>JAAONU010000011.1:28010701-29312172 GCA_012932295.1 Cyclina sinensis | reverse complement strand
GATTTTCTTGCAGTCAGTACCAAATCAAAATTAACGCTACGGGCAAAAGTTTGAGACCGCTCCCATGTCTGTACGTTGGCAGAATTTTGCAGGAGAGCTCCGTGTTTTTGAGTTCTCAAAAACACGGCGAATAGAATTTTACCATATATAACGTATACTATATAAGTATGCAGCTCTGCAAGCTGCACAACGAACGAACTGCACTGGGGCAATATCGCGTCAGAAAGGGCTCACCGTAGAGAACTTCCACCGGTATCTAGGTGCCAATCACAAGAGAGAAACAGCCAACTGTTAGCTTCGTTTCATTGTCATACATACAGGCATTGTAACAGAAGAAAGTAGCGCGAAAGCAGAAATTTGCTCTGTTTAGAGCACTCACTTTGAACAGCTGTGGCTCGGTAACGCATGGGCCGATTTTCTTGCAGTCAGTACCAAATCAAAATATTCGAAAATCTACCGAATATTCGAATTTGAAAATCAATTCAAATATTCTATTATGATTTTATTTTTCAGATAAAGCATCACATTTTTTTAAATATAAGCATTCATTTTGCAAAAAAAAGAAAAGAAAAAGAAAAACAATCTGTTAGGTATTGTGTTTGTTTAAAACGTGTCAAAAATGATCTAATTAACAATAAAATTGCAATGCATAATTGGCAGGGGCAATCGTTACGGATTAACAGTTTGCAACAGGTGTAATTGTGACACCTTTTTTATTTTTTGTTCATTTTAATGGGTGCCTGTTTGTTTCACAAATTTAAGAAGTTTTTGTCTCACAATATTCAAGGATTAACGTCATGTTTTACGAAGACGAACGCCCATTCAAGCTTATAACCCTATTGATGTTACATTTTAGTTGCCCAATCAGTAGATTAGCTCAAATATTTTCCTCTTTTATGTATATTTGAAAAAAAATCAACCTTGCTTTCAGTTTGATGAACAATATTGAAATGCGCTCCAAAATATGCCTCCCTCGCGTGTTTGGACTTATTTCACGCGGTTTTAATGAACGGAATATATTATGCATTGCCAATCACTTAATAAGTATTTTTACTTCCATTGAAAAAGCCATTTCTAGATAAATAGCACTTACCCTAACCACGTATAGGTGATGAAACAGTACCAATGTTCGGATGCCAAAATTCTGGTAACTTACTGAACTTTAAAAAAACGAATATTCGGATATATTCGAATATGGCAAAGCGAATATTCGAATATTGATATTCGTTCCCATCCCTATTTTTAATATATCAAAAATTCGGATGTAAAAAAAATGTATCAAATTACGCATTCTGCGACGTTTCTGTATCCTTTCCAACCCTATAACTATAATATATTTTGCGCAACCATTTACATAGGGCGACCTCTGCGCGTGACCTTATGATGAAACGTTTACGCAAAACGAAAGTTACGACAATGTAAACCGAATGTATATTCTGAAGGTCATGTCAATGGTAGGTAATTCTGCGAAAATAACAGCATTATATGGGTGCATGTTATGAAGCATATTATGAAACCTGCTGTGGAATAAAGAATATGTTATAAATGGTCATGGAATAAGTTTTATAAAAATATGATTAACTTCTTACTTTATTTTAGCTTATTAGATATCTGCCAGTTATTCAAACAACGTCATATTTCTTTTCGTGCAGATGGAGCTAATATAAAGTAATAACAAGCGAAATAGAGGTATAGAATGTAAATAAATATTTATTCTAAATACCCATTACGGGTAAGGCCATTTCATGCATGCAATAATTTCTAACTTGTGTCTTATGACACGAGTGAAATTAAACGATACCACAGTTACATTTTTGTAACCACTTTTTTAAACCAAAAAAAACAAAACAGTAATTAATACAAAAATGTACAGTAATCACATTTTATAAATATATTATTTTGATTAAAAATAACAGCCAGTGAATGAAAAGCTGTCTGAATTAGGTAAACATTTCCTGAACATCAACAACAACTTCAAGTGACTTATGACTTTCAACTTTTGTGGGACGAAATGACATGTCATACTGCAAACCAAAGAAATCTTACAGCAGCTAATGATATTCATCGCCATCTTTTATATTTTGGGAAACACCATACTAAAAAGAGTTAAATTTTCCACTTTTTAAAGAGTTATTACCACATTTGAATCGTTGTCATCGGCCATCTTTTCTAAGCAGGTTGTCGAAATGCCCGCCAAAATCTCTTCGAAGTCATAAGTGGCATGTCATAAGTCACAGGTCATAAGTCATTAGTCAAAAGTCAAAATTGCAGTCCAGGGCTTCCATAATACCCTAATATTTCAAGTATTTCATTTCAAAATCATGTAAATATGAATGGTGTTACAATGTATATGAATTATCACCCGATTCCAAGGTGTCAATCAAAAATTCTAAGTACAACCAGCAATCTGAGTGCACTGATATGAGAAGTAAATTTTAGGTTATGTCCCCTTAAACTCAACAACTAGGACTGAATTCACTGGTTTTCTATCATTAGTTCACCCTCACCAAATTGCCAATTGATATCATTCAAGACTCATGAACTAAGCTTCTATACTTTATGTTTAGGCAATATCCAGATTCTTTAACCACAAAATGACAGATGGTTACAGGAATAGTCTACAAGTCCCCTTTGTTACATACACTGGTAGGGAACAAACAAGGCAACAATCTGCTTCTTGTATTGAATATCTCTGTAAAGTTTTACGAGTACATAATCGGTCTTTGCTAACAGGAATTGTGATGATGAGACACGGTACAAGAGTATTTACCATGGTTTACTCATACAATGTCTCATCATAACAGTGCCTTTTACCAAAAGACAGACACATCATATAATGCCTTCACCAGAAAAGTGCTGTAGCGGATTTTTTTATCGGATTGGTGGGTAGGGACGGGCAGTACATAAAGGAGAATGAGTGAGGAGGGACCTTGGATTTGTTTCTCTGTGACCTCTTTGACTAACCATGTAGATACTAGTGTCAAACAATGGGCAGTTGTGGCAACCAAGAACATTTTCTTGGTTTCGAGCTTTGAAGGCATAAAGAAGAGTGAAAATACTAACAAGAGGTTTTAAAATCTGTCCTGTTTAATGATTCCAATTTGCAGAGAAACATGTGTAAACATCTTGTACGCCATTGTAGTCCTGTAAATTTATTTCCATAAAATATTAAAGACTTTAATTCCTGCCTCTCGAAAATATCTTTTTTTTTCAGACCTTTGTTTAAAATTGTGTGTATCCTCTAGGAAATGATAATTCTTCCATTTAGTACAGCAGTACATTGAGGTTGTTTTGGTTTAAACTGTTTTCTTTGGTAAATGGTTTACATTTAATTTCTTTTTCAAACGTGTATATGCCTTAAGGTACAAACAAGTACAAAATGGCACTTTTTCACACAAAAATTAACTAATATTTGTAGAAAAAACAGAGTAACAAAGGAAGTCCACTTATTGCTATAAAATATTTATTTTTCCATAACCATCTGGTATAGAATGCATATAAAGTTATTTTCTATATAATGTCAATTATACAATGAAGTGTTTTTATAAAACATATATTTACACAGAGCAAGAAAGCTGTAGTGGCTCTGACCCGCTCACCTGTGTGTCTAAACAATTTTACTTTTACCATGTTACATACATGTAAATCATTTGAAATAATATTCCAGAGGTTTTTAATACAAATAGCAATTATCTAATATCATTTTAGTAAAAAACAATTGTTACTTGCAACAAATTTCATTCACAGGACAAGGACTTCATTCAGCAAGATGGTGATTTAACTTTTCTATCTAAATAAAGCATAAAAAATGGCACAGAAATAATGTCTCAAATGTCTCTCGGAGTAGTTACATATTTGGAAGTCTTGTGTAACATGGTACTAGCTTGTGTGATTAGATGGTACAGAAGATGAATACAGAGCCACACAGCTGACCTTGAAAAATTTTATGCTCAGATGAGCTAAAAATGGCTTATATGGAATGCTTAAAATACTCCTTAACTGAATTTATCCAGTTTAAAATAGAATATTGGCCACACAAGAAAAAGGCAATGGTCTGTCTATGAAACTGAATAACACAACCTGTTAAGTAACAACCTGTATAAGTGACATATCCAAAATATTTGACACTAATGACTGCATGGGTACTATAGAAATTTCTACACATGATAAGAGATTTGACATAAAGTTAATCCGTGTGGTGAATCTGTGCAATGTGTTTCTAGGTATTTTGTGATGAAGAAGAAATATATCAGTTGCATAATTATTCAGCAAATATTTAGCAAGAGCTCTAAAGTTTGAAATAATAGCATAAGAGAACAAATCTTAGCCCATCTTGGTGCAATTAACCAACCACTTTCTTACACCATATTTTCTTTCAAGAGTTTTTAAACATTTCAACCCAGCAGATGCATGTCAAAGTCAACCAATTTCTAAAGTAAATAGTTCTTACCATACTTTGACCACTAATGATAACTGACGTCTCATCAGAAAAATGTTAGAGTTATATATACAAATGGTTGCTCTGAAAGAAAGTGTTGGTTGCCCTGAAATTATATGCCTATAAACATGCGGTCACCGACCAAAATATTACTGACCAATATGCAAGATATACTGAAGAAAAAAAGTTATTTTTAAGAAAAAAAAGCCTAGCTCTGCCTAAGAGGAAACTAAATAAACTAAAATAGGCTTATAACAGACTTACCCAATAATTAACTGATCATACGCTACATATTTATTAATCCGATATTTCACTATAAAATGCCTGATAATTATACCTGATAACTTCAAGAAGAACATATCTTCAAAAACAATTTTTAGACTTTAAGACACTTAGAGAAAGTGTTCATTATGAATAAATGGTTATCTACCCAAAAATGCTACAACAACAACAACAATCTAAATGAAGACTAATATGAGAGTATTATGATTTCTGTTGTATTTAGAATGTTTGACTGGCACACCAACAAGGATTATCTATTCAAAATCATTTAAATTAATATGCTTTTAAAGAAAATGGAATTGTCTAGATTTTAGGGTATGCCTCGTTAAATCTATCACTATGGTAGTTTACAATAAATGCTTGCCTAGCTAGAAACTTAAATGAAAAGCTGATATATATCTGCAATAAAAGAATCTTTTTATTTACAAAACACAGTCTGAGAATACTATTTGTTCATACAAGCTTTAATATCTCTATGTTAAGAAAAAAGGTGCTGTACATATTTACAGTGACTGGGATTATATATAAAGATGTATGACACAAAAAATACACTAAGTACATGTATAACTTAAAGACACAGCATTTTAAAACCAGTAAGTTCCTCCTTAAGTTTATCGAAATCACATTACAAGCATAGAACTGTAATCTGACCTTGACCTTAAGTCTTCCAAAGAGGTAAAAAAAAAATTTAGTTGAACAAGGAAAATATGCAGCCAAATTCTGCTTGTTTTAAATATAGAAAACAATTAATATTGCAATATTTGTCAAAATCAAAAAAACTGATTGGCTCCTGCAATAAAAAGATGACGTAAGGAACTATAAACTTAACAGTGGACTAACTTCAATGTGGGCCTTACCCAATGTTAGTCAAGGAGTAAACTACTAGATAACAGGCTATCTTTCCTCTGGAAATGACAAACTTCAGGACAAGATGTGTTAAACAGACTGGCAGTATTTGATGTTAAAACACTGACTAACAACATGGATTATTAAGATAATGATTTAAACAACAATAATCGATGTTTAATGTTATCATACAAAGACACTGTAAGGAGTATTTATGATTTAATTCCCTGTAACATATTTTCATCAAAAATGTTATAGAACACACTTACTGTATTATGCATCTTATATGCACTATAAAATGTTATGACATCATCACATGGTTATTGATAGAATTTTAGGCATTGACATGTATTTATTTCTATAAAAATATAACTGTTTTGCCTACATATAACTTAATTGCTAAAAGAAATATGTTACTTACCTTAAACATATAAAACATTAAAAAATACACAGCACTTAAAGACAATGATTGTTCTCTGCATCATTAGAGAACTAGTCAACATTACACAAAGCAAACTCCACAAGTTGTTAAAATTACATTTGAAATGGGACAAAATTAAAATGCTTTAGAACACAATTATTAGTAAGGAAATAAATTTATGTAACAGTTACATTTAACAGAATTAGGAAATTTACATTAATTTGAAATATTTCTGGTATAAAAGAGTTTTGTGCATGAAGATAGCACACTACGAGCTATAAATCCTTAATTTTCATTATTGATGGCAAGGTTTTGAAATTATATTCCACTTTTTCATAATGAGAGCCAAACACTTTGTTGCATAAAATGAGGAAAGACCCTATAAACTGTCAAAAAAAGATAGCTGAAATATGTAGAGTTGACAACCATAAATTAAAAAGATATAAAGAAGCATCATGATAATTAATGATAAAGTTTAAAAAATTAGGCTACATAACATTAAAACAAATATAAAAAAGTTAGATGCGTATTTATAGCCTTATGATATTTACAATCAGTAAAATATGCAATGATATGTGTGGTGTATATACAATGAAAACAAGAAAATAAAAGATATATAAAATAAAATGCAAGATTCTGTACAGTAACAAGACACTGATCTATGTGTTTCACAGATACATTTTAGCTGCTACTTACTCAACAAAACACAATGGTTAAGGAATGGCAAAATTCTACAATATTACTGGCAAACTTCAACACAAACCTTATGTTATCACCAGTAAGATTGTTATAATGTTCAACAACAGTACAAATGATTACTAGTTAATTCCTTTTCTTCCATGTTAATACAGAATGAATGAGTCTAAAACTATTAGGGAACATACAGGTTAATTTGTGAAAATAAGGCTTATAATATTCTAGTCAGAATGTAATGCCACCAGTCTTAAAAACAGGAAGTTTAGTTTGAGAATGACTAACTTATTTCCAAACTTCAGACATTTTGTTTCTTAGTATTTTTTATACTTTTTGTTCTATGTGACAACATTGCACCATAGCAGATGGGCTTAATGTACTCCAAGTTCCACATTAAAGCTTTCTTTCTGTTTATTTATTCTTTCAGAGATTCTCACAACCACTTTGTATGCTAGCATCGAAGAAACGTACAACCTTACAGTATAACAACAATCTAACACTATATGTAAAACACTTTAGTAATACAGAAGAGGTGTTAGAATTTGCCAAGAGAAAGCTGCGGAACTGAAGATACTGAGCAAATAACAGACAACAAGGAAATGTCAATAAATAATTTAGCAAGTTAAACCTTAAGCACTGCTAGCTGTATTCCTCTATATGAAGCATAGGTTAAAGTTGTCTAGAAAAGCGTAATTATCGGCACCCATCTCTTACTCGGCAGGACAAACACTACGTTATATATCATCACAACACCAGCAAAACTCAGACAATATTTTGTGATATGTTAGCATATTAGATACTAGAGGAACAAGCACCACAACGTGTTGAAAGCCATTATTAGCTGCAATAAGCTTAAATGTTTTCAGCTTTTATCAAAAAACTCCACAGCTGTCTCCGACGTTATCACATCACTGACCATTTCTGATTTTAGCTGCAGAATGAATGTGCTCTTGGGCTCTATACAATATTTTACAGTACTTTTTATCAAGATTAACTGAACTTTATGAATATTAACTGCATTTAAATCATATTAAATGCATTAGCTATCACCTTTATGGTAAAAATATTTAATCATTTTAAAATTATGTTAACCTTGTTAACATGTATGCAAACCTATCTTAATTACATTTTAATGCCAGATTATCACTCACCAGGGTCCTTACACGTCTTTTGACAATACATGTGATGAGTAACTCAACCATTCACATGCAGTAAAATACTGAGGAATGTTTAAACAAACAAAAACATTGGCAATGATGCATTTGAATATTATACAAAAAACTATGCAAATGTGCTAAACACTGAACTTAATGCTGGGTACAAAGATTCTGTAGCACTTTTGAGATTAACTTAGTGTGTCTATGATTTCTGCTCCGTTAACAAAAATATATACTGTTTGTTTAAAATATTTTGATTAGCAATTAAAATCTGCTGTGGAGTATTTAATCCTGATTAAATTTTACAATCTGTGCTCTGCTCTGACGTTCAATCTTTTGCGATAAGTCCAACTTAAGTCCCATCAGATGCACCATTATATCAGCAAGGGCTGTTCCGAAAGTTTCTCATTAAAGATACCAAGCAACTAGGCTTATCAGCATTATGTAAAAAGGGATGTTGCAAAAGTTCAAATGCAGTAGCTCTCTGGGATGCGTCACGAACCAGCATTCTATCAAGGAATCCTTGAAGCCTTGCTGAAACCTGAAATTAAACCAGACAGTATTCATAATATAGCTCAGTACTTTTAAACCAGATTTCAAAGGTGCAAATGTTTAAGTTATAACTCAAATGTGATGCACTTGTGTCGTAAGTGGAACATTTCGAAAGTTTCCAAGAACAAAAAGGTCTATGTACTTGCGTCAATCTGAGCTAAGATACTATGAATGCTTAGAAAACTTTCTGACTCTTGATATTTAGTACGAATCAATTTATCTTTCAGAATAACACAAGCCTTACCTTATGAGCATTTTTTATTTTAGGTGGGGGCATGTCCCTAATTCTTCTCATAGCCTGTAGTGGTGGCTCATTGAAGAAAGGCGGTTCTCCATCTATCATCTCAATAACCATTATACCCAATGACCAAATGTCCACCTGTAACAAGTTTTGAACAGGCAAGCATATGAGATCAAACAGTAATTAATTTGATTCAATGCATGAGCATCAATGAAGGTATTAACCGAGAAAGCATTATGTACCACTTTTATGTCATTAATTTTTGGGGTACAAGGGCATAAGACGTTTAGTTCATTTGCAAACTTGTAATCATTCTGTGTAATTTAGTGTTTTAGTGAGCTCTTCAGAAAAAAAGAGTAAAGGTTGCCCATACTGTTAGTATGGACTGAGTATGTATCTAAAGTTGACAGTTTTATTCTTATATTCTTATCATTTAGTTGACTTACTAAGGTGTGTAAGAAAATATTGAATCATGTTGAAACTTATAAACATATTAAACTAACTACCTCAGGTCCATAAGGTAACCTTGAAATGACCTCTGGAGCCATCCAGTATGGAGTCCCAACAAGAGATTTACGTTTAGGAAGCTCCTGTGATACCTGGGCACAGAATCCGAAGTCAGATAACTTAACCTGAAATATAAAGGTCAAGACATGAACAGGAGAAACACAAAATGCTTCATGCATCAATTATCCACAAAGCTTGTACCTAAAGTCTCTGCTTTCGAACAGAAAAGATACAGACCATCTCTTTTATATATAGACAATAACATGTTTTATGGTGTATTTTCTCTTTCCTTCAGATACAAAGGCTTTGACAGAACTTCAGTGTTAGCAGTAAATGTCTGGTTGAAACTTTTTGTGCACTCAATCATACAAAGAACACCCAACAGTGCCCAACTGCAGTCTAAGTTATACACTAAGTAAAAGCTTATGTATGAAGTGTAACTTGTAAGGTCTGATACAAGGATAACAATCAAACGAATCGCAACAACAAAATTATATTCTTCAGTCAGACTCACTCGAGTATTGTATGTATGACAGAAATGTTAGATACAAGGATAAAATCAAAAGGCAGTTCTTTGAATAAATAATTATTATCAAGTCTATTGCTGAAGAATCAACTATTATTTTGAAGCAAAACAGCTGCTAAATACATAATTCCTAGGCAAGAAGATTTTTTTTTTTTTCTCTCATAAACTTACCTTGCCATCATGGGCAAGTAGTATGGAGTCTGATTTTATATCTCGATGTATCACACCATTTGAATGTAGGAATGCAAGCGCTTTTAGGCATGCTTTACAAACAGTAGCTATCTGTGTCTCATCCATTCTGAAAATAAAGGGAAATTTTTTACAATAAACAAGGCATTAGTTAATAACCACTGGTATGTATAAGGAAGATCAGAAATTATGTGATCTTCCATTTTCTTACAAGTGCAACTTTTACAATTTTGTTTTTCAACAAAGCAACCTTAAATATACATCTAGTTGTTAATAACAAAATTTTTTACTAAACTTGTTTTCATCTGTAAACTGTAAAAAAACATGCAATTTACTGCGAGTTTTCCAATTCATCAGACTGTTGTCCTTTTAAAACCATGTATCTAGTCTTTGAATCAATCTTTGTACTTTTAAATTTTTGCAACTAATTCTTTCTTTCAAGATTTTGTAGTTCTTGTTCTTTGTTGGACATAAAATCCAAATTACGGCTGGCATATACATGTATGTGGGAAATATTCATATTTCCCAGGACAGTGGGAAGTACAGGGAAATCCTGGGAAATACTGGTATTTACTAGGAAATATTGGGTAATATATATTATCCCTTACAAGCAACCAAAATGTTAATCCATCTTATGCCTATATTCCCTTCATTTTTAGTATATTGTATGTAATCATCAATTCAATTTATTATTCAAATTCATTGACATAATATTAAATTTTGAAGCAAGTTGTATCACACAGATATATAAATTTAAATAGATCTGTCCAGCATTTTTATATTTTTGCCTTAGGGCAAAGAACCACCACAGATTATGCACTATGGTAAGGTTCTTATTGCATAACTGACCAGGGATACCTGCTGTTTCATACAGGTTGGTCCCTCATTAAATTCATAATCTTGCCAGCAGCACACCTATTTCACAGGTACAGTGCATGCATTGCTTAATTCAAAATTTCAATCAGTTGATTTGTAATCATAATTGGGTCATGTATTAGCTCATACATTAACTTGTCACATGAATTAAGTTAGTGTTGTAAACATGAACCATAAAGACCCTCTAAAGAGCATCAGAACTGTATTTTTATGTTATAGAATGTTATGACGCAATTATGAAAATGACTGGTGAATAAAACGAAACTGAACTAAGATTAAGACTGTCACAACTGAATATGAAATAGTATATATTTGAGTGCTCTATTATGTATATCATATTTGTTCTTATTAAATTTCTTTCTTTTAAATGTATTTTTTTTTCAATTTAAGGAGTATTTTCTAATCACTTTTTGCAAAATTTGGCTTATTTCCCATGATGGGAATTATGGGGAATTACCACTGGGAATTCCCACCACTGGGAAATACCAACCAACCCTGGTCTAAATGTGTTTTTTTAACCCTTTGACTTACTTGTTGTGTGTGACAATGTCAGTGAGTGCTCCTCCCTGGAGAAATTCCATGACAACCCAGAGTTCATCTCCGACCAGAAAACTGTCATACATATCCACTATATGGGGGTGATGGTAGTCACGCATTATCACAACCTGAATTAAGAACAGCATGATTAAAGCAGTGTTTACATTTTATATATATTTACATGCACTTGACAAAAGTTATAGGAAGCTGTGATTCTAATAAAACAAATGCCAAGTGCTAAAATCATCCTTACACCTGTCACAATCAGCATTAAAAGACTCATGCTTAACTTAGCATTTCTTTGCAATGGACAGTTACATGTATACCATAGTGAATCAGAATGACACTTTTTTTTGTTCTTTGAGTAAATTTTCAAAAGTATAAGAGAACATTTCTGACTCCCTGATCCTAAAAATAATCTTTATTTTCTTTTAACTTTTTGAGCTTTGAGACTGAAAGTTTATGTTTGACATAAACGATACACAGACATTCTGGTGTTCAAAGACCACTTGAAGGACCTCAAAAACCAATCTCCAAATGAAAACAGTCACTTTAAACAACATACACTGCTATTTCGCTATACAATTAAGACTTAAATGCCAGCATCCTATATAGTCTTAAAGGTTGTCTTTTGAACAAGAATGACTATACAAAACTGCAGGTTAAGATTTTCCAAAACTCCATTCACTTACCTCATTGAAAAGCAGCTCTCTTCTTTGTTGTCGTCTAAGGTCCATCTTCTTTACCGCCACCTGCTGTCCTGAATTCCTCTCAGTAGCAATACATACAATACCTGTTGAACCTTCTCCGATCTTGATAAAATTGTCCAAGTTTTCCCGCGGATCTCCCGGACTCACAACCATCTGTAATGCCGCTCTAAACTGTAAAATAAAGAAGAAAGCCATTAGAGGCGATAAACTGAAATAAGAATAAATTTAGCAAAACTCTGCCTTAAAAATGTTAAATCTGTTTTTCTTTTACCTTGAATTAAATGGTATTAAATGTCCTGCTTCTTGAAAATGACTGACCTGGTTTTTGAGATACTATGATGTTAGGTCTTCCCCTACAGAATAATCATCTAGCCTTCTTTTTATTGCAAAACTGAATATGCAAAGAAAATCTGATTTATCTACAGTCTGATCTCTGATTCTGCGAGGCACAGCCACATTTTTAATGTCATAGTTGTTGCTTCTTTGACTTCTCTCTAAATGAGATGAAGAGTAAGATATGTTTTCCAAACCACACCCTCAAACCCTCAATTCCTTTTTTATTTTCTAAGGATATTTCATGTACTAGAGGGTATACCGTACAATACCGTACAACTGTCAGTCATAAGGAGTAACATAGTCAACCACATTAATCATCAGCAATAAGATATCTTCAAAATACTTAAAAAAACATAAAACCAGGGAATCAAGCATCATTTTGGCAGAACTTGCTGCACTGGAAAACACGTTTTCTAGTACTATCTGCAGGAATTAGCAACATTGCTATGTGTTATTTCCCTACAGTAAGATTACTACCAAGGCTGACATGTGATTTATTACTGCCTGCACTGCAGTTGAAACCTGCACTTTCAATTTCTTTATTACCTAAGCCAAAAAAAATTGACTGAAGCAGCAAAAACACCTTTGTTTCTCATTAAGGTGTGCAGATGATAATTTCCAACTTCCTATTACTACTGCACTTTAAATGAGTACATTACACTGGCTAGATCTTTTAATTTTTTTATCTGGCTTTAAAAAAGCATATCTAAATATCAGAACTACTGACAAACACTGCATTTGACTTCTTTCTTACAATCAAAATATGGAAGATGATGGAAAAATTCACATGCTTTAAGATTTCCAAACCAACTGTTTTTTTAATTGGATACTGTATGAAATTTCAATTATTTTTAAAGTCAACATTTTTTCTTCATCATTATTATTACAAAAGAATTCAGCTTAACAGACTTTATGCACTTAATTCAAACGGGCAGTAATTTATCAAAAACTACTTCTGCAATTTAATTGTCCTCAATGGATAACCTGGGCAAGGGGTTTCATAAACCAGCTTTTAATGCAAATATAATGAATATCTATATATATCCTACCTGTTCATGTGAAAGGCGCTGTTGGTCAGGAAATGGTCCAGGTGAAGGAGAGGCTTTGTGCTGGGGTGACTTAGGTGGGGTTTGAGGTCCTTGGCCCCTTGGACCAGGCTGAGGGGGCTGCTGCTGGTATTGGTTAGGTACCTGTAGATTGGACATTTTACCACCCGGACTGTTCTGTGGACCGCCTGGACCCTAAAAATCAAAACAGTACATTCAATATCAGCAAAAAGTATGAATAACACCAAAATCATAATGCAAAATGTACATAGTTTAAATGAGTATTATGGTCACTCAAGAGCAGAGAGGAGTACATCCTTACACCATCTCTCAAACTTACTGACAATAGCCAACTAAAATAAGCTAATAATGCTATCAGTTACAATCCCTGATTCCATTTTCATCCATACACTGGGTCCACTAACCTAATGCTAGTTAATGCAAATTCAAATGCACTTGCAGTAACACATGGCATGATAATCTATGGAATATTGACTAAGTTAAGTCATCTGTTCTTCTTGAAGTTTTAAAAATATTTATCATTATATGTAAATATATACATTATCATGCATTACTGCATCAATTTTTTTTGTAATTCTAACAGATATTATTCTGTGAAAATGATGATGTCATGATCATATCACTTTGTCATAAGATTTCTCTTTAAACCGGTCTTTTCAGCCTTTTACTTAGTTGGTTAACACTGAGAGACTGCGAGTTAAAATCCTGTATAGAAAAATGACATTTTAAGACACTGGAAGAATGATATACCTCTACATCCAAATCTGTAGTAACAACTTTAGTACGAAAATTTTAAGGACTTACTACAAGGACTAGTTAAAGCTTACCCTATCAAACTGGTGTTGTGGATTTTTCGGCATAGTATTATATCCCTGCATATTATGATGAGGTTGCTGCCTCGGTAAAGTTCCATTAGGATTAGGGTATTGCTGACTGAACCGTTCATCTGGGTAACCTTGTGTCTGCTGATGAGGCGGGCTCCGCCCTCCAGGGGGCATCTGATTGTGCCGTGGCTGTGACATTTCATGCGGATCTCGCCGCATCATCATGTCTCTACTATCATGAGAGTCATTATGTCTTCTATATGAATCATCTGATCTACGATCTTGTTCAAAACTCTGATCCCTACTGTTCGGATGTGATCCTCGATAATCATCCCTTGGTGGATTCAATCGTCCGTCAAACCCATCTCTTGAATCGAACCTGTCATTTGGATAATAATTTTCCCGCATATCCCGTGGCTGATTATTTTTCTCAGGATACATGTTAAAGTTTCTAGGATCTCTATTATCACGTCTATTATACTGATCCTGGTAAGGGTCCCTATTTTCACGATTATATGGAGGAGGTCCCGGATATTGAGGGTGCTGCCCTCCTGGAGGACCTCGGTTCCCCATTTGACCATCTTCTGGAACAGCTGGGTAGTTCTGGTCAGGCTGGTATTTCCGCCGGGCTGGGGGACTTGTATTTCTTAATGAATTTGATCTTGCTACTGAGATACCCCCATATGTACCTGGATGACTTGCACCATTTACTTGCACTGTGGAATTTCCTCTTATAATTGTCTAAAATACAAGATGAATACACAATCAATAAGACTTATGGGTTAACTGACAAACTATCAAGTCTGTTGTGGAAGATCTATACAGCTTAAAGACCTTTATAATAAAAGAAATGCATCATTTAATATTATCTGCATCAAGTTGAACGTTGTCTGAAAGAAATGCACGTCTGTCTGACCACTTATAAAGCATAAATATACATCATTTAACTTATGTGAAAAGCTCTAAACCATTTCAAAGGGCAACTCTGATTTAAAGTTTTAAAAAAAGGTGAATCTCCCCATTCAGAATATCCATTTTCAAAGTAAATGAATGAAATCAGCATATATGTAGAACAGGTTTACATTTATTCTCTACAACATTATGACATTGATCATCTATGTAATGCAGGCTGATCTTTTGATGAACAGACTAACTAAACATCTTATGACTGGGGCTCAACATCTGGTCTTATAGTTTCTACTAATACAGTCATAACATTACTGAACTTTAAAGGTCAAACCAGATCTTAAACCCCACAGACCTCGTAACAAAACAATGACTAAAAAGTATTTCTGGAAGACTTCAGAAATGGTATTTATACTGGTAAAAAAAATTACATTACCTTAAGGGGTTGTATTTCGACTGGAGTGATACTAGAGGGATCAATCATAGGTCTCCTCCTGTCTGTGGTCTCTGCACTAACAATTCCCTGCCACTGTGAAGGCAGACCCACATAGCGGCCATGTTGATGGTCGAATCCTGTGTGAACACGATGCTCAAAGTTGATAGGGCCAGAAATCTCTGGCTTCTTTTTCTTCTTGAACATTATCAATCTGTAAGCAAACAAAGATAAAAATTAACACTGAATCTTTTCTTTCCAGAGCTTAAATCCTTCCAGTGCAGCTGAAGAATTACTGGTACTTAAGCTACTTTAAGAATAGGGGTCAAACAATCGTGTAGTGTCACCAAAGCCTTTTTTTTTCTCCTTATTTGAATGGAATGTGACTTGTAAAACAAAGTTAAAAAAAAAATACTGATACATTATCTTCAACCCAAAAGAACCTTCAAGGCAATTATAGGCATGATAAATCTTGTAAAAGTGTCAAAACTTTATCTGTAATCAAGTCTGCAGTTTTATAGCAAAAAAATTAAAGCTCATTATGGCTGGGGGGAAAAAATCACAGAGAGTTCTCCTAAATTCTGATTCTCTGGTTTGACATAAAAAGGTCTGATTAAACTAAGGGCATAGCAGAATGGATCAAAATGAAAATTAATATCATAATATCTGCAGCACTGGTCAAACAAAATACTGGAATACAGTAAAAAAATAATACTAAACAAAACCAAAGATCATACCCATTATTGTATGCTCACTGCAGTAAAAATTTCCCACCGAGATTACAAATATGTGTATTATTTCAGCCACAAATTACCCTATTCATTTATTTATGACAATAAAGTTAAGCTGATTTTGTATTCACACTTTTCTATTGAACTTTCCATTCATGTTGTTAATTGTAACACTTTGACTCTGAACTGAAATTATCTGAAAGCAATGATTGGAATGTGACCACTAATATGTCAATAAGTCTACTCAGCATGGCCTAAAGTAAATGCATAATTTATTAATTACAGAAAAGTTTTAAAAGTTTTGATCAACAGATACAAAATTGTAACAGCTTAACGCAGCTGTCTTATGCATATTCATAATATCATTAATTCAGTAACCAACACCTCTTGTCTTTAACTTAAATATAAAAGGATATTTTTGAGTATAGAAGTTGTCACAGATTCCATTATAACATAATAACAAATTCCATACTGCAAATCCATCATGCTTTTCGCATATTCTTTCTCCAGCATTTTGAGAGTGTAATATAACCAGTCACTTATCCAATTACTACTGCATTCTTCACTTAATTATCAATTATGAAAGGCAACTAAGCATATGTTTATCAAAGTAACTTGATCTGACATAGAACACATTTTTTTCCTCCCTTGTTTAAGATACGCCTGGCTTTTCATTCTATTTATTAAATTATGACATTTTTTACTATCTAAGTACAAAATAAACATACTACACACTTCTATGTTTACAATATACCATCCCTGAAATTTCAATGAAATACCAACTGGTGCAGAAGGCTTGTCACTCCACAGTTTCAGATACTGGATTTTTAATTTCCTTCGTGCTGTTTTCACAGGTCCCGGTGAATCTGACCATTTATTTAAACTACATTCCAGTATAAAGAATTCCCTATATGATTCTTGTCAAAATGTTTCCTTCACTTGATCTAACACTACCATGTGTAACAACTTACAAAACAACAATTCACTACAATATTTCTGTCAAAATGTCAGGAATTCCTAAATTTTTATATGTAATAAACACACATATAACAGAATCTTCACTGCAAGCAATAAAAGTGTCTATGGTTCAGAAAAGAAAACTTTCTATCCAGAAAACACTTCTCTTTATATATTAATGATGACTGCAGCTGGCTCTGTAAGTTCTCAAGCAATGGAAAAAAAGTAGGTGGTACCTTATTATCTGATCTATACTATGAGAGGGAAGAAAACAGTCCACTTGCTAAACAATCAAAAAAAGTCATCAAATAATAAGTAGTGTTGTATCGAATTTATTTTATCATGAAGCTGCACATTTCCTTTATTTTTCTGCTGCCAACTTACTACTATAAGCCTGTTTAATGTAGAACCTAACATACCTGAATGAACAAAAAACCTTCGAAATTCCTGTTGGAAGTTTTGCAGTGTTTTGGAAAGCAATTGAATTTACACAAAGATTTTGACAGAATAGTTGAAGATAAATCTAACAGATAGGCAATGAAAAAAGTGGCCAGACAAATTTTCAGGCACTGAACTGAAGTGGCCAGACAAATGAAATGTGTTCTCTCTGTTTCACATCATTTAATACTGCACACTGACTTAAACCTCACTTGAAGGACCCTTTTCATCTTTTCAAGTCTAGATACAACACTAACAATTTGCCCCATTTAATTTTTGAACCTTTGAGGTTGTTTTCAATCAATTTGGCTGCCTGCCTCTAGACTTTTTTCCCTCCTATAAACTGTCTAGTCTAACCTAACCATTTCCATTAAACAAACCACCTGTTGTCTTAAAACAGGCAAGAGAAAAGCCACTTCCACTAAAACAGACACACGAAATTTACTGGACACAGCTTCTGATAACAGAAATTATACAGAACCAATTATACTGATAGTAAATGTTTCCAGTGCCTGCATACAGATTACTGCCTTGCAACAGCACACTGTCCATTTGTCTTGAATGTAGAGTCATAATGCAATACTGGTCATTACATTTTCTAGAAAGTTCGTTCAACAAAAATCCCCATGGAAAAATGCCACAAATCTATGTTGAACCACTAATGCTGCTATTGTCTGTTTAATGAAGCTTATATTGAAACAAAATTTTCTTACAAGGAAAATGTATTTTACAAAAATACATCTAGAGACCCAATACTAATTTGTATCTTTCAAACAATTTCTTTTTAATTGTGCTTTTTTTGCTTATAATGTTATCCACATATTTAAAGAGGCCATACAAATAGGGTAAATCTATAATTAAATATCTGTACGAGTCTGCTTGCATGTTACTCTTGAAGAAAATAAAGTACAAACATATGAAGTTTCTTTTTTACTTCAACATCTCATAACTGTCCAGTTTCTCATGTTTTAACAACTTTCACTGTGGGTTATTATATGGCCTGAAAGGTCACTGGTCTCATACAGTAAAGTCAAGTGGTGATAAATATGGCCATCTATACAGAATATTAATGATATTTACTGATAGATGGTCAAAAATCAAATACCTATAAAACCCTGAATGGGGACAAGAACCTGACCCATGCAGTCATACTGTAGTCCTAAGAAGAATTACTGTACAAAAGCACCACATCATAATTCTTACTCAACATAAACCATACATCACAATCTATTCCTTTCAGAATTCAATTTATACTACAGTACAGTGAATGGTATTTTTCTTTGTTCTCTGACTGTACACCTCAGATATAGTGCAGGTATATTCAGCCATGCATTTATTGCAGAATTCCTCAAAAGTAACATCATGTAAACTGACTAAAAAAAATTTACATCAAGTTTTTTAAAATATGGAACTATTGAGCATACTCAGATCTATGGCATATACTGATTACTGAAAAAATTATACTCTAATATAAGTGGTAAAACTGACTGAGAATTTAAAAGAAGATGTAACATGCACTGACATACAGATGACAAACACAGAGAGAGAAAAAATACTCTTTATCTCTTTAAAATTGGTCAGAATGTTCAAAGAGAAGCTAGTTAACATCCTCAAAGGTCTCAGTCTTGATATCATCTGGAGTGTTTCAAAAAATTAATGACCACAATTAGATGATAGAAACCAGGAAAGTGTAATCTCTTGTCCTTGTTCAGATTAGAGGGAAAAATTTATATTTCTTCTTGTTTTAAACTTCCTTGCTTTGACAGCAAATCTGATAACAAGTATTGATTTCTGATGATCTTTAATTTCTGTCTACTAAGAATGTCAAAACATAGCTATTTAACTTTTCACCATTCTTTTTTTTTTAATATTTGAGCTGATACCAGTATTTAACAAATTAACTTTCTGCTAATGCAATTATCCATAAAAGCAGTAACATAGAAACATGTAAAATTGAGCATTTTAATAGTTAAATTAGTTTTCCATTTTCAAAGATATCTAAAAGTAATGTAATTCTTGTGAATTAAAGCATGCAGCTGACATCAGGTTCTCTGTTAAACTGAAAATTATCCATGCACTAGCCAGGTTTATCATTCCATTTCTGATCAGTGACAGAAGTATTTTTTCTGGGTCAAGGGGGGTTTCAAAGCTTTGATCTATACAGACAGTATCTATACATGACTTTTTACTTATACAAGATTAACAGTGTTCACTAAACATATATAATCTAGCAACTGAAATTACTCAAAATGCTGTATGGATTTAACCACACACCTTGTTCAAAATGCTAGTATGGATTTAACCACACACCTTGAAAATATTGAAACTAAAGTGACATGCTTCAAGAATATGCATTTCACATGCCATAACACGATAACTTTAGAGCTTCAGTAAATGTAGTACTTTTTATTTGTTAGTATAATTATACTTACTCAAACTTTTCTAACATATTGTTTTAATGTTATATGATTATAGAAAATTAATATGAAAATTACAGAATGTCAAAGAAGAAATATGTTTAAAGATGATATCTGAAATTGGTGTGAACTGCTCTGAAGAAATAAGGTATACTGGACTTGTTAGTTCAGTCATATTCTCATTCTGTTTTTCTAACTTCTGCTAGAAAATGCAAGACCTACATGTATCTTACAATAAGGCAGGCTGTTTGTTCACACATAAGTAATTTTGTAAACAGACAGTCATCCTCATCTTACAGTTTTGCCACTATTAACAATTTTACACGGATTCAGTAAGATAGCCCATGTCCACTGAATAATTGTTAGGCCAAAAATATTCTTGTGGTTCAGGGGACATTGTCGAGAAAATTACCGTAGGTAGGTAGGGATTTTTGTTTTTAAGAGCTGGCCGCATATGGTGTGACTGTCAATTCCTTTATGTACCCTTTGGTTTTAATCATTCCTCTGCAGTGTGCAATTTATTTGGAAGTCTGGAACCTTTCCCCTATACTAGGTCACAACCCTTATGATCCATACCAAATTACAGTTTCGGAGCATATTTGATCTTTTTTTTTCATGAAAAAAATGTTAGGGCTGGTAGCATAATAGGGATGGTCAGGTACCCTGAACCACACATTTTTTTTGCCTAAATGTAATTTTTAACTATGGATTTTGACTTTTTAATTGACTGAGTACAATCTGGTTAGACATCTATGCTAAATAAAAAAGGTACAGCACAATTCCACAAACTTTTTGTTCAGTCGACGAGAGGGTCATGATACTTTTTTTCTTCAAAAAGTGGTGCTTAAATTTTGTTATGTTTATGGTTGGTTTTTTCTAGATTTTTGATTTGCTCAATTTTGCAGAAAAGAAAATTTTACTCCCATTCATGCGACTACCTTACAATAAGTATCCATAGATCTGGCAATTGAAGAGAGTCTCAAACACTATATCCACCTTTCGAAAGCTGTTAACGTGAACTTTAAAGTATCATAAACCGAAATTTATGCTTTAAACATAAACTATAAGCCATTCAACCAGTGAGATGCTTCATTTTTTTTGTTACACTATTTTCACTTTTACTGATCACCTATCTGCTAGAATAATTTGATTTAAACGTCTAGGTAGGCAGCTTACACAATAAATCAAGATAGACCACAAGTATGCTAAGAGGATTAGGATTCTGAGAACTGCTAGGTGGCACCTGTCTGGCCTGCTGGAACACTTGAAATAAGAAACAAACTCAGATATACTGGCACCAACATTCTCTAACAAGTAAACAGACCATCCTGTGAAGTGAATATATTTTCTTTTTCAGACAATTGAAATAAATTAAACAATAACTGAAACACTTTTTTTCTTAAAGTTTTTGCGTTAAATGCTCTACTGTAATGTTTTTAATTAAGTGATTATAACTTGGCCTCATTCCTTTGTCTGAGGCCAGCAGTACTGGACTACATGTAGTTGGGCCTTATAAATACAGCTGACAAAGTACATATAACTACCGGTAATAATAAAATCAATTTCAATTAACTGAAATAACTGATAACTTGTCTTCTCAGAAGATGAATCACCCAATGTCTGCTACAAAACTGCAGATATGACATGCGAACACTATTTCTTTCAAGTTTCATACCACTATTACCAGAACATGTATGAATGATAAAGATATTAAAACTTTATAAGAAACCTTAAACTACTAATGTATGATGACTGTATGATTTTACTTTACTGCTTCAAACTTTTCATTTCAATTACAATAGAACAATGAGTTTGTCCAATTAAATTCAGGTTTTCTAATAGATCATATCAAATAGGTTTGACTAATCAGCCCATACCATAGTGGGTTTTTTTTCATGACCTGAAGAAACATAGCAGATAATAAATTCTAAATCTGGTGGATTAATTTTAATATTTTTGAAAAGAAATATTTATTGTGTTCATGCAAATGTTGTCCTGGATGCGCAGTCAGGGGCATAGCTAGGGAAAACTGAGTGTACGCTCAAACTCGCATGGGGTCCAGGTGGCCAGGTTAAGGAAAAAGCCCTACTGGGGGTCCAGGGAGCAAAGCTCTTGGAAGCTCAACTGTGAGTCTTCATCATTTTAAATTATGATTATTATAATTTTCCTTTTTTCTACCTCCAAGAATGATTTGGTTTGGTTTTATTGGGTTTTAATGCCAGTTCAAACAGCTAAAGTCATATCCCAGCAGTCAGTCCACCTAACCAGTGTTCCTGGGTATCCAACCAGTTTACCAACCAATTTCTCCGCAAGTGACTCACTACTTCCGCACTTGCTTCAGAGGTGAGGGACAAATGACCTACAGATCAATTATTATGGAGAAATTTTGCCGGCCCTGATGGGGACTCAGTGAACCGGGATCGTCAAGATTGACAATCCGATGCTCTACCCATTGAGATAGCCAGGCCGGCTCCAGGAATGAACTGCACTGACAGTACACCTAGCACTAAGATGTTCTTGTCAAAATAAATTTCAATATTTTCTTTCCTTTCAACCAAACAAGTCAAATTTTAGTTAACATGATTTGTTACCATATCCATCTTGATGAACAGAACTTGCCTTATCAGAAAACAGCATTTCACATATTTGGAGCAGAATACCTTCATCAATCATATAAGAACATGTGATTACCACCTGATTTAACCCTGTCCCCATTACCTGATGTTATAAAAGTTACAAATCTGATCTGTTTCAATCAACAAATTCTGTATACAAAGTTGGATACAGCAAAGAATTTATGTAAGAAAAATCAAACTCATAAAGAAATAAGTTAAAGAAAGACATACATATAAAAATATACTGCTTTTATTTAATGTCACACCAACATCACTAAATTGTTATCTTTGAAAAACCTGTCCATACTGACCAATTAGGCATTTACTGTGTACACCTGAGACTCTTAAAATACTTAAACAAAACTTAATTCCTAGTGATATGCATGAAACCGAAGTACAAGATCCTATATAGCTACGACACAAACACAGGAGATTGGGAATTTTCATATCAGTTTGTAATATTTTGGGAATATTTCTGCAGCTCTGATGAATAAAAAAATTGATTTTTTTTTCTTATATTTTATGCACATTTTGTTACATTCAGTGTTTTTATGTTTGAAAAAGAAGCAGGGATATAAATTAACTTTTCAAGGCTGGTAGTCAGCTAGGCTCATATCTTGTGACCTAACTGAACCCAGCAAGAATTATCTGACCCCAGCTGACTATTAAAGCGACTGACTAACAGAATTTAGCTGAAAATTTGTTTTCTTTAAAATTTAAGAGAAGATAATACACTGTGGAAAAAAAACATAATATTATGCTTCTATACACCATGAAAACTGAGAAAAAAAGTTTTGACTTAACCTTGGATTCAAACCCATGACCTTTCGTAAAATATAGAGCGATGATCTACACCACTTAGCCACAGAGACTAGTTACCAATTTTTGTAAAAATTAATCCTATATCTAAAGTATTTACCGCGTGACTAAGTAACAGGGTAAATTTTTTACCAATAAAAGTGTGTAAAACGTAATATTTTGATATTTTTTCTGTAACAAAAAATGAGTTAGTAACTTAGTTTAGATATGTTCTTCACAGTTACAGCAACAATTTCAAGTTCTATAAACGTTTTCTTTTTTTTTCATTGTCTGCCCATCTGTGAGTCAGTCGCTTTAAGCAGTAGGATTTGGTGCAGGCAAAATATCTAAATGATGAAAAGCCTGTTTGCAATGCCTGCTGACCAAATACAACTGATTTAATAAAAAAAAAAAAAAAATTATACATTGTAATCAGTACTACAGCAAAACATTTGATCTTGAAATCTGTTCACTGGCTAGTGATTATTCTTCACAGAATCAGATAGATATTAAACTTCAGGAGTCATGCAGCAAAATGCTATTATTTCTGTCTCTTGACACACGGGTATGAGATCCATCCATGAATTGTCATCATTCTGATGTTGTTGTTGTTTTTCTCTAAAATATGTTTTTAAGAACAATTGAAACAAAATGTGTTTAGTGTATCTGGTTGGCAGAAATGTTAATATTTGGTTGAGAAATCAAATAAGACATATTATAGCAACAAATCCAGCATCTCAAATGTATTAAGATATTCAGCCATTGTTATGCAGATGAGTTCCACTGTTGTGACAACTGGATTAAAACGTGATAACAGATAGCAATATAAGTGGGACCCTTAAATAATACCTTAAAATTAGTTCACCAGAAAACAGCTACCCAGTTGGGAAAACTACACTTATGATTCATGTGACAATACATCTCAGGCTACTTGGTTCTATACAATCTGACTGTATAATTTCTCTATCTCCTTCAGTTAATAAAACAAAACTGGTCATTGACATTCAGCAGTCGAATGTGCTGTGCTTCCTTTAGGGCTTTTATGTAGCGAACAAAATGTGTTGGGTGTGGGATCTGCCACATGACCATGCTGTTTAGCCACAATACAACAGACTTAAGATAACAGCTTGATCGTAAACCAAAGTTTATCCACAGTTCTGTATTTATTTTTGTAACTGACATATTTCAAAGCAGTGATGACAAATATGATCAGAAAAAAGCATGCAAACGGCATTTATAAACAAAACACATCATAATATTGTGTACAGAAGGTGTATTTTATCGAAAATCATAAATACATGTATGAAAGTGAAATATAATAAAATAATGTATCGATACAGTTCACGCAGCAAGGACTTTGACAACGAACACCTGTCCCTGCGATTTTACTGTCCCTGTTTAGGACCAAAATGACCTACCGCATTGAGTGTTCATTCGTATAAAACGCGGTGGTCAGCGCAGCTGTTCGCGGTGATAGGTACCGGGCCGTGTTGTGGCGTTGGGTCATGGGGTTTGCAGTGTCTGAAAAAATGAAGTCACAACACAATTTTACTTTCCCAAAAATTTTTTTTTTCAGATGAGTTACAAAGCACAAGTAATTATTACCAGTTGAAGTAGTTTCTTTTTCTTTTTAATACCCCATCCGGTTTAACTTTTATTTGTTGACGTTCGATGTTTGGTTGTATGATTGAGGGTATTTGAAGAAAAGAAACATAGCCGATTTTAAATAGATTTACACACCTACATGCCATCTTGTTAATGAACTTTAATTGCAGCAATTAATATATTTTCAAGTCTTCAATTGGTGCCACACTTGTGTTAATCCACTCACAAATAAATTACACGCAAATAAATTACAAATGATAATCAAACTGCAAAAAGTTAATAGATCTAATTTAAACAGTCAAAATTCTAACAAATCTGCTCTAATTATGATGCATTTGTGTACCAACGCTCCCATTTGTTTATGCAAAGAATGACCATTCAAAGTAGTTGCTTCCGGAAACAGCTGATCATATTTTGAGAAAATGAATTGTCTGGGTTTTTAGATCAACATGTGTTTAACTGATTTCAACATCTGTATCGTTTAGGCGCTTGGCAAAAATTATTGATCGATTTTGCTATATAATAACAAGCGTTTTTCAAAAATTCCAAAAACAAAAGTACACAATAAACCTACACCGCAAATGTATTTGAAATCTGGTTTTAATTTGACCAACTGAAATTAGCCACAAAATACATGTAAGTAAAATAAGTAGGAGTAAAAAGAAAACAATGTACATGTACTGTATGCTGAGTATGTTTAAATGCAGTAATCTCCAAGGCAGAACATCACGCGGATGCACTGCGTTCTGTCACCACGACATGTGGTGATCATACCCCTCGGCAGTAGTCACGGTGGTCATTTTAACGGAAAACCGAAATATCCGGTGTTCAGTCCACTAGGACTGGCCACCCGGTGACGATACCGCCCCCCCACCCCCCGCCAATGTTAACAATGTCAAAATCCGCACTGTGTGTACTGTATATCGATGTATCTTCCATATTTGTCATCTGATATCAATATATCGACGATATGCGTTTGACTGAATCAGTGACAGCTCTAATTTAATATGTTTTTTTTTCATTTATTTGTTTTTGTTTCTACTTAAAATATAACAATATAACTTGGAGAACTAACTAAACACAAAATCTCAATGTGCCTGACTGGTTTGCTGAAATGTCATGATACTGTCCACTTTATGACTTTAAGCCTGGGTTTACAACCTAGAATACCTATTACACACAAAAGTGACAACCTTACAATAATATTTACACAACATCCCTGTTCAACTATCAAATAAAATGAGAAAACTTTGATTTCTTTGTTAATGATCATTTGCAACACAAATTATACAGGTAAACGAGTTAAACAAAGTATTTTCATCAATTCAAATATGAGGGTGAGAAATACACCCACCAAGAAAGTGGTTTAACGGCCAGACAGGCACTTCCTTAAGTTATTTTGGCATGACAAATGCCGTAACTGTTGAAAACCGATGACAAACTCATCAAAGTCAAAACCTTACCTTTGCACAGGTGTGCAAAACTTTCCAAAACAGTTTACATCTACAATGTCAGGTATGTTATTCTGAATGAATCTTAAATAGTAATATCCAAAGTATAATTGCACAAATTACCTGCGACTGTATAAAACTTTACAATTTTGACCTAATTTCCTGTCAAATTAACGCCATATTTGTGATAAACATCCGGGCTTTTCGGTATTAATCTGTGAACCACCAGGGGGCGTACACAGGTAAATTTAATTAAGACAAATGGACTGAAATGAACGAAACATCAATATATACCTGAAACTGTGCATTTTCACAGAGACCTTATATAAGGTCTCTAATTTTCAGAACGATTCTTCCAGAACAGACTGCTAAAAACTCATGGAGAAATATCATTTTACTATTCCAATTAACTTTTATTATATTTGTAATCAAACACAATACCGTAACCCCAATTTTCAAAATACCTTTTCTAGTCGAACAGCTGTACTGGATTTTTTTCTTTGCATATCTTTTATTTTATATGACGATACCGTCGCGTATGACACAACTTGCATTTGGTGACGCAGACAGCATGAATAATAAAATACTATTTTTCATGATAAGTCGTTAAAACGTGAATCAGTTAAAGACTACATAATAGCAGTTCTGTACATATAGATGTGGATGCCCGCCCGCCCGCTTAGCTCAATAGGTAGAGCACTGAATTGGTAATCCATGGGTCGATGGTTCGACCCCTGGGCAGGGCAAAATTTCTCCGTGACAATTGATCTCAGCCATTGTGTCTATATAATTTCATTTGTCTCTCACCGCTGATTCAGAGTAGATCATGTGGGAACAGTAGTCATGCAGTCACTTGCGGAGAAATTGGTAATTACTGGTTAGTTATCCAGGAAAACCGGTTAGGTGGACTGACCGCCGAGATATAACCTAGATGTTGAAATCGGCGTTAACCCCCCCCCCCCCCCCACTCCCCCCCCCCCCCCAAAAAAAAAAAATAAATAAATAAATATAGATGTGGCAATGATGCGGCGGCATAAATGTGACATGGATAGATTTTATCTATATAGACCTAATTATCTCATTACCGCGATTTAATCATCTCGTTACTACGACATAATATCTCGTTACCACGACTTAATTACATATGTATCTCGTTACCACGACATATTATCTCACCGAGATATATTGTCTCGTTACCACAACATAAATAGAGAAAACTACTCATGTCGTATCTATGCTACCGTAGTTTTGAGTGCTTAATTTTGAACCCGTCGAATGTTATGTGCTATCCTTAGGGCCTAATAAGGCCAGCAATGTGTTTTATTTTCTAACTGAAATACAGAAATAAATTCAGCTGTGACTGTGTGACCTTTCATATACACTGCGCAAACATCAGTCACTTTTGTGTCTTCACAACTGTATCTTAATTATCAAACACTTACTAAGACAAGCAAATATTATGTATAAAAAATGCGGAGGCGAGATATTGACCCATACACAAATTTACACAATAACTCGACATGCGTACAATTAGTTGGACTAAGTTTTGAAGTGAGAGAAAAATGCCACATAAGTCAGTCTGATTTCAAAGACATCTGTTGATGTGAAGTTTAAACGGCTTCACAAAGGTTCTTTATTACACTATGTTTATCACAAGATTCCCCACTCTTTTAAAATTTACCCGATAGTTTCATATTAAAACCCGATCAATTGTGGTAACTGAGGAGTAAAAATATGAAGATTCTTCTTGACTTCAAGATTAGAAGAAACAAAGTGCAGCAATCTGACTTAAGTGCACGATCTTCCTACGGTTAGCGTAGCGATTTTTATGATATGATTTTAATCATATTGCATAGTGCAAGATTTCCGTATTCCTCCTAAAATAATGGCCACAGGACACCATGAAAAGTTAAATATCGACAGTTTAATTCTTTTTCATATCGTATGAAAAGGAAAGTTTATACATTGTGTTGAGAAAAAAGTCGGCAAATATTTTACTTTGATATTCTGATTCTCTGAATCCATGTAACACCATTATTCCATGTGTTGTGCTTTCTTATCTTAATCTTTGAAGTCTTTCCACACTTTTAGGTCTTACAAATGTACAATAGTGTCAAAGTTACTCGTTTTCGTAAAGTGTGACCGACTGCCGTGTATCCTACTTGTGGGCCCTAGATTCGGCGCACAGACATACCAAATGAATCTATAAGCATACTGTATTAAAGTAAGGCTTTTTACTCGATCTCTGATGTCTTGAATAAAATATCGAGTATACCAAGACGGCGTTTCCTACATTACCTTATGTTTAGTATTTAACGGAAATGTCCAGCAGAGGTTCATTTTTTTTATCTTGGTATAATGATATACTCCTTTGCATAAAAAGAAATGATTTATAGCTTATCTCAAGCAGTTAATATGACATTTTTGTACGTAACTACGAACTTTCGGACTCTCCCTTAAAAACCATCTGCTGTATTTCAGAAAAGAACGAGTCACTCGTTTCTCGCTAGTTTACCGAGAACAGAATTTTCGAAAAACAGTTTCGACACAAGCAACGAATTTTTGTAACACCTCAAATTGCCCTGTACACTCTTCATGACATGTTATATCAGAAACAGTTTCAAAGTTTATTCAGAGCTCTTTTTACGGATAAACTTCGGAACCATCACGTACATAGCATTTTTGGTAGTCTGCTTGTTTTGGTATGGGATACAACATGATTTTTCTCTCTAGAAATCAATAAAGGGGCTTCTTTTATTAAAAATATTTTCTTATACTTGAAACTTCAAACAATTGACAGAAATAAATAAAAACTCAACCATTTGTAAATTCCTTCAATCGTTGCTATGTTGAAAGAAGTTGGTGATGTTGGTAACCCATGTAAATCACCGCTTTATGTTCTGGATGATTTTTAACTGACCTACTGACAGACAGTGGTTGTCTACAATTTGAAAAGACAATAAATAATTGTGCTTTCATTTGCCATGCATTTTAGATACGGTTCTAGAGTTTGCTTCCAGTAAACATTTACTTCTCAAACACCCAGACTCTCATGAAATAATAAAATCTGATGTGTTCCACATTCAACTTTGATGATTTTTCAAAGCTGTTCAAGAACACTTGACAACTGAAACATCTTCTGTTTCACTTGTATCCGGACACGTCGAGCTGTGGACATTATCGTTGCAAATTTGTTTATTTCATGTTAATTATATCAAGTAATCACGTTAAATTCGGATGTCGATGCCATTTATGCCGAATTGTTTTACTTTCACTTCTAGTCTTTATTACATGATTCCTTACCTTTAAAATCGAGAGCTGGTTTGATGTGCATATTTGTTTTTCTTTTGATATTTTTTTCTGCTTGTAGTCTACATTTGTAATAACGACATGCTTGATAATTGACTAGTAATTGTAGTAGTCATTTTCTGAGCAAATAAATGACAGCTTTTTCCAGTAGACGAGCAACTCTTCATGTTACCTTCAGTAACTTGAAGTGCATTATTATATAGATACATATTGATTAAAGAAATGTTTACCAGTAAAAGGAGTGAATCATTGGTCCAGTGCATGTAATCTAGGGGGTTGCAAGTTCTTCACTAACACTCCTTAATTAGCTCTAATGGTCTTTCGGACGAGGGAAAAAAACAAAGCATCAGTACAATACACGAACATGTAATAGAACCAGCAGTTTCTCTGGAATTGAATGCTGAGTTTTTAAAGTGAACCTTTCAGATTTTGGACCTTCTTGTTACTAACTCGGCCTCTATGGTTTTGGGGCTTTCTGGTCCTAAACCTCTTATTCTATTACCGTCAACATAAGTTTACTAAGCTCTTCTGTTTTAATTGTTTTCGGACGAGACGTTTAACTGCGGTTCTATGTTTTGCCAAAGCATTTATGCGTAGGTTTAAATTAACCCGATAAATATTCATTTTAAGCCACATACTTAAACGGTTTTCGGTTTCCCTTGAAGGCGAGTTAACAAACCGTAGACCGAAGACGGGCCTTTAGAAGATTCTCTGACAATTTCATTTGGAAGAGGTTCGTATATTTTGCTTTCGCTTGTAATTAATGTGGCTAAAAGAGAACTAAAGTAAGAAATAAATTTGAAGTGCAAGTTTTAAAGCCGCAGTGGTTGTAAAATCCTTTGCCCCTTTGTATGAACTGTGGAAATACCAGCGCACGTGTACTTGTGTATGCATTTTCGGATAAGCAAAAAATCGGATATTCATTTATATCAAATGCTACAGTTTGTTTATAAGTTAATGATCTATTTGATACTGCACATCAAGTAAATTCTAATGATGTTTTAAGAATTTTATCAGAATCTCTTGATGCAAAATTAACACATAGGATTAATATGTTTAGGTCACCAGGGGCTTGACATTAATGGAAGATAGATAGATATTAGTAACAGCGACTAAAGTTTTGACATGACATTACTTATCTCGCAATATGTAAATCTACAGTACACGCAACATGGACTTCGACATTGTTAACATTGTCGTGGGGGGCGGTATCCTCTCCAGCTGGCCAGTCGCAGCAGACTGAACACCCAAAATTTCAGATGTCCACTAGAATGACCACTGCTACTACCACCGTGCGGCCCCGCGATGTTTTGATTTGCAGATAACTGAATTTAAACATACTGTCAACTTAAGCAACTTATTTCAGTCAGTGTTGTGTTCAGTGAAAATTTCGCCATCATTTCTATACCATCATACAGTTATCTATGAAGTCGGTCTCTTATTTTTTGGGCAACTTCATTTGGTAAAAATAAAACCACATTTCAAATACATTGATGTTTAGGTTTATTGTGTACTTTCGTTTTTGAATTTTTGAAAACGCTTGTTATTATATATAGTGAAATTGATCAATAATTTTTGCCAAGCGCCTAGATGATACAGATGTTGCAGCAGAGTTTATGCAGGGTTCCCGCTGTCGCTCGCCAGTTGCGCCAAATGCGCCCAAATACTAATTCTGGCCCATAAAATATTCCATTGGCGAATTTTACTGGCGCCAACGTAAAAGAAAGCATCCGACAACTAATACGATTAAAAATCAATAAGCGGCCAACAAAAATTACATAAGCCGCCCGGATGTTTAGTACAAGGTCACGCGAGACTATAGTTTGTTTATCCAACTTTATGACACTTTGAGAACGTGTTGAGATGCAACTGACAATCGGTTAATTGGATTAATTTGCCATCTTTTATCATCCGAAAATAAGATAATTAAACACGTGTGGTCAGTTAGTGTTTGTAGCAAATTACTGTGATGAAAAGAAAAATCATCAGTGATGTTTGCAGGTGTCGTTTTCATGTATGGAAGATTAAATAAGTGTAAAAATAAATGATACATGCTTAAATTTATAAAGATATTGTTCATATTTTCATGTAATGTATCTTTTAAAAATGATATGCCAATGTGCTTATTTTATGTGCATTTTGTTAATAAACAGTTGTAATAAATATATAAATAGTGTCTGTTGTCAGAATGATACTACTTCTATAATATCTTAACAGAGAAAGGCATGTCTCCTTACAAAATCACTGGCTCCAACTTTTGAGCCATTGGCACAAACTTTTTCTGATTGGCGAATTTGCTGGCGCAAACTAAAATTGACCCAGAGGAAACCCTGTTATGGATTCTTAAAATTGGAAAGCAGTTGAACAAGTGTTCATCGGAAACAAGTCAGTTCATTTTCTGAAAATGCGATCAGCTGTTTCCTGAAGCAATTGCTTTGAATTGTCATTCTTTGCGTAAACAAATAGGAGTGTTTGTACACAAATGCATAAGAATTAGAGCACATTTGTTCAAATTGAGACTGTTGAAATTAGATCTATTATTAACTTTTCGCAGTCTGATTATCATTTGTAATTTATACTTGAGTAATTTATTTGCGAGTGGATTAAGGCAAGCGCAGCACCGATTAAAGACTTGAAAATATATAAATTGCTGCAATTTAAGTTAATTTACAAGATGTCGGGTAGGTGTATAAATATATTCATAATCAGCTGTGTTTCTCTTCTACAAATACCCTCAATCCTACAACCAAACATCGAACTTCAACAAATAAAAGTAGAACTGGGTGGGGTATTAAGAAGAACAAGAAACAACTTCAACTGATAATAATTACGTGTACATTGTAACTCATCTGAAACAAATACAAATTTTTTAAAAGTTTAATTGTGTTGTCACTTTGTTTTTCGGACTCTCCGGACACCCGGAACCCCCGTTTTCCGACGCCATGACACTGCGCAGTATTGATCTGTGAATGTCTGTGCTGACCACTGTATTTTATATGAATGAACACTCAACACGGTGGTCATTTTGGTCCTCAACGTGGACAGTAAAATCGCGGGGACGGGTGTTCGTCATCAAAGATTGTGCTGTGTGTACTGTATCAGCTATTAAAATAATTACATTTGCTTTTTGGTAAAATACCCCTAGAAGACCCATCCAGGCCATTTTCTATGTAAGATAGATTTACCAAACTTGTAATTTACTGAACTTACCAGCACCCAGTATTTTTACACCTTGAAGACAATAAAGTAAAAATAACTTTCAAGATAAGGTATTCATACTGATAAGAGTATTTTCAAAAAGCATAAATATGTCCCTAAGAATGAAAAGTGAATTGTTAAACATATATTTTAGCAAGAAGTTTGCTGATCATTTAAATTTGGTTGGCTGAGGTATGGAAATGTATACTTGCTATATAGCAGTAGAGCATCTAAATGGCATTGTACCAGTTGTTTGTATCACATCCAAAACCTAGTCTCATTTACAAGCTGTTGAGGCTGTCATTTTCATTTGAACGTTTAATAGAAGGATATTGCAGTTAATAAAAATAAAATCAATGTCCTAAGGCGGAAAGGATATGTAGACTAATCTAAAATCAAGGTGTAATGTGGTTAGGGTATCTAGCCAACTGTCCATCTTTTGGTAGAATCTGGTGAAAACAGCATCTTGTACAGTGTTTGAAGGATTTGATTTAGAGCTAGTGTTGCTGTTGTGTGTAAAATGGTGAATTTCCATATTTTTATTATACCCCCACCACAAAATGTGGGGGGGGGGGCTATAATAGATTTGCTTTGTCGCGTCGGTCGGTCGGTCGGTCCGTCCGTCCGTCCGTCCGTCTCCATTATCGTGTCCGCTCTATGAATCCTATACCAACTGAAGGATTTTCTTCAAACTTGGCTGAAATGTTCACCTCAACAAGGGGATGTGCAGAACCCATGTTGCCCATGTGTCAGCTCAAGGTCAAGGTCACAATTGAAGGTCAAATATCAAACAATCAAATATTAGACATTATGTCTTGTCCGCTCTGTAAGTCCTACACTAATTGAAAGATTTTCTTTAATCTTGACTCAAATGTTCACCTCAACAAGGGGATGTGCAGAACCTATGTTACCCTTTTGCTGGCTTAAGGTCAAGGTCACACTTGAAGGTCAAAAATTGACTTAGAAAATATTCTTAAATTTTAACATGTATTTGAATATTTCTGAAACTAGAAAACATATTTGCTTGAAACTTAAAATATATATGAAGTGTCACAATTAGGATATGCAGGTCAAGTTTCATAACTCTGTATTACATTTTGACAAAGTTATGCCCCTTTTTATGTCTTCAAATTTACATACAATCAAATATTAGACAATATGTTGTGTCCGCTCTATAAATCCTATACTAATGGAAGAATTTTCTTCAAACTTTACTCAAATGTTCAACTCAACAAGGTTATATGCAGAACCCATGTTACCTTTGTGCCGGCTTAAGGTCAAGGTCACACTTGAAGGTCAAAATTGACTTAGAAAATGTTCTTAAATTTTAACATGTACTTGAATATTTCTGAAACTAGGACAGGTATTTGCTTGAAACTTAAAAGATATATGAGGTATCACAAGTAAGATATGCAGGTCAAGTTTCATAACTCTGTATTACATTTTGACAAAGTTATGCCCCTTTATAAGTCTTTTAATTTACTTACAATCAATACTAGACAATATGTCATGTCCGCTCTATAAATTCTATACTAATGGAAGGATTTTCTTCAAACTTGACTCAAATGTTCACCCCAACTGGGCAATGTGCAGAACCCACCTTACCCTTGTGCCAGCTTAAGGTCAAGGCCACACTTGAAGGTCAAAAATTGACTTAGAAAATGTTCTGAAATTTTAACATGTACTTGAATATTTCTAAAACTAGAACAGATAATCATTTGAAACTTCAAATATATACGAAGTGTCGCAAGTAAGATATGCAGGTCAAGTTTCATAACTAAAAAAAAGTGAGGGTGGGGGATAACTTTGTATTGTATTTTGACAAAGTTAAGTCCATTTTTATGTCTTTAAATTTATTTACTATAATATTTCTTAAACCAGAACAGATATTTACTTGAAACTTAAAATTTATATGAATGGTTACAAGCAAGCTCAGATGACGAAAATTCTACACTTCCATTGAATTACGACACAAGTTATGCCCCTTTTAGGCTTAGAAAATGTTCTGATATAACCATTAATACTTAAATGTTTCTGAAACTAGAACAGATATTCACGAAAATGAAAGGTTATTTGTAACTGTTTCGAACATGATTTGACAATATATATTTATACTATTACCTGTACAATTTGTTTGTTTTTTTTTTCACCAGAGATAATTTCTTTTTATGTATATGTATTTGTGCCACTAAAGTTATTCCCTTAACCACCTTTCCATGTCGTCTTCTGTCAAGGACATTGGTGGGGGTATGAATCGCATTCAGCGATAGTTCTAGTTTTACTTTTCTTTGAGTAGATTGCACTGTTCAGTTATTTATATATTACTTGTCACCAGCTGAAAAGAGTGTCATTGTACTATGGGAATCAGATATTTTGGGGGTTTTGCAGGGTTAAATGCCAATTGTTGAAGTCTGTCAGAGATATGAGAGCAAGCTTTTATACTTCAGAAGGATCACATTCAATACTTTACTGATCCCTCATGAGAAATTGCAAATTTATCACTTCAATAGTAAGAGATAACAGTATTTTGTGATCTAAACTTATTCTCTCTACTAGTAGGATATCTTCTGACTTTCTGATAAAGATTTTGCATGATTGCATATTCTGCTAACAGTGGTACATATTCCGTGCTCTAACTGTAATAAACTTTGAGTAGAGATGTGAAAGTTCTTAAATGTATTTTGTGATCTTACATTCTGACTGCATTCTTGTTCCTTAGGTGAAATATGAAAACCAACTACAAAGCAGGGGATTTGTCCAAGATTGTGGCTTCAGTAAGCCCCAAAGCTGTCACCCCTTTGACTGATTCTGCTAAAAGTGAAAATGTGTTTTCAAAGAAGAAAGACAAAAACAGAAAATCATTTAGCAAAACACCTGATCAAAAACACAATGCAGAAGGATCTATAGACATACAGCCAGGTGCTGGTAAAAAAAGAAAAAGTGAAATCACTGACATCGGTGAAAAAATGAATGAAAAGGTGAAAAGTAATGAAGAAACTGAAACTCCAAAGAAAAAGAAGAAAAAGAAGTCACGGGGCAAAAAAGGTGGAAATACAGTGGAAGGTAACACAGCAAATGTATCATCATTAAGTGGACAGGAAGAAAAAGATGGGAACCTGAAAAAGAACACTGAGAAAGAGTCAGATAGTAAGAAGAAGAAAAAGAAAAGAAAGTCCTTTGGGTTTTATAGACGGTTAGAAAGAAAGGTAAATGTCATTTCTTACGATACATATAGTTTTGTTTCATCTAAGTTCTAATTTGAAGTAGATTGTTGGATTTCATGTGTAAAAGAATTAACATTTATTCATTATTATCATTTTAAATATTATCCTAAGGATTTCTCAGTATTAAAATGCAGATGTCTTGTCACAGTCAGGAAAGAGCTAGAAATTAAAAGATCAGCTTCAATATAAGAAACAAATTCAGTAGGATATACAACCACTGAATGTAATTAATTATGCCCCCCTTAGAAAAATCCCAATTATTTGCAGTTTCCATTCATTTTCTTTGCAGAGATTGCACATACCAAAATGAAATTTAGTATACAGATTTATCATAAGAATATCTAGGTCAAGTTCTGTTTTGGGTACGATCGAGCAATTTTTGACAGAGTTATGCTCCATTGACTTTAGAAAAATTACAATTATTTGCAGTTTCCGTTCATTTTCTTTGCAGAGGTTGCACATACTGAAATAATAATAATAATATCTAGGTCTAGTTTTAGCTTAGACACGTCATACTTGATAGGTTGATGCATCTCAGATAGTACCTGTAGATAACCCTTGTTGATTTTAAGTTCAAAAGGTAAATTCCATTTCCATGTACACTGCTCATAATGTATAATGCGGGGTAGGGGAGGGGGGTGAGCATAAGTGTTTCACAAACATCTCTTGTTTTATTTAGTGTTATTACACTGACTTCCAGAACCTTTTATTCCTACATATAACGGATGTATGTAACATATAGTGTGGCTGTTGCATAAAACATTTACATTTTACTTGCCATCCAGCTGGTAAATAAAATTGGCAGTAAACTATTATCAGATGTTCACTTTGTTTTATAGAAAACTAAAGGAAAGGGTGACAAAGCGTTGCAAGATAATGATGACCACAATGAAGGGGATAGCAGCAGAGTGAACACAAAGAAACAAAAGCCAAATGAGCCAAAAGCAGATAATACACATCTGTCAGTTTCAAAAGAGAGAAAGCGTAAACTTAAGGAAGGTTCTGTTAGTGTGCCAGTATCTGACAGGAAAAAAATAAAGCTTAGGGAAGAAAAACCTTCTAGTAGTAGTAGCAGTGATGATGATGATGATGATGATGATACAGTTTCTTCAAGTGTTCATAATGTGAATGGCAGTGATGATAAGAATGACGAAATAATTAAGAGTGGGGAGGATGAGAGTTCTGAAAAAGGTGATGATGAAAGTGATGACAGTGATAGTGATGATGACAGTGAAGGTGAAGGAAAATTAGAGGTGAATGATAATGATGACAGTGATAGTGATGATGAAAAGAAGGAGAAGAGAAGGCCAAAGATGATGATGATAGTGATGATGAAAAAGAAGGAAAAGAGAAGGCCAAAGATGATGATGACAGTGATAGTGATGAGAGTGAGGATGATCTCAGCTACAAGAAGGATCCTGACATGCTATTTAATGAAGAGAATGAAAGCACTGATGATAGTGATGAAGAAGAAAAAACGGAGGAAGAAAGGAAGTCTAAAAATAGTAAAGTGCAGTCTGAAGGATTTTGCCCACCAGAGGGCATTGTTCACGAGTCTTTGAAGAAGAAGGGTGAAAAAAGGTAAGTTTCTATCATGACAATTAACCTTATAAATGAGCAATAGAAATTTGTGTCCACTAGAAATTCAGTGATTTCTTGGAAGTTCATAAATTTTACAGATACAATTAATCAAAGAAAAAAAAAATACCAACACTTTTTCCTGGTGGTCAGCTGAACTTTACACTCATTTCAAAATATTATGTGAGATCTATATAAAGTTGTTTTATTTTTAAACCATTTTTGACCTACTATTATTTTGCTCTTTATGTTTGACTTAGAAATGTGATATTTTTTTATCTATTTGTTAATGTAAGTAATGTCAGGAAGGTTTTTAATCAGTTATGACAAATGTTACAGAAAGCCTGATAGTGAAGATACAACAGAGGATGCAAGTCCAGCCAAAAAACTGAAACAAGATGATGCAACCAAAAAAGAAAAGGGGACCAGACCCAGGAAAGATAGGCTTGCTAAATCTTCCAATGATAGAACTATATTTGTTGGCAACTTGTCGGTCAAAACAGAAAGAAAGGTATGTTTTAGGGCTGTCATTGATTGAAAATGTTGTATCGATATATGGAAAGCCTAATATCGATGATATATCAAAATTAACCCTTTCCTCTATATATACACCTTTATGGCTTGGGCAAACAGTGCAGATCCAGATCAGTCGGCACATCCGTGCCATCTGATCAGGATCTACACTGTTTGCGTTTTGATACATTAGGTTATTTCTGACCAAAAAGCGAACAGTGCAGATCCTGATCAGACGGCACGGATGTGCCGGCTGATCTGGATCTACACTGGTCGCACATGCGTAAAAATGCGTATATATGGAGTAAAGGGTTAAATAGCTAGTACAGTGGAAGCCATTTGAATACTTGATGTAAACTGTCATCATGGCGTTATGCATGCTTATTTTAGACAATACAAATACAACATACTAAAAGAAAGTATGCTTTTCTTATTATTATTTCTCATTGACCTCTGAAAATTAAATTCAGGGTTCAAGCTAGCCAAGAAAAAGGGGGAGAAGTAACTTCTCCCTTCAGACAAAATAGAGAGATATTTTATGACAAGACAGGGAGAAATGGGTTTTAAATTGTATCAGTATTCCAAATTGGAAATCGATATTGAATCGAATGTTGAAAATGATGATATATCGATATCGCAATTTTCAATGGCAGCCGTAGTATGTTTAGGGTTTTTTTTTGACTGTACATAAATTTAAAAAAAGACTGTGTGTAATGATTGTAGAGTAGCTGTTTGTTTGATTTGCAAACATATGTACATTGTATTATATATCTGACACAACTTTATAATAAAAAGTATAACTTTCATCAGAAAATATCTGTATTACTGTTCTTGTTTCAGGGTTCAAAATCTTCTGTTTAAAAGCATTGTGTTAAAATCTATCGTTTGGTTGTGATATGGCTTTTTGAAAAGCATGGTAAGGCATAAGTCCATATTAAGGGGTGAATGTGAAAATGTTCTAAGCACTGTAAAATATCAAAACAAGCTAGAAAACACTGTTTCACATTCACATCTTGATATCTAATACTGAAACTGAAGATAACATTTATACTGATAAACCTCTTTTCAGCAACTGGCAAAATTGTTTAGCAAATTTGGGGAGATAGAATCATCTAGGCTTCGAACTGTGGTAAGTATTGAATACAGAGCACAAATTCTTGTACTAATGAGATATGACTAGACAATAATAATAAATAATAATTTATAAACAAATAATGAACTATTTAGGATTAAGTATTTCTGATGAAAATTTAGAGAACTTATTTAACTTCTATTACACTTTTCATGAAGCATGTTCAAATTCCTGATTCATTGAGATAAAGAATATGAGGTATTTACTACAAGAAGACAATATTTTATGTGGGATGTTTGTTTCTACATGTACCAGAATGTGCTCTCTAAATTGTGTTTAAAAAATGAAGGGAACAAAACCAAAGGTTGGCCTCTGAAACCTTGCAAGACTTAAATAAACTGTTTAACAGCATTGTGTTAACCAAATATTTTTCAGTTGTTTTGATTATGAAGATGAAATATCCATTGCTAAAAGAGATTTCATTCTTTATGTCATCATTTTCAGCCTGTGAATGATCCCAAATTGCCTAAGAAAGTGATTGCTATCCAGTAAGTTCTTCATTATAGCTGATTTCACTTTAAAAAGGTCTCACCATATTTTGAAATGTATAGTAACCAAACAGGTAGGTAGTTAGGGGAAAAATAGGTTTGTTTTTTTTAAATAAAAGCTTTGTTGAGGCTAAAAGCACCTTGAGATATGTTAATTTTTAAGTTTGAAAAATTTTACACAACAATTGCAACATTTGCCATGTAGTAAATCTGCAGTTAAGAAAATGAATTTCATATTTTACAGGAAGAATTTTCATCCAAAACGTAACAATCTGAATGGCTACTGTATGTTTCAAGACGGCTGAATCTGCAAAGAAGGCTCTGGCAATGTAAGTGATTTATGGCTCCTGCAATTAAGACATTGTAAACATTCAATCTAAATATCTGTTAGGACTGTTTGATTCAAGTATTAACGAAATTTCTAAATTCTATGACTCATTATAATGGTTGTGTAGACAGCCCTTACTACATGTATCTATATTTAGTCACTGATCACCACAGTTTGGCAAATATTGCAACATCTGAACTGGACTGCCAGATCTTTTGAAAGAACAGATGTTTTGGTGTAACATTAGAGCAACTAAACTATATCTTTGTCAAATTAATATATAGCTTATGACCCCTAACTAAGTGGTGATGGGTTCAACTGAATCTGATTGCTGTCTCCACATCCTGTAGTTCCAGCCTAAGTTATGTTTAGAATTCAGTGAAGCATTTATCTAGACATTTGAGAATGAGTACATTTATAAAAAGGTTACACATTGTCAAAATGAAAATACAAATGTCAGAGGAAATTAATAGTGGAGAAATGCTGTTGCAAGCCTGGTTTAAGCTTTTATTTATACAGACTGTTTAGAATTTTAGTTCGAGTGGTGTTTGAAAAAAAATCAAAGGTTTGAAAAATGTGCATTTACTCCTGCACTCTCCCATGACTATTTTTCAGGAATGGCGCAGAAGTGGATGGTTTACATATAAGAGTAGATATGGTTGGAAGAAGTACTAATGTGAGTTTTGTTTCACTTTCTGCTTTTAATATTTTTTACAGATTTTTGTGTACCTTGTACGTTTATCATTCATTTTAAATATCCATAAATTTTTTTGGTTATTTGTCAGTCGGACATATCTTTCAGCCACAAAGTCTAAAATGTAAGAGGAAAATAACAGATGACATGAACTGTATAGAACAAGTTTTTCTGACATTACATTTTTCTGATAACTGATTATGAACTGGTTTGTACTTTTACTGATTTTATGTTTCTTTTTTTTCCAGAAAGACCCAAAAAGATCGGTGTTTGTTGGGAATTTACCCCTAGGTTAGTTGAAGTCCATCTTACATTTTTAAACCCAGTTCTCTTAAAAAAATCAGTATGGTCTGCCTGGTAAAAATGGTTTAAGTTCCTGACATGTAATTAAGGGTACTAGGAGCTGATAAGAGATCATGGGCTTGACCATGCCAAGAACTTATTGATGTAAGAATATTGGCATAGGCAGCTTCTAATAGAGAATCTGGGCCTAGTTCTGTCACTCCCATTCAGTGATAAACTGCCTGGACTTAAATACTGTTGTAAAGCTTTAAAACTTTACACCAACCAAACTCAAAAGTGTCTTTTTGAAGAGACCTGAATTTGGTTACTTTTCTTCTGTGTCAAGCTTTAGTAAGTGTTCTGTTGCTGCACTAAAATATAGAATACTAGTCCTAAAAGTTTCCACCATGTAACTTAAGAATACTTTCCGGATTTAAAAAAAAAAATTGGATGAGAAAAACAGATCCCTTGTATTTGCTGTGTTTACAGAGCCAAAAATAAGTGACCAGTCTTTTTGTTCAGTACAAGATTTCTGGAGGTAATCTAGATTTCTTGTAAGGGTGTGTTTGATAAAACATAATTTTGTATTACAGACATTGAGGAGGAGGCTGTGAGGAAACATTTTGAAGACTGTGGTGACATTGAAAACGTGCGTATTGTCAGAGACAAGAGAACATGCTTGGGAAAAGGATTTGGCTTTGTAACCTTTCAGGTGAGAATTTCCTGCAGTAAAACATTATGTTGTTTCAGTCAAACTGAAAACTATGATGTGAGCATTTTCTTTATTTGTTGACCCAGAGATGTGCTTTTTGTTGAAGTCTAAAAAATTTAAACAGTTTCCATATCATGGTAATACATATGGTAACGCATATATCAGAGTCAGAAGAGCTTAATCATTAAAACGATATATTTTCTGCCAAGTGATAAATCTCTCGGGTTTGACAATTATGAAATTAAGATTGAAGCAAATTTGACCTCATCATAGGTACATAAAAGCCCTAATAATTGATGAAGTAAGAAAGCGATGATGTCTGAAGAAGAATCGTGAGCTATTTCCTACCTAGTTAAGTTGTCTCCTCATTTCATATATGTTTTTTCATCCTTTTTCTTCTGGTTGATATTTAAAGTGACTGTACGTGTTTTTTATTCAGGACAGTGATGGTGTATCATTTGCGATGAAATTGAAAGAGAGCAAGCTGAAAGGCCGTAAACTAAGGATTGAAACTTGTGTCGAGGGAAAGAAAGAGTCTGACCAGAAGTCAGATAAAGGTGGGAAAAATAGGCAGAAAGTTGACGTCAGTCCTCAAATGAAAGGATCAGCAAAGTCTAAAATATCCTTTTTTATGTTTTGTAACACATTCCCATTTCCAGTACAGAACTGTTTGTCATCAAGTGGTTAAAGTTTTCGATTTCAAATCACATAAGCTCTCACTGATGGGTGGTCATGGGTTTGAGCTCGTAACAGTCAAGAGTCTTGTATTGGTCCTATCCAGGTACAGTGGTGAGGTAAACTGCCCACTCACTATAACTTTGACTGTAAGTGGTCATTAAACTCAATAAAAACCAATACCTGTATAGAAATATTTAGTCTTTTATGCAGTTTTAATGAGCTGTGGTTGGACTTGGTTTCTGAAAAGTATTTTTATTTGATAATTTTGGTTGTTTGACAATATGCTTTTTTGCAAAAAAAGGACCATTCTGCAACTTCCTTATAGTTTTGTAATTTGATATGGTATAGATTGTTATTTGACCAAATCCGTGAATGATAAAAATGCCAACATTTTCAAGTCTGATTTCACCAGATCAAAGCAAAATATACCAAATGTTTGACAACTTAAGGAAAAATGTATGGCTGCAAGTGTTTGTCAGCATAAACTTGGTCACAGTGATTTATTTCATAAGTAGAAAATATTATAAAACTTAAATTTATCACCTTACATTTATGTATTCTTGAATATGCATTGTCTAATGTAGGTCTGTGACTGCTTTTCTTACCATGAATACATAGAGTTGCAAGGCTGTGATTTGTGTAAAGAGGGATCTTCAAAAGGTGATTTGTAATAAGAGGGATGTTCAAAAAGCAGACTTCAAACACATGTTCCTAAAGCGCACTTTATTTATTGTCTGTTTTCATTAATAAGGAAACAAGGTCTTGCAAAACTGATATTTATTCTGCTCAGTGAGTCCTGGGTTCAAACCAGTACTTGAGATATTTTTGTGGAAGGTGTAAAGAGGCTTGAGTATAGTACTCAACTCTTCACACATGGAACACAAAATCATAGTGTAGTCTCTCAAAAAAAAAGTGTGTGGGGGGGGGTCTCATAACAGACATGATTTTAGCATGACTGACTGTATATTGTTTCTTTCAAACTGTTGTTTATCCTTAACACACTTACTCAGCTGTATCGGAGAAGAAAAAGAAGAAGAAAAAGAAACAGCAGACGACACCAAGTAATGCCATCAAGAATCCATTTCAGAGTGAGAAAGACGAGCATGAAAAGGAGAAAAGGAAAGAAAAGAAACAAAAGTCAGCTAAAAGTATAGCAAAGGACAATTTGAAAAATGACATTGAAAAAATATTGAAGGAAGGACAGACAGAAATGGATAAAAAGAAGGAAAATAATGATAATAAGACACCAAAACATAAGAAATTTGGTGATGAGAGTAGTAATAAATCTGTACAAAAGAAAGATGCCAAGTTTGGACAAGGCAGCCCTTTTGGCAGTAAGAAATCTGAAAAGAAATCTTTCAGTAAAAGTTTTGATAGCACCAAGAAACCTTTTGAAAAGAAAGGAGGAAATTTTAGTAAGAAACCAGACTTCAGCAGAAGTTTTGATAATTCCCCACAAAAATCAATGTTTGGGATCAGTATTTCTGAGAAAAAGGGCAAACATATAAAATTCAATTAATCTTTAGTGTTCTTGCACTTGTGGCAAATATCTGAATGACAAAGTTTTTTTTTTAATCTTTTTTTTCCTATTAAAATAAGAGGGTAAGGTTTCACTTTCATTAACAGGAAACACCTTATTTACTTTTTTCTTGTTTAGCTACAATGTATTGTTCTTGTTGAAATACTTTTTGAAATAAATTTTTATCTGATGAGTATGTCTACAAATGATTTTTAGCTCACCTGAGCACAACGTGCTCATGGTGAGCTTTTGTGATCCCCCTGTGTCCGTCGTCGTGCGGCGTGCATTGTCCGTCATCAACAATTTCATAAAAACAACATCTCCTCTGAAACCAATGACTGCACATTAACCAAACTACACAGGAATGATCCTTGGGTGGTCCCCTTTCAAAGTTATTCAAATGGTTCTGGTCTGTTGCATAAGTAGGTCACAGGGCCAAATAAGAAGTTTCAAAAATGCAAATTAAAAAAATCTTCTTGTCAGAAATTACAAGGCCAAGAGCTTTGATATTTGGTATATGACATCATCTATAGGTCCTCTACAAAAGTTGTTCAAACAATGCCCCTAGTGGCAAAATTGGCCCGCCCAAAGGTGTCAGGTTTTCCTTATATGTATATAGTAAAAACTTAAAAAATCTTCTCCTCTGAAATGACAAAGGTTAGAGATTTGATATTTGGTATATGGTATCATCTATAGATCCTCTACGAAAGATGTTCACATTATGCCCCTAGTGCCAAAATTGGCCCCGCCCCAGGGTTCATAGGTTTCCCCACTATGAATCTGGTAAAAACTTAAAAAATCTTCTCCTCTGAAATGACAAATGCTAGAGCTTTGATATTTGGTATATGATATCATCTATAGGTCCTCTACAAAAGTTGTTAAAATTATGCCCCTAGTGCCAAAATTGGCCCCGCCCCAGGGGGTCAGGTTTTCCTTATATGTATATTGTAAAAACTTAAAAAATCTTCTCTGAAATGACAAAGGTTAGAGCTTTGATATTTGGTGTATGATAACATCTATAGGTGCTCTACGAAAGTTGTTCAAATTATGCCCCTAGTGCCAAAATTGGCCTCGCCCCAGAGGGTCATAGGTTTTCTTTATATGTATATATAGTAAAAACTTAAAAAATCTTCTCCTCTGAAATGACAAAGGCTAGAGCTTTGATATTTGGTATATGACATCATCTGTAGGTCCTCTACAAAATTGTTCAAATTATGCCCCTAGTGCTAAAATTGGCCCTGTCCCAGGGGGTCTTAGATCTTCCATATATGTATATAGTAAAAACTTAAAAAAATCTTCTCCACTGAAATGACAAAGCCTTAAGCTTAATTATTTGGCATGAAATATTGTCTAGTGAACCTGTTCCAAGTTTGTACAAATAATATCCGGGGTAAAAATTGGGCCTGCCCAGGGATCATAGATATTCATTATTTGCATATAGTAACAACTTATAAGAAAATTATCCTTTGAAGCTTCAAAGGCTAGAGCTTAGATTTACAAGAAATAATGATAGCTTCCACACTAATAACAGTCTGTCCTCAGGTGAGCGCTTTGGGGCCAATGGCCCCCTTGTTTATAGTATCTGAAAGTTTAGACCAATAAATAGAAACCTGTATTGCAAGTGAATCTGCTTTACTGATCACAAATTAATTTTTGTGGAGCCCGCTTGCGGTGAGCTCAACTTAGTTGGCACTTTTGGCGTATAGTTCGGTGTATTTGTGTCCGTGCGGCCGTCCGATATTTTCCTGTCTATATCTTGCTCATTCTTTGAAGGATTTCATAATAATTTGGTACAAATGTTCAACATGATGGGGTGGTATGTCGCACACAAAACCCAGGTCCGCCACTCAAGGGTCAAGGTCACACTTGGGGGTCAGCGCAAAACCTGTGTCCGGATTGAAACTTCTACATGCATGGAGGTATTTTAACATAACTCGGGACAAATATTCTCCATAGTGAAGCGGAGTGTCGTGAGAAAAACTCTGGTGTCTGTGGCAAAGGTCAAGGTCACACTTGGGCATCAAATAACAAAATAAAACATTCATTTGCAAGTATAACTTCTATATACATGGATAGATTTTAATATAACTTAGCACAAATGTTCTCCATGTTGAGTTGAGTTGTCTTACGCAAAATGAAGATCAAAGTCACAAGAGATCAAAGGTCAAATAAAAATATTAAAATTTGTTGGCACTGTATCTTGCTTATGCTTTGAAGTATTATGCTTAGTGGTCAGAGGATTTGAAAAATTCAGGTGTCTGTGGCAAAGGTCAAGGTCATATTTAGGGGTCAAAAGTCAAATAACAAAATACAACATTCTTTTGCGAGTATAACTTCTATATACATGGATGGATTTTAATATAACTTAGCACAAATGTTCTCCATGTTGAGTTGAGTTGTCTCGCGCAAAATGAAGATCAAGGTCACGAGGTCAAATAAAAAAATTAAAATTTGTTTGTTGGCGCTGTATCTTGCTTATGCTTTAAAGTATTATGCTTAGTAGTCAGAGGATTTGAAAAATTCAGGTGTCTGTGGCAAAGGTCAAGGTCATATATATAGGGGTCAAAGGTCAAATAACAAAATAAAACATTCATTGGCCAGTAAAACTTCTATATACATGGATGGATTTTAATATAACTTAGCACAAATGTTCTCCATATTAAGTTGAGTTGTCAAGCGCAAAATGAAGGTCAAGATAACATGAGGTCAAAGGTCAAATAAAAATATTAAAATTTGTTGGTTTGGCACTGTATTTTGCTTATGCTTTGAAGTATTATGCTTAGTGGTCTGAGGATTTGAAAAATTCAGGTGTCTGTGGCATAGGTCAAGGTCATATATATAGGGGTCAAAGGTCAAATAAAATAAAACATTCATTTGCGAGTATAACTTCTATATACATGGATGGATTTTAATATAACTTAGCACAAATGTTCTCCATGTTGAGTTGAGTTGTCTCGCACAAAATGAAGGTCAAGGTCACAAGAGGTCAAAGGTCAAATAAAAATATTAGAACTTGTTTGTTGGCGCTTTATCTTGCTTATGCTTTGAAGTATTATGCTTAGTGGTCAGAGGATTTTGAAATTGTTGTAAGTAAGTAAGTAAGTAAGTAACGTCTTTATTTAAAGTGGATAACATAATTGGCGAACCAATTTTCATTATGGTCCACTAACAAAATATATACAATTATATACAAAAGTGCATTGTAGCATAAGACAATCCAAATATGAGCATTTAGTAAAAGTACACAATAGCAGTTAAGCATAAGACAATCTAAATATTAACATATAGTAACAGTATTCTATAAACTACAATTTTTACTGGTTAAACATTGCCAGTGAATTTCCACTTAAGGTATCTGCTTTTGAACTGAGCAAGAGACTCGGCTGTCTGTACAGTCTGCGGTGTATCGTTCCAAAGCTTTGCACCAGAATAGGCAATCGATTTTCTTGCAAATTCAAGCCTAGGTTTTGGAACGTAAAGCTTGTTTTGAGTCGATGACCTTAAGTTTATGTTATCTCTGTCCTGTGTGTGTTGAAATTTGTTTTGTATGTAATCGTGTGTTTGATTGTTGAGTGCTTTGTACATTAATATGGATTTTTTGTAATTAACTCTATCGTTGAATTTCATCCAACCTAGCTGTGTGAAGAGTTCTTCTGTTGGTGCTAGATAATCTTTATCAAGAATTACCCGTGCTGCGCGCTTTTGAAATTTGTGAAGTTTTTCTAAGAGATCATTATTACAGTTTCCCCATATAGTGGAGCAGTAGTCAAGATGGGGCAATATGTATGCATTAAAAAATAGTTTTCTCGAAGGAATAGATAAAAAATTCTTTATTCTTAATAGAAGATATAGATAGGAGTTGCATTTCTTTAGTGTATTATCTACCTGCTGTTTCCAGTTAAGATGTTGGTCTACATGAATTCCTAATAATTTTTCAGTTGTACTGTTTTCTAGAATGGTGTTTTGTAATGAAAGTGAATAGTCTGGTGTCTGGATTTGGTTGGTAGCTGAGATATGCATGACTTTAGTTTTTGTAATGTTGGGTACCATGGAGTTTTGAGTGCACCACCTTTCAGTGGTTGTTAACTCAGTCTGCAGTGCGCTTTGGACAGATGTGAAAGATTTTCCATAAGCAGATACAGTGGTGTCATCTGCAAACATATCTATATCGGAGTTGTTTAAGTGTAAAGGAAGATCATTAATGTATATGATAAAGAGCAGAGGCCCAAGGACAGAGCCTTGAGGCACTCCTGCTGTGATTGGTCTTGAGGAAGAGAGTGTGCCAGAGACACTTACTGTCTGTGTTCTGTTTGATAGGTATGAGGTGAACCACTGGATGGAGTTGGTACTACAGTTGTATAGTTTCAGTTTTTGAAGCAAAATAGAGTGGTTTACGAGATCGAAAGCTTTGGTAAGGTCTAAGAATATTGTTCCTACTAGATTTTTATTGTTTATAGCTTCAATCCAGTTGTCAATGACAGCAGTTAGTGCAGTTTCACAAGAATGGTTCGTCCTAAAGCCTGACTGCTGAGTATGCAGTAATTTGTTTTCTTCCAAAAACATTTTCAAATGATCTGTGATATGTTTCTCTATAAGTTTTGAAAGTACTGGTAAAATTGAAATTGGTCTGTAGTTATTTCTGTCTGACTTTGGACCTTTTTTGTATATTGGAGTTATTTTGGCCATTTTAAACTTTTGGGGAAACTTACACTTTGAGATGCTTAGGTTTATTATTTTTGTAATGGGATTTGCAGTTACATTTACAATTGATTTTAGGAAGCGTGTTCCAATACCATCAAGCCCTGTAGATTTGTTTATATTTAGAGAGCTCAATTGTTTTTTAACAAATTCTTCAGAAACCAAGGGTATGTTAAATTTACAGTAGGCATCAATTTTACTTTGAACATAGTTTTGGAGTACTTCCTGATTATATGAGTCAAGGGAAGTAATATTGCTGTTTGCTGATGAGAAAATATTAGCAAAAAACTCGTTGAAGGTTTCGGCAGTGTCTAAAGAGTCTTCAATGGGATTCCCGAAGTCATCATGAATAAAGTTTGTTTGATATGTAGTTGAGCCCACTTTTGGTGAGGTCGACTTAGTCGCTGCTTTTCACTTTTGGCGGTTTTGGTGTATGTGTGTCTGTCCGTGCATCCATCTATATCTTGCTCATTCTTTGAAGGATTACAAAACAGTTTGATACAAATATTCAACATGATGGGGTGATGTGTCACACGCAAAACCCAGGTCGGCCACTCAAAAGTCAAGGTCACACTTGGAGGGTCGGCTCAGAACCCGTGTCCGGAGGGTAACTTCTACAATGTCAATGCAATGTCAAGATTTTGCCTTGGGTATAAAGAGGATGTGTTGCGCACATCTCACCTATGTATACATCTTTCTCCTTGATCTGAAGCTTATAGATTCAGGTTTGAATTAAGAGGAGCGGGCTCGACATTCTGCCCGTAGCCATGTCTAGTTGAAACTTTCTAAACACTAACTTTTACAGTAAAATCCTTTGTCTATAAAAAGGCTAATTATCTCCTATCATGCAGGGGGGGGATATATATGTATACTGATTTTGTGCCGTCACAGCTTGTCCAGACAGCTCCTCTGACTCCACCAGGTAGAATTCAACCAAACTTAACATTTATTTTCAGTGCTAAGCCTTGTTTGGCATATTTTCAACCTTCTTCAGTTTATTGTTTTTCGACAGAGTTACTGCCGTCTATGAATTCAATTTTAAAATGGCTTAATCCAGACACTGGTGGAATTTAACCAAACTTCACATGTTCAGTGCCAAGCCTGGTTGCCATATCTTAAGCAATCTTCCAGCTCATTGATTTTTAACAAGTTATTTGCCTTTTTGTATTGAACTTTTCCCTCCTATTCCCTTGGGCAGAATCTAGCTGAATTTCCTAAATGTGATCAGTGCTTAACCTACCGGTAATTGTGAATATCATAAATATTTTCTGGTTCAGTATTTTCAGCAGTTATTTGCCGTAATGCATTAAACTTTAAGTATCTGCACTATTCCTACTACACTCTTAGGCTGATACCAGCCAAACTTCGCAGACTTGTTCAGTGTTAAGCTTCTGTTTGTCGTGCCTTACTGCCCCTTTAGGGTTCATTCTTTTATTTCTGCCACACCCTTGTTGAATTTTTCAATCAGTTCTCACAGAAGTGATCAGTGCCAAGACAATTTTTGTACCTAACGTTTTCACTAGTTACAAATGTTGGTCAAAATCGACTTTAATACTGCTCCATCGAAAAACAGAAGTTATACAATGTATGAAAAAGAAAATAAAAAAGTTTATGAATGGAATTCTTTTTTTTAAAATGAAATTCGTTACAAGACATAAAATTGTGATTTTCTACAAGTAAAGATAAAAAGATATAAATAATCATAGACAACGTCCCAGTGGGAAAAGCACCCACACCGATAGGCACCAACAATGCAAAGTAGGAGACCACCTGGCCATTGCAACAACCTCAGAAAAGGTAAATATAGATTTTGAAAAAAAAAAAAATCACGAAAAAGAAAATGCCTAACATCTCTTTACAACCTTAATAAACAAAGCTGTGAAAACAGTGCTGCTTTTTCATTTGCAGTTTAGAGACTAACATTCCCATTTTTTTCCAATTCTACTTTTTGTTTAAACAAATAGACACACTAAAAATATTCCTGTCAAACTAGATGACAATTGTTGACTTTTTGCTATGACTGCAGATTTCTTTTTTTGAATGTTATGAGGCAATACATGTTTTATACATTCATTTGTTATTTGAACAGTTATCATTGTTTTCAATTTACTCTCTACTACCACTCTTACTAAGTAAAAAGTGTTGTTTATTGTTGAAGGACTAAAAGTGAGCAACTTGACAATAGAATGTTTATTCTTTCATAATTTTTATTTATATCAATAACAAAACAACAAACTTTCCAAATGACCAATCCTATACAAAATTAATACAAAGATCAGGAGACTAGTATAATGCAAGAAACATTTTCTAGCTACTATACACAAATACATGTTGTGTAGAATATCTAACTCCTAGAACTATTTGACAGAGTCACAAACAAAAAGTTTCAAGTATTATTACAAATATTACTTTTTTTCAATACTTGTGCTGCCTTCCCTAGATATCAAAAACCAAAATCTTGTCATGTTTACAGCTTCTATTTGCTTGAGTCTTCTGAACTTTATTATACAAATGTTTCATTTTGCTCAAGATACAAACAGAATTTCTATCACAAGATCACTGCATGTCCAACTTTTTCATAAGTTTTCGTACAAATAAATTATACAATGAATGGTTTTTGGCTATTGCTAGTCAGATCTAAAGAAGAAATACATCATGAGCTCATGAGAATGTCCAACTCTTCCACAGGGATCTGTACCCGGAGTTCTTTTTCCATCATTAGGTCTACCATCTCCTGCAGCTGTTCCTCTCCAAACAAGCGCACACCATCCACATAGATGCACTGAAATAAAGGGGTTCATGTTGGGTAGAATATTTTTAGTCCAGATCACTTCAAAATTATAACTGGTATGAAATTTTGCTGGCATTCACCCCAACTGATCCAAAGTTATCATGTGTGACAGGCAATCTATTAAGAATCTTGTCTGGAGACTGTTGTTTTAAAACACAAAAGGTTCTTCAAAATACCATCTGAGAATGGTTCAAAATAAAACAGAAATAATGCAGATACATACGTATGTGCTTGGAAAAAGTTTTGCTAAAATTTTTCTCAAAGACTTAACTTTACACCTTGACTTAAAATTCCCTACACTTAGTAATGTCACCTGAAGAAGATTAACTGGGAAGGACCAGTTCACAGGCAAACAGATAAAAGCCAGTACTAGTTGAACCATTTATGCCTAGTGGATTATGCCATCATTGTTAGTCGGACGAATCCATTTTCAATTAAAAGGGCTTCTAGTTTAAATTTTCAATTTCATTCTATTTAGGAAAGAAAGTCCTTTATGCAGTGAAGACCCTGATCAGACATCACATACTGCAGCATCTGATCTGGGTCTGCACTGTTTGCCTATGTCTAATTTTGTAGATGCTAGGCATTAATGGGTTAAAATCCTGGGATCACACAAAAGTCTGTATCACAGGACAAGGGTACTTCTCAAAATATATGACAAGAAATCCTGCATAACGGATCAAGAATGCTTGTCAAAATACTAGGACAACACAAAATCCTGAGTAACAAAACCAGTCTGCTTCACATGTAATTACAAACTTCAGACAAAAAATTCTGACCTTCTCATCCTATAATTATAACCTATCAATACCTTATTCCATGGGCACTGTTGTACTGCTCTATAGAACACACCCTTCAGTCTCCCAGTGCTGCCTGCCTGGTTCTGTAAAACAGGAAAGGAACACATTCTAAAATTGTCTATCAAACTCAACAAGGAAAATGAATGAAAGATTCTGTAAGTACATACGTGAAATTTGGTAAGGTGCCATCTAAATATTTATAGTTATTTTGAAAGGCTTCTTGCAGCATTTAGCTTTAATGTTAAAAAGATTTCTGCTCGTTATTTCAGACTAGTTTCATGAATATGGGTGAAGGTTTTACTCAAGTATCCCTCAACGATACAATACACATGACACAAGCTTTATGTCTATACATACTGCAAGTAAAACTGCAACCCAGGGCTTTTTTTCATAGGTAGGGGAAGGGCCCTTCCCTTAAATTTGGGGAAAATTAACGCGGTATTTTTGCAAAAGGGGAAGAAAAAACTTGATATAAACAGCAAATATGAGACCAGTTTCTTTATGCATGACATTCTCACTATTATACTGATTTGCTGCAGTTAAGGACTGTCTTTATTTTAAAAAATAAATCCAAGCTTTTGGTTGGTCATACTTCAGTCTGGTGAATCATTTCATAAAACTGTTAACAGTTTTCCTAAATGAGTATCAAAAAACTTGTTTTAGAGTCAATTACGTACTGAACAAGAAGTAATCACTAAGCACAGCTCAAGTGCTAAATAACAAACTTCTTACCTCAAGCTGCAAGTACAACCTCCACAGAAGTGGGCAATGTCTCAAGGCACTGTTTGTCAGACTGTGTTCCAGCCATGCTCTAGACCGATTTATAATACTACTGTGGCTTGCGTCTTCATCTAACATTTAAAATCATATTTAAGTTCATTTATTTACTATGAGTATGCTAGTCGAAACTATTTTGAAATAAGGTCAGTAGTTGAAGGATTAGAAGAGTTGATACAGTAACATTTGATTTAATCACAGGAAACTTTTCTTAAATAAGGCATGAATTCATTATAACATAACAATACCTAAATATAGTCTGCATAACTTAGCAGTTAATAAATATGGGTATGTGAGGTTCTTAAAGTGACAAGTACATGAAGATGTTTCAAAATATCTTTGTAAACCTAACTTGTATAACGTGGTATTTTGCTATATCTCAAAAACTAAATATCACTAAACTAGCATTGCTTCAGCATTCTGCTTTATTTAAAGAGTTTTTAAGATCTTTCTTATTTGACAGTTAAGGAGGAGATGTTGTCAATGCAATTATTGCAATCCCGATGGCTCTATCTCTATCAATACAGTCTATCTCCTGTAATTTACTACTTATGAGTTTTTTTTAACCAACATTTTGACATCAGATAATGATTCCTTCAGTGTCATTCACATCAATATGATTATGAAGGAAACAGAATTCTCTCAATTTTAAGGTCTACCTCAAGGAAGCACTTAACTGGTAACTGACTTTAAACAACAGTACATCTTCAACAACAATATCAACATACCTGAACTCTTTAGATTTGCCAAGAATTCTAGCTGAAACAAAATGGCAAACAGGACTGGAATAGGTGTCTCTGCTGTTCGACTCAAGTGGTCAAAATGTGCATTAAGACGACTTGTGATCCTTGACTTTCTCTCAACATCTACATATAGTGACAGAAAAACATCATCTTCAGTAAATTTCTTCAGAGCTGAACTCAAATGTTCCCTCAAGACATGCAGTGGGGATGAGGATGTAGACATGTGGTATAAAATGATCCGTAACAGGTCCTGGATAGAGTCTTTTCTCGACCTGTGGTATCTGTTTGTCACCACAGGACAGAGTACTTCTCACTGAGGTATAAATATCAATACTGGCTGAAAGACCAGGACTTGCAGTAGACAAATAGACAGAGGCACCACTGGAGTTTGATAAAGTGCTCGTGTGACAACTCCAAGGTTCTTGTATTCTGTGTTTCATACAATGTCCTACACACTGAACTACACAACTTTGAAAGGGCAGATAATGTTCTCAAAATTACTGCCCCTGAGAGTTCAGTCACTTCCCTTGAATTGAATTTCCTACCTTCCACCAAACAATTTATAATTGAAAGTACTTTTTTCTTTGTTTCCAGAGTAACCTCTGCTGCTCTTGGTAATAATCTGTATGGCAATATTTGATAAATTTCCAGCAACAATTCACAATATTGGCAGAACAGGGTAATTAATCCTAATGTTAGCAAATTCGTAGACTCAATGCTTACTCCACTGTACATGGACAAAGCTGTTACCATGACACTTTCAGCTTCTCCAGGCTTACCAATTGACCTCTCAAGTTCAATGTACATTGACCACACAGAAAGGTCATTTCTGTTATGTTCCTCTTTAAGCACATTTTTCAGGATTTTTCTCATTTCTTTCTTTTCATGTTTTGAAGGATTTTCCATTGGTATTTGCTTAACTGTGTTTCAATTAAAAACTGAGTTAACTCTGACCTCCACTTCTCTTTGAAGCAAGGAATTACAAGCTTTAGCAATCCTACAGCAAAATCTTTCACTATTTCGTTATTGACACCTGTTTTTGCATTTTCTTCTTTACAGCTTTGGTAATCTGAAGTTAAATCATTTACATTTTCACTAAAATTTCCCCACATTTGAGCCCAACAGACACTTTTGGTGACACTTTTTGTGTCAAGTCCTAGAAACTTCAGAAACATTACCACAAATTCAAAATGCAGCTGCCTCAGATATCTCAAACAGAAGTGGTGAAATATCATCAAATACAACCAATCTCTCTACATCTTCACATTCTTCTTCAGTCTGACCTTGACCTGGCTGCCATGGCAACCAATGATGCTTCTCTCGAAGTTCTTCTATTTTCAGCCATGTTTCGTGTTTAGGCAGTTTCTTCTCTATAACTTCCTCTTCCTAAATCTTCTAATGGATCTGAAAAACAGAATTTTAGTCCTTACAAATGTGAAATGATACTGGTATATTGCATTCTTGTTTAATACTGCAGATCATATGACCTAGTTTGTTTCAAGAAAACTTTTACAATAATGCATGGCAATTTTAAACTCAGAGGCTACAACTATAATGCAGTCCATCTATTTCTTTTTTATGCTTTCAGCATACAATTAAATGTATTTCCATCATCCAAAATGAACATAGTAAGGAATACTATTATGAAGCTTGCAACAAGATTCAATGAGTATTTGCATGCAAAGTTTATTCTTGGATGGGCAGATAATAGCAGACTTCCTTACCAGCACTTGTTTCCTCTGAGGCAGCGGCAGAGCTAGTCTGTCCATTCCAGTTTCTCCAACCACAACCTCCCGATGTTCCAATTTTTGGACAAGTGCTATCCCAGAATTCCTCAAAGGCAGCCATCTTGGTTTCCTTGGTAACCATGTGTTAACTGATGACTGGAGCAAACAAATTGTACTCATGTCAGAGCCTGGAATGAAGCCAGTGCCTTCTCTTTGTATCCAGCTTGCTTTAAGAAGTAGCAGTACTGCAGAAATATTCCTGAAAAAGTGACAAAACAACTGCTAGCCTAAGTGCCTTTGACAACATATATTAAAACTGTTATAGTCTTGAAGGTATGCAAGCCTTAGACTTAAGTTACTTCTGACCTTGATATAGACTCGACCTTTGACTTGATCAGAAAAACAATGGATCTTTTTAAAGATACATTTATAATATTGCTTCAAAGATTAACAGTACTGTTTTTTTTGTAATCAAAGCTTAGCAAATAGCAACTATCTTTCATATCACTGCACTGACAATTATTTACAACACTACAATATTTAAGATGCTTCAAAAAGAAGAGGACATTATTTCAATTACCTAATATTTCCCTGTCCAGGTTATCTGGTACACTGTGAGTCTGCAATTTCCCCTCTAATATCCGAAACAAAGTCTTGAAACATTTGTGATAAAGTTTAGTCATTTTTGACACTGTAAACACTGACAGCCTAGACTGATTAAAACTCAGGTAATATTTCCAAAGTCTAGTATTGGCCACATGGACAAACAGCAACTGTTCTAGCTCCTTGTTAATTTGTACAGCATCCAAAATCTCAGAATTCAACTCTACCCTTGCCAGAAACAGATCTATATCCCCAGGATTGGATTCTAATGCTTTATCCAGAATACTGAGCTTTTTGTCAAGAAGTGCTTTAGTAGTTTGTTTTCTACCACCACTGTCTGCATCAAGTTCAAAAATGGCACCACTATCATCAATGTTAAGTTTGTCTTGGAATTGAACAAATTCCAGCCACAGTTTCACATCGTTCGGCTGATTCTCTTAACCTTTTATTGTAATCAGCAACTTTTAACCTAACAGGATCAGGTGCATAGCTTCCACAAGTTCCTCATCAGCTTGTTTCCCTTTACCTAAAACATACAAACTTGTTGATTCATCCAGAATCTTTTGTCTTGCATCCTTATTTTCTACAGCATGTTACAATTTCATTTAAATCATCGACAGGGATATAGACAGGGATGTCATTTTGTATATTAAATTCTTGTTTTGATGAACAAATGACATCCACTGGGGGTTGTTTTATAATCCTTCTGTTTTCTTTGCTGTAGTATCTGTCACTGATAATTTTCTCTTTCTTTTTCTTGTCTCTGTCTATCAAATTTACAGTCTGGTTCCCAGCTGAGCCAGCACACTGGTTACAGGCTGGCTTATACTTGGCTACATGCCCACTGTACAGGGAACCATAACTCCAACTATTGGTATCTGGTTTCTTGTCCAGTTTGAAAGCATGATCTGGTGCAATGTCAGCTATGTCATCCAGAAATATCTTGCTGCTTTCAAACATTCCAGGTCTGTAAAATAGAAACTTAAATTTTATGTAAGAATATTCTCTTTCACTGTATAAATCACCTTCATCCTTAAACTTGCAGTTTCATACAACATGATGCTGAGAACTTTGTTATTACTATAAAGCTCAAAATTTCTGGTATTTTTTTATATAGATGCATATTCAGTTTCTTGTAATTAAAAAACAAAAACAAAGCGAAACAAACATCTACTGCTGTCTTTTCTTCATGCTCTCTGAGTAAGACCAATTTATATTAGAACTGTCATATCTAACAATTCCAACACACTCAGAACAAATGAACAGTAACTTGAACTATATGACAAAGTCACACAAAAAAAGTAAAATAAAAATGCTAAGATATTCATAACACTGTGCCATTTACACATAGAAGAAAATATATACCATACCATTGTTTTACTTACATGTTAATTTCTCTTGACTCTTTCACTTTATATTTCTCTTTCTTGTGTTTCTTTTTGCGTTTATGTTTACTTTTCTTTTTTTTACTATGTCTGTCTGAATCATCATCAGAGGAGCTGTGCTTTTTCTGTTTTTTTCTTTTCTTGTAATGATGATCCTCCGAAGAGGAATAATCATCTAGACATTCATCTGTACTTGTTCTTTTTTTATTTCTAACATATGTATCTGGAAAAGGTCTTGCGGTATCAACAGTGGCCTTACTTGTCCTTGTGTTGTTGCTTGTATGAATTAGTTCTTTTTCTTTTTCCTTGAATTCTTCATAATCACCACCGTCATCATCATCATTCTCTTCATCACTATCATCACTTTCATTCCTGTTGTTAAAAATGGTGATAAAATGTTAACTTGAAAGAAAATGTGATAAATATATTTCCGATAATTACCTCTGCAGATTGCAAACTGTCAGAAGTGAAGGATAAAATGATGTTGGCAGTTCTAGTATGAAACAATTTCTTGTTTTCAAGAAATGTTAAAATAAGCTTGTACAGCTAATAAGTTCAACCATGATACAAATCTGAGAGTTAAGAAGGTAGCTGTCTTTGTCATAAAAACTGTTGTTGTTTTTTTATATATACATGGCCAGCCATTTTAATTTCACTAACATGCCTACCATTTTAGCATGCTGAAAAATATTACAATATAATACGAAGCGTTGTACAAAATAAAAATACAAACAAAAAAGTTTGCCTGCTCTTCTGAAGTGCTTTGAGTTCTTGTTGAAACTGGACAACTCTCTCAGCAGTTGCTGAAGTAAAACTTTTGTTATCCAACCAGTCGACATCTGCAAAACAAACAATTACCGATGTTTATACCAAAGTGAGTCTTTCTTTTCCTTTCTTCCGATAATGACTGCGTTCATTAGCTGATCATTTTGTCATACAGGTGGCAAATTAACAGCTTAATGGTTAAATGAAAGAACCCAGTAATACATGTACATGTCACTCTTTTCTTTGTTCTCTGACTGTGTTTACTTCAGACACATCAAGCAGGTATATTCAACCATGTTACAGCATTTTTCAGTCAAAGCATGACAAGACCTTTAAGTCAGATAAACTGATTTCAATACTTTACACTATGGTATAAATATTAAGTATTTTTATTTGTATTCATGATTCTACTGCACAGGCAAGCAAGAAAAGAGATATGGAAAGAAACTAAATAAAAAAGTTTTCAGTCAGAGAAAAGAAAATTAGATTTTCCAACAGCTGTTTCTTCTGTTAAATAACATATATATTCTATTTACCAGTTTCACAAATTTACTATTTTGTAATCTTATTATTAAAAGTTCTTACTGAAATGTCTTGGGAGAAAGTCTTTGGGTAAAAGTCTAACCAGATTTTTAAACTTTTGATAATTATGTGTAGTGCTATTCCTTTAGGAAACAAGATTATCTTGAAACCAGTGGATGCTCCCTGAAGCAGCTAGAAAAAATTGCCAAGTAAAAGTGAATGAAACAAATTCTGGTAATTTGATGAATACAATTATGTTTATATATCTAAGGGATATCCACACCATCTAAATAATTTGTAATTAATCATGGCATTTGACCTCCGTGACCTTGACATTTGAGATACCAACCTGGTCAATGCATATGCATATGACACACCATCTCAATGAGATGAACTTTGTGCCAAGTGATTTTGAAAAACCTCCAGACAAGCAGTACTGTACAGTACATGCCAGGAGGAACTCACATTTTGCGCTTTATTTTGCGGACGAGTAAAAAAAATATCCGCCGCGACATCGAGGAAAAAAACGGATTTCCTCGATGTCTCGTCATCGCGAAATATCTCGGCAATATTTGACGACCAGCGCGAAAATAATTAGAGTCATAACTCACCTGGATAAGCTGAACATTTAATGAAATGACCGTAATGAAACTGTGCATTGTCGTCTGCCAATTATGTGACATTTGGTAAAATTAAAACCAAATTTCTAATACATTTGCTGTGTAGGTTTATGTGTACTTTCGTCGTTGAAACACTCGTTATTGTATAGCAAAATCGATCAATAATTTTGTCAAGCGCATAGACGAAACAGATGTCGCAGTAGAGTTTACATGTTGTATGTTTTCTTTTGATATAGGAAAGCAGTTTTAACACGTGTAAATCGAAAACCAGTCAATTTATTTTGTGAAAATAGGGTCAGCTGTTCCGAGAAGCAATTACTATCGGTTTTGAATTGTCATTCATGTTAACAAATACGATCATTCGTAAACAAATGCATCAGAATGAAAGTTTTATACATTTAAATGATATTTTAAAGCATAAAATTCGCCGAAATGCCTGTAATCAGGAACTTTGTGAGCCTCGATGTGTCAATTCTTACCTGTGAAAAAGTTCGCAGAACCATTTAGCAGACGTCCGCCGCGTTGTCCGCGACGTTGATCCTCGAAATGCGGCGGATTTGGTCGCGTGTTAAGGAATGGGTAGTCCGCTACGACCTCGAGGAAAACGAGAGTTCCTCCTGGCACGTAGCCAAATGACCTCTAAATGTAACCTTGAACATTGAAATACTGACCTGGTTCATGTGAGGAAGGTGTGCAACACACCGTCTCAGTGAGGTAAAGAACGAGCCACGAGGAACTCACATTTTCCGCTTTTTTGCACAGACGCGGAAAAAGAAATATCCACCGCAACAACAAGGAAAAAGACGGACCTCCTCGATGTCTTGACATTGCGAAATATCTCAGCGATATTTAACGACCAGCGCGAAATTAATTAATGTCATAACTCACCTTGATTAGCTGAACATTTGATGGAACGACCATAATGAAACTTCACATTTTACATCTACCAATTATCTGTCTATTGGTAAAATTAAAACCGAATTTCAAATACATTTGCTGTGAAGGTTTATTGTGTACTTTCGTTGTTGAAATTTTGTAAGCGCTTGTTATTATATAGCAAAATCGATCAATAATTTTTGCCAAGCTCCTATACGATACAGATGTCACAGAAGGGTTTATGTTTTCTCTTAATAGGAAAGCATTTTTAACATGTCTCAATCGGAAACCAGTCAATTCATTTTCTGAAAATACTGTCAGCTGTTTCAAGAAGCAATCGCTTTGAATTGTCATTCTTTGCGTTACCAATCAGCAGCATTCATAAACAAATGCATCAGAATGAGAGTTTTATACATTTATTTGATATCTGTAAAATTCGCCGAAATGCATGTAATCAGGAACTGTTAGAGCCTCGATATCAATAATTACCTGTGAAAAAGTTCGCGAACCATTTGGCAGGATGTCCACCACAATATTTGGTGACAATGTCCGCGGCAGGGATCCTCGAAATGCGGCAGGATTTGGTCGGATTTTACGGAATGAGTAGTCCGCAACTACCTCGAGCAAAATGAGAGTTCCTCCAGGGAGTGTACTGTAAACATAAATTGTGCCATGTAATTTTGAAATGCCTCCTACCAACTGGAGAAGCAAAACTGTGATGGAAGTACAGACGGACAAAACGGCTAGTTTATGCTACATGCGAGTGCTCAGATATTCACAAAACACAAGAACTTCCCGGGTACCACAAAATTTTAGGAAAAGATGCAATTTAAATACGATCGCGAAAACATGTTTCAAAATAAAATTATTTCGAGATTCTCACTTTCTGATGGAGCTGAGTCAGCGGATATGATGCCTGCTGATGGAAAGAGCGATGTTGTTGTCCTTTTCTGATATGTCATTTCTGACGTCCCTTAAAAATCTTTTGGTACGTTTTCTTACCACTCAAGAAAAATTTTGGTAGTTATTTCCCTTTACGGTATAAAAGCCCTAAATTCTTTCCACATACTTTAGGTTACACACAACTAAATCAAATCCAACAGTATTTCAATGTAACATCAAGTCCCAATCTCGCTTTATTAGCTTCTAAAGACGCTACCTATACCGAGTTTTGGGAAGAAACAATCATGAGAAACAATTTCATTCAGATTTGTTCATAGCATGACCGCTCAACTTTTCGGTACATCGTCTCGAAGGAGTTTGGTATTTTGTATTACAATCTGTCGCGATTTCCCGTTTATATTACAACGACAAAAATAGCAAAGAATTGTCCGTCACACTTATGCATAATTTCATTTTTTTCTTCAATATATGTGTTGTTTTCAAGTAAAATGATTTTCAAAACCACCTTTCCATTTTGACCAATCAGACAGCTTTGTCATCTTATAGCTCCGCACAAACCCTGCACAAAATTGACTGGTTCCCGACAACACTGATTTGGTGTGTATAACTTACAGGTGGATAGTGAGTGCATACTAGTTATGGAATGCAGGTACTATAGTAGTCGTTTGTAATTTGAATAGTGTTGCTCGGGACAGTTCTTCTGCTGGTTATTTCACATTCTAGATAATGTAGTATTTTGGTACATATCCATACAGTGTCGCTATTTTATCACATGTACAATAGTAGTACTTTAACATTGAAATCTAAAGGCTTTTGAATTTTAAATCCATGGAGAGACGTTTTTTCTTCATTCATGTTACAGAACTTCGTCATTTGGATTCAAGAGATAACCCCTGCGTTAAAAAAAAATCTGAGATGAATAAATGATAAGCTTTGGTATACAACAGGGATATAAACTGAACTATCTTTTAAACTAGGGAAGGAACATTGGAGTTAATTTAGTTTCTGCCATTGTCCATATTTATCCAGTAATTATTAATTATCGTACTAGAAAAATACTAAATGCCTGGTTAGACTTATCACGTCTCAATAATAGGCTACTATTAATGGCACTCTTGGCAAAAGTAATATATTTTACTGGCCTTGTATGAAGCAATTTCATTATGTCCTACAACAGGAACGAAAGACTGACATTGAACGGCCATTTATCTTTGCCAGTGGCGACAGCGTGTTTTATGTACATCTTAAACTGAAATAATATCAGTGCCGAATTGCATTATTTACGAGGAAGCTGAATTCAATGACTTGGCAGTGTGAGGCTTATGCATGGAAACAGCATATTTACCTTTTAAACGTGACATTTTTATATTTCATCAGCAGATGAGAATTTTGTTTCACAAGCAAGTCATGTTTTTTTATAATTAATAGTTTTATATTTTATTCAAAGAAGTGAGTTGTTAAAGTCTCTATTATTTATCATCTAAACAGATGTACTGGCCTTATACCTAAGGACTCGGGACTAGTGCAGCTGACCTCGGACAAAAATGGGTTTAAATAAAATCACTTATTTAATATCATATATGACATCATTTATGATCAATGTTTTTCATTATATTGTTATACTATAAATTACCATAAAAACATATCCATACATTTGAGCCAAAGCTTAAAATACTGTACAATATAACACGATACGTACGGGTGTTTAGTATGCATTTGTGAAATTATATATTCATCTGCTAGACAGTCCGGGGGCACCTTCCCACGTAGACTTTGTTTATATTTCTGAATGTAAAAAGGTAAGTTTTTCAATCTGGGTTGCCTTTTCATGTGTCTGTTCGTTTAAAATAGATGTTTACTCTTTTTTCTTTCGAACCCAAACAGCAAGGTCGTTTAAGTTTCCATTTGGGTACATTTCGGTACTTTTTAGTTCGTATTAATCTTTTATTGTTGAATCTTAGAAAAGAAGTATCTTCCGATATTCAGTTTAATTCTTGAGATATAATTAATTTCCTAAATTTTGAAAACGAATATTAAAGAATAACCCACAGAGATATTTTATTTGTTTGTATCAACTGTGAAATAATAAACAACATATTGTTATTACTTACTTTATTTTTACCACCACCTTTTCACGACTTTCCAATATTTTATCCGATGTAAATGTCTAAATATTCTAATTAACCTTAAAATCTAAATCTTCTAAAAATCTTAACCCACTTTTCTTTTTGCAGAATGGTTTGCCGTCCCTCAAAATATGTCCGGAATGAGCGAACGAACGCAGCCAGAACGGAAGTAAACAAAAATGTACATGACGTAATTTTTGTTATGGAAAAAATCAGCTGTTTAGATAAAACAGAACAATTAAACAGCAATATTAACACATTAATCGAAAGTAAAGAAGGCCTACACGTAGCCATTGAACGATGTCCCCTTTGTTCTGAGTCTAAAAGACCATTTCATTGCAGAAAATGTGTCGCGAATGGCCATTTCATTCATTCAAATGCGACGTATCCTGACAGGCAAGTGTATTATTGTAAAGAATTGATAATGTTCTAAGAACGATTTGATTAATGTGGTTAAGTCAAAGTTAATATGTCCAAACTGAGGTTTGAACTTGATTTAATGGAAGCAGGTCCTCATAACCAAAAGTTGAAACACAACATCTAATGCAATTAAGGTATACAATGGATTATGTGCTCCAAGGATAATGTGAACAAATTACTTATGATTCACCACAGTAACATTTCACGACTTAATGATTCGCCACAAATTGTCAATATGCTTTCACCGGAGGCAAGGTGGTCTAGGGGAAGAGCGCAGGACTCCAGATCCAAAGGTCGCAGGTTTCGAAACCCGTCAGAGGCGAGACTCTCTCATGATCTTCACATTCCTTCATGCTGCACGTATACTGGTATGGAACCCAGGAAGCAGTCATCGAGTGTAATGAATCTAAGTTGTAAGAACTTGTATAGCAATCAGTGTAAAATGAATGAGTCTAAACTAAATTAAAACATCAGTAGTAATAATATAAAATTATTTTAATTATATTGAACTGTGGAAATTGTGGTGCAATTTAATACTGAAGCTATAATTTCTACAATGTTTTACATAAATATACATATATTAAACAGTTTTGGTAAAAATGATTGAAAGTATAATTGTACAAAGTTTTGGTTCGATGGTCACACAATTGATCCAATGTACGTTACAAGGTCCTAAAAGCTTAATACAAATGACTCATCAATGACAAGAGTTTTCTACCTTCTGTCAAAACAAATAGTTCTATCAATTCAATCATTAGAAGTTCAGTGATAATTTAGCAATTTAAAAATTACCTTATTTGATCATTTCTGCTGTGATTTGAGAGGAAGTTTTTTTTCTTTTCTACATTTTTTTAAAAACAATTTTCTGTCTAGTGTTCCATGTAGTCCCAATAATGCGACTTCAGGCAGGATGCTTTGGATATCGACCATTAAAAAAATAGCATGATATTCAACTGTTTAAGTACAATTATTTGGACCATTGTATGATGTGCAGTGATTCTTTTAGACATCAAATGTGTTTAGGTCAACCTGACCTTGTTGCAAAACATTGCAGTTGATTAGATGATAAGAATGTTATAACTTGATATTTTGGATGTAAATAGCAGCAACTGTTTCGTTTATTTATTAATTATTTATTTATCTGGTTATAATTAATTAGTAAATTATATATTTATATGTCTTTTAAAACTTTGAGTCTCTAGAGCGGACTTACAAAATGTGGCCGAAAGGGAGTTGAAACTAGTTGATATTTTGTCTCCACTTCAGCAGCAAGAAGGAAAATGAAACTATTGACAGATTGAATTAATACTATGGCAAATCATTTCAATACCATGTGAATGGCTCTTTGAGATGATGCTAACTGCATAATTATACCACCGAAATGAAGTTTGGTGGGGGGGGGGGGGGGGGTTATATAGGAGTATGTCTGGAGTATAACTTTAAAACTAATGGCTTGAATTCAGTGCAACTTCATACAATGGCCATGCACAATGAGAGGAAGTGCAGTGTTCAAGAATCATAACTCCATCTTCACTATTTGCTGATGTATTGCCCTTTGTTGGTTTTCCTTGTCCGGAGCATAACTTGTAAACTAATAGTTGGAATTCATTGCAACTTCATACAATGATCAAGCACAATGACAGGAAGTGCAGTGTTCAAGAGCTATAACTCCATCTTCACTATTTGCACAGTTATTGCCCTTTGTTGGTTTTCCTTGTCAAAAATGACTGTTTAAAATTTAAGAAATGTTCACATAAAAGATGTTTTTATAAAAAGATGTTGGTGTTTTTGTAGTTATGAATCTTTGCACAGAAAATGGGACCGCACAAAGACAGAGAGAGACCACATGCTAGAAAGGTAAATAGTCTGAAATGGCACATGTTTAAAAAATAATATATTTCCTAAAATTTTCAGAGTAATATTATTGCTCTATAAGTGTTCAGATATCCATATAGTGTTATTATTATTATGTTTTTTCCTGCTCTTCAGTCGGACTTTTTGATGTAATCTTTGAAAATATTGAGCTAATTTTATGTGTGACAATAACTTCTATCATAAATAATGATGTTAAAAGGTGCAGTGAAGCTGCTGAAATGATGTATTTAAGAGCTCGTATTACATGTACAGAGAAGTTTCGTCTTATTCATTGTCAGAACAATTTGAAGTTAAGTTAGAGATCAGATCTTATCAAATCTGACTGTTTACATACATTTAGCTTAACTATTTGTTGTAAGTGTCATTGATAAATTTAAGTGCACAATAGATTTTATAAATACAGTATCATTTTTCTACAGGTTCAAGAAAGAGACAGCTTGGCTACAAGAAAGGGACAAAAAAGTTTGTCTTTCATTAAATGCATATTTCTTTAAGTTCATCATTTGTACCTATGTAAGATTATAAATATCTTTTTGTGTTTGAGGTATGGTTAAACGAATCTTGTGACTCACATGTAGGGTGAAAGATCATGTTACATAAGTAAGAACTTCAGATGGCCTTGACATTGTTTAAAGTCACTCCGACATCATCAGCAATTTTCTCCATAAGATCTATGCATTACTGTTGTAAAGACTAATTATTGATAAGTTTTATGCCAATAGTTAAAGATATTCTAGAAACAAATATCATATGCAAGAAAAAGGATCATTCAGATGTCTATCAAAGTAACATAACTGTAACCCAGAAAAATCCACCTGCCCCGAGCTGGGTTTGAACTCAGATACCTTTGATTACTAAGCAGACACTCTACCACGTCACCATAAAAGCTAGCTGATAGGCAAGGGATAAGAACTGCGGTATTATATCTCTGCTACATACACCCCCTCCTTCTTAGAATTCGCCCTCGAGTTTTTGGAGTACTGAATGTCTGTGGAACTTTCTAAGAGTGCCATCATACTAAAACTGGTAAATGTAACCCGGAAAAATCCACCTGCCCCGAGCTGGGTTTGAATTCAGGTACCTTCGATTACTAAGTGGACACTATGCCATGTCGCCATAAAAGCTAGCTGATAGGCAAGGGAGTAAAAGTGCCATATTATACCTCTGCTACATTACACTGATGAAGAATGAAAACCCAGAACATTGACATATTTCTCATAGTTTACTTAGAGAGACTAAAAATGTTTTTCTTTTACTTTCTAGAGAGCTGCCATTGACCAGTGTAAACGTAACATAGAACTACTGAAGCTGTCATTGTCAGCAACAAAGAGTTTAATGAATAAAGGTAAGTATAATAGTCCATGCTTCCTTAAGCTGTCATAGCCAGTGGTAGTCCAAATAACTGTACTAAAAAAGTTGAATATCTTGCTATTTTTTAAATGGTCGATATATGCCTTCAAGGTAGTAAAGGCAGCATCCTGCCTGAAGTCGCATTATTGAGACTAAGCTAGTGGCTACTAAAATATCAGAAATCATCATGGCACCTTTTTTCACAAAGCCTGGTGAAATAATGTTAAAAAGACGTAGGAAAGTAGCTACTAAGTTCTGTTTCTTAGTGCTGACCTAGCTTAATTTCAGACTGAGTCCCTGCTGGAATAACTATTATAGGCAGTATTTTCTTATCTTGTTACTTATCATTCAAGTGATTAAATTAAATCATTAATGCATAGTATCTTGTACTTTGGTAGCTGACGCAAATAAAGAAGACAGTAACAGAAGCAGTCATAGAAATGTGAACTGTTGAGTTACTTCCCCTTGACAAGCTGTTGATCATTCCACTCTTATAGATAAACAAGCAGTCACATTCTATCTGCAGTTTCTGCAGTTGTCAAAAATTTTATGCAAGCTTAGTGATTAATATGTACCTAAGTTATTGCTATGTTCTGCATATACAATGGAATAAACATTGATTTGAAAATTTTAGAGAAATTGGCTATTGAAAAACAAAGGAAAGAAAACATGGTTAGCTATGCAAAAGGGAAAAGACACAAAGAAAAAAAGAGAAGAATAAAGGAATATGTAGAGAAAGTGTCTGATACGATTGTAAAGAAGAAAGAGAAGTTAGAGGAGAAACACAGGGAATTAATGGAACTCAGGCAGAAACATATCAATGATCTCATCACCTATATATTCCCAGTGTCGGAGGTGAAAAACAAAGGGTAAGACAACATAGTTAGCGTGGAAAAAATGTTATAAAATTATTGCTAGACTGGCACTAATGTAGAATCACTAGTTGATTTGGTCTGAGCTAATTTCTTGTCTTTAGATTTATTAAGTCACCCTTATAATGTCATTGTTATGAACCAATTAATGCCTAGTGTTTACAGAAGTAGACATTGGCAATATGTTGCATCTGATCAGGTTCTACACTGTTTGCATAAAGGACTTTCTTCCCTAGATGGAATGAAACTGAAAATTTACACCAGAAACCCTTTTAATTGAAAATGGACTCATCCAGCCTACAAGGATGGCATAATCCATTAGGCATAAATGGGTTAGTTTCTTACAGATTTTTCTATCACATAAGGATTTGACAATCCACTTAAAATTGCAACTATATGACTTACCAATAGTAACTAGACTTTTTCAGACTTCATAAAACAGTATCAAGTGTTTTTATTTAATGCTAGGTATACAGAAATGTCTTCAATTTGATTATTTTACAGTGAAAGTATGACAGTGGGTGTAAGTGATGATCTACGTGAAGCTCTGCAGGAGGCCAGTCAGATGGCATATGTAAGAGGGCGCTGGATTGTTTCGAGTAGTCAGTACAGAATTGTTGAGCCCACACTGCCTTCACAAGGAGAATACTCACAATATAATCTTATGGGTAAATACATCGTTTTTGTAACCATTTGAAAGCTAATTTTGTTGAAAATTCCTAGCTTGCATTTATCGACTTTCAACTTTACAGTTGTGTTATAAACTTACAGAAACATTTTACTAGCTTATGCTCAGTAAAAAAAGTGAAATGTTAATTAATTCATTGGTAGCAAAAACCATCCAGTATCTGAAGATTACGTAGTCTGTAAAATTATGGGTTAAATTCAACAAGTTTTAGAGGCCTTATAAGTTATGCATTGGAAAAACTGTCTGTCCTAGATTATACGTTTCATAAAATAATAGCTAGTATGATGGTTATGGAATCTGGCCTGAAAATATGTGAAGATTGAAATAAATTTGAAGGGTCACTATAAATCTAACCTTTAGCTATGAAGCTTATGAATCTATGAAATATCTAAAGGCCACAGAAACATTCATTTATTGAAAGTTAATTTGTATTGCACATCAGTTGCACAGATGCGTGAGGATGGTGGAACTGAGACATGTATTCCTGGTAACCCTGGTTACAGTATTATAGCGGGACTGTGTTACACCTCGCAGCTGGTGACTATACTGTCTCATATACTGAATGTCAGTCTTCCAAAACGACAGTGTTACAGGTAAATACTTGATATTAAGTATGTTGGCCAAAGTCAGCAGAGCTTTTGTTTAAATTCTTAAGGAAAAATACTGTGGTTGCTATGGCAACAAATATTAAAAGTAATCTACATTTCTCAAGGTGTATTACTGAAAAGTCTTCCAAGTAGGGCCTGCAATTACCCAGTTACTTGTTTTGATGGTTATAGATAAAGTTTTAATAGTATAGTTCTATACAAATGAAATTAAAACTGAAAGACAGAATATCGATGAAAAGCAACATCACATTAAAATACTCAGCAACTGTTAGGATCTTATGAATTGTCTTATATTTAAAGACATGACCAAGGAGCATTGATTTGCTTGATCGAAGTTGACTATATGAAGTACTTTACTTGAATGCACATTTAAGCATTTGACTGAAAAGCATAAAGATTATAAAGGTGTTAATTACTATAGATGAGATGTGAAACATTTATTACTGTGATACATGTGATTGATTATATAGCATGTTTGCCTGTCAGAATTTCCAACTTTGAATCATCACAGTTCTCATTTTGAACTCACCTGAACAAATGCTTGTCAACATTTTACTTTAAATGACATCTCCTTCTAAACCACAATGCTATTTTTAACCAAACTTGATAGAAATGTTCCTTAAGCTTTTAGCTTAAAAAAAAAAAAAGAACCTCCTAAACGACAAGGTAATTTTCCATCATATTTCAAAGAAATGTTCCTTACATAGCCCTCTATTAAAATTGCTAAAATGGTTCAGCTCCATTGAACAAAATGGCCTACCAGAGCTTAAAAAAATAGATTTTCATCAATACATGTATTTAGCTTCAAATGACATCTCCTCCAATACCACTTGGCCATGATAAACCAGATTTGACATAAATGTTCCTGATATTGCCCTTTTTTAAAATTATTCAACCATTCCACTTCATTGCACATAAAGTCAGAACCAAAAGCTAAAAATAGAAAAAATTGAAACAGCATCTCCTCCTAAACTGGAAGGTAATATTCCACCATGTTTCATAGAAATGTTCCTTGCATAGCCATCTATTAAAATTACTTTGGTTATTCCGCTCTATTTAACAAAATGGTCGCCAGAGCTAAAAATAGATTTTTGTCAATATTTGGCCTCAAATGACATCTCCTCAGAAGCTGCTAGCACAAAATTGTCTCTGCCCCATTGGTTTTATTTGTATAAAATATAAGATGTTTGAAAATCTGAATTAGGAAATGAAATATTGTGTTTGGTGTTTGCTTTACAGCAGATCCAGGGCCATCATGGCCCTCTTGTTTTATTTAGCTGTTGTACATGTATGTATGCAGTAGCTGATATGAATAGTTTTGCCAACATAAATTTCAGCATTTTTGGTGTCAGAGAATGTATAAAATGTCATTGTTTTGCAGTGATTTTTGTCTTCAAGAATTGCCTGAGAAGCAGTTTAATGCAGCTGTGGCCCGGCTCAACAAGAATGTGCTATATCTGTGCTTCTCACAAGGAGTGGATACAGAAAACATAGAACCCAAACACACCCTACACAATGTACTGCTGCTTTTACAACATCAGCAGCTGGGAAGGTAAAATGTTTTCTTTAGGCTTTTGTGTACTAATAACTATTATTATATGTTTAAAAATGTAGTATCAAAGTAGGGAGTTTGTTATATGCTTGAACAGACAATATGCTAAATAGTATTTTCATAAAGACTGGTGTTAATTATAATAAGTATCTACTGAGTTACACATGGTGGTATTAAATTTGAATCTTGGCTTGTTTGTTTTGTTACAGGATAGGATCCTTTGATGTGATACAAGACATGATGGACTCAGTGGAAGATTCAAATGGCCAGTCTGAGGAGAGTGACGATGATGTGTATACTGGACATGATGAACCTGATGGTGCCGAGTGGGAACAAGTGCCAGATAATGTCCCTGTACCAATACAGGATACAAATTTAATGCCTAACCTAGGCTATGTATCACAAGACATGTCTGACTCTACACTGACTGCAAGTGGGGTGATATCCTCAGCATATAACACCGTCAGTTCATTCTTTACATTTAGAAGATAGCAATATTAATAATGTTCGCATTTTATCAGGTGCATTTGCTTGTAAGTTGATATGTCCATAGGACTAAAATTTTAAACTTCAGAGGTCCAGTTCAAAACTATTGTATATAAGACATATTTTAAGTGAAGTTACAATAGTTTTGTATCAAGCTTTTTACTTTATTTTTAGTTTGAAATTGCTTAATCAGTTGAATTGTCATTGCCAAAATATTCATTGTTGTGGAGATCAAATTCTATTTTTGTTTGTTTCAGTTTCTAAACTGTGCTGTGAAGTGCAGTTTCAAATTACTTTTGAACGCCTTCTTTGCTGTGTTATTTCCACTAATTGGTAAAGTTAAGCAGAATTACTATAACGGTAACAATGTCACAGTTTTTTTTTTAACTACCCTAGTGTCATTCTAGATTGTATGTGTGTGGAACTATAATAACCATCTTGATAAATATAATTTATCTATACATATATTAGAAATATGAAATAACTATCAGATTGTGTATGTAAAACTGTAATATTGCAGAAATATATGCTGTTTACTTACATCTGTCGGAAAAAAAGATGAATGTTTGCAGAATAGTGTCACATTGGAATATAATTTAAATTTTAATGCGATGTAAGGAGCAAACATGGATCAATGAGACATATGCTTTTTTAATTGAATATACTTTAATTTGTTTAAGCTGGGTAGGAATTAAAGCTATTCAGGTGTTTTAAAATCAATATCAAGACACCACTGATGATAGAACCAGTTACCTAGCACATATATTTACTTGTAGAGGATTAATTTATTTTAATATATTTTTAATTTCTTGCTATTTTATCATCTTGAAAGCACTTTATGAAATAATAAAAAAGTTATTTTTTGGCTATTTCGCACCTGCACTTTATCATTTTTTTATCAGCAACTTGTAAAAATAAATATATTTTAAATGTATATGTACAACATAAAAATTATACATTCTTAGGGAAAAAAGTTTGGTTAATAACAGATTAATTGCATTCTAAGCCAAGCTGTACATTTAGATATGAAATGCAGCTTAAAAGAGCTACATGACCAGTTTAAAGTTGTTCCCCTAGCTGACAATATGACCATGAATCATAGGTCATATGGTCCCCATGCTTTACCCATGTTCTAGGTGAAGTTGAACATACAGGAAGCAGTCCAATACCTTCCCTGGTTTATGCACATTGTATAACACATACACCTAGAAAGTAGGCCTGACTTGATGGTAGATCGGTGGATTTCATTATGGTACCATTAAGTATCAGTCATCTGGTATTTAATCCATGAACCAGTGATATCTGTCACTACAGATAATTCATTTTTATTGGGTTCTTCAGGAATGTTGTTGTAATATACTTAATGGTTGTTTAACATTTTGATCCTGAGGCAGCCCTTTATGTATGTGAAAAAACCAACTTAGGTTATTGTTTTTATTTAATTGGAACGAAAAGTTAAAATTAGCAGATCTACATGTGGCTAAATTCCTTTGATTAAGCATGAGATCATGTTAACAGGGAAACAACAGACACTGTTTTTGAATGTTTCAAAACATCCAAATGGACTGCATTGCTTCAGGGTCCTTTTTTGCTTGTCTGGAAGAAGAAATTAGTCGGAAATACCTTACTGGAACAATTATCTGTGTTTATGTGATACAAAGGCACTGCCTTTTCATCAAAATAATAAACAAAGTAAGATTTCTCACAATTTATTGAAGTACCTTACTTTTTTTTTGCATGGACTCTCGTATGATTATTGTTCATATTTTGATGACACCTGATACATCACTAATACCCATTCATAAGTTTACTAATCAAGAACAGACTTGCCAAGGTTGTAGGTGTTAAACTGGAAATAGACATGTATATTTCTGATGGGATTTTTTTCATGATGTAATTGCATTTTAAATCAGCTAAATTAAAATGTGTATATTTTGTTTGTTTTCTTTGCAGAACTTCACATTGTTTCATAACATGTTTAATTATATATTAAGTTATATTTCTCATTGAATTTGTTTTTAAGTGTTTTTATTGGTTTGTGACATAATACTGTGAAACTTAGTTTTTCTGTGGAATAACATGTATTACCTCTGTTATATTTTCATTGTTTATGCCTGCTTAAAGATTCTCTGATGCATTTCAAATGCTTTCATTTTAATTTTAGTACAAACATGTTCCATGTTATATGTGTTCTCGCAGTAACAAAGGTAGAAGGCAAAATGAGTATCTGCCTTAATTAAGTTTTAAGTTTGTATACCTGGATTAGCTAACTATTTTTATATATGTACAATTTAAACTTTTTTTTATCATAGTTTCATTCTTGTATTAGATAAATTGCCCGGAAGTTATATTTGCGAGCAAATCATGTCTGGGAGTTTATTTCATATGTTTTGATTATGCCCTTAAAATGTTGTTTTAAATATACTTTTCAAATACTGGTACCATTGTTTGTCATGATTTTGGTTCAGAAAATCTCTTCTGTACGCCATACGATCTAAGAACCACGTGGGTTAGGAAAATGATAAACTTATAGTATGTTTATATGATTCCAAATGTCCATAAATATGTCAGTAAAAACTCAGTATGTATATCTGCAAATACTGGGTTGTCATCTTTGTTTATACTTTAGAAGCAGTTTGATGTAATGCATCATTTTTCATGTTGATTTCATACAGATGTATAAAATTATAGTCCATTTAACCAAACATTTCCTATGTTCATGGTTTTTATTTGGGAGTCAAAATTTAAGCTCTAAGATTTATATCTTTTTTTTAGTGCACTATGCACACAAAGAACGCCACAAAGTTACTGATTATGTTGGAAAAATTAGAATAACAGGAATTTTTAAAACATATTAAAATATATGTACGTTTAATAGAGAATTGCACTGTATATGTGTTGACCCAACTCCTAAAAATGCTGACGAACGTAATATTTTTTCTAAGTTCATTAACATGTAATTGGCATATAGTTTTCCTTTCAGTACTGCTGTGTAAATGCGAGCGTTTATGTTTGAATTTGATGATAAGTTAAAAATGAAAGCTATTCTTCTTGTTCTGCGAAACGTAAGTAGTAAAAGGATTTTTGCTTAGTTTCTTTTTATGCTGCATATAGTAATCGTACCGTTCATCTGTTCGTTCTTATTATTCAAATAATATTGAATACTGCTCACCTATAATGTTTTTGTCCTCTCTGTAACTACGGATTTTTAAATAAATGTTTTCTAGGTAGAGGCAACCGTGCAAAGGTGTCGCAAACCATCCGCTGTCTCTCCGTTCGCTTGACCGCTAAATAACATAGAATGTCTATTGACCACTTGTCAGCTCCATGACTTGCTATTTTTATTGGATTTGGGCATACATGGCCAGGAATTTCCAGGAAAACTTGCGATTACGTTTCATCAGTTTCAGAAATGATTGTTCAAATAATATATAGTACTTGTTACCTATATGTCTCTGTCCTCTCGGTAATTCTTTGGTACACAAAAATAAGTACATTGAATTGTTCACCAAAAAGAGGCTAAACTGTTTTTCACCACTCTGTTACTTACTGGTACATGACAGTGTTTTAAATAACTGGGCACGAATGTTATCATCATATTGAGTCAATATGTCGCTCAATCCGTCCGTCCGGCTATACCGCAAAATCATATAGATTTTTTTACTACACAAAAGACATTTAAACAGTGCACATATTTGTCCATAAAATGATTTACCTAAGAGCAGGTCACTATATAGCGTCTTTCTTGATTGATTCACAGTTTGTTTCGCATCACAAGTTAAAAAAATAAACACAAAGCCTTTTTTTCACATTTGTTAAGTTTTATTTGTTTTTTTAGATGATTGCTTTAGTGTGATTAATTTGTCACGCCAATAAAAAAAATGGAAAAAAAGAGAGAAAAAAACCTCATCACTTTCTCAAATATTAAAAAACATTTCTCCATTAAAAACAAGGCACTCCACACAGAGCAGAGCATATTCAAAGCCGTATGTTTAATCAAGCTGTCTTAATCGAAACTGCTCGTTATAAAGTACTGTTTTTATAAACCAAATAAGAATCCGTGTGAAACTGAAACGAAGCATAATAACGTGTATAAAGTGGAGTAGTTCTTTTAAAGAGTACCTTTACACTGAGTAACGAGACTGTGAAATCAGGTGTTTTGTATACATACAATTATTATACTTTCAGTATAACTATATATATGTATGTATGTTCGTTATTCTATCTGACCATTCGACCAAAGTCCTGCTAAATTAAATGGAATTAATCTGAAGGCCAAGTTTTTCTTGTTCTAGAGTGTTCTTTTAAATGTGAAAGCGTTGTATATCTTTGATAGTTTTCTCTTGACGAACAGAGTTCATTTCAGTATATAAATGAAAGAATACTCTTGAAGTAGATCTAAAAACCAAAGAGCAAGCCTCCAGTTTTCTTACCGCAATGACCTTTTTCGAATACATTTACAGTTCCATAAATTACTGCTGACCTTTTTATATAATGCCGTTGTAAGATAAATAACTAAATAAAATGAGACCAGCTCTCTGGTATGAACAGCTACTGGTAAATTCAAGGGATGAACCTAAGTGCAAGTTTTATAAACCTCGTATTTTATAGAGTTTAAGAAAACATGAGATTTGGATTTCAGGTTTTACATAGCATTCTGCTGAATTGAAAACAATGAATAAAATCATCCTTCAAGCATCAAAGACAAATCGTACGCCTTGACTGAAAATTAACGGCAGTGGAATTTAAGTTGTATCTCGGGAATTCCGTGTTGCTTGAAATTTAATTGTTGTTGTCAATTTAATTATTATTTGCTGAAATTAGAAACTAAATTCCCAACAATTTAATTTCTTTGGAAAAACAGATTCGCTGCATATCTTTTTTTATTTCTATTTTTAGCGTGTGTTTTTTTTTAATTCATTTTTTTTTAATGAAATTGCATTGTGTGTGGTGTTCGTATTTTTTTAACAAGATTTATTAATTACAAATTATTCTTTCAATATTTTGTTTCTTGTAATGTTCACTCTTTGTCAATTTTTATTTCAAAAGACAAAATATGAACAAGAACGCATTCTACTTATTGGGATTTCCGAAGACCTGGCAAAATAAAATGGAGGCTAGTTATTATGAATTGTTTTTCGAGAGTTTGCTAATACGACACATTTCCCATTTTTCATCGCGTTCGCTTTCTTTTGTAAGATCTGTTTTCGACTTCCTTCAGCTATAATACCATAATCTTTGAAATTCCAAATCATGAAAATCCAGTGCTTTGACTTTAAGGGTGTCTGGACATGCACAGTCTTGTACAAATTTGTTACTTAACCAGACGGTTTCCCTCCATAGGAACTTAAATGAAGGACATTGCTGATAACAAATTATCTCCCTTACTCAGATAACATCAAAGGTAGACCAAATTGCACTTTGGTACTTTCAGTTGGAATCCTCGGACTTTTTCCTTGTTTCTCTTTGTGATTGTCTTGACTTTTAGCTGTGAAAACTGTCACTTATATATTAAATAAAATGTTAGGATTAACAAAACACAAACATGGTATTAGCAAAACATGTAGCTAAACTAAATGTTTAATCTGACTATCATTGTTGTAAATAATTAGGCTTAATTATCACCATACCAAAAGAGAAAATAGCGATGAAAGCAGAGGAATCCAAATGGAAGGACCAAAGTAATATTAGAGAGTATTCAGGGTAGATAATCCACCAATGTCACCCATTGACACGTACGTTTTTCTTTCCCGAAAAGTTGGAAGACTGACCATCTAAGTACAAACCTTTGTCATTCATATTAAGTGATACACTTTAATCGTTTCCTGTGGCTGATATTTATTAAATATTTAAGACAAAATTTTGTGTTAGGGCTGAAATGACATACACACATCTTTTTAAATATTGCGCTATCGTTTTAATACTTGCAGAAACATGAACGAAAAAAATAAGATGAAATTTAAAAGAATTTAAGATGAGAAACAGGAGAAAGAATTGAACGTGTGTGAACTTAATCATGCTTTCGCCCACGAGAGGGTTTATCCATATTCATTTTCCTTTTTGCTTAAACAATGATATATTGTGACAGAGCCTATGTTATATGTCGATTAACTTATGCAAGACTGCTTTCGAACCAATTAAGGTTGAGTGAGACACATGTGTTCGTATTAAAAACCTTTTAAAACATAATCCCTACCACCATATGAATGTATTTTACCAAGTTCCCCGAGGATACTTTCTGAAAATGAGAAAAAGAAAGTTGTTTTTACTATTAAAGATTTCATTTCTCATTTTAATAAAGAATATCTTTTCATTCAATACAGATTATATAAAAAATCTTAAGTACATTCCGTTAGCTTTTAACATATCATTACTTACTCACACTTAAGTCGTGAGTTAATTAATTTTTCTTCTATCTCTATTAAATATCAGGATTAAGGCTTGTATATGGCAGCGTCTCGCGGAGAAAATAGAGCATTTCATGTTTATTGTCTTGAATATAGGTACATCCGGATTGACCAGGCTTGCATAAGAGCTTGTACTGCTTCATGAACTGAAACGAAACTACAGCGAGAGTGAAAAAGAATAAAAAAGTCATATTGATGGAATAATTCTTGTCAGAATAACTTCTTTTGCTAAACAAAAGAAAAAGTAAGAATTAGAAGATTATAACACATCCGTAAAGATTATTTAGATGTAAAAAAATCCGTTCTCAGTTAACCATACACCTGCAACAATTAAAACTGTCACAAAAATAAGAAGAGGGTGGGACTGCGGGACTATCTGTGTATATTGCTGCCAAATTACAACGTCGAGTGGCAATCACACACAAAACTATCCTTATATAGGAGTACAAAAAACGCACTAAAAAAACCCTGATAAATTCCCGCCAGTAATGACCAATCAACTATAAGACTGACCTGCGGGTCAATATCGGAACGCGAATAAATATATTTTTCTGAATGGTCGAAACACCCTTAACAAATACGAACCTGTTTGTTCTTGCAATCCGGACGATGCAGTGTATAAATGTATTGCAAATATATTAAGCAGTCACCGAATGAATCAAGATATCCTTGAACGAGAAAAAAAAACCCCATCAATTACGTTGAAACAAATATATAATAATTTCATATAGTTACAGTCATTACCTAATTTCACCAAAGGGCTTAAAATGAAGTTGTAGTAAATTTCTCAATTAAAGTATTGTATTGAATAAGAACTGATAACCTGGAAAAGAACATAACACTTAGACAGTGTTTAACTGGAATAAATGGCTATCCACCAAAAATGGTACCACAACAACTCTCTTACATAAAGACTAATATAAGTGAAGCCAGTTTTTCTATTGTATTTAGCATCTTTGACTGACACCTTGACATTGTGTATTTTTAATTAGAAAATAACTGAAATTTATATGATCTAAAGAACAATACAATACTCTAGATTTTAAGCATCATCGGAAACCCAAGCTCGATCCATTCAGTTTCACTCATGTAGTTGTACGGAATGTGAACGATGGATTTTAGGGTATGTAAACTTTGCTTCTAGAATATAATGATACAATCTATGCACGTATGCATATCATATAGACAACATAACGTGAGCGAAAATAGAGTCTGATATACGTAATCACGCACCAAAAACGTGATTTATTAATAACTGCGAATGAAAAGTTGCGTGTAGAAATACTTATTTAACTTAAAACATCAATTATTCAATAGTGCACTACATAACAGGGTAGATTCTGGACTGATTAGTATTTTACACCAACTACTTACTTTCCTTGTGTTCAAACAGCAATAAATGCATCACATAGGAGACCACCAGCTGTAGTTTTATCACATACGGCGTACGTGTCAAAAGTCACAAAATGGAGTTTCTGCTAATGTGGCACAGCCATCTTTTCGATTTCCTTTACAAATAACAAAATAATCTTTTATTTTCTGGTTATTAACCTGACTGATACAAACGCTAAGAAATGCACACTTTTATTTGTAAGAAATAAGTAAGTTTAATATATAGAACCCGAATACAAACCAAAGACATTTTCAAACAGTGATCAAAGTATTTCTAAGATGAAACAGAGATGTTAGATATATTTTGCACCACTATGCAGATATGCAGTGTTGCTAATACGAAATTAAACAGACAAGGTGTCTTTTAATTTAAAAGCAAATCTGTTTCCTGTATTTTATTAAATAAAAGTAAGTCAGTTTTAAGGAATTGGTTCATATTATATTGTTCTACCTTAGGTCTATACAAGTGCCACTGTGTTTGATGGTTTAATTGTAATCTAATCTGAAACAATTGTTTTTCTCCTCTGCTGTATATGTTTACTCCCTCGTCCAAATCAGTAGTAATTGCTGAGAAACCAACACTTCTTTCTCTTTCTTTGAAACGTGGACGATTTTATCCTCATGTTATAAAAAAGTAAGTTTTTAAAATGTTTTCTTTCTCATTCAAGGAAAGAGCAAAATATTATCAAACCGTCGCTTTAATCTTGATTTTACTACAAGAAGAACAGGTTAAATTTTATCTGCACTGTTTGGTCTATTTACAGGGAAACTATTGTCTCAAAAGAAAGAAAAAAAACAAAGAAGAAAAAAAGACAAAGTACCAAACGTGTACTTAAATTTCCTTACATAAATTCAATATGCGCTTTTATTAACGTCTGTTGTAGCTTGAATAGTCTATACGAAGTACCAATTTGACATATCTTCTTATTCTTAAATCTAAAAACCTTCTACATGTATGAATTTGTATGTAGCAATATCAGTATGAGAATTGTTGTAATTTGTTGATGTGACACTACACAATCAGACAAGCGTTAATGGCAAATGTTGTGCTCTGACTGCAAATAAATGACTAGAAAATTTAAGGAGTAAATCGGGAATTGTTAGAAGCCTGGAATTAAACTGTCGCGCTCAAAATTAATTATTCTTTTCTGAATAAGGAAACCAGTGTCTGACATTTAATAAGATAACAAAATACAGCTACGCTGCAGTGTCTTTTTTTGTACAAGATTCTGTTGACTTAAATGCACTTCTTCGTCTGTGTTTCCATTGCTATTTTAGCTTTTTATGTATTGGTTTTCTTTTTTTTCAAAGGGACTTTAACAATATTATTTATATTATATTCTACATCCTTCATCTAAAAGTAATTCTGTTCATTTGTATTTTTGCTTCCATAAAACAAGATATATAAGTTATAGAGCATATGGAACAACTTAAGTCTTTGTTCCCCATTTCCCAGTTTCAACGGCTAATCAGTAAGAGGACAAACGTCACCTAGCTAATGATACTCTAAACCTTTGAAATTTTATCATTTTTTAAATAATTTTATCATTCAAAATTTAGAATAGCCCTATGGAATCTTGGTCACTTGGTCAACTAAAATCGTTAATATCTGAAGACAATTTTTGTACAAACGTATTATTTAAACCTGCTTGACTAACGACAAAAAAATCTGATCCCCTACCATAGTTCTATACCGTTTAAAGTTTTCTATTTATTCTCTAACGCATCTAATATTTGTCCATTTAAATTTCTTCTTCTGTCAAAGTCCTGTAAATGACGTCATAAAAATATAGAGCTTTCTGAACGATTACGTGTATAAACAGAATCTGTAAGTTGCCTGTATACGGGAAATAGTATTGTGAAAATTTAAATATCTGAGCCATTCCATTGGTTAGAACTATAGGATAAAAATCAACTGAACAAGAGAGCATTCTGTTGCTATCAGCAACCTGATGAAGAATGTTCTTGTATTTTTAAGATGTTACCAACATAGTTTCCGGTTTCCTCCGCGAGCATCAGTTAAATTATTTTCAAATTCGGAGAAGTCCAAAGATGAATGCAATTTCAACACAACATTTAGAAGGGCAAACAATCAAACTACCTTTATATCAACATATTGCAAAGATTAGGTTTTCCCTGCGCAATTGTATTTTAAGATTCCATTCATAATTCTATTATTTTCAAGGACATATTCGTTAAAGCGTGACTTAAAATACTCCAGTGAAAGGGAAAGTCGATATGTGCGGACACGTTTTAAGTGCCAGTAAAATAGATAATGAAACATGCATAACTCATTAGAAAACATAAGAGAGTTTCCTGAGAAACAAAATGTCACCTCAGGGAGAAATGTAACGTTAGACATTTAAACAATTTAGATGAATATTATACAGCTCCTATATAAGTTAACGAATGTCCTGTCAGTTAAATATAGAGGTAACTAACTATTGAGGATAAAAGGCGTTGCATGCAGTTTTGTTTGCCTGTCTTCTGAATTTTGTAATTCAGACCTGTTGACCTTCTACACGTGATATTCAACGACAACGTTTACCGAGGTTAACGTACACATTTAAACTATCAGTCTGTATTTGAACTACTGTATTTCCATTAGAGACAAAGCTTCTGTGGACGGCTACCAGGAGCAACCTTAACTAGGTCAAAGATTAGGTAAACAGAACTTCACGTTAGAAGGGACAATATAGGTAAACATCTGTTTTAGGCGGGAACTTGAAATAATCACTACATGCCATTTGAAATATTCAGAACAATCTTACCGTCAGCTTTGCCTTATAAAATTTAACCTTTCCAACTTAGCAAATGTGATTAAATAAACTCCAGTGGCAGCGGGGAATAGTAAGCTGAATTTTAGTCATATGTCCTTTTTTTCTTTTTCGATGAAATTTCAGCTTCCGGTACATATACAGCGACATACGATTACTTTTTGGAGAACGTTCTCAGACTCAGGTAGACAAAAAGAGTTAGCCAATTTCATTCACAAACGTAAAAGCCTTAATAACAGTAATGAATTCTTAGCTTCACGGTTTCGATGCTTATGAGTCTTATGTATTGAAAGGCTAGGCAATTTATTTCTCAATATTTGATCAAAGTCGTTAATTGGCTCTTTATAAGACATTTCAATGCATGGATATTTTTGCGTATATTTATATTCGAGTCATTTATATCATTATTCACAGTCGGGGATGATTCTCGTTTCCCGTCTTTCACCTAGCATCTATTGATGTTCCTAGTATTACTAGTTCATTTCTTTCATTTTCCTCTCTTGAGAGATGATAATTTTGCTTTCCTGTCGAAATAGTTGAGTTCAAATAGCCAAACGAAATTGTTTCCATGTGAGCATGAAACATTTTAAGCTAAATATAACACGTATTTGTATTTGCTTCCATCTTTCCAGCAACTGTAACAGAAAGTAAAACCTTTAGACATAGCTTTAGTTACGGATCTTTCGGCACAGGAAGGGTTTTCCAACACATTTTAGTTGACAAAGACACATTAGAAGGTATTAAAAACCTTTTAGAATTCTGTACATGATTTATCATATCCTGAAAGTGTACTTGACAAAGTTCTCTGTTGGAATTGATGGACAATGAAAAAAACTAATAAATATATATATATATAAAACAAATTACTAATGTATCTAGCGATGACTATGGGATCAAGATTTCAATTAAATGTTTGTTGAAATCTTCTAAAAAATAATTTTAAACAAATTTTAGAGCTCTGGAATTTGTAGTTTCAGACCAGAAGATTTCTTAATGTTTGCTTAAACAACTTTAAGGATTTTCTTATATAAATTTCTACGTAAAACATGTGACTCCTTGGGCGTGGTAAATAGTGGCCCCAGGGACATATTTTAAACAATTCTGGTAGAGATCCACTGGACAATGTGGCTCACCAACTTTCAGAGCTCTGGGCCTAGTTGTTCAAGACAAGAATTTTTTTCAAAACTCTTGCAATAACAGAGTTCTGATGGAATAGAATTCTCTAAAAATATTTAGTAGAGCTTCTTGCAAGGAGAATCTCTGGCAAGTTTGATCAACTGTGCATGACCAAGTGGCTTAGGAGGATGTTGTTTGAAGAAAAACGAAGCACGATGCAATACTCATGACGGACTCAGGGTGATCACAACAGCACACATTGAGTATGTGCTCAGGTGAGGTAACATGTTAAACGTAAGTGATATTCGTTCTCTCTAATTGAACGCACATTTTTTTTAGTTAGAATAACCAGTAAGCTTTTAGTGCAAGTTTTAGAATGACATTTAATATTAATCACGTTAACACTTATTCATGACATAGTTTGTCCTTAAGCCACTACTGGTTCTTAATTGTTTTTCTCTTGTTCCTTTTACGCTCTTCGATAATTTTGTTCGCAGAAATCCTAGACATGTTCTTGTTAGCCCATTTGTTTATCAGTTTTGCTGTTGGAAACTTTTTGAAAAATAATAAACTAATTTTTTTTAATATATTTTATTTTTATATATATTTTTCCTTTTGGACATGTTTTATGCAATATAATTTTAACTTGCTGTATCAACGAAATGAAGACATTGTTTCAAATTGCAGATAATTTTGTTTTGAACTTTTGTGGTATTGATGTTATTTTTTTTTCTGATAGAGGTGTTTTTTTCGGTGTAGCTGTCTAACCTCGCTTTTGATCTATTGAGGGAAGACAATAAGACACTTTTTTGACGTAAGACAATGCCGAATGAACATTTACACGACTTCTATTTTTAGGTAATTCTATGCTTAGTCCAAAACGTTGCCATTGTTTGTTGAGATGACAAAAAATAGCTAAAATATTCGCTTCATATTCACCAAATTTTCATATAGTATCCTGAGTAAATTACAGCTTTTTCGATGAAATCTTACATTGTTATGTTTGCAAAATACTGTATGGGGGAAATTGATAAGCGGTTGTTATTTTAGCTATATTCGGGGGTCTTTATAAACCGCGAATTCAAAAATCCGCGAAATAGTTATATATGTTTTGATATGCAAAATAACATCTGCAGAAGATTTGCCACTCAAGCACATCAGTGAAATATCACACATTTGATGTGTGTTTTCATTAGCTTCAATCAGTTCTCCTCATGAAATAAATGCTCTTGTTATCTTCCAACATAAACAAACAAAACAATACCTCCTTATCAGTAATAGTTTGTTACTTTTCTGAAATGGAAAGGTGGATATTCAACAGTGATCATATTTAATTCTAAAAAACATTTTTAAATTGAATACGAATAATAGAAACAGGATGGAACAAATCCATTCTAATGCACTGAAGTTAACGTGACTGAATGCACAATTTCTAAATATAGTAACTGAAAATCAAAAGAATGTTGTAAATACTAGGTTCATACTACAGAATATTCCTTTGGAAGGATAGGAATAATCCAAAATTCAATTTTTATATAAAGAGAAGCCAAAATATTTTGCTAGATCTTAAGGAGTAACCGAACATTACCGGTTAATAAAATGGCACGTAAATATAAATAAAAGTTATGACAGAAATAAAACTAAACTACTTATAGGCAGTTAGTCTAGAATAATCGGTTGCTGTCGACTTTGTGAAAGCCTTTCCAAATACAAACACTACATGTTGTAATTGTAAATCTAGGTTAGGAGACTCTAGGTTACAATAAAGAATTTTGTTTAATAGTACTGCTATGAACACAATTGTTTGAATTGTATTTATTTGTTTTTATTTTGTTCTGTATTATTGTATTTTCACCCTGTAACATAATGTTAATGTTTGTTGTTTTTGTAGCCATCTTGTACATGTGATTGATAGAGCTTCTTAAAAGCGTGCTTCCAGATAAGTAAAAGAAATCTCAAACAATTCAAAACAGAAGGTATAAATTTCTAATATAGTGTGTAGGGTGATAAATGTATTCATAGTTTAAGAAATGTATAAATATTCACAATGCAGGCGAATCTTTGAATGTATTATGCAAAATGATGACAGAATTTACTTCGTTTATAACCAAAATTCAATCCGTTACTAACAGAGGAAAATGTATTTCTCCATAATTTGACAAATTCAATTATAATGTATATCTATGAAAAGCAAGTGTCATAGGCATAGTAAATTACCTAATTTGTACATTTTCTTAGTAAAAAATTGGTACAAATCTGGAAGCGTGCTGCTTTGCTATGGTACAAATGTTATTATGTTATTTTCAAGAAAATGTTATCACTAACCATGTCATTATAACATGTACTAATTACAACTCTGTACGGTATGAAGGGGCATGCCCTCGACACCTACATATTCTATGGACGAGGATAATAAAGATAAAAGGGTGAAAACACTATATAACTTACCCTCTAAAGCGTCTATCACATCCTATATATACTTTAATACTTTAATCTCAGGCGATCTTATGAAAGTACCTTATTTTCTTTTTTTTTTTCTTAGGCAAACGGCCAATAGCAACTAACAAGTGGCAAGTAACAAAAAGAAAGAAGCAACTAGCAACACGCAAGTAGCAACTTGCAAATAGCAGCTGGCAAATAGCAACTGGCAACTAACAATACTATTACATGTTTAGTTTATTAGACTAATTTATTTTACATCGATTGTGATACAAGTTTCATCATGCTCGATGACTGCTTCCTGTGTTCCATACCAGAATTCGCGCAGCGTGGAGGAATGTGAAAATTGTGAGAGAATCTCGCCTCTAATGAATGGGATTTGAACCCGCGACCTCCGGATCAGGAACCCTGCGGTCTACCTTTGGACCAGGGTGCCTCCTCCATTACATGTACGATAACATTTAAAAATAATCTATATTTTCAGTCGAAAAAAATATATTACGATAAATTTTTGCATAGCACTTTTTTACGAAATAATTAAATCACGTAATAATATCCGGTTAGTTTTCATACAGTCAGAAAGGGATTCAATTAAAGTATACGCACCATACTAAACCTAGCAGTTGACAACTCAATGATAGCAGTCAAATGCACTATAAGTAATTACTGGCATAATAGCAATAGCATTCATGTAACCCCATTTTTAGGTTTTAAAGCTGTCTTATCTAAAAGATTCAGTTCTAATTTTTATTATAAACACCATGTTCTAACGTCATAGTAAATGACTCCATGAAATATGACAGTGTAGATATATCAGAAAAGAGGCTCATATGCCATAAAAAGGACGAATACTGAAAGACTTGGTCTCTGTTTTTTTTTTTCATTTGGTTTTGGACCACACACTTGAAAGCTTTGTAGCCTTTTAATTTCTTTTTTTTTCTTAGGAAAAAAAGATCAAATAAGCTATAATTTAAAAATAGAATTGCTGAAAATCAATTGATCTATTTAAGTTTTTTTTGTATTCAGTTCGGTTTTGGTCTCGAATGAAATAAATACCATAATATACTTCAGCAATCCTCAATTACTTTACAAAGAATACTGTTCGCTAAAGTAATTTTTAAAGCAAACTGTATTAATCTAGGAATTTTACAAATTCCAATATTAAATTATTACTTACCTAACTACATCATGGTTTTGGTTTGCAATGAAATATGACCAGCAGGCTTTCCCTCGGTGTTAGACTGTCATTAAATATTTACACTTCTAACACTTATGATCCAAGACAAAGTTTGTACGAGCGACAATTCCAGGTGGTAAAATTTCTTTTCTACATGCTACCTTATATAATAAAGTTGTTGTAGAAAGAGAAACAGCACAGTGGGTTTTTGACAGATGCACTGTGCAAATAAAATATTTATTACCAGAAACCTTCTTCTGAGCAACCATTTTTCAGATTCCACTTTCTATATTACATATCATATTGTAATTTTTCTTATAAGTACTTATAAACAACATTTTCGTAAGACCTGCAGCAAAGTGTTATGTCCAGATTTTGTTTTAGATTATCATTTTTTTGAAATCCTTGTTTCTGGGTCACTAGGTAAAATATTTCAACAGAGCTTGTACTGAAGCCTGAGTTCGACAAAACCAAATGTAAAGAGAAATGTTACGCTAGAGAAAGTTAAATCCCTTATGTACCCAATGCAGACCAGCGTTCTTTTCTTCACTTGGGTCTCAATGTGACCAGATTAACAATTTGAGCCAAATAACCGACACATCATTATTGGCATCTTCTTCTTCAGAAGACATATTTACTCATATACACAATAGCTTAATTATTTCTTCATAAGCATATATCTCAAACTTACTTTTATTCCTCTTTCGGCTAATTTTAGGTTAAAGAATATCTTTTTAGGTTAAATGGTAAATGTAATGAATATTGCACATGGTTAGTGTAAGACTATACATCCGGATGTGCCTTTCGGTTTATTCAAGTTTTAACTTGCATTTCGCACGACATTGGTAATAAAGAATAACGACAAGATTACGTTTCTACACTTAAATATGGGCATAGAGTGATTGTTGCCGTACAATTTTCGTGACTATTATACGCTTTTGTAGTTTTTGTAATACGAATATTTTTATTCTGTAATTTCTGAAAATGCTCATATAAGTTTTCATCTGAAGGATTTGTGGGAATCATAAATCCAAATAACAGAACACATGAACAGTGTTAGGCATTTTTTTTCGATTTTAAACCTTTATTTTGATAAGGTCGCTTTGGTAACTGATTTCGGTCATGCCTGCCATATGCCCTTGAGCTTTTCAGGAAACATTCTGCATTGGAACAAAAGAAAACGATTTCATTTTTATTCTGCCAGTGAATAAAGTTTAACCAGATGAAATTAGATTTTCACCAAGTAAGAAATAGATTTCTTAGTCTTGACTGAATGGTGGTGATAAATAATTGCGATTTCATTTACAATAAAAGATAAATAAGTTGAAATTAAATGAAATCAGTATTGAACAAATCTATGAGATCACTACAAATGAAATAAAATAATGTTTACAGAAACCCCTGAGGATCAACAGTTACAACACAGAAAAAAGGACATAAACATCTAATTCTTAAAAACGAAATATTCAATATTGAAAAAAAAACCTACAAAATATTCCGTCCGTAAGACACATATGCAATGCATCAGCAAAGAATGCCAGTTCCGAAAGTAAACTTAGGCTGTCCGGCATAAAAGTCAACACTCTAGACCACTGAGCCAAAATTAACGTTGTCAGAAAATGAAATTGTACCAATGAAAATGTGTGCACTCATCTGTAACAACACAAAGCAAATTTCGTTGAACTATTATAATAAACTAGCATCCTTTTTTCTTTTGATCTTTTGAAATAAAAATCTCGCATTACAAACTTAGCCACTGTCATTCTTTCTAGGAATTAACAGTACTGCTAAATGCACACACTCATGCATTTTAAGACAACTAATTTCTTCCAATGACCTATATTCCACTTATTATTTGAAAAATAAGAAAAGTAGAAGACGTTTGAGATAATATATTATTTATGTTTTTAATAGTGCTTCATTATCATAAGAGAAAGAAAGAAAAAATAACAACAGACATACAATGTTTTATATGGACATTCGCCACAGCACAATTATTAAGTATAATATATATTATAGAGATTGAAAAGCATTGAAACCGTGTCTAAGATTCTCCGTGCAGCATTTCAAAATTAACCGATGGTGCCATCACTGGATCTATCAAAATTACTGAAAACATCAGTTTTGAGCTCTATGTATATATGGAGGAACGTCGACAGGTCAGTAAAAAGAAATGAAATTGAGATTTTTCGTTTAAATTTCCGGTTTTCATGGGAAAATAGCTCTTCAGAGACCCTGAATAAGATTTAATATAGTTTAATCATCACAGCAAACATTCTTGTTTCCTAACGATATTTGCTAATGTATTTTTAAAGCGTACATCATTCAACCTCGTACTTAAACAATTCAAAAATATCGATAAGATTTTTTTAAACAAAGATGTCCATATATCGAGGTATATGTGTTTTTAATTTTATTTATTTGTTAATTTATTGATTGATTGGTTGAATAAATTCGGTGTTTATATCTACAGACAATAGTCGTTTAGGTCAAACAAATAAGGGACCATAATCATATCAATAATAAACAAAACTAAATTAATATGAAGCAACTATGCATTTCATAAAATGTCCGAAACTGGCTGAATATTATCATACGCTAAAGTCACAAGAAAAAAAACATGATTTCATAGCAAGATCACACAGAGGGGCGATCAAGGACTTATGTTGTTGCTTGCATTCTGTCACAGCGTCCTGTATCATCATTTGACTTATTTACCTACCTACTTACTTACTTACTTACTTACCTACTTAAGTATTCCAATTAAATAATTTCTTGATTGTTCTGTGAATAATACAGTGAGAGGCAAATAAACATGCCTGTTACTAGTATGGTTTTTGTGGTCTGCAGTTTTTCTCACTGTAGAATACTTATCTTCCTTATTTCTATTTTCTTGAAAATTTGTTGTTATACTGCAGAACAAATTTCATGGATAACCTATAAGCATTCGGCGGTAGTTGAAAAAAAATTGTGAAAAGTTGACTATTAAAAACTTCCAGTTGCTCATCCATCTCGGTAGTAATTTATTTTAGTATGTCTGGTGAAAAAAATTGCTCAGAGAAAAACACAGACAATTCTATTTACGGTAGGCAAATATCAGTTAATTCTATAAAGATGTCCTCTGAAAAGCGTCAACTTAACATTTCAAATAAGTAACCCTCGTAGGTTCCATCTCTGACGGACGATCGACGTTATTAGATTGTAATATTTAATTTTTTATTACTTGTTTTATTCAGAAACCGTAATTATTGAGGACGAATTAATTGTACCAAATATCTAGACAAAATGGCTGTAAGGGACAATTATGACAGTTTTGTTTTATTATTTATGATAATAATCTCTTTAAAGAATAACCAAAATTCAGATAATAAATGTATTATATATATTACATGATGTATTATGCATTTGTTAAGATAATGGACGTATTATCATTTCGCAGAAACTACTTCCCATTGTAAAGGTGCCGGTAATATTATTGCTTCTAACCTCACGAGATTTCATTTATTATCTTACAACATTTATCACGTATTTAGTTCAAATAAGCTTTGTTTTCAACTTTGTTAAGTCTATTTTCAATTTTCAAACCTTTTTTCTTTAAAAGAAGAAATGTAGTGCTATTACTGTAATGTTATTGCATTGGGATTCAATTTTGTTATCAAAATTCAACCTTAACGTGTGATCTGAGAGTGTGATATACAAAGAAAATTCAATAAACAATACTGCCAAGGTTCCAGACAATCTAATGAACTTGGAGCCTTATGCCAGCTTGAAATAAAAGTTTATAGTGAATGCCACATCAGAACCATATCTTGTGACACAACAAGGAGGTATGGTCTCATTTCCCCGAAAATATTTAAGGGCAACGTTGTTGTTGATCTCATATTTTGGGTATTTTTTCTCAAACACTTCCTCACTTACAACTCCAAAAGTATGTTCGTACAGTGAAATTTCTACTAGAGAACAGTCAAGAGTTTTGCTTCCCAGCTCGATGATATGTGTGATCTCAGTCAAGAAACGTTAAAACTGAAATTGATATTTAATTAGCAGAAATTTATATTGATTACTGGTTTATCGAAGTCACTCTTAGTAGGTGCAAAATGGTAATCTTCTTTTAGGCTAAGAAAATCATAATTTATCTGTAAATAGTGTAATTTCCTGAAGTCTGGGCGATCTTTCTGCATTCGGAACAGTTATTTTGGCTCTGTTATTGCTTTTTGTATCTTAACTGTCTACAAAAGCCCATTCAGTAAAGTAAATGATTCATTGAAGCTAAAGTAAGACGTCAGCTAAGGGCATTGCTCCGAAAAGTATAATGATACATCCACCATTAAAATAGTTCATGCAGAAAAGTTTGAAGAGTGAAAAACAGAGAAAAAGCAAAACTAAACAAAACAATAAAAATATGATTAAAATTATAAAAAGCAAAAAAAACCTGTTCTCATCTCACTGAAAGGATTAGAAGGTCGTTGTCTTCAACTGTTAGATAAAGTTTGTTAACAAATAACTTATTAAATTCCCCAGAGATCTTTGCACAATCCTAATAACATACGCTTAGGTTGATGATTTGACACAATGCATTAAAGAAGTTACAAACGAGACTAAGTGATAGTGTAATTTAGGCTTCATAAAGATCCTTAAAAGGAGACTTAATGATAATGCAGTTGGCTTCACAAATAACTTTCAAATGAGACTGATAGTGTAGTTGGCTAGATAAGGCAACTTACAATTGAAACAAAGTGATCTGACTGACTCCATAAATCGGACAACGTAACATATATCAACATATATACAATTGTAAGAAAGACCGTACCTAGATAAGTTCAATGTTCGTAACGTGCAATACTTTGCCCAAGATTAACCCAAAACTGTATAACAACGAATCATTTTATAACTCAGAATAACTCCTCACCATTACGTTTAAAAGTTGTTACTTTCACTAGACTTTTGGCTATGTACAAATATATAAAACTTTCTTTTTGTGATTTCGAAAATTATCGAACTTCTGGAAAGTTCTGTCTTCTGAGCAGAAAGTTGACGCTTTACCCTTTATTAAAAGTAATTGTTGCTTTTACCACTTTTATTTTTCATTTAGAACACAGATATTTGACAAACTCAGTACATTTAATCAAAAGCTAATAGTTAATGCAGTATGTTAGAAGTAACAATGGTTTGAAGTGGCAGCAATCATTCAGCAGAAGAGAAAGTTACTGGTCTCCTGTCAAATGGTACAGAACAAATGGCATTTCAACCAACTTCTCACACTTATTACAATGGACACAGGGTTTTCCGAGCTTTATACAAAAAGGAAACGTATTGACTGAAACAGAGGCAATAGACAGGTTTACTGTTTTCTGTATTTAGTAGATTGATTGATATTAACACAAGCTTTCGATGTTTTCGCCTTTTATGCTTTTTGTTCAAAGCAATCAACAATAGAAGTCAAACTAACAAATTCAGATTTCAATGGATTAAATGGGAGAGGTAATGCTATATGGATTCATTGGACCATGTTAGCGGTGGTTAAACTCTGCATGCATGCCACTGACCCATGTTCAAGACATAGCTTATGAAATATTTTAATATATCCCTTATTCTTAAAATTGTTTCGTAAAGAAAGTCAATACTGACGTTAAGTGAACTAAGTTTCTAGGAACTGATCGTTTAGTTTGTAATTTCAAAACTTTCTCCTTCGAAGATTATTATTTCCCAAGAGATGATTATTTAGATTTTACACTTGTAATTAACTTCTTCAATGCTGTTTATTGAAGGTTCTTTAGCACGACTGTCTTCTTCCAATTGAAAGGTACTGTCTTGTTGCAGATAGTGATGTTTAAAAGTTGTTCTCCCTGTTCCCACCTCTTGAACATATCTTCATTTTTGTCTGGTTTTTCTTCTATTGCTGTCTTTAAGAAGCTGAATATTGATGTCATGTGAAAATCTCGATTCTAAAGTTTAAAGTAAAGCGATCTGAAAGAAAAAAAACAGACAGGTCCTTTTTGATTGTAATCAAATTTCTAAAACTTGCAACTTGACTTTAACTATAAACGGAATGAATAAGCAGTTAAGAACAGGGTTACTTTCTGCACTTCGAATTTAAACTTTTAATATACAAGTATCTCAAAGAGCTATTTAACTTTATGTGTGTCCAAACACTAGGAATGGCAACGAGTAACCGGTTAAGTGAGTACTCGATCGAGAACCAAAATTCATAATCGAGTACTTTAAAAAAGAACCACTTTCCATCAAGATATTTCTCCATTAAAGAAACAAAATAAGCTACTAAATTATATCGAAACATCTTCACAAAGATGCAAAAATTATGTGGTTAATTGACAATATTGGCGAGGCAGACACTTGTTTCGAATTAACAATGATTATGCAACTTATATCATTAGGCCGCTTATTACCATGATATTAAATGTGCTAATCTTGAAACCACAATACCAGTGCAGTTCATCAAAGGTCGGGTAGCATTAAAGAATTATATTTTCTTTAAAAATCGGGTCAAAACTTCGTGGAGACCAATTATTTTGTATCATCTTGATAGTTTGTAGCTGGACTGAAACTTGTTCAAGGATAGCCCTAATGTAAAAAAAAGCTATTTTAAGAATGTTGAAAATATAAGTTAGACCAAGATATGCATTTTGTCTACTCTGTAGAAATCCGGGTAGCGACTGAGTCACCGACAGATTAGAAAATGAAAGTACATGGAAGGCAATAAATGTTGCATGTTTACGGAGCTTGCTCGTCGGTAGTTATCTGTGCCATAAGTAACCAGTGTTGACATAGTTACTATAGGAATATTTGAAAAAACGTCAGAAGAACTCTCGTGGAAAAGGCTCGGTTAGATTCAATGCTGCTTTTTACGTTCACGTCCGATATCAATAAGCCACGCACACGCCTTTGTGCGAAATCCTTGTAATATGGATGCTCAGAATATTCTTAAGAAATCTTCGGAGTAACCGTGTACTCGATCGGAAGACTGACAAAGTACTCAAGTATTTAAATCGGTACTTGTTGCCATCACTACCAAAAACTAAAAAATCAGCATAACTTTATTTTTTTATTAAACACAATCGTATTTTTAAACACACATTGGTTGATACTTCTGTTAAGCTTTATGTACACACCAGCGGAGGTAAAAGTCACATTGTATGTTTACAGTGTCAAGACGACAAACGTCGATAAGCACGGTCAGACAGACGAACAAACACACAGCCGGAAGAATAATGCTGAATCTATGTACTTCTTTTCTTCAATGACATCTAATGCACCTATGAAGTTTCATGTTGATACCGTAAATACTTTTTGAGTTATGTTCCGAAAAAAATTTAAGTACGAAACAAAGGGCAATATCTCAAAAGCTATCACGTGAAGAGTTACAGTTCCTATGAAACGCATGACTATGTACGATATATGCACCCATGAGGTTTAATATTGACACCTCAAATACTTTTTTGAGTTATGGTCCAAACAAAAATTAAATATAAATGAAAACTTACAAAGGGGAATAACTTCAAAAATACGAAGTGAAAGTTAACAGTATCTACACAATGCACTACTACTCAATTAGATCTAATCACATATATAGTTTAAGGTTCATAACTTAAATAGTTTTTGAGTTATGTTCCAAAAAAAGTGTGACGGACAGACGGACGGAAGGACGAACAGCTAGACGGACAATGCCAAATCTATATTCTTCCGCTTTCGGTAGTGGATAAAAACATTAACTTTAAACCTCATAAGACTTCTAACACCTATAATGTAAAGAGACATACATTTTGAAATGTGTTTGAAATGATACACATGTGAAATCACTGATACCCAAGTTTTATTTAATACCTCAAGGCCTAAAACAGACAAAAATATATTCGAAAAGAAATTCTATTAAAGGTTGGTGCTTTAAAACCAAACAAAAAACAACAAAACAAAAAAAAAAGCTTAAGAAAAATATATGTCTCGATGGAGATTGCAGCAGTGCCCCTCAGTGAAAAGGTCTCAAACCTACATAAATCTATGGCATTGAGTACACTTCAGAGTGAAGGTAAGGTATTATGAAGCTAGTACCTTAGGTGGCAGGGGGCAGTTGCTAGCTCTGTTTACCTTGTGACCAAGGTAGGAAACCTGAAAGCTAAGAAATGAGGACTGTGTCTTCCTTTAAAATCTTTTTGAGTCCCATTAAATAATAATCATTTACTGCGAATGAAATTCTTGAATTAATTGACAAGCCTTTATTTGACTTTGATTATTTTACTGCAGCTTTACAAGTTATAATGCAAAACTATCGTCTTGGATATCTGTACATTACTTGTGAAGTTTAAGGTAATTAAAACGAGATATTCCTAAAACAACTGACCTATCCGAAAAATCAAATTCTTAAAAGTTGTACTTTGTTATGACCTGCAGTCAGGTATGGAACTCTATATAGTAGTATACATGCGTTGACCCAGAAATTTCACCTTACCTTTACATTGCATTCTATTTAGAAGGGACATTAAGCAGAAAACCATCAAATATCATAAGTTTTCACGACCCTTGACTGTTGGCAGGTTAGAAGTTGTTCAAAGATTCCGGACGTTTTAATACTGGCATTTGTAGATTAATAAGCAGCATGCAATCAAGTACATTAACTTTAATTTTCCGGTTCTTGTTCTGTGAAAGCAAGTGCTGGTTCAAAGACGACGGCTAGGCAATTTAGCGTGATTTCAAGTCAAGGTATCTACTGTCCCCTAACCTCTTGACGTTCTTTTTTGTCCCCTTTTTATTTCTCATGTCTGGCCAACAGACTCTGTTTTTTAAAGAAACACAAACTGTTACTTGATTTTCTAGGCCACCTACTTGTTCAATTTCGCTTGAAGGTATTGGGGGTAGGTTGGGCAGACATTTGTTCAATAATTCAGCTACAGAAAAGGTTGTAAGCAGTTCAATTATTTCGCTTGATAGTAAATATTTGTCAATACATTGAATGAAAAATAGCTGTAACCTATTGCAGTAATTGAGAACTAATATCGCTAAGATTTCTATAGGTGTTAACAACAGTTCACAATGCTATATAATATCACTTTCAAATAACCAAATGGCCAGTTATAAATTAAAGGTCATAGGAATAACCATAATTTATAAATACATGGCCTTTTACCATATTTCAAAATATTTTCTAAGATGTTTTAAATAAGATATTTCTCTTTTATTTAAGACCAATATAGTAATCTTTCAAAATATGAATGAAATATGACACAATGAAATGCAGTATAACAAATAAGAGTGACAGAGACTGTGAAACATTATTTCAGATACAATAATAAATCATCTTGGTAGCCTCTTACTGTATCTTAAAATGTTATAAATTAATTGAAAAATTTAATTGAAAAACCATTAACAGTAAGTGATTTTCTAAATTCATTACCATTACCATTAATTTAGATTTTTGATAAAACAATTCAGTTTACAAGTACAATTTAAAATCTATTTTATTAACAGTGTGCTTAAAACCCACTTCAGTGAGACACATTAGTATTACATATTCATGCCATGATAATCAATGTTAAATAATGTAATAAAAAAGAACTACATTCTATATCTTAAGTTACAATTATAATAGGTAGCCAACATATATACAATAAAGACAACATGGCATCAAGAGAGTTACGTAGTTTTCCATAATGTTGAAAATGTCATTACCATTACCATTAATGAAAAAACAACATACTAATTAATAATGCTAAACCATTAAGTCGACCATTATCTCTGGTTTGGGTGTAATAAACTCTTTTTCAAACCCTGGTCTAGTGATCTGCTTTATGAAACAAGTAAAGAAAATTATATAAACGATGTAAAGGACTTTTACCAGCAGATTTTAAAAGTATGACAAGTCTTAACTTCAAACCTTACCAAACTAAATAGGTCTATCAAGCAAAGAGGCACACATTTTAGAATTACTGCATTTCTTGGTCTGACAATAAAAACTACAGTAATAAAGTCTGTAAACACCCACATTAAAAAAAAAACTAATGCCAGCTGAAAATGAAATAAAAAAGTGTACCTCAAAAATGGAGAACTACTGTAAATGTTGATAGATACATGATTATACAGTTCATCCTAACCACTTTACCATTAAAGAAAGATTAAAATGAAAATCAAAGATATTAACTGTTGCGGTTCATTCTTAAGGTGTTCATGAACATTTACGCAACATATAATATTAGAGATATATATGTAATTTTGGAAAATCGTTGATACTCTTTTTTACTTATTTACAATGTTTTAAAAGTAATATGCCATTCGAAATATACCGAAACGAAAGAAATTCTGTATAATTCCAATATCAGGTAACTTTTTTTTAACCAAACGTAAAACAGAAAGCAAAAACTAAAAGGAAAATTGGCTCTGAGTGAGGATTGCACCCACAGATTTCAGTAAAACGATCTCATTCAAGATAACTCAACGGAACTGAGACCTCTTCCGTTAGGAGATACTTCATTATATCTCAAGTTATAGCCCTTTTAACTGCAATGGTTATCTCAAAACAAGATGTATCAGGGAATCTGTAACTTATAAAGATGACTTCCCACAAAATATATTACTCTTTGTATCTTGCTTCTGTCTTTAAATAAAACACTGGCAAACTCTTTCCTTGGCTGTTGTATGGTCATCAAATATTCATACTTGAAACACTTCTGTTCCTTAAATAACACAGGAAAAAATTTGTCTCAGATAAAGTAGTAAAATGAGATTTCCGAATGTTACTCTGTAAGATATTCTGTTTACAAACAGTTCACGCATTCCTTGGTGGGTTTGACAAGTGCAATGCAACAAACAACTATTTGAAAATGAAAATAATGTTTCCGTTTGAATGTAATGTGTTGTAATGCTCGCTGTTTTCCCTCCTGTTTTTATAAGTGATTCTACTAACGTCCAGTGTTTTTGTATATAGGCTTATTGCAAAAGGAGAAATTGTTTAACTTTTGGACCAGAAAAGACTTGCTATGACTGTAGTAAATTGTACAAATAGCTTAAAAATGTACTATTTCTTTTTTTACAGATGTCTTGCATTTTCTAAATCTACAGTGCATTAATATGCATTGGGTAAATTATTAATCAAGTTAACACGTCTGACAGATGCTTTTATTTGTCTGAATTAAAGCACTCAAGTACGTGATTTGGTGGTGCACCAGCATTTGCTATCAGAAGATTGTTATCAGAAGCATAATCACATTTGCAGGTGCAGAAACGTTCTATAAAAATAAATAAAACACTTTACTGTTTAAAACTTTGGTCCTGATTTAATGTTGATTTTTAAGCAATGGCGATTGGTCTTTCATCTCACTACACAAAATTTATTTGTCCAGTCTTATAATTTTATTAAAGATTAAAATTTGTTTTGCAACACGCGTTATTTCCCCATCCTGCCATAATTAACTTCAGACATCAAAACAGGTAACAGTTTTGTGATGCTCTGATCATTACGATTACAGGCGATATCTCGTAGAACATATCTGTTTGTTGCGAATTATTCTGAACGTTTACAGCTTTGTGCTATAAATGCAAAAAAGGAAGAAAAATCGTCTAGACATTAAAATGATCTGTGATTTAAGTAAGAGATGATGTCTTTAGTTTAAAAAATGTGGTACATGTATACTCTGCGAACGTTTACGTTCAAGTTTATATCGACCTTATGTTATACCTTATCGAAAAACATACTAATTAAACAAACAGGTTGTTTCCTTTATTTCTGCAGTTTGAAAAAAAGGAACTTATGCCTTCAGGAAAAAATAAAACTAAATGATAAAAATCAGACCCGTTGCTTTTTCAGTTTACAAATGTTAATTTAAAATTAAAGTGTAATAATGTTACGTTTTTTTTTTCAATGGAATATTTCTACAAATTACTGTATTTCAGAATTCAAATGGCCACACCTGTATTTTTTTTCCGCCACATTGAGACAGTACCTTCTTGTCGCATTATGTGTCGATGCAGGGTTTTCTTTGATCTCTTCTGGTAAGTGGTTCCAAGTTCAGTAGACTGTCTGGCACCTTACAATATCGTTTATTGAATATTCACTGGATATCACACACTAAAATTACAGTTACGACACATTGGCAAAAATATATATAAACATTTTAAAGGATCTAAAAATATCTAACTGAAGACTGTTTTTCATGAATATATAGTACATTCCTCGCCCTATGTCCTATATTTCAGTAAAATGCGAAATACGGTTTGCATTTACTCGTCCTAATTCTGTATTTTGATCAAATTATATGATGAAAAATAGGAAAGAAAAAAAATATTTTGTCTGATTTATTTGTTATGGCCTCTTTGAATGCCGGTTGTCCAGCAATAGTAAATATCTGATTTGCCTGGACACTTTGTCCTGAAGAATGGGATTAATACGTCTAACTAAACATGCCAGATAAGCTTGACAGATAAACAGCAATGATACCAGTAACATAGTTTTTAATTTCTTCGGACAATTCATATCTCGTCCTTTCATTCCTTTATTAGAAATCAAAGGTACAGTCATCTACTTCATACGTCTGATCGGTGGACAAAAGTGACCAAATTTTGCATCTGTTAAGACTAATGTAGAGTAACAACTTCCGTGCTGTAAAAATGACATTCTTTTTCTGTCACATAACTTAAATTCAGCGTTATACAGTAACTGGTATAGCTAAGTGCTTATAAAGACCCAAGGACTATAACATGTATATACGGCATATACGTCAGTCTGTTTTGTTCGGGTTCAATCAGCAGCAAGCATTGAAATAGACACAGTTCTGGAATTCAAATGTATAAGAAGTGTGAGACAGAAGGCTGAACATATAATAGCTTAGTAATTATTCTGTGATATAAGTATGTACGGTGAGCCCTGTTGATATGCTTCCACATTTATTTAATTGTTTAACAAACTTGTTAAACGTTGTGTTTGCTCTAGTCACTTCGAGCTTCAGACAAACTTTAAGTTCATTTCACTTTTTATTCATTTCTGCACTACTGTACTAACATTTCACAACATGTTCTAAACGTTTGCTTTATCCTAGCGTCAGAACCTTTAATATTTTTCCTATGATAAAAATGTAACAATGACCATTAAGTGATTCTCTCTTTTGTGTTTTTTTTGTGGCTAGTGAAATTAGAAATAAAGTTACCGAACAAAGCGGTTTGTGTACATTTAAATTATTGTCATTTACTTAATATAATATTCAGTTTAAAGATATCTTTTTTTTCTACATTTTGGTTTCTTTGATTATTTCAAAGTCGGGTTTGTGATGATGAGTCGTTGAAAATTACAGTAGCAAGTTATGTACATAGCAAGAGAGACATTAATTTTGCCATAAATTTTGTAGAGTATTTTGGAGGACTTCAGGATTTTCATAGGAAGTCTTATTTTTTGTTTTTCGCTATTTACTCTGTTCATTGTAATCAACCAACAGGAGATTAGGTATGGTATAATGCACATCTGGTAGGCTGAAACAGTTACCTTAATTATTTCTTCGAGTTGTTTCAGTATAACGACAGCACGACTCCATCACGACGCGCTTGATAACGTATAAAGGGTATATTATGCTGGCTATTGTGCTACAAATTGACACTAAAACGTCTCAACAACGCAATGAGTTTGCCTATTAATTCAAACAGTTTAAGTATAAAAGAAGCATCATGTTTTTCAATTGATTACATAACATCCAGTATGTTTTCCGTTTCCATTTATCGAGTTACAAACTTGTGGCTTTAATGAACTGCACTTGACAAACACAGCGATGCTGATGCTACATATTGGTCACGTGTCAACATTTGTGGAGTTAGTTGCATGCTTTAACTAAATAGGAGTGTTTTACTAAATTCCAGAAAGTTTTGATATATGCCTAATACTGGCTTACAGTTTGCTCCTAAGACAGATGGGTTCATATATACATTTTCTAACCATCAGTAGCTATTTATGTAGAGGTACAAATGATGAACCTTTTGTTTAGATCAGGAAGAAAATTTTACAGGGTAAGAGAAATATAAACAGTCGTCCGGATATGGTGACTTTATGCATATTATACATTAACCAGCGTTATGTACATGAACCATTTAGAATAATCTTTTTACTGATTAGTTCAGATATAAAGGTACGCTTTAATGTCGGCTATTTCTGCAGAACTGAAAATAATTGGGTGCATTTATCATGCAAACATGTTTAAAATGCAGGGCCCTGTGCGTAAGACCTTTGTAAAAAGATTTGCGTTCACTATCATAGAACGTCGTCCTGTTAAACAACAGCGTCGCTAACTGATAGCTTCTGTATCCTTGTGCTGGTACGTTTGTGTACTTGAAACATGACTGTTTTCCATTTGCCCAGGTCACTGAGTTGTTTTCTCCCAGCAGTGTGTTTTTATCGTGGGTAACATTCTAACTTTATCGTGTGCATGTGGTTAAGAGATCGAAATATACCAATATAACATGGTCTTGAGTTTAGCTTTAGCAAATGTTTTTGCAACTGATCGTTACAAGGCGGAAACACCGCGGGCTTCCAATTTTCCTTAGTTGTTAGTGGTGTCCAGAATATAAATTGATGCTCTCTTTTCCTCTAAATTTTTCACTGTATGAGGAGAATGTTTACCTGGTACGCATTTTCACCGTTTTATATCTTTATGTGTTGCATTTGATAAAAATATTAACTAATTATGATTAAATGCAGATGTCAGATATACTTTGCAGGTAAGATATTTATTATTATCTTTGCAGTTTTGAATTTGATGGATCGATTTTTATTGATAATGTATGTGACGCAGCAGTTACTTAATATTCCAACGTAATGAAATTATCAGACTGTAATACGGAGAGATATGTTAAGTTTACTGGATTTCTCGTAGTGTGCATGCTAATGAGAAATTAGTGTAGTGTGTTATAATGCTACTAACGTATTATTTACAAACAGATATTAGTGTATTCCACTAGAAATATAAACTGGTATTTTGTTCTCTTTATATGTTTAAGTGACATATATGTTCAAAAAGAACGAAAAATTAAATTATGGTCATGAAAAATGTTTGAAACATGATATATGTTTAGAAAAATTGTAACTTTCACCAAAGAATAAGATACTTTGGTTTTCTTCGAAGTATATTAGAAATTATCAAACAAAGTTTAACTGAAAATTAGAAAAGACTTGGGCTAGTCAAAAAAGATTTAATCATTTTGCAACTATGTTCAAATGGAATGAAACTGTTACATGCAATCATTTAATTTAGTCATAACTGAAACATGTTTTGTTTTTCTATGATTAGAAACAAATGGCTAGTGTATATTTCAAAACGGTAATGGTCACTTTGAACACATATGTCACTTTAAGGCATGCGCTTCTTTGAACAAAGAACACATCAAGTGGAAGACATCACTTTGTTATAAATACACGCCTGATCAGTAAGGAACAGTATATTTACTTATATCGAATGATGAAATTTTGTTACGGCAAAAACGATAAAGAACCCAGGAAAGTCCGTGTAAATATGATACTATCGTTTAAATACTTACAGAAACATGCACAAAACACAAAATATTTAAAAGGTTGTCCTTATATCGAGAATTTAAGATGGACAAAAGAAATTAGCATGTGAACTTGAACGTGCTTTCATTCCCCTATACATCTTCCTATTTGCTTTAACAGGTATTTATTAATTAACTTTATAATATTGAACTAGATTCTGACCATGTTGTTGGCTTGATACAACCAAAGCCTCGCCAATAAAGCTCGAAACTCAGCCAATACGAAAAAAACACGGCCAATAAGTAAAAAGTCGGCCAATACAAGATTTAGCCAATCAGGATTCAGGAAAAACTCGGCCTTATATGAGCTTAGGATTTTCACCATGTTGGACGCCATTTTGAATATGCTTAGCCTAGTTTTTACATAAAAGTTTTTATCTCTTAAAAAGTTCAAAAAGTAGCAAAAAAAGTTCGCGGAGACCCTGCGCTATCGGATCACAGTAAATTTAGCAGTGTTCAACTTTTCATTTAGTGATTTTCATATTTACCAAATATTATGTTGCGCGGAAGTGAAAAGCAGACGATCACAAGTTTTACCCTGTTATAAATTACGAGTTTTGGATTACTTACTTTGATAATTGAACATAATATTATAAAGTTAATTAATAAAATTGTCATTAATTAGTCGAATTCATATTGGCTTTGTTATTGGGCTGAAGACAGTCATATTGGCCTGAGGCCGAAGGCCTCAGGCCAATATGACTGTCTTCAGCCCAATAACAAAGCCAATATGAATTCGACTAATTTCGGCCTCAGGCCAATATGACTGTCTTCAGCCCAATAACAAAGCCAATATGAATTCGACTAATTAATAACATTATAATATTGCGACAGAGCCGTTGTTATATGTCGATTAACTTACACAATATTGCTTTCAAACCAATTTCAGTGGAATGAGACACATGCGTACGTCCCTTCCACCATGTATTGTTCCAAGTCTTCTGGAAATGAGAAAAAAGAACTTGTTAGTATTACTTAAGATTTATTTTCTCTTTAAGATAAAGAATATATTTTCCTTTCAAAATCCTTTTCAATACAGATTTTATTAAAATTGCATATTATGACTACGTTTACTCTGAGCTTGTTAAGTTAAAACTGAATGAATATTTTGTAACTTGTATATCATGAAGGTGTTGCCGAGTTCCTATGTATTATCTGTGAATAAATTATAATCCGTTAACTTTTACATATCCATCAATATAACAGTACTTTCATGTGTTGCAAATAATTCAAGCAGACAATATTCAAAGGGCCACCGTATGATTAATCGGTGATATTCGGCATAATATATTATTTAATTAGCTCATTAACTATTGAATGAAAAATAACGGATAATCTAGAAAAAAAAACATTATATTAAAAATCTTAAGGCTTTAAGACACTTAGAAAGTGTTCGACTGGAATAAATGGCTATCACCCCAAAAATGGTACAACTACTCTCTACACAAAGACTTATTTAAATGTATTCAGTTGACCTACTGTACATAGAAATGTTGAGTGACACCCTGACATTGGGTAATTATTCATTCAAAAATCATTGAATCATATTTTAAAGTAAAAAGAAACTCTGCATTTTATGCATCGTCGGAAAGCCGATATTCTATCACCTCGGGTAATCCGAGATGTTTCGATTACTTTAATCTGTGCTGCTAAAACATGATGATACAATCTATGCACGTATGCATAGGATATAGACAATATAATGTGAGTTGAAATAGCCACTGATATACGCATCAAAATGTGTTTTATTAATAATGTGAATTTAGCGTTGCGTGTTGAAATACTTAATAAACCTTAATTAGTCTAATGCATCAATTATTCAATAGTGCACTACATAACAGGGTAGATTCTGGACTGATTAATACTTCCTTTGAGTTCAAACAGCAATAGATGAGAAGTGCTTCGTTCCGTGCTCATTTGATTTATTTCATGATGAAAAAGGTATTAATTCATGAACTCATCAGCAAAAGGAAAGAAACAATATATAGAATGAATTATTATTGAGAAGGATTCAAGTAAGGAGTATTTCTAAATTTCCTTCTTTAAAAAGAAATAAAATGAAGACACGAGCCGTACATTTCTTCGAATAATAATCGAAACCACTTTAGTTTTATAATATACGGCGTAGCCTACGTGTCTAAAGTTACAAAATTGAGTTTCCGCGACTCTACAATCGTTTCGATTTCTTTTTCAAAAGATCTTATCCTATGCTCGTCATACTGTACCAGGGTTAAAAGTAGGTTCTTAAAATAGTCTTTTTTTCTTTCAAGGAAACCGTTGCGTAATCTTAATTTAACTACGAGAGGAACAAGTTGATATTTTTCTGCACTATTTGGTCTATTTACAGAAACCGAATTATCTCAAAAGAGAGAAAGAATAACAGAAAGGAAGACATAAATATACATCGCGGTCTTGAGATCAATGTGCACTTTTGAAACCGTCTATGTATTTAGAAACAAAAGTCACCTAAATAGTCTTAATTAAGTATTAATTTGATATACCTTCTTATTACTTAATCTGAAAACGATTCCACATGATTGTATGAAATTGCAAATTGTTGTAATTTAATTGATGTGACGCTACACCATCAGAGAGGCGTTACTGGCAAATGTTGTGCTCTGACTGCAAATAAATGACTAGGAATTTGAGGAATAGACCTGAAATTGCTAGAAGGTTGGAATTAACCTGTCGGACTCAAAATTAATTATTCTTTACTGGAATTAGAAAGCCAGTGTCTGACATTTAATCTGATTGCAAAATACAGCTGCACTGCATATTGTCTATCTTTTATTAATAGATTATGTTGACTTAACTGGACTAGCATCGTCCTAGTTATTACTTCATATATGAAAAAATACTGTAACAGTCCCTTTTAAAGCTGAAAAAAACATACATAAAAAGCTAATAATGCAATAAAGTCAAGATTCTGTCAATACACGTTATCGATAGCAACCATTTGTATTTTTGCTTCGATAAAACAAGATGCATAAGTTAAGAGAGGGCAGATGGGAGAAACAAACAATAGTTCTATACCATTTAAAGTTTTCTATTTCTTCTCAAACTCATAGTATTTGTCGGATATTTAACTTTCATTTAAATATTCCCCTCTGCCGAGTCATTTCAGTTTCTGTCTGTGTATGAAGTCATATCAAATATCTAAACTTTCTCCTTTGTTGAAACTAAGGTATAAAAAGTCATTAAGATTCTAACTATAGGTAAATAAGTTGTTCGTTAACGGCACTTGTGGAAAAGCAGTGGTTTGCCTGATTGTTGTGAAGTAGATTCTGCTTGTACTTAGTTTCCCCCTAGTCCCCCCGAGCATTTCGATTTCGGCTGTTAATGGAACGACAAGTCCACAGTTGAATGAACTTAAACATAATATTTAGACATTAACCAACTTTCCTTTATTTCAACATATTGCAAGTTCCCTGCACAATTGAGTTTTAAGTTTTCATTCATAATTCTATTATTTTCAAGACCATATTAATCTAAGTGTGAATTAAAATATTCCAGTCAAAGAGAAAGGCGATATGTGCGGACACGTTGTAAGTGTCAGGAAATAGATAATGAAACATGCATTACTCATTAGAAAACATGAGAGAGTTTCATGAGAAACAAAATGACACCTCGGGGAGAAAAATAACTAGAACGTTAGACATTGAAACAATTTAGAGATTTATAATTTAGCTATAATAATAAATAACAGGTTATATGCCAGTTAGTCAAATATATTTAACATTCAATAGACGTAACTAATGTTGAGGATAATAGGCGTTGCTTGCTCTTTCATTTGCCTGCCTTTCAGACCTGTTGACCCTCTACATGTGATATTCAGGGACACCGTTTACCATGGTTTGAATCAAGACCTTTAACCTCTCAGTGTGTACTTGTTTTTATGTATTTCTATCAGAGACACAGCTTTTGTAGAGGACAACCAGTGTCAGCCTTTAGAAGGATAAAGGTTAGGAAACATAACTTCATGCTAGAGGGGAAATTTAGATAAACACATTTAGATGAACATTTCTTAGGGCGAGGAACATTTCTTTTTGGTTGGAACTCAACATAATCACTATATGAAAATAAGATTGATAGAGGTATTTAGTACAATCTTACTGTAAATTTTACGTTATAAAATCAAACCGTTTCCACTTAGCAAATGTGATTTAATAATTATGATTAAACAGAATGTATGGCTGCGCGGAATAGTAACCTAGAGCTAAAAAATTCAGACATATATCCTTTTTTCTTTTTCAATGAAATTTCAGGTTCCAGTACATATACAGCGACACATGATTACTCTTTGGAGAACGTTCATTGCCTCAGGTAGGTAAAAAGAGTTAATCCATCTTATTCACAAACGTACAAACCTAAATAACGTACCACTGAATCCTTAGGTTAATGAATTCGATGCATTTTAGTTTTATTTATTTAAAAGCTAAGAGGTTTATTTCTCGATCGAATTCATTACGTGGCTCTATTTAAAGCACTTCAATGCTTCAATATTAGTGTGTACACCAATATCATCATTATTCAGCCGGGGATGGTTTTTGCTTCCCGTCTTTACCTAACATCTGTTGATGTTCCTGGTAGTTCTATTCCCTTTCCTTTCTTTCATTTTTCTTTCTGGAGCAAAGCGAATTTCGCTCTCATGTCGAGATGGTTAAGTGCAAAATACCCAAACGAAAATGTTCCCATGTGAGCATAAACAACATGTTAAGCTTAACAACGCGTATTTATATTTGTATCCTTCTTCCAAGGAACTGTTAAAGAATGTTAACCTTTAGACATAGCTTAAGTTACAGATCGTTTTGCGCAAGAAGGGGCTTCAAACCCATTTTAGTTGGCATTAAACACATTTTGCATCTCTGTAAGTGATTAGTGGTATAATGAATGTGAACTTTACAAAATTTTCTACTAGAATTTTATCGAAAAAAAAAGAACCACACACAAATTAAAAACAAATTACTATGGAGACAAGTGATGACCATGGGGGCAAAATTTAACAAAAATATTTATTGAAATCTTCTTGAAAATACAATTTAACAAGTTTTAGTGCTCTGGATTTTGTATTTTCACACAAGAATATGTTTGCTGTTAGCAAGTGGTTTAGGAAGATGGTGTTCGAAGCAAAAGTTGACGAAGCACGATGCAATAATACGTATGACGGTCACATGCTGATCACATCAGTTCACAATGTGTACGTTGTGCTCAATTGTGGTAACATGTTAAACTCGTGAAATTATCGTTCATTCTCATTGAAAGTATTTTCCGATTTAAGACGTACCTTACATATCTTTTTTTTAGTTCTAGTAATCAGTAAGCCCTAACTCCAAGTTTTAGAATGACGTTTAATATTAATTATGTTAACACTTACACAAGACATAGTTTGTCCTTAAGCAATTTCTGTTTCTTAATTAAAGTTTTCTTGTTCCTATTTCGCCCAACGATACGATGTTGGCAGAAGTCCTAGAAATGTTCATATGAGCGTATTTGGTTTTTTTTTTCAGTTTTGCTGTTGGAAACTTTTTGAAAATAAAAAAATAAGGTGTTAATTTATATGTGCTAAGTCTTTTCCTTTTGGAATTGTTCTTTTTTACATTTCACACAGAATTTACGATATATGGTTGTTAATGTTTGTAATATTATTACATAAATTAGTAATATAATTTAGATATATCAACGAAATCAAGACATTGTTCCAAAATAAAATGTAGTTTATATTTGTTTTAACTCTTGTGACACTGGTGTTTTTTTTCCTATTGAAAGAGGTGTTTTCTTTTTTCCTATTATTTACTGTTTCTGCGCAATAATTCCAACTTTTTCCAAACAGTATGAGACCGTTTCAATTGCAAATATTTTGCCACTGACCATTCAAAGGTGGTAACTCCTCGGGTTCTCATTTTAGATACTTGTTTGTGTTCTAGTGGATCTATAAATGAATATGTGCCATCTTTTCCTTTACTTTCTGACTGTGTAGGGTGGCTATATTCTTTGACTGTTTTTTTCCTGATATGCTTTTTTCCACTTTTTAAAAAAGTAATTGTATACGGAATAAATCCTGATATAACAGGCTAATTTTAGCTAAATAGAAGTGCCAGCATTTTATATTATGTGTATTATTCGTATTTATTTTTCAATAAAACATTAAAAACAAGAAATATCTTTAAATATGATGATCGGCGTAGATACAACACAAAATAGATGCCCCATATGTGTATAGATTTAGGACATTGTCAAATATTAAACGTGCGTAATAATCGAATGTTCTTTTTTCATAGCAGTTTAGGCTTTACACAAAAATGTTAAGCGTCTATATCATTTTCAGTAAAACAAATCATATATTAAGTTATATTTGTTACATATTGATTCCATTTAGTATGTTTCGTTCCATGATCAACATGTTTGATATCCAATTTACGGCTGTATTTATGATATTATATTTCCATTGTTATCAGAAAAATTTCATAACAGAAACACGTTTAACCAATGGCAAACTTCCTTTTTCAGTTGAGGATTTTGTATCTAACAATTTCATTCGTTACAAATGAACTTGGCGCCGCTTACTGCTGTTGAAAAACAGATCAAAGAAAAGGTCACATCGACAGCATATCATGCAACGCGTCACAAAGGTAGTGTCTCGATGTGGCGAAAAGGAATTTGCAGGTATGGCCAAGGTAGTGTCTCGATGTGGCGAAAAGGAATGTACAGGTATGGCCATGTGGATATTTGTCTCATCAAATATCGTACCATTGAAAAGCCGTAATAAAATAACAGTTCAAATATTTAAAATTTATATTTGCAAAATGAAAAATAACGGGATCTGATTGTTTCTTTATTTATTTCTATTACCTTTTACCTGAATTGATAACGTCCACTTTTTTCCACTGTTCTTTTAAAAAGGTATAACATACGGAACGTTAACATTCCCAGAGTATGCTACCAATTTGTGCATATAACTACATCAGCCATCTTGATTAAAGCACTATAATTATTATCTTTAGATCATCTTACACCTTTTCTCATTTATAAGCACAAAGCTGTTAAACGTTCAGAAGAAATTCGCAACGAATAAGTAATTATGTTCATCCAGACATTGCTGTAGTCGTAACGTTCAGAGCACTATAAGTTCATCACCTGCTTTGATGTGTGAAGTTGATTATGGCGAATGGGGATATAAAGCGTGTTGCAAATAATGTTTTAATTTTGATAAAATTATAAAACTGGATAAATAAAATGTTTTGCAGTGAAATGAAAATCAATTGCTTCACTTATAAATCAACATTAAATCAGAGTTCAAAGTGTTTGATTTATTTTTCATAGAACTTTTCTACCCCTGCAAATGCAATTATGCTTGAGTGGAAAATCGTCTGATAGAAAAAGCTAGTACACTACCAAAACCATGTCATGAGAACGTGATCAGATATTTAATCATGTCAGGCGTGATAAGATGTTTAATAATTTACCAGACGCACTTAAATGCACTGCAGATTTTAAAAATGCAAGATACCTGTAGGTAGAAAGAAATATTACATTTGTAAGCTATTTGTATAATTTACAGCTGTCATGATAAGAGGCTCTTTGGTCAGAAGTTAAACACGTGCTCCTTTTGCAATAAACTTGTGGACAAAATTAGCCCACTAGAAGTTAGTCTTGGTAGAAGCACTAATAAATTACAGAATAAGTCATAAGCTGTTGACTCATGTGTTACAAATCACGTTTCATTTCTTTTGCAGTATTTTTTTTTATCTTTCAGATTCAATTTTAATGTTTCTATAAAGCACTTATTGCAAACAATGTTTCGTTGTTAAGTCTCCTGTTGATGATTAGTTTCCAGAAATTTATTCATTTATGTTAGATTAATGACTATGTAGTACTGATTTAATTTAATTTCAACTTCAGTATTCTGCAATCGTAAATATGTGTAACTGATCGTGGTTAATAAAACATCCCTCTTGTCCCGTACAAATTTACAGTAATTTAGATTTAGGTTTAAAATGTAGTTTCATATTTTCAGTGACTGCAAATGATGCTGTAACTGTGGTGCTACGTTGCAACTCACAACGCGCAAGAGTATAAAGTCGTTTAAATAAAAACCTATTATGTAAATATTGCTCCATCAGATACTCGATTACTGCACAAAAAGCCTTGAAATGGGTTTTGCATTCATTTCAAATGGAGTGTCTTAAGTCATTAGCCATTTGACACTTCTGCATGTAGAGGCAAACGGTAAAAGATATGCAGTATTCAATACCATTATGGTTTCGATCAACATTTATTGCAATTCGTTTTGATAATTTCGCTTATATCTAATTATGTAATAAGTACCTGACTAAATATGTTAACGTCGTAATGACTTTCAAATCTAGTGTCTCTATTTCGACTGCTGATAAGTTTGTCATAGTATACCACTTAAGATAGCATTCAGCCTTCAACTGAAGAAATTTGTTGACCTTAATAATAATTTTTAAACCTAAGTGAAAACAGCGACAGATAAACACAAACAGCCACCAACGGAATCATTATAATGTATAGGAAGTGAGCAGTAGCAGTACGCAACAGTAGAAAAATATGAAGTTGGCAGTAGCAGTAACAGCAGTATCATTAAAAAAAACGTGAAGCTGGCAGTAACAGTAACAGCAGTAGCAGTAGGTTAAACGTGAAGTTGGCAGTAGCTGTAACAGCAGTAGCAGCAGGTAGAACGTGAAGGTGGCAGTAGCAGTACCAGCAGTAGCAGTAAAGAAAACGTGAAGCTGGCAGTAGCAGTTAAACAGTAGCAGTAAATAAAACGTGAAGCTGGCAGTAGCAGTAACAGCAGTAGCAGTAAGCAAATTGTGAAATCAATACCTGACTGCAATAGCAACAGCAGTGTACATCTTTTAGGATTCGATTTTTAGCTCACCTGTCACGTAGTGACAGAGTGAGTTTTTGTGATCACCTTTTGTCCGTCGTCCGTCCGTCCGTCCACAATTAGTTTGTTAACACTCTAGTGGTCACATTTTTGTCTCAATTGTCATGAAACTTGGTGAGGATGTTTGTCTCATTAATAACTCGGACGAGTTCGAACATGGGTTATCATGGTTGGAAAACTAGGACACAGAGCCCAAATATTGAAAAAACCTTGTTAACACTCTAGAGGCTACTTTTTCAGTCCAAATATCCTGGAAATTTGTCAGAAAGGTTCTAGTTGATGATTTCTAGCTCAAGTTCGAATATGGGTCATCTGAGTTCAAAAACTAGGTCCACAGAGCCCAAATATTGAAAAACCTTGTTAACACTCTATAGGTAATATTTTTAGCCCAAATAATCTGGAAATTTGTCAGAAATGTGGCTTCTTTGATTTAGAGCTCAAGTTCGAATATGGGTCATCTGGCTTCAAAAACTAGGTCACAGAGCCCAAATATCGAAAAACATTGTAACACTCTAGAGGCTACTTTTTCAGTCCAAATATCCTGGAAATTTGTCATAGAGATTGTTTTGATAATTTCTAGCTCAAGGTCAAATATGGGACATCTGGGGTCAATTAACCAGGTCCAAAGCAACTTTGTTAAAAGCAGTCATACTCATGTGAGCGATACAGGGCCATCATGGCCCTCTTGTTAAGGTAAGTCAGCTGATTTATGCATCAGCTGTTTTAGGCATACTTTTTATGACGTAGAGGCAGAAATCCAAGACGAGTTTTGCAATTTTACCTGTGATGCTACAATAACATAATCAAAACCAAATAAAGGCTTGCCAATTAGTTCAAGAAAGTCATTCGCAATACGTGACTATCATTTTATGAAACTCATCATAAATTTAAAAGAACAGAACGTCTTCATTTCTTGGATTTCAACTTAGTTAAGATTTCAGACCCTACTCACAATGCAAGCAGAGCTAGCAAGTAAGGAATTAGACCACCATTCTGAAGAGTACTCATTTCCAATAATTTGTGTAGGTTTGAGACCTTTTCACTGAGACTGATGTTTTTATAAAAGTATTTCCTGTTTTTTTTTTTTTTTTTTTTTTTTTTTTTTTTGGGGGGGGGGTGGGGGTGGGGTGGGTTTAAGTATCGACTTTTAGATTTTTCCAAAACTACATAGCTCTATAACACCTCTTTGAAATTTTGCCTATTTATTAAAAAAAAAAACAAAACAGGATTTGCATAAAAAACACAAATAATTAATTTGACACCCCCAATATACAATGAAGTTAAATTTTGATATCATCCCCTCATCATGAAGCTGATGGGATAAATTAGAACAACGGCAAACTATATTCGATGTTTTTCTCTACTGACTGTGCTTAATGTTTGTTTTCTGTTAACCTTCACCAAATTTTTATACTGTGAATAACTAAATAAATATAATATTGTCGTTGTTTTCATGTCCAGGCTATGAAACACATTGAGTCTTCTCTTTACATTTTCGGCTCATTAAGTTTTATGATGTTTGAAGTTAATACTTGTTATGTCTTAAAAGACCAGTAAGTAGTTAGATATTGTCTGTATTTTGTCATAAGATTGCATTTTTATTAAACAATATCTTAATTTACCTGAGGCTTAAAAAATATTCTGGGATTGTATTGTAACAAATTAAATCTTAGTTGGGGCATTTTCTGTTTTATCTCAACAAAACGTGAAATCTATTCTGTTTGCATCATTACTCTCCAGCTTCTTAAAAAATCTTACAAGGAAATCTTACAACCAAACAAAATGTGTTTTGCATCAAGCATAAAACTTAATTCTACTCACAATAATCAAATTCCGTTCCTACAAAACCGGTGATTAATATGTGAGGGAATAAAAGTAGTTTACAACTTTTGCTCTAGAGAATAAATCTGTCGGAGGTATTTATCATTGTAAGTTTTTTAAAGTTCTGTTATAGATTTGAAAAGTCTTTCATCCTCTGGACATACTTGTTTTCTTAACTAACCTTGTTTCTTTTGAAAAAATACTTGAAAAATGTTCTCGTAAATGTTTATAGTATTAAGTTAACTTATATAGCTTACCTCCGAAAATTTTTGCCCCTGCCATAAGTTATTTTAGGAAGTCAGGATTTGAGTGTTTGGACGCTTCGCAGAATTTATATAGACGGTTTGATGTTCAAGAAATAGTTAGCCAAACAAATGATCTTTGAATAAAAGAGAATATTCTTTTTCACGTCTTTTAAAAAAGAAGTATTTATTTATATATATAAAAAACACATTTTCATGTCACTTATATGACCCTAACTGGCTAAACAGGTCCTCATCCAGTGTTCTCCTTGTGCAAACCTAAATTTTAAGCGGACTTTAGATAACAGCTAAAGCCTTCTTGTTTAAGGTATAAGAACCATTATATCAATTCCATTTATTTTGATAGGGCTGTAACCTTTTCTCTAACGAGAATGGGCTCAAACTTCAGAAAAAATACATTTCCTGATTTTTTAAATTAAACCATTACGCTTAATTTGAAATGAATAAATTAAATACATTTTAATTGTTATAAAGCTTCTAAGGACGTTAAATAAATGCAGTGTGTATCGTTTTTTTCAGTTACCATTTTAAAAAAAAAACTGCATGGTAACTTCTTTTATATTTTACCTTTTTTTTCAGAAAACAATCACGAGAATGGTTAGAGTAATTTGAAGTCACCGCGATGAATGTTGAAGTTAACTTTGGTATCAATCCCCCATTAAGGAGTGGGTGGGGTAAGTTTGAACGCCCGTATTATTTATTGAATTTCTGACTATAGACTGTTCTTATGTCTATTGTAAGGAGTTATTAGGTCTTTATACTGTGAATGATTACATACTACATGTACATTGTTGTTGTTTTGCACTTAAAATAACAAAGAAAAAAAAACACTGTGTTTCTCATACTTTTATAGACTCACGAAGTATTGTGAGACTTAAAACTTATACTTGTCATATCCTGGAAAAAATGCCGTATACTGTTTATACTTTGGCATAAGGCAGTATGCTTTTTATGAAAAGCTCAAATTATTGAGGCCTGGAACGTTGTCTGATACCGAAAGGTTACAAATAAAACCCAGCCCTTATTAGGGATCTACAAGTATCGATAAGAACGTGTGGATATTTGAGAATTCGAATAGAGAAACTTTACATAGATACCTGTAATGGTTTCTCGCAGAACTAAGACAATTCCTCATTGACGTACCAGACGGTATAAACCCTTCATTCTACAATTACACAGAGTTCCAAGTTCATTAGATTGGCTGGCGCCTTGCAGTATTGTTAACTGAATATTCAATGTTGAAATATCGTAACGATATGACTTTTGAGCTTTCTGAATTTGAAACACCATAATAGTTTTGCACTTTAAAAAATCGTATATATCAGTTCTGAATAACCTGGAAAAATATAAAAATATTTTGGTGCAAATGTGTGCATTTTGATTCAAATGAGAGAGTATATTTACCATAGAACTGAATTAGGACTATGAAGTACTTGAAGAGAAGTACAAGAAAGAACAAAAACGTTTTAAATAAAAACATAATTGCTAGTTTCGGTAAATTAGCTGCAGATAACTAAATCCAGCAAATAATTAGAGATGCTTTCAAGGACAATTGTCACAGGGGCCAAACTAGTGGGGAAAGGGTGAAAATGAATATTCCAGTCTCTAAGCGCAGTATACTAATGTATCGAAATTGATATTTTGGTAAGATTAACAAAATCCTCAAACAACACTGTGAGAAGGGCTGTTTTTCGAAATAGTCTTACTTCTATGAACAGACGGACGGCAATGGGCAGAACATTACACGTCTGTTCGGGCATATAAAAGTTACAAATTTAGTAGATGACCATAAATCGTCCTATCTAGGTAGGATCTTCTTAAGCTACCACTAGACAAGTAGTTTCCTGGGAACTTGTCATATATTGTAACAGGTTGCAGTTCGTCTACAGGAGTCTAGTCACAATGAATTACAAATTACAAATTACGAATTTTATTGTTTTTGGACATACATAAAGGTAAATAATAGCTCTTGGAGATATATCTAAAGCTTGAATTCAAGTTGCAGAAAGTAGCTCTGTTTATTCCTTGATTATTTTCAGTCAAAGTCAGGTAGCAGGGCAGGTAACAATGACAATAAAAAACATCTGCCTGTTTTTTTCTTTCTTTCAGATAATTGTACTTTCAATCTGAGAATCGAGACCACAATTCAATCAATATTCAGCTCCTTAAATATAGCAATAGAGAAAAAACCAGACAAGAAATGAAGATATTTTCAAGTGCTGGAAAAGGAAGAACACCTTTTCACCATTAGAAGACGGTCGTGCCAGAGAACCTTCAATAAACAGTATTGAAGAAGACAAATACAAGTGTGCGTTCTACACAATCATCTCTCGGGAAGTAATATTACTCTCCCCATTTGTGAAAAGTTCTGAAATTACAAACTTATTTTCATTAAAGATCAATTCCCTTATAATTAAGTTCACTCAACGTCAATATTAACATACTTTTCGAAAAACTTACAAGAATTAGAGATATTTAATAAATATTTAATGAATTATGTCTTGAACATGGGTCAGTGGCTATAGCATTACATTGACCAAGAAGAATCCATTGGTACAGCATTAGCTCTCCCATTTAAATCTACATTTGCTAGTTTGACTTCTGTTGTTAATTGAACAAGTAAGTGCTGTGGGAAGTCGGGTTAAGTACCATCTCTTGTACCATTTGTCAGAACAGCAGAAGCTTTCTGTTCTGCTGAATGATTTTGCCGCTACCTCAGATGCTTGTTGTACAGCCATTTGCCTTTCAATATGTTGTACTTGCTCTGAGCTTTAGTAGCTTTAGCTTTTATTGTAATTAAATGTACTGTTAGTAAAATACTTACGTTCTAAAACGAAAATCAAAAATGGTAAAGAAACCACTTCCCTTAATTAGGGAAAGCATCAAGAAAAAGAACTTTCTAGAAGTTTGGTAGATTTTAAAATACAAAAAGAGTATTTATCTGTACATTGCCGAAAATCTATTGAAAGTAATTACTTATAAACGTGATGGCAGGAAGTTGTTTTGAGTTAATAAAATGAGCCTTCTTATGCAGTTTCTTTTTGTTAATCTTTAGGGAAAGGCAGTTTACCCTATGAACATTTAACATTAAGTAGGTATTGTCTTTCTGACAAATTTAATTTTGTATTCCTATTTATTCAAAAGTTCAGTCATGTCCTTTCTCTCATGTATTTTTTTCTTAGTATTAGTAGGAGAAGTATTTATTTATTTATTTATTTATTTATTATTGATCTGTCTATTCATTTATTGTTTGCTTTTCGCTTTTCAAAATACCCTGCATGAACTATTTTAGTGGTGCATCTATCAAAATACTTTTTAGAGGAATGCCCTTAGCTGACGTGGTTATTAATCATTTGCTTTATCGAATGTGTTTTTGTAGACAATTAAGAAATATGAGAGCTTTAACAAAGCCAAAATAACTTCTAGAATACAAAAGGACATCCCAGACTTCAGGAAATTACACTATTTACAGATAGAATGATGAATTTTCTTAAGGGAATAACCATTTTGCACCTATTAAGAGTAACATCGATATACTAGTAGTCCTAATTAAATATCAGTTTTAGTTTAACGTTTCCTACTGAAATTATACACATCTTGGAGCTGTGAAGAAAATCTCTCGAACGTTTTTGAAGAAACGTCACTATACAAATCGTAATCAAATAAGATGTGATCAAGAGTTCTCCTCCTTTTGGAGTTGTAAGTAAGTTAATGTACCAGTTGGAGAAAACATACCCAAATTACGAAGACTTTCATGGCGATGCCTTTATTATTGTCGAAGAAATGAGATCAAAGCTCCTCCTTGTTGTGCAAAAAAATATGGTACTAATGTGGCGTTCACTATAAACTTTCATTTCAAGATGGCATAAGGCTCCAAGTTCATTAGATTGTCTGGAACTTTGAAGTATTGTTTGTTGAATATTCATATTCATATTCATTGATATTCATATTTCACGCACTCATAACCACAGCTTTAGCACGTTAAGGTAAATACGGTTGAGTTTTGAGAACAAAATTGAATCCCAAAATAATAATATTTCAATAATAACTTACATTTATTTATTCATTCGTTCATTTATTTTTTAAGGATTGAAAATAGAACATAAACTTAAAGGGATACACAGGCGAATGAATGCCCAAAAATTAAATGTGATATTATTTGCTCAAATCACGTTCAATATGAAGAACTTTAAATTCCCAGTATGTTTGTCCATACAAATAAAGTGAAATGCGGGCTTGAACGTTAATATTTGAACGTTCTTTTAATATTTGAACGTTCTTTAACAGAAAGAAAAACGTAACAAAAATCACGTAAAAAATATTTTTTAAATGGGTCACGTGACAAAAACAACAAACCGTTGTTTCTCTTGGGTTGCTTTTTGTCGTAGATACATGTTGTAAGATAGTAAATGCAATCTCGTGAGGTTAGAAGTAATGATATTACTGGCAAAACAATAAATTCGTGTTAACAATGGGAAGAAGTTTCTCCGAAATGATATCATGTTTACAATCTAAATAAATACAAATTACAGATAATACTTATACAAAACGATCATACATTTATTATCTTAAATAGGATTATCTTTTAAAAGCTTTTTATCATAGGTATTAAACCAAAACTGTCAAAATGGTTCCTTAGAACTATTTTCTGGTATTATTAATTCGTTTTTATTAACTACGGTTTCTGAAAGACAAAAACAAGTAATAAATTAGGAAATAATACAGTATAACAACATAGAATTCCGTCTGAGAATGGAAATACCAGGGTTACTTATTTGACATGTTATGTTGGCGCTTTTCAAACTTAATAGAATTAAATGACTGTAAACAGAATTGCCTGTGTTTTTCTCTGAGCATTGTTTTCCACCAGACAAACTAAAACTTACTGCCGAGAGGGATGAGCAACTGGAAGTTTTTTTTAAAGTCAACTCTTTACATTTTTTTTAAATAAAAGGAGTTTCATTATTAAAAAGTGTTTTATATTTAGAAAGGTTTCACAAAACATGTGTTATCTAAAACACTGTTGATTCTCAGGGTTTTCTGTAAATATTCATTCATTTATAGCGAACAAACAGATTTGTTCAGTACTTATTACATTCAATTTCAATTTACTAACTTTTTAAAGTAAATGAAATCGAAATTATTGATCACCACTAGTCGATCAAGCCCTAGGTATTTCATTCCTTCTTTCGTCAAAATCTAATTTCATCTGGTTAAACATTATTCACTTGCAGAAGAAAATGAAATCGCTTCTTTTGTTCTAATGCGGAATTCAATGTTTCCTGAAAACCTCGAAGATTTACAGCATATAGCATAACCGAAATCAGCTACCAAAGCAACCTCATCAGAACAAAGGTTTGAAATCCAATAAATAAATAAATAAATAAATAATAATAAAAATATATCACTGTTTCTTTGTCATGTTATTTGTGATTTATGATTCCTACAAAAACCGTCAGATGAAAACCAACTGAGTGTGAGCATTTTCAGAAATGACAACACAATGTTCATATTAAAATTACAACAGTCATATTCAGTCATTAAACCTTTTATGGCACCAAAAACTCTACGACCACATTTACAAGTGTAAAAACATAATCATGTCGTTGTTCTTTAAACAAATGTCGTGCGAAATGCAAGTTAAAACTTGAATAAGCCGAAAGGCACATCTGGAAGTTGAGTCAAGCACTAACAATATTCAATATTTATTACATTTACCATTTAACCTAAAAAGATGTTTTTTAAAAAAACTAAAATTAGCCGACAGAGGAATAAAAGTTAGTTTTAAATATCTGATTATGAAGTGGTGTATCTGAGTAAATATTTCTTCTGAAGAGAAAGGTGTCAATTGTGTCTTAAATTGGTTATTTGTATTAAATTGTTAAATCAACCAATTAGAGACCTCAGTGATCTGAGAAACATTGGTCTGCTTTGGGTGAAAAGTAACAATTAAATTTCTCTTACATTTTAAAAGAATCATTTTGTCGAACTGATACTTACTGATACAATACAAGTTCTCTTCTAAGATTTAACTCTTGACGCAGTAACAAGGATTTCAAAATAACTATTACTTTAAACAACATCTGAATATATAAGCCAGAGTACACAGTTGCAAGTCCTTACAATAGTGTGGTCTGTAAGCAATTTACAGTATGATTTGTAAAATAGAAAGTTTCATCTGAAATATTTATCGTTGTATTTGACAAATACCTACAATGTTGTTTCTCTTTTTTTCATAAACGTTATTTTATAAAGAAACATGTAGAAAATAAATTTTAAAACCTTGAATTGTCTCTAGGACAAATTTTGTCTAGTATAAGTTAAACAACAGAAGTGATAGAAGTGTAAATATTTAATGAAGTCTTACACCAAGGGAAAGGCCTGCTGGCCGTATTTCATTGCAAAACAGAAGCAAGGTGCAGTTAGGTAATAATGTGTTCTTGGTATTTGTTTAACACAATTTGCTTAAAATATAACTTTTCGCTTTCAATATTAGTTTAGCGAACAGTATTCTTTGAAAAGTTATTAAGAACTGTTGAGGTATATTGTGGATTTGCCACATAAAAAAACGGAAATGGCATCTTGTTCATTCGGGACCAAAATCGAACTTAATACACAAGATCTAAAATACTAATGACTTGATTATCAGCAATTCTTTTTTAAAGCTATGAAATATTTAAAGTTTTTTTTCTTAAAGCGATTGACTCACAGAAATTAGCTTATTTTTTTTCTTTAAAATTAAAGAGAAGTTAATATAATCAGTAACATTAAACGCAGCGACCTAGACCACTGACCAACTGCCGAATGATTTTAGCAAATGACAAAATTTACAATAAAAACAAAGTACCTACCACTTGACTAACGGGGTAAATTTTTTTATCGATAAAGTGTAAAAATATTTTTGTGTTTTTGTATCAAAAACTGAGAAAATAACTTAGATTAGATATGTTCTTCACAACAACAATCTGATTTTTTACATATAAAAACAGTTTCCTCTTTATACATCGTCGACCAATCTATGAGTCAGTCGCTTTAAAAATAAAAACTAAAACGAAAAAGTTACAAAATGTTCATGCATGTGATAAAAAAAAAAAACACAGACCAAGTATTTGTCCTGTTTGTGACATAGAAGATTCTTTTCTATAAATCTGCTCTGTCGTACATCATTGAGGCATTTACTATAAGATTAGAACATTGCGTTTATAAAAGAAAAATAAAAGGACTTGGAATTATTTAGTAAATAAAGCTATAAAGCTGCTTGTTCACAGATTTTGTGTCAGATTTAAAATTACTTAAACAGCTGTTCAAATTTACTGTTGCATGGTGACTCTTACCTCAGAGGTATTTTGATCACACTGATTCTCCATATGTCATATTTGTTCAGAATCTCAGAAAATTTAGTTTTGTCCAGATAACGTGAAAAAGAAGCTTTAAAACTCCCGAGGAGTCGAAGATAATAATAAAATTGTAACTTTGTAAAAACCAAAACGTTTGAAACGAAAGGAATTACATTTGTTATAAACTTAGGAAACGTTTCACATTAGAGCAGTTTATCTTAAAAGAGAAATAGTTATTACTTTGTCTTCAAAATAATCAAGTGAAGTACATTTTACCTTGAATGTGAGTCTCCTAGCCTAGATTTATAATGTATTTGTAAAGGTATTGAAAAAGTCCACGACAATAGATGGTTCCAATCTATTACTGCCTATAAGAAGCTCAGCTTTGTTTCTGTTATAACCTTTATTTTATATCAATGAGCCATTTTAGGACAGATAATGTTCGGTTTCTGATATCAGCAAAATAATGCATCCCTATTTATAGATAATGGAATGTTGATTACACCTTCCAGTGGAATAACTAAAATATTGCCGTAGCTATTGTAGAGTACCTTGGAACGATTTTCTCCAGTTCTCAGGATTCTTCTTTTTTCTCCCTTTACTGCGTTTATGTAATCAACCGACATGAGATAAGGGATTGTATAATGCACCTCTGGTAGGCTGAAGCAATAACCGTAATTATTTCTTTGTGTCGTTTCAATATAACGACCACAAGACTCCATCACGTCGCGCTTGATTAGGGAAGGAGGTCATTTATCATGCCAGCAATTGTGCTACCCATTTGACACTAAAACGTCTCAACAACGGAATGAGTTTGCCATTAATTCAAACTGTTCAAGTATAAAAGTAGCATCATGTTTCTCAATTGATTACATAAAATCCAGTATTTTTTTATCTATTTCCATGCATCGACTTAGAAACAGGTAGCTTTATTAAACTGCGCTTGACAAACACAACAATGCAGATGTTACATTCTGTTTTTGGGTCAACGTTCGTGAATCATACTTCATGCTTAAGCTAAATGCAGCACCTCAGTAAATTCTAGAAAGTTTTGATATATGATTAAAACTGGCTTACAGTTTGTTCCTAAGTCAGATAGTGTCATTTACACATGACCTAGTCATCCGTAGATCTTCACGTAGAAGAAGAAATGATCAACATTTTGTTTGAACAGGAAGGAAAATCTTACAGATAAGAGACATGTAAACAATCTTCCGGGTATGGTGACTTTATGCATATCATAAATTAACCAGAGATCTGCACATGAACCATTGAAATAATCTTTTACTGTTTTTTTTTTTTGTTCAGATGTAGAAGTTCGATTTATAGTAAGTTGAAACTTAAATCCCATCACAGTTTGTAAACAGTGACAAACTCGCACCTTGAATCAAAAACTCTACTTTGCAGTTTGGCTCTGCACTTTCGCAGTTTTGATTTTGAAGGATAGATTTTGATTGATATTGTATGTGACGCAGCAGTCACTCAATGTTTCCCATAATGAAATGATCTGGCGGCTCTACTGAGAGATATGTTAGTGGATTTCTCATAGTGTGCATGCTAATGAACAATCAGTCTAGTGTTTTATATTTTGCGTAACGTAATATTTACAAATAAGCAAAAGAGTATTCCACTAGGAATATTTTCCGGTACTTTTATTATATGATAAGGCATGCGATTCTATGATCAAGAAAAACAAGATGCGACAGACGTCACATTGTTATTATAACACACCTGACCAGTAAGGAGAAGCATATTAAATTATTATATAATGCAGCATTTGTGCCTGATAAATTTTCTTCATTTTCTTATTTAAATTGTCTAAAAATGAAATTCTTTATACTTTGCAAAAACAATACACTTCACCGTTTTCGGAGCTATATAATAAGTATGTAGTAACAATTATTTGTTTAACTAACGACGATACAAAAATGTTGAACCCTTCAAAATTAGAACAAAATATGAAAAACAAAAACAACAACAGCACGTCCCCAAACATGTCGGAATGTGAATAGTCGCAAACGGCATGGCCATTTACGAAGGAAAGAAAAATAACAATTACTACGGTGATATCATACAGAAAAAAATCATAAAATTAAAAAAGGTTGTTCAAGAAAATTGCAAGTCACAGATCACAGATTTGAAGCACGCTCTTCTGTCGCAGACAGTGGTCTGGAGCAGACTTCTAGTACAGTAACAAATATTACGAACTGTGATACTCAAGATCCTTTATTTTATAGATCTCACACAATGCAGTTTGTATCTTTGTATCTTGAATGGTACAAACTATGTCTCATATTACTAATTTAGAACTGTAAAAGATTAACATGTATCTAGTGCGAATAACCAAGAGAAATTTTTTACCGCTGCAACAAAATACCACCGTAGGAATTTCAAGACCTGTAACGATCATGTGAATTATCACTAGCAGTATTGAAAAATCTAATAGCTGGAGCAGGTAATCTTGTGCTGACTAAATCATTTAACAGACCATTTTTCCCGGTAAGGCAAACAATATAGGGATGTTCAGCCGTATACATTGGCATTTTGTTTGTTCAAGTTTGGCGTTTTTCTGACAGTAATATTATATTGGATCGTGTCTTAAAGTCCCCGAAGTTTTCTGAGTGCGAGCTGTTTCTTATTTATTTCACAAGCCACGAGAATGGTTAAATGTCACCAGGATAGGATAAATTTATTTTCTTTTATCAGGAAGATTTCCTGGATATCATTTTCCCAGGAGACCTTTTTTCTAGTGTTGACAACGCCATTCAGTCCATGATACAATATTAAGTTCCCTAATGGTCCTTTCGCTTGTAAAATCTTAACTTTCAGCAGTTTGTTTAACTAAGATGCCAAAAATGCGATTTTTGTTAGAGATCAGAAAATAATATGACATACACAAATATCCATGAATAATATCCGAAAATTAATAAATTGTGTACGTGTATGTGCTGAGAAAGTTCAAAGACATTATTTTTAAGAGAGTGTTATATTTGATTACTAAAATAATGTTGCTACTTTGAGAGTCACTCGACAAGTCATCAAAACCACCATGTTTAAGATAGTCTAGGTACAAAGTTGCACGTCAAAGACTACATTGTTTATATACATTTACAGAGCGCTTGAAATATTTTGCGTAAACCACTATGATGTTTCTCCAATCGTTGTTAAACGATTAAAACCACAACATTCTTGTTTGAAAGGCCTCAAATGCAAATGAACTGTTTATAAAAAAGTTTATCAAAATATAACACTTTAAACAGCACGCGACTTCGGTCCTTCCCTCCTTAACTGTCACTTCTAATTGGTATTTCGGTTGAGACATTAAACCAAGGTCCCTTGTGTCGCTGCTATACACTATGCTTGCTAAAAAACAAGAATGTCTCTGGAATGGGATGCTTTCTGTAACTTGCACTATCACCAACAAGGTAAAATAACTAAACTCTTCAGGGGTTCTCGGTTGTATGAGCAACCAGTAACATTGAGAAAATAATCTTCTAAACATAGCACAGTACAGTATAGTACAGTACAATGCCCTATTCTTGTTCTTTTCTTATTAAAGAAAATTAAAAAATCATTTTCAGTTTTTCCTTTTCAGTTATTTAAATTATGACTCTATCCATCAAATTATGCTGGGTTTTTTCCGTTGCATGATATTTGCACAATATAGCGTGATGAGACAGCTATTATTGGAATAACGTCACCTAATGTTGTTACATTCCATAAATGAATAACAGAAAAACATTTCAGGAAAGAAGCATCTCGTGGAACCCATTTATGCGCACAAGCATGAAAAGGAAAAATATTAGTAAAGTATTAAGTCGTCGAGAAGACTACATAATATATACCAATCTATAACAATATATACCAATCTAATTCGTTCCTGTTGTGCACTCTTACCATTCTATTTTGACTTCAGATTTCCAGCCGATTTACTCATGGAAACAACTTTTGAAGAGACTTGACTCTAATCTTTCGAAGTGTTTCATTGAAACATATTTATTGTTCACTTTGCTATTACCAGTTTGAATGATGAAACAAATGTGTCATTTGAATACATTCTCTTTTGTGAAGTCTCCTGTTAAACTTGATTAGACACAACATAGTGACGTTAAAAAATCAAAACAAAGCTGCGTGGTACAGTTTTTAGTTACTCATATATATAATATCACGTTCTCATTCTTACATTTTATATACACTTTTTAGAAGTAGTTTCAGAAGGCTTTGTCTGCATTGTCATGTTTTGAGTAAAATGGTGTGAAAAGAAACATTTATGGGCAAATTTGCCTTTCAGAGCAGACAAAGAATCAATGTAAGTCCCGACTCCATCACCAAAACGTGTATAGAGGAATTTCTGTCATGCGGAAGAAGAAAGAAACGGTTGAAATGAAATACAGTTCTATCGTATGAAATATTCAAAGTAGGTTTTGGTCTGGTCACGTTTTTTTTCAAAGTGAATGTTTGACTGCTCCTGAAAACATAGAGGATATTAACACCGATGAGTATGCGCGTGGGTTTAGTACTTTTCTTTTAATATTGATAAGGGTAATAGTTAAGTATTTAATGTATACAAGTGAAAACTGAGAGAATCATGATGTCTGGGTTTGAATAACATTAAGTAATCGGGAGATATCTATTTCAAACGAATAAGTACATAAAAAGGCAATCAATAGGAAACATGGGGCTGTAGCTATTCCAAATACCATTTCATCAAAGAATGAAACGTTTCAGGTTTTCTTCAGTTGGTGAATTAATCCCCTGAGTGACATATAAGTACTGATTCTGACATCTTTATGTAAATTATCTTTAAGCACGACCGAAGCACATCCCTATTTGTGCACATTTCCGAAAAAAGTAATATTAACGTAATTTTTATGTTAGAAGTTTTACAGAAGATCGAAGTTTTCTATATAAATGAATAAAATGAATGTGTCGATATTGAAGGCGCCTTGATGTGCTTCACACTCTACACCTGCAGAGCGGATTTCTTTAAGACCATTTGGCGAGTTACCTATTTTTATCCTGACATAAAAAGAAACTGTGCACTTGACTTAGAGATAAAAATTTCTAACATTTTTAGAAACAATTATTGGCAAATTTGGTATCAAAATGTGCTAAATTCTATTGGCTACATGATGCATATTTTTTAATTATATTAAGGTAATTCTCAAGTATTCTTGTCTTACCACGTTGGTCGGGATAGCATTCAACTCATGGATAAAGGTAGTAGTCAAGTAATTGATAGTGTTGATGACGTGGTTATGCGTTGCTTTCTGCCCAAGCAATCCCCGCAAGTTATCAATTATGTTCGTGGCCGACCACAAGAAGACGATTAACGTTACGTCTAGCGAGATAATTCAGCTAATTTATAATAGTGTTTGACTGTGTGTTCATGTTTCAAATTTTAGAGTTATGGTGTAAGAAGTCAACGACGACTGGGTGTAAACATTTTCAACATTACGCTTGGCATTTAAATATCCACTAATTACAACAAGGTCCGTTTTCTTATCTCCAGTGATACCTCCCCAGATCACCACACTTCTCCCTTGAGAATAGTTATTAGGAGAAAATGATCCTCCCTCTGTCTTAAATACACGTACTGTACTGTTAACACAGCCAAGCTTATAACGTGACTCATCAGTGAAGAGCACCCTAGACCACAGAGCACGGTTTTAAACGCAGATGACGGCGGGCCTAGAGCGGTTGAAGATATGATATCAATTATTAAGGAACTGACTAACGCAAGACCTCCTAGCCCTTATCGGATAGGCATCGGCCCGTAGTCGGTTAAGAACCGTTTGCATACCCTGTTTTTGTATAGTTCTTGTAGCGGGTTTGAACACATGTGTGTCGACGTAATTTTACTATCCTGACGTCAATCGTCACAGTCGACTTCAAATCTCACGGTAACGTCGTCACAGGTTGGTGATTGTGTGTCTGTGGCAAATTTTAGATAAAATGTAATTTTTTGTTGACATAAAGTAAATGTTTCAGTAAGTGTCAACCTGTACCTATGAACAAAGTGCACGAGCCACTGGCATAATGTCCTGCACTCAGTTTGAATAAAAGAACAGCTCGCTAAAATACTAGGTAAGTTACTGCAATATATAGAAGAGTATCTGTACACTCATGTGTAAAATTCATGATAGTAAACATGAACGCTAAAGCTCTAAAACGCTAAATATGAAAGTGTATTGTTTCTTTTTGGCGTCAGTATATGTTTAATGCAATGCGTTCATATGGGAAAACAATGCTTTCAGATTGTTGTCTTCGACTGATACTGTTAACTATAATTATGGAAAACAAATAACAAGAGGTACTACTGAAGAAATTTATACTTCTTTCGTTATTTTTACACATGAATCTAGCCTTGGGTTTCAACGAACAACTTTCTAGAATAATGAGCTTGCTTAACTTCGGAGGCGGTCTCATATTAATATTAATTAAAGACCAAAAACAGAAACGCCGTCAGAAGCAAGAAGCAAGTAATCTGTCATGGCTCTTGATTTAAGCTTGTACTATTACATTAATTACTTGAAGTCTTTTTAAATTGTTTTGTCGGTGTGGTCGCTGTTTTGTTGCGTTTCTGCATTTCTTGCTCTACCTAAATAGGAACTATTGTTTCATATCAGAATAAGTTTACAACAAGGTCTTTTCAGTGCGGTGTTACAAAGATAAGAAGTTGGATGTCTATAAATGAAATTAAATGTGTTGAAGTAATATCTTGCTGTCAGGTGCATGAAAACTCCATAAAGATGAATGAAGTTATGTTGTTGATTCATGTGATCCTGATATCAATTAGTATTACTTAAGTGAGTTCTGTAGGATCGCCATGTTTTAAACAGAGAAAAAGTAAACATAGAAATTTAATCGAAGGCAGAGTGAAGTTGTGATATGACTTGATTTATTATATGTTTGTTAAACAATGCTCTATTAGATCGCGATATTTACTGGAAAAGATAAATTCAATATTTATAAAGATTTTTTTTCTGTGTGTACAGAAAGCAGGCTTTAACGTACACCGAATACATTTACGCGTTTCACTGTAAGAAAGAAAACAACAAAATCTTCTACTTTGTATTTTATTCCCTTAGAGAATTCAAGAGGAATCGTTTTATTCTGGGGTAAAAATGTTTGGAATCACTTTCAGTACTCTGTCAGAAGATAATGTTGAAGCCGATGTAATTAGATTTTGATGAAGAAAGCGATGAAATTCCGATGGGAGAAATAAGTGTTGTTGATTTAAGACGTCGATTTGTTTAAATTAAAGAATTCTAAAAGTGAAATTAAATGCCATCAATACCAAACGATAAATTGGATGTGCAACGAAAAATTAAATTGCAAATGTAATTTTAAGGCAGTTAGAGATTGAACAGTACCTTGAAAAACCAGACAACTTGTATGCACTGAATTCAAACAGGACCTAAGATTGATGAGGGTATCACCTGAAAGATATTTTAAAACTTATTTTTAAAGCTTGTTTGCTGAGAGCAGGGCTTTGATTAGTTTAGTTAAGTTTATTTGGGTTAAATGCCAGTAGTCATATCCCGGCAGTCAGTCCAACCTATTTCTCCGCAAGTGACTAATTACTTCCTCACTTGCTTCAGAGGTGAGGGACAAATGACATATAGACGCATTGTCCTTATATCAATTATCACGTAAAATTTTGCCGGCCCTCATGAGGATCGAACCTGGAACTCCAGGATTGACAATCCGATGCTCTACCGATTGAGTAGCCAGGTCGGTTTGCAGGGCTATGTTAACAGAAAAGCAAACTCATTTAAAGCTTTGCCTCTAGGATATTGTAGAACAGGGCACAGTGTCGATTTCATATGAAAACTAAAGATTTAGTACAGTAATGCACTATGCATACCCTAAAATTCTGAGCATAGTATTTCCTTCAGAATAAAACAAAACTGAATGATATTGAACGAAACATGCCTAGATGTTAAGGTGTCAGTCAAAGATTCGAAGTACAATCGGTAAATCGGTGAATGCATGAAAACTATTCTTTATATAGCAGATAACCATTTACTATAAATGAACACTTTCTCAGTTTCTGTTTGTCCTACGGTGACATTTTAAACATATATTCTTCTTTACATTACTAATTATTTTTCGTCTTACATAGAATAAGTCAATACATAACAAGAGCAGTATATCATGAGTTACTTCTAGGGTGTGTTCCTTTAAGCCAATATTTTCCTCCAAAATAGCACATTTATGTTGGTATAATTGTGCGCAAGAATAACCCTGTTTGGAGTCAAAAGGCTTATTCATGCGATAGTTACATATATTTACTCAGGCTGGGATTATCATATAAAGGACAGCACATAAACTTGGACATACATTAAAGATATTTTTGATGATTTTATCTCGTTTTTACCTCGTTAGGAAATAATCAGAGTTATTCAAGTGGCCAAAGTAACCTGAATTTAAAAGAAAATTCATTTCACTAATGTGAACTGTTTGAAAAACAAACACAACTAATCTTTTTACGTAACTAACTGAATGGTGAAACATATTCACTCATACTGAGTAAATTTAAAGTGGAAAAAGTCATCTATGACGGGATACAGTCATATTTTAAAGTTATATCTATATCTACTGTTTATTTGTACATATATACATTCATCATGGACGTTGACGATGAATTAAAAATATTTACTACGTTTTGACCCTTAATCTTAATCATCTTGCATCTTAGTAATTTCAAACTCTGATAGAGATTAAAAAAATTAGACAATATAAATCAAAAACTATGTTGCATTTTATTTTTATTCCAAAGCCATCCTCACACATTTGCCTGGGCTGTTCTAGTCTATAATGTATAGGTTTATGAAAACCAAATGCAAACAAATTTACATCAAAGAAAATATATAATAAAAATAACAAGAAAAATCAAATTCACATATTGTCTTTTCTTTAGCTTTCAATCTTAATATGTTCGCATCATCAAAAGCACAAAAAGGACAAAAAATGATTAAAGCGCGAAGTTACCATATCTCAACATTAAAGTTAGTTATTTTTGTGGCCAAACAAATTTGCATTTTTTTTTTTATAAAATACAGAAATCAATCCGGCATTATGACTTCTGACTGTCCGGAGGTCTTCTGCGCACTAAAATCTGCATTCTGGCAAGTAATTGAATGGAAAATTTGTAATTATATGGCCAGTGTGTCTTGCTTAAGTTGGCGTGTTGTAGTTACATGAGTGTCGTATATTAGAATTGGTTATGAACTTTACGAGGAGAAACACATTAAGGCACAAAAGACTACGGCATAACAAACTGAGTTATGCTTTTCTCCTGGGAACAACTACTCTGAAATACACACAACGGCAGAAATAGAAATCTGCAAAGCTTCTTTAGGTACAATACCTGTCTGCTTTAGTTATTCACATTTTTTTGCTTAATTTCGCAGTATTAACAAGAAAAAAACTACGAGCATCGTGTTAGAATACATTTCGTTATGGAACGCCTGAGCTGCCTCTATATGACTGAAACCAGTTCGTCATGTAGATTAATAAGTTTGTCTTGTGCAATTATTAGTTCGTGATGTACAAAGTTTAGTTCGTTATGTAGATAAAATAGTTTGTCTTGTGCAATTATTACTTCGTGATGTACAAAGTTTAGTTCGTTATGTAGATAAAATAGTTTGTCTTGTGCAATTATTACTTCGTGATGTACATAGTTTGGGTCGTTATGTAGATAAAATAGTTTGTCTTGTGCAATTATTAGTTCGTGATGTGCAAATTTTAGTTTGTTATGTAGATAAATAAGCTTGTCTTGTGCAACTACTAGTTGGTGATGTACAAAGTTTAGTTCGTGATGTAGATAAAATAGTATGTCTAGTGCAATTATTACTTCGTGATGTACAAAGTTTGGGTCGTTATGTAGATAAAATAGTTTGTCTTGTGCAATTATTAGTTCGTGATGTACAAACTTTAGTTCGTTATGTAGATAAAATAGTTTGTCTTGTACAATTATAAGTTTGTGATGTACAAAGTTTAGTTCGTTATGTAGATAAAATAGTTTGTCTTGTGCAATTATTAGTTCGTGATGTACAAAATTTAGTTCGTTATGCAGATAGAATAGTTTGTCTTGTGCAATTATTAGTTCGTGATGTACAAAGTTTAGTATGTTGTATAGATAAAATAGTTTGTCTTGTACAATTATTAGTTCGTGAGGTACAAAGTGTAGTTTGTTTTGTAGAAACAACAGTTTGTCGTGTGCAATTATTACTTTGTGATGTACAAAGTTTAGTATGTTATAGATAGAATAGTTTGTCTTGTACAATTATTAGTTCGTGATGTACAAAGTGTAGTTTGTTATGTAGAAACAACAGTTTGTCATGTGCAATATTATAAGTTCGTGATGTACAAAGTTTAGTTTGTTATGTAGGTAAAATAGTCTGTCTTATGCAATGATTAGTTCGTGTTGTACAGTTGAGTCTTATCCCTAGAATCTGAGTATTTCTAAAAGTAATCTCTAGAGGCAGCCATAAAAGTAAGTTAAGCATGAGCCAAAGAATTTTACAGTTATTGATCAGAAACCGTTTTGCTGTTCAAGGTCAGTGTCACCTTGGCCCTTGACCTGGTGATCTGAAAAAGTATAAAGGTCATCTATTGGACATGACCAAGTTTGAGGGACCTGAACCCAAGCGTTCTATAATTTTTGATCGGAAACCGTGATGATTTTAAGGTCACTACGACCTTGGCTTTTGACAGAATGATCCTATAATCTATAGGGGTCATCTACCGGCCATGACAAACCTGTCCCTGAAGGTTTTAGGGAGCTTGGCCTAAACGTTCTATAATTATTGATCGGAAATCATTTTGCTGTTCAAGGACACAGTGACTTTTGCCTTTGTACTGGTGACCTGAAAAGCTATACGATTCATCTAGTGGCCATGACCAACCTGGCGTACCAAGATTGAGGAATCTGAACCCAAGCATTCTATAGTTATTGATCGGAAACTGTACTGCTTTTCAAGGTCACTGTGACCTTGAACTTTGACTTAATGACCTGAAAAACTACAGGGGTCATCTACTGGTCATAACTAACCTGTACTTAAAGTCCTGGGGAGCTTGGCCTAAGCCTTCTATAAAACTTAATTGGAAACTTTTTGCTATTCAAAGTCACTGTGACCTATGCACGGTGACCTGTAAAGCGAAATTGGTCATGACCAACCTACATACCAAGTCTGAGGAACCTGTGCCCAAGCGTTCTATAGTTATTTATCGGATACCGTTTTGTTTTTCAAGGTTACTGTGATCTTGGCCTTGGATCTGGTGACCTGATAAAACTACAGAGGTCATCTATAGGTCATGACCAGCCTACACATCAAGTTTGTCAGAGTCTGCCCCAATTTCGCCAATATTTTAGGCGCTAATGTAGCACAAAAACGTGACGTCAAATTCATACTAAGTAGTTATAGTTTTCTCCCTTTTATATCATTATCATCATAATGATATATGCACAGCACAGACTAATGAATGTACATAACGAACTAAATTTTGTACAACACGAACTTATAAATGCACACGACCAACTGTTGTATCTACATAACGAACTAAACTATGTACAACACATACTAATTATTGCACAAGACGAACTATTTTATCTACATAACAAACTTAACTCTGTACATAACGAACTAATAATTGCACAAGACAAACTATTTTATCTACATAACGAACTAAACTTTGTACATCACTAACTTATAATTGCACAAGACAAACTATTAAATCTTCATAACAAACTAATAAATGCACACAACAAACTGTTTTATCTACACAATGAACTAATAATTGTACAAGACAAACTATTTTATCTACATAACGAACTAATAATTGCACAAGACAAACTATTTTATCTACATAACAAACAAACAAATGCACATGACAAACTGTTTTATCTACATAACGAACTAATAATTGCACAAGACAAACTATTTTATCTACATAACGAACTAATAAATGCACAAGACAAACTATTTTATCTACATAACGAACTGAAAAATGCACAAGACAAACTATTTTATCTACATAACAAACTAATAAATGCACAGGACAAACTATTTCATCCACATAACAAACTAATAAATGCACAAGACAAACTATTTCATCTACATAACAAACTAATAAATGCACAGGACACACTATTTTATCTACATAACAAACAAAAAAATGCACACAACAAACTGTTTTATCTACACAACGAACTAATAATTGTACAAGACAAACTATTTTATCTACATAACGAACTAATAATTGCACAAGCAAAACTATTTTATCTTCATAACAAACAAACAAATGCACATGATAAACTGTTTTATCTACATAACGAACTAATAATTGCACAAGACAAACTATTTTATCTACATAACGAACTAATAATTGCACAAGACAAACTATTTTATCTACATAACGAACTGAAAAATGCACAAGACAAACTATTTTATCTACATAACAAACTAATAAATGCACAAGACAAACTATTTTATCTACATAACAAACTAATAAATGCACAAGACAAACTATTTTATCTACATAACGAACTGAGAATTGCACAAGACAAACTATTTTATCTACATAACAAACTAATAAATGCACAGGACAAACTATTTTATCTACATAACAAACTAATAAATGCACAAGCAAAACTATTTTATCTACATAACGAACTGAGAAATGCACAGGACAAACTATTTTATCTACATAACAAACTAATAAATGCACAGGACAAACTATTTTATCCACATAACAAACTAATAAATGCACAGGACAAACTATTTCATCCACATAACAAACTAATAAATGCACAAGACAAACTATTTCATCTACATAACAAACTAATAAATGCCCAAGACAAACTATTTTATCTACATAACGAACTAATTAATGCACAAGAAGGACTATTTTATTAAACTTGCACATAACGAACTTATAAATGCACAAGACAAACTATTTTATCTACATGACGAATTCAACTTTGTACATCACGAACTTATAGTTTGCACAAGACAAACTATTTTATCTACACAACAAAGTAAAATTTGTACATCACGAACTTATAATTGCACAAGACAAACTATTTTGTCTACATAACAAACTAAACTCTGTACATAACGATCTTATAATTGCACAAGACAAACTATTGTTTCTACATAACGAACTAAACTCTGTACATAACGAACTAAATATTGCACAGCACAAATTGTTGTATTTACATGACAAACTAGTATTCATTATATTAAGGCAGTTCAGGCGTTCCATATTTCGTTCTGTCTGCAGTAAAAATATAGACATTATAAACACAGGTGCCTTATTCGAAAAAGGGTTAGAAACATGCCATTTTAGCTTAACGTTTTACAAATTCTTCATAACCTAATCGCTAAATTTAATCTTGATATTTCTTCTATGTATGAAGCTCACAAAAATTTTCTTATATTGCAATAATTCATTGCAGTCTGTCTTTGCACAGGTTTGAATATGCTATATGTAGGAAGACAGAGTGTTAAATTTATTAGTTCGTCCGTCCATCCATCCATTTAGAGGCACATCTAAAATGAAGGCATTTCTATACAACAATCACTGCATCATTTCCAATACCTCTTATTACTGGTCGGGTCCGTAAAACATGGCGGGACAACAAAAAGTAATCTGTAAAGCGATGTATATTCTTTTTACTGTGGAATCTGCCAACTTTTTGGGGCTACCTATAAATATCTTAATCGTGAGTGGGGGATTAACTTACGAAATATCCGGCTTCATCAACCTGTTTTTTACTTTGACGGTAAACTATTGCCTTTTGACTGAACATTTTCCCTTTGGTTCATTAGTGGCTCATGACCGCTACCATCTGTATAGTTCGTTTACCCTGCATCTTCGCGTCGTACCACCACTGGTTGAAATATTCAAATAGTAAGGATTGAGGTCTGCATTTTTCAGTCAGGCATAGCAGATAGAAATACGTAACGTCCAAACTTTTAATTCTAAAATTTTAATTTCGAAAATACTTTAAAAGTGAATCTTTAGGAAGGTAAGCCTTTTGGTATTTCAGAACATGTTGTATCACCTAGAGCGGCCGCTTAGCAAAAATGGCTGAAAATTTGAAACTGTGCAGAACTACTGTTGTTGAAAATTTAAGAAAACCGTTAAAGCGCGATTGAATAGACAGAAATTTTTAACAGACAGCTAGATATCAATTTAATATAGTCTTCCATCGACGAAGTACAACAGGGATACTAATGTACTAAATAAGTATAGAATTGAATTGATAACTCGGCTTTATAAGTAATATGATCTTTTCTTATTATACATAGCGTCCGAAGAATTTTGATTTCCTGACTGGTTAAAGTAATTCGAATCAGACAAATTGGATAATCTACTCACATATACGAGTTCACGGAGTTAGCATCGATTATCTGACAGAGGGAAGTAAAATATAGAAATATTATCTAATCTGCCTTTCGCCAGACAGGCTTTATGTTGCTTTAAACATTTTAACGGAAGAGATTGCTTAAAGCTGATGCAGACACATTAGATAATTCAAAAGAACAATAAAAAAGGAAATACACAAATATAGGTATAGAGGAAAAGATTTCGACAGGAGAAATCAGTAAAAAGTAAAACTTTTAAGTTTTTTTCTAACTAGTACATTAAATCTAATTCGGAAACAGAAAACAGTATTTCTTTAGCAAATATTTTGGTGAGAAATGCATTATATATCTCCATGCAAGCTGAATCACATTATGATTCATGATTATGATTCATGATACAACAGTTCTAAAATCGAAGTAAGAGAAATAAGTAAACAATGCTGGTCGTCTGCTGCATAACTGAACGAATTAGAACAGAAATGATATGAAAAAATAACGTTCACATTATGTTTTTTACACAAAAAGGCGTAAAAGTACTTAGGGACATTGAAATACAGTACATGAAAATCAAATTTAAAGTGATTTCAGGGATATATTTTGGGCTGATGCTAATTTATCCAAATTAGCTGATGACAAAATTTGAGAAGTACTGTAAGGCTATATGACAAAATCTATTTTTATCAGCTATTTCGAAATTTGTTTAAAGGACTCTTACAAGTATTTTGCTTGTTTGATATTCTCTACCACTGACACTGACTATATTCGAACAGTTAGGTAATAGTTAATTCATTTCATACAGTTACAAGTTGTTAGTCAGATAACTGGTCTTATTCATGTTGTGATTTATATTGTTAAACATGATGTTCCTGGGGTTTTATTAACTTCTGACTGTTGATGACTAGGCTGATTACTAGATAACTACTCGTGTATTATCTCGTACAAAAATCGTATTCCGTTTCGAGAAAGGAATACACCTAATTTGTCTATTGATCTCGCTCTAAGTTGTTATTAATTAGACCTGTTACACTGTAGGGCTGTGAGGTCATTGTAAGATATCTCTACACGGGCTATAGTGCTGCAGAGCGGTCTCAATGAAGCGAAACTTTATAAGAATGTTATGTAGTTCGTCATTTGTAGTGTTCAAGTATTATTGTTTCTAACTTCTATAGTGGATAATTTCTCTATGATTGATCAGTAGCGCGGTTCTCCTTCAATTTGATCCTTCATTTGGTTGTGCAGCTTGTAAAAAAATAGTAACCCGCGGTAAAGGTCAGCTAATTTTCATCATTCCATTTTTTTTCAAGGAAATTTCATCGCCACATACTGTTAAATGTATTATTATGTAAGGTGTTATAAACGAAAGAAACGTTAAACACACGCATTATTTATAAAATATTTCATATTTTCAAGAATTCAAGAATTTCATGATTTTACAATTTTATCCTGAAATTCCACGATTTTGTGATTTCATGATTTTTCTTGAAATTTCGTGATTTCACAATTTCATGATTTATCTTTAAAATTTCATGATTTTAAAGTTTCATGATTTCACTATTTACTTTTTGAAATTTCACTTATTGAAAAATTCATGATTTCGTGAAATTTTGAAATTTTGTGAAGAAATTGACAAATCATGAAAATATTGAGTTTTTCGAACAAAACCGTGAAATCGCTAAATCGTAAAAGTTCAGGAAAAAATCGTGATATTGTGACATCGTGAATGTTTGAAAATGTGAAATAAATGTTTAAGACTTGTATTTACCGAATCATTGTCCTTGGCGTTTAGATTATTGTTTAGTTGTACTATTTTTTAAAAACCCTTTTTCTGAATGCAAGTTTGATTTTCTTGTTCCATAAGTAGTATGAAGTGTATTTCAAAAAGTGTCGTGAAATATCAGGGTGTTAGATTATACTGCGATTTCATGAACTTCTGTATAGCTGTGTAATTTTGATATTTAGTCTTCAATTTGTTTTTGACGGGATACTGCAATATTTCTTGTTAATAAAACAGATTTTACTTTTCACTGACATAAGCTTTTAAACCAGTATCAAAAAGAAAGCATACCAACAGATTTGTTGTAGTTTCACTTCTGCTGCCGGGAGAGACACAAAAATACCATAACAAATTATGTGTAACAAATAGATATCTCTTTCATTCAAATACTGGATACCTAGTACTTTAGATAGACAAAAGACCAAACACACACACCATATGCTCCAAGGTGAGAGACTCTGTTGTGGCCTTCTAACTAAGGGTATTTCCCCAGATTTAAGCTCTCAGAGTTGAGATTAAATTGTCTAGCCAGGACCATAGGTTTCATTCAAGTGAAGTGTTTCAGGCTGTGTCTAGTTTTAAACTTGTTATATATGTATCTCATTGACGTCAAAGGAATACTCTAGGACAACATTAGACATGAAACACCAATGTTTCGGTTAGGTTAGCTAAACACAGAGTTACCAACTATGCTTGACTTTTGTTTTAATTCAGGTGTTACTTGGATTTTTCAATTACGACATTTGAATCATTGCTATATCATTTGTTTTTATAAATCGAGAAGCAAAGAAACTTTGGAATAATATAACTGTTTTTGTTTGTTAATAAAGTAATAGGCGAGTAAGCTAGAGGAACAAATTACTGGTACATGGTTTAAGCTGTCCAAGAAGTTCGAAATAGAAATAGTAACATTATTCCTGTCAATGTATATTAAGCAATCTTGGTGTTGAAGCAAGTTTTAGACTTAAGCTCAAGCGAAACCCATGACACCTTGTTCCATTCGAATTTGTCTGTCTATGAAATGTCTTTGAAATGTACTCTAATTTAATCTGTCACTCAGTAATATTAAGTCTTGTGTTAAACAAGACGAAACCTTCCCTGATACTGAACTCTATCTTCGAGCATGATAACAATGAAGACCAAACACGTTTTCATTTCTCATACAAAACATAAATGCTAGTGCCTGTAATACAGGTCTAATTTTGCTTGCTTAGATGCCAACTTTTATATGACTTGTTTCTCAGATTTAAAACTTTGATTTTAGAAAACTATTCAGAACAGGCAAGGGTTACAGGAAATTATATTTTCTTCCACACATTTTCCCCGATTGTGCGTCAGAACATCAACTATTCCGGCTTGAACCAAATGATCATTTTAGTTATACATTTCAATGAGAAAGAATATGGTAGTTGGTACCATCTCTTTTTAAAAGTTGGAAAACAAAGGGTCTTTAACACATTCAAAAAGCAAGGCTAACTGTGAGGAATACACTGTGTGTGTGGTGGGTGTGTGTGTGTGTGTGTGTAATCAGCATTGTTGATGACTGTATAAAAATTTCCAATTGTCACATAATTTTAATTAGTTTGTGAAAGATATATTTGTCTTTTAGTATTTGTGTGTGGTTACATATATCAATTTCAGTTTAGAATCACATCAAATAACGCTATTCCTTCTCAAACAGTATATGTTTGATTGATTGATGTAATATATTATTCGCCAATAGATGTACGAAACAATACTTATCTTAACAAGATCGACAACAGCGCTGTCAGGAGCCGATAATTAACATGATGGTCTTTCATTTGTCCAGAACTAAAACGAAATAGCACAGACAGTTAATGACTACAGAAATAAATTAGTACATCGGGAAATGTTCCTCATGAGGTAATATTCTGAATAATTTTTAGACAACAGGGATTCATCAGTTTGTTAAACAGACATATGGCATGATGAAATTTAATATTGACCGAAGGTTGAACAAAATGAATTTGTACAATGTGAAGTCATCTTTCACTTTGTTCTGTAAACAAGGATTTAACCAGCAAAATACAGCCACAGAATATCATAGGCAAGGGCTGTCTTTTGAAACATTTTTTAAATGTAACAAGAGATCGTTGGAATCGATGTATGCTTCCCGAATCGCATGCTGTTCTATGACATTGCTCTTTCAAGACATAATGAGCAAAATGATTGTTTATTCTTCAATAAGCTTTGTTATTTTTTTCAAAGAATCTGCCTTCTAAGTTAAGCAGCACTGCCTGTCATCTCCTCTTGACTACAAAATATTATTTTGTTTCAGCTTGTGGTTACTCAAATTACTCATGACTGTGAGAAACAAGTAATAATACACTGTTAATATGCACATTTCCTCTGGCTACTACAGCTTATTATCAAGTTTATTTAATTCTTAATAGTGACCAGTGGAAACATATTGGAGAGTCATCCTTATCAAATAATTACAGGTTTTACAAGCTCATATTACATCATTCACTACGATATCACATAAAGTCAACAGCAAAAAAACAAAGTCTGTTTTGAGAGATATTAACTAGGAATTGAAATTTACAAAACCAAATTCTCTCGCATTTGTCAAGAATGTTGAGCAGTTTATGACTTTAATCCAATAGATAATTGTGAACGGAATCGGTAAGGGTGTAACGATGTTTATTTCACAATACGATACGTATCACGATTCACTGGTCAAAGTAAAATAATGATATTTTCTTTTGATAGAATGAACATTACGAGTCATTTATTAGACTACTGTTTTTAAAATAATATTTATACAAATAATAGTAAATACGTGTATACCAAATGGAGTGGTGAACTCTCATTTTACAGTTCAGGAAATTTAAGAATTTGAGGTGAATTTGGATAAAGTTCAAGTTTAAATTTCCTGATGCTGATAAAATGCAATGTTACAGGATATTTTGTTTTGATAGGATGTGCCTGGCCTTACATCAAGAGTCACTGTAAACTAAATTTCCTTCAGTTTTCGACAGATTTGAAGAGTCGCTTGAACAGGTGAAATTAATATGATTAGAAGTAATGACATAAATCATTCTCTATTTTGCATGCTTCTTGGAAATGAAATGACAGACATTTTAGAGACATTCTCTTACTTGTAAACATTCTGTAAGTCAAGAAATAGGTGAACATGACAAAATAATTACTTTTATTTACCGCTAATTGCTCGATTCTTCTTCAAGATTTGGCCTTCTTCAGAAGGCACAAGCATATCAATGTACGAATAAATAGTGTTATGCGTCATCGTATATTTTAATTAACATCGATTTATTGCTGTATCAGTTGACCAGAATACCTTTTCTTTATGTATCGGGCATCAATCGTTATTCCGGTTCAAAGAAAATAAAGTCCTTTAAGTATTCGTTACAATGATCTGACTCAGACTTGTACTAATTAGAACTTAAGTGATCGTACATAACAAATGTTAGCCTATTGAGCTTATTGATTATGTAATCCAACAAGGAACTTTACTACAATATTGTTCAACCGATGTTGCTCTAATAAAATCCTGCAGCGTTTTTTTAGTTTTAAAGATTCTTTTAAAGACATCGCTTTTCATGACGATTCGTGTGAATCTTAAGACTCTACTTCATTAACGTCCTCAAGGTAAGTTTAAGATTTTTTAAAATTCTTTGCTTTGTGTGTCGAGAACGGTACGCTGAATGAAGTCAACATTCGGAGCAATCCCACAGTGATCAAATCTTGCTATTTGAATTTGCTCTATAGAATTAAAAATGGTTAACATGAAAGTTTATATTTTGCTAAATTGCATGCAGCCATCAACATGTGACATGGGTGTTCTGTTAGTGTAAGTAACTGCTTGGTTTATCGTTCAGTAAGTTTTGGCAATTTCGGAAATTAGGCAGCATTTAAGAAACATACAAAACAATTTTACTGAAGCACAAGTCTTAAGAAACACACTAACCTGTTTCAAAATCGTATAGAAAATAACAACACAATCCAAACTGATATTTGTCCCGTAAATAATATCTTTCGCAGTAAGACGATCAGCAAACGAAGTGAAAAAAATAATGTTTTCTTTTACAATAGTCAACAACAACAAAAAAGGAAACGGAGAATATAGTTTTGAACAAATTTGTCTTTGGATTCATGTTAAAGAAGTTTGTATTTGTAAATATTTGAAATATTATTGATGAATATCAGACATTTACAATCAACTAAGATCGTAATCATATCCCATAAGGTTAACTGTAATACAATTATTCAAAGAATCTTAAACTAATACATATATCTGTATCGAGACTTTCCGTGGAAATTGGTATCCTGTATTGAATAAACAACTAATAATATGTTTTGTATTGTTGTTGTATTTCACTTTTAGCATTTCTTTAATATATTAAAATAATAATGATTTTCCTATTTGACATTGTCTGTAGAATAACTGACCAGGAAACAAATTATATCTGGAAATGATACTTTTAAGTATTTCCATTACTTACTTTAATGTTTTCTTAACTGTTGCTTGTTAAAAACAACATCCTGACAAATATGTCTTTGTAGCTGGTATGGTGTTGTTTGATTGGAAGTTTTAGGATTTTTTAAAATTATTAAAACAAATCTTCTTTATGGTATTTAATAATGAATCCTTTGTTTCTTTATTAAAGATATACTGAATTGTGAATAAAATTTTGGAAACAAAAGAATATATGATTATAGATAATTTGCTTAGTTTATAGATATTAAAAAGATGTAAGTAGTTGCTGACACAAGATCTGTTATGTAATTAATTACAACAATGTCTATAGAAAACATATCAAAACAACCTTGAAAGGGAGAGTATGATGCAACATAAGTAAATAGGGTGTATTTGTGTTGTTTTTTCAAGTCTTTGTGCTAAGTACAAGTGCTGTATACAAAACTTTTTAAAATTAATCCCAAAGGAAATAGTCTCTACAAAAGAAAGAGAGTAGTTTCAATTTACCAAAATATATTAGGGACTAACATGAAATAGAGAAAGTAGGTCCATTAATGGAACTTAAACTATAAAATGCATATGTAATGAAATCAGTAAAGTAGGTAAAGAATGACACATGTTCTTTTTGACACATCCTGGATCATTCGCATGCTAGAATTACTGTTCAACACGCTAGTAATTTTTTATATCATAATGTAGCCTATGATAAATGTTTGATGCCTGACGTCCAAAATATGAATTCAGTATTATACGCTAATCGCTTTATCCCACTAGCGGCTTTCTGGCGTACCTTCCTAAAATCCCCGTACCAAAGGTGTTATTATAGACACACGATAATGAAATATTATTTTAATCACTTTATAAGAATGTTTCGTTTACTCAAATTGGCAAAGCGGTATCTGTGAATTTTATACATATAAATGGTTTCTTTTACGCCTTTTTCTATGCCACTTTTTTGACAATCGCATGATTTGGACGTTGAAACTGAAGATGCATATCAATTTTAACACAATCATATCTTCATAACCAATATCACTGATATCAATTTTCTATACCGTTTTCTAAAATTTCATTAAAATAGTTGCAGGAAAATTAACATGCAGAACCACGAGAGCAACGTTTGTCATGGATTGTTTTGTGTTGTGTTTTTAATGGTATGTAACCAATACAAACAATTGTACAAACATTCAGAAATGGTATGGTTTGCAATGTTGGTAAAATGTGTCAAAGATATGCTTCAATTAATAAGAAGTCCAGAAACAGGGCTATCGATCCCAGAAAATGACATTTTAAATTACAACATGAATTGCATACATACATTTGTAATATATTCGACGATCTTATAAACATGTGCGAAGGAATAAGCCATTAGTACCACTTTGCCTTGATATATCATCATATGATCTATTGATTTTTGTCTGTGCATAAGAAAGGAAACAACGCAAATGGCTTTAACAATGTCTTTCACAAAAACGTGTTGTCTTTATTTATTTAAGATTGCATTAACGTAGTAACAATATTCCCAGAATAAATGTCTCATCACGCTAAAATTCTGCGAATATCATGCAATAGATACTATAGAAAAATCCTACTGAAATCGGATGTGAAAGGGTGTTTCTTTAAAACTAAAAAATAAATAAAATAAATAGTTACAGAAGTGGAAAATAAATGAGTTGAAGTTATGAAGTTGGTAGCAGCTGTATAGAAGTTTTCCTTGATATTCAAACAAATAGGGCTTTGTCTTTCGTTTAGTAATAAATTTAATGCGTTTGCCAAATGAAGTAGTAGGTGAAAAGACAATTCGCAGAAACAGATATAGACACAAGTTTTGCAAAACACCGAAATACTGTTATGTGATGTTCTTTAATCTAGAGAAAGAATTTTATAACCACGCTTGCTATAGATTTTGTAGTATTTCCCAAAACTGATGCTAAAATATAAACGAAATTACGTTATGTATTAATTGAAAAGTTTGTTAAATAAAGTTCAATAAAATTCCATCCATTGGACATTGAACGCGTAGAATAACTTGACAAGACAAATTCACATTATTTCAATAAAAATACATTAATTACTTCGTTTTTTATTTTTTTTTATTAATTATGTTTGTACTTTAAACTTTTAAGTTCATTTCTAACATTGAATGATAACACTACATCATACTGTGATGTTAAGTTCTCTTAAAGAGTAATCTTATTTATAAATGGAGACAACCTAGTAAGTAGCGACTGTAGAAAGAATACCTTTGAAGCGACCCTAATGATTAAATTATACTAATGATTACACCAATGATGTCATAATTATCTGAAAGGTAATGACATCATCTGAGCGATATATGCTAATATCGGCGGTTCAAAAACATTTCTACAAACATTGCAACGTTTTCTGTTTATCAAATTCGCAACCCTTTATAACTAGTATACAGCATTTTTGTTTTATTCATGTTCCACTTATGTTACACTAACATTTTTGTCAGCATATACATTCATTTTGTAACAGGTACCCGACCCACTTTAATGTTATTATGTACAATGACATCCAAATATATTAAGACTTTCAGATATGTATACAGACTTTTTATGCAAAATTCCTTTTTGTTATCATGCATACTTTTGACACTTACAAAATGTCTACACACTTTTCTTTTTTTTCTGACTTAATGGCAAACACGTGTCTATACTACAATTTACGGATGGATCAGAAATCAGCATAGCTATGTTTAACAGACTGTTTTGACGTAACGCTACGGGATTCAAGCAAATATTATATCATTATCAGAAAGAAATGGATTTAACGCAGTTGTCAAAATATGAAAAGAAACGTCTCCGGGGAAGAAGAGATCAAGACATTCTTCTTGATAAAAGAAAACATTGTTGATTCCATCCGGGTGACATTTAAACAGTCTCTTGACTTGTGAGATAAAATAACCATCGCTTACAAATCAGCGGGGACCATAAGTCACAATGTATTATACATTATTTATCAGAAAAAAAGTTTGAACTTAAGTGTCAACATGAAGGACTGAACTACTCTTTTCATTTTTTTTTTCTTATTTTTACTGGAAAAACTGTTTGAACTGGTAAAAAGGTCATATGTGATACAATATTCCAGCTTTTTAGAAATTTAAAGTTATATTTTATAAACACTTCCCTTCTGTTAGATTTATGGTTTTCTTATATAATTTCAATTGTTAGAAAGTTTTCAATAGACCTACATATACATGCAGTAGGATAGAAATTGTACTAGAAATAATTAAATTTTGTTGAAAATTTGATAGTACGCTCACGTTATCACCATTTCGATTTATACTGTTTATAGGTTTGTACACATAACTACTGACACTGTTTATTTTCATATCCTCAAAGTAAACCGCAAGTTTGGACAAATTTATTAATACGGAATTACATTATTGTACTGTTGAAAAAAGCACCGAGACATTGTTGCTGTTGATATGCCTGTTATACATGATGGAAGACTTTATAAGATATTTTGGATTGGAATAGAGAAGCCATGGTGCAAGTTCTGAGATATAAGGATATACTAACGGAGTAAATTTATCTAAACCATTCTTGACTATATAAATGGATGTGTGCCGATTCATATTTTTTGCCACAGCCAATACTAATACTGACAGACTTTGGTAATTTAAGTTGCAAGAAATAAAGTACCGGAAATGTCCCTTGTGGAAAACTTTTGTATCTATTAGCAAATAATACGTTACACATTAAACAACACTAGACTGAATTCTCATTAGTATGTACATTGTGAGAATTACAGCTAACAAGATTCGGCAATATATCTTTCTCAGATGTGCAGCCTGGTCATATTATTACTCTTAAGTATAAACTGATTCCTGCGTCACATACAATATCATTCAAAAGTAATATATCGACATAAAAAACAGCGAAGGAGCAAAAACGATAATAAATGTCTTGTCGGCAAAATATGTCTGATATCAGCATTTAATATTAATCTGTTATATAAAAGTCGAGACGTGGGTGGGTACATGCTCTATTGAAATAAGAATTCAAATAACAAACAACGTTAAATAATCGAGACAAATGTTAGTTGACGTTTTAGGATACAATAAGAAAAAAGTGTTTAAAATAACTGAAACATACTAAATGAAAGTTTTTTCAGCGTACAATAAGAACAACAACTAAAACAACAATTGTTATAGCAAACAACACAACAATGTTTATTAAAATCATATTACGTCTATAAGTTTTAATATTTATTAATTTATAAAATTGTGGGAAATGAAATACGTCTGAGGCACAAGTTAAATGTTTTTCTTTGTCTTTCGGGCCATTTTTTGACACAGTGGCTATATGTTACATTGTAGAAATGGTTTGTAATAACCACAAAAACTTTAGCTTCATTGCTGCGTTTATGGTTACATAAGCATTTATATGAATCTGCAAGACAATGCCATATTGCATTCTATGGACAATTTTAATGTTATCGGCTCCGAAGAAGAAACATGATGCTTTTCGTTTATTCTATTACAGTTGGGAATTAACAGACAAAACCATTACGTCATTGAAATGTTACAAATACTCAGTTAAGGATTACATTAACAAACATAATATTTCATCCTTATCTTTAATCAAACGCGTCGAGTCAGAGTCTTGTGTCTTCAATATTGAAACAGCACAATAGAAGAATTAAGGCAACTGTCTATGTCTACGAGAGATACATTAAAACATCACTTATCTCATGTCGATTGATTACATGAACAGAGTAAAAGGAGAAAAAAGAAGAATTAAATCAATTCCCACCTACTTTTGGCATGCATTTCTAGAAATGAATATAACAAATATTGTTTATAACATAAATCCATCAAGTTAATTCTTCATGATTTGTTTAAAGTCCAAAATTCACTGAATCTAATCATTCAACTGTACATAATTCCATATTGATTTTAAAGTAGGATATAATCTTTCCAACGTAATATTAAAATGAAACTGATTTTTAGCTATAAAACTGACCAAAAACTGTTTTGCTTATGACTTTTGTAAACAAAGGTAAAATATAGAAATGGCATGCAATAACCACAACAGCATTAGCTCCACAACTGCATTTATGGTTTTTAAATCAACTAAATAAAACTACACGACATTTCTATATAACATTCTATGGACAAGAAGAAAATAAATTTGATTTGATGTAAAAGGTAAAAAATAAGAATAAATAATTCTGATGTGGTTTTCTTGAAGATGTTGCAGAAAATTGTCCGAGGATACCCTAAAAAGTTAGGACAAAATTAATGTTTTGCTCGGTATGCATATCTAGTTAAAAAACCCAAACCGACTAACTAAACTTAAGAAAAATATCTATTTATCTACTATTATATAAGAATAAATAATGCATGCATAAGTCTTATTTTGTATTAAATGGTCTTGTTAAGATCGGAGATGGCGTCTGAAAATGTTGATGTTCAAGGGGATGAAACAAACTGACAAATCTGTTCTGATATACCAATCCTTGCAATTAACATCGATTGCCTGACAACGAGAACTAAAATAAAGAATTATTATCTAATCTGCCATTCGTCAATAAGGCATTCTGTTGCAGAAAACGATTTATTGGATAAGACTGCTAAAAGCTTATGCATTTACTTAGATGTTCCAAAAAAGCAGTTAATGGAATGCCGGATATATTAAAACGGTTGTGAAAACTACATTCTCTTTAAAAGGTGAGAACTGATAGGTTTATTAAATAAAAGTACTGTTTAAGACTATTCAAATAAGCAAAGTGTTTGCCGCCTAGACAGAAACTAAAAAGAAAAAACACATCGTTATTCTGCAACAAGTCTATGGAACCTGTATGCTTTAAACAAGCTATTATTTCATTTTATAAAAAAACAGTTATTCGAAATCTTTTCTGAGAATTTAAATATAGTTTAATCAAATTATATACATTGAAGGTAAATAATGACTGACGTTTGATGCTGACCAATCCATGTAAATAATAGATTTGTTACCGAAAATGCGGATTCTAACTTCAGTTTATCTTTTTATTAACATTATGACGTTCTGAGAGACAATATCTTCCGTAACAGAAAGATGCAATGCATCTTAGAATACACAACTCAGAGCGGGATTCAAACTCCGATCGTAACTCATTGAAGACCAACACTCTAACCACTGTGCCAAAGAATCGATTCTCTTACACAGTTGTGAGAGATTGTATTTATACAATTGTAGGAAAGTAAGCTCTAGACCGTAACACATCCCCTCTTGAGCAAGTCTTCCTTCGTGATGACGAATGGTGTTGTGTATTTTTTCAGATCGAAAACCAGACAGAAATCTTGTAAGATTATTTTTTATTCTATTTTATTCAACTAGGTCTAGAAAAGGTCATCCCGACCAGCCACTATCTTACGAACATGAAAGTTCGTATCAGAAAGATGCAATGCATCTTAGAATATACAACCAAGAACGGGATTCGAACTCCGATCTTAGCGCATCGAAGACCAACGCTCTAACCACTGAGCCAAAGAATCGATTCCCTGACGCAGTTGTCAGAGGTATTTATAAAATTATAGGAAGGTATGCACTAAATGTAACAATTAAAATACAAGCAAGGGACAAAGACAAACATTTCTGTTTGATGAGACTGGTTGTCCCCGATTTCTTTACAATAGATTTCTGTCTCTTCATTTATGACATATTTTTCACTCATTTGTATAGATCACAATTATTTAGAACCAAACACTTTTTTAAGTGAAAAATTATCAATATTCCCTTCCAATCTATAGCAAAATATGTACAAGATAAGAAGAGAAGTATGTTTATTAATGAGATCTTACAAATAATTAAAAAGGTTCGTTAAAAAGACACTTAAAGAAACAAAAACAAAACTCTTCATCTCTCTTTGCCGAAGTATGATCCTATTACTATATAGAAAATTTTGTTTTTTCTTTAAATCAAACAATTTCCAGTTTGATACATTTCATCATTCTTTGTTTAGAAGTAGAATAACCAGAGTTTGGCAATATTTTTCCATCCCAGAGTCGGCATGACATTTCAATTTTCTTTTTGTCATTGCGTCAAATAAGGCAATTTCTCTCCTAATAGTATCAGTACAATTGATTGTAATAATGTTTCCACCGGCAGTGAATGCAGAATTAGTATATAACAAGCTAGTTAACAACATCTCGTAAGCCGATAATCTCGGAAAAGCCTTAATTAGAACCAACTGCATTTTGACACAACATTTGATGAATTAAACACAACGAGACATTTTTTTTTCACGACAAAAATATTTTTGACAACATTTGGATGACCAAGGTTCGTGTAAAAGTTTAAGATAATACTGTTATTAACATGATTATAGAGAAACATATGCATTTATTTTATGTTGGTTAAAGTTACAAGTAAATGTTGTCTAAGAAATAGGCTGCTTGGTAAATTTTATTTTATGATAGTCACTTGTTTAATGACTGACTGATTTCTTACGCTAAAAGGGGTGATTAAATAGTTGTCTTGAACATGATACTTATATATCAATCAATCTTTGATTAATTGATGAATCCGATGATTAGAGAATTTCTAGTGTATTATCTCGTGCCTGTGATACAAAAATCGTTTACAGTTTCAACGGAGTATCAAGGGAATTGAAACTTCCGTTATATTGACAACGCTCTTGTTATTAATTTGGTCTATGTTGTACGACGTTAAACGATTATTAACTCATTGATTTTGTTATTTAAACACAGTCTATAGTATTCTTCAGAGGACTTAAATGAAGCGAAACTCAGACAAAAGTTCTGATATTCTTAGTTTGAAGTGGCTATTTATTCTAAGATTTTCCAGAAGTGTGAATTTTATTCACTTGTGAACGTAGATGTCGTTTCAATTATAACAGTAATTCACGTTTAAACGCTAACACAATGTTATCTACTGTCATGTAGAGTATTGCCTTCAACATACTTAAAGGTATTACGTCTTCCTTTATAAGCAGTTTAACGCTGAGTTTTTATGCCATTAAAAAGTCCTAAATATACAGTCAATAATACCTTTTCTTGTGAATGAAGGTTAAAATTTACTGACAGCTGCCTTTGCAAAAGAGGTATATTTTTATTTATTATTGATATTTTGAGTTAAGTCATGCATAACGCAAAAAAAGAAATCAATTCACTTTTACTTGCTATTGGAATGGTACATATTTGAAAAAAAAGTTCAATAAAAAAGAAAGGGAGAAACAGTTTCAAAATTGCTGCCAGGTAAAGTATAGAAATGACTAGATTTAAATAAAAATATTTATTATATACTTATAAATGAAATATTGAGAAATATTGATGAAATAAATTGCGTATTTTCATTTTCCGTATTTTCACTGTAAAAATTTATTTTTCACTGCAGTGAAACATATTTTCCGTATTGGTGTCTTGCCGGACTACTTTTTTCTAAATTCAGCAAATACACTAAATTAAAGGGGAATTCTTTCGAATCTTAAGGTCAAAAAAAGAGAAAAGTATATAATAAACAGAAAATTCAAGTTTTTTCTATAAATACGGGATTTATTTTCATCTTGTGGTATGAAAAATTATCATATTACACTCGTGGCTATCGCCACTCGTGAAATATTTATTTTCATACCACTCGATGAAAATTAATCCCGTATTTATAGAAAAAACTTGAATATCCTCTATTTATTACCCTTTAAAGAAATATAAAAATATCTTAAGGAATAGAAAAGATAAAAAACTCTGATGGATAAAAATACCTGAATTAGTACTTGATGAATAAATCTGGTTTAATCAATCATCAACAGTATAGAATGTTTTTAGAAATATCGTCTGAAAAACTATTGATTTGCAATCTCATATACTTTAAAAAGCAGACGTAGATTTCCATCTACTCCGATGTTCCAGTCCATTTAATTATAATCGATTATATGTCAACCAGAAGTAATATAAAGAGATAATGTTATCAGACTTTAATCAGACAGTTCTTCCGTAACAGTGAACGTTTTATTGAACAATAATGTTTGAAGACCGATGCATACATTTTGAAATTAATCATTGTACTATAACAAATCTCAAGTTAATGTGTGTGTATATATATATATATATATATATATATATATATATATATATATATATATATATTATAACACGTTGTGTTTATATACCAAGTGTCATTTTACCCGGCCCCCCTCCCTCTCTCTCTCTCTCTCTCTCTCTCTCTCAAAGACACGTTTCCATTACGTTTAATTTAAAGAGACTGTGACATGATTCTTGCTAATAAAAAACTGGGTTTTTGATCGACTTTTGAGACATTCAAAAACGTTTTAAAGTTATAAAAACTTCATGAAAAGTCATGGCTGAGGTACAAAAAAAAACTTTACAAACTTTTATTTACATACTGCATGGATGGTGCCCATTCAAAAGGAGTACATTGTGAAATTTGTTTATGACAATTGTTCCTAAATATTGCACTTTTTTGGCGAAAAACAGTTTATATTTAGAATTCACATCAAAACATTGAAACATTGAAAAAAAAAACAACTTTATTTCAAAGCGGCCTAGTGCTTTCTAGCTCCTTAGAGACTACTATATTAATCGAAGTTTTAACGTTTGAATCGATAGAACTACTGGTTGTTTTGGGTGAATTGAAATAAGCTCAGTGTCCTTTATAACATTTGATCAATTCTGTGACAGTCGAATCAAACATGAGAAAAGGCAAAGTGTCTGATTGTAGTGGTACTGTTGTTTGTCTTGGAAATATACAGGATCTATATTTATTGTATCATGTCTAAAGCATGAGATGAAAGTACTAAAATATTTAGAAATCAAAAGAAATGTCAATATCATTATTTTGAGAGAAATATAACGGTTGTTAATTATGTTTATTGTCTTGGAAACGTATATTCTACTGTTGTTACACAATTCCCATTTCTTTAAATGATCAGGAAAAAAGACGATTCCTCCTCAAGAAGTATTAACGTGACAAACTGATTCAATCACTTTGTTAACTCTGGCTGTGTGGACGTGTGAAATAAGTCTTATAAAATCTTAAAAGCAGTTACATGTCAATAATCACATGCCAACATGATGGTCTTTCAAGAAAAATATTCTGGAAAATCTGTAGACAACAAGAATGACTAGAAATTTTAAACAGAGCTGACACAATTTTAAACAAACATATTCAGTAAAAAAGCGCGCAGATGAAGATTATTTTGAACAGTACAGACACATACTAAAACGTTACAATATGGTAAATATAAGGCATCTTCGTCATGACGTATTTTGCTACGTCAGCTCAGTGTAACATTGAAAAAAGACGTAGCTTTTTTTCTTTCACTGTGGATCGTTATTCACTAATTCTATTTCATTTCTTTTTTAAATACCAAAATTTGAAGAAAGTGAAATTCAAATGCACGGATTGTCTTTGATATTTTATTATCACAAGCAAGTCTGAAATTTGCAATATTTTATGATCTGATTCAAACTCGTACTAATTAGATCTAAGGTATACTACACTAATTAGCTCATGGATTATTTATGTTTACTTTGTTTATGATATTGGTCAACTGACCTGCCTTAAATAAAACTGAAGTCAAAGACAAAAACAATGCAAAGCTCTTCAATTGCGGTGTAAAAGATTTCTGTTGCTTCAGATGTTTAGGGTTTCCAAAGAATAAGAAGGTAAAAGAGGGCCTATCTTCCGTCTTTTTAAAAGCACAGTAAGTCACTCGAAAATAGCCCAAATTCATACAAAAAAAATGAAAAGGACATTTCTATATTGACAGATATTAGAGTGAGATTAACTTAACTTAACGCTTTAACTGAAAGGAAGATTCAAATTGTAACAGGTAAACAATATATGCTTTTTGGGTAACAGTTCGTCTGGGTTTTAGATTCTGTGCTGGCTGTAATGTTTCATCTGTAGTCTAAAGGCTAACAAATATTAATCAGTTTTCAGAAATTTTATAATGTTAATTAGATACTCTAGGAAAGAAAGAGAACAAACGCCAATCTTTGAAATGGACCAGTTTGTTGCCAAGTTTTTAAAAAAAATAAATTGTGTGAAATTAAACAATACCTTGAATATAACAATTCAAAAGATATCTTATACACTTTATATGATGCTATTTATCTGTTTTATACTAGTTATGCCCAAAAATGATGAAAACTTCAAACAAAATGTTGTGTCTGGTTTGAGAGGTAAGAATCTATTCAGTTTTGTGAACTTGAAATCAGCAATTTGTACAGTCAAGTCAAGCTGTACAAAGCTACTGTCAGTTAAATGTAATCACAGAATCATCGAATAAAAATATGAGTATTCCTGTCATTATTCTAGGTCTTAATTTATGACCAATATGCCATCATAAAAACAAATCATGAAATTTATGTTTATTTTAAGCATAACTATACATTGAAAGTTATTCATCTATAAAATTTTATGATAAAATGGCAATTCAAAGTCACGGAATAAATCATCTTGCCTTTTTCTAGCATAGATTTTGTTTTTTTCTCCGTGTTGTTATGAGAAAAGATTTGACTTTTATATTATATATAGCATTCATTAACAAGAATCATATTATAATATTTACATGTATTATAAATAAAACATAATTTTGTCTGACTAACAAAGGAACTTACCTCACCATCATAACGCGATAAATAACTTTTTTTCGCTATCGCGTCACGGCTGTTAATCATTCAACATTCCATTTAGTTAGAACGAAATTTATTCTCACTGTAAGTTTATTACTTTCATAGGCGGGTTTTGATGCATCACGGTAAAAATTTATAACATTTCTGGTGCCGCCTGTCTGTAGGTCTCTTTACAGAAAAGTAATTATCAATTCATTTGCAGTAAAATTTCATAACATTTCTGTCAGCAGAATAAGAGAGTAGCTTTCTCATCACGCAATATGAAACAATTATCGCGCTGTAATAACAAAAAGTAAGTAAGTTTAACGAAGTAGGAGGTATTTTGGGTGTAAAACATATTGTAACGCAAGTGAATAACGTAGAGAAACCGGAAAAAGGAACAGTGTGCAGAAAGTAATAGAGAACATTTATTCAAAGCTTGAAAAAGAACATACTTTTAGACATGAGACATTTATTATTACTTTAAGTTATATGACGCGCTATCTGTATTTTAAAACTTGAAACATGTTTATTTGCTTAAACGTCTATTTCTACATAAAAAATACATATTAAATGGCGTTGAACAATAATAAATTAAAACTATTCATAATAAAACAACATTTTTACACTAATACAGAGAAGTGTCGTTCAGAGTCAGTCATCAAAGCCAAAAAGTACACCAGCGTATTAGAGTACATTATTTACAAAAGTTTATGCTCTCATTATAACAGTGATATTTACATAACAAATATTCACAAAAAATGAAGTAAAAAAATCAGGTCTAATGAAATTTGCATTTGAATAATACTTCTCTTATTATTAATATTAGATTCATGAATTCCTTCTAAACTGATAAAGAAACTATTTTGTGGCATCCGAGTTTTTTGTAATGTTACCTCTTTAGCGGAAACATTCAGCTTAGGAGTGAATCCGAATTTCGTTTTCCTGCAAGAGTAAAAGCTGGAAAGCTATTACTATTCCTAAATAATACACAATATCAAATATATTTGAAACAAAAGACGTAAGTATAAGAAAAGAAATTGTAACGTTAAAGACTTCTAATTTGAATACAATAAGTCCTTTTTATCGAAATTCATGAACGATCCGAAAAAGGCAACTTGAAATTAAAATTAAGTTTTAAGTCTTTAAATTGCAATAAAGCAAACCTGAACCATGGCTCTCGAAGTCTTGGCAGAAAATAAATTTACAACTCTCAACTCAGCTTTGCACAATGGTTCTACGAATAGTTTGTTATGTACTTCATAAGATTATAAACAAGTATCTGGTTACTTAAGCCATTTATAAGAGTTAGCCTGAAAGTTATAGAACTTTTTTATGATGGATTTATTTGACAAATATCTGGAGACAAGCGTTGGTCAATTCATCACTATCAAAGACCGTACTTTCAAGGGCTTCGTAAATTCAGAAAACTTGCACAGTTTGGAAAAGAAGCTTGTCAGACGTATCATTTATAGTAAATGAAACATTTAGTTTTTTTTCTCAAAAGTATAGAGTCTATATTCTATCAAGTTAGACAAGCACAAAGAATTCTGAGAAATGGCCATCGGTTACATTGACAGCTCAGATATACTGCGATGAGATTGTTGATCCTCATATTGTGCCGTTCCTCCAGTACCGTTACGGCATGATTCTGCAACAGGACTACGCTCCGCCCTCATGATGCGAGGTACGCACTTGATGTCCTCCGTAATAATATAGTGCAGACACTTGATTGGCCTGCTAGGTCACCTGATCTCTCACTCATCGAGCACAAATGGGATGCCGTCGACATACGCGGTGACAGGCAAGATGACGTGAATAACGTACGTCAACTGGAGGCAGTGCTACATGGTGAACCGGCAAACGTTCCCGTAGCGTCAGTCAACAAGCTCATCAACAGCATGATAAAGCGTTGCATTGCAGTTCTGTGGAATGATGGGTACAACACACGGTATTGATAATTGAGCACAAACTCCCATTGGCGTTTGACGTCAGTGGTGTCCGTTCTGTGAACCATATAAACCTTAAATCAGGTACAAAAACATGCTACACATATGCCATAACTGATATTACTGAAGCATAATTTGTTTTGCACTAGTATATCTAAATAATATCTTTGAATATGTGGGTGTTGCAAAACTCATTTGGCGCAGTATATAGATTTAATAAAAGTAGACAATTATGAGTTACAAATAATGTTGCAATTTATTTGTTTCCAAGGCCTGCCGCTCACATCTACCGGGATAGGTCTAGTCCCTAGAGTAATGAAATTCAAATGTTAACACATTAAAATAAAAAAAATATATATATGATAAAAATAACAAGAAAAATCAGGATTCAAATTATAGTCGTGTTTTTCAACAAGATAAGTCAACGTTAAATAAATGATCTCTTGAAAGACAGACAAACGAAAGATTAAAGAGCGAAGTTACCATATCTCAACATCACATTCAAACATATATGTGGTTAAACGTCTTTAGGGGGTAAAATACAGAAATCAACCCTGCAGAAATGAGTTTTGGCTGTCCGGAGTTCTTCTGCGCACTAAAATCTGTATTCTGGCAAGTAATTGTAATTAAGTAAAAGCTTTGTGGTTATATGACTGGACGTTTAGAATTGGTTATGAACTTTACGAGACGAACCACATTAAGACTCAAAGGAGCACGGCATGTTAAAATGATTTATGTTTCTTCCTTGGGAACAATAACTTTGAAATACACACAATGGCTGAAATAGAAAACTACAACGCTTCGTTAGGTACAATACCTGTCTACTTAAATTATTCACAAACTATTTTTGCCTTAGCAAAAACTACAATGATCATGTAAGAATACATCTGGGCTCCAGTAAAAATCATAGACATTTTGAACACAGGTTTTGCAGATGTGTTAAGTTGAACAGAGGTTAAACACATACGTTTTAGGTTGAGACAGTTTAGCTGAACGTTTAACAAAGTCTCGCGGAAAAGTTTTGCAAAACCAATTTGCATCGTTTAACATTTGATATTTATTCTATTTACGTCATTTTCTTCTATACAATAATTCAATGCAGACTAGTTTCGCACAGGATAGAATACGTATTGTATGTAGTTTTAAGCGAGACACAGAATAAAGCTTTTTTAGTTTGTACGTCCATCCATTTAAAGCCACATCTAAAACAATGGCATCTATGTACAACAATCACCTTATCATTTTCAATTAAGCCTCCTTTTCTGGTCCGGTCCATAAACAACAAAAAGTAGTCTGTTAAGCGATATAGATATCACTGCCTAACTTTTGGGGATCCTTTCAAATATTTTATTCAGGGGAATAACTTGCGAAGTATCCCGTGGCTCATGACAGCTACCATCTGTAACATTTGTAGATTCTGCAACCGCTGGATGAAACCTCTTTTAGTCAGGCTTAGCAGTTAGAAATACAAATGTAAGGGGTCTCCTTTTTGTTTTTAACCTTTAATAATTCTAAAATGTAAAGGTAAAACTTCAGGATTTAAGCTTTTTGGATTTAATAACATTTTGTATCAAACTAAGCAGTTACTAAGTACAAAATCGTTGAACAATAGAAACTTTGCAGAAATATGGCTATTAACTGACTGACAAATTAAGAAAACCTTAATTTAAAGGACTATTTATTAATGCAGAAATTGGTAGCAGACTGAAATACACCAATTTAAAAGAAAGTCTTCAGATAATTTAGAGTAAGATGAATATTAATGTACGAAATAAGTATATAATGGAATGAATGAATCATGATCTTTTCATATTATTCATAGCGTCCGAAAATTGTTGATTTCCAGAATGGTAGAAATTATCCTAAACAGAGAAAATGTAAAATCTACTCACATATACCAATTCATGCGAATTAGTATAGCAAAGAGAAGTAAAATATAGAAATATCATCTAATCTGTCTTTTGCCAGACAGCCTTTACATCACTTTAAACGTTTGTTTTTCTCTTTTTGTTAAATAGAAAAAATCACAGCTTTATGTATAGATGTGCGGATTTCAATAGAGCGTTTGTAAATATCAATAAATAGTAAAACTTTAAGTTTTTCAAACTATCACGTTAAATCAAATATTTTGGTGAGAAATATGTTTATTATCTCCACGCAAGCTGAGTCGTGTTATGATTCATGATTATGATTCATTATCTCACGATCGAAAAGTTCTAAAATTGAGGTAAGAACAATATCTAAACAATGCGTGTCGTCTGCTGCTTACCTAAACGTATTTGAAAAAGTTATGTTATGAAAAAAATTGTTCAACTTTCACTGAATGTTTTTATATAAAAAGAAAAGATATAGATATTAGACAGATGTCTTTGTTTGCTGTTAATTTCTGTCCCAACATTAGTCTGTCCTCGTTACATCCATGACATTGTTACTCACTTTTGTTCATAAATAGAAGTCAGAACTTTCATTTTGTTCGATTCAAATGAAGATACACGTAATATAAAATTTCTGTGACATAAATGCATTCCTCATTTCAAATGAATCTTCTGCAACATGAATATTTCACAGTGGCGAATCAGATAATTATGTGATTTCTGAAACTATTTTACAGGTAGATAATCTTACTGGAAGTGTGAAGATTCAGAATGCCACGAACATCAAATTGAAAAAAGCAGAGCGCCGCATGGCGTATGTTCGAAGAGCGTAAATGTTTATGGGTGATGGTTGAAAAAAGTTAGTGTCATTTTGTTTCATTTATCCTATATATTATTACTGCTGAATATTGGTTGAAAAGTGTAGAAATATTAATTCAGATAGGTTCTATATATTACTACATTAATATTCCATATTCAAAGGCAAATAACTGCAGCAGGTATGATGTGTCGCATCTTTTGTAGAGTATATAGAAAGATTCATTTCAGTTGTATAAAATCTTTAGTGATTGCACACAGTTCCCTTTAGTACTATAGGAATATTCTATACCAAATGGCAGCTAGCTCCAGAGTGCAAGAATTGATCTTCGCAAAAATATTTCCTGTAGATCTATTCTTCATGCAGATCATACATATGAACGGACAGGCAGAAGACATTCGCCATAAAATAAATAATACGTTAGTTGAGACAAATAATAACGACATGTAGCATGACAAAATTCAAATTCGGAGCCTTATGGAAAAGTTAATAGAGGATATTTGTTTGTTTCAGTGAAATATCAATTTTATTTCACGAGTGAAGACCAAAAAATTGACATTTTCACGAGTGGCGTAGAAACAAACAAATTTTCTTTTCATTTTATGTTTTCTTGACAAACTAATACTAAGAATTTCTTGTTCCCTGTGGAGGAGCCCAAATAATAGCCGCTTTATTTCCAATCTTTATTGTTAAAGCAATAGAAAAAGTTCTGACATTTATTTCAGATACAAGTATCTCAAACATCTTATCTATCTATATCATCTAAAGAAACTGAAAAAAAAAACTTTATTTAAATTTACTTTTTTGTCAAATAAACCAAGTCTGATCTTCGTCTCGCCATGAATGGCGGAGTAATACACACACCAGTTAGCTGACATTCGATTCAAAAGTCCGCCATCTTGTAAAACTATGGAAACACAACTTTTGGATTCATTTGTGTATTTTCAATTATTTAATCACTGTCACTATCGATTATCCGCCTGATTCTCCTGTATGAAGGACGAGCTGGAGATCCTGGACATGAAATTATGGGACTGTTGTGTAGATCTTGTGACAAATGTAACAAAGGTAGGTAATAATTTTAAAAAAGTAGTTCGGCTAAAACAGTGAAAGTAGAAATGGTATTCCATAGTTTTAAAACAGTGGATTATCAATTTTATTTCACTTAGAAAACTCTGTAACTCACCGGAAAACATAAGAAAAAACTTATTTTTTGTGCATTTTTCGCCGTGTTTTATTTATATTTTTATTATATTATATTATTCTCGAGGGAGAAAGTGTCTTCAAAAACTACTCAAAACCAGTCGAAAGCATATAGATAAAGGTGCTTAAAGTTCGAAGATTTTCTAAATAGGAAAAACCGACTGCTCAGTATTGACTGTTAGATGTTCAGATGTACTAATTGACAAATATGTCAGAAAGAAATTAACGTACTAGCATGAATTTATAACGTACATGTTGTTAGTTTAATAGCTTGGCTGTGAAGAACAGTGCCATTACCACACATTTTACCTTTTACATTTAAACAAATATAATAACCTGTTTTATAATTGAGTTCACCTAAAAGTAAAATCAATTAAAAATATAGTTTTTTGTGTTTGTTATTATTAAGTAAAAAACAACACATGTCTGCGCTGCTTCTGTTTAACAGTTGGGCGCATTTCAATCAAACTTTACAGAATTTGTCAGTGGTAACTTAGCAATGCAAACCTTTGGCATTTTCTGGTTCTTTGATTTAATTGGAGGTATTGACCTTTATGCGTTTATTTTTTATTCCTTGGGTGGATTTCTGTCAAACTTCATGGAAGTGATCAGTACTAAGCCTTGTTGTGCATAAGTTCAATATTGTCTGGTTCACTGATTTAACAGTTTATGGATTCAATTTTTATTCCTCCGCTAAATAGCGGATTTAAACCAAACTTCAAGGAAGTAATTTATGCCAAGCATTTTTTTTTTCAATAAATCATCATCTAGGACGAAATCGAGTGACAGGGGACAATTTTTTCTCTTGCAAGAAAAGTCTTTCTACAATTTCAGAGACATTTTTATGGTTGAGGTTAATTTAACCATATCAACCGTTGACAAAATTTGAGAAGTACTGTAAGGAAATATAACAAAATATAATTTTATCACGTATTTTAAAATTTGTTTAAAGTAAACTGACAGAAGTACTTTGCTTGCTAAACTTACTCCACCACTGGCATTGACTATAATCGAACGTTTAAGTTGTAATTAATTCATTTTCATACAGTTACACGTTGTTAGTCAAATAACTTGTCTTATTCATGTTGTGATGTATATTCTTAAGCATGCTGTCCGTACAGTATCTATTACTTATAACCTCTACAGTGTATGATTCCTCTTATGGCCAGTATTTGTAACAACAGATTACAAAATCCTCGGATTTACAGTTATCGCAAATTAATTGAAATTTCATATTTTCAAGACTTCAAGAATTTCGCGATTTCATCATTCACAAGATCATGATTTATCCTGAAATTTCACAATTTCACGCTTTTTTTTAATTTTACAATTTCAATAATTCATAATTTCTTGAACTTTAGTATTTTGTTTTCAGATTGTACTTTACAGGATACTAAAATATTTCTTGTTAAAAAAGCAGATTTTAACTTTCACTGACATCTGCAGTAAAATCATATAAAAAAGAAAACATACCAAAAATTTGTCGTAATATTTTATTACATTGTTTTGTATTTTATGATAGTATAGATTTTATTTTTTTTAAAAAGTTTCACAACTGCTGCCGGATTACCTTTTCAAATTATGTTAATATAACTATCTCGTATCTTCAAACATTAGACTTTCAACCGATTATAGCCAGACAAAAAAGTAGCATATGCTTTTAAGGTGAGAAACACTGGATTGTGTCTTTCCTAAACTGAGAGTATTTTTCCAGAACTGAGTTAAGATTTAGTTGTCTAGTTTAGGTCCGGATCAAAGATTTCATTCGAGTGAAGTGTTTCAAGCTTAGACTAGTTTGAAGCTTGTTTTATGTATCTCATTGACGTTAAATAAATAGTCTATGACAACTGTAGACGTGAAACACTGATGTTTTGGGTAGGTTAGCTAAATAAAGACTAACAACGTGCACATATGGTTGAGTTTTGTTTCAGTTCTGGTGTAACTGGATTGTCAATTACGTCATTTTATTCATTGCCATAATCATTTGTTTTAATAAATCGAGATGCAAGGAAACTTTGAAATAACATAACTGTTTTTGTTTATTAATAAAGTAATAGGTGAGCAAGCTAGTTAGTGGAAAAATTTACTGATACATGGTTTAAGACATGGTTTAAGCTAACCTAAAAAATTCGAAAGAGAAAACGTGACATAACCCCTTTCAAGGAATATTAAGCAATCTTTTTGTTTGAAACTAGTTTCAGACTTAAGCACAGGTAAAAACTGTGACACTATTTTCCAGTTTTGAAATGTCCTCTAAAGTAATCTATCACTGAGTAATATGAAGCCTCTAGTTTGACAAACCTTCCTAAGGCTTAATAATAAACCTTTCTTGAAGCACGATATCAATAAAGTATAAACATGTTTTCATTTCTCATACGCAACATAAAATATAATGCGATTGCCTCTAGTAAGGGTTAATTTTGCTTGTATGGATGCCAACTCTTATATGTCTTGTTTCTAAGATTTAAAACTTTGTTTTAAGAAACCTATTTAAAAACAGGCACTCGTTACAAAAAATATATTTTTTTTCATACAGTTTCCCTGTACTGATTGTGCGACAGAACATCTACAGTAACTGATCTGGCTTGAACCAGATTATAGACGTATATTCTAATGAGAAAGAACAAGGTTGCAGTTGGTGTCGAAACTGTACCATTTCTTCAGAATGTATGAAAACAAGGGGTTTTTAATATATTTAAGAATCAAGGCTAGCTATGAGGAATACGCTGTGTGTTATCAGTATTTTTGATGACTGGATAAAAATTTCCATGGCACATAAACCTTATTATTTTGTGAAAGATATATTTGTCTTTCAGTATTTTTGTTCGGTTACACATTTCCATTTCAGTTTAGAATAGCGTTCTCAAACAGTATATACATGATTGAATGATGAAATATATGATTCGCCAATAGATGTATAAGTCAATACGTATCTTAACAAGATCACCAACATCCTTACAAAAGCCAACAATTTCATTGTAACAGTATAGTGTTTCATTTGTCCAGAACTAATACGAAAAAGCACAGACAGTTAATGACGGCAGAAATAAATGAGTACTTCAGGAAATCTTCCTCACGACGTAATATTCTGAACAATTTTTAGGCAACAGTGAGTCAACGGTTTGTTAAACAGACATATGACATGATAAAATTTAATATTGAGCGAAGGTTGAACAACATGAATTTGCAGGATATAAAGTCATCTTTTATTTTGTCCTGTAAACAAGATTAAACCAGCAGAATACAGCCACAGAATAACAGAGGCGAAAGCTGTATTTTGAGACATGCTTTAAATGTAACAAAAGATCGTTTGAAATGATGGATGCTTCCCGAATTATATGCTAGTCTATGACATGGCCATTCAAGCAAATATTGAACAGAAGGATTGTGTATATTTCTTCAAGCTTTTTTTTAAAGAATCTGCCTTCAAAGTTAAGTAGCACTGCCTGTCATCTCCTCTTGACTACAAAGTTTCATTTGGTTTCAGCTAGTGGTTACTCATATTACTCATGACTGTGAAAAACAAGTCATTCCGATTATGCTGTAAATATGCGCATTTCCTCCTGGTTCTAAAGTTTACCTTAACGTTTATTTAACTCTAAACAGTGGAAACAAATTGGAGAGTCATCCTAAAAGAATAATTACAGGTTTTACTAGTTCATATTGCATCATTAAACACTATATCACATTAAGTTAACAGTAAATTACACTGGCTATTTTGAGAGGTATTTACAAGGAAATACTTGCAAAACTAGGATCACTTGAATTTATCAAGAATATTGAGCAGTTTATGAGTTCTAGCCAATAAATGCTTATGAACAAAGTTATCTTTGTTATCGGTAAGGATCTAACGATATGTTTATCTCACAATACGGTCACAGGAATATAATAATTTCCTTTGATAGAATGAAACATTACGAGACATTTATGAGACTATTGAAAGTAGTCTTGCATCAGAGTCACAGTAAACTAAATTTTCTTCAGTTTTCGACAGGTTTGATGAGCTGCTTAACAAGGAAAATTGAGATGAATAGAGATGTACTGACAAAGCATTCTCCATCTTGCATATTATTGGAAATGAAATGGCAGACATGGGACAAACATTTTCTTACTTGTAAAGATTCTTAAGTCAAGTAACGTGCATGTGACAAAATAAATTATATAACTTATGTTTACTGATAATTGCTAGATTCCACTTCAAGATTTGGAAAAGATTAGAAAGCATATCAGTGTATGAAAAATAATCTTATGCGCCATGATTAACTTCGATTTGTTACTGAATCAATTGACTAGGTTATTTTTTATTGTGTCTCGGGCATCAATCGTAATTCCGGTGCAAAGAAAATAAAGTCCTTAAAGTATTCGTTACAATGAACTGACTCAATCATGTACTAATTAGAACTTAAGAGCTCGTATATAACAAATGTTAGCCTATTGAGCTTATTGATTATGTAATCCAACAATAAACTTTACAAGAATATTGAGAAACCGAGGCTGCTTTAATAAAATCCTGCAGCATTCTTGCAGTTAAAAGGGTTTCAGGGCATTGCTTTTCATGATGTAATGTGAGCATTCATAATCTAGTATATTAGCATCCGCAGGTAAGTTTCAGATTTTTTAATTCTTTGCTTTGTATGTCGAGAACTGTACGCTGAATGAAAGCAGCAGTCATAGCAATCCCACAGTGATCAAATCTTACTATTAGAACATCCATTTGTGCTATAAAATGTAAAATGAGCAGAACCACCTCGAAACAAGAGTATAATGCAACAGAAATAAATGAGTGTATTTGTTGTTGCTTTTCAAGTCATTGTGCTAAAGACAAGTGATGTATTCAAAACGTTCTGAAATTACTCCCAAAGGTTATAGTCCATACAAAAGAGAAAGAGTTTTTTCAATTTACTAAAATATATTAGGGACTAACATCAAACAGAGAAAGTAGGTCCATTAATGGAACTTAAACTATAAAATGCATTAGTAATGAAATCATAAAGTAGGTAAAGAATGACACATGTTCTTTTTGACACATCCTGGATCATCCGCATGCTAGAATTACTGTTCAACACGCTAGTATGGCCTACAATAAAGGTTTAATGGCTGACGTCAGAAACAAGAAAACGATATCTTTTGGATTTATTTATATAAGCTGTATCCACTAGTGAATCCAGAAGGGTGCACCTGACGCCCCTTCCTAACATTCCCAGACCGTAGGTGTTATTGTAGACACACGAAACTTAATATCATTCAGTTCCGATGCGCACTGACTCTGGTATAGTATATAGCTCTGATCTTTCCTTTTTGTGTTATCTAGCTCGTGTATATAGTTCTAATGCACTGTGGCACTGCAGAAAACAGACCCAAATTCGGCCGAAATATTACGCTCCCCCCTCACGAAATCCTGGGCCGCCCCTGTATCTCGTTAAATAAGAATTGTTCGTTTACTTAAACTGGCAAAGCGGTATCTGTAAATTTTATACATAAAAATGTATGTAGACTTGGTTCTTTTTGACACCTACTTGCATGTCACTTGTTTGAGTTATCAATTCTAGAAAAAGTCTATTCGACGATTTTATAAAATATGTCCGAGAGAATGCGGCATAAGTACCACTTTGCCTCGATATTACGTCATATGATCCATTGATTTTTGTTTGTGCTTAAGAAAGGAAACAACGCAAATGGCATTAAGAAAGACTTTCCCCGAAAATGTGCTGTCTTTATTTATTTAGAATTGCATAAACATAGTTAACAATATTCCCAGAATAAATGTTTCATCACGCCAAAATTTTGCGAACATCATGCAATATATATTATAGAACAATCCTAATAAAATCGGATGTAAAAGGGACATTGCTTAAAACTAACGAATAAATAGAATCAATAGTTACACAAGTGGAAGGAATTGAGTTGATCTAATGAAGTCGTCGGCAGCTGTACAGACGTTTTCCTTGACATTCAATCAGATCTTGTCTTACGTTAAGTGATAAATGTAATGCGTTTGCCAAAACACGATTCGCAGAAACAGATTTAGACACATGTTTTCAAGACACATTGATACTGTTATCCGATTTCATGCGATGTACTGTTTAATCAAGAGCGTGTAATCTTGTTAAAGAATTGTATTCATTTAAGACCATGAAACCATGCTTGATATATATTTTGTAGTATTTAACAAAATTTACACTAGATTATAATCGAAATCACCTAATGTAAAAACGTTTGTAAGAGTTCAACAAAATTCCATCCACTGAACATTAAATGCGTAGAATATTTGATAAGTAAAATTCACATTATATAAATATAATTACATTAAATAATAACTTCCTTTATTTTTTCTTTAATTATGTCTGTACTTTAAACTTTTAAGGTAATTTCTAACATTGAATGATAACACTACATCAAACTGTGACGTTAAGTTCTCTTAAAGAGTATCTTATTTATAAATTGAGACAATCAAGTAAGTAGCGACTGTAGAAAGAATACTTCGAAGCGACCTTAATGATTAAATTATACTAACGATTACACGCATGTCATAATTATCTGAAAGGTAATGGCATCATTTAAGCGATATATGCTTATATCGTCGGACCAAAAACATTTATACGAACATTGCAACGTTTTTTGTTGTCAAATTTGTTTGAATCTAATGAATTAACTTCTCTTAAAATATAAAACCTAACGCAATTGAATATTATTTCGAAACATTTTTGTTTTAAATTGTGGTAAGAAAAACACCTCATTTCTTGCCTCAGGAGACAACAAACTGGAAAAAGACATGAAAATGTGCACGACCTTTATTTTAGTCACTTGTCCGGATAAACGGTTGTTACTAGAATCTGGCGCTCTGTATACCCAGCTTGATTAAAGTGTAAATGAATTCCGTATGAATAAACGAAGTTTACTTGAAAATATAAAAGTTTTCTTGAAATTGAAATAGTTTGTGTATGTGCATATAACTTAAAAATTGTATATAACTTAAACCAGGCAGTGAAAACAATGTAAATATAAAATATTCAGACATCTCTGAAGTGTCTTGAGTTTTTCAGGTTATGATGTTTGTTTTACAAGAACTAGTATGCTTTTACATACGCAGATAATCTATTTAAGGTAACATTTTTTTCAATTTGTTGAAATTTGTGTACAGACAGATATTGATTAAACTTAAATTAACAACTGTTACTAGAATCTGGCGCTCTGCAAACCCAGCTTGACTAAAGTGTAAATGAATTCCGTATGAATGAACAATGTTTACTTAAATATAAAAGTTTTCTTGAAATTGAAATAGTTTGTGTATGTGCATATAACTGAAAAATTGTATATATATTAACTAAACCAGTCAGTGAAAACAATGTAAAAATAAAATATTCAGACATCTCTGAAGTCTCTTGAGTTTTTCAGTTTTTGATGTTTGTTTTACAAGAACTAGTATGCTTTTACATACGCAGATAATCTATTTAAGGTAACATACTTTTTCAATTTGTTGAAATTTGTGTACAGACAGACATTGATTAAACTTAAATTATCAACTTGCATATACATGCTATATTAAAAAAGAGAAGAAGTAAGAGAGATATCAGCTTTTTGAGTCAAAAATATGTGTAAAGCTCTATCCTTAATGAAATCACAGTCAGATAATTGGTAAAATGTTGTGAGCCAAACTGGGAAATAGAGTATTTGAATGAAGGAAAATCCATATAAGTATCATTTGCGTTGTGAACTACAAGTGTTAAATCAGTCGACATTCGGCAGAATTGGAAAAACTACCAAATTTATATGTTCCATGTCAGGGTAAAAGAAATACATGCTAGTGTTATTGAAAATGTCAAAGTGATTTTTCATGTTTTCTTCAAGCTAATTTATTGTTACTATTTAGTGAACTTCATTTCTGCAGTAAGTGTTCTAAGCAAAAACTTCAAACACATACAGTTCAATGTCACAAGGTAAAAGCTTTGGATAAAGTGACTTGTTTGGTTGTTTTTACTTTCTAGAACTCTTATCATATAACTGGGATGCATTTTTATTTTATTCATGTTTGTCGCTTGTTACACTAACTTTTTTGTCGTATACATTCATTTTGCGACGAAAACAGATAAACAGTCACCCTACCCACTTTAATGTTACAGTATAAATTCAGACTTCCTAATATGCATACAGACTTCTTAATGCAAAATTCCATTTTGTTATCATGCATACTTTCTTTTTACAGGCACTTGTGTAAACACCTTTCATTAATTTCTGACTCGATGACAAACACGTGTTTCCCACTACAATTCTCAGATCGATCAGAAATCGGCAAAGCAATGTTAAACCGACTGTTTTTAGGTAACGCTAGGGGATTCAAGAAAATATTGTATCATTATCAGAAATAAATGGATTTATCGCAGTTGTCAACATACGAAAAGAAAAGTCTCCAGGGAAGGTGAGATCAAGAAAATCTTCTTGATAAAAGAAAACAGTGTTGATTCCATCCGGATGACATTTAAACAGTCTTGTGACTTGTGAGATAAAATAGCCATCGCTTACAAATCAGCGGGGACCATAAGTCACAATGTATGATACATTTTTTTTATCAGAAAAACGGCAAACTTAAAAAAGTGTCAACATGAAAAACTGACTAACCCTTTTCAGTCTTTTTAAATTGAAAAAGATATGTTTGAACTGGTAAAAAAGCCATTTATGAATTTATGATATAATATTCCGGGTATGATGTAGAAATTTTAAGTAATATTTTATAGATAATCTTCTGTGTGATTAATGGTTTTCCATATATTATTTCACATGCTGAGTATTGTTTCAATCATACCTAACACATATAGTGGAAAATGTCAAATTAAGGAATTGATAGGAACACATTAAGACTATCACTATTTAAATTATAGTGATTAAAGTGGTTTATAAACTTAAATACTGATCAAAACCAACACTGTTTTATTTCATATCCTCAAAGTACATCGCATGTTTGGAACAACTTTAACACGAAAAGAACTGTTGAAAAGAACTGATACGTTGATGCAATCGATATGCCTGTAGAGGTTGAAAGTTTTATAAAGTTTTATAGTTTTGTCTTGGATGAAAATAGAGGAGTAATGGTGTTCAGGTACAATAAGAACAACAACTAATATCATTCTTTGTCTTTCAGACCATTTTTTGACACAGTGGCTGTCAAAATCTATGAAGACATTTAAATTAAATAATGAAAGTTTATAAAGAAAATAAACAAAATGTGGTGTTGGCGTATTTTAAACCATTTAAACTGAGAATAGACTGATTTTTTGTGTAGTTGTCAGACATATCAACTACTGATTTGTTAATAATTTTGTCAACAAATGGATCTAAGATTTTGTAACAAAATAGAAATTGGCTTGTAATAACCACAACAATATTAGCTTCACTACTGCGTTTATGGTTACATGAGCATTTCAATGAAGCTACAAGACATTGTCATATTGCATTCTATGGACAGGAAGAATAACCATTTAATGTTATCTAACCGAATAAGAAACACGATGGTTTTTGTTTATACAAAAACAGTTATTATTAATATTAGGAATTTACTGACAAAATCATGATATTAAGTTGTTATGTTACATTGTGTTATTGAGTTGTTTGAAAGACTGAGGATATTTTATCCTTATCTCTAAGCAAGCGCTTCGAGCCGCAGTCTTGTTGTCTCCATGTAAAATCCACCAAAAAGAAGAATTAAGGTCTAACATTAATCATTCAAGCTACTCTTTCATAACTTGTTCAAACTTCATTGAATTTAATCATTTAACTGTACATACTTCCAAATTGATTTTAAACTATATAATCTTAACAACATAATCTTAAAATGAGACTAATTTCCTTTTTTAATTTTCAGTTATCAAACTTCGAAAACTATTTTGTTTATGACTTTGTCAACAAGAGGGACTTAGATTTGGAAGAAATGGCTTGAAATAACCACAGCAGCATTAGCTTCATTGCTGCGGTTATAGTATTAATATAAAATAAATGAAGCTACACGATATTTCCATATTGCACTCTGTGGACAGGAAGAAAATTTATTTGATGTTACTTAAAAGTAGAAGGCTGAAAAAGAAGAATAAAGACTTCCGATGTGGTTCTCTTGAAGATATTTCAGCAAATTGCACCCTGCAATAGTTATGCCAAAATTAATGTCTTGCTCGCTGTGCGTAAAATCTAATTAACTACCAAAACCGACTTACTAATCTAAAGAAGAATATCAAATCAAAATTCAAAGTACTATTATATAAGAAATAAATAATGGATGCATTGGTCTGATTTGATCTTGCATGGTCTTGTTAAGATCGGAGACTGCGTTTGAAAATGTTAATGTTCAAAGTGATGGAACAAACTGACAAATATCTGTTCTGATGTGCCAATCCTTACAATTAACATCGATTGCCTGCACAATGAGAAGTAAAATAAAATAAAAAATATCTCTTCTGCCTTTCGTCAATAAGGCATTATGTTGTAGTAAACGATTTATGTCCACTGGATAATGCTATCCTTGGACGAATTGGACGAGTCCATTTTCAGTTAAAAGGGTTTCTGGTATACAATTTTCTATTTTGTTCTATTTAGGGAAGAAAGTCCTTATGCAAATATTGTAGACTCTAATCAGACGACGTCTGTGTCTGCACTGTTTGCCTTTGTCTAATTGTGTGGATGTTAATTTTGTGGACGGCATTAATTGGCTAAAAGGTGTGAACTGAGATGTTTATTAAATAAAAGTATTAAATAAATGAAGACTATCTAAAAAGGAACTTTTATTGACAAGCAGACTGGAAGTAAAATAAAAAACGCTTCATTATTTTGCAGCAAGCATTTTTAAACTAGCTATTCCTTACTTTGTTAAGAATGTTGTCAATGTGGAAAGTGTTTTTCCATGAATTATTCGAAACTTACTGAGAATTTCAGTATCCTATAATTAAATGATATACATAAAAAATGATTGACGTTTAATGCTGATCAATCCGTGTAACAAATAGATTTGTTACCGAAAAAAAGGATTCAAAGTTCAGCTTATCTTTTCACAGAGAATATGAAGTTCCGAGAGACAAAACGATACGTCAAACAAGAGCAGTGTGAAAGATAAACGTCTCTGTTTGCTGAGAATGTTTGTCCCTGAGGACTTAACAGTAGGTTTCTATCGCTACATTTATGACACATTTTTCAGTCTTTTGTATAAATCACCATTATTGAGAACCCAGCGTTTATTTAAGTGAAAAATAAACGATGTTCTCTTCAAATCCTTGGCAAAATATGAACCTAGAAGATGGACAATTTGAGGATTCATGAAATCTTACAAATGATGTAAAAGGTTCATAAACAAAATTAGGACAATAAAACAAAACTTGTTCTCTCCATCTATCGCCTTTTCGAAATATGATATGATTACAATAAAGACATTTTTATTCTTGAAATCAAACAAACAATTTCCAGACAGTTTGATACTATTTTATCCCTGACATATGACCATCCTTTGTTCAGAGATTTGGGGAAATACTTGAGGGAATCATACAAAGTTCTGTAGAAAAAAATTCATATGTTGTCAGTACCTCAACAAATCTGACACGACTGTATGGTGATAATTGGTAGAGAACCCTTAAAAATTGGCAGACAGATAAGAATGATCAGATACTGGCTAAACATTCGAAAATTAGAAGATAATAAATTGATAAAACAAATGAAAAATATGTTAAAACTTGATGCAGATAATAATTTAACATAAAATGTCTGAACAGGACATACCAAATCAAAACTAACTTAGGCAAACTTGGCTTATAAGATATGTGGAACAATTTACATAAATATATAATATATTTCTATATTTAATATATAAAACAAATAATATAAATCAGTTCCATCAAACCTAGTATTCAAAGATAAATACAAAGATTATTAACATATTGAAGCATTCCATTTCTTTATTCTACCTTATCTTATTTTTTAAAGATTGCTTTGCGCAGATTTCGTCTATCTTCACATAATCTTGAAATTGAGAGGGGGAGATATAATATTTCAAGGACAGAAAGGATATTAGATTTGGAATGGTTGAAAATGAGTACCATTTTATTGTAACTTGCCAGAAATATCTAGATTTACAACAAAAATATTTGAATCCGTACCATTATACATGGCTAACGTAGCAAAACGTTGATCATTTAAGTATGTCTGAAAACAAGAAATTAAAGAGATTATAATATGTCAAAATATCTGTGTTTTACCAATAAGGGTAAAACAGAACCAGATCAATAGTTTAATTTAAATTGCATTCGTTTTTCGTTATCGTAATACTAAAAGCTACTTGATACTCGGCGCTTACTTTAACCGGTGATATTAATTTTCGTGTCTAATGACTAGATATGTGTTTAGGCTAAAAGTAATGTATATTACTTAATACTAAATAAATTGTGTTGTTATTGTTTAGAGATCGAAAATAACCAGCGCTTTGCACTAGTTTTCCATCTAAGGAATTCACCTAAACTGTGGTCGGCATTGACATTTCAATTTTCGTTTTGTTATTGCGTTGAAAAATGGAATTTATCTCCAAATAGTATCAGTAGGGTTGACTGAAACGATGTTTCCACCGGCAGTGAATTAAGAAATACTATCTAACAAGCTAGCGTAAGCCGAAAATCTCGGAAAAAAACTTAATCAGAACCAACTGCATTTAAACAAATGTTTGGTGAATTTTACAAAATCAGAGAGGCATATAAAAATATTTTGCACCACATTGAGACGACCAAGATAAGTAGAAGTGTTTAAAGTAACGTTATTTAACATGAATAAAAGAAAATTTGTTTGCATATATTTTATAATTGTAAAAGGAAATCTGGTAAAAATGCGGTCTAAGGAAAAGGTCAGCTAAAGCTAAAAAGTCACTTTTTTCACTGACTGCATGACTTATTTTTTACGCTAAACGAAGTGACCAACATTTCATTTGTGTAAAAATTCTATTGTTTTCTTACACTTGTTTAGTTTTGTTCGATATATATTCTTGAACGTGAAGCTTATACATTAAATAATTTTGATTGGTTGACGAATCAGATGACTTGAGAATTTCTTGTGTATTATCTCGTACATGTGTTACAAGAAACGTTTTCAGTTTCAAGAGTGGATAGGGAATTAAAACATTCGTTATTCTTGTTATTAACCTGATCTATGTAGTAGCGACATTGGACGACTTTAAAGACATCGATTTGTAACACTGATAGCTAACTAAACATCAGGCTATATAGTATTGTTAGAGGGCTCAAATGAAGCGAAACTCAGATAAAAATTCTGACGTTCTTGGATTGAAGTGGCCATTGATCGTCATAGCTGGCTTCTGTGACGGGTAATGCTTTTAGATTGTTAAATAAGTATGAATTGTACTCAAATCGTCTGTCCTATTTGTGAACGTAGAGGTTGTTCAAATATAACTGTAACTGACGTTTAGACCACCAGACATTTCCTGAGCTTATAAAATGATTTTATATATGTTAATTACTGTCAGGTAGAGGTATTGTCTTCAACATACCTTAAGGCATTATTATATCTTCTTTTTCAGCAGTTCAGCGGTAAGAGTCAAAACAAAGTATGCATTTTTATATAATTAAAGGTCTTATATATATATATGAACAATTAATAATATGTATTCTTGAAATGAAGGTTAAGAAAACTGACGGCTGTTTCTGAAAAAGTGAACATTTTTATCTATCACTGATTTTATGAGTAAAGTCATACAAAACATTACAATTCACATTTCTTTACTTCTCCATGATACAGAATTGTTTTATTTGTTTTATTTTTCTTTTAAAATAAATAAGGGGAAACCAGAAAGAGTTTTAGAATTGCTGCCGGGTAGAGTAAAAATGACTGAATTTAAATAATGATTTATATTACACAAATTAAAACAATGAAACCTGTAAAGGAATATTAAAGTGCTTAAGGAATACAAACGATAAAGGCCTCTAATGGATAAGAATATCTGAAATATTACTTTATTAATAAATCTGGTTAAATCAAGCATCAGCAGTATAGTTTTGTTATTAGAAGCATCGTCTGGAAAACTATTGATTCGCAATCTCATATACTTTATCAAAAAGCTGACGTAGATTTTGATCTACTCCGATGTTCCAGTTCATGAAATTATCATCGATTATATGTCAACTAGAAGTAAAATAAAGACATAATGTTATCAGACTTTCATCAGACAGTTCTTCCGTAACAGTGAACGTTTTATTGAACAATAATGTTTGAACAACGACGCATACATTTTGAAATTAATCATTTTATCGTTGCACTGTATAAACTAATGTCAGGATGCATGAAATAACGTTGTGTTCTTATACTGTCTTATTTTTTACTACTTTCTCAAAGACACGTTTTCATTACATTTAATTAAAGAGATTGTGACATGTTTCTTGCTGGAAAGAAACAGGGTTTTTGATTGAATTTTGAGACGTTCAAAAACGCTTACAAGTTTTGGAAAACATCATCAAAAGTTATGAATGAAGAACTGAAAGAGAAAAAGGTGACTTGACAAGCATATAATGTATATATTGTATGGATGGTACCCAAAGAAGAACAGTCACATTGAAAATATTTAGAATACACATCAAAACATAATTGCGATGCAGCCTACTGCTTTTTAGCTCCTTAAAGACATAATTGATTTAATACATTAAAAATGAAAAAGGGAAAAGTGTCAAAGTATAGTATTACTTTTGTTTGTCTTGGAAAGATACAGGATCTATTTTCATTGCATCATGAAAAAAGTCAACATCATTATTTTCTGAGAAATATAACGGTTGCTAGTTAACTATGCTTATTGTCTTGGAAACGTACTTTCTACTGCTGTTTCACAATTGTCATTTCTTTTTATGATCAGGAAATAAGACAATTCCTTCACAAAAGTATTAACGAGATAGATTGATGCAATCAGAATATCTGGTTGTGTGAACGTGTGAAATAAGTCTTACAAAATCTTTAAAGCAGTTACATGTCAATACTCGCATGCCAACATGATGGTCTTTCAATAAAAAGAATATTCTGGACAAAGTGTAGACAATCGGAATTCCTTAAATTATTAAACACAGCTGACATATTTTAAATAAAAATATTGAGTGAAAAAGCGCGCAAATGAAGATTATTCTGATGAGTACTGGCCCAATACAAAATATTACAAAACGCCCGTAATGGTATGCTTTCAAAAAGAGCTAAGTAATCATAGTAATAAACGTTATAGTAATAAAAGGCATCTTTTTATGACGTATTTTGCTACGTCAGCTCAGTGTAATATTTGAAAAAAGACGGAACTTCTTCAAAATTCCTGTAGTCAATGAATTGCCCTATTCATAGTTACTCTTACAAATTATGAGGTTTTTTTTTTCTATTTTCATTCACTGTGGTTCGTTATTAACTGCTTCTATTTCATTTCTTTTTTAAATACCAAACTTTGATGTAAGTAAAAAATTCAAATGAACGGACTGGACTGTCTTTGATTTTATTATTTATTTTAGATTGCGTTGTGGCTGTAGTCTAAAGGCTAAAAAAATGACTCAAGGTATGAATATTATTCCGAAGTCGCCGAAACATTATTCTTATTTGTCTTCAGAAAGTTTATAATGTTAAACATTAGTCTAAGATAGAGAGAAAAAAGCTCATCTTTGAAATATCCTGTTTGTTGCCATGTTTTGTAAATAACTCGTGTGATATTAAAATCTTATATATATAACAACTTAAAAGATGGGTTATACTCTTTATATCATACTAGTAATCTTTTCATGGTAGTTTTGCCCGAACATGTTAAAACCTTCTAATCAAAATGTGTATTTGCTTTGAGAATCAAGAATCTATTTAATTATGTGGACTTGGAATCAGCAATATGTACAAGTAAAGCTGATTCGTAGTTAAACTGAGATAGCTACTGTCAGCTTCTTTTTATCACAGACCCGTCGTAAAATAAATGTAAGTATTTTTGTCATCATTCTAGGTGTAAATTTATGACCATTATGCCATCATGAAATAATACACCTTTAAATTTATTATGAGCATGACTATACACTGTAAAAGTTGTTCATTTGTGAAATTTATAATAAAATGGCAATTAAAAGTCACGTAACTACACAATTAATCATCTCGCTCTTTTCCAGCATGGATATTGGATTGTTTTTCTCTTTGTTTTTATGACAAAAGATTGACTTTACATTGTGTAGCATTCATTAACGAAAACCATATAATGATATAAAACATGTTTTATTAATAGCGCATAGATGTTTTTCTTTTGTTGATTAACAAAAAGATGTTGCTACATCATCAAAACGGGGTGACTTTTTTCGCTAACGCATCACGACTGTCAGTCATTCAACATTCCATTTTATTAGAGCAAAATTTACTCTCACTTTACGTTTATTACTTTCATAGGCGGGTTTTGATGCAACACGGTAAAACTTCATAACATTTCTGGTGCCGCCTGTCTGCAGGTCTCTTTACAGAAAAGTAATTGACAATGCATTTGCTGTAGATTTTCAATATCATTTCTGTTAGCAGAATTAGAGAGTAGCTGTCCCATCACGAAATATGAAACAATTATCGTGCTGTAATAACTGAAAGTAAGTAAGTTTAACAGAGTAGGAGGTATTTTGGGTGTAATACATATTGTAACGCAAGTGAATAACGTAGAGAAAATAGGAAAATATGCAGAAAGTAATAGAGAACATTAACTGAGACCTTGAAAAAGAACACATTTTCAGACAAGAGACATTAATTACTTCTTAAGTTATATGACGCGCTATCTTAAAAAGCTATATCTGAAACTTGAAACTTTGCGTAAACGTCTATTTCTACATATAAAATACATATTAAATGGCGTTGAACAATAATAAATAAAAACGAGTCTTGATAAAAACAACAATTAAAACACCAATACAGAGATAGTCATCAAAAGTCAGTCGTCAAAGCCAAAACATACAACATCATGAGTGCATTATTCACAAAAGTATATGCTCTCATTTTATCACTAATAGGAAGTTGGCAGTAGCAGTACGCAGTAGCAGCTGGCAGTAGAAAATAAATCAAACGTGAAGTTGGCAGTAGCAGTAACAGCAGTAGCAGTAAGCAAAACGTGAATTTGGCAGTAGCAGTAACAGCAGTAGCAGTAGACAAAACGTGAAGTTGGCAGTAGCATAAACAGCAGTTGCAGTAGACAAAACGTGAAGTTGGCAGTAGCAGTAACAGCAGTAGCAGTAGTAAACTCTGAAAGTCTGCGAGAGTGTTTCAGAAGTTACAGACCGGTGCAATCGAACCGGAATGGTCCCTAGACTCTCTAGATTGGCACAGAAATTCCTGAAAGTTTGCAAGAATGTCAGAAACAGTAGAAGACTGTAAAAATGAACTTTGTTTGATCCCTTAACATAAAAAATGACATTTTTTCGATTTTGGCGCCAACATTCCTGAAAGTCTGTGAGAAGGTCAAAAACAGTTGCAGACCGGTAAAACTGACCGGAGGATCGCTAGACCTCAAAAATTACGTTTTCCTGATTGGCACCAAAATTCCTGAAAGTCTGCAAGAGTGTCGGAAACAGTCGCAGACCGGTAAAATTGACCCGGGAGGATCCGTAGACCTCAAAAATGACATTTTCCCGATTGGCCCCAAAATTCCTGAAAGTCAGAGAGTGTCAGAAACAGTCGCAGACCGGTTAAATCGACTAGGGAGGGTCCCTAGAGATCAAAACTGAAATATTATCGATTGGCACCAAAATTCCTGGAAGTTTGCAAGAGTGTCAGAAACAGTCGCATACCTACGTAATAGACTCGGGAGGGTCTGTTGATGTTAAAACATATTTTTTTCACTGAAACTTTCCAGACTTTAGAGACTTTCTTACTGCTACTACTCGTACTGCTACTGCCAGTTTCACGTTTTCTTTTCTGCTACTGCTGTTACTGCTTCTGCCAGCTTCACGTTTTCTTTACTTCTACTGCTGTTACTGCTACTTCTACTTTAGTACTTTATCGATTTTCATGGACAACCAGAAAAGGGCGGCTTGAAGTTAAAATTGAGTTTAAAGTCTTTAAATTGCATTAAATTGAATCTGAACCATGGCTACCGAAGCGTAGGCAGACAATTAATGAGTCTTATATCCAAGGAAAAAAATGTTGTTGTCATCCTAATATGATTATGCAGAAGATATGCTGGATTTGAAGAAAAGTGAAATAAGTGAAATTTTTGTAGCTATAACAATGCAGGGAAACTACTGTGAAAAAAAACAGGAATACAATGCAGATCGAAATGGAAAGATACCAATAAGTAGCAGGAATGTATAAATTTATATCTCACGGTTAGTAAAGAGAAATGTATTTACAATTCTCAATTCAATTTTGCACAATAGTTCTATGAATTGTTGGCTTGGTACTTCATAAAGATTATTAAAAGTTAACTCAACTGACTCTGTCTTTGCGACCAGTGTAGAACAAGATCAGCCTGCATATCCGTGCAGTCTGATCATGGTCTGCACTATGTGCCATTCAGCCATTAGATTTTTACTAAACATCCCAGGCATATAAACGATTAATGGATTTGTTCAAATTGAAAGACACACAAGTCTGTTTTAAATATTTAGGATGATAAGGGTTAAGCCATTTATAAAAGTTAGCCTGAAACTAACTAGCTAGTTTTTTATGGATTTCTTTGACAAATATCTGGATATACACGGAGACACGCGTTGGTCAATTCATCTCTCTCAAAGACCTTACCCTCAAGGGCTGCGTAAATTCAGAAAACTTGCACAGTCTGAAAAAAAAGCTTGTCAAACGTATAATTTATATACACGTTTATATATTTGAATACCCATGTATCTTTAATATAATTATGTTACGCAATTTGTGACACAAGGCTGATTTCTTCTTTATTTGTATACAACGTGACTTTTGGCCAGGAACATTTCACATCTGATCATTTTTATGTGTAGCATAACAACTTTGAAATGATAAAATATTAATTCAAATCTGCAGTATACAAAGAAGTACTCAAGACCATTAGAGTGAAGGCAGATGAAACGAGAAAAATATCTAATTTTCGCCAAATGACTAAAAAAAATAACATCAAATATTTATTTGTGTCATTTTTAAGTGTCTCATCAATATCTTTTCTGTTATCAAAAAAGGTACAGAACAGAGCAAAAACTAGTGTAAACATTGCTTCCGGAAAGACGGAAATATGCAATTACTGAAACAGCCAGACACGCAACCATATTGAAATTCACCACACCAATGTAAATAGCAGTATATTTGGTAACAAAGAACATTTTATTCCAGGTCTAACCATATGGCATTTAAATCGTTGCAAGTTTGTTTTACTTATTCTTCTTTGTATTGTAAAAATCAATTTGTATTGTATATATTTTTTATTCATATCAATTGAAAATAAAAGTCATTCATATTAAATGTAATCGTATTTGATAAGTTTAATCGAATTCAATAACGTCAATTTGTATGGTAAAAGCCATCTGTCTGTTCTTGGTGATCTATTGTGTTCTACAGTCAATATTAAAATTATACAATATATTATATATTGCAAAGATCCCACTGCTATTAATAATCGATTCTTTACTATTGAAACCAAACTTTATCTGTATTTTGTAGATGTAACACCATTTGTACAATATAGTTGCATTCTGTAACTTGTTAATTTTGTAATAACCAACGCTGCAACTCTTATATATGTGATGAACAGAAACAGTAGCTCCGGAAAACATGGTGCAGTCTAATCAACTGCCAAACACTGCCTGCATTTTGGTGCCAGATGAAGAGGTCCTTTCACTTGGACGGATACTTCAGATGAGATATTTTAGTGTACGACGAAGGGGAGGGGCAGGAACAAGGCAAACTGTCATCAGGGATATAGGCAACATGGACGTCTGGGTGCAGGTTTTAGGCGAGTGGTACCGTCTTGTGCTGTCTAGGCTACAAGGGACAGACATCCTGATCATTTTTGACAGTACTCTGGATTTGTTTAGGGTAACAAAATTGCATGTCAAAGTGCATAGCAACAAAGAAAAATTGTATCAAGTTCTGTTTTATTGCAACTGTTTCATTTTACTAATAGCAACTTAAAGTTCTTCCGATAGCAAATGCTAGACAGACCATTACATATTTAGTCATTTCTATGTATTTTATATGGCACCTGCCATCAATGAAAAGTTATCGTCTTAAAGTTACCGCTAGTTAGCTTTATGGCACAAATTGTACAAATAAACTAGCCAATTGTCATAAAACAAAATTTACAAATTAACACAATAGCTATAAATTTATCTGGAAGGTATCTTGAAACGTTCTTTTTTCTTCCTGCATTCACCTCAGGAGTATCATAACACAAAGAAAATTTACCGCTGTGAAAATGAGCTTATGTAGTTAGTAATATTTTGTGTGTACAATTGTGCTGTCAAATACAAACCAATTTCATAAAGCAGAGTTGCAGTCCATATGTCTCTCTGTGCCTGTTTACAATTCGACATAAAATGTAACTTAGCAGAATGTTATTAAAACGTTTCAGAATAAGCAAAGCCAATACTGTAGCAATACAAATGATAAATACAGTGAGAAAATGTGTGCTTAATCCAAAGGCTTGTAACTCATGACCCAAAGGTAAGCAATCGCAAAATAATAAGCCTAAAACACACAACTGCTCAGCTGATGTTTACATACACTGATATCAAATATCCTTATCAGATGTCATACCCTGGTCGGAAATGTTTATCATAGGGGCGTATCTTGAAATTTGTAGGTGATGCTTAGTGCAAAATGTATCAGACTTGTCTTGTTGTTACAGACAAAAAACTGAAGTTTTCTCTACACGAGTATAATTATGACATATCAAATGATCCCAACAGCATAGTCTGAACAATATTGGCAGAGATCCTCTACATAACGCTTCATGACATATATCAAGGGACCTTACCCTTGCAGTTTGAAAAAGTCTACTTGAAAAAGTACTAACTTATTCCGAAGAAACTGTTATCAAAAGTTTATATCACTATGACCTATGACATACCGACCCAAACTTTGACAAGAGTCAGCTATTCTGTACAGGCATTGAAGGCTGTGGGTGGGAAAGGTATTTAAAATCAAAATGACCTTAATCTTTGACCTAGTGACTGCAGAAACAATAGGATATTTTTGTAAGGATCTCTATAGTTTTTGGGGTCAGTAGGTCAAAGGACAAGGTAACAATCACCTTCAATCAATAAGTAAAGAATGCTTTGGCCTACAGTCCTCAGATTTGGTGGGGAGTTTGGTCATAACCGGTAGATGAACCCTATTGATTCTGAGCATGGTAACCAGTAGGAATCTTTAACACAACTGAACTCAGAGACGTAACATTTGCAGATCTATTTAGAGACAATAGATGCCCAACAAGAACAATACTATTGCAATAAAAAACAATGAACCTAAATATGACGACACGACACTATTACGAACACCACAATTTACCAGTATCATCAACTTAGAATCAGACCCATCACCTTATTTATAATATTACCCACAGAACCAAACAGAAGAATCACAGAACAAGACACTGTAACCTGAATACCCAACACCGCCGAAATAGACAAAAACAACAACCCCCATTTTAATTATAACAACATGATATTATACAGTGCAAGGAATAAAAAAGTACAATAAGTACATGACTCAGAATACCCAGGAGTCGTAGACGGATAACGAAATACAAACTAAGACTACCACTGAATGCAACCCCGACACCACAGTCCAATACTGAACACAGATGACACTTCAAATTCAAATTATTTTGCGACTGTTTTTCCAACAACATCGACATCAGTGAAAACGAACAACGACCTCCCAACAATAAAATGAAGATCACATGCCCTAATGAACGTAACCCAGTATAAAAAACTGTAATGAATAAATACGAGAAAAAACAATCGCACAACTCCACAAACTAAGAGCAAATATACATGCATAATCATCAATGCAGGAATGAAATTAGAAAACAAGACATAAAAATTACAACAAAAAATGGAGACAAAATATTAAACATACAATGGGACAGTACTACAGCTACAGACAACTACTGGGCAACATTTATAGCTTGGATAACATGAGACAGATTATGAAAAACTAATAGCAATAAAACACGTGCACAACCTATATTTAGAACTACAACATCAACACTTTTAGTCAAACAACACAAATTTTAAAAAGATACATAGAACAAAACAGACAAGACACATCTACATACAATGAACAAGTGGAAAAAATACAACAGAAACAACCGTTAAAAATACACACACAAACAGAAATCAACACAAAAATATCACAAACACAACAAGAAACAACATTATCTAAACACACATACAACTTTGAACTTATTCAAACACACGCAGACAGCATACACATACTCAGAACACAAATGCAACAATTATAAAACAACATAAAAGAATTAAATGACAAAGACACAGAAGAAAGCTTCTTCAAAGAATCAGTGAAGCATTTCAAGATGTCACCAGAAAACACCTTAAAGTTAAAGGAAGTATTCTCAACAATAAGAGACGTAACAACAACGGCAAACAAAGTCAGCGAAACAGTAGACCATGTCACCAACACAGTACAAAACGTTACAAAATCAATAAAAAAAAACATTAAAAAACTAATGCCAGAAATAAATTAAAAAAACTAGAAGACTTCAGAAAAGACATGAGCCAAAAAGTAATAGAAGTACAAGAACTAGAAATTATATGAATATACGATGGAGAGCCGTTAGAATTAAATATAACACAATTTCAGATACCACCAAAACAACGCTCTAAGACGGTAACCAACCTGTCAATTATGATGAAGGACTAGTACACAATCACACTGAAAACCTTCCACAGCAAATAAACAACAACACAATATAATCAACCACCTTTGCACTAGACGACAGAGCCAAAGACATTACAAGAGGATGAAAATTGAAAAAAAACATACTACACAAAATACATCCCAACTGAAGATAAAGATCAAATTACAATAATTTGTCTACCGCTGGCAAACTCCACAATATATTTAGGATGATCCCCCTAAACACAGAGCCCTCCCACAGCTTAATAAGCGCAATCAAACACCTGCTCAATTCAAGTCCAGCAAATTGTGAACACCATGGATATCACATGCACCTATTGGTAGCACATACAGCATATTAAGGACGAAACACTGCTCACTCATACCAGTTCGTCCAACTGACCAACGCAATAAAAAAACAAGTCCAAAGCCAAACTTCGCAAAGTACATGATAAAACCACCAAGAGTATACTGCAACAATGAACAAATGCAGCAACTAATTATTAGAAATGACCAGCCATTGCAACTTGCACCGAATAAAACGAAGAAAAAACTGTCCTAGAAGAAAATACAGAAATGCTATCAAACTTAATGGAAAATATCAAACAGATCTGCCTTATTCCAAGCTGCCGTGAAGCAGAAGACAAAACGGACAAAAATAAATTCCTCAAACTCTCTCGACGTAGTGACTGGAACAGGATATACAATCAGACTACTGATCAACATAATATGCAAATTCGAATGGACAGCCGCTCATATGCCAACATATACTGGACTCTTTGCGTTATACCGTAAACGAAATACACCGGAAGTGTGTTTAACAGCAAGGCTTTTCCTTTTGATGCCTGCCTGGACAAGACTGTCATTCTGATAAATGGACTGTTTATAGCATCATCTGATTTTCATGAATGTTCTCGGAGGTGTGTCAACCCATGTCAATATATAAAAAAAACAACATCCAGTTATAATGCAACGAAAACCATGCAACCTTACAAGTAACCTAGCCATCTGGAGATACTTTGTGAATGATGTCAAACCCCTAAAAACAGAATGTTTCGACTATAGCAACCTTAAAGAAAGCAAAGTTCTGACTGGCATATACAGTAAAGAATCACCAAACTTCCACTATTTTCAAGAAATATTCGGCGCCATAGAACGGGTAAAATTCACCACCAGTGTACAGCTACATATGACAACAACTGACGTCCGCCACGTTTACTACGACCTCTTTGAAATAACAAACCGCCAATATAAAATCTATATTCAATGATACCAACACGACACCAGTATTAAGAAAACGGCATACAACCTGACAAAACCACCACCATCGTCGCAATAGAAGATCAAGAAGAAGAGAAAACACAAGACAAACCTCACCAATGATTACATCTCCATCTGCAAAAGTAATCTCTTCACAATCAAAAGGAATGACCCCACTTTCGATGAATCAACTACATCCCCCCCCCCTGCAAGAAACAAAGGATATCCACAAAAAGGGTACGTGTCAAGACAACTGAAAGTACTTCTTCGAGCGAACTCTTTCCCCAATCAAGGAGCTCTTCAGAAGAAGAACAAGACCTGGGAATCTCCAGACGAAACGTCCTTACTTCAAAAATCTAGAAAAGAAAATGAACCCTGGAAGACACGCCTTTCTACAAGCCAGTAGGACCCTACACAAGACATAAATACTATTGTTATATATATGATATTCGTAGAAGAAACCAAAATTTATATCAGTTTTATAAACAAGGTATTTATTTAGTTAGTTACTTTCATAATAAAGTTGTTTCTAAAGGACATTCTATAAATATGACCCCATACCTTAATAAAATTATATCAATCATATACCTCATAACTAACTAATTACTTTATATAATTATAAAAAAGAGGCTGTGGGCAAAATGGTACTCTAAGTATTGATTGGACAAGGTCTGGTTTACGGACGAACAGACCGTCCGACATGTTAAAAACAATATACCACCGCTTCTTAGTAATGAGTAATGATAATCTCATCATTTTCGAATACTTCTGTGAAAGTCAGTTGCAGGTATGTAAACATAAGTCATACAAACGCATTATTCCTTTGACTTCGAATTCAAATACTTGCAGAACTTGTCAATATATTTTTAAAAATAAAAAAAAAACAGCCAGTCAATACATTCTTCACATACATAAACACACACAGTAAAAAAATCCTGAGAAAACGTTCACTTTGTAATGATAAAGATTTGAAAGAAAACTCAGTTTAACTCTGCAAAAAGAATCATGGAGATATTAAAGTAATTCTAGAGAAGATTTCACCAGAAGCCCCAAAAGAAATGATAGATATTTTAATAAATCAAAAGCAAAACCTTAGCAGTGATCCAAAGGGAAGACATGGAAAAAGAATGCCTAATAAGTCTGTCACTGTGGCCGCAGAAAGAACTACCAGCAGCTGAGAGAGCAAGATTCTCTTATATCCACCAGGTTAAGAATATTATGTCTTGCTGAAACGTTTTAGAAATAAACACAATCAGTCTTTCCAATATTTTTATTGTTCAATTCAATTAAAGTAAAATTTAACAAAAAAACATAATTATGTAATACTCATCCTTTGAATAATAATTTCCCTCTAAACTATCCATTTGGAGCCATAAATGGAGCTATGTTATTCTGTTATTTTCGATTTCCAGACTGACGGCTCACACGGAATCTTTTCATAACATGTCACAACCAAACTATTTTATTTTCATTTTAATTCGAGGTTAAAAACCTGATTGTTTTTATAGATTAATATCGAAGTAAAATTTAAGAGTGTAATATCGATAAATTCTTTACACCTTGCAGAACATTTAGTTACTACAAAGCTGTGGTAAACCTGCAGGCGGGGTTCAATTAAAGCGTTTTCCATTGAATGGACCAAGTAGCTTAAAACAGAAGTCCGTTGATGTGTTTTGTGTTGTGTGTGTGTGGTTTGGATTTGTATTAACGAGATGAGCATCCAAGAAGATCTTTGTCTCACTAAATATAAGGGAGATATAATGGTTATTGGTTCTCACGGGTGATACTATGCGTGTGTTAAAAGATCACTCACAACGTTTACTGGCGAAACATTCTTCAAATACTTTACTTTGGGCTAATGGCTTCCGTTTTCCGTTTGCCTGATTTCCCGTGACGCAAGCCAAAACTGGAAAAATTTGATTTTTGTTTCGGCAAGCTGTGAAATTATTAAATTTTCATTGGTTTAGTACACTTTGTGTCTATGAACGTGGCCTAAAAAACGTGACCATTTTTTTGAAAATTCTACACCTAGGTTTGCAGAACTTTAGCTCAACAAATATTTGGTCACTACCAGATCCAGAAATCAATATTGTGAAAGAATATTTGCACGTCATTTAACAGGAAAGGAACTGAATTCTTAGAAGCAGAGAAGGCCAATCATACAAGAGACAATTATGTTTTCATTTTGAACACTGGGTAAAGGCTTTAAGATGGGACAGTAACACTAATTACATCCCTATCCATAGATGGTTTAAAATGACAACCTTTTTCTGACAGTAGAATCCAAAATGAAAAACAAACTAGCTTAAGAGACCTTGAACAGTGACATGCTCTGTCTAATGGAATGCTTCCTGAGGTCAGCTGGAGAATATAGCTTAGCACTCGGTGATACTGTGTCACAATTGTGCAAATATTCCGCAACATTACACCTGTGACGGACATTGAGAATGAACGCCTTAACGAGCTGTTGGTTGTCTTTCATTGGTTCTACGACTTGGAGACGCACACTGTAGAAAAAAGATTATATCATCCATTGAAAAAGACAAACAGTAACTTTACCACAACTGGTCTATCATAGGCTGCATGAATTTCTGTCTACAGAAGCGTTAGAATAAGAAATATATCAACAGTCCCCGCTCGCACAAACAGCGATGTAATTGATAACATATACTGTCATCAAAGGGGTACAGTGAATAATAACAACACAAATCCAACATTTTTGAAATATGTAAAGAACATAAATACAGTTATACAAGGTCAGAATGCTGTTTCCAAAAATTTAAACAATGAACAGAAGAGGTGTGAACCATTATGATTTAATGTAGCTAGAAACTCAATAATGTTAAAGCCAGACAAGAAAGAGAATGTTAGTAACAAGTAAATATAAAAGTAAAACAACCAAACACAATAGTCATGTTGTCTACCACGATAATTTATAAAGTGAATAAAGGATATCTTTTCTAACGGGGCCAGTTATGGGCATCATCAACTCAATACGGATTTCTATTCTTTGGACCTTGAAGGTCGATGTTAAGTTAGTACTCTTTTTAATCCCGCTGCTGCGCAAAAGTAGAACTGATTCGAATTCGTTCAGTTATTTCAAAACATAAATACACTGCTGTTTCTTCCAGTGGCAGATACATAAAAGAAAGGTTGATCCTCGTGCATTTGGACTGACCAGACAGCTGGTTATACATGTATGCCTGGGAAGATAATGCTTTGTTTTGAAACCGGCGATTTATATGTGTGTCAAGTTTCAAAGTGGTATTCTAAATAATTATAAAAAAACATTTTACTGAAATTAACTGTCACGTTTACCAAAGCTTGAACACACATCTGAAAGATACAAGTCATACAGAATAAGTGTTGCAAAAGTGCCTTAACATTGGGAAGCACGTGTCTTCAGTTAAGTATTTATCAGTGAATTGAAATATGTTAGCTATTTTTTATAGTTGTTATCTTTAAGAGTGATATACAGGCTATTAATAGTTAAAAGACTCACTGGCATAATTAGCTTGAGATTATTCTCTACTTACTACCAGGGTATGATCATGTTAAATTCACAAGACCCTTGCGAGTTTGGACTTGCCAGACAGTTTCTTGCATTGTAAATTGGTTCTCACGGCGATTTGACGTCAACGTCGAAAAGTTTGTCTGAAAACGGTAACGGCAAGGTCAAGCGACTTCGGTACTTAATTATTCAATTCTGTTCCAGCTTCATCTAGTACATTTGTAATAGTCTCAGGATATTTATGGAACGTATCCAACCACTCTTCGTGCTTACTGATGTTTGAATAATCAGTTCACACTTACAAACTAAAAGTAATAATATCCCTAGTCACGGTTCTTACGCTTGATTTCTTAGGTGACACAGTATCTTTTTCATTGTTGTAAATAACTGATGGAAGGTTACACTTTTTTAATCATTTTTTACAGAAGAGTATTTACACGTTCTTTTTTTTTTTTTTTTTTTTTTTTTGGTTTTACGCTGACTTATATACCTTATTGGTCATATGTCACTGGTGATGTTCCTTGATTTCTAACAAGTAATTAAATAATTTCTCTTTACAGGTGACTGGCCCTTTATCCCGTACAATTTGCATTAATCAGTGGTTAGCGTAGAGTGACCATAGACATAATGTCCAAGATAATAAGTCACGGAGAAATTTGCGACCAGCCCTGGGATCGAACCAACGCCCAAAGGATAACGAATCAAGAGTAGTAGAACCGGATACTGCACTAACAAAATTGTGTATACTCTTTATAACTATTACCTAGTGTTCCTCTTTACCTGAATAAGTGTTTAATTGCACGTTAATATTTTTGTACGTATGCATTGTAAATTGTCTGCAGGTTAATAACAGTATCATCCTTTTCAACACAACATATATTACTGCTAATGATATACTTTTAAGCATGCTGGTATCAAGTGTTTACTAGCAATTGTGTACATGTTATTGACTCGTTTCATTGAATAACTGTGTATTTGCATGCAAAATTTTGTAAATTGTTTCAGCACATTATTTTTTATATAAAACAATGGAAACATCAGCTGTGTATCTTTTGTAACTATTATTATTCAAACGCAAAAAAAGTGTGCACTTTTTCAATTTTCTAACAACCAATCGTAGTAGTCTGTCTCATAAAGGTTCTTATTCCTTTGAAATACAGTTGTCGCTTACTATTTTGTTCATTTGTTTATTTTTTAAGAAAAGACCTAAGCTTGAATAAGTAACCACAGTTTAACCCTTTTTTCGTATGAGCTAGCAACTCATGTTTGTTTCAAATTTAAGTTTTTATGAATTGTACATTTAAAATAAAACGAGCCGCATCCATGACCTGACATTTAATCACTGGACCTCTCAATGATAAAGGGCTATGGGTTCGACCGTAGCTCTTTTTGAGAGAAAGTTGGTATGTTTTTTGGGAAAATGGATGTGTAGAACTGGCCCTTCCCAGCAACAATGGCTAGGTGAACCCGTCTGATATGACTGAAATTGATGAAAACGCGCGTTAAACTCTAAACCAATTTAAACAACCAATAAATAAATAAAAAATATAAATTGTACACACATTGTAATACAACTAGCAATCTTTTGAAGATGCAGACCTAACTATGGAATCCCAGTTTACGTACAAATAGTTCAACTGGGGATTTATTGTGTCTCTTATTTATGCGTTGCAAATGTAAGTTTGTTCATGCAGTACTCTATTTTCAAAAGATTGCTATCCGGAATGGCTATTTCTCTTGTTCTACTGAGACCAGTAGACAGGCGGTGTCTCTAGTACACCAACACCTACGTCAACTTGCTTATGAATGGCAACCGGACGATCCAGGTTAGGTTCAACTCTGTCATCAAATCTTGTGGTGAGTAATATTCAGATAATAACCACCTCTAAATCAACTTTAACATATTAACATGATATGTCACATGCCAAAATAAAAAATATTGTCCTGCCTATATCTAGAAAAGTTTTTTAGCAAAATTTTCTTCCAAGATTCTTATACCATTAGAAATCTTTCTGCCGTTACAGAACCAAACTTTTACACTCGATGTGTCTATAAATTCATTTACCTTGTCTTTTCGTTCTTTAAGATATTTCCCTTTAGAATCTCATTTTTATATGAATATTTCCAAAAGGGGTGCACAGATAACTGTATTAATTGTCTTGATTTTTTAAAGAAATTTATCTATTCTTCTTAATTCAAGAGGACGATCCATATAGCCTCAGCCATTTTGATCTGTAACGACACCTTTTGTTATCTTGAAATTTCTCAAAATCGTCTCGTAACAAGTGACAGTATATAATATCGATTCACATTCAAAGAATAAATTCGATAACGCGATAAGTGCGTAACATGTTACTGAGTCGTTATCTACAGCTGATAAGTGGGCTCGTATAAGAAATGAAAACGTCTGAATTTATTTTGACACATACAAGACGTTGTAGTGTTGCAATAGTAAGAGAGGAAAAACATGAGCGTCAAAACTACAAATTAGAACCAAATTCAAGACAACTTCTGAACTGAAACAAATTCCTAACAAAGATCACACTCAGTTTGACGTGTTACATTGAATCTAAACTGCGTATCTTACTGACAGCTCTGTCATGAGTCAGACACAAAAGACTAAATAATTCAGCTGTAGACAAATTGTGTATTTTATTTTCATCCGGCTACAACAGAAGACGAAACCCCTTGAAATGACACATCGATCTTCCGTATATACGGAAAAGGGCTCCCGTATACAAATGTGTATTAAATGAACACCAATTCAGATACTCAGTAACCATATTCTTACGAAATTCTGTATTGCAAATACGACTGAACATGTATTAGTAAGCTAATGATAATTTGCCAACATAATTATTATCCTTGTTATAAGTAAATGGTATTGTGTGAAATCCAGTTTATAAGGCTGTCTAGTCTAGACGTTTTATTATAGACTGGATAGTGGACTTAAATGTCATATTTACTTACATAACAGACAGATAAATGATACAGATTCGTCTTTGTATTTGTCCAGTCTGCTTTGGAAACAATACCCACGCAAGAACCATGCAGTCATTTATCACAACGGTCGCAACAAATCATCACAGGAACCGTCATAAGTCATCGCTTTCAACATTGTCGGAAATTACCGATTTTCTTTAATTTCTTTTTTTTTTACTTTGTGTATTATTTCCACATTTTGACCTTTTACCCTTTCCTTTGTCTGCACCCTTATTTTTATCTGCATCTCGGGTTTCTGTAGACGGGTTTTCTGTAGTTTTATTTGCACAGTGGCGATTAACTACGTTGTAAAAACATCCTGGTTGAAATCCATCCAGGAACACGTGGCATCAGCATAAAATTACAATTTGAATGGTGTTTATTAGTTCATTATAAAGATGTTCTTCAGTATGCTTTGATTAAGTACGTATTTTGTATGCCTCACAAAGTATTTAGAGGCTCCCTTCGTATAAAATCTCTTACAAATATTTGTCGTCTTCAAAAACACCAGCTTTAAGTTTAAGATGTGAGGACAATTTTCTTCCGATTTATCGGAACAAGTACATTCATAACTTTAATTTTTTGACTGTTTTTCTTTCTTGTTTTAGATTTTTTTTTCTGTGCGCTTTTCCCTTTTCCAGTTTTCCACGTGATTATCTTTCCTCAACAGCGTTGCCGAAACATTTTGAAGAGCAAATTTTTGAAAAGTTCTTTCATGATGTTAATATTTGATACAACAATTTCCTCGTCTTCATAATTGTCAAAATGCATGTTTTCGAACAAGTTTTGTCAAGCAATGAGCAATTCATAATTTTCCATTTCTTTATATATCACTATGTTAACAGTCTCCTTTCCAAAGTTTCAGTTTTGCGTTTTTACTGTTAAACGCTTCATAGTAGGAAAAACATGCTCTGTCTGGCATTTTGTTTTATAGATGCGGCAATTAAAGTTTCTTGATAGTTGGTTGAAAATGATAAGTCAGAGTATGGATTCAGTAAGATTATTTAAATTACAAATCTATTGTCTGCAGGTCTCTGCTTGTTTTTGACACTTTAAGTTTTGTTGCACAATAACCACCAACGTATCTAACGTTACCCTTCTTTCTTAAATTGTCCAATGGGCACCGACCTCTTTTATACATAAGAATTTCTCTCAATTTCGAAGTTATGAAGTATAGATGTGAAAGAAATTGATCGGATTTTAACAGAAGATTTCAAATGGCTATTCATTTGAGTGCAAAAAGCTGTAATTAGTTTTCGTTGAGCAACATCTCCATCACTAAAATGTGTCTGAAAATCTTTCGAACGAACAAGAAAATGTTATGAATGGCTGCATATTACCTAGAAACAACTTATTTAACCTCGTCGTTTCGTTTTCTATTGGTGTTTTATTACATTCTATGACAGATTTCTATAATATTGTCCTAGGATCTAAGATATCAGGAAGCACTGGAGGTCCATACAGAGGCAGATCCTGTACATTGCTTTCGTAAAACCCCGTTTCTCTAACTAAACGGCTGTTAGCCATAGTAATACAGTCATCATCGGCCTTGTCAATACCAGTGTTTTCATTGCCAACATCACACAAATTATCAAATTAAAAAGGAATGTATTAATATATATATTCACCTCCGTAGCAACTAAATCGTCAGCTTGTGGTACAGACATACTGTTATTAAATGTTTGAACTGAGACAGAATGTTAATAATAAGTGATCCTTCAAAATGAATTACATGCAAATGTTCAGCTAAGGTTGAGAGACTAGCTTCAGCAAACGGCCGAGATTAACATCCACAACATCCTATCTATTAAAGATAATTAAATGAACATATTAGCTTGTATTTTTATTTCAAGTTAGGAAATGGGTAAAACATTTCCGTGTTAACTTAAATAATATTTTATTTCATTTTTCCAGTGTTTTACTGTAATATAACAGTAGACGACATTCTGATAGCCCCCATGTGAAATTTACAATAAATAATTTTCACTGTGCAGTACCACTTTTTCATCCAAACTGCACTCCATTCACTTATATCTACACAGTAACTCCCTTTCGTTTATTTCCAAATAATGTATATGTAGGTAATCAAACAACAACAACAAAAAGACCGTCTGCTTACATCTTCAAAAAGGTATGAACTGGTAACAATAAACAGAATGTCTGAAGAATCTGGACTTTTTAGGCTAATAACTAAAGATTTTGATAATGATTATTCATTTGAATTTGACAATGTGTCATTTATTGCGTACATACATAATGCTTTCATCACAGTTATCAGTTGTTTTAAAGGCAGATGAGCATGTTTGATGAATGGAACAGATTTGCGAAAAGGGTTATTAATCAGCTGAATATTATTTTTGAAGCTGAAATATTGATTTACACACGAAATATTTCCAGCCAATATTTTATAAAAAAATATAAAAATGGTGTTTCCTATCCTATGCGACGCGCACTGGTTAGCTACTTTTGTATTTCCCGCGTGAATCCGTGGTGGTGCTTAGGAATGTCATGTGATCATTTCAACAAAATATGCATTCGGTGTACCTTGCCGATTATCGACAGCCCCATTTGTTTCAAAATGCCGTTGAATGACCACGTGACATTCCCATGATGTCCCTTGTCGCTAAATATAGAATCTATTTTTGTTTCGGGATTTCTTTAGCGGATTGTTTTCAGGTCAGGTAAACTATTTCCTCCTGGAGGGTTTGAAATGTAGAGTTTTAGTGAAAAGTACACGTACGTGTTACATAGATTGATCTGTTAACGATCTGTTTACTGAGTACACCTGTTCGAACCTGCAGTTCCCCCTTTAAGCGGTCGCATCTTAGGATGAAAAGCAACAAATCTAGCCTACGTAAAAGCATCCGCGCGCTGAAAATTTGGTTAGAACAAGAGAACGTATAAAGCGTAATTTTCTCAAAAGATGATATTTCCTATTACCTCCCTTTAATTTCGGAATTTTTATTAAAAAACCTTAACCTTTGGTTTTGACGAATTTATTTTATAAACACAGTTTAAATAGAGAGTCACACTGGGAATGTTGTTGCCAAATTATTTTCAAAGCCAGCAGTTTTAGAGAAGAAGATTTTTCAAGTTTTTTATTTAGGAAGAAGGAAAAACAAACATGTGACCCCCATCGCAGGGTTAATTTTGTCCCCAGGGACATAATTTGAATATACTTGGAAGAAGTCCATTAGACAATGCTTAGTACAAAATTTTAGAACTTGGGCCTAGTGGTTTCAGAGAAGAAGTTTTTTCTATAGTTTTTCTATATTAGCCAAAGAAAATTAAATGACCCTTGGTCATGGTCATTAATGATCCCATGGGCATAATTTGAAATATTTGATAAAGTTCCTTAAATGATGTTCCATGCAAAATATCTAAACCTTGGTTTCAGAGAAGAAGATTTTTTTCAGATAAAATATTTTAAACATATTTATAGCTCCACTGGGGCTGGTCCAATTTTTATCCTAGTGACATATTTTGAACGAACATGTTAGAGGTTTACTAAACAATGCAAAACACAAAATATCTAAGCACTGGGGTATACGGTTTCAGAAAAGATTTTTAGTCTACCCTATATAGGCCTTTGTAAATCAAATGACCCCGGGGCGGGGCCACTTATGACTTTGGGGCAGGGCCATTAATAATCACAGGGGCATTACTTGAACAAACTTGGTAGAGTGCCTCAAGATGATGCTCCATGCAAAATATCCTAGCCCATGGCCTTGTGGTTTCAGACAAGAAGATTTTTAAAAAGTTTTCCTTATACAGGCTCTTAAAAAATTAATTGACCCACGGGGCTGGACTATAAATGACCATAGGGGCACAATTTGAACAATTTTGATTGAGGTTCTCTAGCAGGTGGTCCATACAAACAGTCTTACCTCTAGGCCTTGCAATTTAAGACAAGAATATTTTCAAGGTTTTCCCTATATTAGCCTGTAAAATGAATTGACCCCCGAGGCAAGGCTATTTAAGACCCAAAGGGCATGATTTGAACAATCTTGGTAGACGACCTCAAGGTGAACATGTATACAAAATATCTAGGCACTAGGCCTTGTGGTTTCAGACAAGATTTTTATTTTTTCCTCTCTGTTGCGACGGCAACCAGAGTTCTTGATGGAATTCAATTTTCTAAACAACATTGGTAGAACGTCATGCAAGAAACATCCCAGCAATGTTTAATCAACTTTGACCAAGTGGTTTAATGAAAAAGTTTGACGCCACTTCACGACGGACACAGGGCAATCAGAAAAGCAAACTGCGAGCACGTTGTGCTCAGTTAAGCTAAAAACTGTTATCTCAATATAGCCCTTAGATACATGGCAGTGAACAGAGTTTAGTTTTTACATTTGAATTGATTAATTTCGAAGTTTTTAATAAAGACCCCTGTTCGACACAATGCCCTGTTCGACACAATGCACTACTGAAGGAAGTTTTGTCTTTCTTCTTTACCTGTAAATGTACAGTAAAACTATGTAAAACAAAACTTCAAGACCCGGGTGCTCACCACTTTTCGTAGAATCTGCGGCAAGTTTTTACGAAATGTGTCGCAGTGTCTTTGAATTAATTTAGCAACATCTTGACACCGATTCCTTAATATTAGAGGAAGAAAATGACCCCCTGTCATTCTTTGTGGTGAAGACATAGACGAAGATTTGTTTGGTTGCGAAAGAAGGAATTTCTGTCAAATTTCAGAGCTGCAAGAGATGAATTCTTCCACTACTCATACGCTGGTATCTACCCTGAAAACCTTCCTTAACCTAAGTAATGCAGTGAAGAACGCGATACCTAGAAACAGAACCGTACAAGTACTGTATGCGTGGAGACCTAGGTACGGATGTTCGAATAATAGGCTGCCATTTGTAATCTCAGTGTACCAGAAAGGAATGGTGCCACCTGGCTTTCCTTGGTACAGACCCTTGGAAACCACCCAAAGGTAAGTGGTCTTGTGACAAATGTCGCCAAATGACCAAATCAATGAGTAAACCAAAGAAAACAAAATCACCTAAAGATGACAAAGAACCTCCTTAGTAATTAACATCTTACTTTTACTAATTCTTTACTTACATATCTGCTGTGTAGTTGTGAATTGTATGAATTGTTGTTGCGTAGTACATGTGAAAGAATTAATAACGTAGTTTTTTACTATTGAAACGTCAGAACGTCATTTTTGTCAGTTTAACGACGTTGGACGTCAGCGCCCTTGTTAACAAGAGCACCGCTGGGCGGAGCGTTATATGCTCAAAAGGTGTTTTTCTGAGTATGATGAATCTGTGATTAAAGGGAGGAAACCATAGGCTTTGGAATTAAATGATTTGCTTTAAATTTTGAACTTTTTGCTTTTGATTTATATTTTTATTTTTAACATTTTATAATTTTAATTTTAGAGGTTAATAGATCTTTATCACATCTCAATTTTAGGTTTTATCTTTTGTATATATCCTAGTCTTTCAGAAGTTGTTCTTGCTGTGATGCATGGATATTAAGTTATAATGCAGTTGATTTTCACCTTGACCTTTTATGTACATATCACTAACAGTATAGTGGTCTGGCAACGATCCTAAGAAGTTTGTAGTCTGTATGGGAAGTAGTTGCCAGGTTATACAACAGAAATGCTTTTCAGTGTTAAGGTTATTGTGACCTTGACATCTGACCTACTGATCCTAAGATATACGGGGGTCATTTTCTCAATGTAATCAATCATCAAATGAAGTTTGAATTCTGTATGACAAAATGGTTATAAAGTTTTACAGCGGAAATAGTTATTCAGTGCTTAAGTCACTGTGACCTTGACATACTGACCTCCGAAATAAATAGGGGTCATTCACTCAATGTGTGCAAACATTATGAAATTTTGAAGTCTCCATGACAAATTGTTGTCGAGTTACATGTGTTGAGTGTAAATGATTTTAAACATTTTGATCACTGTGACCTTGACTTTTGACGTACTGACCCCATAATATATATGGGTCATCCACTCAATGTGTGCAATTACGATAAACAGTTTGAGTTTCTATAACAAATGATTGTCAAGTTACCTGGCGGAAAGGTTTTCAATCTTAAGATCACTGTGACCTTGACCTTTGAGCTACTGAATCCAAAATCAGTAGGGGTCATCCACTCAATGTGGGCAATAATCGTATTAAGTTTAAAGACTGTAGGCCAAAGAGTTACTCAAGTTATCCCCCAGAAACCAAATTGCTAACGGACGGACGCCCAGGACCATAACATAATATGCCCCTTTCGGGCATATAAAATGATTACAAGGCTCTGTTATTATTTTTCCGTTGAAGTAAGAATCAACATTTCTGAAGGAATATGCTAACAATGTCAAATGTCAATTTATAATATAAAGAAACAAACAGAAAGAATTGGTGAATGAATTGAAGAATTCAAGAAACCACATAGGCGTGTGTTCCTGGTCGCAGGCTGCAAGGACCGTTAATTTCTAGAATCACTGAAAGACAGGATTATATAGACATATTATGGAAAAGCGGGACATGTATTGGAGACCCAGACCTAATGTCAAAGCTGCAACATAGGTTGGAGGGCAACGAACGTCCACTTGTTTTCATTTGGCTAGGGACAACATGTGACTTTAGTCAGAAACGGCATTACAACCGATTTTGTGTTAGGGGCGTTAAGGCAGACGATGTGATATTGAGCCTATGAACGGAATAGGACATATCTTTCTTCTCCAGTGTACTCTATTACAATCTGGAATAGACTGAAATATGTACAATAACGAAGATGTCAAATTAGAAGACATGATTTCATCGTTTAAAAATGCGGAAAATGAATTCATTCAAAAACTGAAAAGGTCAAATACCTCATTACTTTTTCAACTACAAAACAAATATATTGATGATATCCATCTCAGTGAAGAACCTTTGGAACTTTGGTTAATCTAAAGCAACTGGTGAAGGATTCAATAGAATAAATGTATGATGAATTCGTCCGTCATAAAGTTTAAAAAAAACGTTTTACAGACGTATTATTAAAATCATCGTCGGAAACCCACGTTCGATTCATTCCGTTTCACTCTATTTATCTATCGTGAGACAATTGGTTGGTGAAAATTTCGTACTTATAAATAATTCATTACCTACTTTCATTGGTTTCCGAAAGATTTCCCTTGCGCCATATCAGCCAATGAAAGTACTCGTTACAATTTGCTTTTCGCACCCATGTTTAAATCTTGGGAAATACGTCTATTTTAAGTAACTTGTCATTATTCATACTCTTCACACTGAAGACAAATGGTCATTTTCACATTTAATCGTTGAAATAATGTATGTGAATGAGAATTGCCTCTCTGCCTACATGATCAATTTGAAATGATTCGGATGATATCTATTATGTGTACTACTTAGTAGAAACACGACAAAATAAGAACTGGTATTTATCTCACAATATAAAGTAAGTAATTTCAATTACCTATTGTAAATTGATAAAGGGATACTTTCTCTTAGAAATATGTGTTATTAAAAAATTACTTGATAAAGGTCCTGTTACTTATTCGAAGGCAGTCATATGGGACCCATAGCCGAAGGCCGAGGGCCAATATGACTATCTCGAGGACAAATAACAGGGTCTATACCAATTCAATTATTTAATGACAATTTCATTTCGTAACAATTCCAGAACTGCTTCACCCTCCATCTTTCTGTCGTCTGCTTCTGTTCACGAGAGTTACAAGTGCAAAAAATGCTATTCACACAAATACCATACTAAGGCCATGTACAACCTTTTTGGGTAGTCACTTAGTACTGCTAAACAAGATAAAAGTCGATAGAACAATTTTAAATTGTCCTAATTCTCGGTGCTATCTCTTGGAAAAGAAAATAGCTGCCGTTTAAAATTGAATTTTATATCAATTTTTCGGACCTGATCTTATAGATCAAATTGAGCTATAAGAGGGTCAATATCAATATCCTTTTTCCGGCCCGGGGCCGATCAATGTTATTGATATTTACCCTATTTTTTAGAAAGTCCGCGTTTTATTGCGTCAGGCGTCTGGTATGTTGTTGGGTGGATAATTAATGGTTATGAAATAATAAACGTTATTAGGTACCTATATTTTTGTTTGATGCTGACCTTATAATTAGAAACACAGCGCCAAGACACTTGAGTGCGGTCTGCTAAATGAGTGTGTATTGGGAGTCGTAAAAACGTACATAAAAATCAAAACAAAAAAAATATCATAACGTTAAACGTGGAAAAACAACGTGATTACTTATCTATAGGACTAACTCATCATAAAACATTCATCTATTATAAGAACATCACAAGACTTTTGTCTAGGGCGTCCTTCCCTTTCTAATTTAATTAAATCGCACAACCTGTACTGCTAAAATAACACCCACACCTACCGCATTACCGATGTTTCTCTGTCTATAAATTGTGTTGAAGAAATAGCAGTTGTAGCGGTAATATATACACGTTTTCCTGCGTTCTTGAGTTCTAGCACTATCAGCTGTATAACATACGCTTTGCCCGAACCACCCTGACCAGTGCCCTAATTTGAGGCAAGTCAAAAAGTCAATTTGTTCAACATTTAACATGTCAATCAATAGAGGGATAAACTTACCTATAATATTCAGTTTTCAACATAACCCACAGAATACACAAAATGAAAACACGATTCGTTTATCTGCTGGTTCCGCGCACGACTGCTGACATATTCACGAACTGTCTGTATTGGTACGGGAAATCGAAATAGTGTCGCTGCTGTCATTATTTCTCGAAAGAATATGGGGCAGCAAGTAGATGGTGAGTGTTTTATTTTCAGTTTCAACGTCATTCTTTCATTGAGTATGATGAGACCGATATTGATAGACACAGCAACATTTTCCGGGCTTTTGAATTTATTGAGAAAACACAGGAAAAACATTGGCACTTGAGGTGATTTGCAATGTTTCATAACTTGTGTATGTTTAGTGTTGGCTAATGAGTCTGGGCTTTTCTTTAAAGGCTATGTTTTATGGATAACGGTAGGATCAGTTGTTTGTGGATGCTATTCGTAACCTTTATGCTACAAAACTCTTGAGCAAAGGCAGATAACGGAGGCGGTGGGGCTCGGTAGGGATTGGGTCCCAACTTCAAATGACTTGCTTACTAAAAGGAATTTTTCCATTCAATTCCAGTTCTATTTATAACGTACGCTCTCTCAACAGCTAAGTGAATACACTATCGTTACTTCACACCTCTGCTTTTATAGAGTAGATTAGATATGACTTTACCAATGAACTTATATAACAACCAATGAAAGTTGCTACCAAATCCCCCCTCCCCGCGACCGAAAATACTCTGAGACTATTTTCATTGGTCAAAGGATCTGTGATTGCAAAAAAATTCATAAATAGACAGGTTGTTTCTGACCGAACAAATTTGTAAACACAATTTCAATCAGTACGAGTTACATTAGCTCATACAGCACTGAAAAAAGTATAAGCTCAACAGCCATATACCCAATCGTGATTTGTAACTTTTTGACATTTTTTATGAGTTTATTGCTACGTATACAGTATATAACCGAACCACTTTGAAATGGGGAAATACAAAAGAATAGACAGTGTTTTCTGACAATTTGTACACTTGCTTTATTTTTTGTTTTACACCTTTTGAGTTGTTATTTACGTAACAATCTGAGGTACGGACATCTCGTTGTAATGTTAGTCACTGATTGGCTGAAAAGTAACTGTGGATTTCCGTGTCTAAAAATAAAAATATCGTTCTGAAAATTGAATTTTAGCAGAGGTAAGATGGTGAAACATTCGACCGAGAGCATTTATTACGATAAGTCTGTTTTAGTTATATATTAAAAAAGTTGGGATTAATACAGTACACAGCAGAACAAGCTCGTAAATAAACATTACATAATAGAAACGACATTAATCAAACACTTCTCTTTAGAATCAAACCACTATTTCCTCTCTCTCTCTCTCTCTCTCTGTATGATTTTTTTACTGAAAGTGTAAGGAAAAAAAAGAACTAACTGTGTCGGTTTTTATTCTTGAGTACTACATCATTCGATCTCTTTTTGCGTGCTGCAAAGTTTTGAAAACAATCTAAATCTAGGTTTAATTACAGTAAAATCAATTCTGTAATGCTCCCATGACATGCACCTTTTCGTGATAATAATGAAATGACATTCGATATTCGGTTTGAAAGACAGATGAAAGAAAATAATGACGGCAACAAATCATGACGTAACACCTACAGTCTTTGAATATTTAATCGGAAAGCTAAACTGAAACAAGACAAAAGCGACATACGTTCACAAACGTTAGTTTATTATGAAACAATAATTTTATTTTCTTTTGTTGTTGAAAGAATCTGCAAAGGTATATAATCGCTTTGAGCCATGCATTTTTTTTATTTATTTCTTTTTTAAAACTTGTGCAAATCATTTTATTTTCATGCTTAACTATGTCCCTACAATCAAACCATTTGCATCAATGACATACATGTAACATGCGTGTAACATACTGATAACTGGAAACAAACGGGAAAACATAAATGATATCTAAGAATATACCCTTGTATACTTTTGTACAAATCGAGAGTTACAAAAGAATGCATATTAATATTTATAAAAAAAAGTTTGATGTTGATAAAAGCTGTTTTTAACGATGACCAGATATTATATTTGTTCTAAATTATGTTACCCTGCCCGAAGAAAGACTTAACAGTTTGTGAACAAGGGCATTGACAGGAATGGCTTTCTGCACAGGAGCATATTATATCATTACCAATTTGTTATAAGTCGAAAAGTGCCTCCGCCTTCTCTCAAAGCTTTAAATTATTGCTGTAAAATGCCGAGTCTATTTTCTGCGTGGTCGTCAAAACAGAGAAAAATTAGCTGGCGTATCTAAACAATGTAAAGTGCATGTAAAATGTATTTCTTGTAATATCAGTTCAATAGTTTCTGTAATATGGAAGTCTCTCATTGTACTTTTGCTTAGACCTTCTTTAAACGATCTGCTTTAAAGTCGTTTGGTTAAAAATATTCTCTGTCATTCAACTCTTTAACTGTTGGCATGCTGCAGAACATTTTTATATGAAATTCATATAAAATTATTTTGGAGCAAATGAGAATATAATTCTCCTTAGTCGACAAAATACTTGCGGGCTTGATTAATTCATATTCTGCCGTCCATCAAAAAAGTGATTAAAGAAATTCAAAGTAAGTACTATGTAATAGATAAAATGAATAATGATAAATCTGCTTTTACCAGATACATATTTTTATACATCCTGGGAAACATTGTATTCAGCTATGGTAACAATTTCCGCCACTGACATAGATTTTTTTCACTGGGAAGTACCAATCCATGGAATTAGGATCGATTATCTGACAATGAAAAGTAAAATAAAGAAATATTAGCTAATCTGCCTTTCACCAGACAGACTCTTGGTTACATGAACGATTATTGGAAGATATTGCTTTAAGCTTGAGAGAAACAACTAAGTGCAGACTGGCAGAAAGTTATAAAGTTACGGTTACAAAAATTAGATATTTATTATATAAATTTTCCGATCGGTCTCTTTTTACATTGTATGACGTGCAATGCATTCTCTGTAGTCAGGTTATAAATGTTTTAAAGCGATATTCAATTAGGACGATGCCATACTTTTAATTAAATTTCAATGACTGGTAGGTGATTGAAACATTTCTTGTGTCTTAACTCTAGCATGCATTACAAAAATCAAAATCAAATACATTACATCGATCAATCTCTAATTCACTCTTTATAAGATCTTTTTAACAAGTCCATGGTTATTCTATTTCATGCAAGAAGACAAGGCTTATGTGCAATCTAGGGATACATTGTATTCAATTATATATTAATTATTCAATTATTTTAAGAGCCCGCTCAGCATGACGTTGGGCATATCATTAGATAACAGCTTTCAGAGAACAGCGTTGTCGAAACAAAAACAAAAACGCATCAATGTTTCTATTTGTAATCCTGTTTTATTTTTCGTTTGCTAGGTCAATGATTGTAAAACATAAAACGTAATTACAACTAATGCGTGTGTCCCACAAGACATGTTTAGTGTTCAAGTTCCATGTCGTATTTCAAGGAAACTACAATGGTTTGCTGATTTAATGTTTTTTCTTTCAGTAGAAATACTGTAATTAGTGTTTCAAGTAGATTTGCATATTGCAAAGTCGTTTTTTAGGAAAATTTCATTTACTCCTGAATGAACCGTTACGTGCCACACATTATCAAGTTTGCTGTTACCGTCTTCACGACTGTCCAAAACGACCATTTCGGTTATTCGCAAGCACGGTCATTTAGTGGTATTACAGGTCATTTAAACCTGAATGTCAATATAGTTTGGAAGTTCCATATAAACACTCTAAGAATGCATACTTTGGTTATTTTTTATTTTGTATTTATGCGCTGTATATTCTAACGGTTGCTGATACAAAATGCTGAGATTTCAAGGTGATGATAAAAATGTATAAAGTTGCGTTTTTGCCAAACCTTGATCCTTATGGTTCTTACTTTTTTCGCAGTCCTGTCACATGTCATAAACATAACATGGTTTATCAGAAAATATGGAAACTTGTAACGATGAGACTGTAAAATTTGCGACATTTCAGAAATTGTTTTATGTACACTATTTTTAGACTGCCTTACATATCAAAACAGTCCCAAAACAACAGAAGTCTGCTACATCAAACCTGATTCATCTTGTTTCTTTACCTTCGAATCAATATTTCCAACCTCTTTCTCTTGCAGAAAGCAGCGGTAAAATTGAAAGTCTTAGAGAAGTTTTTCAGTGTAAATATAAGACGCTGAGCCATAGATCATAACGAAACAGACAGAATGTTTAAAGCTTGTTACACGTAAATGTTTCTTTAATCCCTCGGGTACAAGTCTTCTAACCAAACCAACATACTGATGGCTAGAACTTTCTTGTTGCCCAGAAAACCAAACATTGTAATAATTCTACTGTCAGTAGCTTTCTTTCCGCTTCAGCGAAGCTCTTGTTTTTTTTCATTCGTCTAAACATTCTGGATAAAAGTAAAAAATATACTTTTCGCGTCAGGTTTGCTGAAACTGGAAATAAAAGGAAGACAGTAGACAATCTGACTATCCCGATTTCTAATCCATAAAGTTCTTAATGCTTACGCTTTAAGGTTGCTTTTTTAAATGTGAAAATTGCAAACACCACAATCTTGACGTATCAGCTTGAGCTAAGTTATCACATCCATAAAAATTACTAGTGAAAAATCTTAGAGAATTCTTTTTAAAGTCCGCGATATTTCTGTATGACTGAATCATTGTTATTTGTTTAGCGTGCATTGAAGTCTGACATTTCAGTTTTCACTCTTATACATGGCATCTGATTTGATACTATGTGCGTACAGTAGCTATTTATTATCACTCTCTAAATGGTGAGAGATATTGTTTTAGCGTTGTCTGTCCGTTCGTTCGTCACGGTTTGTCCGTCTAAAGCCACAACTCTTTGCAAAGATTTCATTCTAACTGGTAGAATTTTAAATAAAAATCGGGAAAAAATGCATGTCAAGTGCCGTGATAATTTACAAACTCATAGCTGAAATATAACCTTTTGTTTGCAGACAGTATCAGTATGTCCCTCATGAGCCGTATATTCATAGTGATATGAAGGAATTAGTTGTAGCTTAGTGAGTGGGATTGTAAGTTATAACAGCGGAGTGATGCATACAGTTAACACTCCCATAGTTAAGTTATAGCCCTTTGATGTTTTACAATTGTAAGAAGATCAGTCTACAGCCATTACCTTGTAGTGCTTTGTTACAGTTCATTGAAATTTTGTATGATCGTCTATGGGGAAAACTTGAAGAATCACAATTACTCCCGTATAGTTAGCATGGTCAGTAAAGTACATATTCATTAATTCCTTCAAAGTTAACTTAAGAAGTAGTTTGTTTTATGTACTTGCACGAAAAAAAAAAACAACACAACTTGCGTGTTTTCTTTAATATGTACTTTCCAACAAATCTGATGATCTATAAAGCCTTTTATCTTCACCTGTTGCCTTCATACTGCAACTTCCCGATCTGACTTATCTTCCGGTGGGACAGGGGATTTAAACTGTCTTAAAGTTTGCTTGACACTGATGTGCTACAATAATTCGGCTGTAGCCTGTTATTATGTCTGTGTTTTTGTTGTTACCTCTTGAAAGAACACATTCCATCAAACTTGATCAGAGTTATATCATTACAAAATTAGTGTGTGTAGTTTTAGAACTATATTTGCTTTAGTAAGCAAATATAATATTTGTCAAATTAATCAACGATGGTTTTTAGATCAATGTTATGCTCTCAATAATTTAGCATGTGTGTTTCACTTTGCAAATGAGTTCATGGTTTATGCATAGGTGCTCGGTTGTATACAAAAATCCCAAAATTTAGCAAACGTAGAGAAGTACTCTTTTCATACCGTATACATGATACTAAAATGTAGTCATATTCATAGCGTACGTCACGAAACGGTTGAAATTGTTCAAAAATGGCTGCTTAGGAATCTTTTAGTATTATTTCACAGTGTAAAAAGGGTACTTTTGTATATTTGCCTATTTTTGGTTGTTTTTTTTTTTTCATTGGGATTTATGTCTTAAGAAAGAGCTCAATACTGTATTTTTCTTTCACTCAATTTCATAATACACCGTTCTTGGTAATTAAACTCAAGTTCAAATTGTTAACTCAAGTTTGTTTACGCAAGCATTTAATGATTTTTATCTTTTTCTGTCTATTCACTGAGTGTTTTATAATTTGTCATCTACAATGACAGCCGATATCATGTAATCAATACCGTAATTTTATTTTGAATTTTTTTGTTTGTTTTTTATTTTTTTTTTTTTTTTGTTTTTTTTTACAATGATGAGTGTATCTCAGAATGTACTTTTGCTGAAGCATTATGCAAAATTATTTATCAGATAAAGGTTTATCTTGTACATAGGAAGAAGTAAAGACGAATCTTTAAAACTTATACAAAGAGGAATAAAAACGTAGAAGAGTGCATTCTCTTACATACTAAGTTTTAATGTTGTAAAATCGGACTGAAATGAAATTTGAATATCGAATAGAATAGAAGTGACCATTTCCATTTACTATCGGAAAATAATCGAAATATTATAAACATAGAGAAACTGGAAACACTTTCAGAAGTCTTGTACACTGGCAAGTTTTATCACAACAAATTCTGTTTGGATGCTCGATAAAAATAAATTAAATAGTACTGAATCACTTATTTATCCAGGTTATTTAATGCATTTGCAATGTCAAATGTACTCCTGTTGAAAAAAGATTCCACAAAACAAGGGCGGCGCGACTGGGGCGGTAGGGGCGGCGATCGCCGCCCCAATATTTTCGTCTGCGATGAAAATTTCGGCTGTATTCCCCCCCCCCCCCTTTCCATGTACTTTTAAAAAATAATTGTACACCATTTTTAATTACACGCGTCGATTGATGTTAATTGTTGCCATGGGTCTTCTAGGTGTCAAAGGGTTGTTTGTTTAACTTTAAACCGATTGCGCTTATTGTTGTTAATCGATCAGTTATCAAGTACTCAAGATGATAGACTTTGGTCTATAATGATAATCCATTTGATTGAAATAATTAAAGGAATTTTCAATTGTAATATGCCGACAAAGCGGGGTTCTATTTGAAGAATATGAGTTGTCCAATTTTAATTGAAATACATCAATTTTCTTTTCTGCATAAAACTATGATTTTTTTTGTATTTCCATTCACTTCAACATGGCATATCAGCCTAGGAATTATAAATTTCCTAAAAGAACGTTCAGGAAGAAAAATCTTGAAGAACGCTCGTTCAATCCAAATTGGATTACATGGCTTCATTACAATGAGGTAGGTTAGGTTTCGTTGTACATGTAATTGCCTGTAAATACATTGCTTAAAACGCTTTGAAACAACCGTAAGTCCGTCTGCTCTTTCTTAATTCGATACAAGGCCGTGATAGACAATACTTTTTTTTATTATTATATTAAGAGAAAGATGAAATTGCTAGATACCTTGTGAAATACGATAATTTTTACCGATTATTTTTGATGTTTTAGTCTCATGATCTGGCGTTCTGCTATATATGTATGAAAGCTACGAAACACGGTCGAGTGGCTGGTACCAAAACTGAAGGCGCATTTATATTTTAATTTTTCTTAACAAAATTATAAACCAACTTGTGGGTAGTATCATACAATACAAAGTACAAAATAAAATGGCCAATAACTCAAACCAAAACTAAATAAAATATTAAGCTACATTTACCTCTGATTATGAATACTTTTCATTTATATTAAGACAATGCTATAGAATCTAAAATGCGTCAGAAAGCACCGTTTTAAGATCAAAATTTCGATTTTTTCCCAACACAGGAGGGGTACCCACCTGCCGTACCCATCCCCGTCGCCGCCCCAATCCTAAATCCTTGGCGCCGCCCCTGCAAAAGAGTAACTACCCTTGCCACCTGGCGACATCGAAATGAAAATCGATTGTCGTTGACATAACACGACCGCCAACGATTATTCGATTTAAATCGATTATCGTTACATCACTTACTAACCTTATAGTATTAAAGGCCATGGGAAAAACAGCAGCAGCAAAACACGGGGCGAGTTTCGCACAAAATAAGATAAATATTGTTTTAAAAGATTAATGCATGTCTAGAGTTAGGAAAACCTCATTAAGGAGTGGAAACATTACTTCGGTTGAACAAAATATCCCACCCACTACATTAATGATAAAACAACGTGTGGTATGAATTTTAACATTTGTCATAAGGAATCTCTTCATTGCGCGCAAAGAAGTGCAATTATATTTTCACCACAAAGAAGTATATAACTAAAGAGCACGTGGTAATGTTTGTGGATAAGACCTATTGTTATAAGATTTGCGAGTCATGCTGTGGATCCATTAATTAAGCCTCACCCCCAGGCTGTCATTTTTTTCACTTCTTATATAAATATCAGAATTTGTATAGAAGGGTCACACAAGAAACATCAGTTCCAAATTATTTTCAAATCGGGCAAGGAGTTACTTAGAAGAGGAACTTTCTAGATTTTTCTATACAGTATCCATGGCACCAGAGTTCTGCAAGGAATTCAATATTTTACAAAATTTTGAAAGGGAATCATTAAAATTTAATTTCTGTGACGTCTTAATGCATTTGACCTCAAGGCTTTACAGGACAAGATTTCGAAAGCTTTTCCTATAAATGTCTGTGCAAGATGAAGTGACCTCTCGGTCTGGGCCAATCCTGATCCGGAGCCATTATTTATAAGGCCTTGGTAAAGGTATAGTAAGTGATACTTCAAACCATATATCTAAGCTCTAGGACTAATGGTTTCAGACAAGAAAAATTTGAAAGCTTTTACTATAAAAGTATATGCAAAATAAAGTGACCACTTGGATGGGGTCAATTTTGACTCCAGAGTCATGATTTATATGATATTGGTAAAGGACCGTTAAATAATTCTACAAACCAAATATCTAAGTTCTAGGCCTTGTAGATTCAGACGAGATTTTGAAGGTTTTTTTTCCTATAAAATCTATACAAAAAGAGGTAACCCCTCGGGTGAGGCCAGTTCTGAACCATAGAGCTATAATTAATATTATTTTAGTTAAGGTCCACCAGATGATTTTACAAAGCGAATATCTAACCTCTAGGCCTTGTTGTTTCAGACAAGGGTTTTAAAGTGTTTTTTGGTTTTCTTTCAGTTGCCATAGCAACGAAAGTTTTGCATGGAATTCCTTTTTCAAATAATTTTGAAAGGGGGCCATACAAGATCATTTCTGAGAAGTTTTACTGCAACTGGCCCGGTGGTATAGGGGGCGATTTTGTTTGAAGTTAATTGTGGACGAAGGACGAAAGAGCATTCTCAAAGATTCACCAAACATATGACATTTGCTCTTCAACCGCAAGATCTTTTTCGACGTAATACCTAAGGAATGTTCGTTATTTAACCACTCAAATTGCCCATTTATACGACCTGTATGATGCGAACAGAATAATAAAAGCCAAAGGTTGAGATGAATTCTTCAGTGAGGACGATTATTGTCCGTAAACAGTGTTTCAAACTTGAAATACAGCCTATTAAAATACATATTTATTTAATTTCCTAAACTTGTGTAAATATATTTTAATGACCTTAAGGATTGTGTTTTATTACTAAAATGTCTAAGGACAAGAAATAAAGCACTATGAAATGAAGAAATTGTATAGCACATAAGAACATTTCATTCTGTTTAAGTTAATATCAGTATTTGACTGGTCACACCGTCGTAAAATCTTATCAAATTGAGCCAGTTGATAAATTCTTTTTGACCATATCACTGCAAGTTGTTACATGGAACATTTGCTCTTCCTCATGGAAATCGTGGCGGGTTTCCTTGGAGAGATGGCTAGGTACACTGCCTGCATTTCTAATTTAGATGTTGTTGAAAGGATGGATAGTATTAAACCTAAGTGCCATATTTTAAGTGATACCAAGATTTATGTCTACTGATATTTTTTTTTCTAAAATTATATTTGAAAATGGCAGCGATATATTAATGATGTTTTTTACATACCCTCACTTAACATAGCGGTAAGAAAAAAATCTCTGTTGCCAATAAATTCCGTATCATTCCATAAGGTTAAACAGGAATAAATAAAATTAAACATGATAGATTTCCCACGTGTTAAAATGTGTCATTTGTATCTTATCTTCAAAAACAATTTTCTATCTTAGAGGTTTTCTATAAGACTTATATAACCATGTAACTTTTTAGCCTTTTATATTTGGTGTAAACCTTTTTGTAATCCAAACCATTTTTTCAGTTCAACAAACCAGACTTATAGCCTTGTAATATAATTAATAAATTGCCCAGTATTTTTAAGCATATATCTAGTTGGATTAATACATGATAATTGGACTTGCAATGTTTCCATACCTTTTCATAAAAAGCAGCTCATTGTCCTTAATAAGAAAACAAAGTTTGGTATTAAGCCATATTATTCAATAGCGGACAAAAATAACGATGTTGTCGCAAAATGATTGTGAAACTGTTACTTCAGTCTGTAGAACAATTTTAGAATCAGATTACAGTCATATTATCATCATAACTTAAGTACCAAAATTACTGTACAGATAAATAGATATATAGAATTATGAATGTGTTCAGTCTTTATTTTTACAAAGAAATTGTTAAAAGAAAGATAATAAAAATAAAACTTTGAGTTCCCATGGCAGTCAGTCACTTTTCTGTTCTAAAACAACTGATATTAAAGGGAGTAAAAACTTTAGATCTCATTGATTGACTGATTGCAGTGGTCATCGGATGCGCGCCTGATAAGCCCCGCCCATTGTTGAAGTTAATGCTAAGACGGTAAGACGAACAATTAGTGAGATTAGTTACTTGTTGTTTAGTCGTCTGCGAGTTTACATGAATTGATTATATCACGTTTGGGTCTGGTCGTACTCCTAATAAAACTTAGGATCTAGTTTAAATAAAAACATGTCATGACTGTCTGAACTAGTATTTGGCAAACAATCAAAATAAAGATCAACGTGTAGTGCAAGAGAAACAGTAATTGAATTTATTTTTTTATTTTTTTAAACTCTAAATAACAGTTTAAAACATGTTTGAAGACATGTAAGAGTCATGCATGGAGAAATGTTTTACACAAAATTTCTGCATTTTGCTATTTGTGCTACCATTTCTTTTGACAAAAATAATCTTGATTTTGGTAATTATGACATTTTGACAGCAATTTGCCATACTTCAAGCGAAATTACTATTGCTAAAGCTTTTGAAAAGTCACCAACATACTTAACTGTAATTACGGACAATTTTGGTAGCAAAATGTTACACCATTTGAAGGGTACTGTTTACAAAACTCAAATGTCTTTTTTAAAAAAAGAATTATACTTTACATCATTGAAAATCGTCTTAACTTTCCGTAATTTTCTGTGATATCAATTACTTACTTTGTGATCTATAATAGACAGACTTGATATTTTTGCTAAAATTATCTGTATCTAATAATCATTTTCTATACCCCCATGGTAAGAAAACGATTACTAACACATCTTTTCCTGGTACTAGTTCGGGAATTTAATTTTGAGAAAAGAAATCGGAGTTTAAGAAATAAACCCTTTGAAAAAAATATCTTTGCCATCAGTTTTTAACAGAGCTTTTGAAAAGGCATATACATTATTGAATATATTATATTCTACTACAATGGACTTCGTTTTGTTAGACCCTAGTTTTTCAAGATTTGTTGTATCACGATTGAAATGTGTGTTTCTCATGTTCTAGTATCAATAGTAGGATGCTACGTCATCGCGCACATATTTTATGCTCTCTTGCGGACTATTTTTTTTTAACAATCCGTCGCTTGAAAAGTAAAATGGTCCTTTTTCAATATGAAATTTAGTGTTACAAAAAGCCATGTTGTTCACCGAAGATTGGCTGGTGTGCTCTGTATTTACGTAAAGAATTTTTATAATGTAAAATTCTAGTTTAGGCCTGAAAGCCGATGAAAGTTTTTTTTTAGCTCACATGAGCTGGCTTAGGGTGAGCTATTAGGATCGATGAATGTCCGTCGTCCGTCGTCTGCCGTCCGTTCACACTTAGTTCGTTAACACTCTACTGGTCACATTTTTGTTCCAATTGTCACTGAAACTTGGTCAGGATGTTTGTCCCAGTAATTACTCGGACGAGTTCGAATATGGGTCATCTGGGGTCAAAAACTAGGTCACGGAGCCCAAATATAGAAAAATATTGTTAACACTCTAGAGGTTACATTTTCAGCCCAAATAATCTGGAAATTTGTCAGAAAGGTTGCTTCTATGATTTCTAATGGGTCATCTGGGATCAAAAACTAGGTCACAGAGCCCAAAAATATAACATTCTTGTTAACACTCTAGAGGTTACATTTTCAGCCCAAATAATCTGGAAATTTGTCAGAAAGGTTGCTTTTAAGATTTCTAGCAAATGTTCAAATATGGGTGATCTGGGTTCAAAAACTAGGTCACAGAGACCAAAAATAGAACATTCTTGTTAACACTCTAGAGGTTACATTTTCAGCCCAAATAATCTTGAAATTTGTCAGAAAGGTTGCTTCAAGATTTCTAGCAAATGTTTAAATATGGGTGATCTAGGTTCAAAAACTAGGTCACAGAGACCAAAAATAGAACATTCTTGTTAACACTCTAGAGGTTACATTTTCAGCCCAAATAATCTGGAAATTTGTCAGAAAGGTTGCTTCTAAGACTTCTAGCAAATGTTCAAATATTAGGTCACAGAGACCAAATATTGAAAAATCTTGTAACACTCTAGATGTTACATTTTAGCCCAAATAATCTGAAAATTTGTCATCAAGGTTGCCTTGAGGATTTCTAGGTCATTTTTGAATATGGGTCATCTGGTGTCAAAAACTAGGTCACAGAGCTTAAATATGGATAAACCTTGTTAACATTCCAGAGGTAACACTTTCAGTCTTATTAACCTGGAAATTTGTCAGAAAAATGCTTCAATGACTGCTAGCTCAGTTTTGAATATAGGTTAGCTGGGGTCAAAAACTAGGTCACAGAGCCCGAAAGTACAAAAACCTTGTAATGCTCTGGAGGTTACATTTTCAGTCCAAATGTCCTTGAAATTTGTCAGGAAGGTTGTTTCAATGATTTCTAGATCACATTTGGATATGGGTCATCTGGTGTCAAAAACTAGGTCACATGGCCCAAATATGTAAAAACCTTTTTAACACTCCAGAGGTTACATTTTCAGTCAAAATATCCTAGAAATATGTCAGACATTTTTTTTGATGATTTCTAGCTCAAATTGGAGTATGGGCCATCTTGGGTCAAAACCTATGTCACAGAGCCCACATATGGAAAAACCTTGTTAACACTCTAGAGGTAACATTTTAATTCCAAACAAGAGCCATGTTACACATGGTTAATCCCCCCGCCGGGAAGAAGCTACCTGGAGGTTGTTCTTTCAAACACTCAATGTAATAATGTTTGAAGAAAATCCCACAAAAAATAGGCAAGGTAGAGTTATTGTTCTTGCAAACTGTACTTCCTACCAATGTTCTATGTCAGTGTATTAAGTTTGAAGAAAATCGCTCAAGCACTTTTGGAGTTATGCTTCGGACAAAGTTTTTCAATTAAATCTAATAAGGGGAATAATTCTAAAAGTAGGCAAGGTAGAGTTATTATCCTTTCACACTGCACCTCCTCCAAATGTGCTCTTTCAGTATATGAAGTTTGAAGAAAATCACTCAAGTACTTTTGGAGTTATGCTCCGGACAAAACTGGAACGGACGGACGCACGGACGGACAGAGACCATTTCTAATATCCCCTCCGCCTTTGGCGGGGGATAATAAGTTCAATAATTCAAGAATTAGATATACATGAATATGCTGGGATTTTTAAAATGTAAACAAGTAAATCTGATAAAGGGGAATAACTCTAAAAAATAGGCAAGGAAGAGTTATTGGACTTGCACACTGCACTACCTACCAATGTGCTCTGTCAGTGTATGAAATTTGAATAAAATTCCTCAAGTAGTTTTTGAGTTATGCTCCGGACAAAATTTATCAAGTAATTCTGATAAAGGGGAATAACTCCAAAAATAGGCAAGGTAGAGTTTTTGCGTTTGCACACTGCACTCCCTACCAATGTGCTCTGTCAGTGTATAAAGTTTGAATAAAATCCCTCAAGTAGTTTTGGAGATATGCCCTGGACAATATTTATCAAGTAATTCTGAAAAAGGGGAGTCACTCTAAAAATAGGCAAGGTAGAGTTATTGGACTTGCATACTGCACTACCTACCAATGTGCTCTGTCAGTGTATGAAGTTTGAATAAAATCCCTCTTGCAGTTTTGGAGTTATGCTCCGGACAAAATTTATCAAGTAAATTTGATAAAGCGGAATAACTCTAAAAAAAGGCAAGGTAGAGTTATTGCACTTGCACACTGCACTACCTACCAGTGTGCTCTGTCAGTGAAGTTTGAATAAAATCCCTCAAGTAGTTTTGGAGTTATGCTCCGGACAAAATTGTTTCGGACGGACGGACGCACGGACGCACAGACGCACGGACGGACGAAGGGCATTTCTAATATCCCCTCCGCCTTTGGCGGGGGGATAAATAAGCTGGAAATTTGTCAGAAAGCCTAATTCTATGTTTTATAGCTCAAGTTCGAATATGGATCATCTGGAGTAGAAAACTAGGTCACAGAGCCCAAATATCGAAAAACTTTGTGAACACTGTAGAGGCAATATTTTCAGTCCAAATGTCCTGGAAATTTGTCAGAAAGGTTTTTTAATGATTTGTAGACTCAAGTTTGGATATGGGTTATCTGGAGTCAAAAACTAGGTCACATAGCCCAAATATCGAAAAACCTTGTTTACACTTTAGAGGCTACTTTTTCAGTCCAATTATCCTGGAAATTTGTCAGAGAGATTGTTTCGATAATTTCTAGCTCAAGTTCGAATATGGGACATCTAGGTTAAAAAACTAGGTCATAGAGCCCAAATATGGAAAAACCTTGTTAACACTCTAGAGGTAACATTTTCAGTACAAATAACCTTGAAATTTGTCAGAGAGATTGTTTCAATAATTTCTAGGTCAAGTTCGAATATGGGTCATCTGGGGTCAATTACCCAGGTCCATTGCAACTTTCTTAAAAGCAGTACATACTCAGGTGAGCGATACAGGGCCATCATGGTCCTCTTGTTTCTGAATGCATGCTGAAAAAAACTTATGTGTGAATGCAGCTGAACTTTTCTCAGGACAGATGTTAAAGAAACATGACAGTTTGTGCTAAGCAGAGACAATTGTAAAAATTTCTTCGCTAAAAGAAAAATACCTTACATTTGTTGTCATAATCAGCTTCAAGCTAACTTGGTTTGGAAAATAAAATATCAAATTCTTGCTTCGGTGACGTTTTAAGCAAAAACAAAAAACAAAAACAAGTGATTCAATGACACATGTAATAGCACTATTCGGTGAAAATGTTCACTTAATCGGAGGGTCTGGTAGGGGCTCTGGTTGAGTAACTGGCGACTATAAGGGCAGTTATGTACATACGGGTGACCGTTGGTAATGTTCTGTTGCGTCCTCAGCTTCCTGATCCCTGGATTGCTTTAGTATTCTGACCCGGTTAGAATATGGACAAAAGAGTATAAAGGAAAGTACAGTGGATTGTGTTGAATGAAAACCTCAATTAAAAAGAAACATTTGAAACTTTTTTAACCTTTTACTTTTTTAATTTCTACGAAAAAAGAATACCGTCTTTATTAACATTTTAGAAAAGTTAAAATAACGCATTTAACATGTTAAGTATTTATTTACGTTGTACCTTTACAAGGATATTAAAACAAATGCTTTGAAAAGAGTTCTGTTACTAGTTCCCTTTGCATAAATGTTTCGAGTGCTTTCTGAATGCAGGTCTTGGTTGTCTTAGCGAAAGACATAGGAACTTAGGAACTTTAGTTGGCATTCTATCCGCAACATCAGTGCATTGACCTAATAATGTTGTTAGATTAAGAAATTTTGGACTTTTTAAATATGATATTGGGAATGATTCTGTACTGTATATACGCCGATGATTTTTTTGTGTGAAGATATTACTGGTTACCATTAAAGTTTTGTATCAGCTTGTTTTAATATTCACTTTGAATAGGAGAGACCGTGTAGGCAAACATTGCGTTATCTTTTCATCTGATAAGACACAAGTCGGGTGGGCAGATGCCGATAGGCCGTAATTTTAGCTCACCTGAGCTGGCTCGATGAATGTCCGTCGTCCGTCGTCTGTCGTCCGTCGTCCGTTCACACTTAGTTCGTTAACACTCTACTGGTCACATTTTTGCTCCAATTGTCACAAAACTTGGTCAGGATGTTTGTCCAAGTAATTACTCGGACAAGTTCGAACATGGGTCATCTGAGGTCAAAAACTAGGTCACATGACCTAAAAATAGAAAAATCTTGTTAAGGCTCTAGAGGCTACTGTTTCAGTCCAAATGTCCTGGCAATTGATTTCTAGCCCAAGTTTGAGTATTGGTCATCTGGGATCAAAAACTAGGTCACACAGCCCAAATATGGTAAAACCTTGTTAACACCCTAGAGGTAAGATTTTCAGCCCAAATATCCTGGAAATTTGTCAGAAAGGTTGTTTCTATGATTTCTAGCTCAAGTTCGAATATGGTCATCTGGGGTCAAAAACAAGGTCACAGAGCCCAAATATGGAAAAAAATGTTAACACTTTAGAGGTAACATTTTCAGCCCAAATATCCTGGAAATATGTCAGAAAGGTTGTTTTGATGATTTCTAGCTCAAGTTTGAATATGGGTCATGTGGTATCAAAGCCCAAATATGGTAAAACCTTTTTAACACTCTAGAGGTAACATTTTCAGCCCAAATTTCCTGAAAAACTGTCAGAAAGCTTGTTGAGATGATTTCTAGCTCAAGTTGGAATATGGGTCATGTGGGGTCAAAAATTAGGTCAAACAGCCTGTATATGGAAAAACCTTGTTAACACTCTAGAGATAACATTTTCAGCCCAAATATCCTGGAAATATGTCAGATAGGTTGTTTTGATGATTTTTAGGTCAAGTTCGAATATTGGTCATCTTGGGTCAAAAACTAGGTCACAGAGCTCAAATATGGAAAAACCTTGTTAACACTTTAGAGGTCACATTTTCATTCCAAATGTCCTTGTAATATGTCAGAAAGATTATTTTGGTGATTTCTAGCCCAAGTTCGAATATGGGTCATCTGGGGTCAAAAACTAGGTCACAGAGCTCAAATATGGAAAAAAATGTTAACACTTTAGAGGTAACATTTTCAGCCCAAATATCCTGGAAATATGTCAGAAAGGTTGTTTTGATGATTTCTAGCTCAAGTTTGAATATGGGTCATGTGGTATCAAAAACTAGGTCACACAGCCCAAATATGGTAAAACCTTTTTAACACTCTAGAGGTAACATTTTCAGCCCAAATTTCCTGAAAAACTGTCAGAAGGCTTGTTGAGATGATTTCTAGCTCAAGTTGGAATATGGGTCATGTGGGGTCAAAAACTAGGTCAAACAGCCTGTATATGGAAAAAACTTTGTTAACACTCTAGAGATAACATTTTCAGCCCAAATATCCTGGAAATTTGTCAGAAAGGTTGTTTCTATGATTTCTAGCTCAAGTTCGAATATGGTCATCTGGGGTCAAAAACAAGGTCACAGAGCCCAAATATGGAAAAAAATGTTAACACTTTAGAGGTAACATTTTCAGCCCAAATATCCTGGAAATATGTCAGAAAGGTTGTTTTGATGATTTCTAGCTCAAGTTTGAATATGGGTCATGTGGTATCAAAAACTAGGTCACACAGCCCAAATATGGTAAAACCTTTTTAACACTCTAGAGGTAACATTTTCAGCCCAAATTTCCTGAAAAACTGTCAGAAGGCTTGTTGAGATGATTTCTAGCTCAAGTTGGAATATGGGTCATGTGGGGTCAAAAACTAGGTCAAACAGCCTGTATATGGAAAAAACTTTGTTAACACTCTAGAGATAACATTTTCAGCCCAAATATCCTGGAAATATGTCAGATAGGTTGTTTTGATGATTTTTAGGTCAAGTTCGAATATTGGTCATCTTGGGTCAAAAACTAGGTCACAGAGCTCAAATATGGAAAAACCTTGTTAACACTTTAGAGGTCACATTTTCATTCCAAATGTCCTTGTAATATGTCAGAAAGATTATTTTGGTGATTTCTAGCCCAAGTTCGAATATGGGTCATCTGGGGTCAAAAACTAGGTCACACAGCCTGAATATGGAAAAACCTTGTTAACACTCTAGAGGTAACATTTTCAGCCCAAATATCCTGGAAATATGTCAGAAAGGTTGTTTTGATGATTTCTAGCTCAAGTTTGAATATGGGTCATGTGGTATCAAAAACTAGGTCACACAGCCCAAATATGGTAAAACCTTTTTAACACTCTAGAGGTAACATTTTCAGCCCAAATTTCCTGAAAAACTGTCAGAAGGCTTGTTGAGATGATTTCTAGCTCAAGTTGGAATATGGGTCATGTGGGGTCAAAAACTAGGTCAAACAGCCTGTATATGGAAAAAACTTTGTTAACACTCTAGAGATAACATTTTCAGCCCAAATATCCTGGAAATTTGTCAGAAAGGTTGTTTCTATGATTTCTAGCTCAAGTTCGAATATGGTCATCTGGGGTCAAAAACAAGGTCACAGAGCCCAAATATGGAAAAAAATGTTAACACTTTAGAGGTAACATTTTCAGCCCAAATATCCTGGAAATATGTCAGAAAGGTTGTTTTGATGATTTCTAGCTCAAGTTTGAATATGGGTCATGTGGTATCAAAAACTAGGTCACACAGCCCAAATATGGTAAAACCTTTTTAACACTCTAGAGGTAACATTTTCAGCCCAAATTTCCTGAAAAACTGTCAGAAGGCTTGTTGAGATGATTTCTAGCTCAAGTTGGAATATGGGTCATGTGGGGTCAAAAACTAGGTCAAACAGCCTGTATATGGAAAAAACTTTGTTAACACTCTAGAGATAACATTTTCAGCCCAAATATCCTGGAAATATGTCAGATAGGTTGTTTTGATGATTTTTAGGTCAAGTTCGAATATTGGTCATCTTGGGTCAAAAACTAGGTCACAGAGCTCAAATATGGGAAAACCTTGTTAACACTTTAGAGGTCACATTTTCATTCCAAATGTCCTTGTAATATGTCAGAAAGATTATTTTGGTGATTTCTAGCCCAAGTTCGAATATGGGTCATCTGGGGTCAAAAACTAGGTCACACAGCCTGAATATGGAAAAACCTTGTTAACACTCTAGAGGTAACATTTTCAGCCCAAATATCCTGGAAATATGTCAGAAAGGTTGTATGATTTCTAGGTCAAGTTCGAATATGGGTCATCTGGGATCAAAAACTAGGTCACAGAGCTTAAATTTGGAAAAACCTTGTTTACACCCTATAGGTAACATTTTCAGCCTAAATATTCTGGAAATATGTCAGAAAGGTTATATCGATGGTTTCTAGGTCAATTTCGAATATTGGTCATCTGGGGTCAAAATCTAGGTCACAGAGGCCAAAAAAATGAATATCTTGTTAAGGCTCGAGAGGCTACTGTTTCAGTTCAAATAACCTGGCAGTTTGTCAGAAAGGTTGTTTGGTTGTTCAAATTATTAGATTAGGTTAAAGGTCACGGAGGCTAAAAATAGATTTATCTACTGTACCTCATAAAGCCTTCATTTATAGACCAATTTCTTTGATATTCAATATATAGGTTCCTTGCATGGACCTCTACCCATGGGTAGGGTTTGAGGTCACTGGGTCAAGGTCAAGGTCACCATAGAAAGTCACCATCTACTTTCTGTCATAGAGCCTTTATTTATTGACTGATATTTTACATATTTGGTTTGTAGGCACTTATATATTTTTAATTAAAAAATGCAATACTGCTTAGCAGCAAACCTACAGCCAAAGTACTTAGGTGAGCGATCCAGGGCCATCATGGCCCTCTTGTTATGGTATCGATAGTGTTTTTCTATGGGTCATATCTTTATTTATATAACACATATTCATAAAAGTTTTGTATCAATGGAAAGGTAATTAATTTAGCAGTTTATTCACCTGCATATTTTTATATTTGTATTAAAATGAACGAACTATGAAGACTTATCTTACACTATTTTTCTAAATAGTTTTCAAAGTCCGCTGGCCTTACGAAAAATTAAATGTCACTAAAAAAAGATTTTCATTTTTAAATCATATTTTTAATATAATAATATGAAAATTATTAGTTATTCAGAACCATTTAAATTTTGAAATTCCATAAAATAGCAAAAGTGTTATGAAAGTCTAAAAATGCCTGTCCTGTACACAACCATTGTTTATGTTATTGTATTTGCCCACCAGACATTGTATCTGTCTTGCCGTGTGACATCACAGCGATCTCTCCTATAGAAGTTTTGTTTTATTTATTGAAGGATTGTTTTGATATTCTCTTTTGTATTCAAAAGTTTGTTTTGCTATTTTCTGCAATTAAATACTTATTCTAAATGACTTACATCGATTCGGAAGTAAGTTTTACAACTTTATATTAATCCTCTCGATGATGCTTGATAGATTCAAACCAGTTCTCGCCCTGAAAGTGAGGAATGCGGAAAGTCACTGTAGACTCTCACCAAAATAGAGTCTTTTTTAAAGTTTGAACGTTGCTGCTAACATGTCAACCCGCGACTAATCTTCCCCCTTTTCAGGATGAAATAAAACCATGAGAAGTTCCAATGGGGACAACCTTAGTACCGTTTATATCATAGGGTTATTATGTATATGCGCAGCTAGGTTAAGATAGATTATGGAAATAAAATGTTTTCCTAAAATCAAGTACTTGTTATTCTTATTTTCACGTAATTTGAAATGAATACCTGAAATTTCCTTTTTGTAAACTTAAGTATTTAAATCAAATTGCTGTATTGATCAAACAGAAACAGAGATATTGTATACATAACCCTGGAAAACTTGCGATTTATTGTATTTACTGTCGTATCATACAACGAAATACACCATTGAAAGGTAAGGTAATCCTTTTCTATATATTAAATTGTTTTTTGTTGGTCTTTTTTTCCTTAAGATAAATTCTTTATTTTAACATTTGAAAATTGATATTTTTACGATTATCAGGAGACGTTTTAAATGTTCAGTCGTGTCCTGTTTATACTAGAAATGTTACCGACTGAAATTTATATAGAAACTTTACAAAACTGGTACATTATTATTGTATTGAGGGACTATTTGAATCAGATCAGTGCATACATTGTTTCAAGTTAATTAAAATATTATCATATAATATTCAGGAATAATGATATATTACTCGAGCAATATTTATCATTCATTAAAAAAGAAAACTTGAATTTCTTTGCATCAAAATGATAGAAGTGAATTTTTAAATATTTAAACAAAAGCGAAAGTAGACAAAAATAATTTAGTTTTAATTATATATTAGTAAACGACAATGGGCAAAGGCAAAGGATGTGGTCTGGGTTCAGGCGATTATAAAGGAAAAACCGAACGAGTATGGTTTCCGGCATTACCAGTTCATATGGCTATTATTTGCTGTGTTTTCAATTTCCTGTTTCCCGGTGTCGGTATGTACTAAAAACTTCAAATAAGTCAAGAGTGCTGGCAGTACTGAGGCTGGTACTAGTGTATTTTTATTTTGTAGTTTTATAATTTTTACCAAACGTATAAGTAACGTCACAATTACCTCAAATTATAATATAAGCATACAAACTCCAGGGCGAAAACATCGATAAGACGAGGCGAAGATATGATGCGAAGTCGCAACAACTCGATTCGTTGGTACAATATCAATAGAACATTCACGCTTCGTATTTTCTAACCGTCGCATAGGACTTTCTTGGTCCCGCATTGTAGTTTCGTGCTATCATACTTTTAACTTTAGGGCGCCAGAAAAGAACCTTGATGGCCACAACGCGACACCATACCTTCGAATCATTTTATCTTGGCTAATTTGCGATGACGCGAGATTACTATGTGAAAGCTCGAACACGATGCAGGGGTGCTCTAATTATATTGCACTTTCAAATCGCGTTGTTGCGACTTCGCATCGTGTTTTCGAGATTATGCATTGTCTCATTCGAGGTAACGACAACACGATGCGACGTTGAAAAGATTAATAGAATCTATCATTGGGCGTGGTTGAAGATCGGGATATCCAAACCCGAGGGGTATCCCGATCTTCAACCACGCCAAGTGATTGATTATTTTTTCACTAACTCACTCATGAAACAAAAAGTACAAACAAACGCAACATAATATTTGGAACTATTTCTATCTGTGAACCGCCAACAACAAAATATTTAACATGGCGGAGACACCTTTCACCTTAAAAATGGATTAAAAATAAGCCCATGTGAGATAAAATTTTCCACCACGGCTATTTTTAGTAACATTTTCGTATTTTTCTGTCTAGTTAGTGAGAAACGATGCGACAGAGCGATATTAATAGAACGTTTTTATATCGCGTTTTCCCGCTGTGGCGTCTTAATGTCTCGTAACGGTCATCGCATCTTCATGTATTCGCATTGTGTCATTGTACTTCCGCAGCAGAGCAAAAGTACGATGACGATCGCTATGAAATGTTGAACGTGTTTCTCTTAGACTGAAGATGCAGTAGAACTGGTGTACTTATTTTGGAACAATACAAAACATTTTCTGATCTCCAAAGTAATGCTGATATAGCAAATAACGTTATTCAAACTTGAAGCTGTCGTTCATGTCATTGTTCATATAGATATGCATGTTAATATGTTGCTTACTGTCTGGCTTACATTTATGACAATACCGTCACATTTTCAACAAATCAGCACAGAAACGAAGGCTTGCAGGTTTAAGCTATTTATCAATTAACATAAAGAACATTGGGTTCTGCAATAATACTGATAATTTGATCAAGTACATTTTTATTTCCAGTCAATGTTAACGGTAAACTAGATTTTTTTCAGTTATATAACAAGTAAGAGCAAACCAATATATGTCTGAAGAAAAATGAGTTACTTATGAAATCGATTTAAGTTTGAATAATATATCTACCGTTGAATACATCACGGTGTCAAGTTCAGATGCGTTGTAATTTAATCACGGGAGGCTATAGGCCTGAGTGATTAAATAATTACGCATATGGACGAGATATATACGATGGTAGATCAAAAAATTTTTAAATTCGATTTCCATTCTAACACGTACGTATATTTATAAGGGGTGCACATATGTGCACTATTTATCAATGACATTTGTAGTAGTGTCAGCGGTCGCGCACTTACGTTCAGTAGGATATATCACGGTCAGTTTCTCCTTTGTTAATTGTCGGCGATTTGCTGATAGTGTTAGACAGATTTTTCTCTAACTGTAAAACAGAAGTACGCATGGGATTTTAATTTGACATGACTTACTTTTAAGATGTATCCGTATCTACTGTTTTTCGATGTAAAAGGCCGTAAATATTCTTTGTGGGGTCGTTTCTGCACATAGTCTAATGTTTGTGTCGCGACTTTCTCTGGAATGAAGAGCTGTCTTTCAAAGTCAAGATAAATCTTAAATGTTCAACGTATCTTTTGCATGTAGGCTATCGCCGAAGTCAGTGTTTTCTGTTGCAGGTACGGCTATCGCCGGAGTCAGTGTTTTCTGTTGCAGGTACGGCTATCGCCGGAGTCAGTGTTTTCTTTTGCGCCAGAAATGAAGACATGGACAACTCTGCAAAAACAGTGAGCTGCTGTGGCAGTTGTGGTATCGGCTTTCTGCAACTCCTGACCTCATTACTGTTGATTGGCTGGTGTTGGAGCTGCTTCTGGGGAGTAACTTACATTATGATGAGTGGTTAGTGAAGATTAAATGTTCAAACGGAAGCAGGCGATCAGTTATTTTTATTAATTTCGATACATGTTACATATATTTTGTTGTTAACGATCAATTCCGAAACGTTATGCAGTCGATCTAGATAGTAAATAAATACCTTTCCGGATGTATCACACGGCAAGTATCTTTGCAGTGAAATATATCAGTTATAGTGTCTCATGATATAGTGTGCGGCACTGAAGACGATTGGAGTCCTGGAACTTTTAGTTTTACACAGACATTTGATGACAGTAAGTGTAGAGCGTTTATGGTAGTTTTCTTACAACTTCAGAAGTGGAAGAAGTCTTTTACATTTTTATTTCAGTTGAGTATTACCATAATAACCGCGTCGAGGATTCCGACAGGGGGACAGCAGTGACAACCACGGTACCAACAACTCACGTTGTCTATGAAAACGGCGCCCATAACTCATCCACTGTCATTACACAACCGTTCGTGCCATACAAAGTGGTCCCAGCTGATACTAAGCCGGGTCCGAATGTAACAACGCAACCGCCCGTTGCACAATCGCTGTATCCGGGAGTCAGCGGGTATGGAGTCGAAACAAAGCCAAACGCACCTGGAATAAATCCGCCGGAAAAGTGCATATCCAGATCCATCCCTCGTCAGAAGTGCTGATGGCATCGCGCATAAACTAGTACAATAGAAGTACTGATAAAGAAAAACGAGTAGAATGGTATCTGTGATACTTGATTACTGCCTGTTATAGATAAACGGCCAGAATATGTTGTATGAAAGCCAACAACAGTGTCTTATATAAGATTACAGAAAATTTTAAAAACGACAGACATGTTTTCTCACTATTGGTGTAAAATATAAGAACATATGCAGCAGGTTATGGTAACAAAATCTTAATCTTGTGATCAAAGCACATATTTTATGAACATTACAGAACTTTTACATTTCGTTATAGTTAACCTTATTTAAGTGGACAATTGCAACTGAAGCTTACATTACATCGACATGTATGAATATATTTCTCGTTAGAAATTGTTAAATTTATCCTGGGCTCTTTTATATTGAATTATCAAGTAAGATATGCAAAAGGCGGATGAGTTCGTGAAAAGTAATCTGCATCAGCTATGTGTATTTCTATGTACTTACAAACCCAAAGACCGCTTAGTATTGGTTACGTCTTTGAAATAATTATTCAGGATTATTACAGGACTATACCAAATTTATATGACGACACGAATGCATCAGTCAAAATGAAAAATAAACACTTAATTTTTGGTGTTGATTGATATTTATACTGTAGAAATAGCTGATATTTCAGGGCCTCATATTTATAACCAAATGATGCGTATTTGCATTTCCGTACAAAAGGCTGTTTCCACGAGTTGATTGGAAACGGTTTTCATACTCAAGGGCACTGTGACCTTGACCTTTGATTTACTGACCCATAAATAAAGGTTTTATTTCATTAACATCATTAACAGTCATAAGTTCGAAGGCTGTGGATCAAACGAAACTCAAAAAATTTAACAGAAATTTTGTTCACAGTAAAGGTTTCTTTGAATTTAACATACTGACCCCAAAATTAATATGGGTATTTTACTCGTTAAAGGCAATAATAGGTCAAAAGGCGTTCAAGTTATTGAGCAGAAACGGTTTTCACATTAAAGGTCATAAAAGAGGAAATGTGAGTATTCCTACCCTTCATATAAACTAGTGTTCAAAAGAAACGATACCACGTGTTTGCAAGGACATACAATAAAACCAAACGAATATGAAAATTTCAGACTGGTATATTTCATTTGAGTGACCTTTCAACAGCATGTGTACAAAAAATCATTTGCATCAATTCTGTACAATCATATAAAGATGGGTGGGGTCTAAAATGAACATTTCATTAACAAAAAGTCATAAGAGAAGATAGGGGAAAATGTCACATCACACGTCTGAAAGGCACGTTAGTAATGGGAATGTCCACCTTGAGCGTCAATATAGGCAAGTACACGTCTACGGACTGACGTCGTCAAACGTCTAATGACGTTGGGGGGTAATGCGTTGCCATTCGTCAAGAAGGCACTGTTCCAAATGCTGGAGATTGACTGGAGGCACATGACCACTTCCGATTTGCCGATAGAGATGGTCCCATAAGTGTTCGAATGGATTCAAATCCGGTGAACATGCCGGCCATAGCAAAACTTGAAAGCTGACGTTGGTGAGTTAGTTCTGAGTCAGTCTTGCCGTGTGTGGCCTGCATTATCATGAAAATGATTCCACGGGGCTGCTGTTGAAGAAACGGCACCAAAACTGGCTGCAAGATTTCATCACGATAACGTTGTGCATTAAAGTTGCCTGGAATTACGACAATCCTGGTTTTGACGTCACATATTCCACCCCAAACCATTAGCCCTCCACCTCCAAATGGTCTGACTTGACACAATTCGGAGTCAAACGTTCACCTACTCTTCGATGAATACGCTGCCAACCATCATTCCTGAAGATGCAGAACCTGCTCTCATCAGAGAAAAGAACCCCTGTCCAGTCTCGCTATTGCCACCGACGAACTCGCCTGGCCCATATCAGTCTGTTGATCCGGTGTTGACGTGTCAGGAATGGTCCGCGGTAGGGATAACGTACCCGAATACCATGTTGCCGCAATCGCATGTACACGGTCTGTCGACTGATCCTGTGTCCCAGTGCTGTTGCTGCCGTCGGCGCTGCTGTAATGGAGCCGTTCGGAAGGTGTAATACCCGGATGTGACGGCCTTCAGTGGGCATGGTCACTCGAGGTCTTCCGCTTCTGGGCCTGTCTGTTGTCTGACCTGTTTGACGTAATTGCTGCATCAACCTGGTGACTGATATGCGTGCACATTTGAACCTTCTGGCGACATCGGCGTGTGAGGCTACCCGTTGGCCCATACCTACGTCTTTGTCTGTCTCCCTTAGTGGCTGTCAAACGTGCCATTTTTTGTATGCTTTTTGTGGCTCTGATACCAACGTGTATTGCCAGCCGTTTTATACTGTTGATTTGCACGTGCAAAGCGTGCTACAGACAGTAACGTCGTTTTCACAAAGTGCACGATTTTCTCGAAATTAATCAAATGTTCCCGGTATTTTCGGTCGAATACGCTGAATTTGGAATGTGAGGTACGCAGAACTATGTTTTTGTGCCTAGGAGGTGACTTGGCAGAAAAAAACATTTTGATAAAAAAGCTTGGTATCATTTCTTTTTGACACTAGTTTAGTATACAAACTCAAAGTTCAATTCCAGCTTATAGCAATGAATATTGCTTAAAGGTAGTCAGTTTGTTTGTTATTTGCTACACTGAATACAGAACCATCAAAACTATTTGCTTTTTTGTACAGATGTTAAATTTTAGGTGTTTTAATGGTTTGTTTGTTTTTGTCTTGTTAATGTATTTTTAGATTTGGTTGTTATTGTCTTGTTATTTTTTAATCTTTTTTTTAGGAAAACGGCTTCAGGTCTTCAGCATTTGTGCTGTGTGGGTAGCTGCAAATTTCTTAGATCTAACAGTTGGTACTGGCTACAACACGTTACTCTTGGTAAATGTTATTATCATATACTAATATATCAAAAACAAACCTTTTATTAATATGCATACACACACTTAACGATCCACGCGCAGTCAAAAAGGTATAATCAATACAAATACCACAGATATGTCAGAAACTGAATAAATCAGTTGGAAGATTACACCTGTGGTTAGGCTGTTCGTACATAGATTGAAGAAGTGTGGTTATCCAACAATTCAGATAATGTATTAAGGTATAATTACATCACAGAAAATGTACTGAGACAAACTTCACAAAGGAAAACTATGTCCTACTACTTTTAGTGAAATGAATCACTGACAAGTCATTGCTAAACATTTTGCACAAAGTACAAAAGCAACCGGAAATTACAAGAACTTTACTACAAAGTCAAAACTCAAATAAAGAAGATACTCATACCAAACCATAGAGTACATATTAAAGAGTTAAAATAATTTTACAACTATAGTTATTCTAATAATGACTTTATACCAATACATTAAAAGAAACTGATGAAGTACGAGATGATAACGGTTTTTTAGTTGTTGTTGTTGTTGTGTTGATGTTTGTGTAGAAACTAAAGAAAACAGTGAATTGTATTTATTCTTTAAGTATAGGCCAAACCATTTTAATACAACAACTCTAAACATCGCTTAATCTATGTTATGAATAAGCATCAGGAAGTATGTATAACTAAATAAGTTTTTAGGTCATGTTAATATTTAAAATCAGTTATCACAATTATGATAACGCATCCATGCTTCAACATGCACATAAAAACAAAGAAAATATCTGTTAAACTAGGGTGTTCAGTTGTAGTCTTTGTTAAGGACATATTTCACATAACTTCTCATAAAAACGTAGCAAAAATATGACTGCCGCCCCCTTTTCCGTTCCCTTCCCCATCCCTTCAGTTAGTATACAAAGGAAAATACAAAGATTTAGGTCCATGTTATGAATTCAAATAATACTTACAAGATAACTTTTAACTAACTTAAAGGTACTTAAGTTATAATAATGTTGTACTTATTTTCAGCTGTACAAACAGCAATAATTGGTACCTATAAAACTAGTTTCTATACGCAATATTGTTTATTAATACATTTTGGATGAATGATACAACGATTTACTCAACATCATTTAAATCATCATGTGTCGAATAGTTCTTTTTAACTGTAAGATGAATTTAACTATGGAATCGATTGAAAGACATCACACAAATCCTTCTTTGTTCTGGAATTAGGCTTTACTACAACCATCCAAATATAAGCATACTCTTACCATGAAGTTTGAACATCTTTGTTGGCCAAGTTTCTGTTCAATATATGATGTAGAAAATGCTAGTATCTTCTGATAAATATTTTTGTATTTTTCTCTGCAACAAAGAGATTGTCAGCACAGTTAAAAAAAAGAGTTGTGCATGTCACCTTTGTGCAACCGTATAGTGCTGCAAGAGATTCAAGACTAAGTATTGGCAAGTGAAAGGCTTCCTTGTACTCATGTTGCAAAATGTATTTTGCTGTTTTTAGATTGTTTTTATTCATTTCATATGCTAGTTACACTAGTATTACGAAAAAAAACAACTAAACTGCAAGGAGGTAATGTTTACACATTGTTTCAATAGTTTAAAAGGCGCAACAAAAGGCAATGCCATTAACCTTCATTGTCTTTGCAGCTTAACATTATCCTGAAAGTTAGTTTGGAAAGAAAATCAAATTTGCTGTATCTTTACGATCATTACAATTTGTTCGAAGTAAAACATCTATAATGCAAACTAAAACTGTTACAATGATAGAGTCTGGAAGAGAAACTAGCCCAAGTTTCTGAAACTCGTTAAGAATAAAAGGGTGCAACGCATGCAATTTAGTGGAAGTTTTCTATGTAGCTTATCAATATGCGGAAACGGTCGTTAACAAAATATAGACTGATGTAAGCTTTAGGAATGCTTCCATATTAAAAGGTGGTTAATTAAAGACTGACTCAAAAGGAAATCCAAACTTTGAAGAAACCGGTAAATATTTGATCGTGCTACAATTTCAGTAGATAATGACCATTTTCACTGATCTAGAGGAAAAAGGAATGCTTATTTGCTATCAGTACACCTTGTGTTCAGTTTTCTTAGACTGATTTGGACAGTGTCTATTTGATATTTTAACGCTCTGAGGAAACATATCATAGAAAGCGTTTGGCAAAAGGGATGTGATTATCAGTAAGAATATTTGATATTATTCTAAATATCTTCCATGATTAAGCATATATAATGACGCTGTTAAAGACATTAGAAATCTACCACTTCAGCTTCACTTGCCTCATAGCATTGATTACGATTACTTCAGGATATTAACAATAAGCACTTAAGTCATAAGCAAGACTGTTGTTACTTAAACATTTTAAAAATTCGGAGTAAGCAAGTATTTTACCAAAAAAGCTTTTTATCAAAATATCAGACCATTTACCTCTAACTGCTTGTATTAGATCAAGGTTGATTTTCTCACAGGTCACCATAGAGAACATTTGACATCAGTCTTCTCGCAGTGATACCTCCTTCATTCTTCAGAAAAGCTCTCTTCTGGCACAGATTACTTTCGCTCGTTTCCAGCTATGTACACATGTATGTTGTTTTTTGTCCCAAAGGGACAGCATATAGTCGGCGACTTTTTCTGTCTGTCCAGTTTTGAGTATAAGTCAAACACCAGTGAAGGGATTTACTTCATACCTCACAAGATGATAGACGACATTGAAAGTAAGTGAAGTGCACAAAACCCTCAACTCAACTTCTCTAGTTTTCTGATTATTTCTCCTTAGTACATTTTCCTTGTCCGAAGAATATTTCTTAAACAATGAAAGGCATTTAGTTGATATTTGGCACATTGATATAAGAGAGTGGCAGAAACTCTAGCTGCTCCTATTTTTGAGTGATTGCCTTTAATAAATTTTGTAAATATTTTATAATATTAATTATTAATGGGATTTAGTTGAGATATAAGATATTGATGAGTGGATACATGAAGTGCAGTGTTGAATAATTGTAACTCTGCCTTACCCCATTTTTTTCAGTTTTCTCCATTTATTAGATTATCCTGTCCGGAGTATAATTCAAAAACCAATGAAGGGATATACTCATAAGTTTATAAGACAATAGAGGACATTGAGAGTAAGTGCTGTGCACGAAAACCGTAATTCATCTTTACTAGTTTTCTAATTATCTTCCCTTAGTATATTTTGCTTTTCCGGGGCTGCCTCCAGATTTTAATTATTTCCAAATATAAGTTATTTTTTATATGTTATAATGCTTGTCTTAAGCATACTTTTAAAATTATAAAAGGGATTTGAACCGCAAAGCGTAGGGCTAAGATATTTTGCATGGAGTATCATCTAGAAGCCTTCTACCAAGATAATTCAAATTATTCCACTGTGGTGAAAATTTACCCCACCATACGGGTCTTATTTGTGTAAAATAAAATTTTAAAAACAATCTTAGAATATCTTCTTGTCAGAAACCGTAGATCTGGATAAAAGATATTTGATATGTAACGTTTTATATCTTACTTTTGCAAAAAATGTTCCAATTTTAGTAAACCTCCACCATGTTTGAACCAATAAAGTTTTTAGGGTTAGAATTTGCCTCACTGCAGGGTCTTACTAATCTGAAATATCCAAATTTTAATAATCCTCCTGTCACAAATAATAGGGTGTAGAGTTTACATCTTTGGTATATAGCATTGTATACTTGACGTTTACAAAGACTATTAAAATTATCTCCCAAGGGTCAAAATTTACACCACTTGGAGGTGGGAAAGACAAATTATAGTGACGAATATGGACTAAAATCCTTTTTTTACCTTGTCCTATTGACCTACTTCTTTGTTTTTGCAGCTACAGTATGACAACTGAACTCTACGTATAACTTTGGAGCATCCTTAGCCGACATTTATCTTGACCTATTGACCTTCTCCTTTGTTTTTGCAACTACATAATGGAAATTTGAATCAAATTTATAAATGTGCTTGCAGATTTCATCTTTGAACTTTGTTTACATTGGCCTACTGACGTACTTTTTTTTTTTGAAGCTACAGTATGGAAATATGAACTTTACTTATAAATTTGCATGCGGATTACAACTTTGATTTTAACAAACATCGACCTTAACCTACTGACCTGCTTTCTTGTTTTTAAAGCTGAAGCATGGAAATTTGAACTATTTAAATAATCCTGCCTGTAGATTTCAACACAAACTTAGCCGACATTAACCTTGCCCTACTGAACCATTCTTTTTTGTTTATGCAGTAACAAGGTGAAAATTTGAATCATACTATAAATGTGCATGCAAATTTTATCTTTGCCCTTTTGTGACTTTGACATTAACCTACGGTCTTGTTATTTTGTTCTTGTTGTAATCAAAGAAGTATATCTGGCAGATACATGGCTTGTTTCATTTAATCCGACCAAATCTGAGTCTTTACTAGTTTCTAGAAAACGCAACAACAATCAGCATTCTGCATTACAAATGAATTATCAGATTACTGCTGAAGTTTCAGACCATAAACACCTCGGCATTTTTCTTTCAAATGACTGTAGCTGGCACTCACATATAGAATGCATAACAGACAAGGCGTTGAAAAGAGTAACCGTTATGAGGAAGCCTAAATTTCGTTTAGACAGAAAATCCCTTGAAATAATTTACATTTCTTTTATTCGTCCTTGGAATATGCAGATGTCGTTTGGGATAATGCTACAAAATATGAACTCGATCAGCTCAACAAAATCCAAAACGAATGTGCTCGTATTGCTACCGGAACAACGAGACTAGTCTCAATTGAAAATCTTCAGAACGAAATAAACTGGCAAACGCTCGAAGAAAGACGATATATCCACAGACTGGTCTTATTTTACAAAATTCAACACGGATTGACTCCAGATTATCTATCCTCTCTTCTTCCACACACTTCTAATAACAGATATAGCTTACGAAATGCCGAAAATATCCCTGGAACGTATGCCAGAACAACTCTCTATTACAATTCTTTTATTCCTACTGCTACAAGAGATTGGAATAACCTACCCCTTGACGTACGCAACATACCTACCCTTTTGTCTTTCAAGTACTATTTTAAAAGAAACAATCGTCAAACACCAAAATACTTTTACTTTGGTGATAGAAATCTGCAAATTTCTTTATACTAGACTCCGCACAAAATGAAGTGCTCTTAACTACCATCTCTTACTGAAAAATGTATCCCCTTCTCCCTTATGTTTTTGTAATCAAGTAGAAAGTAATTTTCACTATTTTTTCGAATGATCCGAATATAATGTTTTTTCGCCGAAATCTATTCGATAACCTTCATAATATAAATATTGATTTAAACGTTCTTCTTTATGGCATTTCAGCATTTTCTGATCAAGCAAATACTACTATTTTTTCTCATGTACACACTTATATTCGAGACACACAACGATTTATTTAAATTCATTTTACGACATAAAATATTTCCCGTTGTGAGACAAAACCTTCTTTTTTTGTCTTTTTCCTCCTGGTTTAATTTCATTCTTCCGACTCTTTCTGATATTCTTATTAAACTAACATATTATATTAATAAGACTATTGTTGACAATCTTATTACTTTTTCTTTTTTTACTGTTATTGTTATTCTACCTTATTTTTCATTAAATGTTATTTAAAACATTACTAAACATATTGATTTTCATTTGAACATACATTTTGTTCATTCACTTTTTTCCCGTTTAAAATATTTTCATTTTTTTCTCATACATATCTTTATTAACTTTATTTTTCATCTATGTATTAAATTTTTCAGACGTAAGTATATAACTAACTAATAAGCACCTATTATTTGCTAACTTCTATTTAAGGAGAAGAATTTCATATGACTTAAAGTTTTCCATTCTGATCATTTTCTATGATTACTTTTTAAATATGTAATATTTGTTTGTACAATTTGTACATATTGAGAAATAAATAAGTTTAAACTAAGCGATATATCATCACGCTTCAAGTTTGCCTTAGGCATTTTTGTCCCTATGGAAATACATAAAATGCATTTTCATATGACGCAAATTAACAAAAAAACTACTGATGTTCAAATGTGTCACAATAACTGTTTTTAATCATAATTAAAAAAACAATATCGTAGGTAAAATGGAGCATTATTCAATCTTGATACAACAAACAATACAACTGTTAAAACCTAGAGATTTTTTTAGATAAGGCAGTAATGGAGTAAGCAGAGAGATATTCCACCCACAACATCCACACAAAATGAAGAAATACTTCAGATGTTCTCAAACAACAACCCTTACATGAACAGCATACTTCTAATTCATTACTTATTAATCTTTAAATTAAAATGACTAAAGGTTATACCTTTTTGTCAATGATTAAGCAGCTTTCATAAACTCGCGAATCCTGATTTTATTGACAGTGTCATGTAATAACATTTGTCACCTTTGATGCCTTAAATCAACAACGCTTTAATTTAAGAAGCACCTCAACGTAAAAGATCACATTGTCAAAGGAAAGAAATCTCCCCGAACATTAAGAGATGTAGAAAATGGCTGGAGTTAGAGCTGGCGGTCATTCTTCAGTTGGGTTAGGTAACACACTGTTTTAGTGTTGCAGCCCAAAGCTCTAGAAATTTTCAGCATTTGAACCCAATTTAGCATTGACATACTAAGTTTGTACAAAAAAAAATATTTCAAGCTTCAAAACAATCGATAATGAGAAATGTTAAAATCAAATAAAGAAGATTCTGCAACATAAAACTGTCCAACTTTCAAACCAGTGCAAGTTCAAACATAAACTACAATTAAATAGCTTAATTATAGTGGCATAAGTGCTAAAGAAAAGAGAAAAAAAACGCAGTCACGTGTTTAATAACAGCGCATTACAAAGGAGACAAATTTGTTAATAATGCTTGTTTGTTCATCTTTTATACGTTACATCTTAGTGCGTGTTTAAATTTTGTTTACAACTAATCACTGATTCAAATGTATGACAGATTAGACAGATTAGAACTCATACCCTTTGTATTTTGTCAATAACTAGTTAAAATTTATACAGTCGTTAATAACACAGAAATATTATCTTAGAGTCGTTGTTTATGCTAATAAATAAACATTTTGTTCCCTTTTGTTAATAATGTTAATGACTGCATTTCCTCATAAATATCATTATACTGGTTAACTGAGGAACAATTTGAAAAGTCGGAAACGCGGCGTAAACACAAAATCTGGTTCTCACTTGGTAATCTCTTTTCTCCTCTAAAAACTGAAAACGAACCATTTGTGCTTACTTGCAATAATGGTTCATTGCTACAAAAAATATCTCACAACTCCGTTACGTGTAACAAAACATTTTCTTTTAAAACAATATATGTAAATAAATATTACATAATATATAATTATAAATGTTGCTATATGTCCTCATACATCATTATTAATCTTCGGTAGGTCGATGAACCAGTTGATTAGAAAATTTCTTTGTGCAGGCATGTTTACGCTCCATTTGAAGCTCGATACCCTTTCATTGAGTTGATACAACAATTAGAGTATTCGTTTCATTGTTCTTGCTCTAACTTACCCTTAATTTGATCTATTATGTCATATGAATATTTTTAGTCATTGATAACGCAGAATTGAACGGTATTTTAACATAAACAGCTGTAAAATTGTACTGTTCATTCATCTTAAGATTTCTAATACGATTGAAGAACAAAATGAATCGTTAGATCTTTAGTTAATTTATGTGTTCATGTTGCTTTGTGTTTTTATTTAGGTTGTTCATAAGTTTGTCAGTGCGAGGCAAACACTTTAAAGTGGTTTTATAAAGACTTATCTCCTTAAAAAGTAAACTATGTCGCACTAGGGCCCGTCATCTTAACGGTTATATATGGAATTGAGTGACATAGATGCATTTAAAGATACCAGTTGCAAAAGTGAAACTGTTTATTCCACAGGACATACTTCTCTCGTATGGAGTTTAAAAAAAAACAACATCTGTATGAAATGAAGATATTAATGTCATTCAAACAGACAGTTCAGAGTGCAATTATTTTTTTCTGTTTCACAACTAATGCAGTTTACTTTACCATAGACATGTTTCCACCTTACAGAATGACGTTTTTATGTCATGGAAGTGTCGATTATTTTTGATCTAGCTACCACATATCACATTGTATAAAGCAATGTGTTTGTTTTCACTTTGTAATTTTCTTTGAAGAATCATACACGTGATTTTCAACTGAGTCAATCTAAATATGGAGCAATCGCACCCTCAGTCGTTACTGTGTGTCATTATTTTGAACGTAATGTGCACTTGTTGTGATTATGTTGTAAAATTCAATTGTAATGAACTTCTTTGATTAAGAGAAGGCTACCATCCCTTCACACTCTCTCACCCAGCAGACCTATCTCCCTGTGACTGTGTTCCCCGTAATTGGAAATACACTTCTCTGAGAAAATATATATAACTCGAGGAATGATCTGGGATTTCTTTTTCCTTTTCCTTTTGACAAGTGTCTTAAGGGTATATATACCGGTTACAAAATACGAAAGTGTCTCCAAAGTTGTAGTACTTGCTTCAAAATGTATTTTGTCAAAAAAGCAGTTCTTAAAGGAAATCGCAGAGAAACATTGATGAAAATATTTTTAGTATTCAAGTATTCAAACCGTCGGTATTATCTAAGGAAAATCTTTATTACATGGCTTTGAATTTTGCTATGAAAACAGAAATCATAGTATGCAGAAAAAACATTAAAACATAAATTTTACTGTACACCATTTCAAAACCAAACTTTGTTTTAAGTTCAACAGCCTTCTTAGGAGTGTGAAATTTCATTCGTGTAACATTTGATTGCATTCCCTTGGCAAATAGACATTATCGACGAGGCGGTAAAATAGCAATATTTGGTGCAGAAAATCGTCTCCAACCACCTAGTTCCTTAATCATTTGGATGTTAATAAATCTTAAGAGAAACTAATTGGTAAATGTTTTATATAGAACGTATATTACAGCGGTAAACATACAGGACAATGTCCTCAGTCCTTGAATACATAAACACTGAGTATAAGCTTCACATATCCTATTTAATGAAAATTTTGTTAGTTTTACCTTGACCTCTGTGAAAATTAGGAACATCCAGCTCTTTTAAATGCTTATTATTTTAAGAACAAACTTTAAGAACAGCAACAAATATTTGTCTACATAAATTGTATCAGATTTGAGTATTGCTATATGGGAAATATGTTTGCCAAATGAACTCTTTATCGATGGAAAAAGTGAAACGCTGAAATAAGTGCTGAGGAATCACGATCTATTATTAAAAGCTTAAGATTGAGGTAATGAAAGAAAAACAAATCACAGAAAGTTTGTAGACGAGTCATCTTAAGTATTGTTGAAAAAAATTAAATCTTAAAACAGAATTGTTGTTAATTAATCATATTCACTATATATCTAATGCGTCTGGCAATGAAAGAAACATCATAGTGCATCTATTGACACAATTGTCAGTAAGAGCTCCACAAATTGCATGCATGCAAATTTTGTCCCCTGAGCACGTTCAATAATAGATTAATAAAGTTCAAATGTTCATGATATTTATGAAAAAGTGTCAAGTAAAATGATCGGAAATTAATGGTAGAAATTATAATGTCAATTCTACCATTGTTGATGAGTGTTTGCTGACGATATTTGAAAAATTCTATAGTTAACTCACTCTGTATGCATTTATTCCATGAACATACTAAAGGCCTCCCTGATTTATAGCTTAAACTATCTGTTTATAGCATTCATCGTCAAGAGTTGATATATAACGTTTATTTCTCGTTAATTATTTTGCACATGTTCGGTTTTGAATACGTCATACTTCTTCTTTCAGTTCTACACTTTACTTCTTCCACATACCAGTCAATAATATTGTTCTATTTTATACCATATTAATAATCACAACTTACTAACGAAACTTATTTCAAAATGTCAAAAATCAAGTCCTTTGTAGAATCTATACAAGGCAGAAATGTTTCTTACATCAGTAGAATAGGCATTATAAAGGTGATGACAAAAAAACTCCATAGACGCCCATTTCCCCCTTTTTCATCTTTAGTTGTAGAGGTGAAAGTAGTGAATTAACGCACTATTTTGATTTTTTCTGTGGCTGTCATGTGTGAGAATATTTGTTTTATATTTTAACAATTTAAGAAGATCTTAAACAAGATGGGATTATTTGAAAACTTAATAAACAATGGTTGAGAAAGGTATGGTCTGATTATTTAAATTTAGAAAAAAAAATGTACATTAAGTAAACATAAAAAAGCATATAAGAATAAAAATCGACAAAATAGTTTTGGCAGTCGGGAAGTATGTGCTTTGCCTACTCATGAAGATTGACAAAAACTGACAAAGAGGTCTGCTTTTCTCATTAGTATATACTACATGTATAACCTATTCAGATATTTATAATGAAATATGTACAATGCACGTAACTTACAACTTCGATTCAAAATATTGCTAGCAAAGAACTTAAAAATTAACATTTTCCCGTGAATTTAACATCGAGAAAAGCCACAAAACTTCTGTTTAATATTCAGACTGCCTTGAACTATGTTAGGACTTCCTTGCTCTGAATTTGTCTTTAAGAATATTTTTTCATTCTATTGATAATTTACCTTTAACACAGTCATAACAATTAAGTGAATTTGCTTAAAATTTCCAAAAAAGATGACAAAAAAATAGATAAAAAACGACAACAAGATTTAAAACACTGATGCTCCCTCAATATTATGTCTCGATTTAAAACTAGTCAACTAATCATTTAAAATAATAAATAATATAGCCTGTAATATATGAATGTAAAGTATCAGAGCAATAATCTGGAAAATTCTTCTAATGAACGCAGATGTTGAGCTCAGACTGATGACGTAAAGGTCACATGCCATGTGAGATATAACAAGCTTGTGCTGGAAAATTCCGTGGACCTTAAGCTATCATCTTTAATATTATTTGATCAATAATAACTTGAAAATTCGATGGACCTTAAGCTATCATCTTTAATATTGTTTGATCAGTAATAGATTTGGCAAAGCCAGATCGTAGACAATCAAGTTGACGTGAGAATTTATATTTTTCCAATTTGCTTTCATACATTGAATTAAAAAAGAAAAGAAGACATTAAATTATGACACAAAGAAACAATACTAATAGAATTAGTTAACTGAACTAAACTTGCCTCGAAATCGACTAATATTTATACAAGTGGAAAAAAAATCCTGTATACATTTTTTTAAATTTTGTGCAATAGTTTATGGTTACTTTGCCGTCGTTTTGTATGTATCTTTATAGTGATTTTGCTGTCTGAACGATGGAGGCAGTACTGCACAGTCATGAGCTGATCCTGATGTGGAACATGTACAGGAAATCGATTGATCCACGCAAATGTCTAAACAAAAGTTCTATTGTTACTGTTTATTTTTTCATTAATCATGGTCTAATTCTGTATTTAGAGTTTGATCACAGCAACTTTTGTTAATGTTTTAATAAGAAATACAGGATCATTGCCTAATCTATAAATATAATTAACTGCTCTTTATGAAATTTTTTGTTGCAGCATCTTTTCACAATAGCATTTCTGAATCAGATCTGTTACTTGCATTTCCTTATCCAAAGGTCCCTGTGCTGTTTATATCATGTTAGAGAAAGACAATATAAAGGAACGTATTCTCAGAAAAATACGTCTGAATATGTTAGTAAGTATTCCGTATTAATTTGACTCGAAAATGATTTTCTGTCGAGTAAATTATAACAATAATATACCGGCATAAATGAATTCAAGTATTGTTTATCTGTTGAATTACAATCTCATTAAAATCATATCCTAACTGTCGCTCCACTACCCTTCGCTAGGTAGCGTAGAGTAACGAAGGGAAAACGATGATCTGATTTTAATGAGATTGGTTGAATTAGGACTTCTGTTAAAGCCCAGTTATGTATAAGAAATAATCATTTCCAGGACAAGTCGCAATATAGTCCTTTAATGATTTTAAAAGTTCTAATAACTTGCATTACTCTCTGAAAAATGATCAGATTTCAAACATTGAGATTTTTGTTGCGTTCTTTGTTCTCACTGAGATATCCAGAGGGCAACGGCGTTTGCATAAATTTGAAAATAGAATAGCTAGGCAATATTTGACGCTGCATTACAGACTCCAGTGAACTGACACTCTCTTACACGTCGGTTACACTACATTCACCTCTGTCATTGGCTCAGAAAGTAGTCCCAAATCATGTGATTTTTTTCTAATCATGTGACCTATCACGTGTTAGTATTCCAAAATGGCGGAACAAACACCGGTGAAAGCTAAAGATGTTGATTGTTTTGTTTGGTTCGTTGATACTCCCAAAACAATTAATATACATGGAAGAAAATCAAAGAACGAAAGCTTCCCTGATAAATTGAATGTGATTTTAAACAACAACAGTGTATTTTTATGTCTTTTAGACAAAGACACAACGGCCGTCCTAGAAAATGTCACGGAAAAATTGAGCAAACAGTAGAATTTATTAATTTGGTTCGGCTAGTAAATATGTATCTGGCGGTAGTGTTAAAGTCAAGAGGTGTTTAAGTTCACAAGTTACTCCAAAATCAGTACAGAAGCTGCAGAACAAGCCACATTGACAGTAAGGAGTTTTTCCAGGAAACAGTTCAGGCTACTGTCACCGGTAAAGTCTCCTTCATTTGTAAAAACAGAGATGCCAACCCCACCAGCCAGCTTTATAATTCCTGAAGACCATGGTTATAGTAAACCAATATGTGAAGGTGCGGAACGGTACGGCTCTGCGCAGGAGATTGGTAAACTGAGTGTTGTTTTGAATATGTCTTAAATGATGTCATTTGTTTATGTGCAGTACAGAAGTTCAAACGACCGTCATTGTAAAACAAGTTAAATATTTTCACATTCAGTGAAAAATACCGAAGTACCTTTTACATCGAGTCTTTTTTACACAACAAGAGGTGAACGGAGATCAGATATGGAGCATTTGAGTACTTTTTACTTGGACGGGACATAGAGCATATAATATAGTCAGTTTTCCAATGTTGACGATCGTCACTGAGCTTATTCCAGGATCGACTAAAAGGGTTTTACCGGCTCATCTACAAGGTGTCCCCGAATGCCATAGACATTTTCTTGATAACGTGAAAATTAATTATGTTATGAAGCTTCAATGTTGAATAAAAAGTCTGACCAAGATCACGACATAACACCCACATACTCCTGAATATTTTATTGGAAAGGTTTTAATCTTGAACTGACAAGTTTATTTACTGTTACTGATTTAGAACTACTACAGTGTTGCTTTTCCTTACAATGTTCACAATAACTATCCAGATATAATACTGTCACGTGCAACTGATTGTTTAGTTACATTTAAAGAATAAAGTGTTGCAATATATTTCATTTTTCCATTGAACAACACATTTCACTGACACGTATTTTAGTAGTTGCACGCATTTCACATAGGTGTTTCACATAAACAATAGACAGACAAACTGGTAAGGATCAGTTAGGTCTTGTTTCTCCTACTAAAAGGTGCTGGTTGGGCCTTTAGAAATAAACCATTGGAGTGATGCCAGTCCATTTAAGGTAATTGAATGATTTATTTTATAGTACACTTTACGACTCTTTAGAATTGAAATAACTTCATAAATGTCGTCCTGACTTACAAAGAAATGATCGTTATACAGCTGTTTTAACAAGATATACAGATTACACTTTCTAACCGAATATAAACTTCTAATATTATTATCCTTAGTACAAATTTGATTGCAAGGTCGTTTGAAAATCCTATTCACCTAAAATGATCAAAATTACATGATTATGATACTTCACGAAAAAAGCAATCTCATTTTCCAAGGGAAGACATTTACGCCTGACGACCTAATCAAATTTTAAGTAAGGATAGCAATAGTAACTCTATCACATTAAACCAAAGTCTTCTTACACAACTGTACTTAAATTGCTCTATTTCAAGGATATACGTTCATTTATATAGTTTTTGTCGTAATAAAAAACCTGAAATATAATGCTACCTAATCTACGTATTAAATTAGGCGGAATGCAGCATTAGTTTGTAGATTGCCGCCGTAAGGACAGCGGAATAACTAATTTGAAGTATTGTCGTCATGAAGATAGAAATATCAAATAAATGCTGAAAGGAATATTGATATATAAATCTAATTTCACCAACGACAAAAACATTTAAGTGTTTGAGATAGCGTCTGAAATATTGTTGTTCTGCATCGTGTAGAACTCATTAAATCTAAAACAGATTATTATTTTCTCTGGTGCATAGAAGCGTAGATTAAGCAACAATAAAATGACAAAGAAATGATACCTAATAGACCTTTTGCCAGACCGTCTTTCGGTTACTCCGACAGAGGGTGTTTCAAAGAATGATCGCTAAAACTGATGTTGTTTAATTATAATGCTCCCAAAAAAACAGTAATATATTAAATAGCAACTGACAGTCAATGTACTGGCATCACACGAAAAAAGCCACATTTACATAATATAAGATAATTATAATAATAATATTGATAATAGTAACAAAATAATTCCGTAAAAATAATATTAAATTGATATCTGAAAGTACGTGTTACTTATTAAAAGAACTTTTGCTGTATCTTTTTGCAGAATGGAAAAAATGAATGATACGAAAATATTATAGTATGACCTCATTTTACACAGACTGTTGACCATAAATCAAATAGTAATGACAGAATGTAAAATTTTAACTTTTCTATTTTGTGAATAGAAATTTCTACAGCCTTTTATGATCTAGATAATCAAGTTTAGAAGAGTAGTTTTATTATTTGTAATCTTATAATCTTGTACCAACTTGATTGCCTTTAATTTTCTCCTGTAGAGTGTACCAACAATAGCAAAAATCGATACGTAATTCATCTTCGCTAAGTACAAGTGTATGGCCCAACATGACAGCTTATTTCACTTCTTTACATTACATCTAACATATATCGACTTTTTATCCCCATGCATTCTATACAAACTAATTTAAGTTTTTCTGATAAATATGCATTATATTCTAATTGCTGTATAATTCTGTATTAATGATTCCCATTCCCTTGAGACTGTCTAATGTTAGATGCAAATGACAGTTTTTCAGTCATGTTTTCAGCCTTAAGAATAACTTCAATACAGTAGTGAAAACATCGAGTTTTTAAGACTTGGAAAAGTGAACAATTTTAACTTAGCCACCTTATCTTTTTATGCAATCATAATCGATTTTGTCATCTTATCTTATCGTTAAAGCAATAAGAAAATTTTAATTATAATACGGCATTTTCACAGGAGATTAGGTTGATCAAACTAATAATGGAAAAAACTTGATGTCTAAACTAACAGATTAAAAGAACCTTGAATTTTACTACAACGAACTAGTGTTTGTATTAATTTGGTCCTGGTCAATGAAAACAAAAAAATGAAGAGTTTACTAGAAAACATTTAGTTTTGAAAAAAGGATACGAGTGTTCTAGTTTACGGCGATAAGCTTAACCTGAATGGATTTTCTCATTCTAAACAGTTACTTAAAGCTTTGCTCCACAAAATACTTTCAAGACGGAAGACACGCCATTCAAAAATGTAACATTCTTTTTTATCAAGACTTAAGCATTGAGTATGTATATTTCAGTGAATTTTATGCGTCATCTTTTCTCGTATATCGTTATCGTGTCTTTCAAATGTACCATTTTACTTTTTCAGTGTAGCAATACCACGTGACTGTGACGTCTCTAAAGGCAAAACTGTAAATATTGGCTCCGCTTGAAAATAGAAAATTACCCTTAGGCTAACTATTTTATTTCTTTATCGATTTTAATGGGACATGTGTTGGTCTAAGATGAAAAATATAAACTTTTCACGGAATATAGGATCTCCATCAGCATCTGAGCCGTTTTATCAAGCTCTGCGTGAAACCTCGCATACAAACAAATTCCAACTTTTCACGCACGCACTACTTAAAAAAAGCCGCTCAGCTGCTGATGGATATCCTATATTAAGTGGAAAGCTTATATTTTTCTCCTTAGATTAACATATGTCCCAAAATAATAAATGAAGAAATGAGATACTTACGGGTAATTTTCTGTTTTCAAGCGGAGTCAATTTTGACAGTTACTGTCTTGGTTTAGATGCCTTTTGTGACGTTACGATCACGTGGTATTGCCACACTGTTTTTCATTCTGGAAAGAAGAATTAAATGCTTACGGAACATGACAGTAAAACATAAAAGAAGTAGTAACAACCAATTAACTGGAAAGTCTTGTAAAATTTGTTACGTATGGGACAAGACAGTAAAATGCGTTTGCTCATATTTATGTCTGTCAAAAAATGCTGTTACTCAGTTTGAAGCTTCATTATTTCTAGAAATTAGTAATATTCTCTAATTCGAAACAGGCAACGCGCGACTTTGTCAAACGAAATATTTCGTTTTGTCGCGCTGTAAAAGCGCGAAATATCGCACTGTTGCTTCGCATTGTCGTGCGTCGTATCGCATAGTCGCGTCGCGTTGTCGTCCGTCACGTTCTGCATTTGTGTAGGCCTCGACGTACGACAATGCGATACGACGCTCGACATTTCGAAGCGACGCTCGACAACGCGACGCGACATTTTCACATTGTCGTATCGCATTGTCGCGCGTCGTGTATAATCCTCTACCGCGACACACGAAAATGCCAAACGACACAAGACAACGCGACGCGACGCTCGAAAACGCGAAGTGACACTAGACAATGCGACGCTACATTTATTGGAATATCGTATTGCGTTGTCGTGCGTCTATCGGTGACAGGTTAAAATGTTGCAAGACCTATATGTCGTCTGACGGTGAAATGACAATATTTCACGTGCCTGTGTATTATCCGGCCCTCCTCATAGCCATATCGCATTTTTAGAGCATTGCCGTGATTGCCGCATTTTCCTTGTGGAATTTGTTCTTAATTAATTCGATGGCCGGAATATACAATTTGCCCATTTCCGGTAGACGCACGACAACGCGATACGATATTCCAATAAATATCGCGTCGCATTCTCTAGTGTCGCTTCGCATTTTCGAGCATCGCGTCGCATCGCTTGTGTCGTTTGGCGTTTTCGTGTGTCGCGTACAGGATTACACACGACGCGCGACAGTACGATACGACATTGTGAAAATGTCGCGTCGCGTTGTCGCGCGTCGCTTCGCATTGTCGAGCGTCGTATCGCATTGTCGTACGTCGAGGCCTACACAAATGCAGAATGCGACGGACTACAACGCGACAACGCGACGCGACACCGCGACAATCCGATACGACGCACGACAATGCGAAGCGACAATGCGATATTTTGCGCTTTTATAGCACGACAATACGAAATGAAATCGCGATATTTCGTTTGACATTGTCGCGCGTCGCTTCACATTGTCGAGCGTCGTATCGCATTTTCGCTATTTCGCGTCGCGTTGTCGAGCGTCTACCTCTAAGCGCGACGGCGACATTTTAATTTGCCTGAACAGGATTCTGTTATTTATATGCCCCAACTTGGCTGATCTCAACTGATACTTAGGAAACAAAATACCCGATGTAAAAGCAGCTTTGGAATTTTGGATCGGTGTATAATGCCCTTCTACATTTGTAATCGGTCGGTACGCCTTACAAATGACGTTATCTAAAATAAAATCAAAATCACAAAAGTTTATATGATCGTAACCATTCTAAAATCATCAAGACATAATGAAGTTTGGCATCTGATCAAGTTTAGAGAGTAATCGATATATCTGGCATTGTGCAAGTGAACACGGTTTTCAGTTTCAGTCCGCCTATTTATTTTAACTACTCTAAGAGATAATGGGATTTGAGATGACATGTCTGCTGTGAGTGATATTTACCATCATGAAACAGCTTTCAGAAAAACTAAACAGTACAGGTCGAAAATGCAAAGAATATTCTTGTAACGCGCAACTATTCAACGTATAATATGCATCCTAGCTGTAAAAAGATACGTGTCACTCTTGCAATAATGTTTCCTAAATACCCAGAGACCACTTCTAAAGCAAAAATCGGTTACCTGTTAGAAAAATCTTATTGCATACACCTTTGTTGTCTCTGATTATTTATAGCATTGTTTTCCATGCGTTTCCTTTTTTCAATTTTTTCATTTCAGCTACAAAAAAAAACTTGCAACGTGATTAATAACTCTCAGATAAATTGTTTTAATTTATATTTGCGTAACTAGTTTCCACATGGTTTAAAGCATAACTATTTGTGAGGTGTTGTGGACGGACTTTGTGGTTTCTTCGTTCATCGTCATCTTTTCAGTTAAACAACTTGCTTTAGATATTTTGCCGAACAGACGTTATGGTTATATTGCAATTTGTAGTACAGTTGTATGAGTTACAGACCTTGATGTATTTTAAGCTATGCCCAAGTTCTTAGTACAATATATACTACGATATACTAAGTATTTGGTTTTGATGATTAAACAGTAGTTACAGATCTGTGTAAGTCATAGGAAGTTGATGAAACTTCGTATTGATGTTTATGTAAAGGTATTCTACCAAGGTATTCTATTCAGTTCACAGAATTGAATTCCACCAAGAACTCAGCTGGTTGTAAATGCTACAGAAAGGAAAAATATTGGAAAAAAATATTCTTTTTTGAAACCACAGGGCATAAGGTTTAGATATTTTGCATACAGGATCATCTAGAGGTCCTCTAAAAAGAATGTTCAAATTATATCCTTAGGGTCAAAAATGGCCCTGCCTCCGGGGTCGCTTGATTTTAAGTAGGATTTAATAGGGAAGATTTTAAAAAAAACTTCTTGTCTGAACCTACAATACCTAAAACATAGACTTTTGCATGGAGCATCATGTACAGGTCCTGTAACAAGATTGTTCAAATTACGCCGCTTGGATCAATAATGGCCGTACCCTGGGAATCACTTGATTTTACAAAGGCTTATATAGGGAAAACTTAAAAATGTTCTGTATTAAACCAAATGACTTAAACGTTAGATATTTTGAATGTAGAATATCGAGTCGATATGTTCCAAGTTTATACAAATTATGTCCCTGGTAGCAAAATTGGCCCCGCTCCGTGGGTAATATTTGTATAAAATACAAGATCTTTGATAACCGTCTTGTCAGAAACCGTAAGCTCTAGAGGTAAAATATTTGGTACGTAGCATTGTATAGTTGACCTCTACAAAAAATATTCCAATGATTTTACTAGGATCATAACTGACTCCGCCCAGGGGTCACATGATTTACATTGAGTTCTGTAGCAAAGCCTTTGAAAAATCTTCTTGTCTGAAACTATAAGATCTAGAGCTAAGATATTTTGTATGTAGCGTTGTCTATAAGATATGTACCAAGTTTGTAGTTTGGTGGTCCTATTTGTGTAAAGTATTTAATCTTTGAAAACCTTCCCGTCAGAAACCGTAAGATCTTGACTTTAGATTTATGGCATGTAGCATGTACGGTAGACCTTTACACAAATTGTTCATATTATTTCCCTAGGGTCAAAGTTGACCCCGTGGTCACTTGTTTCTTATTTGGGTGTGTAGGAAAAACTTTGGAGATCTTGTCTGAAACTGTACGCCCTAGAGCTTATGTATTTTGTATGTGGCATATTCTTGTGGATATGTGCCATATTTGTTAAAATTATGTTCCATGGGTCCAAGCTGTTCCCCGACCGAGATTCCCATTTGAATGAAATATAAGACCTTTGAAAATCTTCAATTTAGAAACTATAATTTTCCTTCTGAGGTTTGCTCTACAGCAAACCATAGCCAAAGTGAGAGAAAGGCTTAGACATTTTCAGTCTCATACCACGCTGACACGAAATGGTTGATGTTTACCAAGATGTTCTCCACATTTAAGAATGAAAATAATTAGTCCCTGAATTGATTTGTTTGATTTTTTGTGGACGAAATCAGGATGATAATAGCTTTATTGCTATTCATAACTTCATTATTCAAAAGGAAATATTAAAAAAGGAAATTTCGGAACTGGTTGCTGAGGCATGAAATAACTAAGCACTTAGGTTAAAAGTATACATAGTAACAAGCGTCCACAGAAAAGATAATGACTGGTTAAAATAGTTGTTCGATTTTCAGAAACAGAACCGCGGTGAGAAATTATTTTCTTGTTTTTCTACAATGTGTGAAACGCCACTGCATGTTAAAGAGGAAGGAACTAAGATACGTCTTTGTATCTTTTTTTCCTGTTTTTCAAAATTACAGAATTAACTGAAGAATATTTGAAAAAAAAAATTCAAGTCCTAAAAGCAAAATCTATTACATAAAAATATCGCACTGGAAACTGATTTTATCATGTTCAAATTGACATCAGGATAGGATAAAGAAACTTTCTTTTAAAAAATGGTCTTTCTCTTGTCAGAACGGAAATATTTTTCAGTTAACTATTTTACTCAACCGTAGAAGAGTGTTAAAATTATTTTACAATTAACGAGTTTGTAATCTGTCACAGATTTTAGACGGTCCTTTTTGCTACTTACAATTTAAGATTGTCAGGGCTGAGCGTTGAAGGGCATCCTAGGAGCTTCCACTTCTCAGTACAAGCGTTTCCTCTTCAGTTAAAAACCAAACATTCTTTGATTACAGTTAGGCCTGTCTTGTGTTGAAAGGAATTAATAAGAAACAACACAACACTGGTATCACCGATCTCTATGTATGCTTTATTTAATAGATTTTAAAGTTTACATACTTAGACACAATTTCAGCTCATCTGGACCAAATAGAATGAATACGAATATAAAGAGATTTTCTAAAAATATTTCAAAAATAAAAGGGGCGAGACAGTGCTATTTTTTGTCTTCAATCAGATCTTTTTTGAAAAATATATGTAACTTTTTTCAAATTTTCCAGATTTTCTTATTCTGAATATAAAAAGGAGTCTTAAAATGATTTATCTTATGTTTTTTACGGATCCGTAGCTCGTTTCAAATGTTATATATAAAAAAGATGAAGCCCCTAAACTTAACAATAAGAAAACGACTGAGGAACATGTATCAGTCTATTATGGGTAACATATTTAGGTACACTAATTTCTTTTGCACTTGTTTATTTCGCATCATATTAGCTCTATGACTGTGCTTATGGTATTCATTTATAGATATACTTGCATTTTCTTTCTGAAAACCGTTATAGTTTTCATTTCTATAGGGAATCTGATGCTTCATCTTCGCGCTTTCCTAAGAGTGTTGTTGGAAATCTGACTGTTTTTTTTTCTGCCTGAAGTTGACATTTTATATCTATAACCTTGCTAGGAGAAACCTATCAAGTTTTGTTCAAAACTTTGAAAGATGTCTTTTAGAGATACTTATCTTCGACATATTGTGATGATGTCAGAAAAATGCCGAAAGCTTTCATGAAATGTGTTGCTTTAACAATGATAAAATGTAAAATGAACATTACTACAATTGATCAGCAAAAGTACCTGTCAAACAATATCAAGCATTCATACCTAAAATATCATTGAAAATGTTTACTGCAAAATGCATGGTGGAAAATAAGATTGACCTTTTGCTTATCTGATCAGTCGGATCAATGGAAATTCACGTACTTTTCAAGAACTTAAGTCGAAAAAGTATAGCTTTATAAATCAATGTTAAAAATCAATTTAGGGAAAACATATTACCTGATTCAAAATTATATAGCTTATAGTTTCATAGTCCTTGCCTTTTGTTTAATATGACTATAAAAATGTCAACAAACGTACCGCATAATCTGACTTCCAGAAAAAACCTCATGTTTAAACAACTCATGACAATGACAGTTATAAACACTCGCAAACCTGAAATATGGGATTTAGAAAGGAGATTTTAATGCAGGAACCGGAACTAAAATTTGCTTTGACCTGTTTTTGACTTTGGATCTCCTTTCTTAATCACATTGAAAACATATAAAGTACGAATATGTTTATTAGGCTTTACAAAGATATGAAGATTGACAGTTGATAAAAAAGGTTCGCAAAAAAAAATCGAATTTATTTTTTGCAAAACATCTTTTTAAACTGAGGGCGCTACCTGTAAGTGATATGTTGGAGAATTTAAAAGGTTGTGTCAAAAAGGAGAAATTTAATAAAAGAAAATATCTTTTTGTAGTACCATTAAAAACATCTTCTAGTTAAATCGATATATATCTTAAGCCATAAGAAATATCATATGTACTGGAAAAAATATACTAAAACTATTAAAAACTAAAGAGTTCACAAATGGTATATAACTGAGACACACATTTTTTTTCACTTGGCATATCAAAATAAATACATTCACGCCTAAAGTCAAGATCTTGATATAGAAACTAACACACGCCTGGTTATTACTTTCCAATGATTATTTTCTCTCATTTTTCAACGTTTTTTTGTTTGTGCTTTGTTTCGTTTTTGATAGTTTTCAATTAACGTTACAGTAAAATATATTTTTGTAATCGCGCATATGTTCACAAAGATTGTGACAGTTTTTACGTGACAATGCATGTCAGAAGAGTATGTATTAATAGAACAGGCAGCAAATAAGCAAACTTTTGTGTTTCTTCACTCAAAATTCACTGACTCACTCATTCACTTAAGCATGCGAAAATAGATTGCCAATCGGGCTGTATTTACATCTTAAAGTTCTGTACGATCGGAAACTAAAGATAAAAACCGTATCCTGTCTGACAACTTGAAAAAGACATACAACTAAAAGTTTCCTTTTTAGATAATGTAACGAAGCAAGAAGATCACTTAGATGTTTCAATATCTAAATGGCAATTCAAACGAATTTGTCAGAAGATAGACCTCAGAGGGACATACATCAGGTTTACTTCTTGTAAACGCTTAAAACAATTTTAATGCTAAACAAAGTTCTGACTGGATTTTATTGTAAAACTTAAATTTTTGTCTCTTTATTTCAAACAATTTGCCTTTAATTAGTCGTTCTCGCGAATTTTCAAAAATCCTAACCTCGTGATTTTTTTAAACAGCTGTATATATAAAACGTATAAAATATATGGTTTTGACAGTATTTCAACACAATTAGACAGCTGCTAGTCCCCTGTTTAACCAATCTAGAATACCAGACACAGGACAGAGACTAATCATTCTTACTCATTTAAGTAAAGCTGCTGCTGTAGGTCTAGAAAGTTAGATTTTATGTAAGCGGTACAACACAAGATTTTATCAAACATTGATACAGAAATATATTAATATGAATGATAACAATGACAACAAAATGACGTCTTATCACGTATTTTCACAACATTTATTCAGATTATGGCAGTTTTTGATGTGAGAAAGCAGATTTTCCAAATTTAAGCATTCTGAAAACATAATAATTGTCAAAAATTATTCAAATAGACTCTTTTATACAAAATATATACTATTTTCTGGTTATAAATGATCCAAGTATCTGTGACTGGTACTGACGAATCCGATCCTCTAAATTTCTAGTCCTCCGTCTATTATCTGATTCAGCATACTGGTTGTATCATACCATTCACCTTTCGGCATACCAAGTTTTTGTAAAGGTCGCATATCGTTTTGGAGAACGGCGAAAAATACATCTTCCAGGTTTCGTTCAGCTTGTGGTGTTAGTCCGACCATCATAGATATATCTTGTAAGTTTGTTCCAACTGCAAAAGTAGAATTTTTTTTAATTCAAATTTCTCGATTTCTATCTGTTCAATGATTTGGTTTCACAGTATGAAACTGCCTCAAATATTTATAGAATCATCCTAATAATAAAAAAATACATAAATGATAAAAACACTAGGCAATAAATTAATTCATAACCGTTTGCTCTTAGAGCAAATAATTTGCAACAACGGAGTTAGAAACGTCAAGAGATGAATGTTTTCGTCTAACGCATAGTATGAAGTGGTGAGCCGATTAACTATTTTGGACACTAAAGTTCAATGACATTTTTGCAGCGAGAACATCACACCTTTTTCAGACACAAAGACAACATCCCTTCTGACATTTAACGCCATTGGAAATAAAACACAACTACTCTGAAACATTGTAATCTTATCAATAATTAAGTATTCCCCTGTTGATTAACAAAGAAAATCTTAATTTATATCTTTGCACTCCATCTTACTTATTGCTTCTTCTGTAGATAGTTTAGTTACTCATGCAACTTGTCATTTTAAACAACAGCAAAGATTTGTAAACGTAAGGTTTTAAACACAGATGTTGACTGAATTAGTATCATAGCTTCGTAACTTAAATAAAAGGAACTTTACGGAATGCATTTTTGTGGAGGGGGTGGGGGTTCACATTCTTAGAGGTACCTATTCACAACTGAGTGAACTAGACACGTGCAGATTAGATGCATTCCCTATAGTAACATCAGGTACAAGTAGGATTCGAAACCAAGACATTCCAAATCAGACGCTCTAACCATCGAGGACCACAGGTAGAATATATCAAAATAGCCTCATATCTTATCTGTTTTTAAGATTTTTTATAATACATTATTTAACAAAGCATTTAAACTTTAAGAATACTTTGGGTTTTAAATACATATTTACCGGCAAGAGCGTGAGCCACAAGCTCGAGATCTGCTCCACTGAATAATTTCTGTCCCATCCATTTACGGTTGCGCTCAAGGAATTTGAAAATGGCTTCCACAGGAGGTCTTTTTCCTAGAAAAAATGATTGTAGTACTTAATAATCATATAACACAAACAGAAATATAACAATAATCGTCGAATTACTTAGGAGAAATGTACAGAATTCAATTGAAAGAAAAAGACAAATTACTTTTTTTTCGTACAAGAGAGCCACTGATGGATCCATATTGCTCACCTGCGAACCATTCTACGAATGGTTTGATTTTTCCTTGCTGATACCTCAAAAAAGAGCATAGGTCAAAATGTCCAGGTTAAAATCTGCTTTCGAAATTTTCCATGTGTTTAAAATTTATTTTCAGTTGTTTAAAAACTTGAAAGTAGGCAAATATGTAAAGATCTAGGTCAGCTAAGGTAAAAGCTAAAGTCTACATTCACAACTGTGGATATGTTTCATCTTTTGTAGCTGTAGCATCAAAAATTGAAAATCGGATCAACAATTAAAGATCAAGGTTAACTTTGCAGATTTTAAAAGAAAATAATACATAGATTATCAGAGGACCAATTCATTAACGTATAAGCGCTTTTATTTCATGGAATAATCTTTAAGATACACAAAGAAAATCCTAATACTGTTAAATGAAAACAGACCACACCCTCTGTCGGCAATTTTCTTTTGCAATGCAACAGTACTCGAATAAATATGATAAAGGTCTACAAAGGGAACATTTATATGAAATAACTTAGAAATTTCTACCAGTGGTTCCTGAGGAGAATAATTTCAAAGTTTTACATATATATTCGTAGTGAAAACTTGTCCAACGACTGCCCTGCCAAGACTTTTACAAACCTACATGACTTGAAGAAATTCGAATAAAAGGCTGCCAAAGAACATTTCTGTGAAAGTTTTGTAAAATTAAGCAAGGGGTTTTTGGAAGAGAAGATTTTCAAAGTTTTCAGTGTCGTCGTATACTGAAAACTATTGGGCCAGCAGTTTCTGAGGAGAAGACTGACAAATGTTTTCCTTACAGTCATAATTGAAAATAGGTCCCGCCCTCTGTCGGACCAACAAATGACTTTAATTAGTTTTAGAGAAAAACATTTGATCTTAAGGAATTTGTAAGAGGACCAACTAAGGAACATTTTTAAAGTTCAGGAGATGATATCTTTTGCGAAAACATGTTGACGACGGACAGTGATCCATCGCAACACCTCATCCTTGAGCATTTTGTGCTCAGGTGAGCTTAAAATTAAGTCAACTGAGGATACAAAGTCCAAAAGCAGAAGCGTTTGTCAAATTAATCCAAATCTTTCTAAGAAATCTTCTTGAATTTTATTCAGAAAAGAGTATATTGTAAATCGTAATTAAACAATGAAACTCTACCATTGGTATTAAATGTCACATAAAAAACACACAAAAATAAGCTAGGCGAATTTTCGTAGCTTTAGTAACTTTTTGAAAACAATATTTGTACACATTTTGTGGAATGGAAGCAAATACCTGATCAACGCTGATATAAAACTATCTATCGAGTATGTGTTCATGTTGCCTTTAATTTGCTTGCATACGGTTTCGAGGTATTTTTCTACAATCCCTTAGCAGCTATGTGAAGCCACTACCATTACTTTACAAAGCTGCTTTAGTTTATTTACTGTATACATTGTAAAAAAAAACATCTTCGATTAGTTAAATACAAAAGTAACATGTGAAGATGCATTGTCTGTTTACATTTTGAGTTGTCAAATGTATGTATGCTGACGATTCGATTGTAGATTAGTCACTGATTGGCTGAAAAGTAACTTTGGATTTCCGTGTCTAAAAATAGAAATATCGTTCTGAAAATTAAATTTTAGCATAGGTAAGAAAGTGAACGGTGAAACATTCGACCGATGCGCAGGAGAGAGCAGGTATTTGCTGGAATGTGGTATCTTTTATTTATCACCGATTATATGTTTAAAGGATTAAAAGCTATACATACTTGCATTGCAGAGTTCTTTATCTTCGTCGAAATGGTCCGGGCAGTCAGGGTGGTCATCACAAACGGAATCTAATGCTATACACACTCCTGATGATTGACATAAGAATGGCTGCCATGCTGGACAGGGGTTGCCTGCAAATAATGGAAATAATTTGTGTACCCATTATAATGTTAAAATAGTACGATAAATAACTCTTTAAATACGTCCAGTCCTAGCAGCGTAGTTCTTTGGCAATTACTATGCCGTATTGGACGTTACTCATCCTAGCACTCAACATATGTAATGAGAACATTCTATGGCCGGTTTTCGTATCATTTTCAAATATGTACCACTAGAAGTAATCAATTAAAATGTTTATTTTGACAATACTATTTGCGCTACATCAACTCGACATCAGGAGGTCGAAAACTGTTATATTAACTGAAGTGAGGATTATCTCTAATTTCCTAATAGTATGTAATGAAGATTTTGATACACTGCTAATTGAGCTGCGAAAACAAAGTCGCTTTTTCAGTCTCTGAACAGCCCTTACTCTCTCTAAACTTTACCTTAAACGATCTCACTCCAAGTGATATTAAGTAATATTTTTATGTTGTTAGTCGTTTCGTGATTGTGTTCGTATGAAATTTGATTTGCACTTTGCATGTAAAGAAAAAGAAAATGACGAACAAAATTCGTGACTTATCCTAGACGTCTTGAATATTTAATGAAACAGCAATTACAATAGAAAAGTGTGTATGATTTACTGATTATATTACCTGTTTTTTACCTCAACAAGTCTATCCTCTGTTCCATAGTTGACGAAACAATATATATACCTTCATGTAAACGTGAGAGACAAGAAGCGTTTATTCAAATAATTTATATTTTTTCCTTTTCGTTTAGATATAGCATTTTGTGTAAGGAAACACACAATTAATGAAATAAGATCTATATATAAATACACACACACACACATCTTCTTCACTTAATCAAATATGATTTATGGGTCTTTCTATAAACCCTTTATACGCAATAATTAAGCATTTGGACCTTGAATTTATTTTTTTCATCTGTAGTTGCTTTTTAAACAGAAAATTTATGTACTTTATTGAATTTTAGGGATTGATTTTTTATATATGAAAGGTATTTAAATATAATTTATGTGGTTGTTACATCGATTTGTTCCTAACTGATGATAAAAAATGGGTGGCCATATAAACATACCCAAAGAATAATATATTGTATGTTTTGTGAGTCTTGTCTTGAAACAGAATATCAATGTTAATTTGTCATTTAATTAATATTTACTATCTAAGTAATTTAATACTTTTATATTACATTATGCAAATTTAACAGAGATCTTACTTCGTATGTGTAATTATGCAATTATGCATTTGGATTGCCCCAATGTAGCCTACAAAAAGTTTAACACGTGTTTTATTTCTTGTTGCAACACGTATAATTGTCTTGAATTAACTTTGTGTGTATGGGTCGGTGACTGTTGTACAAATAAATGAAAATGAAACTGATTGGTGAATAGGATTTATTATAATAATTATTGCAGAAACTGACAAATTTGATTTTTTTAAAAATCACGAAATAAGTCAACGCGACATCTTTAGACTGCGTCTCGAAAACTGACGTTTTGCAATATAAAACAATTCCTGCAAAACCTTTATAGTTTGTCTCCTCCCCAAAATGTACCACAAGTCTATAAAATTAGCATCGATTAACTGCCAAGGTTAAGTTAAATAAAGAAAAATCTATTTTTTATTTCGTCACACGTTTTTGCTACAGCGAACAAGATTTATTGGATAAAAATGTTACGTATAGTCTACATATAAAGTAAGATTGCTTCTTAGTCTCAGATTATGTTGTCAAGGATTTTTCAATTATTTATATGATTGATTTACTTGCACTCTTGAATTCATATAAACAATTTCACAGATAAAATCTGGAAATGGTAAATTCATCTTTGGGACAGACATGTCTTAGTCTTTGATCTTCTTTAGTTGTATATTTACATGATCGATTTATTCGTCTTTGAAATCTTAAAAGTAATTCCATAACATCTAAAGTCATATTACTGCCAAGTCTGCATTTGTATATTATTTTTTTAACCCTTGCCATACAGAAGACACATTTGATAATTTGAAAATAAGAATTTCGAACATAAGAAATCTCATCAGTATGTTGGTGAATATCTGGACTGTCATTTATTTTCTATATGAATCATCATAGAAATAAAATTTGTTGTTATAAAAACAATACATATTTTAGCAAAAGATCTACATCTTGGTGAAAGTAAGTATACCGGTACAAAGACTTTCATGTATTTTGCAAGTTCTGTTTTACGACTAAAATATTTAGAAGCAGTTATCAAAGTAAATAACAACTGTCCTGCTTTTAAAGATATTGTATTGCCGTTTGCATATCTGCATTCCAGAATTATATAATTATATTTATGTAATCATAATATCTGATTCAGATAAATATAGGAGTTTTGTCAAAAGAAGGATAACTTATTTTCACTAGCTCTCTACAGACTTAACGAAACGCTAAAGTGATTATAGGCCTACCAGTTTGAATTTCTGTGTAGCTTATATTTCTCATTTCAGTACTTGCAGAACAAAACAATTTCTTTTAAGTCTGGTAATAAATATTGCTATATGTCATCATTTATCTTACTTAATCGTCGACCAGCTAAATTAGCTAATTAGAGAGTTTATTGTCTGCTATCTCGTATACGATTTATTTGAAGCCTGATACCGTTTCAAAGAAGTTACAATAATTAAAGTATTCATGGCATTGATTTGACTTTCATTTGCACTTCATTTGATCTACTGTGAAATGGGAATTTTAGGTCACTGATAATGTTTAACAAACGGATATAGAATAACGTTTTTCAGACGTGCAGATTGCTCGTTAACAGATCTCCAGTGAACCTCTGTTGACTTGATTTCTTGGTATGTATTAGACACTGTATGATTATTGAAATCAGAATGACTTGAATTGACTTTCTTTTTCTCTTTTACAAATGTATATTATTTACACCTATGCAATTTACATTTTAGTCTGCTAGTCTTTGTCTGACATATTCGTATCAAGGGGATTTCTATTTTCTTTCGATTGAACTATGTTGACCCGTATATGACACGGATCGAATTTGAAACACGAGTGAAAAATTCGACCGAATATGTCACACGTGATATATGCGGTCGAAAATGACACGCGCATGAAACGAATATGGTACATAAAATGTGATATATTCGTGTGGCTTAAGTTTTTATATGCACACCAAAACGAGTATGTAATACCCCACAAAATTGACACAAAAAAAGAAAATGGCAACGAATACATCACATTTGTTAATTGTTATCTGTTTTGAAAAGAAAATGTATTTTTTTTAACGATCACATTGTATTGAAATCATATTTATGCCACAGATATTTTGGCTTATCAACATCGTCATCGTCGTCGTCATCATCATCACGATCATCACCATCATCATCAAATAATATTTTTTTCATTCTTTTACTGGGTATATTTCGACATATTAACGTAGCTATAGGCAGTCAGTAAATATAATTATTTTAGTAGCGTGTTTATGACGTCACTTTATAACAAGCGAAATGATCGGCAGTTTGAAAAGGTTGATTAATGTCTTTGAACTACTGCATTTTCTTTGATGAGTCGCCGACATTTTCAAAGGAAGGAAATTCGCACGAGCCAAACTTCAGGTGTGACAGGGTAGTCAAAGAGCAAAGGTTGTAGGGATTTTCTGTGATTTTCGCTGAGACACATATATGTATTAACAGTAAGTATTTTTTTGATATTTGAGGTATTTTTGTATTTTTCGGCTATTGTAAAACTCAAACATTTTACGTGGGTACAACGTATGTCTGTATTTTCAAGGGAATAAACACGGCTATTGTCGTGTAATGTCATACCGAATAAAAGTTGCTCTAAAGGGAAACAGGCTCTTGTTATTTATTAATGGTGAATGGATATTTCATCCTTTCGTCCGTGCATGTGTCTGTCTGTCCTGATATATTTGTTTTAAATGGTTTACGAATTTCTTTTATATTTGGAAAATTGTTTATTGTTAGGTTCAATTTCTGCTACAAGCAAACATGTGTATTTTAGACTTACAGATACGAGTTTCCTTGCAATAACTTTTAAACACACTTCATTCATACTAAGCACACATGTTTATCGTAAAATAAAATACAAGTCAAGTTCTTCCCAGCCATAACTTTGTCATTCATAATTGATTGACAGTGCGTGTTCCGAAACTCAAAGTTTAAGGCCACAGTAAGAGATCATATGTCTCTGTTTTTGGACTTGGTTCCTGGGGCATGTAGGTTAACAACGACAAAACTTGCTTAATTTGGTTTCAATACTTGTGACGACAGCCATGATGCTGATTATACTAATTATTATCGTGCTGATGGTGGTGATGGTGATGGTGAACGATAGCAAAAGTTTTTTATCACAACGTATGTGACTTATACGTTTATGTTTCTTACTGTCGTCGTGAGCAGACGAATATGGCACATTTGACAGGTGTGATTTTTACAGTCGAATATATCACAGACGTGTTACATATTCGATCCGTGACATATACGGTTCAACAGTCGCGTTTTGCTAAGCAACTACGTATCTACTGTATCTCCCGATTTCTCTCTACAAATCCACTTATGCAATCTTCACCAAAATTCAAAGTGGTCTTAAGATGAATATTTTTTAAGTTTCATGAGCGAGAAAAATAGTTGTATGTATTTGTTGGTTCGTGGTAAGCACCTAGCGTAAATGTAAGGTAATAAATTGATTCATAGTGTTCACTTGTAAACATATTGTTGGCATATCAAAACTTCTCTGTGTAATATAAAGAACTATTATCTGGATATAATCACAGAAATCGTTTCCTAGAAAGACTACATAGTTTGGGACTGTGAATTATGAACCTATTTAGCAGCACCAATGATAAAAGTGTTGTTACTAGCAAATGTATGAATGGTATTAACAAATGCATCTTTATTTATCGACGAAGCAGTCCACAAAGGTTACAACATTTCGATTCACTGGAACGTTTTATCGTTTATAATTGAACAGGCAAAAAACAAATACCGAACAATTTCTAAAAGAGAATTCTAAAAATTGACTATTATTTCAATACAAACTATCATCAATCATTTGAACTAGTTATAACTACGAAAAATTCTGAACACTGTTTGTGTCTTTAGAATTGAAACAGTTTTTTTTTTTTTAAGTAATTTGAAGACAAACCTTTTTTTATTAGGAGAAGATTTTGGAACAATATTTTGCTGACAATATTCTTTTTTGCACAGTTGTTGTTTTGCTTTTGTTTAAAATAGTAACATTTTAATATATTTTGTTTACCTTTAGAGAAATCAAACTTTTATATTTACTTTAATCATGTTCCAAAACATACTGTTTATTAGTTCAAAGATTTTTTAAGATTTTTGTTTGAAATTCATGATCAGATGCAGTTATCTTGACAATACAAATACTAGTCATCTCTTTCCTCGTTCAGCACCAAGGACGACAATACTGATCATTTATTTAAAATCATTAATGTAAATAAGAGTATAAAGAACAAGTATTTAATGATTTCACTTTTAAAGACATTTAAATTTATTAATTCATTTAAACTGGCTGACATATCGCTTAAGACTGACGAAAATATAGTTTGCACATATATCAGTTACCAGCGCACAATTCTAGCAGTTATAGCCAAAAGAATTCATACTCACTTGCATAATTGATAGGTCGATACTCTTAAAATGAAACTCAGGTCAGCGCAGAGAAGTACTTTATTCTATTATTACCATACAAACTTCATTCACTATTATATACATGGCATTCCTCCAGATGGTAATAACATTACTTTTATGGCATTCTACTCTCCGCTAGCATTTCGTGGGCAAAGACAATATAGTTGGGTTACAAATACATATTTCATTTGCCAGCGTTACGGAATCGCCTTTAATGTTACGTTTGGGAGTTTGGCCTCGTGGACCTAATGATGAATATCTTGACTTTGTATGTGATCAGAATTTAGGCAAATATACAACAATAAGGCAGCAAGATACAGTATGTGTGACAAGTAGCTGAACAGACAATATGTTTGAGATAGAATTTTCCTCAAAATCAAGACAATATGACAAAAAATAGAATAAAAATGAATACCGAAAAACAGAAATCTCAAATTATATAAAGCTATAAACTTGCCTTTATTTAAAGAATACGAAACGATCAGTTTATATAATCCCTAAGCTGAAGAAGGTTAACACAGAATAAAGTATTGGCGTTCACGTTAAAAATAGTAATACGTTTTATTCAATATTGTAAAATAAGTTTATTTTAGAATAAACAGAGATAGTTTCCAGAAAGTCTGTCTTGGCGAACTAGAATAATTTAATCTTCTAATGCAATGTCTGTTTGTCTTCTGTTACTTGAAATGTGATGGGTGATGTGAAAAGATGAAACATCACTACATTAAGATTTATTAGCATAAAACAAAAAGTGTTATCAAAAATGACCTGTTACAAATTTAACATATATGTCTCCTTTACGTAAAAAAGACAAAAATGACTTCTGCACTTTTGTTCATTGACAAGTTGTCAAACATGTTCTAGAAAAACGAGTGAATTGGAAGACTCACAAATAAGCAGCCACACTTTAAAGGGGCTGTGCTCCAGATGACAAAAAAAGAAAGTTTTTTTTGTATTATAAATTTCTTGTAATATTTATGACTAATGCTTAAAAAATAACTTACTGACAAAAAATAAGTCAAATAATTACATTATAAATTCATTTTTTTCCCTTTCAAAGTGCTATACCGTAACGCGACGGTATAACTATATCGTATAACATTTAAAGTAAATATCTGTAATATCACATGCGGCGATGGTAGGTACAGTAAAAGCGTTGGAAATATTTTGTTAACATGAGGGTCCAGAGTTCGAATCAGGCTGGAGCGAAAATATTTTTTTATTCTAATTTGACTTTTATAATCGATTTTGAAGTAAAATATTATGTTGTTATAATCTCACGGCATCTAAATATATAATTCATGAAAAAAATTTTTTATGTAAAATCTGGAGTACAGCCTCTTTAAATGTCGGATTCAATATTTGTATAGTATGCCACTTATCTACTTACAGCAAAATTAATATGAGGCGTTTCTTCAAACTTACTATATCGCTCTTCCTTTGATCACATACATCAAGCCTTAAGCTTTGTTTATTTTGCAGGATTCAACTAAACTTTTACTGATTTGCTTTAATAAAAAATACAATGTACACATTACCGGGATTTGAAACGGATCAATTATTAACGACAACGGTAACAAATCAGATGGTTTGCTCATGGTGAATTAAATTTTCAGCGTTATTTTTCAGCTTAAACATATTGGAATTTAATCACTCTATTCATATAAGCCAAACTAAAATTGTAACTTGATGGTAAGTCAAACAAATTTAAAGCTCAATTTTATTTATTCTGATTTCGATAGATTCAATATGATGCAAAAGCGTTAGATTTAATTCAATAAATTGTAATGAACAACTATTTACATAGATAGTATGTCAATATTTGTTATATCATATTAGATAGTGCGCTGCTATGATTTGGCATGACGTCGATCAAATAAGACCGGTACGTGAGTCCAATTTCCTGAAGTTTCAAAATCAACATTTCCATTAAACATGTGCCTATTTTCAAATGTACAGTTAACACAACGGCTTTAACTATGTAATTGTTCGTGTCAAACAAAAGCTGTTTAATATTGCTTCTCTTCTAGGAATAGGCAAAAATCCCTCCTTTTATGTAAGGATGAAACATAAGCAAACTTATTCATGAAAAACAGTTCACTTTACAAAACTATTTCTTTTCTCTTTTCATTACTTGTAGTATGAAGAGCACATAAACGTTTCACAAGAGGTAAACAAAGGTAAACAGAAATATAGTTTAATAATAGGCCAAAGTGAGGTCGTGAAAAATAGCCAGAAAAAGTCCCAGAAGCTTTAGTGACAATATACTGTACACCTAAACATTTCCTCGTACATATGTAATGTCAATACAATACTTCGTTATTATAGTGGGAACGTGACTGTTTTTAGTAGGTACCAAGAGAGTATGATGTTACGATTCTCTAGGTCTTGTAAAAAGCTCCCTGGGTAGTTACTGCAATAAACTAGTTTAGCTGAAGTTGCCATACTCTTGGTTTTATTTTGGATGAAGCATTTATTTTGTAATTTTAAATATGTAGTTCTGTTCTAGACAGATGGTTTAAATTGTATTCATTTATGCCCTTTTATGTTCACTTCAGTATATATTTGTCTAATTAACAAGATAATCTATATTATGTGTAGCTTTCGTATGAAAAGTTAGACGATGTGCTGGCGAACTATAACTTCATTTCTGTGATCTTTTTTCTAATTATCCCGCACATGACATCAATCAGTATATTTCGGTGTTAATAAGATCAGAAACATTCCATTCATATCATTGAAAGGAAACCTGTCCTGAAAAAAATCAATTATATTACTCGTTTCAGGAAGCCTCCAACTTGAAAAAGAATATTTAAAACTATTGTAGACATTACTTTATCTCTAGCTCGAACAAACATGTTGGCTTATAGACAAAAGGGGGAAGGAACAACGTGTAGTTTTGAATTATAACATGTAGCTATTGTGCGAAATGTATTAGAAGTTAAACTGAAAATAAAGGCTTTCAGTGAAAGCTGTTGTAATTGCAGTTTTGTCATTCAGAAATAATTCTACCTTGAAAGGCTACATCTTCCCGTCTCATACAATACACAATATTAAATAGCAACCGTTTTATGAGGAAATCCATTAGCGGAATGTCGGTTAGAATTCAAAAGCGGCAATCAAAAAAAACTTTCATATGTACACAAAAATACGAGACATTATTGTTCTCATGGCGAAAAATAATAGAAATAAAAATAGTTTAAACTATACAACGGCAATATTTGATCTGATGTATATTGCTCATCACATTAGATTAATAAGGTGTGCAACGCATGAGATGAATTCATTCTTTACTGGAAGTTATGGTTCAAAATCTATGGAGGATTAGAAAATATTGGACACATACGGACACCAAATCTCTTAAATAGGAAGAAAGTTTCAGTAATATATGTAATATAAGTCAATTCTTAATTTTGCAAACCTTAAAATACACGGTAGATATGTAATTGTTTTAGCTTATTTATTAATACAATCGGCGGCTAAGACCAGTTCTCAAGTACAATAACAGTAACATGTTTAAATGGCATAGAATGGACAGCTAACTCGACCACCTATTTGAACTCTTTCATCGTCTCTCAAATTAAACAAAGCAAAAAATAATTAACCACATGACAGAAAAAAAACATGAAAGATTTTTTTTCCACTTTACATAACTTGTTAGACATTAAGAGCCATTTCCAATACTATTACTGCAGTCGCATAAAAGCTAACGAGAGGTTTTCGGCAACAATTGACATCTATAATAATAGTGTTGAGTATGTTATTTACTGAGAAGTCTTCGAATCAGATACTCGTTAGAAGAAGAAAAAATGGTAAAAAAAGAACTACAATGTGTAATAAAGAATTCAATGTAACTTGATTACTAATAAGTTCTTCGTATCAACCGAATGCATCAGACTGATTCATGTTCTCATTAACTTAAACTTGTTACTGGATTGCTACTAGACAATAGAATGCATCAGAGTGGTTCATGTTTTCATTAACTTAAACTGGCCGATGGACTGCTACTAGACAACCGAATGCATCAGACTGGTTCAAGTTTTCATTAACTTAAACTGGATGGACTGCTACTAGACAACCGAATGCATCAGACTGGTTCAGGGTATCATTAACTTAAACTTGTCACTGGATTGCAACAAGACAACCGAATGCATCAGACTGGTTCAAGTTCTCATTAACTTAAACTGGATGGACTGCTACTAGACAACCGAATGCATCAGACTGGTTCAGGTTATCATTAACTTAATCTAGATGAACTGCTATTAGACAACCGAATGCATCAAACTGGTTCAGGTTCTCATTAACTTAAACTTGTCACTGGATTGCAACTAAACATTTGAATGCATCAGACTGGTTCAAGTTCTCATTAACTTAAACAGGATGGACTGCTACTAAACAACCGAAGGCATCAGACTGGTTCAGGTTCTCATTAACTTAAACTGGATGGACTGCTACTAGACAACTGAATGCATCAGACTGGTTCAGGTTCTCATTAACTTAAACTGGATGGACTGCTACTAGACAACTGAATGCATCAGACTGGTTCAAGTTATCATTAACTTAAACTGGTCGATAGACTGCTACTGGATTTATGTTTTAGTGCACGGTTAAACAAACCTCATCTTACTTCACTATAGCCATTGATCTTACCATTGTAACCCTTGCACTAACTATATATATAGACAGACAGATGAATGGTGAACCTTTTTGTTTTACCAGGCGATACACTGATACTTGTCTTATAAGTTGTGGTTAGGCAATAGGTGTTTGGGACTTGGCGGTTGACACTTGCAACAAATGATTTAATCTGTTTTAAATCAAAACAACTTACACATTTTCTACATTACATCAGAGGAACTGAGGTCACTTCATCCTCGTTTGTTATATCTGAGTAGAAACTAAATAAACTGATATTTTAATTACACTTTTATTTTACAACACACTTTTAGCTGAAATATCTCACATGAAAGCAGTGTTTGTTTACACTTTTCACATACAATTATTTTACCTGCCATAAAATTTCTAACTATTGTTCACAACATTGAGCAAAAGTTTATCCGGTCTGACGTCACAAGTATTTTAGATAAAACTGAGTATTTTTTTAGCTAAGTATGACGCAGTGTATAGAAAAAGCAGAACAAAATCTTACCATTGTATGACTATTATTTTCCATTTGCTAATGAAAGGAACAAAGAAACCATTTTTTCTAAACAAGTAAAGAACTTTCATTTTTTATCAATAATAAATTAGCGGTGGAGTGTGTACAGTCATAAAACTTATACATTCTGTATCACCTAAGAAAATATTAACACACATTACTTAAAATCTTTAAGATCTTAACACATCACTATATAAATACGTAATATTTGAATCCTATTTCACTTTTTATTACTACAATCGCCACTCGACACATTTTTGTTGTCAGTATGATCTTACTTAAGTAGTTTACATACAGGCAAAAATCTTAGATTTACTAACCTTTATATTATTCATGCATTCATAACCTACAATAAAACACAGTGCACTGTTTACACAGACTGCAGAAAAAAAATATTGTTTTCTCACTCCCGTCACATTGTATCCCTCAAGATGGTCATAACATGAGTTTACAACAATTTACTCTCCACCGGTCTCGAGCATTTCGTGAACAAAAACAATATAACCGGCTCAAAAATGCATATTTTATTTGAAGCTGGTACTGAGTCGCCATTAATATTGCATTTGGGAGTTTGGTCTTGTGGAATTAATGATAAAATGTTTGACTTCTACCAAGTGGTGTTTTGTAAATAATACGATTGGTATTGACACTAGAAGTCTTAAATCATTTTAGCTCAAGTGTTTCTACTGTTTCCTTAAAAATATCACTGCCTCAGTAAATACCCATATTTTGAGCCACATAATCATTTTAGATATATTTCCTGTACCCTTTCGTTACCATATGAAGGAAAAAGACCTGGGTATACCTTCTTTTTAACATGTAACAGGGAATATACGTTTTTTTTTAAATCAAGGCAGAATGCGTCGCTATTTCAACGACAACAGAGCTTCATAAAAGGTCTGCAGTATAAGCTCTTCTATGACTTTTGTCAAAAAAACTGGCCTCAAGTAAACATACGCTTTTGGATGACTCTAAATAAATCTGTCTGAAACGTTAACAAAATTAATCAGGTAATTTTCACATTTTCTAGCGTAAACATAAAGGAACCGGAATCACTCCATTGATCTGAGCCAAACTAAAAATAGTAACTAGATGATGATGTCAAACATTTTTTAAGCTCGGTTTTATTTATTTTGATTTTGATAATTCAATATGCTCCAGAAGCTTTGGATTTGATTTAATAAATTGTAATGAACAGAGAGTAAATGTCAATATTAGATGTATCTTATTGGGGAAGTGTACTGCTATGAGATTGATTAATTTATATCTGTACCCGAGGCCAATTTCCTGAAGTTTTTAATGAAGTTTACTTTTAACCTTATCCCATTCTGATCATCATGACTTGAACTCTGAAGCTTTAATACAAATTAAAGGCAATATCGAACAATCACTTCCACCATGATTACCGAAGTGTTCATATAGAAGAATGGAGTTATCTAACTTATCACAGTTTAAAGCGACTGACTCACAGAATTTAGCCGAAATAGTTTATTTCTTTGAAATTTAAGAGAAGTCAATATACTATGGAAAAAAAACATAATATTATGCTTCTATACACCATGGAAACTGAAAAAAGAAGTTTAGACTTAACTAGGATTTGAACCCACGACCTTTCGGTCGGTAAAATTTAGAGCGACGTTCTTCACCACTGATCCACAGACTCTAGTTATCAAGTTTCGTCAAAATTAGTGTTATAACTAAAGTATCTACCCCGTGAATAACGGGGTAAATTTTCTACCGATAAAAGTGTGTAAAACTTTATATTTTGATGTTTTTCTGTAACAAAAATATGAATTAGTAAATTAGTTTAGTTATGTTCTTCACACTTACAGCAAGAATTTCAAGATGTATAAAAATTTTCTGTTTCCATCGTCGGCCCATCTGTGAGTCAGTCCCTTTAACTAATTTTCCATTTTTATTAGTAAAGCCCTTTATATCACCTATAATTTTTTTTTATATTTAGAGAGGTAAGAGGTCAAGGAGTTGGATAAAACACGCCCAAATGACGAACATGGAAAAGCAACAAACAGTAGACTGGCTCCAGTCCTTATGTTCTGATTTCAATTTATGATCTCCCTTGTTTGTAGACTTTTCTATTTTCTTACTCCTGAACATAAGATTTTTGCGCTATCAGTATGAAGTGAGAAGTCAGTGTAGTAGCAGAAGTATATGAATATATAATTTAAACAATCTAGCCTAGTGCCAAGGCTAAATAAACAGCAGTTATTACATATTTATTTTTCTAAACTCACCTCATGTCCGTAAACAATAAAACATCTTGGCTATAACTTTTTGCGAAAGTATTTTTTACTTCTCGTTGTTGAAAATAATTTATTTTGGTTGAAGTACTTAATATGTCACTGTAGTAATGTAGATGGTTTTACTGCGTTAACAATGTTACTATTTCTTTTATTTTTTTTGGTTGATGTTCGCTTAATACGCGTATATTGTTCTTACTTATCATCTCGTCTATATTTTTTGTTGGCCTACTTTATTGTTATAATCTTTAAATGAAACGATATATTGGCTAACAATAACTTAATTTCTGTGATATGCTGTCAAATTATCCCATACTAAACATCTATAATAAAGCATAAATAAGTTTTATTTCCCCTTTTAATTTGATCAAAAACCCATTAGATGCATGCAGAGTTCTCTGAAAGGAAACTTTTCTGGATAAAATGTTTTCACTTTCAGCTTACAAAGAGAGTTTCAATATAAATAATTCAGCAGAGAAATGATTAATAGTTTTTCATTCATATCTATGAAAATCGAATTGTTTGCAACACAAAGGCTTGGGTTTTAGGTGGAAGATCAAAATATTTTCAATATGTATTCTTTGTATTCTTTTAAGACGAAATTAACCTTACTATGTTTATGTTAATGAAATTAAAGTATTTTCTTTAACCCCTTCACACTTAATTTTAATACACAATTGAGATTTAACTATTTTATACCAGTTAAAATATTAGGTTTATTAGGTTTTAATTTTGTCTAAACTTTTGAGCAATTTGATTCCTATGAAGTATGTAACTGTACTGTTTGCAAGGGCTGTAACTCTGCCAGTTTTTCAACATTTTGAATATAACTTGCCAAATTGAGATGCCAAATAATATAGATACTACTTTTATGCATTATTGTCAGCTGTATTAACATTGGTACATCACAAATTTAAAAAAAATGGCACAAACTTCATCGGATTGATGCAATGCGTTTCAAACTTCACGTTTTTCTATCTGTCCGTTGTCTGTTCCACCAAAAAATAAATATAAAATCATTAAGACGTGTACGTTTTTTGCCGTTTTGTTATCATCGGTGCGTACAGGATTTTGAAACTACCTGGCGTAATGATAACCAATTTGATTCGTCTGTCTGTCTGTCTGTCTGTCCGAAGTTTGTATTTCAAAATTATGAAAAATACTACCTGTATCTGTATTAATGTTAACTCTGTCTTTTTGTGTTTCTGAAAGAATTTAGAATCATGATTTCCAAAATGTCTGTCTCTCTGTTTGTTCATTTCGCCAAAATATAAAGAGTGATGTTCATTTGTATTGTTTGTATCTTAAGTTTGTATCTTTTTATCTTAAGTCATTGATAAGATAGCTGTCTGGGTGGAGTTGTTGTACTTGCTACACAAAGGCAGTCGCACAAAATGCGTACATTAGTCATTTCATTTTATAGCTCTGCTGTAAGTCAAACACTTATTGAAGACAATACCATTCGGCGGTATTTGTCAGACTGACCACTCTTGTTATGATATGCAATGGTAATAATTCGCAATTAAACTGGACAAGTAAATAACAAAATAACCAGAACCACCGAAAGTGTACGTATTTCAGATAGTCTGGACAATTTGCAACTGATTAAGCAAAGCACCAAGAACTCTTGAAAATAACTGTTGTGACGTGTAGTTGTTCAAAATGATCAATGACGACTCTAAAGCAAATCTAATCAAAGCTTTGAAAAGAAATGTGTGATTAAGCAATCACTGAAATGTCAAACTATTTACATAAATGCAGATAAATGCAGAAGCAGCTAGAGGTTATAGAGATCCGATGTTGTGTGGTATAGCACGAAAGTCGGAAGAAGTCAAGAGAACATTACTGTTTAGTTTCTTCTTTTTTTTCCACTTACAGTATGAAAGGCCCCCAATCCTTTAAAAATCATTAAACTGGTAACAGTCATGATGAATTACAAGTCTTTTTTTTCCGATCAATCAGTCAATGACTAAGTTACAACCTAAAACCGGGAAGTGGTTTCAAATTTTCGTATGAAGCCCTTTGTACTTTATGCATGTTATGGTAAAACTGAATATGAAGGGTTTTATTCACAGCGGGAAGTCACTATTGTTACTGCATTTATATCAATCAGAAATTACTTTCCATTCACGAACACTGTACCGTCATATCATCAACAAGCCAAATTAAACATCATTTCAATATTAACCATTTAAAGCGGAAGTTCATTTTACTATTTTTATAATGTGAATTGTTATTTATCAATGGTATGTCAATTAAAACATTTATATCTGATTTTATTAATAAATTGCATCTGAAAACGTTCGCTTTTATACAAGAATGACACACACAAAAAACACCCCTTTCTTGTTAACTCGGACACAAAAATGTAAAATACTTTGTAACAGTTCATGAACTTACAGAAAGATAACAACTCTTGATTTACACTCATAAATATTCTGACCGTATAAATGAAATAAGAAATACCTAAGTATATGATCATCGCGAGTCAAAAAAAATACATATGGTAACAAAATACGGAATATCACTTTCCTCAATATTTGTCTTTAAATATTTAATAATAGACCGTAATTACAAATTTTAACTATTACAAAACACGAAAGAAATTTCTGGATACTATTAAATATTCCAAGAAATGACTCAGTGATGATTCTCAAAAGCATGTGTAATTTAAATTCAAGAAAATTATATGAAAAACAGATAAATGGAAAATAAAATGTCATGCTCCGCAGGGGAGTTGGAATTTATGTATCTATAACATAAAAGATGCGTTTACATTATGAAATTCATTTTTCAACCTTTCACGCGAAGTGTTGATGTAAATAACTACTTCCTGTGCAATAAACGACACAAGTTCCACACCTACTTAGTGGTGATATAAAATGGCCATTTAATATCAAGTCCATTATCTCTTGATTACCTTCCCCATTAAAATACTAGGTATAGCAAACCACAGAAAAGAAACAAAAAGCTTTTTTCCACATTTCCTGAACATGAGAAGCTCTCTCCAAGAGTTTTTCAGCTCCCACTAACAAGGAAGTAAGTGGAATGCGATATTTACAAGGTCTTCTTTATCAGATACTGATTTAGTGTGAGCATGCCTTTTCTGAAACATGCCGTAAATCGGATTTGGATGTAGTCAGTAAAAACAAAATCATCTGCTACAGCTTATACACTAACCTTCCCCACAAAAATCTTGACACTTAGATAAGCCAACCCTTACATGTCGTTTCCTATCTGCTTGTGTAAAAAGATTTAAGAAATGGTCAGAGGAGGTATATAGTCCCAGCTGGAGAATAAAGCAGAAACTTGCTGTCGCTAATATGACTTTATTGTGACGTTCGTTCTAAGAACAGAGAGTAAGTCGATTCCTAGCTTCAAATGCTATTATCTATCTGTATAACCTCAATAATTGTATTTCCGACATGTTTGTATTACATTCGTTGTGTTAGAAGCATCTAAACGGCTACTCAATGTTTTCAATCTCTGTTTTGACGATATAGGCGGAGCCTTTGTGCCGATGTAAAATGGCTTATGTATAACCTTATCATATAGAATTAGGCAATGATACGCATATTCGCACTGGACCTAAGTTAAAACAGTTGCCCAGGTGTAGCGTAAAAAAGTTTAACGTCATAATACTTTCCGGAAAATGTGGAGATACGTCATTGATAAAGCAGCGTCTGCACGCAATTGATACTTCAAAAAAGAGACTTAGTCCAAGTTTTAAAGGTATTAGTATATACGAGAATGCATCTAGAAAACTTCCTTGGTCAGTAAAACCTTATAAACCATAGCAGCCTCTCACATATGCAAACGATTTCTATCATTTCATTTTAATTTTGTTCGTCATCAAACCTTTTTATACTCTCCCATTAGTGACATTAGTGATAATAGGTCATTTAGGTGTGATTAACATAGAACCCCTTGTAATTATTTAAAAGCTTTGCAATAAACGGTAGTTGATATGTGTCAGGAAAGCTGACAGTAATGTTAGAAGACCTGTGGTCTTAAGGGACTATCGGTCGGAACTTTTGTTTAGCTTTCCGCCCGTGCAATACATCAACGGGCGAGATTATGTCAGGATGTTTCACAAGAGAATAACCATGTGCTATGATTTAACGTTTTGAAGGAGAAATCAGAGTTCCTTAAGAGATAAAGTAGTCGGCGGGCATCCAATTACACACTGGGGGTAGCGTCAGATCATTCAGCACCCATTATCATCAATTGTTTTCTACAAGTTATTTCGATTACTCGGAGAGGATGGATTTCCCTATAGAAAATTCAGTTCATTTATAGATATGGATTACCATTTAAACTAAGACGAGAAGACGTATTATATACAATCGGTGCAACGATAAAATGTCTCAGAATATACTCAGAGTATATACAGAATATACTTAGAGAAATACGACTGCTTATGCTCAATTCCCTATATTATTAAGATGATTTTTGTGATGTATTTGCCTCACAGAAATGTGATAATGACGTAAAACTTTACAGATATAGAATTAGTGAGTCAGAAAATTTGGTGCGGTGTCAAGGCGGTCTGATCCGACTTAGAAGCTTCATTTCTAGCTTTACAAGTTTTTGAAGACATACTTCGTCTTAAGATGTAGCGTTTACTAAGGACTAAGCCGGTTTTGTTCTCAGTTTAGTTAGAACATGAACCTTTTTGATCTCTACTCAATAATCAGTAACAATGTAACTTGTTTTGTTAAACTGTTAAGGCTGGTGATAAAATGAAGAGGATTTACATGTTAAAAGGTATAAAATCACAACAATTTTCAGCAAAAGTGTTTACCTATAAAACTAGACGATCTGTTTTACAACACTAATTTTAAAGCCAAGTCTTTAAGATAGCAAAGAGACTTGCCATGCAAACACCATAGACTATTCCCTTTCTGTGGTGGCTGTTTTCTGCAATATCGTGTTCTCGTAACAGCGGCTTTGAAAGTGCACTGTCACGATAGTACGCTGACACGTCAAATAACCTTCTTTTTTTTGTAACTATCGTTATCTTATTTCGGCATGTTCTCGCCTTCCTTTGAGCATGAGCAGAATTTTTACACGTATGCATTTTGTCAGTAATAAATAAAATTAATGTCAAAAAATAGAAAAATAAAAAATAATTTATTAACTTAGAAAAATAATAGAACTAATCACTAGACAAAATTCTACTTGCAGCAAACGGCCATTCTTGACATGCACAAACGAAGGTGAGAACACGCCGAAACGTATGGTGGCTGATTTCGGACATTTCGTTGTTTCGTTCTGTTGCGCGCGCCAATACGAAACAACGACATTTTAAAGTTTCGAAGTTTCGTTTTGGCGCGCGCGACATAACGATACAACGATAAACCGCGCGCGCGACACAACGAAACAACGACACTATGAACGCGACAAAACGATACTCAGAATCTCGTCTTGTCGTGCGCGCGGTTTCAGTTTAATGTCGTCTTTTCGTTCTGTCGCGCGCGCCAATACGAAAAATCGAAACATTTTAATTGTCGTTGTATCGTTGTGTCGCGCGCGCCAAAACGAAACTTCGAAACTTTAAAATGTCGTTGTTTCGTATTGGCGCGCGCGACACAACGAAACAACGAAATGTCCGAAATCAGCCACCATAGAAACGAGAAAAGACAATTACAAACTCTATCGTAACGGCGCGTTCACTTGTCGTAACGGCACCCTAGCACGCGCCAGAACGCCAAGACAATATTTAAATGCGTCTATACCCCAAAAGAGGGTCTCAAGAACGATACATTTTACTATTGTCTTGGCGTTTTTTTTTTTGCATATGAAAATATCGTTTCGGCGCCTTTCCTCTATCGTTATTTTGTGCCGGTGGATCTTGAAAGTCGCAAGCACACCGACACGCCAGAACGATATTATAGCACGCCGATACGCCAAAAAGGTTATTTTTAATGTCGTGACGGCGCTCTTCTAAAGCCGCTGATACGAGAACATGATATGGCAGAAATCAGCCACCATAGGTTTAGGACAAAATTTTGTACTGGTTTTCATGAAAAATACGTCGTTCTCAAGTAAAATCATTTACAAGCAAGTTGCTCAATATCTTAAAAAGACATTTATTGCGTAAATTCAATCAAGTTTTCAAGAAGAAATGTGTTATGGAGTAATTACTTAAACCGTCAACCTATTTTCATAAATACAGACGCATAAAGCAACTGTGTTCCTTTGTGATGCAATATCGTCGGAGAACCCAAGGAAATATATAAAGACACGTCGAGGAATCACATTGTTTTCAATTAAATCTCAATTTGTACAATCATAAAGAAATTTTTTTCAAAAACAAGATAACAAGAACTCTTTTTCGCTTAGGTGGTCTATTATCTGATAAAATAAAACATGTTCTATGAATTATAGTGCAGAGAAAAAAGGAATTATGTAGAAAAAATATTACAGAAACGGATAAACTATAACTTTTACTAATTAATATTTGACAGCTATTTTCCTGATTTATTCGTTTAAAAAACCAAAGGGAACTGTCACGGAATAGATGTTTTCTAGATAAAAGAAAATAATATAAAGCCATAAATATGTTCAACTGAATGATAGTAAAATAGGTATATCTATATAGTTAGTTAATCATTCTCTTTTTCAATATGGAAGTTGTTTTTGGATGTCAGCTTGTTTTACCTTTTATTAACTTTTTTGCGACATTGCAACAAATAAGTACATAAAAGTGAGGGAAACAATTGAGGGAAAAATTTGAAAATATAGACAATTAACCGAATATGGTGTTAAAAGAAATACCAGAGTTTAGCTGGATAGAGCAAGAGCAAATGTGTCTGAAATATTAATAAGTTCTATATGCCAACTGAAAGCAATAGGCAATTACAGATTCTGTAAACCTATAAAGTTCTATGAACAATATACACGTTACAACTCATTATTTTATATGTTACGCTCATTTGTATTTTTACATCATTGTAATATTATGTAATGAAAAAGCTACCTTTTTGTTCAAAGTACCAAAGGGAGGTAATTATGTTTTAAGAAATGTTAATAAAATGTTACAAGAAATTGCGTTATTTGGGATATTTTTTTTTATCTGAACGTTAGTCTACATTTTCATTGGTTAATTAGTAAATTTGCTTTCTCCTAAGTCATTTATGTAGCTTATCTTTTGTATAGATTTTAAAGATTCCACTTGTCGGTTTCCGTTGCATTTGTATTCAAAACTGTTCAAGTGTTCATGATTCCTTTTGCCCAGATCGACATAAAATCAAGAAGTCTTGTTATTATGTAACTAAACTTTGTATGTCAGAATGTCGGCTTTTAGCTTAAAATATTTGTGGTCTATATTTACTTTCTTCTGTGTAACGTTTAACTTGTTACCTACTGTTTGTTTTCAAAGCACGTGTATCGTTTCATTTGGAAAGAGTATATTCTTTGATGATTGCTTCTGTTTCAGATGATATTTCGGTAAATACTTAAATTGAAACGTCTAAGAATAACGTATTTGCCGTTCCGTGGGGATATCAAAAATAATTACTAAAGGATTTGTAGAAATAAGTCTAAACACTTCTGACACAAACAAACCCATGAGATATCTTTTAACCGTTACAGAGCCCGAAAGAAAGAGGACAAAACTTAATGTGATAACTGACTTACATTGAGACTGCAACTTGAAAAGTTAACTTTACACTGACAAATCTTAATGAATGGTTCCCGTATCTTTACTAAATTACTCATGGTGATAATCTCATTCTGTGCTTTCGTGATTTCAGTAAGTTTCTCGGAAATACAAGGTTGAAAACACGTACGTAATAAATACTCGGGAAACAATGCCTTTATTCCCATTATACATGTATACAAGGCATATGCTTAAAGCAATAACAACAACAAAAACATGAAACGTGTACATTTCTTATCAAATTGTTTCCATATATTGGACTCAAATGATAACTGGTAAACAAGAGAAGTTCTTTCATGTCACAATTTTCAGGCAAACTACTGTTAAAACAGAAACTAAGTGATACTTGAGTAAACTTTATAAAATTTATCTCTTAACAAGTAAATTGTCTCAGAATAACGTAAATGATATTTGAGAGGATGAGACAATCATTCCATAGCCGCGGAAACAAATTGTTTCCCAGACCTAAACTTCAGGGAATTAAAATTCTCCTTTCTATCAACGAAAATGAATTTCTGGAACAAATTTATGGAAAGCAATTTATACAAAGACATTTATTGCTTTTTCTTAATTCAACTGCACTATAGAAACAATGAGTACTACCTGTATGTCAGGAACACATGATAAACGGTTGATGTTCCTATGAGACACGTGCAATTAAGTTGAAGTTTTAATCATGATGACCTGTCTGCAAAATGTATATTATTATCATAACTTGTCTGAAACAACAGGTTATACCTCACGTTCAGATGATTTTTGGAAGAACGGGACAAATCTGTAAAGACGGTTTGTCGGATAAGAAAAACAAGGTAAAAAAGTCGGAACTGTTACTCTAAAAATCCACAACAAAAAAAAACAACATATTTTTCTTTAAAATTTATTCACAAAATGAGTCTAAAAATTTATAGTTTTCATTTATTAATCCACTTAAAGATAACCTAATGCGACGAGCCTGACACCTTTAATATGAAGAAGCTCTTTTGAAGAGCTGGAAAATTTCTTATGTGCAACAACAGTACATACCATGAAGTGTCCTAAAGCATATATTACTCGAAATATAAACGTTTTTTTCGTACAAATTTTTATATATAAACATAAATGTTTCTAGTATATTTTGCAAATAAGTATAAATTAAAGGGACATAATCTAAAATTAACCGACGATATACTGCATATCTTTTTTGTTGGCCTTGACCTCACATTGCTGGATTATGCGTTCTGCACATCGTCTAAATAAGTTAAATATTTGACTCAAGTTTCAAGAAAATCAGTTCAAGAATATAGGAGAAATGAAGCGGAAACGAAAATGCTATGGACAGAGACGGATAGAGGGACACTAGGCCTATGTCTTCTCTAAATGAGTGATACATTTGACCAAATTTTCAAGAAATTCGGTTCAAAGGTATAGAAGATATTGAGCAGACACAAAATCTAAGGCTGAAACAAATGGCCTTCAAGTGTGGCTTTGACCTTGAACTGACATGGATTGGTCTTGCTCTTTACAAGTAATTTAACATTTAAAACTGATCATCCGTTATCAGATTTAGACGAGATATTTTTTTTATTTAATTTTTACTAATGCCAAGATATGTAACCTGACATACAAAAGAAATTGAATGTATATGAAATAATACAGATGTCAGTAATACTGTCTGTCGTTTCAAGCATTATTTTACCCATACTTTTAAGTTTGCTATATGCGGCAGTTGAAAACCATACTAAGATAGCTTCAAAATTCGCGGTAGCTGTTGGCATATAATATGAAGCTGAAAGAAATATATTTTACTTGTGCAGTGACCTTTTCATAATAAAACAAGACATTAGATTAAAATAACAAGGAATGACGCACAACTGACTTTACACTTTCTGAGCATTTTCTGAGATGCAGCCTTTTCCCCCCGCGCCGTTATCTACTGTGGAATAGTTGCTAACGAGACAATCAACAGGAATTGTCCCCAGTGTGATGCTAATGGCAATCGCGTTATTTACTGCATCTATATCAGATATGTATTAAGTCTCAGAACGTTTGTTCCTCAGGATATAAATTAGAAATATAAAAAGTGTATGATAGATGTAGCAAATAAGTTTTCAAGGGAAAACTATTTTTGATTACTTGGAATTGCGTTGGAAATATGACTTTGTTGTAAACAACATTTTTTGTCAAGGATATGAAACAAATGTCACATTATAGTACTTTTTCAAGCGATAATTTGAAAGTTAAACAGAAAAAAAAACAACTTTGACATGTCTTTATTTCATATATGGGGAACTATTAAGGCGGTCATGCAGACATTTATCTGTACTTATCATTGATTTGATAGTACTGACACTTTTACTGGGCAGGTTACCTAGTTAAAATACTGGTTCTAAAGCCGTAATGTTTTTTTTCCTTTTTTTTGTCACTAACTCTAGTTTAAACTGTCAACAATACAGTCCGGCCAGTAAAGCGCAATGCCTCCTCAGATATATCATTTTAAAGGTGACTTTTGTTTTCAGAGAAGGTTATGCAGCTTGTTGTCGATTTTTCTCAACCTACTAACCTTTCAATTCGTATTTTTCGGCATTTACACTACCGTACCGTTTGAACCGTGCGCGCGAATGACTGTCTAATACTGTCCCCCCAACCATAGTTTGAATGTTAACTAAAATGAGCCAGAAATCTTTTTTCGAAAAAAAAACTGATTCTATTCAATTCTCTGTATTACAATTATAATTATATATTATTATATATAAATTACGAAAAAATGAACATTAAGTTGCAATAATCTTTAAGTTGAAACATCGTACAAATTGAAACACAACGTATCAAAAACTGGTCCTTGTAAATCTTTATTTTATTCAACACTTTGATTATAGAGAATATTAACATATTATTACATTTAACTAAATTATGTCTTCTTTATATGACAGAGCAAAATTCAAAAGATCGTAAATAAGAAAACAGTATGTAAAATATTCAACAGGATTTAATATTACTGATAATGACCAATAGACTAAGCATTAATTAATGCTTAGAAATGCTTAGATTTGCCTTCTTCAATGTAACTGCAGTTAAGGCCGCGAGGACTCGTATTGAGGTATATTCTATAAATCAATCTGTATTGATGTATAAATTGGAATCTATCTAGGACACAATTTAGAGGTACCTTTGGGAAAACAATGAACAACTGGATATAATATATAATAAAAGTCAAATCAATGCATGGGACGCTTGACATTGGTGAACCCATCAGAGAGAAAAGTATTTGATGTTTTGCCCCAATAGACAACATTTTGATATCGTGTCAGTTTAAACAAGAATAATTGAAAAATTTATTTCAACTGACTAATGTAAGATGGCCTCATGACTGAATATCTCGAACACTTGAATAAGGGAAATGGCGTCAGAGGTTAGCACATATCACTTGCCGAAGAAACTGTAATATGTCGAGGGAACTCAAAGCTTACGCAAAAACACTGACAGTCCCACGATAACTCATGAGTTAATCTTACCATACGTCATACGAATGTTACCTTGACTACAAAATACTTGATATACAATACATGAACCCGATACTGTGCATCTCTTGATTTATGACGTCATGCCTCAGAAAATTACAGATTTCTGATACAGTATCTTAAAATACAAGTTGACGTCACGATGCATTTTCTACATCAATTTTAAAAAAATAATAATACAGGAAGATATCTTACAAAGTAGAAAAACTGATCTGTACTAATTTTATTCTAAATAACATGTCCATATAGTCACTACCCTGCTTAGTGTCTATTGAACATAGATAATACTGAAGGTTTGATGTAAACTATAGATGAAACTCGTAAAGAGAGCTGCTTGTAATGTTAACAAAACTGAAGTCTTCAGGGACAAATGGTCTGAGCTCCTTTCAAGCAATAAATACATAAATCAGAGAGGTTTGTCAAGCTGTTGTAAAGGAGTGTGGAGGTTTGAAACTTTTACGTTAAAGTAAGTGATCCATAAGAAATACTGGAGTCGACTGACATTATATTACATTCTAGGAGTAGCGTCAGATTATTCAGAGACCATTATCAATGGTGTTCTACAAGATATTTCGATTATTCGGAAAGGAAGTATTTCCCCAAAGAAAATTAAATTGATTTATGGACATGAAATACCAAATAAACATAGACAAGGAGACGTATAATTCAATGTCAGCTCTACCATTAAACGTCCTTGAAAATTATTCCGCGGAATATAATTGTATACGATTCTTTTAAATACACTGGCTTATACAAGTGTAGAAGCTTTGAGACAACTGAGAATACTCTTATTAGAAATAGTTTTAACAAAATATAATAATAAAAATCAGAGATGTCGCAATCTACAGTTCGTGCTCTTTATCTGATTCATTATTTTAATCAACAAATTCTTTCAAGGAAGCTATTTGTCCGCCATTGAAAATTCAGTATGTTATCAAATCTATTTTCTCTGCCTTGTGAATGAATTTACAAATGATAAACGAGCAATTGCAGTGAACCTCTCCTTTCTTCAGTTATTCTGCTGCCGAAGTTGTATTTACTTTTGAAAAGGCAACAATATAAATCAGGTCTTGCACAATTCCGTGCCTGATATAAAATCTGGAACAATCCACATTTCCTTGAAAGAAGAGTACAGCGGTCTGATATTTTTACTAAAACTATTAGTTAAATTTTCAAAACAATATTACAAAGTCCAGTTTCATTTTGTCATCACGCTTAAGCTATGACATTAACACAGCATGCTGAAGAGAAGGTGAGTGTAAAATTAAAAGACAGGTTTGAAAAGTGAAGAGCAATCATATTTCTGAATAAGATACCTCTATAAATATCTCTAGTCGATACAGTAGTTGGTCCTTGTGCATCTTTCAAGACTAGTTACAAATCATTGTATCTCTATCTGACAATACTTATAAGAGGATGGATTTATATATGAAATGGTCAACATCTGTGTTCCAGTAAAATTACTTCGCTGGTGTTAATTCTTTGAAAAACAAGTTCAACATAAACGTATATCAAGGACTAAAAAAGTCATACGGTGGGTCATGGGCATCTGAAACAAGTTCAAGAATCAATAGTCTTTTTATCTTTTCAGTGCCTATACATCAGTGTAGCAGTTCATCTAATTCTTCTTAATTTTTCCATATATAGTTCTATTCATTTTATGCACCAGACGACAATCAATAACTTCGTGGACTTCTGTCAAAACTTTTACAATACATCAATATGTTATATTTTAATTCGTCGTACCTTCAGAAGCCGGGTCGTGTGCCATATAACACTGCAATTTAAACATGGCCATTCAACTACTAACTGAACTAGTAAGAATTAATGAGGTCACGTTTTAATTCACGTATATTTAACATTTTATAGATATTAAAAATGTAGTCAGATATTAAATATTGTGATTGTTCAATTCGCAGCATTGAACAAAACGAAGCAATACATAAAAAAATAAAAATGCATGTCAAACCTTAATGTTACAAAACGATTAGGTTTAACACTTTGCCATATCTTCACAAAACACCGTTTCTCCTAGGAAATACTGCTTCGATAAAATATTCGGTAAAATATTTTTTATGACGATTCATCGGGCAAAAACCAATCAAATGATATTAAAGCAAGTTTTGTGATAGCAATCACTGGAACAGTGGAACTACTAACGAATGACGAAGCAAAGTAAGCTTCATCTTCTTTGTGATTTGGTAAGAAAGGGAAATTTGAGGAAGTGTTACTGTTCTGTTATGAAACTCGCCAGCGACATTCAGGAATATTTTTATTAATACTACCTATAATAGATAAATATGGAAAGATTTATCACAATAGGGCAACATATATTATTGAAAAAAATTACATTCTTATCACTGGAACTCTATTGCAAACTAATTTGAATACCAAAGCAATCCGCATAAAAAGCATTACAATAGTTACCGATTTAACCGGAAGTCGTACACTTGGATTTGCTCGTTTAATTATATGCATTTAAAGCGATGCCTATTATGTCAATTAAGCAATCTATTTCTATTCATCTAGAACTGATCATTCAGAACGTTCACAAAAGAACAATAAAAGGCACTTTCATACACTTGACGTCAAAAACAGTGATCAAAATAAGGTAGATTTTAGCATTATTTTTTTACAGATTCTGGAGAAAGATACAAACTCGTGGTTTAAACAGGACCTTAAACAGATGTTAAATGACTTGAATTTCATTCACATACCAATATCTAAACTCCATGAAAGGTTTTACCTATGTCAGTCTATTTAAAACAAGTGATCCGTGGTATGGGGCCAATTTAGACTTTTAGCTTCGACGATCGTGACCAAGTGACCTAAAATCAAACCCAATGGACAAATTTCCACGGTATATACTTACCAATCATCTAAGATATCGGTCACTACATAAAGACTCTATCGGGAAAATAGAAAAAATTATTTTTATCCTCGGTTATCCTGACCTGGACCCCAGCGAATGACACTGATTCGTGCCTATATTCTTACAAGAAAGTCCGTAACCGAAAGATGCAATGCATCTCAGAACACAAAACCCAGAGTGGGAATCGAACTCCGATCTAACACATAGAAGGCCACTAAATCAAATGACCCCTAAGATAGAGCAAATTTTTACCCCAGGTGAATGATTTGAACAAACTTGGTAGAGATCTGCTAGGCCATGTCACACACTAAATATCTGATTTCCAAGCTTGTGGTTTCTGACAAGAAAACTTTTAAAGCTTTTCCTATAGGTGTCGCTGTAAAATCAAATTATCTCTGGAGCACGGTCCAATTTTGACACCGGTTTCATGATTTGAACAAACTTGGAATATTTAAGCTCTAGACTTTACAGTTTCGGAGAAAAAGATATGCAACGAACCGGAACCATTTAAACCATTTTAGTACAGCTTCTTGTAAGGAACAACACGGGCAAGCTTCATTAAATTTGGCCTAGTGGATTTCAGGAGGGGGAATAAAACAATATTGGACGACGGAACAGCCACCGATCATAATATATATGCCTTATGTACCTATACCATAAAAATATCTAGATTATTACTGAAGTTCAGTTCAACGAGGGACAAAATGCCTATATAAATTCAGTTTAACAGTGACATCTTCCCCTTGTGTTCACAGAACTTAAAATAGAAAAGTAAGGAATATTTCTTGCGAACATTATCAGACATTAAGATTGCTAATTCAGTGTCACTCTGTTACTTACAACACAATCGGCAGGACTTCCTGTCCGTGTCAAGATATTAGAGACACTCGTTATTTACTGCGCCTATATCAGATACCTATTATCACATAATGTCTTTCGTCATAAAATGCTTTGTAATTATGTAGCGATTTATTCTAAACTGAACTTGAAAAGTTGCAAGCAGTGTGAAAGATGTTCAATTTGTCCAAAAAAATGCAAAATACAGTGTTTCAAACAGATAAACGTAAATTTATTGGAGGATGTATTTTTTCACAGCTTCAAATTACTGCTTGCATTGCATTGCTAATTATGTCTCTTTTATAAAACAAAGAAAAGAGTAAACAATATGAGAGTTATGAAATAATACTTAATCTTTTACCATTACTGAAATCGTCATCAAGCATTCTTTTCCTAATTTGGAACACAAAACTGAAAAACTGGTCATTTATGATGACACATGAAGTATGACACAATCGATGCTGAGTTTACGTATACAAAATTCGAGGTATATGGTGTATATACAACGTTAACAAAAAAAAGAGAGAAAGCAACAAATGATTGACATATTAATGTATAATTAACGAAAGTAGTGTGGCTTGAAATATCAGTAAGCTCTGTATCTCAGAAATGAAATGAATTACAGATACTTATAACAGTGTGGTTTTCTGCGAGCGTGATACATTCTGAAAATGTGTATAGTACTTTTTTAGAATGATAATTTTAGACGAGTATGTTCGCAACAAGATCAAATAATCTAACAACCTCTTTTTAACACGAATTTACTAAAGGAACATGCATAAATCAGAAATGTTGGTGTGATTTTAAACCCTTCATACTGAAGTTTCAATGCTTTTTTTACCATTTCTGTTACACAATTTTGTTCATGTTTTAATAATTCTAAGACTCCCGAATGGCAAGTAAAGAGGAATTTCTTGTCTGCTAATGTCATTTCATTGCTGAGTTGTTTTCAGATCAAGAAGTTCAGAAAAATGCATCGTTATTAATTATTCACGTTGGCACAAATTAAGGGTAAATTGTCCACTAGGACGAGCAGAATTTCTAATTTCGTCGAACAAAAAATACATTTAGGTGTTTCTGTGAGCAGGCAGTTTCTATGAATAAGCCTCTCATGATAAATTCAAAGGTACTGGAGGTTCAAAGCAGAAATGCTGTACTTGCCTTTGAAACAATACATGCAGGATGCCATATCAAATAATTGCTTCTTATTTTACGTTTAACTAGTACACACCTAAACCATTCTTGTTATAAAGAGGCTTCACATCTCTAGGGCAAATCAAAAAAAGAATTGAAAGTGCGATATTTTTGTAAGCATCATTTTTTCATAAAGATTTTACATGTAAATTGTTCTCAACAATTGCTGGTGACAAATGAAATATAAATCACACTGTACATTGATTTTCCACTTTCCGTATTAATGTATATCAATTCTGCAAATGAGACCATCAGGATTTGAGATGATTTTTTTCAATAACCTCATCTACACTGAATAATTAATCTGAATCAATCAAAGTAACAAATTAATGTTTCACTTAGCAAACAACTGAAACTATTAAATATCATAAAAGTTAAAACAATCTATGGGATGTCCTGACACATTACTATCTTGATATTATGCCAGTATAGATAAGAATAATAGAAATGCAGTTCAAGTCACTACTCTGATATTAGTTTATGTTACGACTAAGGTGCTTACAACTATGGCTGCATTTTTGGATGATGGCGTCAACGGTCTTAGACGTATAGTCTAAAAAACCGAACAGAGATGATTGTTAAATATAATAATGGCGATAATGATGATGTCAAACATTATTCTTTAGCCATTGGCTGTCTCAACAGCACTGGAACTTCATTTTAAACTACATGTACGCAGCAGGGCAGTCTAATATCTGGTAGGGATAATCTAAAGAATATCACTTTCTATTCATATCTGGATATTACATTGAATGATCATTTTAAGTATAATTGTTTAGGTATAATAACATATTTACCAGTATTGTTCATTGATATACAAACTGTTGTACTAAAAGGTTAATGAAGCCGATAAGGATATATGATTGAACCAATTTATCAGGTATGAATCATTAACTTCACTCAAACAGATATAGGAAACTTTAAACTTAAACCAAGTATGATTGGAACTTGAGTGAATTTAATATGAAAATATCTCGTTATGACAAATTTCAAACTGATCTGCAGCAGAAATAATTCTGTTGTCGGGAAAACAAACTTTTAAACAATAATGTCTTGAATAGATTTAGACAGGAAGCCTTTACAATTTATACAAAAAATTGTTATTTTCTGGTGCACCGAATTACACTGCAAGCAACAAGCATGCTATCGTACTGGTAATTAATAATAACACATTTGGAACCTGGGTGAAAACAAACATAAAACTAATGGATTAAAGCTATAGAACAAAAACATCTTTCCTAACGCTCCGGTCAGAGAACTTATCTGAAAACATCTGAAGACTCTCTCATATTTTAAAACAAACCGTATTTATTGAAATTAAAATCGTCCTAGGACATTGACGTTGAAATTATAGTTGAGATCTAACTCTTGTGTGACATGAGCAAAGTTTGAAGGGCTGTTAATGTCAGTTACCACAAAGATAAATCTTTTAGCAAAAAGTATTATTAAATTATCATTGAATAAAAAATTGCATGACGTCATAATTACTAGCTTGCACTACAAAAACGAGACATTAATCTGTAAGCATTAAACCACTGGTATCAATTTCTAAATTTCAACTCTACCCTTAAACAAATGCATTTATTTGTCCTTGTTTTTCTTTCTTTGTCAAGCTTCGTTGAACTTAAGCTATCTTGTTTGAAATTATTTGCACTAATAACCATCTCAAAGATTTCTAGGAAGAATCGTTAATATTTGCCTGGAAAGCCGACAGTGTTGTCAGAAGAACTGTTGGTCTTCAGGGACAGTTGGTCGGATACATTTGTTTTGCTTTCCGCCTGAGCAATAAATCAAGAAGAGTTTTGTGCCATGAGGGTGCACTAGAGGATTAGCCGTGTGGTATTATTCAAAGTTTAAAATAAAAAATCAGAGTTCCAAAACAGACAGTTGAGGACGGGCATCCAATTACACACTTTGATAGTGTGATACCATTCAGCGCCCATTATCATCAATTTTTACTAAAAAAATATTTCGATTACTCAGAAAGGATGCATTTCCCCGAAGAAGGATAAATTGATTTGTGGACATGAAATACCTAATACACTTAGACAAGGAGACATATTATTCAATGCTGGTTCTACGATTAACTTTCCAACAAATATACCTATTTTTAGCAATGAGATAGTGTGTCCTTACCGCGCTGATTTTGTTTTCAAATTATTTCAGATTTGTTCCAGCGATGTTGAATTCCTTCTGAAATCAAAACTATATTTCGGTATATAAACTATATAGGGCTTTGATCCGGCAATAAAGCCATAGTCTCGTTTTAAGAATAAATTAACAATATGTGTGTCATGGAGTCGTAAACGTTTTACAAGAAACAAACATATATTTTGTTGGTGGCGCAATAATCATGTTTAACTGAGAATGTCGTGGGGTATCTTCTTACGCGGTGTGATTGTTGCTGTAGATAAGACTACAGCATTGAAAGATTTAACCCTTAACCTGCTGGAACCGAAAGTGATTAGCCTTTGCCACCAGTATAGAGCCAGGCCAGCCTGCACATCCGTGCAGTCTGACCAGGCTCTATACTGTTGGTAGCTCCATTTTTGTATTTTGATATTGAAATCCCTTAAACTTTGAATGGACTGTTTCAAATTCAAAGCTGGGCTAATCCATTAAAAGATTTCAGCATGTTCAGGGTTAAAAAAGCTTGAAAACATTTTTGTTGGTCTTCGATTATAACTTGTGAAGCATTTTCTAATTATTAACCGTCTTCTATACACCTTTTAATTGTGAAAAAATAGACTGGATCAATAGGCGTTTGTAGCAATAGCCTTAGAAATTTTGATTCATACACATCATAGTTTTTGAATATCCTTTTCGAAATTAAGGAAGTAACAATGCACTTGTCACAAACTGTCTTGTCCCGAAGTCGATACAGTAAACTGTGCTTTCTTTTACCAGTGACAGGTGAGTGAGCTGACAACTTGATATCACAGAAATGTTATTCTCAATTAGATTGATTTGTATATTTCTTTTAAATTTGGATTTTACATTTAGAGACTCACGACAATTTTTGAGTAAATGAACTTGCATTCAAGATATACAGATGTCCCTGACGAAATGAATAATTATATACACTTTTCAGAGACTAACGCTGGGAGTAAAGCTGTCTTTTTGGTTGAGTCATTTTGCTTTATAAGAAATACTTAACACTCGTCAGACGTTCTTCCGATGCATTATTATATTGTACCAAACCAGCACATGTACATGTGTATTTAGGTTTCTTTCTGTCGCAGTGAAGGTCGTAAGTTTATCATAAATTATACGTGTCAGTATTTTTATGTATTGTTTTTGATGTGTATTTCACAACCATTAAATTAACCGATTTCATGCTTAAGCTATCCATCATTTTTGTGTATTTATCAGAAGTTAATTCAATCGAGTAACAGGATATGCCATCAAGACTCAAACAATTCAGGATTACATCTGTACAATATTATTTTGTAATATATACAGATTTTGACAGTTAGTTCATTGTCAGGAATATATATTTTTAATTAAAAGAACACTCCGATCGCCTAGTAACAGAATTGCAACTACTGGAACACGCTGTAGGCAATAAAGCGTAGAAAACAACAATCCTGACTTGTCATAAATGAAGAGTTAGGTGCGTGTTAACTAAATATTCAATTTTTTGTAAAGATGTTTGAATAAATGGTACTTGCAAAAATAATTCGCATGCTGATTAAACTATATTTGGCAAACAAATACGATTTTATTGAAGTAAAAATAAAAGATGCATCTAATAACATCTGATCGTCTGACAGTAATTAGGTCTTAGTGGATGCTGTTGTTGTAATGGTCTGAAGTCATTGCACAGAAGAGTATTAAGATCGACAATTAATATTAACAAATAATTATATTGTATGCAAAACAGTTTCATTTTTTTTTCATCATCATATGTTCCAACATAATACCTCGTTTAATTGTTTAGTGCAAATGAGAATTTTATACGTTCTACAACTTACAGGTAAAATGTCTTTCTATTCAAAATGCTTGTTCAGTTTTGCATCATTTAGCTGAAATGCGATGCTATCTTTAACAACTTGGTTAAATAGCTCTTGAAACAGAACCAGTCCCGTAGGACAAAAGATTTAATGACATTTCTGTCACTGGTACTCACATACAAACCGACCGTGCTTTCTCTTGTAATACACAAAACGGCTTGGCCAAGATTTGAACTCAGTATAAGAATACATATATTCATATATAGGAAACGCATGTTAAGAATGCTGCAACATACCTGTGCAGGTTGCCTCATTCCGTTTGTCCAATATGAAAGGCCGTCTGAGCTCTCTAAGTCTTGACAGGTCCACACTGAGTCCATATGTACAAACATTTAATACACTCAAAACAATAAATATGCACTGTGTCCTTCCGAACAACCGCATCTGAAAGAAAAACAGGAAAGATTATGCTACTTCACCATAGTGACATGGCATGCCGAATCGAATTATTTCTGTTCAAAGCTTTGTTCAGAAGAAAGTACGTCGAATAAAACTGCATAGCATGACGGATGTTTATATACATGTATGTTCTGGTCCAGTAAAATTACGTAGTGACTGCTCTGGGACACATAATGGCCTCCAAGCGTACGAGTGCCAATAGTCGTTCTTTTGTAGTTCAACAGTTTATTCCAAAGTTAACTGGGTACTGTAAACTCAATACAGAATATTTAATGAATTTCTGTTGTACTTACAAAGTTTAATTTCAATTCATGTTACGTAGGTTCAGAGTTGTAACAGCAGATCGATATTGTTTTGCCTGAATTAGCATTAATATTTAAGTACACAGCTTTCTTTCTGAAGAGTCAACTCTTCTCAATGGAGACTGCGCCTCTCAGCTGGAATCGATACTTAAGTTGTAGTAATTTCTCAAGTTTGCAAGTGAAACCCTATTGCTTTTTTGTTCAGCAGATGATTTGGAAAGTGTTGAGAATATTTTAAAGGAAAGGAATAACGATGGTTCGGACTTAATTGAATTTAAAAAGACGTTCTGTCACGCACAGAATGATCAGTTTGTTATTTTATGGTCCACCTAGCCTATTTATAATTTGCACGGACTTTTAACGAATCAATTGAATTGTTTCTAAAGATTTGCACATTGTTGATGTTAACAAATTTAAACACAAAGGATAAACATCATTTAGGAGTAAATTAAATTTTAAAAAATCTTCTTTTTAACGCTATCTGAATGTGGGACTCAAAAATGTAGATGTACATACTCTATAGTAACAAACGATAACAAATCATTCGTGTTAATGTTAGATTTCTTACCGAATTCAAGAATAGCTGCTCTGGACAAAAAGCTTCACAAATAGTTCATCGTATTGTTATCCCCCCCCCCCCACTTTCAGTCCTTCCGTCCGGATTCATATCTTACAACTGGTTAGTTAGATTGTAATGGAACTTAGGAAATGGTGCACTTAAAATGCCATTAAAAATACACGTGTGCCTTATTGAATTATGGCCTTTTGTTACTTAGAAATGGGCATTTTTTTTAGAAAATAACCATCCGTATCCATATCTTAGAACTGGTTGGTTAAATTTTAATAAAATTTGACATGAATTTATATATGGATGAGGTCATGGTGCATGTGAAATGCAATCAAAGTCAACCTGCACGTTGTAAAGTTTCGGCGGGGGAATATTAATTGAACAAATTTGCTTTTTAATATAAAAGCGAAAATAGCTTTTCCGACTTTTTACAAATTTTACAAGAGTTCTTGTTCTGCTGTAAACACAATTGCAAATGCAATATTTGTAAGATGCAAGACCATCAGAGTTTGATATTTATAGCGTTGAAACCCTCTTCATGGCGTTGAAAACAGTAAAAAGGATCATTAATTGTTAAAATAGTTCACTGTTTCCAAATTAATTATGACCAAAGTAATTGAGGTTTAAAACTAATGAATTATATCATCACATGCAACTTGCAACAAGTTCAATTATCGGATTATAGTTGAAAATGAAATCCTGCATGAGCTAGTGCTGTTCAAGCCTATTTATGAAAATTATTAATCACATACATTTTATACGGTGGCACAGAGGTGACATGCACAACTCCTTATTTAATTGCACCTCTCTTTTTTTTTTTTATCTCGTTCCCACGAGATACTAACTAGATATCTATTGTTATCGAGAACTACACACGTTTAAACATTATATTTGAAAGTTGCTTTCGACCTAACAAAAGGCTTGTATATTTCAAAATATTGTTTCAGACTACAGTTATTTCGTCTAGACAGAAACTAAACATAAATACAACAAAAACAAGAACCCATAGACAAAAGCTGCAAGTTTTGCTGTAAAAATGTCTTCTTTATAATGCCTTAATGAACCTGAGAGGACTATGAATAGTTTTGCAGCTGTGATTCCTGACCTTGACACTTGGCAAGATTCTGAGGACATTACGATAATGTTCCCTAAGACTATTTCTTGTAGTGCATGCTTTCTTTTTTTTCTTTTCTTTTTTTTTTGTCCCTCACTTCTTGACGGTTCAAGAAGGAGATAATCTATTTGACCTAGAATACGTAATTAATGACTCACATATATCTAGAAACACCGATCCCGGAGGCACACGTTACGCATCTTATCGACACATGCTTTAAAGGATTTAAGGGTTATCAAAGATTCTATGCATACTACAAACACAACGTAAATAATCTACGTGGTCTGTTGAGTCCTTTTGTGGAAATGCGCAAAGAAACAGGTCGTAAACAGGGCGATGGTTCACACGTACTGCATTAGATTTACTTTATTCACAAGTCAATATTAAATACAAGAGTTTTCTAACAACGCGCGTTTCGTTTTGTAATTGCAAGTCAGCATGTTCTTTAGGTCAAGTTATCAAGACTGCAATATATATAAGCATATTATCCTTTGCTATTTAACGATTAGATATGAAAATAAGGATATATAAGCAACATGGACATTCATATAGTTTTGCAAGATGTTTATTTTTTAAATGTCTAAGCCACCGGTTTGAGTCCCACTAAGGACAATAATCCCCATTAGTGTATTTCTGAATGCCTTTACATTCAGCGTTGCGAGTACTGGTTTGAACCAATCCAGGAAGCAGTCATTGAATGGGATTAGAATAAACTGTAAGAATGTATTTCCAAATTAATGTAAAATAAATAAACTTAAATTAAACTCAATTTCACCTACATTATAACTGGCATAAGTCGTTACGCACTTTTTTCTTTGGCTTTTATAGTATCATGCACAATATTTTGCATGTGATGTTATTTCTTTAGATGTGAAGAATCAGTAAGAAGAATCAATAGGTAAGCTACCATTTTCATAACGAAAACTATTTTATTTGAATTTACTCTTTTGTTCAACAAAGATCGTATATATATATTTTTAAATTGTGTTTCAATAGATTCTTGGCTAACATTCTCATGCTGTAAATGTCAACGAGTTGATATATATATTTTATGTAATATGGCTGAAATATATTTAATATCTCAAAAAGTCAATTGATACATTCGATGACTTTAAATTGCCTTACTTCACACTTTCTTCAGTTTTCACAGTTACCTTTCAGGACAAGTACACAGTTAAGCAACCTGCCTCACAAAAACAGTCGTTTTGTAAATAAATATTATCATATTATTTATTACTTGCTCATTGTTATAACCTGCTTAATAACCTAGATATAAATTTCGGTTTAAATGAAGAACTGTTCATTATATTATTATATACATATATATTATATTACATTAATGCATTTTTGTCATGATACTTTGGGTTGCGCATGTATAACTTGCCATATGGAATCCAGAAATGTTTAATATGCTTTTTTGTATGTTTACATCTTTGCACAATATCATTCAACCCAAATTTTCTTCTAGCTCGTGAGCTTTTCATAAAGTTTAAAAGTTTAGGGTGCGGAAAAAAACGATAAATCGAAAAGATGAGAGAATAAACCATGCATTTGAACCCGTCATCAAAGAGAATCAGTGCGTTTTGTTTTACCATGGATACGACCCAGTTTCAAAAATGAACTTAAAAATGTAAACCTTTTAAAAGTTTAAGATGAAAAAATAACAATTGTGACTTCTCGGACATACATAAAACGCACAGTCGTTTGTCTCAAACACTAATCTGTACGCAACAGCTGATATATTGATTCCAAATAAGAACCTTTTCCCTTTTTTTAAATATTTTAGAAACAGATGACAGATGCAAAACTTCGAAACAAAATTACTTTACATATAAGTTTGATTACTTGTGAATGAAAAATTCTTCGAAACGACAAACTACTAGTTTTTGTAGTATGTATATATCTTAACAGTGAATGTCAAATGCATGATATTTCAATTAGCCACAATCTAGCAACACACGAACAACAACAACAAAAGAATCAAATCTAACTAGCTAACTAGGTCTTCTCAGAACTTACCATGAAAGAGAAAAGAAAATTTCAGTATTTTCCAGATATAATCCAAAACTGTGTCGGTAAATAATATCTAAAAAAAACTGTATGTATAAGTTGGTCAAGTGTCTGCAGGGTGCGCGCCATGTTTGGTTAATACAGTTCACACTCAAGTACAAAGGTGTTGATGAAGTCAGTAAAAAACAACAGGCATACATAGAACCTGGATGGTCATTTAATCAGGTAAAAAATAAACTAAATAACAAGTGGTTTGTTCATGACATAGTCTTGTAATGTTTCCGCACATTTATTTTATATCGATTTAAAACATAACGTTCAAGTAAAAATCATTAACAATGTTCTTTTTTATGTTTGTTTTTTTCGATTATAATTATTACTGGGTGCTAAAATAAAGATTGGTAAAACTGCGGTCTTGTATTTTAATCATACTTTTAGACAGAATATACAATTTCAGTTCGAATCTTGTTTACGATTCGTGCTCTTATCATCAAATTTTCAGAAATAATAGTGAAACATTTAATGTTTAAAGGTATTTACTTGCCTCGATAGGACGAAAATTTTTTTAACAGTAGATGCCGTATTTTTCTACAAAAGAATTGAGAACATAACCATGCAGAAACTTTAAGTTGTTCTCTTCTATATGTTTGAAAACTTAATCTAATTAATATAAAGTCAATAACAATGGTAGACAATTTCTGAATCGTTCTTGTAAGGTTTCAGGAAAATAAAGTTCGTTAATACATGTAAAGATCTGATTAATGAAATTTAGTAAAATAGAGACTATAAATCCAGAAAAAAAGACATTCAATTTGGTGACAAAATGCCGTAATAAAAGAATTATTTTTGGGTATCGACTTGTGCAAGTACTTGCGTAAAACATCCATGAATGTAATTAGTTGCTGTGAAACACGTGTATGAATGTGGTATTCATTAAAACAGAAGTAACTGGTCTCTTAATAAGGTTGCTGTATTCACATTCTTGTTTCATTGTTTGATGTGTGCTTATACACACACTGGGATTACCAAACAGTCATGAAACCTTCAGAAAATCGATTTCTTCCATATATCTTCTCATTAATCAGTATAATTAGTGGGTGACGCCAGAGTCATCATAAAAGGACATCACCCTACTTACTGCAGCGTTTATGCGAGAATAGAAATTTGTGTTAACGAGGCGTGTTTGATTCGCGGCGTTCTTTTAGTGAAGTTAACTTGACTGGCTGCGACGTATGAGAGATAAATTGTTGAACGGAACTTGCTTATATTGCCGGGTTATTTGAATAAATTATTTTTTGAATGAAGTTTGCTGGAGTTGTAGGATCTCAGACCGCAGCTTGTACGATTTACTGCATTCTTTTTGTTATAGGCCTGCTGTGGTCGTATTTCTACAGGCTTTATACCTATTCATTTACAGATAAGTTATTCACGGAAGAAGCATTACAACAAAAGATAGAAAAAAAACAGAAAAACACTTAATTGCACAGTATATACATATTACATGTCTGACAGGGTGACAGTAAAATTGTCAACTTGAGGAAATACTGTCAACCGAGGCGATGTTCGAAAGCTGACAATTTTACTGTCACCCTGTCAGACATGTAACATTTATACCGAAAAACTATTCAAACCATGAACAACTTTAAACTTTAAAACGTTTGGTGCTTGCCATTATTGTCGTCTGTTTACAACGGAAATGTAAAAATAGATATTGCTCATGCGCGAATGGTACAGTATAATTTTCGAACATTCCGTACCTATGGTAGCGGGTGACAGTATTTTTCCGACAGTAAATTGTTTACAACGGAAATGTAAAAATAGATATTGCGCATGCGCGAATGGTACAGTATTATTTTCGAACATTTCGTAACTATGGTATGCGGGTGACAGTATTTTTTCGACAGTAATTTTTTTCTGACAGTACTTATATGTCACGGTGGCCTATGGAAGATTAACATTGTAAATGAAATTGAGGTATAATAATATAGAATGTTGAAATTACTAGACAGTATAAAACAAAGGAACGCCATTATATAAACAAAAATCATTGAGCAGAATAGGAGCATTTCATTCACTTGTTATGATGATTCTTTTCTGACTCGAATTTTTTATATAAATTAAAACTCTTACGTACAAATAAATACCCTCGCCTTCACTGACCAGATCATTGAACTTTACCCCTGATACTTAAAGGGTGAGATTTTGCTATTAACTGAACTTAATAGGAGATAATTATTTTCTTTGAAGAATTGTTTCAATCGTCATTGATGAATCTAATGATGCTTGCAACAATTAAATCATTATTTCATTAATTCTAGTCAATATAGCAGACCATGCGTAAACATGATTGTCCTTCTGTAGTTCATCTGCTAAGATTACTTGCGTGACCTATGGTCAACCAGATGCTGTCATTTAATATACCGTGGTGCGATCACAAGTCATTTCCCTTCTCGCACGCCCATTTGGCTGATGACGCGAGCCATCAAAGCAATTCAATTATACATATCCAAATGTCTAAACAGTGAGTTGAACGGTGACAAGGAAGGTCCCCCGGGACAGCAAAATGCCATTAATTATTCAAGATGTTATCCGTTATTTTTCATATACACACATTCAGGCCTACTTTCTTGTTCAAGACAGGCTACACCAGGAATATGATGTTTTAATCAGAAGATGTTGAAAATTGTGTTGAAACAATTTGTTTAAATACTCGGAACCAAGCAGATACTGACGTTGAAAAATCATTGGTGAAAACAAGTAATAAACTCGTTCATACATAAATGCTTGCGATATTCATGCTCAAAGATAATAATACTTTCCATGTTCGCCCCATATACTAAAACCAATCATAAAAAAATACTGAAAAGTTAAAAAAACAGTTTGAGTTTGTGGAAGGAATAAGGCATGTATGGTCTTTTCTTTGTAAATGGTTTCATCATTTGTTTCTTTAGTTTAAATCAAAAATGATTTTATCGAAATTACAAAATTACAAACACATGTAAACCACACTTTATGTTGTATTAAACAGGTAAATGTATCAATAATTGATTTTTCTCATAGTAAATGTAATTTTGGAAGAAAGGATTACAAAGAGTGATAAAAGTGCGTTCTCAACACATTTTGCTATAAGTCAACAATGTTAAAAGAATCGCACATTATCAGGAAAAGTGAAATGTTTTGAATAAAATGTTGTTATAATTCATTGAATTCTGTCAGTTAAAAGTAAATCTTAAATTGGCCTACTGTGTGGCTTTGTAGAAAGTCGGAGAGTAATGACTTTAAGTACGTCGCGTTTCTTTTTCTTTCATTTTTTTATGATGACAGTAGAATTGAATCAAACTACATGTATTTCTCTTTGACTGATAACTGATATACCTTTTATACAAATATACTTCTCTGTTCCTTTGTAAGTACTTACTAATATTTGTCTCATGAAACCTCGAAATATCTGTTACAAAATTTTTTCATCAAATTTGATACACATCGTAATTTTAAGTGGTTTTCAAAACACTGTCATGAATTTTGGCGGAAGCTGTGACAATATTCTCGCAAAACAAACTTTATGGTTCCACCGCTCGGCAATAAATTCCTTCACAGTTGTCTAATCGATAACTATATAATGGCGATGAAACATGAAAGAATACAGTTATAAAAGCCAATATATGATGCTCAAAAATTTTTGTCACTCGTAAAACATTTGATAGTGTTTGGTTTCTTTTCTGTGCACTTTATTTCCTTGGAAATCATATACTTTATTCACTCTTTTTGGTAACAGGCTCTTGTTTTCTATTTCACTAGTAAAATATAAATGTCTTCACTAAACCTTTATATACACTTCATATTTCAGACACAGTCTGTATGAAATTCTTCCTTTATAGACTATTCCAGATTACACTAGCAGATTTATATAAGTACATACGAGCTACTTACAATCAAAAGAAATAAAACTTATTTAGAATTGTTCTGTCTGATTTTATTATACATAATTATGTTTTACCATATGATGTTACAAGTAGAAAATAGAACACGTTTGTTGTTGTTGTTGTTTTTACGAACTAGTGACTTGACAAAGATAGAAGTAATACTATTAAACAAAAACAACAACAACATGATTTAATCAAAAGAAAAAAAGGGAAAATACAATAAATGAAATGTGTTTCTTATGAAAATGTTTAAGTAGGTGACAGACAGCCTTAGACTTTACTGCCTTCAACTGAAGATAATAAAACTTTAATACTGATTAAAACACCCTTAAATCCTGCACACCTACAGAACACGTGGCACGTCTGTTTGAAAGGACATCGAGCGATAAAAACCTTTTAATGTAAATTTCATACAGTTAAAACACCTGTGACATGATGCTTTTTAACCGTTTTAAACACCACAAATATCAATTATTAACATCGCTGTTTTCAAGTCATATACACGGAGAAAAGAGAAACGTAAGTCACCTGAACAAACTTTGTCATACAAAAGCGTAAAGCATTGATCTTTTCAAAACAAACTATGCAATTCAAGTCTTTAGACATCATAATAATTATGTGGCCATAATGACTACTATGAAATAACTAAAAAATAACTAAAAATCAATAATAAAAAGAAGAAAACAGATCTCCCTGAATCCTGTCTTATTTTCAAGACCAACAGAAAATTTGCAAATCTGTATTCCGGTGTTATATTTTTTCTAATTCTTTCATGTTGGGAGTGATAAATCGTTCATGTTGGGAGTGATAAATCGTTCATGTTGGGAGTGATAAATCGTTCATGTTGGGAGTGATAAATCGTTCATGTTGGGAGTGATAAATCGTTCAAATTTATCAAGATAGGATATTTTGTAAGATTTGCTAGGGATAGTTTTTTTTTTATTTGACCAGTATTCTGAAAAACAAAACCTATAAATAGTGACTTCTTTTTCATTCTGTGAAAAGAAAGTTTCAGTTGTTAAAGCATCTCTATACAAAACTCTGATAAATTCACATTTTCTAATTCCTTAATTCTTTTGACATTGCCTTCAAAAAACCAAGTCCGTGAATCAGATAAACTTCGGAATAGAAGATTTTTTGTTTTATGTCAAACGTCTTATTGTGATATAAATTCCTAATTAAACGAAACATTTATATCACGAGCGAAATAATTGACATACACGACCGGGTTCAGATAAATCGAGCCACCTAATATCTTTCTTTATTGTTTCCAGAAGATTTCTTCTCAGCATCATATTATAAAAATATTTCTGTAACTAAGCTGAGGAAATAAAAGCCAATTGTGAAAGTTAACCTCTGCGGTGCAATAAATGCTTAACAATTACAGCTCTGTTACATGTGGAGCAGTATTAACAGATAAGCCTTCAGATTCAGAGGTCACAAGTTCGAGATCCCTCTTCTCCATTCACACTACTGATCTTCGAAAAGACATTCTATATATTGTTGCTTTACACTATGTAAAAATGAACCGGTGGCGTCTCTGAAGTGGGATGCTTTCTGTCTCTTGCACTGTCCAAAAGAACCTGAAACAACTTGTCTCTTCTTGGGGCGTTGGTTGTATAGGAAAGAATAATCACAGATAGACGCAACGTCAGTTGTCCAGGGCTATTATATATTAGAAGATATGGTGATTCGAAGCCATGTCATCTTTGTTAAGGTAATGTTTTATTAGCGGTGATAAAAAGAAACAGATTGCTGATGTCACCAAAGGTTCCCTTCGCAGGTTCAAAAAGCAATAAACATACCTGTCACACCAACCGAAATGTGTTTGCATGATAAAAACGTTTAGAAAATTATTGCATTATTTTGATGTGGTCATTACGCTACCTGTTACACAGTCAGCAACTTTAAACCTTAATTTTGGTGTCGTTTTCAAAATGATAAGGTATAAAATTTGTTTATTTAATTAGTTTCAACACGACAAGAACATTATGACACGACAATATAGCTGGTATGAGATGAACTACAGATGCCAGACAGCAAAGGAATTGCAATGAATGATAATATAAGTGTAAAGACACGTACTTGAAAGACGTATTAACTTTTTTATGACTGATAAAGTCGTCCCGGGACATCGAGCCAATGATTTACTAGTAATGGAATATGTTCTGCAGTATTTTTGGCTCTTCGGCAAACTTACTTAAACTATTTTAACGAGCTAATAAAATATTGATAATGTCGTTTGACGAAATATTTTCGACAAATTACTAAATTTATATGACGAAAGACTTTGCATCTTCAAAACTAATGTCTTTCTATTTTAATTTCTTTCTAGTATCCCTGGTACATGTAATGTGTGTTCACTTATTTATATGGAGCTGTTGACTTCATCTTACTAATGCCAAAAGTGACCTTATTTTATTACAAATCAAAACTGCCCAAGAAATTGGATTTAGAATACTGTAAAGGATGATTGTTGAATATAACACAAACTTTTCTTACGACAGTAAATTTTAAGAACTGTTTCTCTGTGGTTCAATGTGCCTGCCAAATTTGTTTTAGTGAGTGACTAATCGATGGCTGTATCTTCTATATAGGCACGAAAGCCTCAGGTCTCAAAGAAAATTTGACAGACCCGAATCTTCAATAAAAACTGTAAGTACGAGAAGGTGGATGGTATTTTACTATTCAGTGAACTTTAAAGCTGCAGATGTTTACGAAATCGCACCGTACTATAGAATGCATAATTATCTTAGGGATCAAATCCACGAACTCCCCGTTTCCATGTTAGCCAAATAAATGAAGTACTTATATGAATTTAAAAGGTCAGAAGAAAACATACACTAGTGTAACAAGAAACGTGTTTTATCTTACATGTAAACGCTTGCAATGACAATTTTTATTTCATTGATAAACGAAATTAAAGCGGAAATGATATATTATGTGAATACGAATTAAAGAATAACTTGATACAATGTAGTTTATTGATCGTAAGAAGCAGAAGATTGCCTTTAAGAGACAGGTTAAACTGTGTTTGAAATTACACCCAACCCACTAATTTGCTAATTTCCTGTTCAAAAGAATGCATCAAAGAGCGTTGAATCAGTAACTGTATGTGTGAACCAATTAAGTCTACGGCTTGTGGGATTGGTTGGGGATGAGCAAAGAACAATTCTCATAGAGAATATCACCTTCAAGGTTTGAAGGCGCTGACTTTGTTTTATTTGTTCTTTACAATTTTTAGACTCTGACTGAAGTCCTTGACATACATTTGTAGCTGAATTATATCTTGCTATTTTTTTTATTTCAAACGTCTGATTTAAATTTGTCGAAGAAATTTCATGTTTGACCTTTTTATGATTTTTTTTTGTTTCAAGGAGGGGCCTTTCCGGATACTCCTTAACTAACATTTTTACTTGAAATATAATTATTTTCCTTATTCTTTTTTTTCAAAGTCGTAAATCTTGTAAATAAAATTTTGAAAACAGATGTATTAAACAATGTGGACATAATGTCCAAAAACCTGCAGTGTGACAAAGATAGTTCTGCGGGTTATTTATCATTCTATAGTAAACCCGAGTAACGAGCTATTTTGTTCTTTCCACATCGAGCAAATTAAGATAAATGAACGTTACAGTTCAATTAAAATGTCTCGAGGGAGTTTCCACAAGTAGACAAACTGAAAACTGTGTTTATAGCTTGAAGCAGCAGCTTTTATTTCCCCTATTTTCCGTTAAAATTTGCTCACAATGCACGTTTTTTTTTGTATTACTTCCCTCGAAATAGCTCAGGAAACACATTTACTTGTCCATGCAGTCTTTAGTCTGTCAGATCTTGCAGTGTTTATAAAATAGCCTGTCAGGCGTTAACGGTTTAATAAAATTACGTAAAATTCGCATCGTTACAGGAGCGTCGAGGCCAAGATATATGTAAGTTTGAACTGCCTGCCTTTGTTAATTTTATTTCAATAGTTTGTCTGTAGATCTACAAAATGTATTTGCTTTCGTACCTAACGAATGTAAACAAGAGAAAAGGAGTAGTCTGTTGAAGACACTTTTTGTGATTAATATCAAGGTTTGGCGAGGTCATATTTGTTTCAAATACTGATTAGAATATTTATCATTACTCTATTCTGGTAAATATATTCTATTTGACAATTAAAAAGTGCTTGTATATCGGAATTTACACTTTACAACATCGAACCGTACGCGCATCGTCACAACGCATGTTGTTTACAACATGGGGTACCCAAAGGGGAAATTTAATGTGTATATTACCTGTCTGGCTCGGTAATATCAACTTCTTTCGACGGATCAATAGCCAATCAAAAAAGAGAAAAAAAATCTGGAAGGGCAATAAAATTATCTATCATTCTGTAAGTATAAAAACGTCAAAGCAAACGTTTGCATGTGCGTCAGGAAAAGCTCGGTCAAATGATAAGTGTATGGGACTCTTTCTCACACAATCCACTTTCTTTTATTTTCATAAACGTCATGCGAAAAAGACAGACAGTTTGAATTTATTTATCCTTGGTACCGGCCAACTGGTACAACTGAAATGGCTGATACAAGTACGTTATAAAATGAAATATTTGTAAAAAGGTAGGGTGCGGTACGAAATGACAAAAGTCATTTCAACAAAGTTGTATTTGCAGTTTCAAACGGGGAACGTTTTGGAAGTTATTCATTATTTTCATTTATAACGTATTCAAACTTTCAATGCGTCTTTGGCATATTGCCTTTATTTCTAACTTTAATAGTGTATGTTAACATTATGTCACCACTAGAAAAAAACTTCGCATTTTTAGGCTGAAAGTGATAAAACAATAATTTTGAGGATATGTTTACAAAATTATTACAAATTTGAAAGCATTTCAGAAAATAGTTTGATTTTCCCTAAATAATGAAATTACATTCTATGACATATTCCTTAAGTGGAAAAAATTATTTTGTCACCTTTGTAGTATTTATATGTTTTGAAGGTAGTAGCTGAAGACAATTTTAAAATTAATTAAAAATAAAGCTTTGCTTAGGGTCGGAACATATATCAAAGCAAATTAAAGACATTAAGATAAAATAAATGATATTATTCTTAAATCTTTCGAAGTTTCATAGAGAAATTACTTAACAGAAATAAGCGGCATGTTTTTTAGGGTATAAAACTGTGATTGAAATGGAATATCTGCAGGTTAATATGATTAATGTCAAAATGAAAGTAAATTGAAATGAAATGGCATTGGTCTTCCATAAGGTGTCTTGAGAATAGTTTCATTAAGTCGATTTGATAATTGAGTATAACAACAGTCGTATTGGCTTCCCAGGCAAAACATTGTGTAGAACTAAAAGAAATGATTAATATGAAACATTTCATTATGGAATAATGTAATTAAAGTCGTTATTTTACGTTTGATATCTCGATTACTCTTTTTCGCTTTCATTCCTGGTTTTTAGCCAAAAAAATAAAATAATACCCTCAACCGATTCATTGAAGAAATACAAATATGATTTAGCTCAACGTCAAACATCTCTAAGAGATGTTGTCTCAGATTCGTCCGTTCATACGTTCGTCAGTTTGTTCGTCTTCAGTTATTTTCATTTATCTTATTTCATTTATATATAGTCCACTTTTCTGTATCATTCTCAGGAGCTGAATTGAAGTCGTATAAGCTATTGCATATGTTTTTTTCACAACCTGTAACCTTTTCACGACTGACGGTGGATTAGCTTTTTCCCAAGAACAAGTTGCTTGTTAGTGTCTTGTAAAAACAATTCTTTGTGCTAATCATGTCATTTGTTCGTTTCTGAAACGTGTTGTTTCGCAAAGTTCGTCGACCAAGAACAACAAGGAGGTATTGAATTGCTGAAAACTCCGATTTTAGATCTTTGAGCATTTATTTCAAATTTTCAGCTCTCAGTCAAATTATTTCGTAATTTTTTAAAAACCTGCGTGTGTGACTCATTATTTTTTTACTTTTTCCATCCATGCCGAACAAAAAAAATCAAACACCATTATTCCTTTTTAGTTTTTTCCGAAAAAAAATATAAAGACAAGAAAAACAAGACACAAAAAGACGCTTCCAGGAAAAATGAAGTAGTTTAATATATGGATATTCTTTTTGTTTAACCACTGAGCATTCTATTGGACAGACTTCGATCACGATGATTATTATCATAACGTTCATAATCGTAGAACTGAGCTTATTTATAATAAAAAACACATGTTTGTTTGATACTGTTTATACAAACTATGATTAGAAAATGTTAAAATAATAAGATCTTTTTAAAAAAAATTGTTACGTACCGATCTGTGACAGATGTATAAAGATTTTCCAAATATTTTGTTAAGTATGTCCATGTCTTTGAGAATGTTGTCAAATATCCAGAAAACTTTTATTATTTTTTTAGTCCACAAAAAGTAATTCTGCTCAGGAAAAAAAAATATTATTTCCAAGTTATTTTGCTAAACTCCTTATTTCTATTTCTCACTTACTTCAATTTCTGTTCAAAAACATCCGTTATTTAGAATCTTATATGTTGATTATACACCCACAAAACTATCACAAATCCCGCCCTTGGAACATTGGGACTTTTTCCCGATTACAGCGCCTGCGCGAGAAGCTTGCTGTTGATTAAAGCGCCTGCAGCCACACAGATTCCGTCAACGTCATTGGAAAACATACTGTATCGATATTGCGCCAACATTGCTATAATGTATCTCTTTGGAGATCAGAAATGTCACGTGAACAATCGATTTTTCTTAATTAAAATTTGCATTATTAATAAAAATTGCGTCTGACCAAACGTTTGACATGGTCAGGTAATTGATATAAAAACTGAAACAGATTGATCAAATTACATGCTTTTAAAATTACGGGTAAATGTCGAGCAATACGGAACGCGATCTTGAAATTAAGCTATTGTTTACTTTGGATCGTTAATTGAAAGTACAGTTGATTCTATCACAGGACCCATTCCTACAGACAGATACAATGTGTTCTGTCAAGAGTTTATCAGAGAAACCATTCATCATACATTGCTGTTACATAACTTTTGTACACAGCCAGTAAAAAACGTGTATAAACTGGAAGCTCGCAACTCTACATATGAATTATATAACATTTTTGTATATTTGCATTTGACTCCATTTTCTTTAATACTTTCAGATTTTTGGGTATATTGTATAAGAAAGAACTAATGATTAAAAAAACTCAAAGAAAAACAGGAGCCGGTCGAACCGGGTGATGCTCCCCGAATAGGTTTTGGACACAAAATAGTGTGTCCATAAAGTCTTTGCCAAATTCAGCATAGAGATATTATGTTATTGGTAGTTGCTGAAAAAGGAAAAAAAACTGTTTAAATGTGCAATGAAGAATGTAAGACAGTTACCATTTTAAGCAAAGAGTAAGTTATTGTGCACTCCACGTCACCACTATGAGCTTTATCTACCTGTGAAGTTTCAAGTCAGTAGTTTTCATACTGTTGGGGTTACATTGTAGACAAAAACAAGTATGAAAAATTATAAAGGGTAGTAACTCAAAGGTTATGAAGCGGAGATTTGTGGATTTTATGCACTGCACTTCTACATAATAAGATGTATCTACCTACAAAGTGTCTTGTTGATACCTCTTGTAGTTTCAGAGTTATGTCCCGGACTAAAGTTCAAAGTATAAAAAATGAAAAAAGGACAATAACTCCGAAATTAGACAACGCAGATTCACAGTTCATATGCACTGCACTTCTACTCAGTGATATCTATCTACCTACAAGGTTTCTTGTTGATACATCTTGTAGTTGTAGAGTTATGTCCCGGACAAAATTCCAAATGTAAAAATAATAAAAGGGCAATAAGTCAAAAATTAGGCAAGGCAGAATTACGGTTCTTCTGCACTGGATTTCTACTTGCTACCTGTTGTAGTTTCAGAGTTATGACCCTGAAAAAGTTCAAAGTGTAAAAACGAACAAAGGGTATTAACTCAAAAATAGGCAATGCAGAGTTATGGTTCTTGTGCACTGCACTTCTACTCAATAAGATCTATCTACCTACAAAGTTTCTTGTTGATACTTCTTGTAGTTTCAGAGTTATGTCCTGGACAAGTAAATGCAGACTGACTGACGGACGGGCATACGGATGGACAAAGCAGGCGACTATATGCTCTTCTTTCGGGGAGCAAAAACATTTTTGTCTACAGGTTTTCTTTTCAAGCAAGTCACACCCTACTGTCGTTAATCTGCATATCCGTTTTGATGTTTGCAGAACGCACGGTAAGTTAATTGTCAAAAACGAATATAATCTGTTATATATATATACATGTATTTTATTTATGTTCATGTCGAAACATTTCTAGTCAGACTAGGAAGTGCTTAAGCCATTTCAACAGCCAGTTGCTGATAAAGAGAAGACCGGAAAACGGTTGCAATTACCACCAAATTATTGAAATTGTACACGAAATTTGCTTTTACTATGTAATCGTTACCGACATCCATACGTCTTAAATAAAGAAAAACATTTTAATAGTGAATTTATCTTGCAAATAGAAGTGATTTTAAAATACGTAAACCAATATAACAATAAAATTACTGAGATGTAATACATTAATAGTGTTAAAACCCTTAATATTTCAAAATGAATTAAATGAAAAAATATTTAATGTCTGAAATATAATTCTCATTTACAAGCGGGATAACCAGCTTTGTCATTATTTCTAGACAGGTGCCGCTTGATCTTGACCCTTTTTCTAGTTGTATCCATGTGAAAAAATGTATATACATATTGTCTTGATCATTCTATGTATGATTTGCATTATATATGGCCGAAGGTTTTCATACCGATATGCCAAAAAAAAAAATTTTAAACATTGATTAACGTCCTACAAGGGTAGAAATCTTCCTATTTGATGTCTTTATTTGACGGAATAAACATATGGTCTGAGAATGTTTGTTTGCACTTAGCAATTCAGCATAACCTACATAAGATAAGCAGTTTTATAAAGCGATAACATACATTAAAATATCAATATTTAATTAAAATTTGAATGTCTTTTGTAACTATCTGTAAAGTCTTTAAAATGTTCTTCAAACTGCGGCTGAATAAATCAAAGCGCTGAAGCGTTGAGAGCATTGGTTGATCGATAGTTAAATAAACATCTGCGAACATCAGAAAATCCATTAATTCATTCTGCTTTGTTCAAATGTAAAGAATACTGGTTTCCGCGCGTGTACAACTGCCACTTAAGTTGGCAAAAAGCCACTGACTGTAAAATAAAACAAAATCAAATGATCAGTTTGCGCCCTTTGGATTCAAATCAAGTCCACTGAGAGTATATTGACACCAGTGCTATAAAAGAAAGCACGAACATAGTTACTGTTACTGTAGTGGAAACGCGTAACCGGTTAATCGAGTACTCAATCGAACATCCGAGTGTCGTCTTTTTTTTTAATTCATACTACGAGTACTTGTTAATTTCTTAAGTAGGACTAATTTTTTATCTCCGAGATATTTCTAAAAAACACTAAACTTAGAAAATAATATCGAAGCATCTTTCCAAAGGTCCGAAAACTATGTGGTTAATTGACAATGCTTGCGACGGCAATCAACAATTTGACATTTGTTTGAAATAAACAACAATTATGAAGCTTATATCGTTACGCCGTCAAAACAGTATCTGGACCAGTTAACTGCTGCTTTTCACGCTCGTTAACTGACAAACGATCCGGAATTTACAAACATTTATATAATATTCAAATTTCCTGTCCTGAGCGAATGCACATGGCTATATAATTGATTCAGTGTGTAAAAAAGTTCTTACGGAAAAGGAAATTAAGTTTTTGTATTCCTGCAGGTCGGAAAAATTTCTCGCGGTAAAAGTTTATAACTGTAACAGCTTTCAATGCATTTCAAAAGTTCAAAGCTAAACAACACAATTCATGCACATCATCTTCTCTGTTTTTGTCAGTCCAACAATACAATATATATTTTAAAGTTTAGTCAATAAAGCAATGTCTCCAAGCAATGTATTCAGGTGTATTCTATACATTATTCTGTTTTGTATTCTATACATATTGCATAAGAGTAAAAAAGCAAGATATTCAAACTTAAAAAAAATCCGGTCAAATTTCAAGCAATGCTGGAATTTTCAAAATGAAAATTTCAGTAAGGCTATAGCATCTGTACACTTAATTGGCCACTTGAAGTTAAAAAAAAGCGCGCACGAGTTTCACGTGCGGAAAGGCTGCACTGTTCATCCCGGTCCGGATGAGGACTCTTGATACCAATACATATGCCATTGCTGTTGTAAACAATGGAGAAGATAGGAAAACAAAATACTGCAAAATTTCAAGTCGTTCTCATTTTTAGATTGAGTAAATTTATGGTGGCTGATATCTGCCATTTCGTGTGTTCGTGTCTTCGCCCCGAAACCCAAAAGGCGAAATAACGAAAACTTGCCAAATTTTCGTTATTTCGCCTTTCGCGTTTCGGGGCGAAGACACAAAAACACGAAATATGTCCGGCGAAATAACGAAATTTTAACAAGCGAAGAGACGAAAGTTTTGTCTTTGAAGTTTTCGTGTCCGTGGGTAGAAATCTTTCGTGTTGGCGACCTTTGTTTGTCGTGTCTTCGTGTTTTTGCCCCGAAACGCGAAAGGCGAAATAACGACAATGACAACGCTTCGGGTTTCGCCTTCCGGTAAACATGCGCAAAACGCATATGCATACTTGCATGAAATATAAACAATGCCATATGAGGAAAACTTTATTTCGCTTCAGCAGAATACATACGCTGATAATATCATTTTGAGTTATAAAATTGATATATTAATTCACATGATTTGTAGTTGCATGCGTGTACTTAATATATACATGTGTGTAATCGTTGTACGCATGTCTACCGGAAGGCGAAACCCGAAGCGTTGTTATTGTCGTTCTTTCGCGTTTCGCCTGACAATATTTCGTGTGTTCGTGTATTCGCCCCGCAACGCGAAAGGCGAAATTATTATAACGAAAACATGCTTAATTTTCGGTAATTCGGGGCGAAGACATGAAGACACGAAAAGGCAGAAATCAACCACCATATAAATAAGAGTTTTATTAGCTGGCCAATTAAAACATTTGTTAAGTGTTTTATTATTTGTACCCAGATGTTTTTGTTTGTCAGCACAAATTCAATAGGGTTTCGTCTGTAAGTCCTTCAAGTATTAACACCTGTGTATATTTGACATGCACGCATTACATTTCAGGTAAGTGGATACTATTCTTGAATTAAGTAGATATGACTGTTTATTTGTCAATATACTTTGATAAAGCAAAATTTCTATTTCATTTTCAATCTTATTTATACGTATATACTCAAGAAATATTACCTATTGATCGACTAAAATCCGCTAGTGGTTTTCAGTTTATTTTCTCTAGTTTTAGTCATTACGTTCAGGTCACATTCAACTAAAACCGCTGCAGTTTTAGAAGAAAAGGTATGACCTGGCCTTCAAATCTTTCTATGCACTTTCTATCTGAAGTTTGAGAAAGGAAAGGAAATACTTCGGCAAAAATATGTTTATCAAAAGCTTCCAATACGGTCAGACACGGCAGGTAAAACAGTAGGTACCGTAAGATTGGCCATGAATTCTAAGAACCAAACGAGTTTTAGTAATATAAAATATAGTACATATCAATTGGCTCATTGTTCTAAAAAATAAAAATACTCATGACTATAAGAACAATGTCGCAGAAAAGTTTTTAAGATATTTAACTTTCTCTATTGTAATACTTGTGAAGTGAAGTGAAGGACTATTCTTAAGCTTTTAAAAATCATGGGGAAGGCCAGTTTATGCGCTTTATAAAAAAAAACCTGTTAGTATAACACTTTTTTTCAGTAATAAATCTGAAGTTAAATTAAACGCTATGGCAACTCGCAAGAAATAACGCATTGTCAAGAACAACACTTTGTTTGCCTTCATAACCAATCGCTTTTCACCTAAACCACAACATGTGTTGATTCAAACAAACTATGTTGATTCGAATGTTACGCATTATTTATGCTTTCATGCATTTGCACCCTTGAGCCAAAAAAAAAAATGAACGCCTTTTGCAAATTGTTTCATGGATGGCATTTTACTCTCTTGTTCATTAAATAGTTCTCCGAGTTTTCAATATAAGCACTGAAAAATACATATGATCGGCATGTGTGACATTATTCTTCTGAGCCTCCCACAGATACAATTAATCAAACCCTAGCGATTTTGCAGATCAAATCCCTTCGCTGCAACATTTATGAGAAAGGCAATATCTATTTTAAGTTAATCGTAATTTAATTTCATGCTAGAGTGACTTAAAAGCGACATTTATTAAAACTGAACTCTAAATGTTCAACAGTTTTTAACACTTGTGTGTAACTTTATCATTTTACGTAAAAATGTGCACGAAATAAAATTCTTTGTTTTCATTCCAAGAGTCAAAAATCATTAAACTTAAGGCAAAATTTATACTTGTTTTCATGTGATTGATATTTTGTTCCTTCGGGCAGCAAAAATGTGTTTTGTTTCAGAATAAAGCATATACAGTATAAAAATTGAAAACAGATTCTCGAAGCAGACGAAAAAACTGTCAAACCCTATAGTTTTAGACAAAGACGCTTCCCGCCAAATTCCAGTTATAAGACCTCAAAATCCACGCACCGGTTACGCTACGCTCAGTAACCACTGCCTTCACACTAATCACGTGATGATGGCCTTATCACATGATTGTGTCAAGATGGCGGATACGCCAAAGAAACCGTTGAAAAATTGTTTCATCTGTGATAAAATGCGACTCTATAATTTCAGCTCTGCGTTCAAGTCTGCCGATATGATTGACAAAATTTCATTTCTGTTAAAAAAGAACTTTAGTATAGTAGTATTGATGACTTGAATGATTCTTTTTCAAAAGCGGTCATATTGTTTTGAAATAAACGGTGCGATATTAAAAATCATTCTCATAATATTTATGTTTCCGAAATTATTTTTTATTTGAGTTCAGATTTAACACCTTACAGTCTTGAAACATTAGCAAAACCGTGTTTACTTAAAAATAAAATAAAATTGAAAACTAATCATATCGTCAAAAATGTTGACGAAAATGTTGTGACGGCAGAGATCTAATCCTGTAAGAGGTTATCACTGCGTGGGAGATTGATAAGACCTTTCTTAACGACCTCTTGACACGGGCTTTAGGTAGGAAATAAACATGTACGTTTTACAGCCATTTATGTCAGAGAAACAGAAAAAATAAGCCTCTCGTAACATTACAGTGATAGTTAAGCAGCCAATATTACTTTATAGTATGACCACACCAGAACGAATAAATATAGAATCGTTTGCAATTATTTCTTATTTTGGCCTGCGGGTCACTTCTGTGTCCTGTTTAATTACGACAGGAATTCAATAACTTGATGTCCGAAAAGTGTCTTATCTTCGATTTGTCCCAATTTTCCAATCGTGTATAAACAGTAAACGGTTACTGTTTTGCTCTACATGAACGACCGAGACAAGAAATAGTTCTAGTCATGATAGAAGGAGATTAGTTTTGCCATTTTTGATTTATTTAAATGCTGTGTACAAGTTGCTTTATGTTGTTGAACATAAGTAATGTATTCAATATTCACACTGTTTTAACACACGAGCCCGATGTTTTAAAGACGTCCAAATGCCTGTTAGATATTTCCACTGCAATTCAAAATATGTAAAATGAGTATAATTTTTAATTATCCGACATTTTGCAAGAGAACTTTAGATATTGTGGCATGACCTTTTCCAGTTTCTAACCTTTAAAAGGCTGCCTTTATTATTTATTACCCTACGAAATGTGTACAATACTGAAATTTAGGCAGTTTATTAATTTTCCTCACACGCGTTTCAAATTTTGATGTGCAAAACTCATTATCTGCTAAAGAGATTACGACAAAGCTTGTAGACTGTTTGATGAAAATATCTACATAGGGATCTCACGATTTTTCAGCATAAAATGTATTTGTCTGCTTTTGTTAAACCTCACAAATGTTTTCGGAAAAATATGCACCTTAGGATATATCTTACAGTTTTCTCCCCTCTCTGTATTTACAGGTGGTTTTTAACAGCATCACAAAGAATGATTCTGCTCATGTTGACTCTTGTAACAGGATTGTTACACTAAAGTACAGCTGAAAGGATGCAAGTACTAACCCACTAAACTTTGTTTCAAACTATTTAATTTAAACTGGACAGTTAATTCAAATTCTTAGCTCGCTTCTTATTGCTTTTAAAACGAAACATTGTATATAACAGCCATCACAAATGCTGAATTAATGTTACAGTAGTATAACAATGAACAAACTGACAGTAAAATCAAATTTTGTCAAGAAAACCATCGGCCTCTGGCGAAGATTTACGCGAGGGTCGATAAAAAAACATTTTATAGCGTAATTTATCCCAAAACATTGTTAAGTGTGGCAGCTGAAGTAATATATTTCTTTACTGAAGATCTGTTTTAAAAGACCTCATTCATAGTAAAAACTAGAGATTCTTATACAGAAGGTTTCACACCCAAGAATAAAATTTTTAAAAAATCATCACCTGCAGGCCGGATGCAGACCGAGTTCCAACCTCGAACAAGGCCATATAACTAGTGACCACATAACTAAAACTAGAAACTTGAATTTTTGTCATGAAGGTCTGCAGGACTTTCTAAAATCATTTTCCTTTTCTAAAGGTAGTTGTCGAAGACTATCAGCCACAGTGTAAACAGAATAAACGAAAATAAACGAGTATTTCTTTTCTTGTAAGCCTTGCCTACTGAACAACAGAAACGAAGTCGACAAATTCAGCTTGACAGTATCTTTTATACAGGCCACTCAACAATGGAATTTAAAAGCAAGAATCTTAAGAACAAAACACTAACATGAAAAGATCAATTGATGTAAAGAATCATATGTAGCCTGAACAATGATCCATTTAGTAAAATAAGTATTCTCTATTTCCATATATGTGTTTAACTTGAGTATAATTACACGTCTATAGTATATGTGTTTTAATTTATGTTGGATCCTGTTGCTTTCAATCTAGTAACATGAGAACTGTTTGATATATGTGCTGCAGTAGTCATTGCGGCCCGTCATAATCAATCTGTTACCCTTTGTTCTTCTGTTTCAAGTGTTAAAAAACAGATTAAAATCTAAGGATTTTCACAAAGGGTGTAAAATATATTGACGATTTGGGATCTTGTACATGGGCTTATAATATGCTGCTAAAATTACACTTCTAAATACGGAGTCCAGTCCTACAGATGACTTGATATGTTTCGTTTCATTAACTGCAATTACGAAAGTTTTTTTTTAAATTTTCTTCTTCAGTATAGTTCTACTAGTTCAAAACTTTGAAAAAAGACATTAGAATACGTCAGAACAGAAACTATAATATCATCTGGACAGCTTATTTCTCTGGTTGTGCATCATGTTTCATGTAGCTATTAAAAGTTTTGCTATTCGGGATCAATAGTAATGAAACAAGTATAATTAACGTTCATAACAATTTGTCTCTTCACTAGCGGATCCAGGATGAGGGGGCGCACCCGGTGCGCGCCCCCCCCCCCCCCTTAAATTCCCGGACCATAGATGTTATTGTAGGTCTTTTTTAGATATGTCTTTAACTAATGTATAATTTATTGTTCAACATTGAATTGAATAATCAGAGACCCTTGTGTTATTGCCAAATCAGTATACTCTAGCATAAACACAACCATTGAAATGAGGTAGAAAACGGACACAAATTGCGCCCCCCCAAAAACCGAAATCATGGATCCGCCCCTGCTCTAGATCAAGATCTGTTTTGCAGGGTAAATAGGAAAATTTATTCTTAAATTCTATATAAATCGTGAAGAAGTTATATTTAAATACTTTTTTAACTATTCACAGTTGATGTGCGTTTAGTTGAAATCTTGCATTTTAAATAAATTACTATAACAATTATTAACTGCACGTAATAAATCACTTCTCAGAAAACGTTAAATTTGAAAAGAATCAGCACAACTGCCCTTTATAAGCAAGATAAAAATTGTTCATTGTTAACGATATATAATTAATTGAAAAGCTTGTTTTCCTGTTACACTAGACGTAAAACTCTAACGAACATTCTGTGTTAAGTAATTTTGTCGTTGCCGTTATTAAGTGCAAATAACATAGCGTGCACTACTAAACATAGCTTTTAATCTAGAATAACTGCATGACATTCGTCACATCAAGGACATTCAGTGCTTTGATTTACACCAAGCGACTACAGTGCTCGAGGTTACACCTTTGTACAGAAATTGATTTGAACATGTGAAATCTCAGTTAATTAAGTAAACAGAAACTCTGTAAGCGGTTATATTATTAGTTCATGTAATCGTGATAATCTTGTTTTGACCAGTGTTTGTAAAAAAGATACTTGTTAGTCAGTACTCTTTGTTCTACGAAAGTATATATAATAAATACATTTTAATGTACAACGTTAACGTCAGTTGGCAGTCATGTGCTACGAAGCCACTGTATTGAGTAGACTTTTTCTATCATTTTATCTTTATAGACCGTTTTTTTTCAATTCATGTATCCGACAAAAAGTTTCTAAACCAGAGTTTGTTAAATTGGCTAGGTCATTGTTTTTTTTTAATTTGTAGACATAAGTGTAAAACATTGGAGTCTGCTTCTCGCTGTAAAAACTAAAAAAATGTTACTTTGTCTTTGTCTTTGCAAAACGTTATTGACATTTTATTATGTTTAAGACGCGGAGGAACTGTATAATGTAAGTTAAGTGCTTTAAAATATGTGCCACAGACTACATAAATTTTCCATCACAAATTTTATACCTAAACCCACTCTTTTTGAGAGACAAACACCTGACTCTGCTAAATGTTTGAACTTAAGTTTTGTTTAGTTGTTAGCAGCAATCATAACACAGACTGCTTAACTGACAGGGCTTAAATGGCTGAAAATAAAGCATACCTTTCAACAAAGCTTTATGGAAATACATCCTACAAAAAATGTCATTTAAATAGTACTGAACGTATTATCTTATGCCTTTTGTTATCAGTCGTCAGCCTGTCTGTCCGTAAGCAGAATCTTGAGACTGTAGGTTCTACTTTACCTGCTGAAAATTGAACAAGGAGAGTCTGAAAATTTTCATATGCCTTGTCTTCTAAAAGTTATGACTTTCACAATTATTCTTAATAGAGATATTGAACTTAAAGCAGATGTAGACGCAAGTGATAAAACAACTTGTGAATAACTTCGTTTAAATCTAAAAAAAATACTAAAAGTACTTACTTTTAGGGAATACAATACGTTAAAAACAGATGCATAGTTTGTACTTTATTTCCCAGATACTTTTATTTGGAAGCACCCTCGCCAGGCCTTACCGTTTACCAAAAAACAACTTATGTTTACTATGGTCCAAAATAAAACATGAAAATAAATGCATTTATGTTCTGTTTGAAAAATCCGAAAAACAGTATCAGCCTTCCAAACAAAACATACAAAAATTGTTCAGTTCATTTTGACTAAAAGTTTCAAGACTTATTCACGCAGTGTGTTTAATTTGTTGGAACCAGTGTATGACAACGAATACTTTTTAATGCCTTATCAGTTAATACTCCCTTTTGAAAAAAAAGTGTTTTTATTATATCCCGGAAAAGATTTGTGTGCAACTTCATATTAGTAAATAAACTAAAAAACCCAAACAACAACAACAACAAACTTTATTTCTTTACAAAATTGTAATTAATTAAAACTATTGTTTAAATCTGTGACACTTAAAGGTCTCTCTGGCATGAAATTATTTTTTAAAGCTTAGAAATGGATACTGCTTTTCTCATTAATTTTGCAAAGAAGTAAATTGATTTGAACGATCCCTTAATTTTACAACTATTGTCAGTGGGCACTTCTAATGGCTGATATAAAAGAATAATGTCACAGGTGCTGATCATATGTTTGTTGTTGTTGTTTTTTTTTTTCATATGTTTCTTTTTGATATTGAAAACACTGAAAATTGGATAAAAAAAGTAGGACTATAATTATGAACAATGTTTAGTTTAAAGGGCGTAGAAACATGGCTCACAACTACAAACGACGACTGAAGTGTCTCATTACAGATTTAAAAATTAATGAATATGCAGGGGGTAAAATAACGAAATGAAAATAGTTTTATTTGACTTTAATAAGCAAAATAAGACTATAAAACATGTACTTGAACATTTTACTATCACTTGTAACTGCTCTTATATATGTCTAAAGCAAAAGTGAGATTTTGAAGACTTCTAGAAGAGTTTCTAACCGATTGAAACTCGCGGCCATCTTAATTTCTGAAAAGCAAGTATTGTTTCTGCGTTTACTCAATTTGATCTTCCATATCCAAACGTCTATACTGGATCGTGAATTTATGCCCTATTGTTAATCATAAATAACAGATAAGTTCAAAATACAAACGCAGATTTTCTTAATAAAGCAAAATGAAGCAGTCTTTGAACTCATGCAGATAGTACAGTTCATGTTATTTTCAATAGACTAGATAAATTCACAGTTTCTTATCTGCAAACCGTCTGCAAAACCCAGACAAATTAATTTTATTATGATAACACGTATACAATAGAAGGATTTTCATCAGATTGTATAACGATTCTCATTTATTTCATTTTAGTTATTAGAACATATATTCACACTCCATGTTTCATTCTTGATATGTTTTGCATATCAACATTATGATTGAGAAAAGTTGAATATAACTTTGAATGAGATCTTTTTTTAAAACCCATACTTGCCACTAGATTATGTAAACGAGCATATGTATCAACAGTATATGTATTTTTGTTTTAGATAAAAAGTAAGAGACAGGCAATTTGAGTTACTTATACAAAATGATACTTTTGTACTTAATGATATATTCTTGTAAAATATTTTGTTTACCTTTCACCGCTTGTTTTGTTACAAATTTATATATCTTATATCATCAGTACTAGTGGACAAAAAAAAATTAATCAGATGTAAGTGGCACAATTTCAACATTTAAAATTTCAGAACGCATAATATTAATCTTTCGTACCCACAGAATGCATTTTAAGAAACTAATTTAAATGATTCTGAAAACCATAGACAGCATCTGTCACAACGGCCACATCAATAGCAAACAACGAAATAATTTCAGTCGTATCAGGTGTTAAATGCATACCAAAGCACTTCTATCACACAAAATACCCTGCCTTAATCCTAATGGACTTTCAAACATATGAGTAATCTTGACTATTGTCAACTGTTTTATAACCACGTCTCAAACAAACTTAAAACTCGTTGCATTTATTTGAATCATATAAATCTCAACATTTTTTTTCATGTCAGCTATTAATTTCAACTAAAGTTGCCTGATAAAAGTATACCCTGGTAATTATCATGATTATTAAAACATCAATTCTTGAGGAATAAATATAAAACACATTTCGTTCAATACTCGGAAAAAAAAACTTACTGAATAAAATGAAATATACTATTAAAACCTTCACATCAAATGGTAATTAGTACACCAATGTCGTACACAAACCGCTCTGCAATAAAATTACAAGAACACTATTTTACTTTATATGAATGCAAAAATCAGATCGAAGTTGCAAGACACCGAGGCTGCTAGTAAGGTTACATAAATATGTAAACACATTCAGTTCGTAAACAGAAAGTTTGGTCAGGACACATTTTTTCTTCATTAAAAACATTTATATGAAATTATGGATAATAGTAAGTCTGGCTTAACTTGTCTGAAGTTTTTCCTAAACAAGTGATGGTAAACGAAAATATAAAGTAAATACAACCCATGTATCGATATTAGTGGAAACGTAATGTTTTTATCTTAATGTATGAATTCATAAACCCCACAAAAGGAAAAGAGTTAAAAATTCTGAGCACGTTTCAAATGAGTAAAAACAAGCTGTTTTGCTTCTTTCGGCTTGTTTAAACAATTCTACCTTCTCGAAACTTAACAACGCTTCAGAGTAATATAATTAATGTAATAAATACTTGTGCTACAGACTACATAAACATTTTATTGAATTTTTATGACACAACACATTACAATCAAACAACATACACTCTCTTGTTACCGACTTTTCAATATTATATGCTATTTCTTTAGACCTTTAAACTCAACAATTTGCTTGCCCTTATTGAGGAAAAGATCCCTATCAAAGGTCAAGGTCATTGTCACCTTCAGTTTGAAAATAGTGTCCACTTAATAACTTAAGAACCATCTAACTCGGCCTTCAATTTCATACTGTGGCTGCACTTACTGTGTAGAAGATACTTTATTGCTTTTGTTGTCGGAAGGTCAAAGGTCAATGTCGCGGTCTGTTTGAATTTGAAAATGGTTTCCACTCAATAACTCGAGTACCATTCAACCTACAGCCCTTAAACTCATACAGATGCTGCCCTTGTTGAGTAGAAGACCCTATTGTTTTTGGAGACAGAAGACCAAAGGTAAAGGTCAATTTGAAAATGGTTTCCGCTCAATAACTCAAATACCATTTGATCCAAATCCTTCAAACTTCATGGAGTGGTTTCTCTTATTGAGTAGAAGACCCCTAGTGGTTTTAGGGTCAGTAGGTCAAAGGGCAAGGTCATGGTGTCCTTGAATTGAAAGTGGTTTCTGCCTGATAACTTGTGTAACATTTGAAACACAGCCTGCAAACTTCAAACTTCTAGGGGCAGGGTGGCATACATGTCATTCTGACTTCTCTCGTCTTTATTAAATGGGAAGTGCTTACTCAATCTTGATGCACAACCTCAATAGGTAACGAAATTTGATGAAGCTGTTAAATGACAGTTGTCTCCTTCGCAAATAAAATCTTTAATCGCCATTATTTTTTTCCAGTTTATTTGACAATTAATTGTAAAAGTGTTTGTAATTGTATTTTTAGGAATTCAAATACAAATTATTTCTATGAAATTCATGTCAATATTTTTCAAATTTAGAATAAATCTTCCTCTATATTTATACCCCCGAAACGTTTTTTTTTGTCGGGGGTGGTATATAGGAGTCACCAGGTGGTCGGGCGGTCGGTTGCAATTTCCTTGTCCGGTGTATAACTTTAAAACTAATTGTTGGAATTCAGTGCAACTCCATACAGTGGTCAAGCACAATAGGATGAAGGGTACTGGTCAAGATTCATAACTCCATTTTCAGTATTTGCAAAGTTATTGCCCTTTATTTGTTTTCCATGTCCGGAGCATAACTTGAAAATCAATGGTTAGAATTCAATGCAACGTCCTACAATGGTCAAGCACAACAAGAGGAAGTGCAGTGTTTAAGAATCATAACTCCAACTTCACTATTTGCAGATTTATCGCCCTTTTTTCGTTTTCCTTGTCAGGAGCATAACTTGAAAACTACTGTTTGGAATTCAGTGCAACGTCAAACAGTGGACAAGCATAATGAAAGGAAGTGCGGTGTTTAAGAATCATAACTCTATCTTCACTGTTTTCAGAGTTATTGCCCTTTGTTCGTTTTCCTTGTCTGGAATATAACTTGAAAACTACTGGTTGGAATTCAATGCAACTTCATACAATGGTCAAGATTAATGAGTGAAAGTGCATTTTGCAAGAGCCATAACTCCATTTTCACTATTTGCAGAGTTTCACTATTTGCCATTGTTCGTTTTCCTTGTCCGGGGCAAAACTTGAACACTACCTGTTGGAATTAAATGCAACTTCAAACAATTGCCAAGCACAATGCAAAAAAGTGCAGTGTTTAAGAATCATAACTCCATCTTCAGTATTTGCAGAGTTATTGCCTTTTATTGGTTTTCCTTGTCCGGAGCATAACTTTGAAAACTACTGGTTGGAATTCAATGCAACTACATACAATGATCAAGCACAATGAGAGGAAGTGCACTGTACAAAGCCATAACTCTAATTTTACTTCTTGCAGAGTCATTGCCCTTTGTTGGATTTCCTTGTCCGGAGCAGAACTTGAAAACTACTGTTGGAATTCAGTGCAGCTTCATACAGTGGTCAAGCACATAGGTGGAAAAACATTGTGCAAGAGCTTTAACTCTATCTTTACCATTTGCAGAGTTATTGCCCTTTGTTAATTTTCCTCCCCAGGAGCATAACTTAAAAACTACTGGTTGGAATTCAATGCAACTTCATACAATGGTCAAGCACAAAGACAGGAAATGCAATATTCAAGAACCACAACTATCTTCAAATGCCCACAACCATAACTCTATTTCAGTTCATTTACAAAGTATTCTGTTACTAATAACATGTTCAGTTCCGAAGCAGTCTTGCCGGGGTATTAAACACATAACCTATCTTAAGCGGCATTGATCTTAATTTCCTTCATCATGACTGTGACTTATTTTTTATCAATGAAATATTTGTAAATATTCGTTTTTGATTATTCACTCGTTCTTTGACACAAAATTGATTGGTAAGCGGTGTTAGACAGGTTAGCCGGAAAAAACCGTAAAAATAATTTTGAGTGATGCAAAAAGTAATGCAATTAATACAAGTTTTTTTTAAAAACTCCGTCATACAAGTAAACTGATAAACCAGTCCGATGACAAACGTTCTATGGTATTTGTAGCCATATCTTATAGTGTTGTGTTTTGTATGAACCAAAAATATCGAAAATGTTTTCTGAATTTGCTCAGCTAAAGTCTATTGCAATGTAATTCAGACTTTACATTGTAATATTGTACTTGTGCTGGATTTATCAGTAGACGTCACGTGACTTGTTATTTTTACAAATAGTAGAGATGCTTTTATCCTTTATATATTATTTAGGTTTCATTTCTACTCAGGTGATACTTGTAGATTTGAAATTAATGGAACTTTAATTGAATTTTCAACAGCTTGTGTATTCTAGACCATACAAAATATTTTCTAAAAATCCCATTGAAAATAACCTTGAAACAGAAGATAATTTACTTTAGTCATTGCAATATTCATGAAATAATATTACTCTGCCAAGTATAAGCAGTTAAATTATTGATATGTCATTAAAGTTTTCATAAAAGCAATACAATTTAACAGATTAAACTGTTAAGAATGTAATTTACAAATTTACAATTTATCATGATATGAAAAGCCACATTTTTTTCACATACACATCTCAAAGGAAAACGATCCTAAATTGAAATAAAAAGGAGTTTAAACTCTGTGATATTAATTCCTAATATGAGTAAAACAGAACATTGAGTTTAAAACAAAAGTTACGCTAAGTATAAGCAGATAAAATTCGTATTTTATCATGCCATTACTATGACAACTGCCTGATAAAGCCTGTCTGAGAACAGCAACCTTTCTCAGTCAGTGACTTGAGAACACTTTTCCATGCTTAAACCTATGGAAAAGTCAGAGAACATCAGATTTTTCAAGCACCTCCCACTTTTTGCCGGACTACTTTCACAATGTAAACAGCTTAAAGCATTGCAGAAAATAACAGATAAAACAGCCTAAATAAAACATATTTACAAATGTATTCAAAAAAAATGTTACATAAAATAAAAAATGATTTTTAAATGATTTAATTGTAATTAAAGGTATATTTACACAATTTCTTATTAAGATGCTTACATCTTTAAAAAAACATCGTCTGCTCTTAGACATCTAAAACAACAACAACAACAATATTAATAATGATAAATAATTTAAAAAAATGAATTCTTAGTGACAAAATCAGAGTAAGGACAGGAAAAAAAAAACATTAACAATATTTACATCAGTCTCAAGTTTCACAAAGATAATTATAAATAATACAAATAAGCACTGTTAATAACAGTTTGTAAAACATTGTTCTTTTTGAATTAATCTCCTTAATAGCTTTAAAAATCACACTTGTTATATTAAATTTTCCAGTTGATGTCTGTTTCAGCCGGCGGCCATTTGCTAAATTTGTTTGAAATGGTAATATGTTCCTACGCCAGATCAGCGCTGATGATATTTATTGTTGGTATTGTTTAATTGACTTTGCTGAATATTTATGATAATACAAAGCAAATAATTTGTTAAAGCAAATTGTACCAAAAATTGTGTTGTGTTATAAAATTATTGGTAAAAACCCTCGGACTACTTTTTTGGCGTATAACCCTCTTGTACAAAGTGGTTACCGTACTTTCAGAAATCAGCGCCCCGAATTAAAATAATGAGATACAATATCATAACAGTGGCATGATAAAAAGAATAACAGGTTACTGTCTTTTGAGAAAGGCTAGATATGGTCCGGATAGGGCTCGGCAAGCCTCGCCCCTTCCAGGACCATATCTAACCTCGTCTGAGAAACCCTTTCTCAAAAGACAGTAACCTGTTATTTTCTGTATCTATCTAAATTCTGATTGAATAAAGTAATTAATATAGTTCGCTTCACAAAACGGACATCTACAATAATGATCGTACGTTTTAGTTTTTGTTGCAAACAAGCTGCGTTTTGTGATTTTTTTTAAAAAATCTGCCGTTAGGAAAAGACAATTTTTGATCTTGACTGATTCACAGATGGGCCGACGATAAAAAAACCCGAAAATGTTTATAAATCTAGTAATTCTACCTGTAATTGTGAATAACATATCTTAACTAAGTTACTGACTCATTTTTTGTAACAGAAAAAACATCTAAGTATAAAGATTTACACACTATTATGAGTAAAATATTTACCCCGTTAGTCACGGGGAATACACTTAAGTTATATCATTAATTTTGATTTGGTTCGGTGGCTCAGTGGTGTAGGTCGTCTCTATATATTACTGACCGAGAAGGCATGGGTTCGAATCCTGGTAAAATCAATGTTTTTTTCTTCAGTTTTCGTGGTGTATAGAAGCAAAATGCTATGTTTTTCCATAGTATATTAACTTCTCTTAAAATTTAAAGAAAACTGTACATTTGTTCTAACACGAATACATTTAAGTGCTCATGCTGGGTTTGGATTAGAGCAGGAGTATGGAAGTAAAGGCGGCTGAAGCATTAGGCTGAGACAGTTATTTCTAACATGCAGTAATGTCACGGCATGACTTCAGACTAATATTAGTATAAGATTTGTAAAACTGGTGTTCATTCTGTCTGTAAAGAACAGGCTGGACCAGACAACAATTTAATAAATTCTTCGAGATATATACTGACAGTTTGACAATGCTTTTCATATTATACCAGCAGTGTGTTGATATTTAGTCTTACAACAATACGGCATAACATAAGACTATTTTCACAATGCTAAGTAAAATATGACAGGCACGATATTTCTTGAAAAGCTTTTTATCTGATGCACGATTGTCACTGTGGATTAATCCATCTTGATTTGTGAATGTTTCAAAGTTTTCTGTTAAGAACATTGTAATTAGTCTGCACTTAAGTCCTGGGAATGTTCTTTTAAGCCACTACATATTTAGATATTTGGATCAAGAAGCTTGAGGTATTGTTTTAACAGTGAAACAAATATTGATAATTGATCGCTGAGACGTGTTTTAATAATTTTCAGTGAAAGGGAACATGTGTTTACATTAATTTTAAATGATCTGTCGTCAAGTTTTAAGCTCAGAATTTAAGGGATCCTAGGGCGTAGTTCAAATTTCACCCGTACTAGGAAATGGCAGTTGTAAAAACATTTAGTGTTTGAAATTTTTTTTTGTCCAATGAGATAGCAGCATTTTTCAAATTTTGAAAGAATTTATTTTACTATATCAGCTTTAAACAACCAGTGCTACTAACCAGGTAAATCGAATGAAATGATTTACCGACGTTATTCCGCATGTGTGCCTTGGGGGCGGAGCTACAGGGAATACTACTTTGTAGAACAGAAATGTAAAAGTGCAACAACAACTGAAGCACCTACCGACAGTACTGCCACCCGATTCACGTGCATGTAGAAGTTCTTGGGTTTTTATTCCAAGCAGTTGAGTTTTGGTGTTTCGGGGTGTCAATCAATGTCGCGTGACGAAAGAGGGCGGAGACATGAAGAGAGTGTACAAAAATAATTTAAAACACTAAGCTGGTTAAAATTTATTAGTACGTATTTAATACAAAGTTAATTTGGTCGCGCGGCTGCGCCGCGCCTGACCAATTTAAGTTTGTAAATACGTACTAATAAACTTTAACCTATACTTAGTTAACATATGCCTCTGTTCGTATGTTAATGATAAACATAAAGTTAGTTAAATGAGATGTTCACGTTATCTATCAGTTCTATTATGTGATATTGATAAACGTCGTAAGGATTTTATAAACAGTTATGCAGCTGTAGACTGCTCCCCTATTCGCCTCTTTCTCTTTAAGGAAGGGAATCAGTCTAAAGCAACTGTGACAAATATGAAAGGTACAAGTTATAATTTGGAACGTTTTTTTTTTCTCAAAAGGAATGAATAGAGGAAATTCACAGCACTTGAACATACCAACACTTTTAGAAATATTAAGGGTAACAAAGATGGAAGCTGAGAAACAAAGCTTTCATTTTATCAGAAAAACTTTCCAACTTTGTTTGTTTATCCGTTCACCAGTGTCAGTAAATCCCTCTGAAACTTACTGATTGGCTAATAGGAATATGGCGGCTTATCTACACTGAGTAGGTACGAGAGGTTAACAGCGTAATCTATCAAATTGCATACATTTATCAGATGTTAAATATAATCAGCAACAAAGCATGTACAATTTATGAACAACTCAATTTACTAAAATGAAACTGAGTTCTGTACTTAATACTAAAAGCATTTTGTACATGCAATTCATATAACCTGAACGTTTTATTGACATTTTTTCCGATTTCATCAACTAGTGTACATTTTATCCAACAACATTTGCTGAAAAAGTGTTTTATTTAAAGTATCCTTCAATTAAAGGGGCTGTACTCCAGATTTGATATAAAATATATTTTATATAAATTAAATATCTAGATGCTGTGAGATTATAGCAACATGATATTTTACTTCAAAACTGATTATAAAAGTCAAAATAGCACAAAAAATATATTCGCTTCACCTCATGTTAACAAAATTTTCCAATGCTTTTACTGTCACCACTATCACTGCAAGTGAAATAACAATTATTTACTTTAAATGTTATACGATATAGTTATACCGTTGCGTTACGGTATAGCACTATGAAGGAAAAAATCAATTTATAATGTGATTATCTGACTTATTTTTTGTCAGTAAGTTAGTTTTTAAGCATTAGTCATAAATATTACTAGAAATTTTAAATACAAGAAAACTTTCTTTTTTGTCATTTGGAGCACAGCCCCTTTAAATATGAAAAAGAGTTGCCGATCTTTTTTATAATAATTCCATACCATGCCAAAGTCACATGTGTAACACATGTTTGAAGTAATCTTTCGTAAACAAACAAACAGTCAACAATAAAGTCTCACGTCGGCATGAGACAATGTCATTTTCAGCGTTAAATCAATGAAAAAAAATATAATGAAAGACTGAGTAAATAAACTTTAAAAGGATAGAAATTTATTAAAGTATAGATTCACAGAACAAATATAACAGCATGCTAAAACATGATTGGATTACTTTGATTGCACATGTTGTCTTATTGCAAAATAAAACAGCGATGTTTTCTAACTGTTTTTTATATTCTGTACAGGTTTTCATAAGGAACAATGTAATATTGCTGGTGTTCAAAGTCTGAAAAGACTACAGATTATTTCATTCTGTAATATGTTATGCCTAGCGTTCAGATCAAATAAGCCACTGTTGCTTAAATCGAATGCCCCATTTGTATTTCTTTTAAGGATTCCATACACAATCTGTGGCATCAAATTGATAGTTACTCTAAGTAAGGCTGTTTTTAAGGACAGTAAGCTTAACAGTTCAAATACTATTATTTTCAGTCGTGTGTTTAAGCAGTTGCTACACTTTGGCATGCAATCTATAAATCGAAATTTAACAGTGTTTTGTATGTGTCACCTACACCATTTTGTTTGCCGCTTCGCCACTGTGTTTACCATTTAACCTGCCTCTTCACTATTTTATTTTTGCCGTTTCACCATTTTATTTTTGCCGCTGCCCATTAGTGTTCGTTAAAGACGCCACCTGTTGCCGTTGTTCTTCCTAGAGCTCTGTGGGTATGTCATAATTTGACTGACGTATTGTGGTTCTAGATCAGACCTAGTACATCATTGTTTTGTAAGTAACCGTTTTCCGTTTAATTCTATTTATAAAACTTTAACTTTAAGCAATTGGTCATCATCGTATGTTGCATCCAATGTTTTTGTTTTCCCAGTATCAACATTTTTAGTCTTACAAAATTGGACTTATATTATTTAGTCATGCCAAAAAATCTGCAGAGTCTCTACACATTCGAATAAAATGCTTCAGGACATATATATATCGGCACAACATTATTCTTTACGGCTTGATAGAAAGAATTACAATGTGAACCAGTGAGAGCATAATAATATATCTTCAATCCGGAGAATTGCATAGCATTTGCTTTTGTATGCACATTCTTATAGTTTAGACTCTTCAGATGCTTAACAATTTAGCACGAGGAAAATAGCTATTATGTATGATTTTGTCTTGTTTAAAATTCGTAATTCATTTTGATGTTTCAGCTCGATAGCAGCAACCAGCATGTAGTGAAAATGCATTTTTAACATACTTTTACTTGAAAGAAATTAAAAAAAACCTTTCTGTTTACAATTGAATGATCACTGATCGCTGTTTTGCAAACCTACCTTCTAAAGAAAATGCCGGGAAAAACTTCTAAAACTTCTACTCTATATTCTTGAATGTCGTTAACTAAATTATTTCTTTTTTGTACAAGGTATAAATATAGACAAAAAAGTGTTATATGACAGGAAATACTGACAACCATAACTCTCAGGTTTTTAACTTGTTGGGTTTTCTTTGAATCTTTTTAGAACATATTATGTTAACATGTTCAGAATTGAAACAGATTTCCCTGAGCGTGAACGTACCAAACATTCGAAGTCTAGAGGACCGGTAATTATTTGGATGAAAATCAAATTGGATAACATGTTTAATTGCGCATGAATTCGCCTCGCCGCAACAGGCAAATATTTGTGTCAATATTCAAATGCATAATTAAATTGAGAGATAATTGAAAGGGTTCTCGTGTATAAATCACGCATGATAAAATAACCATTTGTAATAATTACTCAATGATATTTTTTATACTTTTATGACTGTTCACTTTTGATGTGATTTAAGTGATAAATAACGTGATCAAGTCCCAGAAGAAATAACACACTGGGAAAAAAATTCGTTACAATAATAGATGAGAAAAGACACATACGTGCTGTGATACGTAAGTCTCTCCGACACATCTAGCTCGCTTAGTAAGGCATCGGATTGTCAATGCAGGGATTCTCGATTCAAACCCCATCAGGGCCAGCTTAAATTTTCCGTGATAATTGATCTCAGACAATGCGGCTACAGGCCATTTGTCTTCCACCTCTGATTCTTACGAGGAAGCAGTAAGTCGCTTGCAGACTGACTTTTTAGTAAACTGGTTGGATACACAGTGGACTGACTGCCGGAATATGACCAAAACAGGTTGAAACTGGCGTTAAATTTCACTAAACAGTAAACCATTACGTGAGTCCCCAATTTTTTTTTTATTAGGCCATACCAAATCGTTCTTTCGTTTAGCGTACGAGGACGGATAGGTTTGAGCTTCTGAGGAAGGAAAAAAAAACATTGTTTTTCTTACCTTAAAAAAAGCAGTAAAAAAGATATAGTTTAGTGTTGTGCTTGTAAGAGAGAGAGAGAGAGAGAGAGAGAGTAATGATCTGTACACTTCTTCGTGTTTTTTAAACCCAATAGATATTAAAATGCTTGTAGTACATTACATTTGCAGTAACAGTTTCCTTGACTTAACTTCCTTCAAGGTAAATATTAATACTGATATAAAAGATGTATGCTTACAATGATACATATTAACATAATACTTGTAACTTGAAAAAACTAAATGTTAAGGACAAAATGTTTAAGAAGTGTTTACTTTTGACATTTTTTACTGAGATACCTTATTTTGGTTTTAGTGACATAGGATGAAAGGACCTGTCTAATATCATGACTCAGTGCATCAAATCAATTTTATAGATTGTTGAAAGTAGTTTATTTCAATTTTACACCAAATATAGACTCAGTTGTAAATTTACCTGTGCAGAAACATATTTCAGTTCAATGTATGAGTTTTTTTATTGAAATTACTTTTAGAAATGCAAGTCTTATTTAAAAAGTCAATTAAAAGTCTTTGCAAAGTGGAATATCAAACTTGGTGAACATACTAGTTGGTATGACTTGTTTATTTTTTGGGTTTCGTTTATGTTTTCAGGATAGCTAGATAGGTTTTTGAACTTAGGGTGGACGCTAAACGAAAAAACAATTTGGAATGGCCTTAGCCCTGATAGTGTCAAAACGAGGTCAACTATGCGTATGTTATTTTTATGCCGTAGTCCGAACACATTGCTCCGTGGTTATGAAGGCGCACCATTTCTGTGATTTTTCAATTAAGGTGTCATCCTACGGCAAGGGAGGTAGGAGGTAAGTTCTTTCGAATACATCAGTTAGTGAGTATCAAACAATATTAGAATGGTTATCAAATTCCTGCGCATTTTAGCGTTAGCAGTTGTCTTATAGGGTTGAAAGGACATAGACACAGTAATGTCGTGATTGATACTAGGTTCAAAACCCTTTCCTTTTATGTCAGACTCAGACGTAAAGAAACGTAAAGATTTTTCAATTCACAGTATGGTTTTCCAAACAACAAACTAAGGTTTTGTTCCTTTACTAGACAAAGGGTGAAAGAAACACAGAACATTTCTGAGGTAAAATGTCAGTTGTTTCAGCCATTTTTCAAACAATTCATTTCCATCACATGACGCAAACACACGCGATTGTGATCATACTACCCAAACAAGCTGCTTGTAGAACACTGAAGGATTGATCTAATGTATGAGACACGTACGACAGTTCATTACTAAATAAACTTGCTATGGTATTGCTTAAGGATTTTGCAGACTTCGTTTGTTTGTTAAGCAAACAAACCAGGAATATTTATGCCATTCGCTAGGTATACATTCTTGAAATATTATGTAGAAGACTGTGTCAACAAAGCCTTTTAAATATTGTCCTGAGTTTGTGCAGAAGCCGAATATTAAATTCTGTTCCACTTCATTTTGAACTTCTACTGTTTAACTCGCCTCCACCTCGATATTTTATACTCGGGGAGATATGTACCGCCTTTGCAAGAAGTTATGATATGAAAAACACGACGTTTACACCGTGCCCCCCTTGTCTGGTGATGCATAGTTTAAAGTTAAATTGAAATGCAAATGTATACATGATGGACATATTAGGATACCTGTAGATGGCCAACAATTGAACTACTTTTGTTAAATAGGGCAGAGAAATGTTTTTTAAACAAACGGTACAAAACTGCGGCATTTTATACATTATGTACATGCGTTTATGCAGATAAATGAAATAAAAATGCCCATTTCAACGAGATTCAACTGCAAATTTAAAATATCAGACACACGATGTTGTACAATTCCGTCCCGCAGCTTAGTGATTTCCAAAAGACGACGCCCTTTCATAGAGTATATGAATTAAAGGAATTGCTGCTCTACAAAAACAGTCTATAAATCATTTAATCACTTCATACTCATTGACGATTACTACAAGTAATAAGTGTAACTAGCAGCCCTGAAAAAATATTTCTGTGGATATCTTTGGGTCTAGTCTGTCTTTGGAGAAAAGAATTATTTATTTTTGATACAAATACACTTAAACGTGGATGCTTCTCTCTTCTTAGTGTTGTTGAAACGAAGGGAGTAATAGATACAGCTAAAAAACTTTCGCACGATAAATTCTTGCCCCTTTTAAGAAAGTTACAAATCAAGTAAGCTTGTCTGCTAAGTACCTTTGTGATACATCAAAATATTTTTAATTAACTTTACACAAATTTTCACCAAATAGATTAAGCTTTTCGCAAGCCATTTGTACCACCAACTAACAGAAAAACTATTTACAATTCGGTTCCGCTCTGGATAATATCTGCCGCAAATGTTTATCATATTTGGGACAACATGCCGCAAACAAGGCCCAGGTTTTCAAGATCAGTGTAAAAATCTTTTCTCAAATAATAAAGAATACTTTATATTCTTGTCCGCATATCGAAAGGACAAAATTATGTTATCCAGACATGACACAATGGGAGACAAGATGTTTGTCTGATTGTCGGTCTGTCGCCTGTACCGTAAAATGATATTATTATCGCCTACCTGTATCTTAGTTTCAGCTCTGAATGTCAGTAGTACTTCATAGGATTTAAGAGCACGTGGCACAAATGTTTACCAGATCGAGGCAATATATCGCAGACTGTCCTTCTGTTTTCTGTTCCGCCACGCGGCCAGATAATATAGAATATTGCATACCTGTTTGTGTTTACTTCGTAACTCAGTGGTACATTTCTTGATTTTGAAATAACCTGGCACAAATAACCACATTGGGGCTACATGCTGCAAACTGTGTCAATATCCACTCGTTCGTGATGTCGCACAGCTTCAAGGCAATAACCCTTCCAAGGCATTTGCGATTTACCGTGACAGCTTTTGTTTAATGTTTTATGTTAAAAACGAAGCCAATCCACACTCTCTGGGATGGACTGTTTGAAAACAATACTTAGATAAAATTAAAAGGTTTAGTGCATTTAATGCATTTTCTTTTGCAAAATTTATAAGATATAATTTTGTTTCATTAAATAATTCATATAATATAACGCTTGACGAACAAAACAATTAAGATAATTAATTGAATTCAACACCAGTCTTGTTTGTAAAATGAAATGAAGGGCTTTGTCATATCTGAAAGTATCACTGTTTTAACAGATACTTGACTATATTGTTTCAGACATAAAATAATGTTGTTTCCTAACTGTGCAGAAGAAATGTCTTTATTTATTGCAACCAGTTAATACTGTTTTTAATGAATGACCTGACTCCTGTTTTGAATTAATATTACAGGATTACCAACTCCCTCTTGTATTGTAATTATTCTTTTCCAATGTTATCTCAGTTGAAAGGAAAAAATAGACGTGTGTGATTATGTGATGCTTTTTCGAAAACCTTTTTTCATGGTATGATTCGAAAAGAAAACCATGGATTTCCGGCAAGTCAGTGAATTTTATATAAACATATAAAGGTAGTTTTACAACGTTCAAAAGAAGTGTTTCAGATTCATCCTTTCTCTCTTAAATAAAACTGTAAAAGTTTGTATTGAGAGGGCGGAAAATGTAATTCATATTGCTACGTAATATATGAGGCATTATTTTATTTTTGCCTTATATGTCTCTTTTAACGTGGTACCAAATACTGTATCGCCATGTAGAGTTATCTTAACAATTGTTGTCGACTACCAGTGAAGCTTTGTCGACTACCAGTGAATCTGTGTCGCTTCGTTATGATCTCAGCCTTGTGTTACTTTAGATTTTAGCAGACCTGGTCGGATTTAATTTCCAGGAAGTTTTTTTTCTTATTTCCAGAGCAATTCTGATCCCATTGATCCTCCAGGTGGGACAAAATATTGTTAGATGCATTAACACATCCCGTTAAGCTTTCTCGTTTTCACTTTCTGGTTTTCATCACGTTTCGTAGCATCTTTATGATAAGGAGAAAACTGCTACATTTCTATTCGTTTTTTCTGATAGTGAAAATAACATTCAAAGTCTATTAATTTTCGAGAAGTCTATTTTTGTGTTATGTTTCAGTGTGTCCTGAAGTACAATATCAATTGAAAATTTTAATACGAAGAGATCCATATTAGTACAGCAAAAGTAACACATCCTGGCAGACGTATCAATCAAGTAAGAGTCAAGTAGACCCCAAAGTTGGAAATTAAGGTTAAGCAAATTTCTTAAAGAGTATTTCTTATTATTTTGAGAATTGAAAGAATCATAAATCACATGAAACCTAACCTTTGACACGTCAAACATATTTGGTACAGTACTACTGCTTTAAAATATACAATGACTTACTTATTCATCTAAGTACACGAGGTTCATGATTACCGTAAAGCGCTCACCTGAGAATAACTCCTTAAAACTACAAGTAAAGAGTAGGGATGTATTATCCAAATAAAACAAAAGAAATCCTGCAGGCCCCATCCATGTGACGTACTTTGAACAATCTTGGTAGACAATAGTGCACACCTTATACCAGATGTCTCAGCCTTATGGTGTCTGACAAGGAGATTTTTAAAGAGTTTGAAATAGTATATATGTAAAACATCTGACCCCAATGATTAACTAACTGACCCAAGTGGCAAAGGTGGACGCGTTTTGGTAATGTTGGGCAATGCTCCGTGCAAAATTTCAGAACTCTTGGCCTTGTGGTTTCAAACATGAAGAGTTTGAAATATTTTTGACTGTTCGGGCGGGGCAAATAGTGACTACAGTTACATAATTTGAAACAAAATGTTATAGTCTACTAGATAATGGTTCACTTAAATTTCAGAGCACTGAAGGTTTCAAAAACTATATTAATCACTTAAAGACGCTGCGCTCATGTGTAGCAGCGATGAATTTGTTTTGTATAAAATGCAGAATTTCAACCTTACATTTTCACACAATAATGGGAATGTTTTAGATTGTCTGTACGAGTAAAGCATTATGTTTGTACATGATATTTTATTCAGTTTTGTAGTTATTCGCACTATATTTGGTTTCATCAGACAATATGCAATTCATCCGGCAACTCCCTGCTGAAACATACTCCCCTGCAAAAATTTTCATTCTTCCATAACATGAAAACGATTTCGTTGATCAAAATATTTTTTTTATTGCGACATTATGAATCAAATTCATAATTCAAATTCGGAAAATGTAATATCAATTCAGAGTGAAACGTTATCATTTAAATACAAACAAATATTCCATGTGTGAATGAGGCAATGCATTTTTCAATTTTTAATCAATGAAAAAAAATATGATGAAAGACTGGGTCAATAAACCTCGACAAAGGTTTTATTTTATTAAAGTGTAGATTCACAGAACAAATATTACAAAACAATAAAACACGATTGTATTATTTGATCGCTTATGATAACCGTTTTGCAGAAAATCTGTAATTCACTCCTGTCTTTGATATATTGTGCCGAAGTCGAGCCACATTTTCCGCCTTGCTAATAACAGCCTGGTTGGTCATAGGCATAGGTTCTGTAAGTGGTATGTCGGAAGGGTTTCAAGGGTTCACATAATCTCGAAAGTGTGATAAAAGATTTCCTGTTATTTTTGATGCAGTACAAAGGGGCATTAAATCCATTGCTCAACAAAGTCATTTGGTGTGATCCGTTTTGCTGGAGATGCGTTAAAACCCACAGCTTGTTTGAGTCATATTTTAGAGGAAGGGTTTCATCGAAATTACGGTTATAGCTCAGTCAGTATATTATTCGATATTTGAGCAAAACAATCGTTGCAATTTCACTTTCTGCTTCACTCTCTGGTATTTCTGAACTAGGCATTGTGTTTCCGTATAATGCAAAAAGTACTTTTGATTCGTTTAATGATATGCTACTTAATATGGTAACTTTGATCAGTCCGATACTACCACTTTGACAACTAATATAATGAATAATGTTTACGTAAACTTGTGATATGTTATATTGCACCAGGCTTTCACGTAAAACATAGTTTTGACTTTATATAAAACGAAAATGACATGTTATACTTGATTCGACTTTCAAAGAAAAAGTTGAAAAAGTTTACTCCTCGTCATGTAAATAATGTTTAGAAAATTTCGTTTTAGCCAGATGAACATTAGAGGAGTTATCGATAGAAGAAACTGAAAAAAAAATATATTCAAAGGCAAATAACTACAGAATGCATGAGTCGGCGCTCAACAAAAGTGTCATGCACATGTACTCGTAATGTAGATAATGTGTAGCAAAACTACACCTTTACAGTCAGATGAAAATTGTATAAGTATATCCCCTCAAGAAATTGCGTACAGACGGACGGACGGACAGATGACAAGCGCCGTACCATAATATGACCCTTCAGGCGTATTTAGTATGATACTTAATCTTACCTTACAATTTTTTTCTAGTACCTGCGTCTTTAAATGCGATGCAAATGTACGTTCTAAATAATAATTAGAACAAATTTATTGGAAAGCTGTCAAAAGAACACGTTTGACTGGAAGTTATTCAAGAAATGGTCGTTTTTGAACCTACAAACTGTTTAAACTAAACGAAATATTTTTTTTATTTCTCAGTAAACAATGATCGCACAGATCTAAATCAAAAGAGTGTTATCAAGGCTTAGGGATGTGGTTCAAGCAATACACGTATTGGCATTTTCATCTGAATGCTTCAAAATGTTTCCAGCGCAGTACGAAACATAATTTGTACAGGAACTGCATTGCTACCATCAAAGTGGCTCGAATATTGGAAAGTGCTGTCTAACGGATATCATTTATATACTCTAATAAAAGGAAACACCGGAACAATTATCAATGAAAGCATCAGGTATAATCTCAGTCCTATGCATGTCATATTTAAGGACACTCTGTACTTCTAAAAGAACTCAATAGCTACCATCTAAGTGGCTCAGATATTGGAAAGTGCTGTCTACAGCACATCATTTATATAGTCTGATCAACGGACAAATCAGTATAACTGACAATGAAAGTGCTGTGCATGTCATGTTTTAAAGACAATCTGTGTCTATTTCATCCACTATTGCAGAGATTTATACTTTCACTAAGTCCATACAAGTTTCTTTTCTGTTGATTTATATCAGTAAATAGCAGATATGAAAACATCCGAGTTCCTCAATGTTACATTCGGTTTGAAGGAAGGGGAGCCACTCTCACTATTACTTTTTATCCACTTCGTAAGAGATATATCTGCCAGTATCAATTTTAGTAACCTAAGTGAAAATGACTGACAACAACTCAGTATGCACATGCTACTGTTTGCAGATGACATAGTTCTATTCATGACTAATCCAGTGAGCTTTCATTTATAGCTAAATGTATTTATCTGTACTCCGAAAAATTTGGATTCAAAATCAGTGTGAAAGAAAATAAAGAAATGTATTTTTTTTAAATCAACTTTTGAGTGGATAACTGATTATAAGAAAATAGTGGTTGTTTGTCAATTTTGTCATTTAGGTGCAACATGTATGTACACGGGTTGCATCAGAATGTTGTGTTACCCTTATTTGCGCAGGCATCGGTTTATTTAAAATTGTAGTTGTAAGAACAATGATACATTTATTTGACACCATGGCAGTTCCAATGTTATTTTACTGTGCAGAGGCCAGGGGGATTTATGATATTAAAGAAGTTGATAAAATACACAACATTTTGCAAGAACATATTATAGGGAATACGTCAGCAGGCATCAAATTTGGTAGTTCTAATGCGAATAGGCAGATACCCTCAATCGAATATTTGTAAAGATAGGCCCTTTGATACTGGATAAAGATAACTAGAATACATGTTTACCTACTCATAGAACATTTCTAGAACGGTGATATATAATGACACCAAATGCTTGACACTACAGAATACAAAAAGAATTAATGTTTTCGGCTATGTTCTTATGAAAATTAAAAACAGGTAGATTTTCTGATGTTGCTCGAGACAGGCGTACTTGTAAATTTTGTCCACACATTATTCGGATATTAGAAAAAAATAAGTAGAAAATATTTCTTGGCTAGCATACACAAGTTTGTTGCACTTTTGAGCACTTGAGGCTGTTCAGAGACTGTTCCTTGTTAGTTAACCTGCTCCTTACATTAGATATACGTTTATTACATTTTTTTCGTAATTATTGTGTTTTTTATACTTGCGTTTAATGTTTGCTTTATAAAAAGTTGAAACTTGAAACTAGTAAATTGCAATATATATGAAATGCAGATGATAGTTCCTACAATTTAATAAAAGCCAAATATTGACTTGACAAGATGCGCGCATTAGAGTGCACACTCTTCACTTGTAGCTTCACCTTAAACTTTACAATTATCTTCAATTACTTATTGCTCATAAATTAATCTCATTTTCAACGTGCACGTAAATTTGTTTGTTTATATTGTTTACATATCACATTATGATGAGTTTATTTATAGCTAGGATCAGACCGCCTCACTTTTTGCTTATAGTGAAAATAACAACAGCGTTTGCCAATATTTGAAAAGTCTATTCTTGTGCATTTGTTTAAGTTGGTCCTTAGAGTGCAGTTTCACTCAAAATATGTTTTCTCAGATGACAATATCCATATTAAAAAACAGCGAACGATACATTTACCTGTCAGACGTCTTAATTATGTTGGAGCCTAGTAGAATCTTTAGATGGAAAATAAGATGAAGTCAATTCTGAAATGATATTTCTTATTCTTTTGAGAATTGAAAGATAATCGTTAAGGTTTATCATAGGAGAGTAAACCTCTAACATTTCAGGCATAGATGGTAAAGTAGAACAACCCTAAATATACAGTGGCTTATTTATGACCCTATAAAATACAGACATTAAAGAAATACTACAAGATTATTTAGGGATTCTAGGGGAGCGAGTTCCTTTTTCTCCAAAACCGCAATGTTATCTCTGACCGACTTTGAATACTTCCTTTCTCTAGTTACTAGCATGATATGAGTAAGGTCTAAAATTCTAAAAAAAATCTAAAATGAGTTTTAAAATACATAAGATGTTTATAACTTTAACGACCTTTATAAATTATAATAGAGACAACATTTAATCAAATGGTAGAAATGGACTGATTTATGACTGAATTTCGCTAACATTAATTATTATAAAACCTTATGAAATGTTATGTCATTGGTTTGCAATCCTGAAGTTGCAAGTTTCTGTTAAAAGCTCTTCAGACAATAACAGTCACTGTCACCAGCTAAAACTTAATTAAAGTATATCGTATATTGCAACTGTTATAAGTGTATGCCACTAACCTCGTCTAAATGTTGCTTTCCAATTACTGTCTCTCTAACAGCTTCACATATGACCTGTTAATGGTTTTGACAGAGATGACAGTCCTTTTAGGTTTCAGTTAACAAGAGTTTATACTCATTCTCTCGTTGTCACTGATTTCTTGTTATAAAAAAAGGTTCAAACGAAATAAAATGTCTTTATTCCGATAACACGGTGTTTCTAATTCCTAGAAATAAACATAGAGAAGTATGCTCATTCTTACTAATGTGTAACTAAAGAAAATTGAAAAATGTTTGCTGACACGGCTGCCCTTTTGGTTTCAATTTGTTACCAATGTAGGTAGTATTTTTTGTAATTTACTTTTTTCCTTCTTTCTTTCTTTCTTTCTTTCTTTATATAACTATAAGAGTCCATATTAAAAATGTTTTTTAAAATATGTACGAATTCGGGAATATATAGTCACAGTTACGAAATTGTAAGCTGAAATAGTTGTGAATAAATCCTTTGAACAATACTGTATATGATATCTGTATTTTTTCTTATTAATTTTAGAAGGACTTTAGTGTGAAAAATTGTGTTTGCATCAGGTGAAATAAACACGGCGATAGGGCATAATGAGGTCAAGGTGGATTTCAGTCTCTACTTTCCAGTACTAAAGCCTGTACAATCTATTATATTCATGTAGGAAGAAGAACAGAGGCTTACTTCGGGACAAAACAGACATACACATATATCTTCTGTAATCTTGTTGCAAACTCCGTTGGGCCAAGAGTTTCTGGAAAGCAGCGAGAGTTATCCATAACTGTCATTGATATTTATATTATTTTACAGTGTTTATTGGTCATAAATATATGACCAGGAAATATTGAGAAATCATTTGCCTTAAATCTGTGATCTCAAGATTTATTTTTTTTGCTATCATATTGTTGTCAAAGCAGCTAGGAGAACATATAACTAATGCCTTAGCTGACATTTTTACAGAATAGACCGGTAAATAGCTTTTTTTCAGGTAACGTATCGAAGAAACGCCAATAAAAACGTATAAACGAAACAGAAGAACTTTCCGCCTTAAAACTGCGTTTGCATTGATTATTACTTGACACCGTTTGATAGTGTTTCCCAAAAGCAGCCCTTGAAATATATCGCATAAACAGCCCTTATCAAAATTCTTTCGTAGTTTTTGCTTGCAGATATCTGCACTTAGTTTCATTGAATTTGACGTCATCGTTGCTATCGACGACATCAATTGCATAACGGATTGAAGAAAAATATTTTCAGCGTATTGTCGTCGCTATTCACACTATGGTATAAAGAAAACTGTATCATCGCTGTGAATAACTAAACCGAACTTTTGATTAAATCGTGGAAACCAAGACACAAACTAGTTAACGTAAATATCAGAAATAATCCTCGGGGTGTGAAATGCCCTAAACGAGCAATGTATTTCATTCTATGATCCAGCAAGATGTGATTCATATCTTAATTGATTCTACACACGTTTGTAGGTTCAGACTCAATAGTTTACAATAGTATACTGTGCTTCTGACAGCTCATTATCGATTAAACTTGTTGTGAACTTTTAAGTTTCTTTTTATATGGTTTCCTTTTTGATGTCAGTCTTGTTTATTCCTGAGCAATATGTAGACAACATAACCAGACGGTTTCCGCATTTTTATGCCCCCGAAGAATGGCTTATTGAAGTCGCACTGTCCGTCCGTTATTCCGTCCGTCCTAGCTTCAGTGCACAACAGTTAAATTTAAGTTTGTTAAAATTTACTTAATATTGATTCGGTGCACAACTACTCCTACAATACTCATAATTATATTTGATGTTCACCAAACTTTCACAGAATGATCATTATAAAGTGCCACAGTGCATATTACCAGTCTTTTACAATTCGATTATTTTTGGCATAGTTACGGCCCTTTCTTAAATTTTACTTAATATTGCTTCTGTGTACCACTCTTACATTTCTCATGCAATTTCCACTAGTCTTTCAAAAAAATGATTTTTATCAGGTGCCGCAGCGCATATATTTATGCTTTTGCGATTCAATCATTTTATCGGAGTTAATGTGCAATTTTACTTAATATTGCTTCAGTGCGCAACTCTTACAATTTTTATTGAACTATAGTTTTGCCTATGGTGTTCAGCTGGAGCATAAAAAATCAAAAATTCAAAGGTAAGAAACTGTGTTGAATTACTTTCTGTAAAAGACATTTTAGTGAACTATGGGTACAAAACACTAGATCAAGCCTCTTCAGTTCGGCCAAATTCAGTAATTTACCTAATGATTTCCAAGAGAGCAACGCAAAAACAACTAAGTAAATAATCCAAACTTTTGAAAATACCTTGCTGCTGATTCGATCAAGAGCACCGGGAGAGGCGGAGATAGCTACAAGAAAGGCTACAATGCCTGTATGTAAGTTATCAGAATTGTCACAAATCATGTCCTAGTGAACATTTGTTCAATGAGAATTTAGTGGTCGTATTTCACAGTAACTAACCATGTCTGAAAATATTACATTCATAACTTATCTAAAACAATCTTTTATAAGAAACATTTGGTAATGCAGGGAATTTTTTATATGTGTATCACGTGATAAAAGCTATAGGTCTAGGCTCGTCTGTCTCCCATCCAGCCATAAAATTTTAGTATTCGCTTGTTATTTTTTTATTTCATTGTTTATTTTTTTCCAGTAGAACAAATATCTAGGAAGACTGTAATTTTATCTCCTTGCTTCATAATGCGTTCAAGTATAAAACCTTTCAGCTTAGGTAACACGTTTGTTTCAAATCGCAAATTGAATTGTTGAGCGATAGCATTAGACGTTGATATTTTCTATGTTAATCACATAATGAGTCTGTGATTAACCTCAACTGTATATTAATAGTCAATCACTAGAGCAAAAAGAGAGTGCAGTATACTAATTTTAAAATAATAAACAAAACTTCAAGCAAATTTATAATAGTCAAGACCAATGGAAAATTTGCGTTTTTATTTTTATTTATTTATTATATATATATAAAGGATTAACTTACTGTTCAGTAGTGGTGGCGTCCAAGAGAATATATAGAACGGATGAACTTACTGTCTCGGATGATTTTGTTTTTCATAGTGGAATGCAATATAATCCATATATAAAACATGTTTCGGACAAATAAAGTGTGAAAATTATTAGCAGACATTGTAGTAATGATTAAAGTCCTTAAAATTACCATCTTGTCATCTTTCGGTTGTAATTTTGCTGTTAATAAAGTTGTGACGTTGTAAATAACTTCCTCCAGGCATATATTGTCCCGCTCTTGTTTGATTTTGTCATGTCACGGTTCATTTCACAGCGTTTACTTATCTTACTTTAGAAATACCCCCATACTATGCCAGTCATGTTGAGTAACAATTGATATAAACTTTTCCTGTTTATTACTCAAGATATTTCATATTAACAAGTAAAACAAGAGCTTGTCACAGACAAAGCAACAGTTCCCTACCGGTGCAATGTCCATCTCCCTAACTCCAACCCATATGTGGAAATTGACTAAAGAACTTGTCTGAGACATGCATAATCTCCATATGATCCTCTATCCATGTACAAAGTATCATCAAAGAAGAAAATGTCATAAGTCAAGGTCATTTAAAGGTTAAGGTCACAGAAATATATGTTGTTGTAAAGGTTTTATCGAAGGGGTTGTTGTGACCAAGTTTGAAGTAATTCTGTTCAGAAATACGGAAATTATGGCCAAACTTATAGTTTTTGGACAAGAAAACTTTAAAGGTCAATTTCATTCAGATGTCAAGGTCACAGAAATGTACTTCATTGGAATGGTCTTGTTCAAGGTATTGTTGTGGCCAAGTTTGAAGTAATTCCATTCAGTAGTAAGGAAATTATGGCCAATCGTCAAGTTTTCGGAGGAAATGACTGATAAAGGACGGACAGGTTCCTCCTTTCATAAAAAATGAGGTGGATATTCTCCATACTGCCATTTATCCATATTTCACTGGATGCAGTTTTTAGGGAAAGACAAATTTACAAAATTTTTCAACATAGGATGAAAAAATTCAAAGTTAAAGGATGATAATTCTGACAATTTAGGTGCTAGAATAATGAACCTTGTCACATATGATGTGGGTGATGATAAGAAATCAATATTTAAAGTTTGAAGTAGATACATTAAGAAATAATGAAGTTATATACAAAAAAAAACACATTTTTCATGAAAATTCTAAGTGTAAGGGGGATAAATCTAATAATTTTGGAGCTAGAGTTGTGAACCTTGAGGTGCGTTATCTTCATACTGTCACCTATCCATACTTCATGTTTCCTAAAAATCATTTCAGTACTTTTTGAGTTTTAGACAAAAAAAAACACATTTTTTTCATGAAAATTCTAAGATCAAGGGGGGATAGAGCTAATAATTTTGGTGCTAGAGTTGTGAACCTTGAGGTGCATTATTTCCATACTATCACCTATCCATATTTTATGTTTCATAGAATTATTCTTAGAACTTGAGTTATCACAAATATTGTTATATTTGCCATATTTTAAGTATATTGTTGCTATAGCAACCAAAATTTTCAACGTATGAAGAAAAAAAAGACGTGCATAATCTCAAGACTGCCATCTACACATATTTCAAGTTTCATTAAAATATTTTCAGTACTTTTTGCATTATCACAGGATCCAGTTTTTGTGACGGACGGACAGACGACGGACAGACGGACGGAGGGTTAACCTATAGTCCCCTCCGGTTAAACCGGTAGGGGACTAATTAAACATGTGCAATGTTTTGTATTTGATGTGGAAGGGATGTTTCTGTGAACCAGTTGTACAAAATAATTTCATTTCTGTTAACGTTTGCCTAACCACTATAAACATGCATCTTTTAATAATGTAAATCAATAGGACACGCAAATAGAAAGCTAGACAAAGTGTACTAGGTCTGTGGTGCTTACTTTCAACCTAATGAAAAATTGAATGCTAGAAACCTCTTATCATCGGCTTATTTGGGAAGTTACATTTTATAAGCTGACTTTTTAGAAAAAAAATTATAGCCGTCTGACTGGCACCCAGGATAAGCTAACTGTTTGTGTCTCCTGATGTAAACAACAAATGCAACAATAAACATTCTTTCGACAGCAAAACTTGTTTCATTCATAATTGAACCCAAGCGGATGGTGCAAACAATATACTTAAGTAGGCTTCTTTAAAATGAAGCACAAGAAATGTTCGATCAAAAATTGATGCCGCCTGCAACTGTCCTCAACACTATGGAGAGGTCTGATGACCTCTCCAACAATGTATCCTGATGTATGTAAGATACATATAGCATTTCAGTTCTAAGGAAACTTGATCGTATTTAATTTCCTTGTACAGACACTGTTTGTTTGTCAAGATCAAACAAACTCAAGATATATTTATCGGCAAACGAAGGCACAACTTCCTGAGCGTACTTGCACTTGCTATGTAAGTGTCTAAGTAAAAAGAAAAGATAAAATGTTACCATTTGTATTGTATTTACATTTAAGCTAATGATTAACCTTAAAATGGCATCTAGGAATTGATATTACATAATAATTTTTATTGGTGTTGCAGTGTCATCTGTAAATAATCATATAAAATTCACAGAAAATTGATTTATTAAATTCCACTTTTAGCGACGTGTGGAATATATTTAAAAGAAAAACCTCAAGTGATAATTATTGTTTTATTGTATAGCCGATGTCTTAGCCGTTAAATATTTAGTATCAAAAGCAAAGAAATAAAAACCTTATTTTGTCGAAAAGCTAGGATAGGAGTTTCCATTACCGGTCATACTTTTTTTCAACGTGTAAAAGATAATTTATGTGGAAACTACGCCTGTGTTCTAAATATTGCCAGAAACTAATAGGTATTTATGTGTCACTTAAATTATCATGTTACATTTAAGTGTTAAGTAGTTGTTACCATATTAATTATTCATTCAGTGTCTGTTTAAATAACATCAATATAGGAACAAATAAGTGATCTCAAATACTCTGAAAAAGTAAGAGTTTTATTTTGATAGTCGAGTGTTTTGGAAGTATAATCAAGTGATTACAAAAGTCCGTTCCCTTTTCAAAAATTTGCTTGAAACATATTTCTTCCTGTCTGCCAGTACTGAATGCAGGTCGGGAAATGTCACGTTTTTCTTGCTACTTCCATCTGTTTCTTGCAGTTTGCTTCTTGCAATTTTGTTACCTGCTATGTGCTATCTGTTACTTCTTAATTGCCATTTTTTACTTGCCATATCTGCTACCTTTTTGTCGGTTGGTAATTGCTATTTTGCCGTTTACAAGTTGCTATTTTGCCGTTACCTGTATCGGCTGTTTGTATTTAATGTTTTGATAATGATAAGTATTGACTCGTTTTTTTTATAAAAGGTATTTTTTATATATCTAATTAATGGTTGTGAAATACGAAGTACCATGTATTTAATAAACAAATATTTCAGATTACACAACCTTTCCAAAGAGTTAGTTTAGAATTAACCCCTGGTAAAGGAAAGCAGTGCAATCAAAATTTAAAGACTACAGTGTTTTCAAACGGCAGCAGTATTGAAGTTGAACATCATTCTTAATTTCATGACCATTCCCGTGCTTGAAACAAAAAAACTTTTTCTGTGTAATAACGTCATCAGACATTCCTTTGTCGCTGAAATGTTGCAGAATCTCAACAGAAAACTAAAGGAACTTTTGTAAAGTAAGGTAAAGATTTATGCAGTATTTATGAAAGAACACACATCCAAATGATTGTTTTTTTTAATTATAGACAAAACTGTTTGTTTCTATATTATAAGTGCAAATAGCATGTAGAAAATGACAAACAGCAAGCAGCAAGTAGCATGGCAAGTAACAAATTCAATATAGCTGATGGTAAATAACAAGCAGCAAGTAGCATAGCAAATAGCAAATTCAATGTAGCTGATGGTAAATAAGCAGCAAGTAGCATGGCAAGTAACAAATTCAAAGTAGCTGATGGTAAATAGCAAGCAGCAAGTAGCATGGCAAGTAACAAATTCAATGTAGCTGATGGATAAATAGCAAGCAGCAAGTAGGATGGCAAGTAACAAATTCAATGTAGCTGATGATAAATAGTAAGCAGCAAGTAGCATGGCAAGTAACAAATTCAATGTAGCTGATGATAAATAGTAAGCAGCAAGTAGCAGTACAGAGTACAAATTCAATGTAGCTGATGATAAATAGTAAGCAGCAAGTAAGAAAACAAGTAGCAAATTCAATGTAGCTGATGGTAAATAGCAAGCAGCAAGTAAGCATGGCAAGTAGCAAATTCAATGTAGCTGATGGTAAATAGCAAGCAGCAAGTAGCATGGCAAGTAGCAAATTCAATGTAGCTGATGGTAAATAGCAAGCAGCAAGTAGCATGGCAAGTAACAAATTCAATGTAGCTGATGGTAAATAGCAAGCAGCAAGCAGTAAATGCTCACAAATTACTAGGAACACGTATGACTATACAGTAGTGGAAATATTTAACGAATGATAATAAGACTCTAAAGCAGAGGACACGTCACTTCTGTGACAGTGTTGAAGATTACGTCATAAATATATCAATGGCCATTTTCAGATTAAAAAAAAATAACTATATAGTTTGTTAAAATAAACATATATGAATAACTATCGTTTTTACATCTAAACAACGAAATTATATATGTGAAGTCAGCTCCAAAATGTTTTCTCTTTTTATCAAACATACACCAGATTTTTCCGGCTATTTTTATGCTTCCACATGAAACCTTATGGTCACTTTTATAATCCGTCCTTTCTTTAATAGGTATTTTCATCAGCTGTCTATGAATTTGTAAAATGACACATTCAATTTGTTTTAACGTTATTATTTTATATACATCAGGTGTAATTAGAGTATGTTTCAACTGTTCCGTAAGGAAATTAACATTAATACTGTATTTGTCTGTTTATTATTTATCAAACTACTGTCATTTCCAAACACAGATAGTCAAGGGCAGATTACTCACATCCCTTGGAGGGTTCTATCTCTTTGATTTCTATAAAATAATAAAGAGCTGCTTTTATGATCCCTTCGGTTTGCAGATTGGGAAAGTTTTTTGCACACTTTGTCCGATGTGTTGGTAATTTTTCTAGATATCTGATGCATTTAAACAATAATCAACTTTTCTTTAAATTGTTATCTTCTTGAACCCCGTAAACTCTTTCTTAGCAAAAACGAAGGGCTAGTACATCAACATATCAAACAAAATTTCGTTTTTGAATTGTGTAAGAAAAATAGTGGCATTGTCAGAAGATAAAATGTTTCCTTCAAAAGCAGACCGCGATGAATTCAGATACAGTACCTTCAAGTGAATTAAGATGGCATGCTGTTGAGTTTTTGCATTTAGAATGTCGTTGTTGACTTTTTTTGGTAAAACTGATATTTTATATATAACTTTGTCTTCATTAGGAAGAACGAACTAACAACAGAAAACTGATTCAAAATACAAATTCTTTTTAATATCAATTTCTTTCAATCATCTTTTCTGCAAGACATATTTATATGGCTAAATAAACTAACCACGTTTTAATAAAAACCTAGGTGCTATCGCTTTTAACACTTTTGAGTATTTGAGTTATTCAACTATTACTACTTCACATGAAGTAGGACTGACGTCTTTTAAGTTCCTGTTAAACGTAGCTGCTCTACTGTCTATATGATTTACGACTGGCCTAAACGTCAACCCCTCGCCCAGAATTCATGTGAAATTCGTTACAAAGTCCAAAAAAGTGTGAAAGTTGTCTGGACTTAAATGAGATATAAAACGTATCTGTCAATATAAGTTGATTGTTCAACCATTGTGTGATATAACAGTCATTATTGCTGTCTATAGCACTCAAGGTGGCCATACCACGTGGTATATGATGTCATTTAAGCTATCGTGAGCAGCATTTTTGACTCGATTCGGAGGAGAAAACTGCTGTAAGTATTTTATTCCTTCATCAATTTTAATGGTATATAGCGCATGCGAAGCGGAATATTATGTCCTACACATTGGTCTTGGTGATTCTTTTGTCAGATGAACAGAATTTTATAACATTCGGGAAAACTGATGTGCTTTTCGCGATAGCAAACATATTGTAACAAACCCGAATGTTCAGAGAAACTTACCTCTGGCAAAAGAACCATTAGGGCCTGTATGTAGGGCACAAAGTTGAACTTCACATACGCTATGCTCCCTGTATATTGCGGTAAGTATGACTTTGAATTTCTACAGACAAAGTTAAACCTGTTTCTAAAACAACAGGAAATGGTTATTTGTCTTCTCCGTTTACTTAAAATTCCGTTTTTGTGCTCAGTTGGCAAGAAACATGACCGTTATTGTCTCATAAAGCAGCCTTGAAAAAACCAACTATAATAGGCCATTTTCAATTCAACTTAATTTTAAATAAAATCAGTACAAAGACAAAATTGAACTTAAATGTCATCTTGCCTATTTTAATTCGTTGTTGCATTTTGCGTGCTAGCGAGATGAAATACGGTAAAGGTTCAGAAGAATCAGAAAAGGCAAGTTTCCTAAGCTGAATTATATTGCTCTTAAAGAGCTAAGCTATGTTACCAAAGAAGTTAACCTTACACCATTTAAAGTTTCCGTCTAATAGTATTCAATGATCTTTTCAGAAGTTCCCAAATAGGCATACATCACTAGACTTTACTTCAAAATTTGCTTTCCTAAACCTTTACTACTGGTTAAATCAGTAGGCCAGAAGAAAGATTATTGAAAAGGGTGATTATTGACACTCTCCTAAAAAACATTTCAAAAACAGTTATTGCTTACTCTTTTGAAATATAATATATTTGAAAAATATTATAGTAAGATGGCATTCTTGACGTATTGTTTATCACTATATAAATTCTAGATTTTTCAAGTTTTACCCTATTGACAAAATTTGTTAAAATTACCAATTAGGGAAAAAAAAGAAAATACTTGTAGTGTATCTGAGCTCTGAAAAACAATTGAGAATCAAAGACGATGAAGATTAAAATATCTTATTAAATTTTAAAGAGGCTGATTTCATTCCTTAAGATATCAGAATGTACATTTCAGTTTCTGACCTAACAGAGAAGAAAGAACAGCTTGTCAAAATATTAACTTTTTAATTACCTGCTAGACCGAACGCTTATGTTTTCGGTAAGCATTATTTTTGTCTTAATCTATACCTTCTATATTTGGGCATACTAAGTCTTGTCTTTTGTGTTCATTTTCTTTCTCCCATGTCCAAATTTCTGTAAACTGATTTGTTTATTACTATATCGTAATTTGATCGGAAAAAGGAAAATATATCAAGTCCAAGATGCCATTGTTGAACAATTGTATTTTAAAATACCGTTTCGTCATGTTCCAGTATTTCCGCTTAAAAAATAATCAAAATAAATTTAATTCCATATTTCATTTACGATGGAATAGTTTTAGGACACCTGTTTTGCAACCTCGAACGTACAAGCCAATATGATTTAAAGTGGCACGGAACAGTATAGATTTGGCATAAAATTGTATCAGTTAATGTTAAAACAGCATTGTTATTTAAAATTTGTACTTAGAACGGTATAGTAACCTAAATGCATTGATTAATGGTGAAAAATACTACGGCGTTATTGAATACTGACTGAATACATTATGAAGTCATTCAAACAGTTTGGTGTTTCATGGTTCTTCCAGTTTACAAGTATCATGTTCTATTTTATTTCAGATTTTTTATGCTCCCCCCCCCCCCCCCACACACATCGGGATCCTACCTACCCACACTCCAACATTACTACCTACCTACATACCAATGCAGTTCCTATGCTGTTTCATGTTCTCCAGTATTTGAATTTTATATATTTTATAACCGAAGTGTTATTGACATAATCTACAGTTCCTCTCGTTCATCTACTTGCCATTGTCAATATCTTTTGTTTTGATTTTAAAACCAAAGTGACATTGGCATAATTTACAGTTCCTCTCATTCATCTACATTCCATGTCCAATAGCTTTTGATTTTAAAACCAAAGTGTCATTGACATAATTTACAGTTCCTCTCATTCATCTACTTGCCATTGTCAATATCTTTTGATTTTAAAACCAGAGTCATTAACATAATTTACAGTTCCTCTCATTCATCTACATGCCATGGCCAAAAGCTTTTGATTTTAAAACCAGAGTCATTGACATAATTTACAGTTGCTCTCATTCATCTACATGCCATGGCTAAAAGCTTTTGATTTTAAAACCAAAGTGTCATTGACATAATTTACAGTTCCTCTAATTCATCTACTTGCCATGGCCAATAGCTTTTGATATCAGAAGCTCCTGACATCCTCCCTTTAATGTGCTGACACAAGTCCCTGTCCTTCTACCTTCTTTTACTTTTATGGCTGCCTCTAGGGATACGGCGCTGGGAGATATATGTTTTACAAGCATCTCTTGTTTTTCAAAGGGACATTGTTGTTTCATGAGTAAGGCATGTTATTTTCGAGTAATATGCTCTACTCTATTTCAGACTGGGTTTTTTTTTCACAAACATTGAGCAAGGTTTTAATGAATATTTGATGATACTTTTGAAGTTTTCGTGTTGTTCTGACAATGGTATATTGCAATATTTATTAGTGAGAACATTATAGTTTTGTTATATTTGTTTTCGTTATGTGAACATATATTGAATATGGTTTGACAATAGTATTAGTATTCGTGTAATGTGAATTTCCTTGGCTTAAAATCTGTTAAACTTAACAAAAGGAAGTTAGCTAGAATATATGATGAAATGGAAACATTACATTAAAAACCCGATCGCTTTTCCATTAATGTAATTAACATTGATTAATCAATACAAATTATTAAAAATGGTTATAAAGCATTCCTTCTATTCAGAGGATGCAAACCAAACACTACTTAGTGCCACTGAAATACTGAATTGAAATAATTTACAAACTATAAGACTGTCGTTAACTCTTTCGTCACAATAATGGCCTTTTTATCCTTTTCAAATGGAAATACCTTTTCACTGATTACACATTGATTTGACGTTGGCAACCATTGCTACAGTTTGAAAATACTGTTTTCCTTCACGGGCTGACTATGACAAGTTAAAAGGACCAACATGCATAGACATTCCAAATAATGCTATTGCTTGATTTGTTAAAGCAAAATGAAACCTTTTTAAACAAAACATAACACTTTTCTGCATAGATTTCAAAATGAATATTTTATTTCCATCAAAAGCTTTTTTGGTATATTTTTTGTACAATTTTGCGTTCTACCCATTGTTACACAGGATTCCGTTGTCAGCCCAAATTTGAAGATTGGATAACCTTAAGTTATAAAAGCGTCTGAGTAAGATGTTACTGAGCACAAAAATAGACTTTGTAGTCTATTTTCGCTGGTGCCTAGGAAGGATATTGAGGTATTTTAAGTGATGCAGACTGACAGCTCCATAGTAAGAGGACCTACTCACTGCTAAATTAATTTCCTCACTCAGTCTATTCGTGTTTGTCGATAGCAAACACGCCTGAAATGTACAGAGGGAAGAACTAGGCGCAATATCCGGAACATTCCAGCTTTTTTATATCAGGTGTCTGTGTAAACACTGTATATACAACAGTATATCCATGCTTATTCGTATTTTATTAATGTATCTTCCTCACTTTATGGACACATAAAATGGTATTTGGGTCGCCTGTTCTATGTCTAGTCTTATTTGGTAGTTACTTACGTCGATAATAGAATTTCTTTGCTTTAAAAAAAAAGCCACTTTGGATTTGATAATGGTCAACAGGAATTAACACAATTTTTTGAAAGACCTTGATCTGAGCCATTTGTCTCACTCTAACGTCAAACACAATATCTATTTTCTTTTAATTTGTATCAGTGGCTGATAGTCGTATTGATATGGCAAAAGTTCTATATTTCTGAAAGACGGCTTCCAGAAATGAGTCAAGTCGAGCAAAACACAATGTCTTTAATATGCTATGTTGATGATAGTATCAGGATTGATATGTCTATGTTTTTACATCAGAATAACTAAATAAAGAACTCCTTGATATCTCTGCTGACACAAGCTGTAAAAGGTTCTTTAGAGTATTACAAACGTAGAACGAACTAATTGCCTACACAGTCAGCCATTTGGTGGTCGTAGAAAGATGATCATTGACCGTGTGCTAATAAGACCATAGTGAACAACAGATAATATTTATCCGTCTGACTAGACACTGATTTCTTGGCTTGAAAAAGGAAACAGCCACTACGTTCGAATAAACCTTTATGCCCCGGGGGCATTGACATTTGACTCCGTGACTTCTAAGTGGGTCTGGCGGGTAGAGCTCATGCACCTGTGAAGTTTGGAGGCTGTAGGTAGAAGGACTTCCGTGTTATGGTCAATGTTAATGTTTTGTGACAAACAAACAAATACACAGACCAAACAAAATATGCCCTCCCTCCAGGGCCATGAAAACAATATTACCTCCGTCCGGAGGTATGGATAAAAGCACGTTCATGTTATGGGGTTACTAAGGTTACTTAAGGTTACTATTTACCATTTCGGTCATGGTGACCTTGAGCTCTAAGTGGGTCTGTTGGATAGAGCTCATCGATGTGAATACACATGTGAAGTTAGAAAGCTTTGGATGGAAGCACGTACATTTTATGGCCAAGGTAATATTTGCTATATGGTGACCTTGACTTTTGACCCTGGGACCTCTTAGTGGGTCTGGAGGATAGAGCGCTTCAAGGTGCATACACATATGAACTTATAATGCTTTGGATGGAAGCATGTTTATTTTATGTCCGACGTAAGTATTTGCTATTTGCATTTAAACCCGTGACCCTTGTTAGTAGCTTGATCTTGGATAAGTGGGCAAATCCCCTCCCCCCACCCCCCCAAAAAAAAACAACCATTAATTTATTGATGATGCCTAGTCATTTGGTGCAATTTCATTTGTGTGTGCGAGGGGGGATCAACTTTTTAAAAGTAATTGATGTCATACTGAATATAAAATTAAACTTAAAAAATGTAGCAATAACGTACAGATTAAAAGGCATAAACCAAAAACGTATTTTAGGAAAAATTCGGAAAATTGTGTACACCACTTTGCCTTTTAAAGCTTTCTAGAAATAATTTTAGTAACTAGTCGAATTCCTTGATATTTTTTATGTTATAAGTGTTTTAATGCATCCGTCATTTTTCTTTCAAAGGGACATTATCAATTCAAATTTAGCAAATCTTTACTTGTTTTTTTTCTCCCACAGGTCAAATAGAACCCGGTTATCCTCAATGGATGTGACCCCTTAAATAACAATTTCGTTTATACATGCTATCCGCAATAACAAACCAAACTGTCCGAAGGTATAAAGTAAATGGGAAATTTTAAGATGCCTGCAGAAATATTGCACATTCTGTGAAATGTGACATAACCAATCATCTGTAGTATCTACTTAATTTTTAGACTGTGTATACTTTTTTTGCAATTGAATTGCAAGTCTATACTGTAAGTCTGCGAAGACGGAGCGATTCCTGTTGTCGCAGGTTGTAACCATAAACATTTCAAGACGTCTTTGACGACCAGTTTTCTCTGAGAATCTGTCACGACATTCAGAAGAGCATGCCTAACCAGCCCATTCATATAGGTCTATCCAATTCTTTATGACTGTAAAAGTGGTAGTCAATAAATGTGTTGCTAACAGTATTCTAAGATCTCAAATTACAACAAAATTATTTTCTGGATATTTTTTATAGCTGGATTTTGTCATAAAATATTTGATAAAAGAAAGATAGCATAAAGAAATGATGTGTACAGTTCAGCTGGTGGTCAACGTGGTAAAGTCTTTGTAAATTTGTAAGAACTGAGTACTATACCAGGTTTGCTAAAACAGTTTTCATCATAACATCGATGCAGTTCCAAGCAATAAACTTCGATTCCACTCAATATAATACCGAAAATGAAGAATAAGTTACAGTAAGTTTATGTAAGAAGTACAAACTTTTAAACACGTATTCAATACCTTAAATATATCAAATACTTGGTATTATCTCTTTGAAATTGCTCTATTTTTTTAAAAGGATGTGGTCTGCTTTATTCTGATTGTCAGAGGGTTTAAAGTAGCTCGTTCACAATGAAAATTGAATCCCTTCAAAATAGTTTATAATTCGGAATGAATTGTCAGTAAAATCTGTTTCCAGTAAAGATTTTTGTGTCACTGCTTTTTAAAAATAATTCTCTGCTTTGTTTATAGCGTGAAGAACGGTATAGACTTTAAGAATATAGGCTAAGAGCGCTGGGGCACTGTTAACCAAAGTACAAATATATTTTGGTCAGATTTTTTCAAAATTTTTAGTAAATTTTAAGTTTTATTGATTGTATTTACTCTATACATTAGTGATTGAAAGAAGGTCTTTGAGAAGGAATTCATTTGTTCACCAAAGGTGTGAATAAGCTGCAAACCATCAGTAAGTGAGATTGTTCGTAAATCTTGATTTGTATCTATGAAAACCATCATCCTTAGATAGAATTGTTAGATTGTCTATCGAACGAAGTATGATTTCTTTTTTAACATTTTTCAAACCCTACATGATAAAGTTGTTTACATATAGAAATAAGCGCTTGCTTTCATAAATGTGTATAATGCAAACTATATTGATGTGATCATTAATCATAAACAAAACTTACAAACAGACGTTCTTGACAGAATGTTTACAACTGACTCGTCTTTGTTATAAACGCAAATGTTTTGACATATCAATCAGACAAATTCGCATTATTGTTTCAGAATACAAAAACAGCAAAGAACCTTTGCAATTTGGTAGTTCACCACTTACAAAGCAAATGAACCTTATTTTGTAATATATAACTTCACGTTTGGGATTTTAGGATGCAAAACATTTTAATCTTTAAGCCTTAATGAAGTAATTTTTTTTATTCATTTGGACAGCAGATACTTTAAATCACTAGCGTTCGTGATGCCACCACATCATTTTGAAAAAAAATATAAGCAATCGTAATGAACAAAAATTACAAAATGGACTTATTTCAGTGTTTGACAGAAAGGAAAGGCATTCCGCAACAACCTATTAAGATATCAACCATTTCTATTTGTCTCAAATACTACAAGCTTCATCAATTCTGACTCGGTTTAGTACACTGTATTAGATCAGATGGATATTTTTGTTAAACTACCGGAACGAATTAAACAAACTTTTTAGCATTTTCTTTTCTTTAAAATAACGAAAATTTCGTAAAAATTGTTATATTGATTCTACAATTTAATTAAATTACATTAACTTAACGAATCTTTGAGATATTTGTTTCCGTCGAAAACCTGTTTTTAGTTTAATTGTATTGTTTCTTCTTTTTATTTTGCTGGGTGTGTTAAAGTAGTAAGTCATTACTTAGCTCTCTCCAGCGGCTCATGAATACATTATCTTTATTTAGAAGATAGGAGATAAAACAACGAATCGGTTTAGCTTGGCCTTTATTCTTGTCTGAAAAATTGTTACAGCTGTTGAAACAAATTGTCAAACTGCGAAACAGAAGTGGTTTTGTTGAACATTGCTGTTCTGATGTTAGAATATTTAGGACTGGATTACATAACAAGTTTCAGCTTTGGAGCTGCTTGTTAATTTTTATGGAAAAAAGAAGTACTCTTCTAAATAAAATTTACTGTGACAATGTCCTGTCCAACCGGAAAGTACTTTGAACATTTGAAAAGAAAATGAACTATTTGTACTGTGCTGTTCTCTTAAGTATTCACAGAAGCAGCTGTCATAGCCGCCCGCGATTTTGCGAATTAGCATTACATTCTTATTCCTTAGAGGATTTTATTTCTTCACTATCTAATAAAGTGAGGGTTGGGCTTTCTTCTCGCTGTGAAAATCTTTCAACAAATTTCTTAAAACGTGTCGAAAGAATATATAGTTCTGTGCCAGGTGGCTTTCATTAACCAAGTGCAAAAAAGACCATCAATCCTGGCGATGTTGTTCTCCAGTTTCTATTTTAAACAGGTGCCAAACAACGTAAAATAAAAAAGACTGGCTAGTCAGGGGCTGCGATGTTGTTAGCGGATTTCATATATCATAAGCCTTTTAAGCGTGAAGGCTATAGAATTTTTCAATATAATCTCTTTGTTTTAATGCTGACCATTCATTGGTCAAAAATTATTAAAATTGCAATACATTGACTAATTTAAATGAAACAGCGCTTAATATAAGGAAATAAATGGACATAAAAGCAATGATATTTGTTTTGTTTCGGCAACCTAAGGCGGATAGTTTGCTCCTCTTGTCTTCAAAAATACGACCTCAAAATTAAGTCAGTTACAGCTTGCGTAACTTCCATTACTAATCTTAACTTTAACTGTTCAGTTACTTCATTCTCTAAAAATTGTCATTCTTTGCTTATATTTATTTAAATGTAATTGTCATATTAAGAGGCACACCCGAAGAAGTTTTATCTCCTATCCTCTGAATAAAGGTAATGTATTCATGACCCGCTGCCTACCGCTAAGTAATGATTTACTTCTTTAACATACCCAGCAAAATAAAAAGAAGAAACAATACAATTAACTAAAAACAGGTTTTTCGTCGGATACAAATATCTCAAAGTTATTTATTTGACAGTCCCGGTCTGAGAACATCAATCTAGTATTTATTACACATCGGTATTACATGATTAAAGTTGTGTTTTGCTTTGTATGATTAAACCAATTTCAAACGCTCGTATGCCGAACTGCTGTGAAATACGTATATCAGATTGAACTGAGAAAAGTCCAAAATATTATCCGTAAATTTATGAAATCATAAGAAAGTATTTCCAGCCGTGAAAATAAATTAGTCCAGTTGAAAAATAAAAACGACTGCATTTATCACTAATGGAGAAACCTAAGCTTTGTTTTGTTTTGTTTGCTACGCGTTAAGCTTTTTTTTTTTGGAGAAAAACTTGCCGTACTTTAATTTAAGGATTTGCATGTATTTGAAATTAATTCATTCGAAATAGCAATATATATTTGTTTTTAATGAGAATTTCTAATAGTCTGCTTTAAAGTTTTTATTTCACATACGTATTCAATTATTCAAATCCACTGTGTTTTACTTTGCATGATTCCACCAATCACAGGATGCCTTTATTTAAAATGAAATCGACATCTCTATCTGAATTAGAATAGTTATTAGTCCCTAAGGAAAATTGTTGTTTCCTTCCTAAAATACTTTCATTTTATCAACGATGAATTTAAATAAAGTAAATGTAGTAAAGTAAGGCAATGGACTTGTCCTGTTTTACTATTGCGTGCTTAAACATGGCATAACGAAACCTCTGAGGGATGCAGATCGGCCTGGAGTCGACTTTCAGAACTTTACCATTTCTAAGGCTTTGCAAATAATAAGAGAATGAAGTAAACAAATTGTAACAAAATGTAACCCAGTTTTTCAAGTTTCTATACGAAATGAATATTTCAAAGAAATATATAACCACGTTGTTATTTTGGAAAGTGAATTTGTAATGCTCTGAAATTTCGGGAAAATGACAAACGTACTTTTTTCAATTTTTGCTCATCTGAGCGTAGTGTGCCTCTTTTATACAATAGTATAGTGTACATCGTGCGTTGTAAGTGCGTTGTTAACACTTTTTTAAAAAAACAACAACTCTAAAGTCACAGGGGTAATGGTAAATCAGTAAAATTAAACTATCAATTGTCTTCATCTATTCAACTTTAGGAATGTCCTCTCTGCCCAGAGAGTGCATTAGATTTTCATTATAAATGAGATATTCATACCATTTTTTACTTCGTTATTATTAAAGTATCTGCTGTATTAAACAATTAAGTCAAAGTTACTTAAGATTCCTATCCCTCGAGTGGTTCTCTAATTGTCAGATAAGCAACTGTTTTCATTTCTCGCGCTAAGGTGTTTGGCTACCGTCCCATGCTGAATTATAACAGTATTTTACTATCAACTAAACACTGTTTTTAGTTTAAACATATTTATTTTACATCGATTGGGAAGCAAGTTCTTGCAACTTACATTAATCTTTTTTGATGACTGCTTCCTGGGTTCAAACCAGTACTCACGCCGGAAGTGAGGGATGTGGAAAGTCATTGTAGACTTTCACCTCCTGGTGGGATTCGAACCAGCGACCTTCGGATCGGGAGTCCGTCTCTCTAACCCTTCGACCATTCCACTTCTTTTTAGATTTTTTTAATTTAACTTGTTTTATTTAGGTGTCTTAAAATATTATTTAGCCATTTGCATTGACGGTTTAGGTAGCTTATTGAGCTGAAACTTGTAGACTCATTTCACTACCTAGAAATTCTTACTATTTTTATCGTAATCATGATAATTGTTTGTCGACTACTTAATCACTACTGCGAAAGATACGATTTATCTATGGTGTCAAAAGATATCGGGCACAACTAATCTGTGTTTTCTTGAGGTATGCAATCATAAATTCATTATTTTTGCAGAATGAGTCTATGATTTCATTTCTTAGTAGCTATCGGTACATTGTTGTAACGTTCATTGCACTAAATTTACTCCTCTCAAATTAATGGAATTTCTTCACATACCAAAGCTATAAATAAATGATGCATATAAAACCGGTTGGTCGTTGAAATTCTTATACTTTGCTCGACTTTTGTATGTGAACGCACGTTTTATTATTCACATCATGCAAAAGCTCAGGTGATAACGACATTTTGCTAGACAGGAGATGAGAATTATCACTTTGATGTCGCTTTAAATGATTTTTACAACAAGTAAGACTATTTATTATTGCGGTGTTACATAATTTGCTGTTCTTGTGGCTTTCATTATGTCTTTTCTGTCTTCAAAAATGACAAAAGGTTCCAAGTTCATTAGACTGTCTGGCACCTTTCTGTATTGTTTATTTAATATCTAGCAGGGTCTTACAGACTAAAGCTAATGAATCTTCAGAGATAAAACTGAATTACCACTGCAAAATTAATTCAACAATTATAAACATAAACTTGTGCCTTTATACTTGTTTCGAAGGGGAATTTTTGTTAAAAGTTATCAAATTAGAAAAGAAAATATTGTCAACTACAACAAAAATGTTTCACAAGTTTCCACTGATGCTTTTGTCTGTTTTATCAGAAAGGAGAGGGAGAGGTGGGGTAAGAGAGGGGTCTTTGCAAACGACCTCTGAATAATTTCAATACTCTCACGTACCTGGTTTCACAAAATATTTATGGAGTACAAGTTTTTCAAAGGTACAGACAATAATAATATTAGTATTAGTTCCTTTAATTTAGTCACTCGGATTAACAGTAAAATTTAATTTACACAAACTGTAAGGATCAAAGTTAATATTAGAGAAAAAAATCAGTTTATGTAACTGAAAAAATGTTGTTCAATAAAAGTGTTTGTTCTTTTCTGTCTGAGAATGAAATTAATGAAATTAAATTGGGTTATCCATTTGACAAGCTACGTCTAAGTGCATATATTTAATATTATTTTATATGTTATTTATTTTAAATATTTCACATATTTCTTGCATGGGTAATATGTATATTGCTCCGCATGGCTAACTCAAGTTTTGCACACATATGCCCTTATAACCTGAAACATTCTGCTTGTATATCTAACGTTTTTTATTCGACACCTTGTACGTAATTGCATGGTATTCAGGTAACTTCTCAACAAAAATAAAGTTAATAAAATTTGGAAATAATTTCGGTTGTTTATTGGCAGATCTTCAGAATATTAGTAAGAACAGATCATGGCCATTTACTTGAGAAAGCTGACTGTTTCTCAAAGGATGGGACTCAACGAATTGGTACCTCACAGGAATTATCATCGCACAGTTTCCGAGCTCTCGAGCACTAAAATCAGTATTAGGTGACATTTTTAGTCAATTGTTATTACTACATTTTTCATTTTTCTCAAAGAATACTAAACACTATATTCAAATATTTAAATAGTACAATACAGACTTGAACAAAATATTAAGTAATATATGCAATTCATCAAGTAAAGGCACGTTTATGGTTTCTTTCCTTTTTTTTTTTTACTTTTTTGTTGTTGTTTCTGTTGTTGCTTTCTGTTTATTTTTTCAGATACTGGAAAACACAAAAGTGTCTTAAAATACATACAAGATGCATTCTTATTAGTGCAGTAAAAGCATTTTTATCTAGCATTAGTCTCTAGGTTCTTCATAGACACATACTATAATAACAACATTTATAAGGTCGAGACGAAAAAAAAATGTCTTTCTATCTACAAGAATTATCTATCATAAACTTTTGATAGAGTATTAAAACTGCTTTATATTTCTATTAATTATTATTTAGGGATTTAGCATTACCTAATGAGACCCTTGGTGGAAACAAATGATTGAACAGAAGTTGCAGTCACCGTATGGCCAAAGGATTTTCGTGAAAAAATTATATTGAAACAAAGTGCAACAAAAGATCGCAATGTCATTTGCACAAGTGATTTATATTTATTGATTTGACAAATATGGTATGTATTGCCGTTAAAGAGAATTACAAATTAGTAATTTGTCAACACTGACAACTAATAACTTCCCTGGAGTCAATGACAATGACTGTCCTTTACACCAATATATGCTAACTTAATTTTAAATATTAAGATATGTAACATGTAGCCATGTCAGAAACGGTATGAACTGTCATGTGTTTATATTATTCTGTTTCACAACTAAAATCACCACTTCAGTTAATGTTAAAAGGAAAGCATGGACAATATTCTGCAGCCTTTATTTCGAGCAATAAATATCAGACTCGTACTTTAGTCTCTAATTGTCCAAGTATCTTTACTACCACCAATCTTTCCGATGGGTCTGTTTTTGCTTTACGTTAAAACAACTGTCGTGCACTTATTTCGTCGTAGAAATCTCTTTTATATTTGTTTTATTTGAGTAACAACGGCAAAAGGAAATTTGAGCCTTTTTGTTATTGACTTAGCCAACAGGTTTTGTCAAAGTATATCCGCCCGCAGAAGAAATGACTGACACGTTTTTTTACTAAACTTAAAAAGCAGAAAGTAATAAATTATGTTGTAACTAAGGCGAGGTTACAAAAAACTATATTCAGTAGAATTATTCTAAGAGTAAAATCATGCAGGTTAGTTCAGACAAATTGATAGATACTAGTATGTGTAATAAAAAGTCTGCAGGATTTACAAATAATGCAAATGTGCATTTGTACTTTCATTTGTTTGTGGCAAACAAATCTCTGATGTGCTGTTTCATGTATACAGTTCTACTTTTGTTACATGGAATAGTAGGCTCAGTCTATTCATGGCATTTTTGTTCTAAGCATAAAGAATATTTGTGGTGGATTAAGAGCTAAGCTTACATGAAATTAGCAGTCGTGGTTACTTTACAAGTTACGTTGGCAGCAAAACATGTATCATCTTGAGCATTATTCCCAGGTAGTAATAATGTTACACTATTTTTTTTCGAAAAGGACTAGCAATTCTTAGGTATTTCCTCGGTGGCGATTTATGACAAATAGACTATACGGTCTATATGTGTACATTGTGGTATAATTTGCTGTTAAAACCTTAAAGAAGTGTTAGCCAATACTTTGAAACATCTTGTGGTCATGTATCTTATCAATATTAAAATAATTCTGACAAAAAAGTATTACGTTTGTTTGCAATTTATGCTTTAAGTTTGAAATAAACTTCAAAAGATTACTTCATCCTTTGTAAGATTATAAAAATATGAATAGTCCTTTTAAAGACTAAATATCTTTGTTTTTTTTTCGTTTTAAGCACATTACAAAAATCAAAGTATGCAGGAATAAACAGACACTTGTTTAGTGTTTCACAGGTCTATTGTATGCCCTTGCTATAATCAGTTCGAAAGAAATACAATAAGAAATATTTTTACATAAGGCCATCAGTGTTCAAATTTTGGTTTAGTTTATCCTCTAGTTCCTGTTTTATTTTTTCTTAAAGTTGTCACATAAACTAGTGTATTTATTATAATTATATATTTATATACACTACTGTCTAACCATCCTATAACATTTAGATGATTTTGTTTACTTTTGTATAATTGACGATGTACCATGTACAAGGTCGAATTAAAATCTTGTTCTTGTTCTTCTATTCAGCCTAGACACGGCCCATTACTCTACCCCCAGTTAGTTATCAACCTTTTGAAGTCAATGGTCTTCGTCAAGAATTATCTGCTTTCGCTCTACCAGAAAGAAGTTGTAGCATTGTTGTGCGACAGCATTTAAACTAATTTGTTTCCAAATGGAAAACGATTGATTTTAAAGTTGAGGTTACTTTCGTCTTATGCTGGCCAGTTCTATTGATGTTCCACTACTCTTGTAAAGATCAAATGCCAAAGGCACGTATAATGTTCCTGTTTTTATTTAAAATTCTGGCAAAATGTTCTGCGCTATAATAACTGATAATCGGTGATCTTCCGTGATCAAGAACTCTGGACAGACAAAGATACGAAGTAAGATCATTGTTCGTTGCTTAAACACAATGAGTTTTTATTGTTTCTGGAATTATTGAGTGCCACAATGTTAATCAAAATAAAATATCAGATAGGATAGCTTTCTTGAAATAGTGTCATTACTAGTAAATATTTTGCTTTATCAAATAAGAGGTGTTTTGAAGTTGAGTTTGTGTGTGAAATTTCAGTATAAACAATTTAATTGACATATACTTACGTATTCTGAGAGATTTGATATACACAAAGAGAATTAAAGATACCCAGCTTTACTTACCCATACGTTAATGTATGTAGCACAGATTTTTTATTTCAAATAATGATAAAGTTGGTATGTGAGGTATGATTTATCAGCATTTGTTTATTTCACTCGTTGCATTTGTATCTTTAGCAGATTATATTTGTATAAGCCGTGTGCAATTGATATAAGCATGTTGTCTACTCCCTGTATAGTATTTTCCTCTACCTGATATTTTATACAAAGAAATAGTGTCGCACAACAAGATCCACAAGTCTTTCAGAAAGAACATGTTTAACAGCTTATATAACTCTATATCTTCTTATACAGTGACCAACTTAATCATAGATTACTATGTCTTCTCGAGAAGCTTCCCATTAACTTAACCATTTGGGCAGATATAATAAATAAATTGATACATTTGAAATTAATTTCTGCCAGTAAATGAAGTTACATATAATGACAAAGTAGACTAAATGGCATCCAGTGAAACAGAGTTTCTTATGTCATTCAGGTTGTTTCTAAAAATATTATGTAAACCATTAACGTCTATGAAAAGTCTTAAGGGAACATTACTTAAGCAACAATGCACTATGAACTGCACTTTCTCTAAGTCATTGTTTGAAAGAATGAGGGTGTGTGCACCCGCGACAAAATTAAATTAGTTGCATTTTAAATATGACATAAAAAACATAGGTACAGACAGGTCCAGCAAGCTGTGAATAAATCAACTATAGAATGGCTGCCCTCTTTCCTATAGACTGGCGTCACACAGAAACAAACATTATTTGTTCATATTGATTAAAAATAAATCAGAGAATAGTTATAGACAATATAAGTAATAGTTGACGTTTTTGCTGAATGATTAGTCATGGCTATGAATCAACTGACGGCTTCACGTCTTTCAAATATGGCCCACAGTTTTCCGGCTCTACTAAATGTTTCCGGCTTTTAATGGAAGAAACTATCAACAGCTCTGATTTCTAACCATGATTCATAGTCTAAGCTGTAACACTATATCAATAGTCGTTATCAGTCACGTAAACGTATGCAAATATTGACCAAAAAAGTTGTAAAAGCTGTCTGGAATGTCAAAAAGGATAAACAAAACTCTTTTTTAATTTATTTGCTTACCCATCCTAGCTTTATCCTAAATGTAAATTTGTCTTCTATACTTTGCACTTCACAAAAGGTAATAATGTAGTTTGAAAAAAAAAACAAATCAATTCTCGCCTTTAAGAATTTGCATCAAAACTGAAATCATGCAAGGCAGGCAAGTTTTTGTGCACATTATAGTGTAACATAACGTACTTTTGCCATTTAAACAAAATGGAAATATTCTTACAGCAGTAGTGTCTTGATGAAATGCGTATAAAACACATCATGATTGCCTAAGTATGCAACATAAAGTAATTTTATTAAAATAGAAGAACTCATAGATATTTGGGAAAAGATAATATGAACTGATGACTAGAACGTTGATGTTTGCTTTAATGAAAGCTAATTGGTCATTGCAACCAATGAATCACATAAAGAAAATATATTCTAATATTTGGAAACTAAAGCTTGGTGTTATGCATCTAAAAAGTAATAAAATAAAATCGAGATAAGATGAGACCATTGAGTACATGTAAAAAGTAAGCAACTGTAAAACAATCTTCTTTATTTAAATATTATTTGCCTATTTATTTCTGTTAACATGGAAAGTAATCTCAGCGTGTGTGTGCATATTACAAATGTTCGCAAATTTCTTCGAGACTTTCAAAATGTATAATCTCATACACATTTGAAGTTTTATTTATGAAAATTACTAATGAAATCATTGACAAACTATAACAAAAGATGAGCCCAATTTTAGAACAAATGTAAATGATGTATTTTATCACTGAACAAGCACAAACACACTATGTTGCCGTCTGTGTCACGTCGACATTGACGATGTCTTTCTGACGTGCTTCGGGGCCCATGGCAGTGACTATTTTCGAAAAGCATTTTTAACAGTATTGCAACAGACACAAGAAATGTGCTGTTTTCTACCAGACAGATAAACCGAGCTATTGTTGTGTGAATGTTATAGATAGCCTAATGTATGAGAATTTTCTTATTTTTAAATATACCATACATGCAAAAAAAAAAGAAAAAAAAGAAACAAAGGTTTAGCAGTAAATAACAGAGTTATTCAAGTAGCTACAATAGGTGACTTACCCACTTTAAACATACTATTGTAAATAATAAGTCAGTTAAGTTTAGGGATGTCAATGAGTAACCGGTTACTGGCCTGATGCACAAATATCATTTACAAAAGACAGTATTCAGTTACTCGAAAAATAGTTCCAGAAAAAATCGCACTGTAATTTTAAGACAGCTGAATTTTAAGAACATCAATGTAATTGCGTCTTTCTATTATCTTAATAAAGTTTGTTGATAGTTATTTCTAAGCTTTTGTCCCATGTGGAAAACACAAATCATTTTGTCTGACAAGCGATTCTTCTCCGTGTCTGTTTGAAGTATTTGTTTTCGTTATTCCTCCTACAATTCAATAACAATTTCATAGATGTCTAGTTCTATAAATCAATTGTCTCGTATATCTGCTTAGATAACAAATCTTGACAACACAATAAATTGTGAATAATATCACAGAATGCAAGAATGGAAAATTTTAAAAAGGCGTTGGGAAAGTCACAAGTCAGAACTCAGTAGCGTGTTCTATTCTTCTTGTAGCAAAGAAGACTGGCAATATGTGCCGAAGTTATAACGAATCGTCACGCCAGTCAGCAACCAATGCCATCCGTTGTTCTTAAAACACATGTTTCAGATTGTGCTGGTAACAAACACGAAGATCTCTGTCACTTACTTGGAGAACTTTTCTATTTAAGTGCTTTGAAATATGATTAAATCGTTTCAATGAAAACGTGTTACATCAAACGAAATGCATTACTAACTATACCAACAATTTCTTTGTAAGAATTTACCTTGTAAAGAAACTTTTCAAAAGTAACTTTGATCATAGGACCAGGTTATCAAGTTACGCCATATGTTTTTCTGAAAAATAATCCATGGTATTTTCTACTATTTGCAACAATGGAAATAATGTCAATAAACGTTATGATACGGTTATACAATAAGAAGCTCTTTTAGCGTACGTAATCCAGCATAAAAGTATCTGGTGACTTTGATTCATCAATTCATCCGGTGCCTCTTACTGAAGATGTTAATGCGTTTGAAGATACCTTCGTAAAACAAAGATGTACTATTGTGTACTCGAATTTCTTGTGTTTTCTTCCCTAAAAGAAAAACAGCAGTAAAGGTCGTTAAGAACGGTGATTGAAGAAATCTTAGTTAATCAATCAGCCCGCTTTGGTAAGACTTTTCTCTACATTCTAGAGCTTCTGTAAAGATAAAATGTACAAAATGTTAATTAGTTTTAACGGTGTTGCATCGACCGTATTTTGCCTTAAAACCAATGGTTAACTGGAATAAAGAGCATACTTGAATTTAAAGAAGGGAGTGGGCATATGAAAAAAAGAGCCCAGGACGTTAGCATTACTCGGAAAAGCATTCTTCAAACAGATCTTTGTACAAAAATGGACTTTTTTATTCACATGTGTATGTGTGAAATGTGAGATAGATACAGCAAAGGCTCACGCTTTACAACTAAAAATCCATTTGTGAAATGGCTGTAACGCATGGTTAACGCACAATCTTCACTTTGAGTACGTTTATTTCTTTTGAGGATATCATTCACTACTTTTCGTTCTTAAAACAAAACTAACATTTATGAGGACAAATTCCTACAATTTCCAAATTAGATATACCAGACACTTTTACTGTTTTCTGTTTAATTTTCGTTTTTTATTCAGATGTTTGACTTTAAATGTATTTTCTTACAGTTTAACCATAACCGATTAATTTAGTATAATCAAATGGCCTTAGGCACTGAATAAATATTTACTTAAAATATAGTTTTTAAAAGGTTTTCTTCAAAGAAGATCAACGTTTTTTGCCAACATCGATGAGCATACAGACAATGATAATGATAAATGAAACAAGGAATATCTTTTAAAAAGATGATCGGTGTAGATACAGTACAAAATTAATGCCCAATAAGTGTAAAGTTTTCGGACATTGGCAAATACTGAGTAATCGAATATCCTATTTCCATAACAGTTTAAACTATAAACAAAAAGTGTCTAGTTAATGGTAAAAGTGTCAATATCGTTTTCAGTAAAATAAAGTACAATGCAATTAAATAATTACATGTTTTATGTTGACATTGAATTTGTATTTGTTTTATGATAAATTTGCTATTCTTTAGTAATACCAAATAAAATCAGTCAGTAAAGTAATTCTTTTGTCATATCTATCATATATTTATTCCAATTAGGATATTTTTTCATGGTTAAAACGTTTTTTATATTTAATTTATGGCTGTATTAATGTTAATATTATTGTTTTATTTTCAGAGTCAATAAAAGCAACGATTACGAATTTTGCCCTAAAATTTCATAACAGAAACACTTTTAACCAATGGCAAACTTCCTTCTTCAGCTGAAGATTTTGTATCTTACAATTTCATTCGTTACAAATGTAGGTCAGACTCGATTTACAGCTACCCAGTAAAAATATTTGTACACTAAAGCAAATGTTTAACTGAAAGCTTAAATTTGTTATTTAACTTTAGTTTAGTTTTAATTAACATAGGATAGATGTTGACTTATTACTATGCCACTAAGTACTTGCTTGTTTACAGACAAAAGAAAGTTCAAATAAGACTAAATAAATGTTCTTAAAAACATGCTTGATGCTTCTTTCATGGAAAATGTTAATGCATGGATTCTGATGTTAAGTCAAGTAGAATTGAGACAGCGCTGGTACGGCTTCTTAATTAGCGTAGCGGCGTTTTATATGGAATACGGCGAGAGAAATTTTATTTGAAGAGGTCGTTTCCTTGTGCCATTAAAAGGTGTTTTATCACACTGTTTTTAAAAAAGTAGGGGAAAGCTTGACATTTCTGTAATTGCCAAATCTTTATATAATTTAGCTTTTCGGCTCAGCAGAAGCAAACAATGGGTTCCCTTTAATCAATAGATCTGTCCGCTTAATATTTGGTAAATTAAACAGTCATCTTAAACGAGTTTACCCCTTTTCATCGTATGTATTCAGCAAATCAGCCAATAGGTGTAGTTTTTCTTTTGAAATGAAGACTAAATTTGAAAGGGAAACAGATCCCGCTGTGGGCTTAGTGATCAAATTTGTCAGACAAGTAATCTTTCAGTTCCATAAATTATTATTAATCATCTATAGATATAAACACATCTTTAAAATACCTATCAATGACAGTTACGAATTCATCTCTAGAATCTTAATACCCAGTAGAGTGTTCTCGTGATATTCTACAGAATCTGTTACAGAAATAACATCGTCTTGAATGATATTTATATATTATATAAAAGAGATAGTCATTTTCTGCCTTAAAACTGTACAATAAGTCTTCGACAAGACAAAAATATTGCTGATCGTTCCGTTATTATCAATATAGTATTAAATTTGGTTGATTATTTCTCTTTGTCATCGTTTCTAGTAACTGATTATTGTCGAAAATAGTGGATAACTGTGATAGATTTTTTGCTGGAGTACTTTACAATCAACGATTTGTCAAATCCAAAACAACTCTAACGTCGTTCCTTAAAACGGTTTGTAGATTTAATTGTATTGGTACTTTTCCAAAAGTATCCAAAGTACTGATAATAACAAAACGTTTTTCTGTAAACAAAATCAAGTATGAATTTGACTGACCTTTTTGTAAAGATATTGCATCAATACTTGTGGAAGTATTACTTAAAATGCAATTACTTCCACAAGACATCAACAGTTTCAAATTAACACTTGCAATTCACAAATTGCCGCTGTCTAAGATTCAGTGGAAGAAAATCACGACAGGATCATGGGTTTATTTACACATGATTCCATTGCAGATTCCTCTGATGATAACTTATCTCTACGGCGTCATTCATTTAAAATTCAATGTTCCTTTTTCTTAATAAATGTCTAATTCCAGGTTTTGTTAAAACAGAAAAACAATAATCAATGCTTGTAAGTCTGTCTTCTCTTTTTTTTTGAAATGTAACGGTGAAATCTAAAAAGAAAAATAATTCGTAGAAACACCAAATGAAAAACATACTAAAAATTAAAAAAAAATGGAAAAAAATATTGGTAAGAAAAACAAATTGCCTCTTTATCGTGATAACGGCATGTTCTTTTGTCTGTTTGGTTGGTTTGTTTTTAGTTTTTTGTTGTTTGCCTTTGGATATTTTTTACACTTTCGATTTTTTTTTGTCTAGATGGTCAAGTGCATATCAGTAAGATTGAAAATATGGCATTGAATGCTTTTGGGATACAACCTTTTGTTTATGTAGTTGAGCCATATGTCGGACTTGTTACGTGCGCAACTTTGTGACCGAAGAAAAGTGTTTTGCTGAAAGGTTTTTCGGCGAACATACGTTCTTCTTGGTAAAAAAAACCCCTAGGTTTTAGTTAGTTTTTCATAGTGTACATTTTAAATAAAGTGTTACTACCGCTTGCAAAACTGATTGGAGTTTACAATTTTAGGTGAAGAACGAGACTTGTCGGTACACATGTCAAAAATCAATTAAAACACCGTCCAATATGTTTCTTTCAAACTCCGCCTTTTACCTGTCAAAAGTGTCATTCTGTGTACGAAATGGAAAAGCGGTTAGGAAAAATAAATATTGAGTGAAGATTTCAAGTAGCAACGCAGCGACAATTAGGACACAGCAACCTTGGCGCCGCCATGGCACACTTTTTCTGGCTGCGGGTAGATTGCAAGACGCAGTTTTATTGACAGGTATACCTTAGAAAACTGCCTCGCTGTGATTGAATGATCAGTAATGTGACAGTTTAAGCTACTGAAATAAACATCGTAACATCATTTTTACCGCTATCCGAATACGTGAAACTCGAAAAGTTTTGCAAGTGGTAATAAGAGTTTAAGTAACGCAGTACTTGAATACAAAATAGATGAATACTGGGCAAAAAAAAAAGAAAAGTCATACATACCGTTTATATCTATTTCTGTAATACTATATACTTTTCAGAAATGGGATTTTTCTTGAAGCTGATTAACATTTCATCCAAAGGAAATTGAGAACGGCTATTGTAAGACTGGAATTACCAGTCTGAAGATTAAAAGCACCCTTGAAGGAATTAAATCAGTTTTGTTTAATCAGTTGTAAAATCTCATCATTTTTGTTTCATATATACGCTTGAATTCTCCAGTACGTATGAATAATTGATTTTTGAAAATTGGATAGATTCAGCCTTAAAATGAATGTCGGAATAGCCGAAATGAGGTTGAATTGTAATGTTAACCTCAAATTTCTAAATTTTGGCAAATTGTAAAAAACAGTTTGCTTTAAGAAGCAGAAACTTCACTATGTCTAACTTTTCATGGAGGTGAATTCTCGTTTCAATCTGATTTGAAAGCTTTTAGCAAAGGGGTTAGTAAAGAATAGTCGTTCGTGCACACTCTGATCATATGTAGAATTTTCCGTGACAATTAAGATGATTCGTATATTCATCAATTTTGTTATGCTTTTTAGTCATTCCTTGAAATGTGCAGACACAAAGTGATATATCGGTGCTAAATGAGGTTTACTTCAGTCTAATGTTTACTTACAACGAACCAAATACCATATCGCCATTTAAATGATTGTTCACCAGAAAATCAGGTTCAGCTTTAGACTAGTGAGCAGTGAATTCTCTGGCAGAATTGACTTAATCAAATTCACTCTGAAAATAGCCAGTCTGGCCAGAGAATACATTAGGTTTTCGTTAAGATAGGACGTTTTATACACTGCAATGTCTCAGAGGAATTAAATAACAAAATAATTTATCATTCTCAACTCTTTGAGGGCTTCATTTCTGCCCTATCTTCATAATGAAATTTCATTTTCGTTTTGATGTTTTATTTAACCTAACCCTTGTGAGGTATTTCTGATAAAATTTGCATGACTAAGTATGCGAATTATAAGATACACTTTAACGAGGAAAGAAAAATATTAAACGTAACGCGATGTTAACTGAAACAAAATTATGCCTCATGGAAATTCTGAAATAATTCATATGTTATCCTCAATGGTTAATGAATATATAAAAGTATTTCAAAATACTATAATGCCTTTAATCAATGTAACTTTTTATATTCTTAAAGCATTAAAAAAGCCACTTGTATGCGCTATTTGGTTTTAGGACGAATGATAAACAATTCATACAGAATACTCAATATTTCAAAATACTAGAATGCCTTTAATCAATGCAACTTTTTTCTGTTAATTAAAAAGCTACTTGTATGTGCTATTTGGTTTTGGAAGAATGAGAAACCATTCATACAGAATGAGTGACGAGCTAGTTAATACTTTGTTACATATTAATGGTATGACCGGCAATGAAACACTGCAACATTAGCAAATGAGAATAATAGTGTTTTTTTTTATTTCTTCATTTTATTGTCTTCATGAAGAATGATGTAATTGAAGATGTGAAGTCTCTCTGTGTTAATAATTAATGACGGTATGACCAGAAATCGAACTTTTTAGGGGAAACTGGGAGTGAACGCACAAAAAGGAACTGTCCTCTCTTTTTTATTTATAGTTCTGATATTGGAGTTTAGTTCTTCCGAGAAAAAAAGCTTTCTGAAACAGAAAATGGTACATTTCAAATATGAATATGAATATTCATTTACTTCTTTAATTTCACAGAATACCTCACAATTTTTAACCATTTTGAAACAATGAGTAATTGAATACAAAAAAGTGCCAAAGCATTTATAAAACAATGAGTAATTGAATAAAAAACTGCCAAAAGTGCATTTATAAAATAACAAACTAATCAGTATATACTACAGTTTGTAAAAAGAAAGGAAGAAAATGCAATCATAGTAAAATCTGAAACGTCGACAAATTGCAGTTTTTAAATACAAGGTACTGCCTGTAACACAATTTGTATGTCTTGCTTGAAATAATTTGCACGTTCAAGGGGCGTGGCGTTGTAGGAAGTCTGCAACAGACTTTCATCCCGTTGAATATTTCGTTCACAAGTGACGTCTTTCGAACTCTTTCATTATGGTGTTTTCGTTATTCGTTTTCCTCTTTTCCTCCTAGTTCAGCATTTCATAAATGTCTAGTCGTACAAACTTCCAACGTTCAATTTCAAATATTCCGAAATGCAAAGGTAAGGTGTTCTTGTGATATGCATACTTTAGAAGCAATAGCAGGTACATTGTCCTTTCACGACAAAGCTATTGATTTGCTGAATGTTTTATTCGTATTACTAAGTTGTTCTTTTTTGTTGTTTTTTTGTTTTTTGTTTTTTTGCTTCTTTTTTGTCTCGAAATTTATCCTGAAGGTCATACATCAAAGTACAAAACAATGCTTCGATGCATACAATTATTTCTCTGCAGCGCATACAATAATTTCTTGTTTGTCTTTTTGAACACATCAGTAGGCACGTAATGCAATAAATCCTCGACTTAAATTACTACCGTTAAGGTTATATGTGCACGAATTATTGCATTATAAGTTAATCTTAGACAAATTCAGTACATAAAACGAATGATGCAATCTAATAAAACATATTTCCATTAATGAATAAAATTCAGGGGCATTATTTATTTGACAGACCCAGTCTGAGACCATCTATTTTATATTGGATTTTCTGTCAGTCTTTCATGGATTAAAGTATGTTTCTACTTTGCTTTGCATGACTAGACAAATTTTGTACGTAAAACCGAAAATAGTCCTGACTTAGTCATTTTAACAGTATTGGACAGGCTAAAATTCCTACAACATATAATGACTGAAGCAGGATGATACCCGTAAGGCAATTTTTAAATGTTTAATGAATTTCTGTTTTCTATATTCTTTCGAAAAAAAAAACAGAAAAAACACCAGTTCCGGGTTTTACTGTAAATTTAAGTTCCTGTAATTTTATGTTTTTAGTGTTGAGTGTTCCGCAGAAGTAAGTGCGAAGCAGATATTAACATACTGAAAATGGAAAACATTTCAGTCTGTTCCTTTCCACAGTTTCAGGTATATTTTACACCCTGATATATTCAGTTTATCAAATATCGTTTTTTTTAATTAAGAAGAGTTAAGATGTTCTTCTATTTAAACAGTAGGACCTATGTTTTTAATCATATTCTAAAATATAGATATATATCACACAACAAACTCGCAACTGCTGCCTACTACTTGTTACCATACGTGTAATCGATGACCTCATAATGATGAACTACTGTACCTCTTGTAAGTCAGACTGAGATAAAACGAATACAAAAGTAACTTCAAAACTCTCTATTTTCTGAAATTGAAAAAAAAAACGCAATGTCAAATTCGATTACATTGTGGATAATCTAGGACACGGCCCATTAAACATGTATTCTAGACTTTCTTTTTAGCTTCATGAGTACGAAATTAGGCCAGTCAGAATTACATTATAATTAAGGAGGGCTATTTATGTTTATCATTTGTTTTAAAACATCAGTATTAAGAGCCGGATGCCAGATTTATAACAAATAGACTAGTTTGTTGTTTTATTTTTCCCACAGGAATAAATGACATCAGAATTTAGTCAATATTTCAGATAACCTTAACTTGGACTTCTCGATTATCTGTGTCACAGGTACAGCATCAACCAGTTTTATATGCTTAGCCAATATTGGCATCTGATGATTATGTAAGCTACTAGGTTTTAGCCTTTTTTAATCGTCTTTTTAGCGTCTTTCAGTTCATTTTCCTATCAGATACAATTGTTTTTCTGACAGTGTAAATTGCACCGGTTCATTTTAAGAATGTAATCTGCAGATTAAAAGTTGGCGTTCATTAAGATGAAATGCATGTTCTGTTTCTTTCAGCTCTACGTGTACACTCTAACGTTGAGATATGCAGATTTCACATTTCCACGAAGGGAGAAAATATAGTCGCCGCCTTGTCCGTCCTTTAGTCTGTCCGTCCGTCAGTCACACTCTTGTCCGGAGAATAACTTGACAAATACTTTGAAGGAATTTGAAACTTAACACATTGATAGAGACCAGTGAGAGGAAGTGCAATATCCAAGAACCATAATTCTATCTTGATTATGTTTTTTAATCATCTCCCTTAAGTAAATAATGCTTGTCCGGAATTTAACTCCTAAATTGTTCATGATATCTCATTGAAACTGCACACAGTCATATCTTTTAAAGGTTATTTCTTTTTTCCACCGGAAAAAAATAGATCCGGCCATTATCCTCTCCTTTTTTCGGATTAAATTCCATACATGGAAATTGCAAAATCAGTTACAATTGTCAGTCGTGTAAAAATGTAAATATTAGATGTAGCGTTTTCAATGTGATAGTGTTAAGTATGGAAAGTACATTCTACAATTTACATGACAAGACTTGATTTTTGGTAGCGGCTAATCCCCATAAACGATACTCCTTTTGTCTTCAAAGGGAACATCAAGATGGAAAAATTGATGACGATATTGTCTGCTAAGTATTTAATTGAAATATGACCACAACACGTCTTAATAGTGGCGAACACTTTATTAACACGTATTTTTCTAGAGCCCATTTACACGGAGACGGAAAAGATTATTTAAAACGTAGAACACGAGAACTTGGCATTACAAATTATATTTCTTTCAAAATATTATAAATAATAATTAATGACATTGAATAAATTATTATCCAATATCATTTTTTTAATAAATATACTCAGTACAATAAGTAAACTGAATACATTATTCTTGATACTGATAGTTTTTGTACAAGTTTTTACGGATATCGATTTAATACAAAATTCCATAGTGTCTTTATGCACGAAAGAATAAGTATGCACATTTTTTATCCCTTACCGTATATATAATTTTTTTTTCATCTTATAGAAAATTGGCCAATAAAATTCATATGCAGTTTATCAAGAACTGATGCCCCAAGAGTTGAAAGGTCAATGTCATAGGCCTTACAAATTGTACAAGATATTAGTGTGTGGGATCCTGCAGTGAAATTTATTTAGACATGGAATTAGGGTGTCTTTTTTGAAATTGCTTTTGAATGATTTGCTGTCTATCTTACAGATATTGCCAACAACTTAAACATGAGAATATTCAAAAAAAATATTCCACGATGATAAATGTCTAATCTCAAACACACTATGCGCAAAAATAAGTCTGTTCTTACTGAGTTTGATTATTCATAAGACATATGTTGTACAAAGTCTTCACTTAAATCATGTAAGTGAAAAAGGTATAAGGATTTCATTAAATATTATACTAGTCATTAAAAATATTTTCTCAATTAAATATTAAAATAAAATTTCATTAAAAGAGAAATAAAGAAAGCTTCTTGCTTTGTTTTCAAGAACATCACTCTGATAAAGATAAATATCACTGACAATATTTAATTTCGATGGAATTAAAACAACAGAGTGATTAATCACACTGTTTAGTGTTTTTTTTTAATTAAATGACATTCTGAAAGGTGACATGTGAATATGAATCTTTCGTCAACGAAAGCGACTCTCTCTTTACTGCTTAGTTAGTTTTTTTCCCCAGGAGACCATTCAAAATAATGAAACATACCCGGTTGGACAATGTATTATTATTAGTAGTAGTAGAAGTAATAGTAGCAGTAGAAGTAGTAGTAGTAGTAGTAGTAGTAGAAGTAGAAGTAGTTATATTGTTTGGTAAAATGTATAAAATGGAAACTGGCATTTGTTCTAACGGAATGAAATATCCATGCTACACAGGTGTCTTTTCGATTTTTACGTCCGCAAGCTGTCAGACACAGTTGACAAGCAACAACAACAACAGGTCAGTACATACGCATTAGTTAATAAACGTAGGATTTTGGTCAATGTTTTCTTTTTCTTTTATTTTTTTTTAATATCATAAGTAGGATTTTACATATTTGCTTTTCATATTCATTTTCAGATGTATATTAAATTACAATACATATTTTCATAACCTCCACAAGAAGTCACACTTAAAACATAAGATGGTCAAACAAGAAAATTCTCTTAAACGAGTCATACGAGAGGGGTTGAATGAGTTTATAACAGATAAACATATGAAGCACTTACTGATACAAGTTTAATTCTTTTTAAAATAAATATAGTAGTTATATGTGTAAAGAATAGTGTTTTTTTTTCCTTTTATCTTCTTGCATAGTCATACAACATGTGGAAAGTACACAGTCTAACACTGCATTACACATATTTTTATTGAAGAAAAATATTGACAACCACATTTAGACGTTTTCGGCACCTTGATATCAACATCTACACCAGCATCGTGTTTGGTGGGTTAGTCATATGTTAGTCTGTTAGTCATATCAATACCGTCTATGTACACAGAGACCATCAAGGATATCATTATTCATCAGACGATAGAATTCTGATTTAGACGCTAAAGTAAAATTGCTAAACCGATTCATTTGTCAAAATCCAATTCGCTTCGATAAGGTCCTGTCTGACCAAACAGTGAATTAAGTTTTCGGCAAGGAAGGGAGTATCTATAATGTGATATTCTCTTAGGTATTTATAAAGTCAGCTGTCATATCCAACCTATAGTTTTGTCAAAGTAACTTAAGATTCTCATTCCTAAGAGGGTTCTCTTTCTGCCTTATCTAAATAATGAAATAAATAGCTGTTATTGGTTCGCTTGGAACTGCGCCATCGTCGCCATTTTATCGACTGGTCATCGGAATTACTAAAAAAGACTTGGAGATTGTATTCATTGGTGTAGAACTACTCTTTTAATCCCTATTTACTTTGATGCAAATTTTAAATGGTCACTGTTTTTACCTCGCAGTGTTTTTCGCCTGAAAACTTAAGTTCAAACACACTTCATATGATATCTGGCTAATTCTGCCCTCAGATATTAATTCTGGCAAAATACGTTATGTTAATTATCAGTCAGGATAGAGTACGGAATGAGAAACATTTAATGTGAGGTAACTTTAATGATTAAGCTTTACTGTATTAATATGTGCCGAGTGATTTTTGATTAACCATTCATCTTCGAATGAAAGGGAGACAATGCTAACACATGACAGATCGAATTATGAATATTTTATCATTCTCTTGATAATGTTAGGATAGTAATCACTGTAGCATTTACAAATGAGGAACAGAAAGTGTCATTTTATTTGATTACTACTTTATGTTGAGGCCAAAAGTAAACATTTCATACCCTGTGTTGAATTTATTTGTGAAAGTTTAATCATAAATACTATTGTCGAGAGAGGGAAATGATATAAAATGACTTTAGGATGATTCGATCATTTATTCAGTTCAAACTTTTCTAACTTAGATCGAACTCCCTCAAACCACACTTTGCTATCGACGGAAGTCCAGTGTGTGGTAACTGGTAATAACTTTTTATGCTTCCGAAGTAGCTGCCAGTTGCCAGTTCACTATATGTTCATAATTCATGATTCTTGTCGAACTGGCATCTGGCTGCCGGTTCCCAGTTGCCAATTCGTGATCTTTAACGAATTGGCATCTGGCTGCCAGTTGCCAGTTGGGTTAATATCAAACATTTATGATAAATGTTGAATTGGCATCTGGCTACCAATTGACAGTTGGCGATTTACAAGTTTTGACGAATTGGCATCTGGCTGCAAGTTGCCAGTTCACTCTATGTTCATAATTAATAATTCTTGTCGAACTGGCGTCTGGCTGCCAGTTGCCAATTGCCAATACGCGATCTTTAACGAATTGACATCCGGCTGCCAGCTGCCAATTGGTTTAATATCATAATTTATGATGTCTTTAATCAATCCAACTTTTTCTATTCATTAAAAAAGCTACTTGTATGTGCTATTTGCTTTTGGAAGAATGAGAAACCATTCATACAGAATGAGTGACGAGCTAGTTAATACTTTGTTACATATTATTGGTATGAGGGCAATGAAACACTGCAACTTTAGCAAATGAGAAATATTTAGTGATTTTTTTATTTCTTCATTTTATTGTCTTCATGAAGAATGCTGTAATGGAAGATGTGAAGTCTCTCTGTGTTAATAATTAATGACGGTATGACCAGAAATCGAACTTTTTAGGGGAAACTGGGAGTGAACGCACAAAAAGGAACTGTCCTCTCTTTTTTTATTTATAGTTCTGATATTGGAATTTATTTCTTCCGAGACAAAAAAAGCTTTCTGAATCAGAAAATGGTAGGCAAATTTTCAATATGAATATTCATTTACTTATTCAATTTCACAGAATATCTCACAATTTTTAACCATTTTGAAAGAATGAGCAATTGAATAAAAAAGTGCCAAAAGTGCATTTATAAAATAACAAATCACTAATCAGTATATACACAGTTTGTAAAAAGAAAGTAAGAAAATGCAGTCATAGTAAAATCTGAAACGTCGACAAATTGTAGTTTTTAAATACAATGTACTGCCTGTAACACAATTTGTATGCCTTGCTTGAAACAATTTCAGGTTTAATTTTAGGGAGTCTGCAACAGACACTAATCCAGTTGAATATTTCGTTCACAAGTGACGTCTTTCGAACTCTTTTATTTTGGTGTTTTCGTTTTTCCTTTACCTCCTAGTTCAGCATTTCATAAATGTCTAGTCGTACAAACTTGTAACGTTCAATTTCAAATATTCCGAAATGGAAAGGTAAGGTGTTCTTGTGATATGCATACTTTAGAAGCAATAGCAGGTACATTGTCCTTTCACGACAAAGCTATTGATTTGCTGAATGTTTTGTTCGTATTACAAAGTTGTTCTTTTTTGTTTTTTGTTGTTTTTTGTTGTTGTTTGTTTTTTGGCTTCTTTTTTGTCTCGAAATTGTTCCTGAAGGTCATACATCAAAGTACAAAACAATGCTTCGATGCATACAATTATTTCTCTGCAGCGCAAACAATAATTTCTTGTTTGTCTTTTTGAACACATCAGTAGGCACGTAATGCAATAAATCCTCGACTTAAATTACTACCGTTAAGGTTATATGTGCACGAATTATTGCATTATAACTTAATCTTAGACAAATTCAGTACATAAAACGAATGATGCAATCTAATAAAACATATTTCCATCAATGAATAAAATTCAGGGGCATTATTTATTTGACAGACCCAGTCTGAGACCATCTATTTTATATTGGATTTCTGTCAGTCTTTCATGGATTAAAGTATGTTTCCACTTTGCTTTGCATGACTAAACAAATTTTGTACGTAAAACCGAAAATAGTCCTGACTCAGTCATTTTAACAGTATTGGACAGGCTAAAATTCCTACAACATATGACTGAAGCAGGATGATAACTGTAAGGCAATTTTCAAATGTTTAGTGAATTTCTGTCTTCTATATTCTTTCGAATAAACGAAAAAAGAAAGAAAAAACACCAGTTCCGTGTTTTACTGTAAATTTAAGTTCCTGTAATTTTATGTTTTTAGTGTTGAGTGTTTCGCAAAAGTCAGTGCGAAGCATATCTTAACATACTGAAGTTGGAAAACATTTCAATGTCTTCCTTTCAAATGTATACAAAGTTTCAGGTATATTTTACACCCTGATATAATTCAGTTTATTAAATATCGTTTTTTTTTAATTAAGAAGAGTTAAGATTTTCTTCAATTTAAACGGTAAGACCTATGTTTTTAATCATATTCCAAAAATATAGATATATATCACACAACAAACTAGCAACTGTTGCCTACTACTTGTTACCATACGTGTAATCGATGACCTTATAATGATGAACTAGTGTACCTCTTGTAAGTCAGACTGAGATAAAACGAATACAAAAGTAACTTCAAAACTCTCTATTTTCTGAAATTGAAAAAAAAAACGCAATGTCAAATTCGATTACATTGTGGATAATCTAGGACACGGCCCATTAAACATGTATTCTAGACTTTCTTTTTAGCTTCATGAGTACGAAATTAGGCCAGTCAGAGTTACATTATAATTAAGGAGGGCTATTTATGTTTATCATTTGTTTTAAAACATCAATATTAAGAGCCGGATGCCAGATTTATAACAAATAGACTAGTTTGTTGTTTTATTTTTCCCACAGGAATAAATGACATCAGAATTTAGTCAATATTTCAGAAAACCTTAACTTGGACTTCTCGATTATCTGTGTCACAGGTACAGCATCAACCAGTTTTATATGCTTAGCCAATATTGGCATCTGATGATTATGTAAGCTACTAGGTTTTAGCCTTTTTTAATCTGCGTCTTTTAGTTCATTTTCCTATCAGATACAATTGTTTTTCTGACAATGTAAATTGCACCGGTTCATTTTAAGAATGTAATCTGCAGATTAAAAGTTGGCGTTCATTAAGATGAAATGCATGTTCTGTTTCTTTCAGCTCTACGTGTACACTCTAACGTTGAGATATGCAGATTTCACATTTCCACGAAGGGAGAAAATATAGTCGCCGCCTTGTCCGTCCTTTAGTCTGTCCGTCCGTCAGTCACACTCTTGTCCGGAGAATAACTTGACAAATACTTTGAAGGAATTTGAAACTTAACACATTGATAGAGACCAGTGAGAGGAAGTGCAATATCCAAGAACCATAATTCTATCTTGATTATGTTTTTTAATCATCTCCCTTAAGTAAATAATGCTTGTCCGGAATTTAACTCCTAAATTGTTCATGATATCTCATTGAAACTGCACACAGTCATATCTTTTAAATGTTTTATTGAAAAAGGTTATTTCTTTTTTTCCACCGGAAAAAAATAGATCCGGCCATTATCCTCTCCTGTTTTCGGATTAAATTCCATACATGGAAATTGCACAAACAGTTACAATTGTCAGTCGTGTAAAAATGTAAATATTAAATGTAGTGTTTTCATTGTGATAGTGTTAAGTATGGAAAGTACATTCTACAATTTACATGACAAGACTTGATTTTTGGTAGCGGCTAATCCCCATTAACGACACTCCTTTTGTCTTCAAAGGGAACATCAAGATAGAAAAATTGATGACGATATTGTTTGCTAAGTATTTAATTGAAATATGACCACAACACGTCTTAATAGTGGCGAACATTTGATTAACACGTATTTTTCTAGAACCCATTAACACGGAGACGGAAAAGATTATTTAAAACGTAGAACACGAGAACTTGGCATTACAAATTATATTTCTTTCAAAATATTATAAATAATAATTAATGACATTGAATAAATTATTATCCAATATCATTTTTTTAATAAATATACTCAGTACAATAAGTAAACTGAATACATTATTCTTGATACTGATAGTTTTTGTACAAGTTTTGACGGATATCGATTTAATACAAAATTCCATAGTGTCTTTATGCACGAAAGAATAAGTATGCACATTTTTTATCCCTTACCGTATATATAAATTTTTTTTCATCTTATAGAAAATTGGCCAATAAAATTCATATGCAGTTTATCAAGAACTGATGCCCCAAGAGTTGAAAGGTCAATGTCATAGGCCTTACAAATTGTACAAGATATTAGTGTGTGGGATCCTGCAGTGAAATTTATTTAGACAAGGAATGAGGGTGTCTTTTTTGAAATTGCTCTTGAATGATTTGCTGTCTATCTTACAGATATTGCCAACAACTTAAACATGAGAATATTCAAAAAAAATATTCCACGATGATAAATGTCTAATCTCAAACACACTAAGCGCAAAAATAAGTCTGTTCTTACTGAGTTTGATTATTCATAAGACATATGTTGTACAAAGTCTTCACTTAAATCATGTAAGTGAAAAAAGTATAAGGATTTCATTAAATATTATACTAGTCATTAAAAATATTTTCTCAATTAAATATTAAAATAAAATTTCATTAAAAGAGAAATAAAGAAAGCTTCTTGTTTTGTTTTCAAGAACATCACTCTGATAAAGATAAATATCACTGACAATATTTAATTTCGATGAAATTAACACAACAGAGTGATTAATCACACTGTTTAGTGTTTTTTTAATTAAATTACATTCTGAAAAGTGACATGTGAATATGAATCTTTCGTTAACGAAAGCGACTCTCACTTTACTGCTTAGTTAGTTTTTTTCCCCAGGAGACCATTCAAAATAATGTAACATACCCGGTTAGACAATGTATTATTATTATTAGTAGTAGAAGTAATAGTAACAGTAGAAGTAGTAGTAGTAGTAGTAGTAGAAGTAGAAGTAGTTATATTGTTTGGTAAAATGTATAAAATGGAAACTGGCATTTGTTCTAACGGAATGAAATATCCATGCTACACAGGTGTCTGTTCGGTTTTTTACGTCCGCAAGCTGTCAGACACAGTTGACAAGCAACAACAACAACAGATCAGTACATACGCATTAGTAAATAAACGTAGGATTTTGGTCAATGTTTTCTTTTTCTTTTATTTTTTTTAATATCATAAGTAGGATTTTACATATTTGTTTTTCATATTCATTTTCAGATGTATATTAAATTACAATACATAATTTCATAACCTCCACATGAAGTCACACTTAAAACATAAGATGGTCAAACAAGAAAATTCTCTTAAACGTCATACGAGAGGGGTTGAATGAGTTTATAACAGATAAACATATGAAGCACTTACTGATACAAGTTTAATTCTTTTTTAAATAAATATAGTAGTTATATGTGTGAAGAATAGTGTTTTTTTTTCCTTTTATCTTCTTGCATAGTCATACAACATGTGGAAAGTACACAGTCTAACACTGCATTACACATATTTTTATTGAAGAAAAATATTGACAACCACATTTAGACGTTTGTCGGCACCTTGATATCAACATCTACACCAGCATCGTGTTTGGTGGGTTAAGTTCACTGTTAGTCATATCAATACCGTCTATGTACACAGAGACCATCAAGGATATCATTATTCATCAGACGATCGAATTCTGATTTAGACGCTGTAGTAAAATTGCTAAACCGATTCATTTGTCAAAATCCAATTCACTTCGATAAGGTCCTGTCTGACCAAACAGTGAATTAAGTTTTCGGCAAGGAAGAGAGTATCTATAATGTGATATTCTCTTAGGTATTTATAAAGTCAGCTGTCATATCCAACCTATAGTTTTGTCAAAGTTACTTAATATTCTCATTCCTAAGAGGGTTCTCTTTCTGCCTTATCTAAATAATGAAATAAATAGCTGTTATTTGTTCGCTTGGAACTGCGCCATCGTCGCCATTTTATCAACTGGTCATCGGAATTACTAAAAAAGACTGAGAGATTGTATTCATTAGTTTAGAACTACTCTTTTAATCCCTATTTACTTTGATGCAAATTTTAAATGGTCACTGTTTTTACCTCGAAGTGTTTTTCGCCTGAAAACTTAAGTTTAAACACACTTCATATGATATCTGGCTAATTCTGCCCTCAGATAGTAATTCTGGCAAAATACGTTATGTTAATTATCAGTCAGGATAGAGTACGAAATGAGAAACATTTAGTGTGAGGCAACTTTAATGATTAAGCTTTATTGTATTAATATGTGCCGAGTGATTTTTTATTAACCATTCATCTTCGAATGAAAGGGAGACAATGCTTACACATGATAGATCGAATAATGAATATTTTGTCATTCTCTTGATAATGTTAGGATAGTAATCACTGTAGCATTTACAAATGAGGACCAGAAAGTGTCATTTTATTTGATTACTACTTTATGTGGAGGCCAAAAGTAAACATTTCATACCCTGTGTTGAATTTATTTGTGACAGTTTAATCATAAATACTATTGTCGAGAGAGGGAAATGATATAAATTGATTTTAGGATGATTCGATCATTAATTCAGTTCAAACTTTTCTAACTTAGATCGAACTCCCTCAAACCACACTTTGCTATTGACGGAAGTCCTGTGTGTGGTAGCTGGTAATAACTTTTTATGCTTCCGAAGTGGCTGCCAGTTGCCAGTTCACTATATGTTCATAATTCATGATTCTTGTCGAACTGGCATCTGGCTGCCGGTTCCCAGTTGCCAATTCGTGATCTTTAACGAATTGGCATCTGGCTGCCAGTTGCCAGTTGGGTTAATATCAATAATTTATGATAAATGTCGAATTGGCATCTGGCTACCAATTGACAGTTGGAGATTTACAAGTTTTGACGAATTGGCATCTGGCTGCAAGTTGCCAGTTCACTCTATGCTCATAATTAATAATTCTTGTCGAACTGGCGTCTGGCTGCCAGTTGCCAGTTGCCAATTCGCGATCTTTAACGAATTGACATCTGGCTGCCTGTTGCCAATTCGTTTAATATCAATAATTTATGAAAAATGTCTTTAATCAATGCAACTTTTTCTATTCATTAAAAAAGCTACTTCTATGTGCTATTTGCTTTTGGAAGAATGAGAAACCATTCATACAGAATGAGTGACGAGCTAGTTAATACTTTGTTACATATTATTGGTATGAGGGCAATGAAACACTGCAACGTTAGCAAATGAGAAATAGTTAGTGATTTTTTTTATTTCTTCATTTTATTGTCTTCATGAAGAATGATGTAATGGAAGATATGAAGTCGAACTTTTTAGGGGAAACTGGGAGTGAACGCACAAAAAGGAACTGTCCTCTCTTTTTTTATTTATAGTTCTGATATTGGAATTTATTTCTTCCGAGAAAAAAAGCTTTCTGAATCAGAAAATGGTAGGCAAATATGAATATGAATATTCATTTACTTATTCAATTTCACAGAATATCTCACAATTTTTAACCATTTTGAAAGAATGAGCAATTGAATAAAAAAGTGCCAAAAGTGCATTTATAAAATAACAAATCACTAATCAGTATATACACAGTTTGTAAAAAGAAAGTAAGAAAATGCTGTCATAGTAAAATCTGAAACGTCGACAAATTGTAGTTTTTAAATACAATGTACTGCCTGTAACACAATTTAAAATAATAAATTTGAAATAATTTGCAGATTTAAGGGGTGTGGCGTTGTAGGGAGTCTGCAACAGACTTTCATCCCGTTGAATATTTCGTTAACAAGTGACGTTCTTCGAACTCTTTCATTATGGTCTTTTTGTTTTTCCTTTTCCTCTTTTCCTCCTAGTTCAGCATATCATAAATGTCTAGTCGTACAAACTTTCAACGTTCAATTTCAAATATTCCGAAATGCAAAGGTAAGGTGTTCTTGTGATATGCATACTTTAGAAGCAATAGCAGGTACATTGTCCTTTCACGACAAAGCTATTGATTTGCTGAATGTTTTGTTCGTATTACAAAGTTGTTCTTTTTTGTTTTTTGTTGTTTTTTTTGTTGTTGTTTGTTTTTTGGCTTCTTTGTTTTGTCTCGAAATTTATCCTGAAGGTCATACATCAAAGTACAAAACAATGCTTTGATGCATACAATTATTTCTCTGCAGCGCAAACAAAAATTTCTTGTTTGTCTTTTTGAACACATCAGAAGGCACGTAATGCAATAAATCCTCGACTTAAATTACTACCGTTAAGGTTATATGTGCACGAATTATTGCATTATAAGTAAGTTAATCTTAGACAAATTCAGTACATAAAACGAATGATGCAATCTAAAAAAACATATTTCCATCAATGAATAAAATTCAGGGGCATTATTTATTTGACAGACCCAGTCTGAGACCATCTATTTTATATTGGATTTTCTGTCAGTCTCTCATGGATTAAAGTATGTTTCTACTTTGCTTTGCATGACTAGACAAATTTTGTACGTAAAACCGAAAATAGTCCTGACTCAGTCATTTTAACAGTATTGGACAGGCTAAAATTCCTCCAACATATGACTGAAGCAGGATGATACCCGTAAGGCAATTTTTAAATGTTTAGTGAATTTCTGTCTTCTATATTCTTTCGAATAAAAAAAAACAGAAAAAACACCAGTTCCGTGTTTTACTGTAAATTTAAGTTCCTGTAATTTTATGTTTTTAGTGTTTAGTGTTCCGCAGAAGTAAGTGCGAAGCATATCTTAACATACTGAAGTTGGAAAACATTTCAATGTCTTCCTTTCAAATGTATACAAAGTTATATAAAATCTCAAAGTATATTTTACACCCTGATATAATTCAGTTTATTAAATATCGTTTTTTTTTTAATTAAGAAGAGTTAAGATTTTCTTCAATTTAAACGGTAAGACCTATGTTTTTAATCATATTCTAAAATATAGATATATATCACACAACAAACTAGCAACTGTTGCCTACTACTTGTTACCATACGTGTAATCGATGACCTTATAATGATGAACTAGTGTACCTCTTGTAAGTCAGACTGAGATAAAACGAATACAAAAGTAACTTCAAAACTCTCTATTTTCTGAAATTGAAACAAAAACGCAATGTCAAATTTGATTACATTGTGGATAATCTAGGACACGGCCCATTAAACATGTATTCTAGACTTTCTTTTTAGCTTCATGAGTACGAAATTAGGCCAGTCAGAATTACATTATAATTAAGGAGGGCTATTTATGTTTATCATTTGTTTTAAAACATCAATATTAAGAGCCGGATGCCAGATTTATAACAAATAGACTAGTTTGTTGTTTTATTTTTCCCACAGGAATAAATGACATCAGAATTTAGTCAATATTTCAGAAAACCTTAACTTGGACTTCTCGATTATCTGTGTCACAGGTACAGCATCAACCAGTTTTATATGCTTAGCCAATATTGGCATCTGATGATTATGTAAGCTACTAGGTTTTAGCCTTTTTTAATCTGCGTCTTTCAGTTCATTTTCCTATCAGATACAATTGTTTTTCTGACAATGTAAATTGCACCGGTTCATTTTAAGAATGTAATCTGCAGATTAAAAGTTGGCGTTCATGAAGATGAAATGCATGTTCTGTTTCTTTCAGCTCTACGTGTACACTCTAACGTTGAGATATGCAGATTTCACATTTCCACGAAGGGAGAAAATATAGTCGCCGCCTTGTCCGTCCTTTAGTCTGTCCGTCCGTCAGTCACACTCTTGTCCGGAGAATAACTTGACAAATACTTTGAAGGAATTTGAAACTTAACACATTGATAGAGACCAGTGAGAGGAAGTGCAATATCCAAGAACCATAATTCTATCTTGATTATGTTTTTTAATCATCTCCCTTAAGTAAATAATGCTTGTCCGGAATTTAACTCCTAAATTGTTCATGATATCTCATTGAAACTGCACACAGTCATATCTTTTAAATGTTTTATTGAAAAAGGTTATTTCTTTTTTTCCACCGGAAAAAAATAGATCCGGCCATTATCCTCTCCTGTTTTCGGATTAAATTCCATACATGGAAATTGCACAAACAGTTACAATTGTCAGTCGTGTAAAAATGTAAATATTAAATGTAGTGTTTTCAATGTGATAGTGTTAAGCATGGAAAGTACATTCTACAATTTACATGACAAGACTTGATTTTTGGTAGCGGCTAATCCCCATTAACGACACTCCTTTTGTCTTCAAAGGGAACATCAAGATAGAAAAATTGATGACGATATTGTTTGCTAAGTATTTAATTGAAATATGACCACAACACGTCTTAATAGTGGCGAACATTTGATTAACACGTATTTTTCTAGAACCCATTAACACGGAGACGGAAAAGATTATTTAAAACGTAGAACACGAGAACTTGGCATTACAAATTATATTTCTTTCAAAATATTATAAATAATAATTAATGACATTGAATAAATTATTATCCAATATCATTTTTTTTAATAAATATACTCAGTACAATAAGTAAACTGAATACATTATTCTTGATACTGATAGTTTTTGTACAAGTTTTGACGGATATCGATTTAATACAAAATTCCATAATAGTGTCTTTATGCACGAAAGAATAAGTATGCACATTTTTTATCCCTTACCGTATATATAAAAATTTTTTCATCTTATAGAAAATTGGCCAATAAAATTCATATGCAGTTTATCAAGAACTGATGCCCCAAGAGTTGAAAGGTCAATGTCATAGGCCTTACAAATTGTACAAGATATTAGTGTGTGGGATCCTGCAGTGAAATTTATTTAGACAAGGAATGAGGGTGTCTTTTTTGAAATTGCTCTTGAATGATTTGCTGTCTATCTTACAGATATTGCCAACAACTTAAACATGAGAATATTCAAAAAAAAATATTCCACGATGATAAATGTCTAATCTCAAACACACTAAGCGCAAAAATAAGTCTGTTCTTACTGAGTTTGATTATTCATAAGACATATGTTGTACAAAGTCTTCACTTAAATCATGTAAGTGAAAAAGGTATAAGGATTTCATTAAATATTATACTAGTCATTAAAAATATTTTCTCAATTAAATATTAAAATAAAATTTCATTAAAAGAGAAATAAAGAAAGCTTCTTGCTTTGTTTTCAAGAACATCACTCTGATAAAGATAAATATCACTGACAATATTTAATTTCGATGAAATTAACACAACAGAGTGATTAATCACACTGTTTAGTGTTTTTTTTTTAATTAAATTACATTCTGAAAAGTGACATGTGAATATGAATCTTTCGTCAACGAAAGCGACTCTCACTTTACTGCTTAGTTAGTTTTTTTCCCCAGAAGATCATTCAAAATAATGTAACATACCCGGTTAGACAATGTATTATTATTAGTAGTAGTAGATGTAATAGTAACAGTAGAAGAAGTAGTAGTAGTAGTAGTAGAAGTAGTTATATTGTTTGGTAAAATGTATAAAATGGAAACTGGCATTTGTTCTAACGGAATGAAATATCCATGCTACACAGGTGTCTGTTCGGTTTTTTACGTCCGCAAGCTGTCAGACACAGTTGACAAGCAACAACAACAACAGATCAGTACATACGCATTAGTTAATAAACGTAGGATTTTGGTCAATGTTTTCTTTTTCTTTTATTTTTTTTAATATCATATGTAGGATTTTACATATTTGCTTTTCATATTCATTTTCAGATGTATATTAAATTACAATACATATTTTCATAACCTCCACAAGAAGTCACACTTAAAACATAAGATGGTCAAACAAGAAAATTCTCTTAAACGAGTCATACGAGAGGGGTTGAATGAGTTTATAACAGATAAACATATGAAGCACTTACTGATACAAGTTTAATTCTTTTTAAAATAAATATAGTAGTTATATGTGTAAAGAATAGTGTTTCTTTCCTTTTATCTTCTTGCATAGTCATACAACATGTTGAAAGTACACAGTCTAACACTGCATTACACATATTTTTATTGAAGAAAAATATTGACAACCACATTTAGACGTTTGTCGGCACTTTGATATCAACATCTACACCAGCATCATGTTTGTTGGGTTAAGTTCAGTGTTAGTCATATCAATACCGTCTATGTACACAGAGACCATCAAGGATATCATTATTCATCAGACGATAGAATTCTGATTTAGACGCTATAGTAAAATTGCTAAACCGATTCATTTGTCAAAATCCAATTCACTTCGATAATGTCCTGTCTGACCAAACAGTGAATTAAGTTTTCGGCAAGGAAGAGAGTATCTATAATGTGATATTCTCTTAGGTATTTATAAAGTCAGCTGTCATATCCAACCTATAGTTTTGTCAAAGTAACTTAAGAGTCTCATTCCTAAGAGGGTTCTCTTTCTGCCTTATCTAAATAATGAAATAAATAGCTGTTATTTGTTCGCTTGGAACTTCACCATCGTCGCCATTTTATCGATTGGTCATCGGAATTACTAAAAAAGACTGGGAGATTGTATTCATTAGTTTAGAACTACTCTTTTAATCCCTATTTACTTTGATGCAAATTTTAAATGGTCACTGTTTTTACCTCGAAGTGTTTTTCGCCTGAAAACTAACGTTCAAAGACACTTCTTATGATATCTGGCTTATTCTGCCCTCAGATATTAATTCTAGCAAAATACGTTATGTTAATTATCAGTCAGGATAGAGTACGGAACGAGAAACATTTAATGTGAGGCAACTTTAATGATAAACCTTTATTGTATTAATACGTGTCGAGTTATTTTTGATTAACCACTTATCTTTGAATGAAAGGGAGACAATGCTAACACATGACAGATCGAATTATGAATATTTTATCATTCTCTTGATAATGTTAGGATAGTAATCACTTGCATTTACAAATGAGGAACAGAAAGTGTCATTTTATTTGTTTACTACTTTATGTGGAGGCCAAAAGTAAACATTCCATACCCTGTGTTGAAGTTATTTGTGACAGTTTAATCATAAATACTATTGTCGAGAGAGGGACATGATATAAAATGATTTAAGTTTGATTCGATCATTTATGCTGTTTCAACTTCACTAACTTAGATTGAACTCCCTCAAACCATACTTTGTTATCGATGGAAGTCCAGTGTGTGGTAGTTGGTAATAACTTTTTATGCTTCCGAAGGAGGGTATATAGTTTTTTACTTGTCCGTCTGTCAGTCCGTCATTCCGGCAGTCCGTCATTTAACATTGCCCATAACTTCCTTATTAGTGAATGGATTTACTTCATACATAAACATAACACCCCTTTTGACAAGACCTTCACACTGACATATTTTTGTATAACTTAGACCCCTGAATAACCTTAACCTCAATGGTCTAATTGTCAGAAAAATTAAATATTGCCCATAACTTCATTATAAGTAAATGGCTTTACTTCATACTTGAACACAACACCCCTTTTGACAATACCTTCCAAATTGCGTATATTTAAATGACCTTAATCTCAAAGTTCCAGTTGTCAAAAAATCCTTAATATAACCAAAGCTTTCTTATTACCGAACAAATTTAGTTCATGTTAGCACACAACAACCCTTTGGGAGAAATCTTCAAAATGCATATATTTTTTTTACTTCGACTCCTACTCAATCTTGACCTTGAGGTTGAATTGTCAAAAAAAAACACTTCATTTGAAGTATTTAAAATTTATCTTCATCTGGTCACAAATATCTTTTTAAACTTGACCCCTAAATGACCTACACCTTGAGGTCAAATTGTCAGCAACAAAAATATACTTCTACAGAAGGAACTACATTTAATCTTCATCTGGTCCTCAATACAAAGGTTAAAGCACCACTTCGTGGGCAGTGTCATCTTTCAGTCACAGTTCTTGTAAAATGTTTTATACCTTTTTCAGTTCGGTAATGTTAGGATTTTTAACCGTGAGCATAAAAAATGCATAAAATAGGTCTAATCTGTTAAAGCTGTCAACGTAAAACTATGTGAATAACTGTGACATTTAACTGTATAGTAGATATATTCCCTTTTTACTATGATAATCTTATCTTCTATTGAGAAACAAGACTTCATCTAAAATAATAACGTTGAAACATTAGTGAATTTGGTCAACATCTTAAAATTTTTACGCTGTTTTTAAAAGCATTGCAAGGTGTATCCTACCGCTTTTGTTGGGTTAGTTTTCAACAATGTGGTAGTTACACATGATAATTAAGAAACAGTCTTGTGTAATTTTAACAGTTAGATTCCGAATATCATAAATGTAATATAGTTATTAACATACTATTTCAATGTCTGATTAATGATAAGAAACAATAAAAAGCAACTGTGTACCTTTGCTTGAAATTAATTTCATTAACTAGAAATTTAAAAAACAAATTTTTCTATATTGTACATAAAACTGTAATGTATCCAACCTATTTAACCTATCTTAGCGGCATATTCAATATGTAAAATGCAAATTTTCTCAGTGTTATTTCTTGAGAATCAACCAGTGGTGATCCCGACCTCAGATTTTCATATTGCTCAAGAGAAACCAATTTTTAGTATTAGATGCAAATATCATTGCAGTATTTTAAAGAAAATTTGTTGTAAACATGAAAATGGTTTTCAGCATCTAGATACTATAGCCACCTTTTAGTTCTCTAGCAAACGGCCTAAATATTAATTCTTGTAGAGAAAAGTGAGCATTATAGAGTGTGGATGCAAAATTGTGTATTTATTCTGAATAGATGTATTCCTTAAGTTTCTTATTACTAACTCTATACTGAGTTGCAGTACTGTATCTTATTTTATACGGATCTGCTGATAAACAAATATATATCTAATATGAAATGAATAAAGGGGAAATTCGGGTGCATTAATGTCAAATACTGTAAGATACAGAGAATAAATACTCGATGCTTTAGAAATGGTCTTCGCACTTTTAACCTGAAACAGAATATGGCACGCCACTGGAACACAGGCATAAGAATATTTCTGAAACAAATATTATTTTAGCTTTTATAAACTATAGTGCTTAAATTTATTTGCATTTCAAAGTATACATTATTTCATTTACCTTATGACTAAATTTATATTTGCATTAAAATGTATGTCCGATTCATTTTTCACAGGACTTATTAAAGAGGAAATTTATAGTTTACAATTCCATGGAATGCAGATCTTACATTTAACAGGTTAGATTTTACTTCGCCATGTAGTTCATCAAACAAAGTCATCTCGAAGATTTCTTATTCTTTTTCCCGCCTTTTTTCAAAACAAAGATGTCATATCCAGGTTTCAAGGGATGAATGAACATTCTTTCAAAAACCACCGTAGGCTCCACGTTTATTAGACAGTCTGACACCTTAAAGTATCGTTTGCTGGATATTTCCTTGATTCTATGTACTACAATAACCATCACTACACTCCAGTGAGATATGGTCGAGGTTCAGTTTCAAAACTGAATCCCCATAGTCTTTATGAATTTATACCATCGATTCTTGGATAAAAACTGCTAACACAAACTAGGATATTGATTGCAACTATTAAGGATAGGCAACCAGATACAGATTCATTGTTTTGTTCACCACCGTTTCAACAAGAGCATCGCTGGGCGAAACATTATATGCCCAAAGCTTGTTTTTTCTAAGTATGATGCATTTGTGATATAAGGGAGGAAATCTTAGGCTTTAGAATTAAATTATTTGCTTTGATTTTATTTTTTTTACTTTTGACCTACTGACCCCAAAATCAATAGCGGATCATTCACTCAATGTGGGCAACCATTATATGAATTTTGAAGTCTCTATGAAAAATGGTTGTCGAGTTACATGGCAGAAATGGTTTTCAATGTTAAGGTCTATGTGACCTTGACCTTTGACCTACTGACCCCAAAATCAATAGGGGTCATTCACTCAATGTAAGCAACAATTTTATGAGTTTTTAAGTCTCTACCAAAAACGGTTGTTGAGTTACAGAGTGTAAATGATTCTAAACATTTAGGTCACTGTGACCTTGACCTTTGACATACTGACCCAAAAATTTGTAGGGGTCATCCACTCAATGTTTTCAATCATGATATAAAGTTTGAAGTCTCTATAACAAATGATTGTAAAGTTACTTGGCGGAAATGGTTTTCAATGTTCAGGTCTATGTGACCTTGACCTTTGAGCTATTGACTTCAAAATCAATAGGGGTTATCCACTCAATGTGGGCGATAATCACATGAAGGTAAAAGAAGGTAGGCCGAAGAGTACTCAAGTTATCCTCCAGAAACCAAATTGCTAACGGACGGACGGACAGACGGACCTGGACCATAACATAATATGCCCCCTTCGGGAATATAAAAAGCCTTTCATAATAGGGGGAGAGGGGGCGTGAGAGGATAAGGACGCATTTGGCAGCATCATATGCGCAAAATTCTACGAATTTCAATGGGCATGTTTGAACGGTTAGACACCGTGTCAATGCATTAAATCTAAAGCTATAACAATATAGTTTTTCTACAGTAAAATAAATCAAAATGGAAATTTAAACACGTTGTAAAGGAGTCTTTTGGGAGCACACATAAGTTCAGTTTTAGCGATGTGAAAACTCACGCTGATTCTCTCTATACGTTAGAATGTAACGGTTGTTAGGATAAACAATTACAAGAGAAAAAGTCTCCATTCCTTTCATCATAAATTTTGTATTAGTCTTTTTGCTCAGTTTCAAGGTTATTTTCCCAATTGAACAGCATTTTAACTTTTGTTTGAAGTCCAATGATTATCTCGTCCGACTTTGATATTTTCTTTTATTTTTCCTCTCGGTAAATTACAATTTCATTGATGTCTTATAAAAAATATTTGTTTAAATTATCTGCTTAAATCACAAAACTTGACAGGATAACAAATTATATTAGGCGAATATGTAAAAGAGCTTTGAACAGTCAGTGATGAATAGTGAGTTATGGGCATTTTATAATATGAAAAGCGGGGAAACGATTGATTAAATTGTGAATTTCGCTGCATTAAACGCTAGTCCAAAAATCTAAAACTAGAAAACTTGATAGTTTAAAAGAATTAAGGATAAATGTATTCCAATAAAATATTTTGTTCCTTTTTCAATTGGTGGTTCTGCTGTTGTTTTTCAGTCTGATTAAAATCAGCTTCTAAATAACGTTCTGCTATTAGGATCTGAATGTCACCAAAACAAGGTCACCTTCTCATGCCTTTTCAATTAGTGCCTATCTTTCAAGTTTTTGAAGGCGAAACAGTTTGTATTTTTAACCATTTGAAGGCATGTAAAAAATCTATATTTAACTGGGATTCCAAATAATTCAGTCGTTTTCTGACATAAACGTCATTGTTAATTGAGGAAATCTTGTAAAATATTGAGATAATTGTATGTGTGGGAAAATTTCCAGTATCTTTTGACATTTGATAGATACAGCATGTATACCAAAATAAACAGGCCCGTTTACTTTAATATTTTTGTCAGCATGCTCATACTCTAATTAATATTAATTCATAAAACACAAACCGAAATTTTAATAAGCTTATATTAATCGAACTTCAAAGAAAATTGATTTATCCTTCGAAACTTGTCGACAATTTTTTTCAAAATATTCAAGATGATTTAAACATGCTATAGAAGTTTACACGACGTGTGTACAGGTAAACCATAAAGACGCGTCATGAGATGCAGTCTCATTGGCTGGGATATAAACAACAATACTGATAATCCAGATTATCAAGAAGATAGAACTGAATGGGTCGCCTCCAGATCTAACTGTAGTTAGATCGTGTACTTCAGTCAGATTGTTTTTTTTTTTTTTTTTTTTTATTTGTTTTTTTTTGTTTGTTTGTTCTTGTTGTTTGTTTGATTGTTTTGTTGTTGTTGTGGTGTTGCTTAATGGAGTGACTTTTTATTTATTTACTTATTTATTTCTTTGTTTATGTAGAAATATGAGAACATATACATTTAAGAAATCTCTTTGACACAAACTCAAGATGCTGGTCTTTTGCAGATCCACGATTTCGTACAACAACTAGTGCATTTGCTATAAATCTTTGTTTTAATATCTATATAAATAAGTCTACAAGAAATACATTAAATTAATCATTTAAAAAATACAACGAAACAGAAAGAAAGGAATCAAATTATTTTATTAATATAAGAAATAATCAAATTCATAATCTTCGCCTAAGCACAGTTATTCTTGTATAATATTTTTCTCTGACATGCAAGGTTTAAATGATTCTGTGTCTTGCTGTGCATTACTTGTAAAAGTCACAAAAGGATAAGCAATCAATGTCTGGGTACCTTTTTTGTCTCTCTCCCTCGTAAAATCAGTATTGAAAATAAGTATTGAAACGTCTGTTAAGACGCTAAAATCATAAAGAAATCATAAAAATGTTTCAGTTTAACAGCTTTTTGCAGTATTAAGCTGTAATCCTTTTTCGTTCAACCTTGACCTGTTTATAGTCGCTTGTAAATAAACGAAACAATTTATGCATTACTTGAATCATACTTGTGTTCCAAGCTCACTTAACTGATTTCAAGTTTTCCAGTATCTAAATGAAGATAAAGTTTGAATATGTAGAGATGTAGAGTCTTTGTATGCTTTTAGAGACGTAAACTCTACCTGTTCGTATTACGGGTTGTCAGATGCCACGTATTTGCGAAACTTTCGATGCGGTCTTGTAAACGCACTTGTTAGAAAACACAGACGACATCCGCTTAAAATAATTTATCTGATTACTAAGTTAGGACCATGCTTTATTTACTCACTAGTTATCTAAAATGGCAAAATGCCACAGTCAATGACACCCTAGAGAATTATATGTCGTCAAATATTAATAAGTTTACTCACTTCTGTAACACTTTCAAACGAAATATGGACATTGCAATGTTTGCTCTAATACTATCTAAAACTTTATTTCTATGTCATAATTCGATGATTATTTCTGCAAATGGTGGTATAAATTTGAAATCAGTTTAATATATCGTGAGTAACATATTAAACGAGCAAAAATAATCAATATTCTTTCAAGACACGAAATGTTGTAATCGAAACATTATCTTGCGATTGTATGTGTTGCTTTGTTCAGTTCTTTTTGTGGGAAAAGGCACCACGCAGACATCAATGTCGTATGAATAACATAATTGTTCTAATCGATCAAGTAAGCGGAAATAAAGTTTTTTCCTGTAGAATTAATTTATAACTGTAAAATACTAAAAACACGACAGTCAAGAGAGGAAGTTCTATAGTATGGGTTCAGTTGTTAATTCAGTTTCATTATAAGAATTAGATTTCTTTGCAATTGCATACAGTGAATAAGAGGGAACAACGACATTCGGGACATTATTGTATTTCATGGTTGAACATTAATTTAGAAAACGCAATAAAAGCCAGTCAAGACGTCAGACAAAACACAAGTTGAAACAAGAAGGCAATTTGTACAATTCCCATTTCAGATTAATATTAAGACCGTTAACAGTACAAAGCCAACCAAGAAAGAGTCCCTTTACATATCAAATACATAAACCAGACAAATCCCAATTTGGTCTTAGGTCAAGACCTTATACAATTTTCAAGATGAGCCAAGATTAAGATCCTGTACAATACAGAAGTCTGACAAAGATCAAGACCCTATACAAAATATATGTGTAGAACAAGTCAATAAACAAGACAGCTATGATGGCCCTATATCGCTTACTAAATTATGACCAGTTAACGGGATGGGATTTGCCTTACCTGGACCTGACGTCTTCATCTCACAAGATTTATAATTCATGAATATCACTGACCCATTGGAAAGGGCATATTTTATCTTATCTGAAACTGTATCAAGAAAGAAAGACAGAAGGTCGAGGTCAGCCACCGTCATATTTGAAATTTACTTGAAACACTACACACGTGGTCCACATTTTACGGATGCAGCGTCCAAAAGAAACAATAGTTAAGTAGGTCATGGTGAAAGCCGCCCAAAGTAGAAGTTAAAATGTGAAAGATAAAATACGCAACCTGTTTCGGATTCCAATGGTGTAGCTTGGAAAACAAAAAAGAAGATCAAGATTAGCCCCAAACATTGTTTAAATTTAAATCTAAAAGCAAAACTGGACAAATGGTCTAAATTTCAGAAACAGGTTCAAAATCAAAAGATAGGTCAAAAGGTCAAGGTCGGCTAAGGTCAAAACTAAAACCTACATCCAATATTGTGTATGTAGTTAATATCTCACTGATGTGGCCGCAGAAACAAGAAAGAAGATAATTAGGCAAAGGTAGAGGTCACATGATGGACAAAGGCAAAGTTAAACATGTTGGAATAAAGGTCCTCCCAAAATTATTTAGCGATCCTCTTGTACTTCAGTAGAAGTCTAAACCTTGGTCTGGGGCTCTTTTAAACCCGAGGACATGGTTGAACAAATTTTGGACAGAATAAAAAATATAGAAAAAATCGGTCTTACGATTTAAAAAAAGAAATTATATAAAAGTTAAATAAGGGGCCCCAGTGAGAGACAAAGTTTTACCCTAGAGTCATGATTTGAACAACTTTGAGCAGATCATAACACAATGTTACGCCCTGTATAGTTAAACTCTAGGCCCTGCGGTTTCTGACAAGAAGAATGTGTGTGTGTGTGTGTGCGTGTGTGTGTGTGTGTGCGTGTTTTATGTAAGACCAACTTACCTTGAAAAGGCGCCATAATTCGAACACTCATGTTAGAAGTCCAGAGAATTTCAGAGTTCTTGACCTGGAGATTTTAGATTAGAATATGTTGTTTTCATTCAAGTAGCCATAGCAACAACAGTTCGGCATGGTATGAATGAGAAGAACTTCTGTAAAAATTTAAGCAAGGAACATCCCTGTCAAATATCAAAGATTTTGGCCTAGCGGTTTCAGATAATAATGTTTAAAGGAAGTGGGGGACACCGTACGGAATGTGATCACATTAACTCTCATTGAACCTCAGGCCTAAGTGAGATTACATTACAAAAGCCAGAATAATATCAAAAACGTATTGAATTCACAAGCTAGACCAAGATCGAGACTCTACACGATATCCAAGCAAGGCCAGGAAAAAGCCCCAAAACAATACACAAGCATTATTTAATACACAAACTAAGATCAAACCCGACACAATATATAACGCATCATGATAAAAACCATTCAAAATACACAACTCAGAGCAAGACCATAAGCAATATAATATCAACATCTTACCCAATACAAACGAAATACCATTATTAAGACCTAAACAATAAACAAAGTGACCAATACTCAAGTCAGACTAACACTCAATACAAGTACACTATATCTGATATCCCCACTGTCTCTTTTTCTTATGCATTGATCCGTTTCAATATGGTATCCGTGTAAAGTATTATTTATAACATTTTCAACAATAAGATGTTTGGTAAATGAACACTTTCGTGTTACGGCGGAATTCATATTGCGGGTAAAAGAATGTGTTACATCGCGTGTATCGTGTGTATTGTTTTCAACCTTTATGATTTTTATCACACATACTACTATCAGAGATACATTCGACATTTTAGCGCCACCGAATATTATCTGGTCTGGACTTCCATGGGGTAATAAAGCTGAATAAAAATATGTCATTTGTCACGTAAATAAGTATCTATATTTAGGAAAAATAATTTTAAACGTATTAAACTGTCTGGAATGTAAACTTATTGATGGAAAAAAGTAAAATGATAAGTCCGCATCAGTTTCATCCGCTGTAAGAATAGTCTAGTCTCAGGGTGATATCAGCTGTTACTAAATGCGGTTTTTTTTTACAGTGTGATACAATGTTACTGGTCTTGCTTTCAATCTTAAAACTAAACAGCTACGTACATCGAGAATTCCAAAAGGGGGAAATGTTTTTTTGCTGTAGATTTATACTCATTATGCTGGCTCATTCAAGACATTTACAAAAATAATAGTATAGTGTTTGATTTGTGACTTTTCGCTACTGTGGTTTGTTCTTTGTCAATGTTTATTCTTGCTTTTCAAAAGAATTACGTACATTAACTCCAAAACCCTTGACACTATGACAGCAATAGCAAATACTTCAGAAGACCACTTACACATATTTATCGAACCATGGAAATACGGTTATAATATCATATATCTGAAAGTGCGTTAAAAGGCTTTACTTAAATGGTTAAAACATGGTGTTGGGTTCATACAAAGCTAGACACATTTACTCAACAGTAGCGCTTGTAACAGATAGTTGCGAAAAGGTAGGTAGTCAGTCTTAAATGGACATACTTTACAATTAATCGATGATGTGTTGCATACTCATATCTATTTTAATACTAGCATTTTTCCCATTAACTGAAAAATAAAAGTAATTAAGATAATTTAAAGAAGATCATAAGTGCACTAAGAAAGTGTTCATTTAGAATAAATGGCTAACCACATAAGATGGTAAGGACTAATATTAATGCATTAAGTATACCTGTTGTAGTAAGAACTTTTGCAAGGCACTTTGACACCGGGTACATTTTTTCACTCAGTATCAATCAAATTTACACTATTTAAAAGAAAATGAAATACTCTTCGATTTTTATGTATACATCTTTAAGTTTATATTTTACACTTATTTGGAAAAAAATATCATTTGTTTTCTTGCTCTTAACTGAGATTCATAAATTCTGCGCAAATGAATCTAAGAAGTAATGATTTTATGAAAATTTAGTGTTTCTTTGTAGTAGATTTGATGTAAATATATGACAGATGACGTAGTTTTCAAGCGCATGTGTGCCTGCACGTGACATTCAAACCAAATATAAAACTGCGGTATCAATTAAATGTGAAGAGTTCCTTAGCTTAGGCAGATGTTATTGTAAAATAGTGAATTCTTAAAAATGTAATGAAATATTAAACATAATTATTTGAAGCACTTTCTGCAAGCAGAAAAATATTTGTACCATATGTTTAATATAGATAGAGAATCACAGGTGACGTTTATGACAGTACTTCTAACTGAAGCCACAAAATATTAAATCGTAGATCAAATGTAACCGATTTTGTCACCTTTAGACAATACTGCACTTTGAGTAATATGTTATGAAAACCACCAAATCGTGATGCATTGATTTTAGATACAGATTCCGCACCTGTGACACAATATTAATATGCCCGTCGAAAGACGGCCATATCATGGGAAACCCCATGATGGACGGACGGGCGGAGTCTAGACCTTCTTCGGACCAAATCTCTGTAACTAATAGTCTGACTGATTTCAAACTTGCTATGCATCTTTCTTGCAATTAGTAGAAGTGCAGTGCCAAAGAAACGTAACTCTTACTGGTTCCATTTTTTAAATTTTCTCCCTTCTTGAAATTTTTGAACGCAGCATAACTTCAAAACTATGACGTGAATTGATGTTAAATCTAAAATATAGATAACTGACAACAAAGAAAAGTGTATTGCCAAAGTAGCATAATTCTACCTTATTCATATTTTGAGTAATCTCCCCATTTTTTACATCTCTAATGAGCTTTTGTCCGGAGCATTACTTGAACACTATGAAAGTGATTGTTTTGAAACTTAAGATAAAGATAGATGGTAAAAAGTAGAAGTGCATTGCATAAGAACTATAAATCTACCTGGTCATTTTTTAATTATTTTTCTTATTACTTTTGTTGTCCAGAGCATAACTTTATAAAGTATGAAGTGAATTGACGTGAAGCTTAAAATACAGATAATTGTTGACAAGGAAAGTGCATTGCAAGAAGTATAACTCTAACTTTTCCTTTTTGAGTTATGTCCCCTTTTCTAGTTATATGATGAAGTTTTGTCTGAATCATGACTTGAAGACTATGAAAAGGATTGACTTGAAACTTAAAACAAAAATAGATGATAAGAAGTAGAAATACAGTGCACACGAGCCATAACTCTAGCTTATCCAGATTTTTTAATTATCTCCCCTTAACTTTATATATATGAAGTAAATTGATGTGAAACTTAATAATAGATAAGATATCTTGCGACAAGGAGAAGTGTAGAGCCAAAACATCACAATTCTTCCTTATCCAGTGTTTGATTAGGCTCCCCTTCTTTAACTTCAATAATGATTTTTTATCCGGAGCATAACTAAAACACCATGAAAAGGGATTGCCTTGAAACTTAAGATAAAGATAAATAGATAGTAAGAAATAAAAATGTGCAATTCACAAGTTTCATTTATTAATTCTCCATCAGGCAAAAGGTCTTAGAAGCCTAAACATGACGGCGTTGGTTTCGTCATGCAATGATCTCACAATAAATATGACATTTTGCGAAACTAGGTGTGAGGAATTGATACATGGATATAAAGCTTAAGCTTATACAGAGCTTAGGTTCTGTGAGGAAGAGTCGTGACAATAAAACGCTTCATTTTGAGAAACTTTCTCCGCACAAAGAAAATGACAAAATAACGAACCTTTTACATTTGAATGACTTATTTGAAAGAAATATGAAACGCAAAAAATAGACAGAAGTTGTTTCTAGGTTGACATCCTTTTGAGTAATTAAGCACATAAAATGATAAGTTATTTTTATCTAAGTATATATCATAATATCATAAGCTTTTGTGATCCGTAAACTGTTATTTGCTCATGACTGGTCGAAACTAACCATTCCGTCTGAGAAAAAAGTGCTTTCGTTCTCTTCCTTCAGTTCAATTACAATTTCATCAATGTGTAGTCGTAAAAGCTGTTTGTTTCATGGATCTGTTTTGTGGAAGACTGAATATTCAATAATATCTTCAGAATGCAGAAAAACAGGGCGTACGATTTATTTGTACAGTCACAGGTCAATAAGCGGTCTGTCATTTACAGCTAAAATGATCTGACAGTTCGGCCAAAGGTGTAATTGAATATCATGTTAAGTAGTGGGAAATCTATACAGCATTAGAAAATTTTGTAGCAGATCATAAAGAAATTATTTCTGTCTATTATTATTCTTTGTATTTCCCATTGTAAGAACTCTGCACATATATTTATTTCAGTTTTAGAGAGGAAATTGTAATTTGATTTTCTGATTGGCATAAATTATATTTAGACTTGAACAACTGACGAGTGTACCACACTTTTATCGTTTTCTTTATCTGTCCTGTGTAATTTCTCGTGATCTGTCGTTGATTTTCTAAATCTTATCCAACGAAAGAAAAAAATGCTTATCCGATTTCAATTTCGATGTTCCCAGGAAACACGACGGTAAGATTATTTTTTCCACCATTTTGGGAATGTTGTCAGGACTTTTCTGATTGGGAAGTATGTATTGTTTTAACTAAATTTGGGAAATTAGCTCACAATGAAAAGCAATAAATGTAACTGATTTAATTTCAGATAAACTAATAGATGGTGTCAATTTAAATATAGAAGATAAAACAAAGATTATAATTATTTTCTGCACCTTATGACAGAGGATTAACCAGTATTTCATTTAGTTTTCATTTTTGGAAGAGATGTCTTACTTAGGGAAATATATACCTTTGCATTTTGAAAACCTGTCGCTGTGAATCTTGACTATAAGATATTTCATTAAAATTCAGATAGTCTTACACTTATTAATTCATCTAAGACAAATTGCTCAGCGCAATTTTGATAACATCTAATTTCGGCCTAGCAATCTGTAAATTTAAATGGAATTGACATCCTCGTGCAAAATCAGTCACTTTTCCCGTATAAATTAAATCATGTTTTCTTCTTAGAATTCTATTTCCATCAGGCTAAACGTTATTTCCTGACAGATTAGGAGTAGTAGAATTAAAAACCATTCTATGTTTTGCATTCCTAGATGAATTATGTCTAAATGAAACCACCAAAAGAGAAAAGTGACGACATAAAAAGCCAGGTTAAAAGTCACAATGTTATTACCAGGCAACATCTGTTAAACAATCCGTTGAACATTTCAGTCATGTAAGCGTATGGTAAGTTGGAAAATAAGGCGTCGAAGGTGTGATACTTGCCTAGGATGTTGCAAGATATAGGTCGGATATCTGTTAAAAACATTTAAACAGTAACAGCTGTCTATAGTTTTGCAGGCAATGTATGCATTCATTTCTGAAATAAAAAAGAGTCACTTTGTCAAGAGGTACATAATAAAAATATAAATTATACCCAGATATAGGAGTCAACATGAGTCATCATTAATCTATAAAATTCGCTCTTATCTTAGGGTTATTAATGACTATTACTATTTTCACAGCAGCAGTAGCATTATTTTAAAGAGGTAAAACCAAATATAGCAATATTAATAAAACAAGTCCAAAAAAATAATAATAACAACTGAAAATGAAACCATTCCGCCTTCCTCGCGCGTGTTCAATAATGACCGAATACTTGCTCTTGAAGCGACATGATTTGCCATGAATCCAATTATTTATTAACATTCTGTTGCACAGTGAGCTGCGCGAGAGACAAACAAAAACTACTGTCTTACTTCAAATTACCGTACAGAATAACATATCTTTCACGATAATTTCAGTGTTATAAGAAGTAGGAATATTAAATTTTAATAAACTCTTTTCGGTTTATACCCAACAGAGATATGTTTAAGGCGCACACGACTTTTTACCTTTCGTTATGTAGACAGAATATCACAAAGGTTTGTTTTATCTCTGCGTATTTATCGCCACCAATGGTCAGTGAGAGATTAAGTACTGTGAAGATTATTGACATTACATTTACTTCTTGAATGAAAGAAGATAATTCCTACCCTTGATAGATGTCAACGGCTTCTTTACTAATGGATTTAATAATCAGTTCTGAAAGATTTAAGACATATGTTGAGTAAGTGAGGTACATCCATTAAGACATAATGCTCCTTGAGGTGAAAGTAAAATGCCACCTATTCTGCTATCAATGGCTAACATACTGTGTAAGGAACCAGTTGGTTTGGACTGCACAACAGAATGAAATTTGCATTTGCCCATGGAAGCAGAGGATCTGTTTTGGTGTTTTTGATTTGCTGTCTGTCTTAAAGCAGCTGACTCACAGAATTCAGCCTAAAATTGTTTTTCTTTCAAATCAAAAAGAAGTTAATATACTATGCAAAAAACATAATTTAATGCTTCTATACACCATGAAAACTGAAATAAATGATTCCAACAGGATACGAACCCATTCCCTTCCCGTCAGTAAAATAAATAGCGGCAACCAAACCCACTGAACTAAAGGAACTTCGTACTACCATTCGTCAAAATAAATTATATAAACAAAGGGACTAACAGGATAGAAGAGTATAAAACTTCAAATTATGATGTGTTTCTGTAACAAAAATATGAGAAAATAACTAGGTTTAGATATGTGGTTCACTATTACAACTAGAATTAGATTTCTATATATTAAATAACATTTTCTTTTTATACATCTTCGACCAATCTGTAAGTTGCCTTAAAGATATTGCATGAAACTTAACATGCAATATCAAAGGTACTTTTGTTTTTACATTTCTTACCTCACACAAACCCAGCACAGATAAGTATGAGAATAATAATTTCAATGGTGTGTAAGAAATATTTTATAAGTTTTCATTAAATATAATTATGTTTGATACTTTTAACAATTAAATGTAAAAAAAGGCATCTCACTAAAAGAGATACTATAGTAAGCTTTCCCTTAGGAACATTTCATTCTTATCATTATTAATATCATTATCTTTTTAAATTATAATCATGACGAAATTAAAACAACCGAATGATAAATTACAATTCATTTCCGATAATGGTCTATGTATATAAATCTTTCGTTTCGTAACAGGAAATCATAACATATTGTACAGACAAGCTGTATTCGCATATGAAAAATACATGTATATATACTTGACATCTCCCTTCGCTTGTTTATTTAAAAATATTTTGTTGCGAACTTCAAAATAACAGAAAAATAACATTTAAATTTATTAAAGTGTTATGATATGTATATTTTGCATTATTTATAAACACAGAGATGCTTCATCCCTGCCAAATCACTGTGTGTGTTTTGAGACAACCCAATCTGTCGATTCCTCCATACAAGCACCTTGAGCGGGATTTTGTGCATTGGGTTAACTTAAGTCCTACGCTTATCTAAACCATCTTATAACAAGCATAGACACCGTCACGAACATCATTATTCACTGTACAATAAATTCTGATTCATATGTTACAATGAATTATACACCGAACCATTTGTCTAAATGCAAATTACTTCGATACCTTTCTGTCTGACCAAAGAGTGAATCTTCTGCAAGGCAGAGAAATATCTACACTGTAATATTCTTTTAGGTACTTTAAAGGCAGCTGTCATATACAACCTACAGTGCTGTCTAAGTCACATAAGATTCTCATTACTCGGAGATTCTCTTTGTGCCATATCTAAATAGCTGTTACATGATTTGCATGGAACTTTACTACCGTCACTTTTTATCGAAACAATGTAAGAGATAAAGTTCGATTAGCTATCCTTGTTACCAATATAAATGGTGTTACTGCATTCTAATAGTTATTAGAATCTTACAAGTTTCATTTACTCTTTAATTCGAGATGATTGTTGCGGTGCCGATGCTATTTGGTAGTAATATTTATCTCGTACCCACCACGATAAAGATGTCTGGCTCTGTCTGCTCTCAACTCTAAGCTCGATTAAGAATTGCAGCAGAAATGTGTTTGGTAAAATTAAAATCACTATGAGTGAGTCAGGAAAGAGTACAGAATGTGAAATACATCATTAAATGCCAGATGAAACGTTGTTGTTGTTGATAACATAACTAAATATTTAATCGATTGCTTTCTGGGAATAACTTTAAACCAAAACTGTAAGCCTTGCAAAATTGTGTGTGTTGTTTGTTTGTGAGGAATCCATTTAAAAAAAAGGTTATATGTTTAATCAAACACAGGCACTGCATTTGTATTGCAAATATTTGTAATGAACAATTAATCTCTGGATGAAAGGAAAACAGTCATACATTTTGGGCGACTGTTTGATAAATATTTTATAATACCTTTGATGGTATTAAAACAATAAAACACTGCAAAATACCAATATTGAATCGAAAGTGTTGCTTTATTTGTTTGCTGTCTTTATGCGGAGACCAAAAACCAACGAAAGCTCAATCTTTTGTTGAAATCATTTTGACTGTATTATCATGAACAAAGGAAGTCACGTGAGGGCTCTGGAAATTATTCAAGGATGACTGTATCAAACTCAGATTTGATTCCATTTATCACGTGAAATGCATACTGATAAAACCTAAGATATGCAGGGTGTTGACATACTTTAAGTATTAAATCCAAATGGAGAGATTGTATTTAACAAGACTGTGATTATGTAATTTCAAAAATGTTCACTTCACATGGTCTCAATAGATCAGACTGAAATAAATTAGGCTTTCTTTTTTAAATATAAGTGAAACAAATTGATGCGAAATCCACAGTGAAACAAACCCATCAAAGGCGAGGCGATAAAGTGTTCAGGTATGATAAGAATATCATTTTTCAACAACGAATCTTTGTGGTCAATATATTAAAGTTCACTTGTGTATTCTAAAATAAACGTATTATAAATAAGCAAATATAAAATTGGAAGGGAGTAGTTAAAAGGTTGAGAGAAAACAAGATATTTTCTTAAGATTGTGTTAATTAAATATGCAATTAGTAATATCGAATTAAAAAAAGACAAAAGACATCATGGACTTTGAATCTAAAAAAAAATGTGTCAAGCTTTAACATTCTCGCAGAATTTTGAACACTTGACTACAACTTTGAAATCATGAACTACTACAAAGTTCTACTATTATTACAGAACAGTTTGATACTTTGAAATATGTTAGAAATTGTAAAAAACAGACTTGAGGGAAAACAATTTAATCAAATTAAGATAGGAGAATATATTTTTCTAGATATTATGATAATAAGCTCACAAGTTCATTTAGCTCGAACTTAAGTTGAAATTAAGGAAATCTTTGCAGTCATTTAACCGATAAGATTATCACATATCGAAGTCATAAACTCTAGATTTAGATAATGCATTTGACTACAAATAGAGAAGATATTCAGTGTAGAGTGGTCAATGACCTTTTTGTAAGAATTTTAAAATATGTTTTGTTAATACCTGGCCTTGCTCCAGAGACTTAATTACGATAAACTTCAGCTTATATCTATATATAATCTTTCACAGTGATTTGCTTAGAAAGATTCAAAGACATTCTCGAAAAAAATACAAAAATAACATACATCTAAGCTTAAAGCATTAGCTCAGTTTTTTGTTAAAAAGTTCACGGACTTCAAAGAAAGCTCGGTCGTCAATACCCACTTAGATCTTAATTCGATTCATATCATGCAAATGCATATTACAGCAACAGCAACTTGATAAGAAAAAATAATTCATATAATCATATATATTGTCCTTGTTATTATTCACTTTCATATCGTCAGCGTACGTTTTTATTATTTATAATCATTTTTGTTAATTTATAAAGTTGCAATTGACTGAACACAAAGTTTAGTTCATATATAAATATACGGTAAAGTAAAGTGGTACCATTCCGGAAACTTCATAAAGTAATCCCTAAGTGTTTACACCTTCCCTTGAATGGACAACAATCTATTGCCTAATATAAGAAACAGATTAATGTAGAAACATTTCGATACAAACGTAATACAAACAAGATCATCATTTGTGTCAAAGAAAACTTTATCATTTTAAATATAATGCAAATAATCTCAAAGGTTTGATATGTCATATTTGTTTTATGTTTTCGAAAGAATTATAGTTTTCTCAGTGAAATAAAATTGATAATCCACTGTTTTAAAACTGTAGGAATACCATTTTTTAACTGTTTTGCCGAACTACTTTGAATTTATTTTTTTGTTTGTTTATTTTTTTTTTGTAATTTTTAAAAAAAAAATTCATTTGACATTTGCCAGAACTATTTTCTATTGCTTTAAAATAGGAAATAAAGCAGCTATTATTTAGGGGTCTTCCACAGGGAAAAAGAAATTCTGATGTTTAAGTTTGTCAAGAAACCAGAATAGAAAAACGTCACTCGTGAAAATATATGTTGTTTTTTTTTGGTCTTCACTCGTGAAATAAAATCGATATTTTCCTGAAACAAACAAATATCCTCTATATCCTCATTTGTTTCACTTAAAGTTTGTATTTAGCCATTGTTCACGAAATTCAATTCAAGATTTAATGTTCTGACTATATATACGGTGTCAATGAGAAGGATAGGACAAATAAGCAGAAAAACAGCCCACGAAACAGTCATTTCTTTTCTCGTGAATGTTTTTAGTTGTTATTGTATTTGATCAGAAGTGTTTTAAGCAATGTTTCCTAATAAGAACATATTTTTTATTCTTGCTTTTTAACAGTACATTTTCCGTTTGGTCAATAATAATTTTATAGATATCAAATCGTATAAACCGATTAAACAGCTAACTATAATTTTAAAATTTACATCGAACAAATGCTATGACTGGAGAACACATGCTTTTCAAAGATTCAGACAATACCTATTGCTACGTTAATGACACGTTAATGCATTGCTCACTAGAACATTTTTGTCACGACATTTAAACAGTATAAAAGCTTTCTATATCGCTTATTGAAATTTTACTCGTAACTTTACAATCAAGTTACTAAATGTATTCGGGCAGATTCTATAATTAAACAATTATATATTACGAATGTATTCAATTGGTCCATTTTGTGTAAATAAAGGCACCACTTCATTTTTTACGTAAGCAATTTCAAATAAATTCACTAATCAGGAAAACAGTTGAACACACACGTTGAACATAAACAAATGTCACACAAAAGACAACTCTACAGAGTTCCGTCAGTCTTTTAAACTTGATGGGTTTTTTAATCTTTAGTTGGAAGCCACTAATGGCCTGACTTTCTACAAGAATATTTTATTGCATTGACTAAGTGATGAAAAAATTAACAATGGAACAGCAAATATCAATTTTGAAGTATCAAATTTTAAGTGTTTACTGTCACAGTTGCTTGTTTTGCATTTCATAGTTAACATCCCCAAGTTGAAAACAAATAATTTAATCTGACAAGCAATGCGTCAGTATGTCTTGATTGTATGAAATTTTCTGTTTCTTCTCCTACAGTTCAATAACAATTACATATATGTCAAGTCATGTAAATTACTTGTCTCGCAAATCGGCTTAGATTAGAACTAGTGACAAAGGAATAAATGCAATAAATTTGTGTTAATGGTGTTTTTTTTTTCAGAATGAAGAAACTTGAATGGAGAACATCGGACAGGTTAATGGTACACGCAAAAAATAGGTATACGATTTCTTGGACAAAGGTTACATTGAAGATTGTTTGGGAAAGAGAAATCTTGTATCGCACTGATTGTCTTTGATTGTGCACTGAAATTATTACAAAATGTGACGTTTCTTTTCAGCTGGAGTATATCTCGATTTCTACAACAACTCTCTCTATGAAAAAAAGACCATTTCAATTTTATTTAGTTCGTATCTTTGGTTGTTCAAAGAAAATGTAGCATAGTTGAAACCTGGCATGTGTCAATCCTAATCAGCAAATAAAAATCATATGAACAGATTAAAAATTAAGGGGGTTTCAGACGACTTAACATTTTGTTGCTTTTTGTTTAGTTTAAGTTGATTCTTATTTCTGTTTATCTCTTTATCTGTTTTGACTGTAGGTTATTTTCACAGTTATATTGTGCAGTGACTTATCGTATTAACTGCCTTTTCGAAAACCTTGAGTCATAAATTATTTTTTTGAAAAACACGAAAAAACAACGCTGTCTAATAGAACTAATTTTCTGTATGTCTGTGAATGAAATTGCACACTGTAATTGATTGGGAAATGAAGGCATAAGCTCATCTGTCTAGTATTTTATTTGTATCTGTCTTCAGACTTGTATGATTAAATTTGTCAGTGAACTCTGTTTCATATGACTGAAATGTTTTCAAGTTTTCTAGTATATAAAGTGAATAAATTTTTTTAAGATATGAACTTTATTTTTACATAAATTCTAATATTATGTTTTTGGAGGTCGATGTTAGATACTATTTCTACGTTGTTTTCTAGCAATTGTTTCTGTAAAACAATAAAGAAAATCCAATATTCGAGAGATATGTGCATATACAGAAAAAATGAATAGTATAGGTTAGTTGTTAATTCAGTTCCAAAATTAGCAACAAATGATTGCAATTGTGTGAAATGAACAAGACAAAGCTAGAAATGTGTTCGAAGGATATGGTTATTTTCAAAAGCTTCTGGTAAAAGGAACAAATGATAGTGATTCAAATAAAATGAAAATTTATTGCTAAAACATCTGCTAATTCAGCTTATTTAACAGTTTAAAGGAAATCATCCAAAATTAGAAAGAAGTGGCAAACATTACACTTTCTCTAAACCCACATAGTGGTCAAAAACATACTGAAATCAGCTGCAGCGAATCATGTTTTCACTGGACATGCTTCACTGTGCGACCATCTACACATGATGAAGATTATTTTTGTTAGTAAGACTGATGAGTATTTTCTGAATATTCAGATTTACAGGATTTGCTAAATTTTTTATCGAGTGTAAAATACAAAGTGCCTTGCAATCTGGTATAATAATGAGCTACAAAATATTCCTTCCCTGACCACCATTTACACGCCCAGATTGTTCATTTTTAAAAGTTAAGACAAACAGGTCAAAACATGAATGAGTTGGACACACAAATGATTTCCTCTTTACCCCATATGGGACAAGAAACAGACCAATAATTCCATAAAAATAGGCTCAACAGAAAAACCTTTATGATCATTTACACACCCTGGTTGTTGTTCGTCTTCAAAATATTCCCGAATCAAAATATGTCTACTTTATGACCATCAATAATTCATTTTATCATGTATAGTAAAGAGCCAAAAGCACATGAATCCTACAAAACTAGGAAGTTTTGGATAGCATCGAAAGAAATGTATTAAGTAGATATATTTACTTATTACATTTGATAACGTCAGCATGTTTTTCTTGTTCGTTATTATATTAATGTGTGCAATTTTAGAAGTGTCCAGCAAAACAACATGTTAACTTGAAATAGATAATCTTTCTTTCTTTCTTTATTTCTTTCTTTGTCTAATTGATTGACTTACATCGAAGATAGTGAAATACAAAATGTAGACGGCGATCATCAAGTCGTTATTAAGGAATAACAATTATTGTAGTTTAGTGCTTAAAAATATATATAGTTAATTTATGGAAGATCGCGTTATTTTCCAGAACATGTGTAGCTGCACGTGATTTTGTAACTGGATATTAAACGGCGGTTTCAGATTAATGTAAATAGTTACTCGTGTAATATATTGATATTACATCTGCAATGAAACATTATTTACAATTATTAAAAGCCCCATATGCAGCAAAAATCTAATTTACTGAACAATAAATACAATATGAAATGAATTTACAAGTGATGATATTTCGAGCAGTTTTTTTATACTTTGTACATATTCATTAAGCATACAGACAGATATAGTTTAGTGAAATTTAGACAGCGCAAGCACACATGTTTCAGCTACAAGCTTTAGACTTTGATCATTGGCAAACCAGGACTTTACTGTATGTGCACATTGCATCTTTGGCCCAATTGTTTTTATTCTATTTAATACTTTAAAGATTTAGTTGTTGTCTGTATGTTTTATACGTATTTGGTCTCTGTAGGGAAATTTGATCTTGGTGGCAAGAGATATGTTTTGTTGCAGTATTCACTACACTGGGCCATATTTTTACTTTTATTTTAAATGGAAGCTCTTTTTTATTTCATATTTTCTCCAAAATAATGACTGCAATTGTCTGTTGTTAACGATATGAGCCTAAGTCGCGAACGTTTTAGTGTTTATGTATATATTTACTTGATCTAACTGTCCTTTTGCAAGACATTTTTACCTATTTCCCAGATGTCGGTTCAATACGACGTGCACGTAACAAGATCCAGGCTGTCTCCAGAACTGGGACATCTCTGTATCATTCGCTGTCCTGAAATCTATAACTTATTTATTATTCAGCTGTAGGTAATATGAGCATCTGAAACCAATGATAAATAAGTAATAAGCTCAAAGAAATGATGTATCGAAATGTACCTCTAATTAAGTGTTTATGTCCCACTTTTCAGATATCACAATCATTCATTGATCTTACTTTTTGAAACCCTTTTATGTAAACAAGAAGTTGGAAAGGAACAATAAAAGAGTCAAAAATGAATCTGTAAGCTACACAGTCTCAGGCGATCTTGTTAAACAAGAACAAGAGTCGTATTAAGTATATTTCACTGTTCTTACGTTTTCTAACAGACACGTTTTTACGGATGAGGTTATGGATGACAATATGGGGTCATTTTAGAACAAACAAAACTTTTCCATCGCAAACAAAGTGATACAAACTAATAACTAAATCATAAGATTTTTTTACAAATGCCCATTAAATGAAAAGTACAAGATAAAAAGCCGCTTAGCGAAAATCATGGAGAAAAAATTCTTGCTAATATTTATACTTCTTTAAGTATTATTTTCTGTAGTTTAATGTTACTTGTTCACGGAAGGTTAATCATTCTGTCTGACAAGCAATGATTATTATCTCTTTTTCTCCTTCATTTTACAAAACATGTCTAGTCATATATTTTGCCTGCATATCTGCTTTGGCTAGAATACAAACAGTCAAATGAGTTGCAAAATATCTTTAAAAAAGCAGTAAGCAGGGAGTTCCAAAGAAATTTGTTGAGTCGCATGCCAAAATTTAAAGGCAGCCTTTCTGTCATTAATGTCACAATGGTCAGCTAGTTTGGCAAAAGTTGTGATTGAATATCATGTTTTGGTGGTCGGAAATCTATTACTTCCTCATATATCTTTCTGGATGACCATGAATTTTTATTTGTCTATGTCTGCTGCTTTTATAAATGAAAGAGCATTTCGGGTGTTTTGTTGTTGTTGTTGATCTTTACCACAGAAAGGAATGCACACTTACGTGAATATTATATCAAGGAATATGATATTCTGATATGTGTTATCAAATTTAAAATGGAGTATTGTAAAAAGCTCTTTGTATTCACTGTGCTATAGTTCATATCATAAATAAATCTGAAAGGTGTGAATTTGTAAGATATGATTCAAGTGAAGTTGTGAGCACAAGATACAAGAAAATGACAGTTAAAAAACCTGTCGGGCGCTGGAAACTGTAAGGTTCAAATTTTTATCAAGGCAAAAAATGTAATTTATTCCCATTTCATATGTACTAAATATCGTTTTATTAAAAAAAACATCAGTGGACGCCATACGCTGCACACCTTGGGATTCGAGTTTCTCTCAGAATATACAATTTGTCTCCCTTTCAGTCACAAACATTGTATTTTTTGTGTATCTATAAAACTAGAGTAATACATGTAGTAAAGTTTAGCGTTATCAAGAGTTATGCACCTTGAATTTGGTGTGATTTCAGTCTGCTATGTAACTTTGAATAATATAAAAGATAACTAGTGATACGTGCATCTGTGAAAGTAACCATCAGATCTCGAAATAATGTGTTGCAAACGCTCACAATGGGCAGAAAACATATTGATTTTATGCCTTTGTTCGAGCTAGCTGTCCATTATGACAATAAATGACAGAAAGGCAACTATTCAATTTTGGCATGCAATTGTACAAATTTCTTTCGTACTCCCCGTTTTCTGCTTTACTAATAATAATACCGTCAGTATTTTAGCCGACAAAATATATGACTAAACATGTATGGTATTTTGACTGTTGAAAATGAGAAAAAAAGCATTGCTTGCCAGACAGAATGATTAAGGATGATCTCAACCTTTTCTGGACAAATAACATTAAACTACAAAACAAAACATTAAAACAATTATAAACATCAGCACGAAAGTTTTCATATGTTTTTTGCTGATCTGCTTTTAGGCTTGTATCTGATGTCAGCTAAGGGAGGTTTGAAAACACAAAACACTTACGTCTTAGTTTTAAGTCAAAGTCGGCAATGAATGCTGAAAGACGTGTCTTAATCAGTTGTAATTATTTTTTTCAAAAAGAAAGAAAATATACATACGATTTCAATGTACTGTAAGACATGCTATCTTTAATTGTTTTATGTGCTTAAGAACTAAGCACACATCTTGCTAGAAAGAACTTCTTTTCTCTTTTGAGCTCCTTTAGTTGTTTCTCATTTAAATCGATTGGTTATTGCACGTTCACAACAGTATCACTTTAGTTGCGTCTGAAGAAAAAGCTTGTCTCATCCTTGCACGCATCTTTGAAAAAGTGTCTGTCACAATCAGGAACGTTAGATAAATGAAATATAGTTGATAGACTCTTGATGTTAAACGAGCATTTCTATATCTAAATAATAGCACTCGTCTGTAACATTCTATCAAATTTAGCATAATGGTGGTCATTTTCACTTCAAAGTCACTGCAGCATTTTATTTTACTTCACAATCACAGCGGCATTTTATTTTACTTCACAGACTTGACTAGATCGCTTGGAATGCATTTTTATATGTGCTCCACATCATGTAGAATAAGGTTGCATTGTCATAATACTAATTAACTTACAATTTCATTTTGAGATTTTTAAGTGCTATTCTACCTTAGAATTCTTGATTTCATATAAAGTGTATTTCCAAACGTAAATAAAACAAGACAAATAAAGAATTGTCATATCCGTAAAGTAGGACATAATCACTTGAATAGATCCACTTTTTGGTAAATTCTTCCTTAAGGTTTGTTCTTAATTTAACATGAGTATCAGATACTTAGATTACCTCTGCTTAATAATGTATTAAAGTTATATTTAACCCTTACCCTTATAGAGGCAACTGTATCTGCCTTTGCGACCAGGGCAAACCAAGACCAGCCTGTACATTTGGTCTGTGCAGTCAGATCTTGGTTTGCATTCTGTCAGTAAATTTGCTATAAGTACTCAAGGAACAATGTATCTATCCAAATTTAAAAATGGACAAGTCCATCTCTGATATTTAATTGGTAAGGGTTATGTTTCAGGACAGTAAATGATACAGTAATACCAAAGTTCTGGAGACAATCTGGATCCTGTTATGAGTGAATCGTATGTAACTGACATCTGGGAAATCGGTTAAAGTGTCATGCAAAGGACTGTTAGATCAAGTGAATATCATGAAAAAAACAACACTAAAAGCAAATACAATTAGCGTACTGATAATATGCTGATAATAAGGGCGTCCATGTGCTAACAAAATGTAAAAGTACATTTTGCGGTCATGAAGTGTGTCGCAGTAAATTATGTATGAGGCAAGTTTTTGTGTGTTTCGAATGGTGCATATTACCATTGTCCAATACTGTTAACCACATACAATTGCAATCATTCTGATTTAGAAATAAATATCAAACAAAATAAGAACTTCCACTTATAAATGTATTTCTTAGCATGGCAAAGACTAAGAAAACATATCTCTCGCCACTGAGATGAAATTTCCCCTACACAGAAAAAATACGTATAAAACAGACAGAGAATCGTTTAATCTTTAAGCTATTGATTAGAATTACAACAACTTGTGACAATGATGCAAAGTGCTCCTACACAAAACATCCTGGTTTTCCAATGATCAAAGACTAGAATTTATACCTGAAAACATGTTGTAGGTGTGCTCAAATTACAAAGGCGTCTAAATGTCACTAAACCCTTAATTGCGATTGCCTGTCTGTTGACAATAATTATGCAGAAAGTACAATGAAAACTACTTAAAAATCATAACCTGTAAATTTCTCTTCTTAATGTATGTATTGCACAGTAAATTAGATTTTTACTGCAGATGGGACTTTAAATAAATGTATCTAATGTTTCATTGCAAATGTAATTTAATATTATTCACATTTACTGGAAACCACCGTTTAATATTTTGTTACAATCACGTGTAGGTACACATGTTATGGAAAATAATTTGATCTTTCATAAATCAACTATATAATTATATTCTTCAATTATTACTTGATAAACGTCATCTTTTTCACTATCTTCGATGTAAGTAAATTAGCTAACAAGAAAAGGGAAATAAATATCATCTATTTCAAGTTAATTTGTTGTTCAGTTTGGATAATTTTCTAAAAGTGCACACATAAATCTAATAACAAAAAAAAAACACTTTCTGACGTTATCAAATTTAACAAACAGGAAATATATTGTTCGATGCTCTCAAACTACAGTTTGATACATATCTATCATGTTACTCTTCCTTATAAAAATAAATTCTGCAATATTTTTTACGTTTAAGTGAAACATTTAGTGCACTTTTTACAATTAACATTTTTGAATGACACGTGATATATGTTCCGTGGTTATTTTCGGGGATGTTCTGGGGTATATTCTGTTTATGTAGTTGATTTTATGTAAAAAGCAGGGGGAGAACGACAAAACATATATGAAACACCATAGACTTAAAAATCCATAGAATTAACCCAATAGTGCAACTGTGGCAATTCAAAAATAAGTTGGCCTAGGACGTTAAGTCTATACACACAATATTTTCTTTTTTTCTTTTTTTTTTTTCTTTCTTTTTTTTCAGCAAAATCAATTACCCGCATTATGAATGAAATCATAATACGAAAGGATGCATCTTAATAGTCATCTATTCATCGAATAGGTTATTAGCCAAATGTCGCAGACATAAATGTACTTAGCAAGCCATTACTATTAAAAGCAATGGACGAATCATGGTACAAGCTAATTAAATGGGTCACAATCACATTATCAGATATATTATTTAGTGTACTGTTCTTGATCAGGCTTGCGTCAGGTTCTCAATCGGTTAATTTTTCAAGTATTGAAAACTTTTTTTTACATTAGTTGTCTCTGTTATGATCCCGCTATTATTACTATACAGAATAAAATAAAAGTATGTTGTGTCGAGCATCTCACTTATCGTTTGAAGGTATTGCTTTAAACTATTACAGATCAATAGCCTAGGTGCTTAGAGATGGTCTTAAGGGAAAGAATTATTGTTTAACTTATTTTGATCGGAATTATTTTCCTTTAAATTAACAATTAAGGTATGTAAATGATCATAAAGGTATTCTGTTGAGCCTATTTGTATGGAGTTTCCTCCCACATGAGGAATACAGTGAATTTTTTTGTGTCATATTCATATTCATAGTTTAGCCTGTTTGCTTAAATCAAAAAAAAAAAAGAGCAATCTAGGTGTAAGGATGGTGGTCAAGGAATGAATGTTTTGTAGCGCCTGTCTTAGCCAGAATTTATTGGCCTTTTTATTTTACACTCAATAAGATATTGAGAAAATTATGTCAATCAGCATATTTGAGAAAATATTCACCAGACGTACTGAGACAAACAATCTTCATCATATGTAGAAAATGTGACACAGACAGAATGCCCCCGAAACATGGTAATGGTCACAGTCATGAAAGCTGATAACTTGATGTTACCTTGATCATTTGTGAAAAAATAGTTTGCAGTCTGTGAACTGAACAAAGGTGACCATCCTTTAACAATATGCATGGCTGGAAAAATTAATAAATTTAAAAAAACGACGTGTTTCAAAAGATATTGATCTAGTGTTGTGTTCATCACATAAAAAATGTTTCAAAACAGCTTCTTACCTTTAGATATTTGGATTTGTATGCTCCATTTGGACACAATAGGCGTAAATATAAGTCAGTTATAAAATGTCGCAAAGAAGCAGTATTAAGTCAAATTTTGAAAAAAGGCAATAAATCCGCCAAAAATGATTAAATCGCAAAAGCCGGAGTGTATGCGCTGCGGCACCTGATAATGATTTTTCTGTAAAAAATGGTGAAAATCGCATGGGAAATGTTGGTGGAGTTGCGCACAGCATAAATATTAACCAAAATTAAACAAAAAAAATGACTAATCTAAATATAAGCGAACTGCAAAAGCCTGAGTATAATGCGCTGTTGTACTTGATAATGATCATTCTGTTAAAGTTTGGTGAAAATCGCAGAAGAAATGTAGGAAGAGTTGCACACAGAATAACTAAAATAAAACAAAGGGTAATACTAACTCCATTAAGATAATTGAATCGCATGTCCTGCGGCACTTGATTATGATCATTCGGTGAAAGATTGGATATTGCATGAGAATTGTAGGAGTTGTTCATAGAAGCAATATTAAGTAAAGTTTATCGAAGGGCAATAACTATGCAAAAAAAATTAAATCACAAAAGCCTGGAGAAAATTGCATGGAAAATGTAGGAGTTGCGCACACAAGAAATAAAAAGTAAACTTAAACAAAGGGCAATCACCACCAAAATTACTCGTATCCCAAAAGCCGAAATATATGCACTGCAGAACTTGTTATTGATAATTGTGTGAAAGTTTTGTGAAAATCAAATGAGAATAGTAGGAGGAGTTTTTTACAGAAGATGGGACGAACGGACATTCAGACGGAATAAGGGATATTCCTGCCCTATGTTCCTTTTGCCAGATGCTTTTGAAATCATAATAGATTAGATTTCCTACGAACACATTTATAGTTTCTCATTGCAATCATCTGCGTTATTAACGTTTAACTCATCCTATTGTTTTGTTCTGTTTAAGCATATCTCTTGGATATCGTTTTTGATCGTTTTTAGAATAACAGATTTTTTCCACATATTATGTGCATGTACTCAATCAATAGGGCACCGAATTGTCATTCTTGACGAACCCGGTTCAATCCCCATCAGGGCCGGCGAAATTTCTCCGAGATTAATTGATCTCAGACTATGCCTCTATAGGTCATTTGTCCCTCACCTCTGTAGCAAGTGAGGAAGTAGTCAGTCACTTGCGGAGAAAATGGTTAGTAAACTGGTTGGATATCCAGGATAACTGGTTAGGTAGACTGACCGGCGAGATACGACCTTAGCTGTTAAAACTTACGTTGAACCTGAATAAACCAGACCAAACCAATCATTCAACATATCAATATTGTATGTTTACGTCGTCGTTGTCGTCGTCGTGCAAAAACTTTAATGTAGCCCATTGCTCAAACAATTTTAAAGGTGTCCATATGAAGTTTGAATGCTTGCTTATAATGGCATTTTTTAAACAAGGGGAATTTTTATGAAAGCTATATGAGTGGAGTTATACACCTTTTTAACTTCAATTTTTGTCAAAATTGCTTAATAAGTTGCATGATTTCAAAACTATCAAAAGTATCAACATGAAACTTTGAATGCATGCTTATCGTGACAAGAGACAGTTGTAACACAAGGGGCATTATTCTGAAAGCTACATTTTTGGAGTTATGTCCCTTTTTAACTTACATTTTTTGTCAAAATTGTTTATTAAATTGGATGATCAAAGGTATCAATATGAATAATATCAACATCAAACGTTAGAGGTATATAGACATCCTTCAGGAGAAGTGCACAAGAACCATAACTATGGCCCCCATTGTCGACATGTAAAACAGACGAGCGTTGGCGCCGCTACACGGAGCTCTTGTTTTAAGAGGCACACTCTGATCGGGAATATTCTTTTTTTCTTAAACGTCGTGTAAATGTTAATGATATTGACTGAATATTTACCCCAGTTGCAAGGTGTCGTTCAAAAATTCATAGAACAGAACGGAATCGTAATGCTGTAATAGTAATGTTTATACAGAGAGTACCATTTTAAGTGAACATCCGTTTATTCCGAGTGCAAACTGTGTCTAAATGCCTATACAAAGCCATGGACATATGGTCAACATTAACTTATTTTTCATTTTTGGTCCTACTTGAATATTCATGAAATCATCCGGTTGAAACAAGTAACGTCACTTGATATTTTATCTTGATCTAAATTAATCATCTTTATTGCGCTAAAGGCTATAGCTTTGGGTGAAACACATGGAGCCCGTTGCCTAAGCGTATCGCTACGTATCGCTACGTAGCAAAATCCTGGGAAACGGCTTGCTACAACATAGCGCTTCGTAGCGCTTCGAAGCGATAGCTAGCATAAAAAATCTTCGCTATCCGAAAGCGCTGTGACGATTCAAAATGGCCGCCTCCGCAGTGTGTGGGTTTCTTTTCGGAGACAATTTTTTTTTTCAATGGCGAGCTTAATAGGGAAGAATTGAATTTAATTAGTGGAGGTAATTGTTAATATAATCTTATGTTTTTGCAATGATTTTAGACATTGTAAAAACTTATTTGATTTGAAAAACTATCAACGTGGTCTGACAAATGGTAATTAGGGTTAAGTTAAACCTATTTTTAACCTGCTATATTGTTACCAAGCAAGACGATTGGTGATAGATGGTTGTGCTGTAGGTGTATCATTCGTTTGCAAGTGTGACTGCAAGGAACAAGTTAGGAGATAAATTTGTGATTAGGCATGCATTTTATTGAATTTGCTTTGAATGATACTCGTCTAATGATACAAATATTTTTATGCTCCCACTCTGTGGGGGGGGGGGGGGGCTCTTAGATTCGCTCTTGTCCGTCCGTCCATGTGTCTGTCCCAAAATGTTGTGTCGCGCATAGCTCCAAAACTGCTTCAGCTAGAGTCATGAAACTTTATAGTCATGTTGATCAGCATGTGTAGTTGTGCACCTGGGGTTTTGCGCGTTGATCAATTTGGTATTTAGAGTTATTGCCCTTGACTTAGTAAAAAGTTTCAATTTTCAATCTGCATAGTGGAGACATCTGTGTTCTATGGACACAGTTCTAGTTTCTTTAATTAACAGATGTTGTTTTAAATTAGCCTCGTTTGATAAATTATCAATTATAAATAATTGTTTTCAGAACATGGTAATTTTCATGCTGCCCAAATTGCTGCAAGGAAAAAGGAAAGGTATAATTTGGGACCAGTCAGTGATGGGTTGAAAGAGATCAGGATTGGGGGCTACCCAGAAGGCAAGAATGTTGGCCAGCTGTACAAGTATGAGGAGGAAACTCCTCAAACTCAGCAAACTCCTTAAACTCAGCAAAGCCCCTCTGACTCAGCTTGCCAACAACATCCAGAAGATTTTAACAGAAATCAAGGTAACATACTCATATACATTGTGTCATGTAGTGCTCTTACGTTATTGTGTAAATTTAATTAATGTTTAAAATGATCCATCCTATGTCTATTTTTGTATTAACTTCAATATAAAACCTATACTATAACTATTATTTTGGCGTGTCTTAATGTAATGCAACTTACCATAACTTAGAAATTCAGTCACATTGCAATGGTCATTGTTGGAGATTTCATCTCTAGTATTATGATTTAAATCAGTACTGAAACATGTACATCAGTGACTGACATCTATCCGTCTAATGCATCAGTATTTTGATTATTTCTTACTGTAATCATTGGTAAAAACTTGATTGATTTGTGTTCTTTAGTTTCTATATTTATTCTTTAAATCCCAAAATATCGCTTATTAATAAATGTTGTTATTTTTTCAGGCGCATAACACTGTTGAAACGCCTATCACTTAAACAAGGCCAATAGACTTACTATTTATTGTTTCATTTTCAATAAATCACATGTTTAACCTGTTTAGTCTGTAACAGAGATTCATTTTCACACTGCATTATGGGACCAATGTTTTGATCCATAAACAGAGTTACTCAGCCATACACTTGGTAAGAAACGTTTTTATGAAAAAAGTTGTACCCAAGAAAAGGTGTCTTTGGTAGGTATGAACATCTATTAAAAATATTATGGTATAAATAATTGCTTTTATTTTGTAATTTTCCAAGAGTTACTTGACTAAAACTTCTGCCAGATAAAGGCAGTTTTTATTGTAAATATTATTTACCGGGGCATCCATATGAAATAACAATTATTATCATGATCTAGTAAAAAGAAGCATTGTTTAGTGTGATGATAATTATGTTTGGCTAAATATTCTCTCTGAAAATCTAAATTTATTAATGATTAATGACTGCTTAGTATTTACTGACGTGAGAACATAAATTTACTGTTTTTATAATATTGTTATTCAAATGATAATTATTATGTTATTAACTGTTTGTCCAACAAACTAACGCTTGACTAACATGATTGGGGATAAGGGTTTTTAAGCAACTGACACTGCGGTGGACCAGTTCACCCTGTTCATAGATCCCGCCTCTTGGCTTGTCTTGCAAGTTAGTTTGCTTGGCTTTCTGCACTTTATCACATTCAGCATAATTTAATATTTTTTTTGTTAGATGACCACTGCCTGTATTGTATGTTTTCATTCATTTCATTTTAAAGTTTTCAGATGGACTTATCAGAACACCATTCTTCTGATTGAGTCCTATCGTGCACATAAAGAGGATTTTACAGATCCAAAAAACAGAAAAAACAAGTATGGAAGACCATTGCCATGGACATGGCAAAGAAAGGCTACGCCATCAGTGGAGAAGAATGCGACAGAAAGTGGCGAAATTTAATGTTTAGGTATTATTGACTAAATTTTTGCAGACCTTTTTTATCTTTTACTAAATTTTATGTACATAATCAATGAAGTGGATATATTTTCAAAAACATTAATCTCACAGTACTCATAATTAGGATCAGTGGTCATAAGGTAAGTTCGACGTACATGTAATATGGATAAGGATGTCTCTGGCATTCTTTGATTAAGATTGTTACAGGTTTACTTTTGCTTCAGTTTAAGAAGGCTTATTATTATTGTATAATATTATAGCACAATTCGTAAAAAAACGACCATTCGTGTCACATCAATGTATCAGACATGATTTCCTCACTCCGCTGGGCATCTCTACAGAAGAGAAGGAACATGGCCAAGTTGATGATGCTCTACAAGGTGAACACAACCTTGTCGACATTACTCAAGACCCTTCCCCCCCCCCCCAACCCCTGCACAAGTAGTGGTAGATCATTAACAGGCAATCCACAGCTGTTTAGCCAGTTGACATGCAGGGAGTCTGTATACCAGCACAGTTTCTTCCCGGGCCGCCATCATCTGGAATCACCTACCACATGACATAGTGGAACAATCGACCCCGGAAGGCTTCAGGTCGGCTTTCATGAACCACACTTCTAACATCTCACTCCAACAACTGCTTTTATCCAGTTTTTAATACATGTTTTTAGGTTTACATAGGTACCAAATGCTGGGTATGTAAATACTTATTATACTATAAGATGAGTGAGGCAATTACTGAATATGATGATGAATTTCCCAATTAAAAGTTGTTGAGTGTGCATGACTTTTAAACCTGTATACTTAACAACAAATTCTCTACTTTGGTTATAAACTTATCAAATAACATTCATACATAAATTTCCTGAGCAAATGCCTGTTGTGTTGTTGAAGACCTCAATTAAAAAAATAGTACAAACCTCATCGAATTGTATTAATGTGTGTATTGTTTTTTCAGATACAAGAAAATAATTGATAACAGACAATCCACTGGTAAAGGAAGAATGGTGTGGGAGTTTTTTGGTGTGATGGATGATGTACTAGGTGAAAGTCCAGCCATTCGACCAGTACTTACCATTTCTACAATGAATGGAGGTGTGTGTGTATGCAGATAACCACATTGAAGAAGAGTTAATTTACTACTTAAGCATCAGGGTCTCCCCTTGGTTAAAGTTTGGTGTGCAAGTACTTTACTTTGTAACCACTGAATGGATTCACTTGAAACTTAGCATATTGATTAGAGGGGGACAACACAAGTTCCATATCTCTAGCATGCTTTTAAATAAATTATGTCTCTTTTTGTACTTACAAAAATCATGTTTAAAGTTTTACATGCAAGATGCAACTTTGAAAGTAATGAAGTACTGACCTAATGATACTACCTTATAGACTACCGTATACTTGTTTAGGTCTTAACCCTGTCATCAACATGCTGCAGAATATTCCGGTGTGCAGTCTTCATGGTATATGTAGCTGTAAAATGCAGTTTTATTTTACTATCCCAATATAAATACATACCTGAGCTCAGGGGAGCTATTTAGGTGTGTCAGTCTAGTGATTATTTACAAGTTTTTACAAGTTTATTTATTTAAAACCATGTACATATTACAACTCCATTCATGCATTTCAGACAAAATACAGCACCATTCATACACGACAGACACATTACAATTCCATTCATACATTTCAGACACATTACAACTCCATACATTACATACACATTACAACTCCATTCATACATTACAGAAACATTACAACTCCAATCATACATTGCAAACACATTACAACTCTATACAGTACAGACACATTACAACTCCATACATTACAGACACATTACAACTCCATTCATACATTTCAGACAAATTACAACTCCAATCATACATTACAAACACATTACAACTCCATACATTACAGACAAATTACAACTCCATTCATACATTTCAGACACATTACAACTCCAATCATACATTACAAACACATTACAACTCTATACAGTACAGACACATTACAACTCCATACATTACAGACACATTGCAACTCCATTCATACATTTCAGACAAATTACAAGTCCGTTTACAAATGTATGCCCATGACTGCCATCAACAGTTTATTAAAAGTATTCCTTAAAAAACAACAAGGTGTACAATTACAAATTTATCAATTGGTATTATAGAAAGAATTTATCAAATCAATATCTTTCGCTGTTTGGCGCCTTTCCAGTGATCAAGAGTTTTACCAAATACTTTTATGATACTTTTCAGAAAATGAGAGACCAACATCATCTTCAAGTGTGCCACCAATGGGTCCCTCAGTATCTGTTGAAAAATCGCCACAGAATATAACAGAAAAAAATAATTTACAAAATACATCTTCATCACAGGAAAGTCAACCTTCCTGCTCTACATCTCAAACATTAACACCAGGCCGCAGAAAGCGCAGGAGACCAGGTCAGGCTCCTGATTGGTTGATAGAAATGAGGGAGGAACAGAGACAACAGTTTGACACTTTAAAAGCTCTTGGTGAGCAGCAAATTGAACTTACGAGGGAAAAAATGGCCTTTTAAAGGAACTTATCGATACACTTAAAAATAAATAAATATAGTAATCATCATTATTTTAGCTTGTTTTAGCACATAGTGCTATGGTGAGATTTTAGGATCATAGGATGTCCGGCCGTCCATTGTCCACTCTCTGCTCACTAGCAGCTTCATCTTTATTTCACTTAAACCAAACTTGTACAAAAAATGTATCACCTCGAAACTTGGAACCTTATTTTAACAAGACTATTGCCATGCAATTAGTCTCCTACCGGTAGTGCTCTATTTTCAGTCTATTTGTTGCCATAGCAACCAGATTTGTTGATAGAGGAACAAAATAACATGACGTGCATAATCTCCATGTTGCCATCTAGAATGACTTTTACAGTCAAATTTCTGTCCATTGGTTTACATGCTCATCATTCTTCTGGTTTATGCCCCATTAATATATTGTTTTCAGTTGAATTTTAATTGTTTTGTTTCCATAAGTGGTGTTTAGAATGGAACATGAAATAATGTACTATTCTTTATTATTTCCTCTTCATTTAGTTCAAGGAATGTAAAATTTTGCAGATTCCATTTTTTTTCTGGAATTTTTACGTGTAAAGTAATGGGACAAAAAAACTCCCACATTCTACACTCTCTATGTCAAAGTTTAAGTTTGTGGACAAGATTTTATGGAAAATTGATGTCAATAAATTTAGAACATATCGAAACCATATTTGTATAAGTTTGCCTCAAAATCGCATATTTGTGAAACATATAACAAAATGATGTTTAACATGTTAACCGATCGGCAGACATTTCATGTTAAAGGTAATTTTGGATGGGACTTGATAATAAATTGTAATAGGGCTGTATATAGTATAAATATATGTAAATAATTTGTAATGTGCATCAGTCATATTAGCTCAGTTGGTGGAGCATCTGACTTGCAAGCAGGAGGTCACAGGTTCGAGCCCCATATCAGGTAATTCACTTCTCATCCTCTCACATAATACACTGAACGGAACTTCCAACACCCCAATGAATATATTAGAAAACATGTTAAGAACAATTCAATCGAATTTCTTGAAATCTTTACTATATATAAATGTGATAAAGTTATTTATTGCAAATTTTCAGAAAATTTGCTTCACAATATCTTTGTGTTTTTATGTTTCATAAGCGTACCATCATCAACAAAATTCTCACCTGTGAATTATCAGCATAACAACATCCCATCAAACACAACCCTGTAAATACAAGAGGCATGTTAACTATAACAGCTGATGAGCAATGTCAAGTCTTTTTGTCAAAGCACTATTAGTTGCAATGACATTCTCATTCACAGCAGGCATGTCATCTTGGTCTTCAAGCTCAATATATTCCTCTTCAGCAGGACTGTGAGTTAAAAGAAATGTGTGTAAAACACATGACGCAACAATTACAAAGGGAATGTCTGTTAATTTTGTCATGTCCAGCATTTTCAATCTTCGAAACTTTCCCTTTAACAGACCTATGGCCCTCTCAACATCCACGTTATTGTAGTTTTTTTCTATGTCATTAAGGTAACCATTGTCCCTAAATGGTGCCATTAAACTGTTGGATAGCCCATAAGCAGAATCCCCCAAAATATGATATTGAGGTGGCATATTTTCAACGACAATTTTAATGTCAGAATTGTGATACACTCTGCTATCATGAACAGATCCAGGCCAACCGGTAAACACGTCTATGAATTTTAACTGACTGTCACAAATAACCTGCAAATGCATACTGGTATGGCCTTTTCGGTTTACATATGCCTCTCTGTTGTCTGATGGTCCCGGAATGTTGATGTAGGTGCCGTCAATGAGACCCACGACACCTGGGTAATTAAACCTCTGGGTGAAACACTGGGCATTCTGTTCAAGGGATATTCTATTTGCTGCCCATCTGATTACTTCCTTTTGTAGCATTGTCAGACATTTATATACACTAATGACAACTTTATGTAATGTTCCTTTGTTTAGGCCAAACCGATCTGCCACACCTCGGAATGACTCTTGGTTACCAAGCAGCCACAGAGTTGCCAACATCTTCTTGTCAAGGGAGATAGACCTTTCTTTTGGTAAATGGGGTGAAATCCATTGACAAAGTACCTACAATATAATATGAATATCTTTTGTTTTAATTAAACAAATTAGTTCAAATTAATGTTATCTGAATATCGATAACTTTTCAAACAATTGTGAGCTGTTACATGATGATTGTTAACTTGATATGTCAAAATGATTGGATGCAAAAACATGAGGACAGCACGCTCGACTTTTCTCAGTTCTTGATAGTATAGCAAAAGCTGTATTTGTGAAAGTTCACTCTGGGGTGTGTGTGTGAGTGAGAGTTAAAAATAAAATATTTTTGAATTTTTTCTCCTCGGGGAGGGGTGTATGTGTATCATGACATGTGCAAGGTACACAAGCGGAGACAAAACAGTAACTTAAAAAATTATTTGGATATTTTATCTACCAGGGTGGGTTGGATAGGAGGACACCAAGTGAAGGGGTTACAGTTAATAAATATGTATGCCAAGTAAAAGGTAAGTATCTGAAAAGGAACTCAAAGAACTGTACTTTGTAATAAATTTCTAAGTATAAAAAGGAGCATAACTAAAAACATAATGCATCCAGGGAAATTTAGAGGGACTGCTAGTGAGTAAGTATGTTAAGTAACAGTTGAATATCTTAAGTTGTATTCAAGTTATAAGACTTTGAAAAAAACTGTAACCTTGTATTAAGGCTATTTTTAAGTATAACAGGGGCGTAACTCAAAAAATAATGCAACCAGGATTATAAGCCTTGACATACATATATGGGATGCTAGTGGGTAAGTATATTAAGTTACAGTTGAATACCTTAAGTAGTATTAAAGTTATAAGACTTTAAAAAAAGTTTAACCTGTGGCAAGGCCAAGGACAGGGTGACAACAATAGCTCTCATTTTCTTTCAAAAGTTGAGCTAATAATGAGAGAGCTTACACATTGTTAATACAGAATAATAGCCCTTCATGTTGTTATAATTATTTTTGTTCATAATCATTTAACCATTAACATGGTTAAAGATATATGAAATTAAAAAAGTCTTTAATTTTTTTTCATCGTTTTCTGAGGAAAAGATTGGGATTCTCCAAAATACAATATAAATTATTATAATATTACACTGTGCTAATGCTTCATTAAAAGGACTTTTATGAACAAAATGTTATGTATTGATGACATATCACTTTCATCATAAATCATTCATAAAACACTAATGTATTGCCTTGAATGATGACAGTAGAGTGTTTTTCCTCTAAAATTGCTCTTAAGGTATCTCACCATCATTAGGCTTCAAATTTGGACTTCCCATTAAAATATGTTGAAAATTTTTCAATGGTGACCCCATACAATACTGGTATCACTGGAAAGGGGATTTCATGCACATTAAGAAAATGTTTACATAAGTCATAAATCATATTTTACCAAGTTATTAAAAACTTATTTTTTCTTATGAATACTGCTGTGAATTGTGGTAATAAGACATAAAATTTGACTTTTTATGTATACCATAAACCTAGCACATTATCGTATAGCGTGGGTTGAATAATAAACAAATGCGTTGTGTTCTAGGTTCTTCCTTTTACTCTCGGTTCAAATTACCAACTGTTTTCATATAATAGCAACGACAACAAAACAATATAATTATACGACGTGACGTCAAAGACGTTACATAGAAAAGCGCGGCGCGGCAAATAACGTTACATTCACAACATTCTGGGGGCCGCGAAAAGTGACTCATAATTGAAAATTGAAAGCGTGTACTTTTAAAAGTGAATGAAATACTTAATCATGAAATTCTTACTTTAAGAATAAGCAATCTAATTATGAGAAACGTAAATTTGCAAATACTTAAATTAACACATGTTAAATGTAATTTATCGTTTCAATAAAATGAATATTGAATCTCATAATTTCCGAATTATTGTCTCTGGTGCTTCAAACATATTTCAACGTAAACTTCGCGCACATAGTAAGGTAAATAAATCTTTATTGCTATTAAATAGTCTCTGTTTACTATACACCAACAGTTTCTCGTTTAAGGCATTAATCATTAACTTCACTAACAGTCTCTAAAGGATAGAGTTTCACTATCGGTCTGTTTGTAATTCCGTTTATCGTTTTTATCTTCGCGGCACGGACACAACCATCATTTCCGGTCATCAGCTCTAGGATTACAGCAAGTTTCCAGCGGATCCGTGGTCCCTCATCGTATACCTGCACGACATCTCCGACTTTGATACGTTTTTCGTCTGAACCCGTAATTGTGTGGTATTCTCTCAAAGCGGTTAAGTACTCGAACTTCCAGCGTCTTCGGAACTGCTCAATGATTTCAGACTGTTTCTTAGCTCGGTTGGTGAGTGTCGTCTGGTCACTTTGAATTAGCGCTAAATCGTCGTCTGATAAATGTTCATGATGCGGAAGTGACGTCACCTTACGACCGTAAAGTAAATGTGACGGTGTTAACGGTTCCAAATCGTCAATGTTCGATGATACATGAGTTAGCGGTCGATCATTTATCACTGCTTCAATCTCTGTCACTATAGTCTGTAATGTTTCCATGGATACATAGCGTCTCCCGAGGATCTTCTTTAATGACGTCTTAGTCAGCCCAATCAAACGTTCCCAAAACCCTCCGTACCATGGTGCTCGTTTGGGGATAAAACGCCATTCTGTACCCTTTCTGCTAAGCTCTTCTCGCACGACTTCTGAGTTGAAGAGTTTCTTCAGGTGATTAGCAGCAGCAATATACGTCGTTGCGTTGTCTGATATCATCGCCATCGGTAACGACTTCCGGCTAGCAAATCTCCGGAACGCTTGAAGAAATGAGTCTGTAGATAAGTCTGGAACTACTTCTAAATGAACGGCTCTTGTTGTAGCGCATGTGAATAGGCAGATGTAGCATTTTCTTTCACTTCCGGTAGCGTTCTTAACAAATAGTGCACCCGTAAAATCTACACCTGTGACGCTGAAGGGCGGAGACTCATTCACTCTGACTTTAGGAAGGGGTGGTGGGTCTGGTGCTAGGTATGGTTTGCCGGTTACTCTGGTACAATTCACGCACGTCTTTAAAACCGATCTAACACATTGGCGGATGGACGGTATCCAGTACCTTTGTCTGATCTGCGTAATGGTACTATTTACTCCGGAGTGTAGTTGACTTTTGTGGACATCTAACACAATCAATTCGGTAAGTCTGTGCTTCTTTGGTAGAAGGTAAGGGAATTTAGTGTCATACTGTACGGGGGCGTTGTGAATTCTTCCACCGCAACGTAATAGTCCCTGTGGGTCTAGATACAGTCTAAGTTGTCGAACCAACGGTAAACGGGTACTGTTCGATGTAAAATTTTCTATTTCTTCTTGAAAGTTTGTTATTTGACACGATTTAAGCCATGTAACTTCTGCTTCGTTGAGTTCGGTTGCTGATAAGCTGTTCGTTAATCTGTCTTCTTTTGGTCGTCTGCAGTTGTTGATGAATCTTAGTACATAGGCGGTTACATGACGTAGTTTCAGGTATGTACTGTATCTATCTAGGTTAATAAGTCTATGAACGCCCGTGATCTCCGTACACTTCAACGTTACTACATTTGTCGTCTGCTTCGAACTCGTATCTTCATCAGCGGGCGTCTGCAAGACTGACTGGTCGTATTTCCAGGTAGGCCATATTTCTTTGTTAGATAACCATGTTGGACCGGCGTTCCATAGTTCGTTGTCAAGGTAAGTATCGGCTGATATACCACGTGTCAGTAAGTCTGCTGGATTGTCATTTGTGGGGCAATATCTCCATGGTGATTGATCTGTCAGCTGATGTATTTCGTCTACTCGATTTCGGACAAAGCGTTTTAAGGATTTTGATGTAGTCAGCCAGTGGAGTACGATTTGGCTATCTGACCAAAATGTTACGTTCTGTATGGGCAAGCTCTCTTGAAGATGGGATGCAAGTCTTGCGCCAATTAATGCTGCCATTAGTTCAAGCCGAGGTAGGATTAATGTCTTTACCGGTGCCACTCTGTTCTTCGCCATAACCAGTCTAGCGTGTGAAAGATCGCAAATGTAAGCTGCTGCTCCGTACGATTTGACGCTTGCATCTACAAACACGTGAAGTCTTGTTTCACTGTTTATGCTTGCTGCGGGTAGGAATTGTCTGGAAAATTTCACGTCAGTAGCTTTGTTGAGGGATTCTGCTAACTGGTTCCAAGTTTCGCATATATCATCTGGCAAAGGTGTATCCCAGTCGTAGTTGGACTTCCATAGTTCTTGTAGTAAGATTTTTGCACTGACGGTAACGGGACTAAGTAGACCAAGGGGATCATAGATTTGTGATGAGTACTTTAGAATGGTTCTCTTCGTAACTACGTCTTGTATTGGAATATTTCTTCGTGTAAATGTCATTTCGTCACTGAGGGGATCCCATCTCATTCCAAGTATCTTGACAACTTCATCACTATCTCGTACATTCTCTGTTTTTGCAAGGTCTCTAAGGGCTTTACTGTTGGAGGTCCATGAACGTAGATTCATACCTGCGCTGGACATTAACTCTCGCGACTCTGTAAAGTAGGTAAGTAGATCTGATACTTTTTCGAAGCTTGAAAGTACATTGTCAACGTATATATCTCTTTCAATGATCTCGGCTGCGTGTACGTGCTTGTTAAGTTCTAGGTGTTTCAGGATGGTGGCGCTAAGCATGAACGGCGAACAGGTAGCTCCAAACAATACGGATTTAAAGCGGTAAGTGCGTAATGGACTGTCTTTGTTTTCAATGTCAATTGTCCACAAGAATCTGGTAGCATCTCTGTCTCCTTCATATAAACCGACATGTAGAAAGGCTTTTTCAATGTCTGTAGTGATGGCGTAACCATGGAGACGGAATCTCACTAATATGGCGGTAAGATCATTCAGTATGGGTGGGGTTGATTCTAAACAGTCATTCAAGCTTGGGAGGTGGGGAGATGTGCGGCAACTGCAGTCATAAACTATCCGGATGGGTGTGGTCGCTGAATCTTTTTTTACTGGGTGGTGTGGAATATAATGGACTTGTCCTGTGGGTGGGGTATCGTTATCTATTCTCTCAATAAAACCACGGCGTTCTTGTTCAGCGATAATGTCATCATATTTTCTCAGTAAATGGGGCTCTTTTTTCAATCTTCTAATTGTACTTTCGGTTCTTGCCTTCACTATCTCATAATTGCTGGGTAGGGGTGAATGGTCTAATTTCCAAGGTAATTTGGCGGTGTAGCGTCCATTATCGTATTCTATGGACGAATCTTGATAGTCCTTGAAATAACGTATCTTGTCTATATCATCGGCGGTCTGTGTAACTCCAATACTTTCAAGGCTCCAAAACCGTTCTAAAACATCCGTTGCCATAGGCGACGCCATAACGTTGAACACGTGATCTGATACTCGAGAACTCTGTGCTTGGCAAGGTCCGGATAACAGATAACCGATTTTTGACTTTACAGCAGTAGGTCCATTTCCTCGTACTATATGGTCTTCTACAATATCCCAGTAATAGTCAGCACCAATCAGCATAGAAATGTTAAATACAGAATCTCCTGTAACCGGATGAGCGAGTTTAAGTCCACGTAAGTACGGTAAGTTTGACACTGTGGTTTGAAATTTCTGGTTAAGCGGCGTTGAAATTGTAGGCACTATTAAAACTCTAATCGGGATCTTCTGGCCTCTGTCTGTTACAACATTTACTGTAGCTACGTCTGTGTGTTGGACTTTGTTATTGGTACTTCCAAACGACGATAAGTAAATTGTCTCTGTACTGTCTCGGGTAAGTTCAAGTTCTTGGGCTAATTGTTCTGTAATGAAAGATTTCTGGGCTCCCTCGTCGAAAAGAATATTTGTTTCAGTCTGAACATCACGTGACGATACGGTTGCTATGGCGGTTTTTAACAGAACATTCTTATTTGGTAGGATCGTGTTTGAATGTAAGACGGCTGCTTCCGGTGACGCGGAATCAACGGTTGTCAACATCGTCTGGTTATTTTCTCGCGATTTGCAAATCGCTGTATGATGTTTTCTCTTGCATTTTTGGCATCTCTTACTAGAATTACACTTCACTACAGGATGATTGCCTAGACAGTTAAAACACAAGCGTTTTTCTCTCACTATTTTCAGTCTTGATTCAATGTCTGCGTATTTTTCACAGTCAATTGATTTATGTTGATTGTCACAAAATGCGCATTTGATTTCCGGTTTTTGTGATGCACTTCCGGTTCCGGATTTTGGATGTTTTGGCACGGTTTTCCTGTATTTTGCACTTGTCAGAAATGATGCTGTTGCATTGAAATCGTCCACTTCCGGTTCGCTACGAACACTTCCGGCCTCAAGAATACCAATCTCTCTGTTGATTGCACGACGCAAATTTTCTAGCGACCAATTGTTATCTCCATTTTCACGTGCTAACTGCCTTCTAATTTCACTTGGTATCTTATCTAAAATTATTGGCACTAATAGATTTCCGTAAGTGTCTTGGCACTGTCCCATAGCTTCTAAACTTCGAATGTACGTCTCCATCTTATCATGAAAATGTCTTAAACTGGATACTTTGTTGGACGGGGCAGGTAATTGTAATAGCGCTTGCATTGATGCGTGAATAATTTTATGTTGCTGGCCATATCTTTCTTTCAGTAGATCTATGGCTCGGGTATAATTTGCGTTCGTCATAGCAAAACCTTCAATTACTCGTGCAGCGTTTCCTTCAAGTTGAGATTTGAGGTACGTGAACTTCTGTACATCCGTGAGATTAGCGTTCATGTGAATGGTTGACTCATAGGAATCCCAAAAAGATTGCCATCTTAATTTATCTCCGCTAAAACTTGGTAATGATATCTTAGGTAGTCTGTAAAATTGTGCCGAATTTACTGAGGTATTAGAAGGATAACTTACAGTTCTGTCGGGAAGGAAAGTTGGAGCGTCGGGATTCAAACCATTGTTGTTGTACTGCTGGTCCCTTGAATTTCGTTGGTCATCTTGTGAAATATTAGACTCGGTTCTCTTCTCATGTTGACCTCGGAAAGCTCGTAAGCGACACAGCTTGATATCTAACTCCACTGTATACTCGTCAGTTTGAAATATCTCCTCTTCCAATCCGTCTATTTCCGTTTGCGACAATATTTTCTCATTCAATGTCTCTAAAATTCCGACTTTGGCTTCAATAGCGCTGAGGATTGAATCGAAATCTGTCAGTGAATCATTTTCTTTAGATTGTTCGATTTTCTCCAAATATTTCTCAATGAAACGTCGGTGACCCTCTCTCTGTATTTGTAACTTCTGTAAATTCATATCCTTTCTGCTGGTCACGGCACCAATATCGTATAGCGTGGGTTGAATAATAAACAAATGCGTTGTGTTCTAGGTTCTTCCTTTTACTCTCGGTTCAAATTACCAACTGTTTTCATATAATAGCAACGACAACAAAACAATATAATTATACGACGTGACGTCAAAGACGTTACATAGAAAAGCGCGGCGCGGCAAATAACGTTACATTCACAACACACATATTTAAAAACAAGCAAAATGTTCCATATTTTCATGATCCGATACATAAATACTTTCGATTTTAGGTATGTAAGAAATATGTTACCATAATACTTTCATGATAATAACAATGATAATTGATATATTAGAAAATATGACTTACCATTATATAATTATATGAATACAACAATATTCAGCATTTACATAGCAAAACATTTCTGGGTATTGAGATAACTCACCTCAAATGTGTTCCTGTTCATTCTAAAAAGTTCATAAAATTAAGCATCAGTATACAGAGGTACAATTTCCTCAACATAACTCTGCACACAAGCTTTAGGATTACGATCTGTATCATGTAGATAATCCATAGAACAGTTAAATAGCAGATCACTATTATACTTGTTTTGTTGAACAAGCTGAAAATAATACCAAGAATTTCATTAACAATATTCTGATAAATATAAAATATGACGTCAATTTTCAAATGTAAAATTTTAATGTTTCAAATGCAAGTTCCAAGCTACTGCTTGAATAATTAATTTCTGAAGTTGTGTTCTGTTGATCAGTTTTCTGTCTCTAGAAAACCTTTTACAACGTTTATTACTCAGAAGACACATCACACAAGGAAAGCATTCTAGTAAAGTAAAGCAATCACAGTGTTCAAATAAATAAGTATTGCACTTTAAAGGACAGACCTGTCCCCTCCCCCCAAGGATAAATCCTTTTACCTGACTAGCATACTATGTTATTTCCAATACAGGTAGCTTTCATAATACTTAAGGACATAAATAAAAACACTGTTAAATTTTCAACATACTCCAAAAATGATGACCAGTGTGAATTGAATGTGTAAATTTTACTACAGAATGATAATTTCAGCATTTTACAAATTTTGCATAATTGTGCTGAATGCAAAAGCATGGGTACCTGAAGACTATGCTATTATACAACAACAATAGTTAGATTAGAACACACTTGAATATAACGCATCCATTAAAATTGATAGTAATTGCCAAATCTACTCTAGTGTATTGATACAAATATGCATGGTCTTATACAGTACACTAGTAAGAAATTAATTCGGTTTTAAAAGAAACTAACTTGCAAGACAAGCCAAGAGGCGGGATCTATGAACAGGGTGAACTGGTCCACCGCAGTGTCAGTTGCTTAGAAACCCTTATCCCTAATCATGTTAGTCAAGCGTTAGTTTCCATTTAACATGTTTAATTACAAAAATTAAAGTGCAATTTTTTTTGTGAGCAAAATGTGAGGTCACAGTTACAACAATTTATTCATGTATGTTCTAATATCCAGTTCAGTTCAGTGCCATTTTATAGTATACATGAAGTAAAAATTATGGATACAAAATTATTTGATACTGACAAAGAAAGCCTAATGAAAACAAACATTTTTTTCACAGGCCGTTCGGGCCTGTGGCTTTTTAAAATATACTGGCCTGGATACAAGAGCCATTGCTTGGTATAGAGGATGTCCTTGCTCTGTTTCCATTTCTCAAGATATTTCTGCTCTGTCTTACTCTCATTCTTTTCTTTCGTTTGGTCTACTGAAGTGGGTATATTGTGTTAAAGAAGCTTGCCAGGCTGTGAATCCTCTGTATTTTAAATAGCAAGTTGAATTCCATTTACATTACCAATTTTGTAAACATTTTATTTTGTAGGACGTTGTTTATAAGAAACCTAATAACATGTTAAAGCATAAAATTTAGCTGATATGAGGGTGCTTGAACAGAATTTAACTAAACTCATGAATTAGGCTGAATATTTGGATGAAAATCACGCTTAAACTATACACTACTCCAACTTACATAATTAAAACAATATATATATATATATATCCGGAAAGTACAAAAAACAACACCAGAATGAACTTTTCTTCATTCGAAATCACAATGCATGTCTGCCGTGAGAACATATTATCAAGTTGCAAAACCGATATTTTAAGAAAACAAACATTAAATTGCAACAGCTGGTGTCCTTAACTGTACTGTTGCACTAACTGTATTTCAATAAAACATCTCAAAGATCTTACGCAACTGGAGACGACGCGCATTTGTTAGTTATATGTCGGCGGGATTGTTTGCGGTGTTTTTACGCCTGGTGTCTCAAAACTAGATAACTGTAGATTTTTACGTCGTTTCAAATACTTCTATTCACATTTCACAAATATTGGTAGTGTTATAAGTATGTATTTCATCTATTAAAACAGCAGACTACAAAACAACTTTCAGAGGCATATGGTGGAAATGCATGCCTAGAACTTTTGAATGCTTACCTGCCACTGCATCATAATATTAAATGCATTTTTTGGCGCATATCTTTCTACCTCAAAATACCCAGGTAACCACGGGAATTCCACAAATAGTTAGAAAACATTTAAAACTCATTGTTTGTCTGCATTCCCAAATATGGAAATATGTATGTAAACATGTAATCGGATATATGACGAGCCTTTGTGGATATTTGTTACAATACACAAAACATCGCTTTGTTATGCAAATTTTCGCTTACCAGATCTGTAAATAAGATACAAAAAATTATATCATGTGAGATATCTTCCAAAAAAAAAATATGTATCTTAAAAGTTGGACAAGCTCTACGGTCTTCACAATTATATTGAAAACTGGTATTATAACAAGGGATATGAAAGTATTTCTACCAATATAGTTAAAGTGTGTGAATTACGGTCTCGCATCGTGTTATCATCTTTACGGCACCAGAGCAAATTAGGACAGCGGTACACCTTTCATTCACATCGTTTAATCGTTGTTTTGCCCTCATGGCTAAATAGCAATGACGCGATATTACGACTCAAAGGCACGATGGTACGATGTAAAGGAGTGCATTTCATATCGCATTTTCGAATCCCGTTGTCGCGACATCAGTCAATAAATGAAAGCCCTATAATGAAAAGTAGAGAAAAAAAAATTCTAACCTTATTGTCACAAATATCCACAAAGGCTCGTCATATATCCGATTACATGTTTACATACATATTTCCATATTTGGGAATGCAGACAAACAATGAGTTTTAAATGAGTTCTAACTATTTGTGGAATTCCCGTGGTTACCTGGGTATTTTGAGGTAGAAAGATATGCGGCAAAAAAATGCATCTGATATTATGATGCAGTGGCAGATAAGCATTCAAAAGTTCTAGACATGCATCTCCACCATATGCCTCTGAAAGGTTAGACCCCAGTTAATGGCCATCTAAGGGTCCTGCCTATGGAGCCCGTGACTCCATCTGACCAGGTCAAGAAAGGAACCAATATGTATTGGTGGTCAATGGCTTTCTTTCATTTTAGCTAAACTGAAATCAAATAAAACCATTGCCATGTACAAAAGGCAAATATGCCTGTTTTGCCGTTTTCAGGGCCCATGACACAATAATGCATGATGAGATCCAGCCGTTTCAACAAAATATGTTCAAGTTTGGTTAAAATCAAACAAGAGGGCCATGATGGCCCTGGATCGCTCACCTGAGTACTTTGCTTGAGGGTCAACCGTTAAGCAAGCATCAGATGCAACATTACATTTTCTAACAGAAGATATTCAAAGATCTCATCTTTTATACAAAAAAAAATCCATGGGACAGAGGCAATTTCGTGATAACAGCTTGTGAGGAGATGTCATTTGAAGCAATATTTTGAAGAAAACCTATTTTTAGCTCTGGTGGCCATTTTGTTCAAAGGAGCAGAACCGTTTAAGCAATTCTAACGCATGGGTATATAAGGAACATTTCCGTTAAATTTTGATGGAAAATTACCTTGCCATTAAGGAGGAGATGCTGTTTGATTTCTTTTCTACTTTTAGCATTTGCAGCCCTTATGTGCAATGTAGCAAAACGGTTTAGCAATTTTAAAAAAAGGGCATTAAAGGGAACATTTCTGTCAAATTTGGTTTAAAATGGCTAAGTGGTTTTGGAGGAGATGTCATTTTAAGCAAAATATTGATGAAAATCTATTTTTATCTCTGGCGGCCATTTTGTTCAATGGAGTAAAACCGTTTTAGTTATTTTAATAGAGGGCTATGTAAGGAACATTTCTATGAAATTTGGTGGAAAATCTCCCAACCGTTTAGAAGGAGATGTTGTTTAATTTCTTTTTCTATTTTTAGCTTTTGCAGAGCTCATGTGCTATGAAGCGGAACGGTTTAAGCAACTTTATAAAAGGGCATTAAAGGGAACATTTCTGTCAAATTTGGTTTAAAATGGCTAAGTGGTTTTGAAGGAGATGTCATTTTAAGCAAAATATTGATGAAAATCTATTTTTAGCTCTGGCGGCCATTTTGTTCAATGGGTTAAAACCGTTTTAGTTATTTTAATAGAGGGCTATGTAAGGAACATTTCTATGAAATTTGGTGGAAAATCTCCCAACCGTTTAGAAGGAGATGTTGTTTAATTTCTTTTTCTATTTTTAGCTTTTGCAGACCTCATGTGCTATGAAGCGGAACGGTTTAAGCAACTTTATAAAAGGGCATTAAAGGGAACATTTCTGTCAAATTTGGTTTAAAATGGCTAAGTGGTTTTGAAGGAGATGTCATTTTAAGCAAAATATTGATGAAAAATTATTTTTAGCTCTGGTGGCCATTTCGATCAATGGAGCAGAACCGTTTTTGTAATTTTAGAGGGCTATGTAAGGAACATTTCTGTGAAATGTGGTGGAAAATCTCCCAACCGGTTAGGAGGAGATGTTGTTTGAATTGTTTTCTATTTTTAGTTTTGCAGCCCTTATGTGCAATGGAGCAGAACGGTTTTAGCAATTTTAGAAAAGGGCAATTATAAGGAACATTTCTGTCAAATTTGGTTTAAAATGGCCAAGTGGTTTTGGAGGAGACGTCATTTGAAGCCAAATATTGACAAAAATCTATTTTTAGCTCTGGTGGCCATTTTGATCAATGAAGCGGAACCATTTAAACAATTTTAATAGAAGGCTATTTAAGGAACATTTCTGTGAAATTTGGTGGAAAATCTCCCAACCGTTTTGTTTATTTTTTTTCTAGTTTTAGCTTTTGCAGCCCTTATGTGCAATGGAGCGGAACGGTTTGAGCAATTTTAGAAAAGGGCATGATAAGGAACATTTCTGTAAAGTTGGGTTAAAAATAGCTTTGGGGTTAAGGAGGAGATGTCATTTAAAGTAAAATGTTGACGACGGACGCAGGACACAGGGTGATCGCAATAGCTCACCCTGAGCATTTGCTCAGGTGAGCTAATAAAAAATGAAGTTCATATCGTGAAGACAAGGTAAACTATGCCTGGTTTGCCCCTATCAGGGCCCATTACTTCATAATGCATGACGGGATCAAACCGCTTCAAAAAAGGAATCAAATCAAAAGATGAAACTTTTGCCTGTTTTGCACCTTTCAGGGCCATACCTCCAGAATGCATGATGAGAAAGGCCGCTTCAAAAAAGGAACCTAAATCTACTGTTGATACAAGTTCTGCGCAAGTTTGGTTAAAATCAAATAAATTTTGCAGACAGGGCAAACTATCTTTGTTTTGCCCCTTCCAGGGCCCATTACTCAATAGTGCATGCTTAGACCAAGCCGCTTACATAAAAAAATGAAACTTGTATCATGTAGACAAGACCAAATATTCATATTTTGCCCCTCTCAGAGTCCATAACTTCGTAATGCATGTTGGGGAGAAAGAAACCAAGATCTACTGGTGATACAATAATTGTGCAAGTTTGATTCAAATTGAATAAAAAATGAAACTTCTGCCGTGCATACGAAAAATTGTTGGCGCGCGCATGTTAATAACACACGCGCATGCACGGACGAGGGACATCAGGCGATCACAAAAGCTCACCATGACCAGAAAATGGTCAGGTGAGCTAAAAAATGTCACCATCAGCACGACTTACAACATAACACCTATTCAAATATAAAGGTCCCCAGGGCCTTTCAGCTTCCTTAAAATCAAATGACAGTTTTTGATAGGAAACACACCACTCAATGATTAAGAGTATAAAATCAGCCTTTTACTTTTACTCTTAGTCATAAATAAATGTCAACAGATTTAGCAAATAAAGATGTTGTAAATCAACATAATTATACCCTTCAGTCAAAAATAACATCAGGTTTATTTTCTAAAACATCATAAAAAAGGACATTTTCTCTCTTCGCCAGGTAAATTTTCATATCTGACTGTTTCAGTTCGTAAAGGAGCAATCCCACACCTAAATTTTTCTCAATGGAGGCCTATGTTGTAGAGGCATAATTAATTTTCAATAATCTTCTGTAAACAGGTAAGTGTTTAAAAAAACTGTAAATACGTAGCATATTACGGCCCCCATCCGTAGTGCCAATAATACTGTTTATCTGAACAAACAACATTAAGTAAACGTGTTTATTAATTACTCCTCTACTCTGTTTTACAAAACCAATGTTGTCCTATGCTTCAAGACTTTATTTTAATACAATAAACCAGTTACGACACGATTTGCACGCCTAAGCAATTGCCTAGATTGTAATATAGCCCTTAATGAACTAGAACTTGAGAGGCGTAACCAATAATTACATAAAACTTTCTACTATCTGACTTCCACAGGGATCCAACCCATTTCCACTTATACTGCTGCAGTAGTACCACTACTAATAGTAATAGTAGTAATACTTACCCACTCCGAGAAAAAAATCGCATGGCTCTGTTTAACACAACATTTATACAAGAAGAGACTTAAAACCCCAAAATATATATGTCATAATTAATAACTGGTCACACAACATGATCAAAGACGATACACATTAAAATGAACACCATCAATAAATTTGCACTTCGCAGTTAGTGGATCTTATGCACGGCTTGCGTTCTGGGCTGCTACTTTAGTAGTAATAATTAGATCCTAGAATTCATGTAACACTAGACCAAAGAGGTTTTTGACTAGACCTAAGTATGTGTATCTATCAACAACTTTGTGAAACTCTTAACCACATTTAAAGGTAAAACTAGTTCTTTCATGTGGGGCTGGTCGAAAATGATTAAAGATGCTTTTACAACTTAGCTTTAATCATATAGAGCATTTAGTATGAACTGCATATCGGCTGTATTTTCTGCCAGTAGAACAATATCATCTGAATAAATCATTATCATGTATAAAAACAGAGCAGTAGCGGTACACAGCAGTGAGAAAATGTGAAGCTGGCAGTAGCAGTACAAGCAGTGACAGTAGAAAAACGTGGTTGGCAGTAACAGTAAGAGCAGTAGCAGTAGGAAAAACATGAAGTTGGCAGTAGCAGTACCACCAGTATTAGTAGAAAAAAAAAGTTGACAGTAGTAGTAAGAGCAGTAGCAGTAGGGAAAACGTGAAATTGGTAGAAGCAGTAGGAAAAGTAGCAGTAGAAAAAACGTGAAGTTGGCAGTAGCAGTAAGAGCAGCAACAGTAAGAAAAACAAGTAGTTGGCAGAAGCAGTACCACAAGTAGCAGTAGGAAAAACGTGAAGTTGGCAGTACCAGTACCACCAGTAGCAGTAGGAAAAACGTGAGGTTGGCAGTTGCAGTAAGAGCAGTAGCAGTAGAAAAAGTGTGAGGTTGGCAGAAGCAGTAAGAGCTATAACAGTAGGAAAAACGTGAAGTTGGCAGTAGCAGTAAGAGCAGCAGCAGTAGTAAAAACGTAAAGCTGGCAGTAACAGTACCAGAAGAAGCAGTAGGAAATTCATTAATTTGGCAGTAGCAGTACCTCCAGTAGCAGTAGGAAAAAAACGTGAAGTTGGCAGTAGCAGTAAGAGCAGTAGCAGTAGATAAAACGTGAAGTTGGCAGAAGCAATACGAGCAGTAGCCGTAGGAAACTCTGAAAGTCTGCACGAGTGTCTGTAAAAGTCGCAGGCCGGTGCAATCGAACTTGGAGGGTCCCTAGACATCAAAAATAACCATTTAAGTAAAACATGTAAAAACATTCCTAAGAAACATTTTAATGTCTGGTAGTAGTTCATTAACAGCGCAGGATTTACCCGACACCAGTATTGAAAAAAGTAATATGTTTATCATTTCTGATTTTATTGTTAACCACAAACGGAGCACAAGTGAGTCTATCATTATTAAACAAGGAGCTATAATCAGATTTCACCTTCTCCAGCTCTTCAAGCAACTATTTAGAAATGATGCAATTATCTTATTCTACTTCCATATGTGGATACTTACGAAACCCATGTCATTAACGCAGCATATGCTTTTGTCTTAGGTGTAATTTAGTACAAATATTGCAGGTACACGTATTTGACAAAGAGCTTTTGATGATAAAATCCACGTGTTATAACATCTACAAGTATAAATCAAAGGATAAAAAGGTCTTCCATTAAAAAAAGGATTTGAGTACTCGAATTCTAAGTTTGGTATTCGTTGACATCCCTAAATTAGATAGTATTGTTCCATGATGACCATAAGATTATTTACACTTCATGTATACAAATTGGTCTGCTTGAATTCGATAGAATACAGGGAAAACACATTACAAATTTTAATGTATAGGTCGTGTTTATTTCCTTCAGTGTAAAAACTTATTGATTTATTACAAGAATGAAACTTGGTTGCTTTGATATGACTTCAAACAAACGAAAAGGTTAAATTTGGAATATTACTGGTATCTCGATCACTACAAATTTCATACTTCAAATTGTATAAATGGCCTCCAGCCCATATACAAAAAAAAAATATATATATATATACATAAAATACAAATACAAACACGGACATTTACATAAAACATATTTGCCAGATCGTAATAGCATACAAATTACAATCAACAAATATTTAACATCAAGAGTACTAGAAAACTACGAAATAATTACCTATTAATGATGTTTTCACTGTTCTTAAAGGCATGAAACAAATTCATCGCAACATATCTAATTAATTATATATTCTTAGTTGACATTAGTATATTAAATTTGTTAATGTTTGGATTGTCTATATACTTATTTGGAATATATTGCTTCCTAATACAAAGGACATACCAATAGAAAGTGATACTCATTTTCTACAGAGTTAATACATTTTATACAAAATCTCTGGCTAAAGGGTAACTGTAAATGTCTTCACTTTTCAATCAATAGATTATGAGCGGATGCTCTAAAATTCACTAAACATCGTTTATACTTCAAAATATCTATACCGTTGACATATGTTTCGACAGAAAACTCACTCTTGAAATTAACATAACATTTAGAAAGCTTTGCATTACTCAAACATTCCTGTTTTCACATCTGTATATACTGATCTTTTAATCGTTGTTTATAATCACATAAAAAATTTTCTTTATCTACCACACACTGAGATTCTCAAATATAGCCAAACCCATCTTTATATAAATTTAAACGGACATTCGTAGCCCAGTTAACATAACCAAGGTTGTCGTACACTTTCAGCATATCATAACAAAGCCTAATGAACCTGTCTGTACTACACTCTAATAGTTTCAACCAATATTTTATACACCTACAGGAAGCGGATATATATATATGATAACGCCCGATATGCGTTTAAGAATCTCTTACAGGCATATATATGTACAGCTTCTATTGATGCCAGTATTTCTGTTTCCCAAAGTTCACTACCGTATAACATAATTGGACTTACTTTAGAATCAAATATTTTGAAACACGATACTGTATTTAAACCGGGTGCATTTAATATATTTCCCAACAAACAATTCAATGCCTTTTTTTGCCTTATTAGCAGAGAATTCTGCCATTTTATACATTGACATAGTAGGAGTATAATATAAGCCAACATAATTTAAGCCCGATACACATTCAAGTTGTCTATTATTGTAATACCATTTTTCTTTTCTATACAAGTTCCCTCCCCTTTTAAAAACTAATATCTTTGTTTTGTGTATATTTACTTCCAAACTGTTTTCAATGCAAAACGTAGAAAATGAATTTAATCGTTTCTGCAATCCAACTACATTATCGGACATAAGAGCTACATCGTCTGCAAACATTATCAAAAATATTTCAACTGAATACCATGTGAATCAGATTATGCAATTTCCGTCGCCAGATCAATAATAAAAAGTGAAAATAGTATGGGGCTTAGATTACAGCCTTGTCTTAAACCAATAAAGCTAGAAAAACTGTCTGTCCAGATTTACACTTAACCGACATTTTTACAGTCTTATAAATAGCTTCAATTGCATGCAAGAGGCGTCCTCTTATATTAATTGAAGATAACTTTTTAAATAACGTGTTTCTTACCACCGAATCAAAAACTTTATGGAAATCAATAAAAGCAACGTATAGTTTCCTCCGTTTCATATTTAAAAGTTTGGATGCAATGGAGTACAATACAAATGCATTATCTATAGTACTATATCTTTCTCTAAATGCTGCTTGCGATTCAGATACTTTGTCAAAAATTTCTTCAAAAAATGTAACCCTTCTACTCAAAATTCATATATATGTCTTGCTTAAAATATCCAACAACGCAATGCCTCTGTAGTTATTTGGGTCATCTATACTTCCTTTTTTATATATTGGAACTAGTACACTACTTGTCCAAGCTTCTGGAAAAACGCCTGAACTATAAATTCTATTAAAAATCTTACTAAATAAGGCAACAAAAAATGTAACCCATTCACAAAATGAGAAGGAATTCAGTTACCTGCCGCGGATTTGTTAAGTTTCAAATTTTTAACAGCTATACTTACTTCGGAAGCACTAATTTCACCATTTAAAATATCATCTTCAATTGTATTTACTTCTACGTCACTATTAACATTAGGAAAATCCTCTATTACATTATTCTGTGTTAATTCTTTGCCAAAGAGACTTTTAAAATGTAACTGCCAGTCTTCTTTGGATATATCCGGTAACCTTTCAGTAAGACCAGACATTTCTTTTATTTTCTGCCAAAACAAATTAGGATTTGATAGACTATCCTCTAAAGACTTACATGTAGCTTTTGCTTTTTCAGAAATGAATCTTTACTTCTTACATGTGTTTCTATAATTTTTCTTACTTGTTAAATAATTTTTAAATTCACTTTCCGACCGACTTCGTCGAAATCTTCGCAACGCATTATTTACAACCTTTCTTAAAAGTTTACATTCAGTATCAAACCACTCTGTTTTCTTACTATACATTTTTAGACTTTTCGGTCTTACATAAAAACGTTCACTAGTTTTAAGAATACATTTTGTGAAATCGTTTACAATATCGTTGACAGAGGCCCCAGTATTTTCAAACTTCTCATCTACTGTATCAAAGCCTCCATCAAGAATGAAATTATACAAACTATCCTGATATATGTGTCCCTGGTCACAATCTATCTTATATTTTCCTGGTATAAAACATTCAGTATGTTCTGCATTCTCTATAAATGACCTGGATATAGAAAAAAATCACAGGCATATGTTCGAAATATTCGTTCAAATCAACTGTAAAATTTATTACCTTTTCAAAAATATTGCTATTACACAAAAAATAATCAATTACACTAGAACCGTAAGAGGAATGAAAAGTATATTCCCCAATGTTTCTGTCATCTCCTACACGACCATTTACAACTGTCAAGAAATTTTTCTGACAAAATAAAATTAACTGCCTGCCAAAGGCATTAACCTGCTTGTCACACGAAAATCTTTTTAAATTTATATCACAACTGAAAATTTCCTCCAGATCGTTAAATACTGGCACATGTTCGTTAAAAGGTACATTATCATCTAGTGTGCCAGTTCTGGCATTAAAATCACCACTTAAAATATTTTAAAATTATAATTCTTTAATGATGCTTGATTGTCAAGTAATAGATTATTGAGTGTCCTTAGACCATTACGCTCTTTAGATGTATAGAAAGGGGAGCCTTCAGGCGGACAGTATAAAGAGGCAAACAAGACATCTTTTGACAAAGTAAATAATTCTTTTTTTAATTTTAAGAAGAACACCGTATTCAAAATGTTCATGAACCCTTTGCACAAAAGACCTGACAGACTTTTTTACAAAAACAACAATTCCATCCATATTCCTGCCTCCTTTATTAGAGACCCTAGCTTTACAAAAACAATGTATAAAATCTAGTGAAAAATTACATAAAACCGAATCATCATTTAACCAAGTTTCCTGAAGTCCAATTATGTCAAATTTGCCAAAAAATTCAAAAAAACTCTCATTCACAAAATTTCTACTGAAACCACTAATATTCCACGATAATATTTTACACTGATCAGCATTAACTGGACCCTGGCCACACCCCTATTCAGTCTAACTAGCGTCAGCTTCACTAGTATCTTCTTGAGTTTCCATATCTACAACAGTTGCGTTTTGTTCAGACCTGGATTCTTTATTAACTAATCTTACACCTCGTTTAAATACTCTAGTTTTAACATCTTTTTTATCTATAACAACAACCTTCCCTTTTTTAACATAACCTTTTTGCCCTCTCAGTTTTAATTCAGCCAATTCCTTCTTATGCGTATCAGCAACATTTACAAATGACTAATCAAGTCTTGTTCATAAAAACGCATTAAGTATTCATGAGATAGGTTGGCCTGATATAAACAAAAAACTCATATTAAATCAATTCTTTTTCTTAATTTTTCATTTTTCTTACTTTTGGATAGCACTGAGATAGATATATGCACTTGTTCTTCCCGTGGAGTGATAAAATGGTGTGTTCCTTGAGACATGCTATTGTGTATAACTTCGTATTCATATTATCTCAGAACAAAGCAAATGACTTATTTTTTCTCTTGACATGTTGAACACCATTACATTACAGATGAACAAGTACAAAGTTCTTTAGACGAAGTTCCTTTTAAAATATTGACGTCAGTCTCCCTCATTTTTCCATTGATATATACACTCCCTATGTGTTCCCATCCAATTCTCTGGGTTGGAAAAGAATACCCACCCCCAAACTTGTCACAGGAAAAGGAATCATGCTGAAACGAAGAATTGCTAGCAATTGGCCAAATAACCTTACCCAAGAAATCCATGTCTTTAATATAACTATCTGTCATTATATAACTTAGTAAAAGCTCTTCCATATTTGGCACAGCATCTCGAGTGCCGCCCCACATCCCTCCGCTGATAGAATAATGTGAATGAGACGGGTGATCACGCAAAACATGAAACTTCTTCAAAGATAACAACCATTCAGTCACAGCGGCTTTTTCACGCCAACTGAGTCTGGAGTCTATATCTCTTACTATATATCGAGCAATAAAGGGTACAGAAGCAACAAGGAAGCGCCAAGACATTTTGTTTTTCAAAACACTTCCTGACATGTTTATACATGTAACATGATGTTGTACACACAGTTTGGAAAGAAGTGGCAATGGTACACTATTATCATGAAAAATCCACATTTTCCAGTTGGGGTAAATAGTTTTAACAAGCTCTACGTTGGCTTTTGCTCCGTCAGTATAGCGATTATCTGAGCCATAAAACGAGTAAGACAATACAGCAATCGGCGCTTCATTATAAATATGATCATTAATCCTTTTTTTCTCCTTCTGCAACGAAGAGTTTGTTGTATCTTTTCCCACCTCGTATTTGATGCTTTTAAATGTATATTCTTCTAGTTTCTCTATATTCAATTCTGTGACATGGAAGGGTGAATAAGCGGCCCTAATCCAATCTATGGCTGATTCGAAGCGTAGCTCCTTTGGGAAAACAAACTCGAATATAGTTAAATGTGATATATGAAGCAAAAGAAATTGCTTTTTATCTGCCTCGTTGTCATTGCTTACTGCAGGTACAACCACACCTATATTAGGCACTACGTGATTTAAAAGAATTCGTACGAACTTTTCTTTCCAACTTTTTTCTTTCAAAATTCCATAAGAGTGTCTGTCAGTAAGAAGTATATATTCTATACCATCGTATTGAGCTTTGGTAGCTAAATGATTCACCGACTGTGTAAAACCCTTATCAACTGAATCAGCGAAAATAATTCTTATTTTATTTTTTATTTTGTTTGATGTCGTAATCCCATCGCTTTTCAAAAAAGATTTTTCTATAATATCTGAGTCATCACGTGTATAATTTCGACATTGTTTTAGACCAGCTTTAAGGTTATAAGAAAATCGGATTTTTTGAACATCCAAATCGCTCAAAGTCATTCTTGTTGTTTTTTGACGAGTGAGCATTATTACCAACAACAAGAAAACAATCAAGACCGCTGCTATTTTTCTTTTAGCAAATTTCATTTTAATAGTTGTTATATGTTTATTAACTGTAGAATCTCCTTCAGTTTGCCCAGTTAGCTGATTAATTTCTTCTGGACTGGATTAGGTCGTTCTCTTGATATTTCTTTTCCACACCAGATAATGCCGTGGATTATCTGGTATATTTATGTTGTCTTCAAACTTTAGTACAACTGCAGTAGACAGTGACGTGAAGGAGCCTCTTAGTTGAGTTTGTTAGTAAACTTGACCCAACGTCTCGAATACAGACGTTAAAACTAATCTACGATATCAATTTGCTTACAACATGTCTGTAGACGTATAATAAAACCTATATTCGACAGATTTCTAAGGACAATCTAGACTTTTTGTAATATACATGAGTCTGAAACGGTCTGGTATTGCTGAACGATCTTTGGTATTTTTTTTATTTCATGTAGACTGGCAAATACACAATGATGCAGGCAACAGGGCTTGTCTCGCAACTCATCTGTGTTTTTTTTTCTGAAGAAGAAGAGTTTAATATAACAATTGAAAAAATGTCTTTTGACACTTATTTTTCAGTTATTTGTACAACAAAGTGTAGGTAAGGTATAAAGCTTCCATATTATTTAAGTTGTTGAATATATATATCTATATGCGTTTGAAATTATAAATAAATGTTCTTGTATAGGCTCCTTAAGCAAAGGATCCCCTTTTTTGCAAATTGCGAACTGACATTCATAGATATTAATAAAATCTATCATTAGGGTTGAATATCCAAACCCGATGGTGACCGGTTCCCGCCGAGAGGCTCGTTTCCGGTCGGAAACCAGTCACCCGAGGGTTTGGATATCCCGATCTTCAACCACGCCCAATGATTGATTATTTTTCTCACTAACTCACTCATGGAACAAAATATACTAACAAACGCAAAAAATAGTTGGAGCTATTTTTATGCGTATTCACTCCTGTGAACGGCATAACAACCAAATTTCCAACACATAATATTCAACATTGCGGAGACACGTTTCACCGATTCAAGTAAAAATGGACTAAAAATAAATGTATAACGTAGGTTTAAACATCATAATTAACAAAGTTGATGGATTAAAGTGATTTACATGCAAATTAATCAGAGAAAATGTGGATTAATGTGTAAAAACAGATAAATTTAAAATGTCAATGCTCGAAATTGACTGAAATAATAAAAAAAGTAATTTGCATTCTAAAGCCATTCGAGATAAGCCCATGTGAGATCAGATTTTCCACCACGGCTATTTTTAGTGACATTTTCGGATTTTTCTGTGTAGTTAGTGAAAAAATAAGTATATAATATGAAATTTTGATTAATTCAATGTCACATGAAAATTTGCATCGTTCATAAAATGCAAATGAAAATCTAAACTGTTAAAACAAAGGAAAAATATTTTATTAATAAGTCTATTAGAAGTTGGACGTTTTAGGTCATTGGATATGCATTTAACGGCTTTGCCTCATTAAAATTATCATAACGTCATTGTTTAATTACAGAATTATGAAAATATTTTGCTTTTGATGAGAAAAACGTGTTTTTGATAATGGGCAATTTCCGTCACGACATCGGTAGTTTCCGTCGCTATTTTTGGCTGTGACGTAGATTTATCCCATCAGTTCGAGGCTGTAATGTAGAATTACATTGCTCATTACTTATCCGTTTTAAAATACAAAAATTAACAATAAACCTTAAGTGCAGTTAACCATAAATCAATCGTCGGATGCCCAAGGCACCTTATTCCGTTATCGCTGAATGGAGAGTAACGTAATGGGTTGGGCGTGGGTATCCGACGATGATATAACCTATCATGCTTCAAATTTTAACTTTAATAAAATAAAGCGGTTACTTTTGTACCGGTAGAATTTGTTGAAAGTTTGCCTTAGTGATTAATGTGATTAATAAATATTCCAATTTTTCCATACTTCGGTTTAAAATATCAATGATGCAATAAAATTCATTCACTCGACATTTTACATGTTGTGTTGCACTTCCTTACTTCTTCTAACACGATTACGTCATAAACAATACCTGCAATGTAAGTGTAGTAAAAATGTAATAATTTCAGGCGACCGAATGTGTTAACATTGGTTTCACTGGAATGGAAATTTACCAGACTTCTACGTTGATGTTGTAGGTAGAAGAACAATATGGTATGTATATTAAGCAGGAATTTGTGTCTGCTAATAAATTTATATCTAATGAAATGTCAAAGATTGATAAATCACGCCTCATACTTTTCGATTTATGCAAATTAACCTACACACAGGGACCCTTGCATATTAAACTTATTGAATAAGTGCATTGTAAATTTCTTAGAAAAACCTTAAAAGAAAAACAATCGACCAATTTATATGGTCTATATATGGAGAACTGACACGATACCTAGTAAGACAGTTAAGCTTGCATTTTTGGGCGCACCATATCAAATAAAAAATTCGGAATCTATGGGCTACACAAAACATAAATAATATAAATGATTTTTTTATAAAACAAAGGATAACAGATATCTTTCAACAAACATGTTGCACCAATGTTGACAATCCAAATAGACTTTTGCATTACTGTTTATCTAAGCATGAGTTTGAGGTGGAATACTATCTTCAAATAACTTGAATAATAAATATATAATCATCAAAGCAAAATTCAGACTATATTCAACTAGTTTCAGAAATTTGTTTGTTAAAGATATATTTTTTCTCTCGTATAAATATTTCGAAGTTAAAAAATTATGTCCAATGACTATTAAAGTAAATGATAGGAACCTGAAATGGGTATTGTGATAATGATAAATAGAGAAAAGAATCGAACTGTTTTATCTCTAGTTATACGCGAGAAGCTTTGTTTGTTTTTTGTTGTTTTTTTTTTGTTTTTTTTTAAGGTTAGGTACTTGCAATCGCGTTTCCGATAAATAAAACAGATGAGAGTTGGTGCCGCTCCGTTGTGCTTTTAAAACAGCATTAAACACAAAATCATTTGAGCGTTATCAGTACATTCCAAATTTGTTTATATTGCTGTCAGACGGACGGATGGGTTGTACAGACCAACAGGAGCAGGTAAATCTGTCGCCCGTGTACGGTTTAATCAACAGAAACTAATAGAATTGTGATATTTAACATCCAGACAGAATAACCTTATAAAACATCAAAAGTCTTCCTTTAAGTCCAGTCTTCCTAAGTTTTGTTATAATTTCAATGTGACTCGGCCTGATCAATTGATCTGTGTAAAATCTTGGGAATAAAAACAATCTGATATTCTTTCATTAACCTTGAAGCAGCTCATTTACATTTGAACGACAGAATTTAAAAAAAAGAAGAGGGTTTTTACTTTCCATCTTCACTGTTTGCTGAAGTCTTTATTTTCTGACAAAAAAGTCGGCTCGTACGAGAAAACGCCATCTTGGGGAATTCCGTTTTAGTATACAATACGGTATCCCCGAAGGAAGTGCTTTTGTACCAAGTGGACGTTCCGCAATATTTCGTCTTCACGCGGTGAGACATTCGTTTTATGGTATGAAACCACCAATTCAGTCTACTGGAGCTCAAAAAATGGTACCCGCATAATCGCGGCTACAAATAGTTCTCAGTTTCCTTGGCTATTTTTAACATTTTGCCCTAATCTGTTTATTTTTTTGCTGGAATCATTTTGTTTGACAATTTGTGATAGTGGGGTAGCAATTTTATGCTCATAAACATTCAGAAAAGAATTCACAATGTGAAATAGTTTCACATACCCAATCTGAAAATTAGCTCAGACTTTTTGTTAATTTTATGGGTAAGTTCACAAGGGCTGAAATATCTTTCTTGTTTGAAACACAACCCCCACTTTTCGTGCTATTTTTCATGAGTACAGGTATAGATCTACAAGAATATGTAAGTTAAAGCTATTTAAAAAAGGTTTTGCTATGTTTTACAGCCCTGTGAACTTTATGAAATTTATATAGAATAAAGAAGGAATCTATTTGGTGGTTTCACGCCTATAAGAAAAATATCATTTCCTGGTGTCTGCATATGAAAACTTTAAAACTTGCCAGAATGTAGAATTTTGATGTTTTTATTGCTAAAATGCTGTAAAGAAGTATGCCAGGAGTGGATTTGGTGAGTTTTCAAACTTTTCATACTGCAGTCAAGCCATTATGATAAAATTGCAGAAAAATTGTCCTTGTAAAACTGTAAACAGAATTTTTGTGTAAACAAACCTGATATTTTTGGCAAGGAGTAAGTTTTGTAAGCTGCCACAAGAGCCATTAAGTGTAGTTTAGCTTATTCAGTGAACATGAAACAGTTAGCTGAGTTCAAAATTCATGTGTATGATGAGAAAAAGAAGTTTGGTGATGTCAGGTTTTACTGCACAGTAGGACTTAATTCAGTCAAAAATGTTTCTTATGGTCATTGAGCTTCTGTTTATGTTTTATATTAGTCTGTTTATGGATAAGAAGAATGAGCATTAAGCTTGTTCCAAGTTCTCATGATATTTGATTAAGATGGTGTGTAGTTGAGGTTTTGGGAAGTCTTAAGCAGACAGCGGTAAAATATTTGCGGCTGGTTCACAAAGACAGGTACTTCAAAGCTAACAAAATAATATTACTCTTGGAATCTGTTTTCTGATTCTGTTAATACTTTTATTGTGTAAGCTTTCAGCTTTGTTAGGCTACAGTATTTTCACATAACCAGAGCTATTATTCTAGTTTGACAGTTTGCATACAAGGTATGGCTGGAGGAACAGCACTTGTATTTTGAAATTTTCAGGCAACAGCAATGCTATTTTCTGGAAACCCATTAAGAAAGCAGCATCCATTGCAGCTACATTGCTTTAGCCAAAACTATGTTCCACATCAGTTTCATACAATTTATAACATTTGCTTGACTGTGTATGCTATATTGTAAGGGTATGAAGTGATCTTGAAAGGGAACATGCTAATTAGGTAGAAAATTGAAGGTTAAAATTTGTGGGTATATGTTACATGCAGTAGTTACCAATATATGCATTTTCTTTTTTCAGATTGAAATATTTTTCTAATCAGTTAGAAAAAATCCCTTCCTTTGGTTGTATCTGTGTTTGAGACTCAATGGTTGCTTTGCCTTTTGCACATATCAGATGAACTCACATGACTACACACTGGCCATAGAGGTGGAGCCCATGTTGAAGATCTATCATTGCCATTTTTAGTAAGTAAACAGTCTTACAGTTAAACATTGCTTAGGAAGTTAAAAGAACAATTAATATTAGTGTAAAGACAGTATATAACAGATGAACAATAAAATTTTGTATGTTGAATACATGTCTAACATTAAGGTAGTGTTCCTGGCCTTTTCTGAATTAAAATTGTTAAAATTTCCTCCTTCAAAACGTGCGAAAAGGACTTCATTTCTTATCGGTGAATATATCAGCATTTATTTTTACTACAATATGAATTGTATCACGAACAATCATTGGTTTTTGTTTTTAAAAAATATCATATTTCAATTTGGGTATCGAAAATTAATATCTTAATCTGAGAAACTCCTTTTCACATACGGTATATTTCTTCGCGAAAAGGACTCTTTGTAAATATTTTTCATAACTTTCTTGTTTATTTAATATTTATTTTTCTTTTAGAAAACTACTTTTCTTTCTGCTTTTCTCAACCACAGGCACGTTTTAAAGCGTTATGTAAATCTAACTTGAAAGAAATCTAAAATACAATTTAGTAAAAGTGAATGTTACGGCCTTTTCAGTGCCAGACCTCACTACGCAAGTAGAAATGGGAATCCCTGATAAAATAAACAACAGAAAAAACAAAATCAAATTAAGATCAATGATAGTCTTTAATATAATAATTCAGAAAAAGCAAAAAGTACATCAATCAATAAAACACTTAAGTCATTTATCAGCAATTAACATATGATAATATGATCTGGTATTTATTCAAATTGATTTTTTTTTTCAAATAATATAGAAATAAAATAAAAACCGGTGGATCAGTCTTGCCGACTTTATTATTGTTTGCCACTGAAAAAAGACCCAGTGTTTTAATTATCAAGGGGTTAAGTAGTGATTAGAGAAGGTGATAAATACACAAGATTATTGGCGGTCTATAACAATTTAATGAGATCTTTCATACACACATGTGCAGAATTAATTATCACAGTGACAAGTTGATTATATCTATCAAGTCTTTGTTTTCGTTCTTGTAATATTTTTTTCCGAATAACAGTTATTTTCAAGACAGTCACTGACCTTAAAATGCATTTCTAATTTTTTTAAGAAACTGAATTTAAGAATATACTTAATGCAAATCTCAGTTTTGTAAAAACTATAAAAATGTCATGCTTATAAATAATTTACCTGCTTGCTTAGTATCATTCTTAATATTCCATAAACTCAGAAGAAAATTGAACAAGCCCTCACAACTTTACATTTACAATGAGATTAAAACTTACCAAAGCACCTCCCCGGACATAATCCATTGCAAGCTAACTATCATCTAGAAATTTCGGACAATCCTAATGGAATATCGGACACTTATAGAATGTGTTTCAGGCAGTCGTACCATCAACGACTTATGTAACTAGTCACTCGTGTAAAACAAATCAAATCAAGGTAATAAATCACACACACTTGTTTAAACAAAATAAAAAAGGTGTTGTTCTACGTTATGCTCATCACGTGAGTGCAAATAAATTTTCTTGAAGAGCTTTGCATGCGGACTTAAGTGTTTTTGTTTGATCATAAATATAAAATTATACAAATCTAAATGGATGCACATTTATACCAAATATTCTTCAACTGTCGACTGAAGCTTTGCTTTTTTTTTTACAAATTTTCAAAAAGGTACATCAGTATAGTAGGTAGACACTTTAGGAATGGATAGTAATGCAAGAAGTTCCCATTTATTTAACATCTATCAAATAGTAGCATTATGACAAGATTTACATTTAAATCAACGTTTAAGAAAGAAATTAGAATGCGCATTTCTAATTATGCGAGACTGAGGCTGTTACGTCAGTTACGCACTTCCGCTAGTATATTTTATCCCTCTGGCAGTGATGCAGAAGATCTTGCTTATAGATACGCATTTTAACACATCCGTTTATAAATATATACATAACAGTATACCACATGCGCAATAAGCACAATAAAAGCACACTGTTAACTGTAAAATGTTTACGAATTCTAACTTATAAAATAATGCGGTTACTAATCGTTTTGTAAATAATTTACCTGCTTGCTTAGTATCATTCTCAATATGAACAAATCATAGTGAAACTGGAAAACTAGAAATCGGGCAGAAAAATATGCATGACATAAGCGAAAAGTCGACTTAAACGAGTTCGAGTTATAGGGAATGAACTGTATAAATAAGACAACCTAGGGTGGGTCGGTGGGATAACTGTTACAAAATACGTTTTTGCCTGTAGAACCTCGAATAACTCGAGCGTGTATTTAAGCTTACCGGTTGCCCATATGACCGACGCCCCCTGAAGAGTTATGTTGTCTAACAGAATATATACGGAAAACATTCTTTTATAAAATTGAGAGGTATTTCAGCTCTGATTTGTTACATGAGCTAGTTAACTGTTGCACAACAGAGGAAAAATTGCATATTCTGATAGGCAGAAGAACCTTTTCTATAACCGACAAAAAGATTCATAAGCATTTTTACGCATAGCCATTTCTTTTGTTTCAAAATGTCTACTCATGGCAGAAAAACACTTTTTACCCTTTGTTAATTAATCATATGTTCGAGTTCCAAAGTTGTTTTAAACTGCACAGCTAGATATACATAGTACCTTATCTTGATTTTTCGTTTCGTTCAAGATCTGGTCAAATATGTAAATTACCGAGAAAAATAGCCTTACACTTTGCAGTCAAACCAAAGTCAGTGGTTACCTGTACAAAGTTGTGTCCCTGCTTAATGCTAAGAAAGTTAACCTTTGCCAGTATTTTATTGTTTCTATGTACACCTATAATAAGCGACCACCTCCTTTAAGAAGCCATCCTTCTGACTTAGTCATAATGCTTTACACAAGTTTATTTGTTCTTGTCAGTAAGGATAGATTTTTTTGATAGAACAAATTTTACAGTATTCAATAATGTTTATCTTTATGTTGTATAAATAATGCTTATCTTTATGTTGTATACTACACTTCATTGTCATTTTCATATCCATTTATGTACATGTGTTCTGTTGTTATAATTTATGCTACTCGTTTTCATATTCGAAAATTTCGTGCTCGAAATAAAAGTGAAAATAATTAAAAACATGGTGTTCTAAAAGGTATATCTACAAAGTTCTGATAAGGAAGTAGATCTACATCTAGAAAATGTTATAAAAATGTTATAAAACAGATCTTAAGATATAAAGGATGGTGAGAAAATAAACTAAACTAAATTCTGAGCACCTCTCCCCACCCACTGTGCATATGTAGGTACATATTGCCTATCAGAAAATTACGTCAAAAGTGATTCAAAGAGCATAGTTTTGAGAGTTTAGAGAAATCAAAGAGGAACTTGGACCTGTTTAAAGAATTTTATAACATTTATTAGTAGGATATTCATAAAAAAGTAAACATTATACCCCACCCACATCCTACCAACAGATTTTATAAACAATATGGCCAGTCAGCTTAGAAGTCAATCATCGAATTCATCTAGTTCATCCAGAAGGGAATCAGTTAATGCCTCTCTCATGGGAAAATCAGAGGAAAAACAACGAAACAAAGATAAACCAAACAAAGTTGAGAAAATCAATTCAAAACAAAACTGTTCGGAATCTGGGTTAGAGAAAACCGAACTAGACATCAAATTTGACGAATTTAGAGATGAGGTAAAATTAATGTTCAGTGAGTTCAACGAATCGTTTGACAAGAAAATAGTAGCCTTTGAAAAGAGACTAAGCAGTACTTTCAAAGAAATAAAGAATGAATTAGCCATGGTAAAGTCAGATGTGTCTGAGACAAAGACAGACATCAAAGAATTGAAAAGTAAAGTGAATGATATTGAAGAAAGTGTAGAATTTCAAGCTAATAAAGCAGAAGAGGACACATCTAGATTAGATGATATTATCAAAAAACACAAAAGTGAACTAGAGCTAGAAGTTAAAGAGATAAAAAATAGAACGATGTGGCAGGAAAAAACATGACAGGCAGAACAATTTGCTCTTCTATGGTATGTCAGAGAAAGCAGGTGAGGATCTAGAAAAGGTAATGAAGAGTTTTTTCAAAGATTAACTTAACATAGATAGCGACCGCGTAGATGATATGAGATTCGCAAACTACCACAGGCTCCCGGGAGACTCAGACGCACCCAAACCAGTAATAATTAAATTTCAGTCAATGAATGACAGAGACTTAATGTTTTCACAGGCATCTCTATCAGTTTTGCGTGAGGAGAAGAAAAGGATTCTTACTGATCTCCCAGTGCCAGTGAAAAAAGAGAGAGGACGACTTTCTAAAAAAAGCCTATGAAATTAGACAATCAGAAGGTCTAAAAACACGAATTATCGAAAAAGGTCTCTCTGTTTTCCTTGAAGTAAGGAAAGACAAAGAATCTGAGTTGGCCTTGAGAGTAGTTTAGATTATGAGAAAAGAAATGCATTATACACAGGACACTGATTCAAATGAATTGTAAATGTATTCTTCCCTTTTCGGTAGACTGAGCATACTTCTTTTCCTTATAGACTGTTTTATTATAAAATTTGCGATGCTTGAAATATAATACATTTTAATGTTTGAATAATTTAATATTTACCTTTCAATTGAATATTTAGTTACTGTATATCCAGAGAAACAAATCCAACATCCGAATCAAGATTCATAAAATAGTGGAATTTGCCTATTCTAAATACATTCGCTGTTTCCTAAACACTGTATTTTTTAATAGTCGTTTTACTTTTAGAGTTGTGATTTTTTTTCTAAATATAAATCTCTTCTGGATTGATAAACATAATCCATTTCCATCTTTTATTGACACATATGTTCAATATCTTATAAGAAAATGTTTGTTTATAAAAATACAGGTGTAAAATTTGTTTTTATTTACTTTTTACACTTCCGGTTTGCGTAGCGGTGTAATGCAAAAACAGCAACTTGTGACATAGGTTCTTAGTTAAGATGACACTAATTTCCGGTGTATAGTTGACAGTTATATCGATTGTTGATCGATGGTAGGACATGTACTTATATAGAAATTGTTTGTGTTGTCTTGAAAAACTTATGACTTGTAAATATTTTCTTTCCAAGGGATTCCATGTGTGTATTCTTTTTTTAGTGGTATATAATTCAAATTTCCCTTACATCAAACTAATTGAACTGTGTAATTTTTGTTGCCATATACATTATATGAAATGTTTATTTGTAGTACACATGTTTTAGCTTATTTCTGTATTTAACAGAATTACATTTTCACTGGTTACATTGGCTTATGTCTACAGTTTTTTGTTTAGCTCTGTGTACTGGTAGCTTAATATAAATCAAATTGGATTTCTTTTTTTAAATGATAATAGACATCAGTTAAGGGTATTTTCTTCTAGAAGTCATATGTATATTTCTTCCTTCAGTTCCAATTTTTTTTGTAAATTCTATGAATACCGTTTATTTCACTTTTGCGAGCACTCCATTTTGAATATGACCAAAAAATTTATTAAACAATTTTCTTTTATACTTTTTTATTTAGTACTTGTGAAATGTTTCAGTCAGTACTTACTTAGGGTACATTGTTTGAGAAATCTATTGCCTATACAAAATATATGAAATTACAATTTATTCACAGAATTGTCAAGGTTTAGGAGATCGTAAGAAAAGGATAGATTTATTTCATTATGTCAGGGAAAAAAATATGATATTATTTGTTTGCAAGATGTTCATATTACTCCACAGTTGTGTTCAAATGTTAAATCAGAATAGGGATACGATGCTTATATTAATCCCAATACTACTAATAGTCGAGGGGTCATGATTTTATTTCAAAATACTTTCGAACAGAAAGTTCGTAATATATTTAGGTATATCGAAGGTAATTTTATTATTCTAGATGTTTCTATATCTGAAAAAAGAATGACTATCGCCTGTATTTATGGGCCTAATGATGATATGTCATTTTTTTTATAAACACTTAATTCAAAAAATAAATGAAATTGATAATGATTATATAATTGTATGTGGGGACTGGAATTTGGTTTTAGACCCGTCAGTTGATTGTGATAACTACGTAAATGTAAATAATCCAAGAGTAAGGGAAGTAGTAATAGATTTTATTCACAGAAATGATTTTTGTGATAGTTGGAGGAAAATACATTCAAGGATTAAAGAATATACCTGGAAAAGGCTTAATCCGGTTCGAAAATTTGCACGTTTAGATTTTTTTCTTGTCAATAGAAATTTAGAAAACTATGTTACTTTTTCTGAAATTGTTCCAGGTTATAGATCAGATTACTCTGGAATAGTTCTTAAATGGAAACTTTCTGATAATCAAAGAGGTAGAGGTTATTGGAAGTTTAATAATTCATTGTGAAATGATCAAAACTATATAGAATTAGTTAAAAGGGTTTTAAATGATTTAGTTATCAAACATAAAAATGAGGTAAATGATAATGATACACAACAATACCCAGACCTAAATGTTAATGATCAATTATTTTTAGAAACGTTTTTGGCAGTCCTAAGAGGGGAGACCATAAAATATTCTTCACAGAAAAGAAAAAAGAACAAAAGCTAGAAAAATAACTTGAAAAAACTATTCAGAACTTAGAAAAACAACTAAATACTGATTTTAATGACACTATTTTAGAAGAATTAGAAATTAAAAAATCACAACTGCAAAATTTAAGGAAACAAAAAATAGATGGTGTTTTGACTAGGGCAAAATGAAGATATGAAAATTTAGGAGAAAAACCAACAAAATATTTTTTCGGACTAGAAAAAAGAAATTATACAAATAAAACTATTCTTCAGCTTATTGATAATGACAGTAATGAATATAAAACAACAGAAGAAATATTAAAATATCAAAAAGATTATTTTAGTGCACTATATGCAAAGACACAGGATACTGATGATCGACCTATAGAAAATATAATAGGACAGAACCCCGTGAATTTAAATGAAATCGATATTGAAAATTTAGAAGGAGAACTTACACTTGAGGAATTAAACTTTGCTTTAGGACAAATGAAGAATTACAAAAGTCCGAGTCTAGATGGGTACACAGTTGAATTCTTTAAATTCTTTTGGGAGGATTTAAAAATGTTTAGTCTTCTTTCTTTAAATCATGGGTATAGACAAGGGCTGTTATCGCAATCACAAAGACAAGGTATAATTACTTGTCTTCCTAAACCACATAAAAATAAATTGCTTTTGAAAAATTGGCGTCCAATCTCATTATTAAATGTGTTGTATAAATTAGCCTCAGCTGCAATAGCAAATAGATTAAAGAAAATTGTACATAAAGATCAAAAAGGATTTATAGCAGGACGTTTCATTGGTGAGAATATACGGACAATATATGATATTTTATTTGAAGCAGAATCTCAAAATATCCCAGGTCTTTTACTTTCGATAGATTTTCAGCAAGCCTTTGATTCTGTTTCATGGTCATTTATTGATAAAATTTTATGTTATTACAAATTTGGAAATTCTTTTAAAAAATGGATTAAATTATTTCAAATTGAATCAGAATCATGCATTTTACAAAATGGGTATATGACACAATTTTTTAAACTTTCACGTGGATGTAGACAAGGAGATGCTATTTCTCTTTATATTTTTATTTTATGCGCGGAAATTCTAGGTCATATGATTAGAAACAACAAAAGTATAACCGGAATACAAGTTTATAATAAGGAACATAAACTATTGCAGTATGCGGATGATACTCAGATTTTTCTTAATGGCTCAGAATTATCTCTAAAAAGTTGTTTAAATACTTTAAATAATTTTCATAACATTTCAGGTTTAAAAATAAATGTCTAAAAAACAAAAGCCCTTAGGATCGGTTGTTTGAAAAATTCAGATATTAAACTATGTAATGAGATATCTTTAGATTGGACAAAAGGACCAATTAAAATATTGGGAGTCAATTTTTTAGGCTCGGTTAAAGATATATGGAGTATAAACGGACCAGAAACTATAGCAAAATGTTTTTCATTAATAAAAACGTGGTCTAAAAGAAATTTCACTCTTTTTTGAAAAGCACTTCCTAACCCCCCTGCTGAGACCGTAAAAACGTTAGAAACAATGGCGTATAATTTTTTATGGAATAATGGGCCGGATAAAATCAAACGTATTGACGCGATAAAACAGATAAAACATGGTGGTTTAGGAATGCTAGACGTTAAGTCTTTCATATCTGGCATTAAGATTAACTGGTTAAGAAGATTTCTACTAACGACAAATAATGAAAGCTGGGTCTCTTTGGCAAATATAGATACTAGTGATCTCGTCAAACTAGGAATACATTATATTTCTCTAAAAGTTGCAGAAGTGACAAACCCCTTTTGGAAAGACGTTCTATCAAGTTGGTTAAGTTACTGTAAAAAAGTTGAAATCAATAGTATAGATGAAATCCTTTATTCTCCTCTATGGTATAATAATTTCTTCGTAGACACATCTCTCTTCCTAAAATCGTGGTATGAAAAACATGTATTTTATGTTATAGATTTGTTAAATAATGAAGGTGAATTCTACGATTTTACAGAATTCAAAAGAATTTTTAACGTTAACGGAACATTCTTAGAATATTACAGAGTAACTTCAGCTATCCCCAACAAATGGAGACGTATTATCAGAAATAAGAAAACAGAAATATTATATCATAAAAGTAATTTAAATATGTCACCGTATCTTACGCAATTAATCAAGAACAATAAAGGTCGTAGAAAGTACTATAATGTTTTGGCGAACACAAATATTACAGTTATACCAAGAAGATGGTATAATGAAATAGGTGTTATTGATGAAAATGAATATTTGTTGATTTGTAAACAATTAGAATATATACAGGAGAATAAGCTAAAGGATTTTCAATATAAACTAAATACAAAAATTATTGTTACAAAAACTTTTCTGCATAGAGTAAATATAGTAGGAGATGATCGCTGTTCGTATTGCAATACCGAGTCTGAAACTATCCAGCACCTTTTCTATAACTGCTCGATAGTTAAACGTTTTGTAGATTTAGTACATATTTGGTATAAAGACCACTGTAATATAGAATTCTTGGATCAGTTTAAACAATTTATTTTTTCGGTTGATACTGATTCTGTTGCAGGTAAATACGCATCCCTTTTACTAAAATACTTTATCTACAAATCCAAATTTAAAGAAAATGCAAAATTCTGTTTGACGCTCGGTAATTTAAAAAATTACATTAAAGAAAAAAATGTGTAAGGAAATCAATAGGTGCTAAAAATAACAAAATAAAATTTTTCGAAAATAATTTTGGCAATCTGATAGCAAAACTCTGAGATAGAAATTATCTTTGAAATCTGCATGACAATTTTCTGTGAAGTTTTATCTACATAAAATACTTAAAATACTTCTTTTAAAACACTTTGTAGTGTAAAAGTACTGGCTGAAATATTACTATTATTGTATCAAAGCCATGGGGGTCTCGATTATATATGGTGTTTTTTTTTAATTATGTTTTTTTTCTTTTCTTTTTTTTCTCTTTATATATTGGTTTGTACTGTTCCACGATGTAAACCACTTTCTTTGCATTTAAAAATCCGTTTCTGCCTACTTAACATGTTTTCCCGATCATCCTGTCTCTTCCTACAGTTTTGCAGGTAATATAATGTATGTTAATTTTGAATCTATTTTACATAAATTTTGAATATATATGTATACTTTGTAAGGTGGACAGGGGATGGATCCCCGACCTCTGATCTGCCGATTACGGGGACAATAACGGGGTTACCCAAAAGGGGCCCGAAACGGGGAAAAAAATTAGTACGTAACATGAGACAAATAACTTTCAGTCAGGTTTGTGTCATTTGGCAATTGGTTGGACTTGGAATCTCCTTATAATTGTTTATTATAGTGACATGTGCATATGTTATAACAAACAATACATTGCGTATAAAATAAAGCACCCGGCCCAGTGGACCTAAATGTCACCTGAAAATTCATGTAATCATTTTAACAATATATAAACCATTATCATCATTTATGTACAATACAATGTGATGATATGGCATATAAATAAAGTTTTATGATATAAAATCTCTATGAATGACTGAAGCACAGTAATAGATCAACTAAAAGCATTGAGAACAAGACCTCAAGTTAGTTAGCATATATAATGTCCCTTCTGCGTAAGTACGATCTCACAATATCTTTGGCGCATTTACGAGGGTAATTCTGTATTAGTACAATCATTTTATTTTTCACTGGTTAAATTACTAAAGCTGTCTTCTGTAATTATTTCACCAAATACACTTAATCGTATATCATTGTATCGTTCGCAATTTATCAAGAAGTGTTTTTCATCTTCGACAGAATTTAAAGAACAATGTATAAATATGTACATACCAATTGGCTGAATTACTTTTGATCCGTAACACTTGAGAACAATTCATAATACATGTATCACCAAACTTTTGTTCAGCTATGAATTATTGAATGACCCTGCGTATTAAATAAGAATAACTTAGACGTTAATAAAATGCCCCCCTTACCTTTTCTTTGTTTATTTTCCCCATTTCTGTATAAAAAAACACACCTGTTATAAATGCCTTTACATTTGTTTAATATGTGAAAATATTTTTTACGTTTTACGCATCACTAATGAGGGAAAACGTGAGATTAAGAGGTCAAACTCAGCGAAGTGTTCACTGATACAATGTATTGATACATAATTTTGCGTGGCTTTTGAAATAATATTGTTTTTTGTATTGTATCCTCGTCTCCAAATAGTTGGCTGAAAACAATAAGAAATCCTTCAAAAGTGTAAAACTATATATGAAAAAACACAGTACTTGTAAACAATGCATTATTAACTGTATAATGGCTCTACTTAAATCCAAGTGAGGAAGTAGTCAGTCGCTTGTGGACAGATTGGTTAGTAAACTGATTGGATACCCGGGAACATGTGTTAAGTGGACTGACAACCAGGATATGAAAACCCAAATGAAAACAAACAAGCAGACAAATATAAAAGTACACTGCTCATTTAACCTGGTTTTGTACATACGATACAATGCACTAAGGGTAACAAACGGTCTTATCTTCAACAGAACTTAAGATAAGTGGATAAAATATATCCTTTTAAGTGGATGTTGCACGGGTCCAAATACAAGATTTTTTTCTGTTCAGTCAGACGATTGGTGGTTTGAATCATGTTTACGTACTAATACAAGCAATTTAAAAATTGTATTCAATTTGTTTAAATTAAAGTTAATGTTATTTTCCTTAAACAGAAATAAAGCAGTAAAATGGTCGTTTATTGTATATGTTGTATGTTAAACATACCGAAAGCGCCTCCGTGTGGTAGAAAAATCTTGAAAACGTTTACTTCAATATTTAGCATAGTTTGGTGTATCAACACATTGCAGAAAGTCCGTCTAGAAAGTTATATCTATCATTAATGGATTTTCATAGAACTGGGCAAATAACATTGTTTCCTAACCAGCAGGCTTTATAATTGACAATGGACCATCATTTTCCCTTTTTTTTATTAGCCACCCGTCATACGTTTCTTACATTTGTGCCAGCATAGTTATGTATTATGTTAAAACGCTTGCAACTCAGCTATAACAAACCAATTCCGGTGAAATGTTTCACCGTTTACAGCTAAAAATATAATGGAGAAGTCAATGCGGTCGTTACGGTAATGTGTTAGTCCGAAAACATTCTGAATACCCACGTGGATCTGAATACTGTTTTATGGCTTTGGTGCTGCCTCAAAGTATTTGTATTGACAGTTTAAATAAGACTTTTATTTTCTTGCATTGAATTCTTCCAAAATTGTCGCTGTTGCTTTGTGGTTCTTCTTGACACCAAGAAAATCTAAAACATTTTTAATGAGCAGAACAGAGCTTGTAGGTCATGAAATATTTGATACTCTAGAAGGAAGAAATATTAAAGAAATGTTGTGGTATAATTTGTACCTGTGCTACTTACAGCCTGTACAGTGTGATAAATATGTAGTGTTTGTTAAACAGTGCGTGTGCATTTAATAATATCAATAAATAATATTTGATAATATTTATGACGTCCAGTCAGCGTAAAGGAGTTTTTTTTTATCTCACAATGAAATATATAAACAACAACATTTACAATGAAAAAGGAATTTTGTATTTGACAGAGCGAGACGATACAAATAAATACGTGTTATTCAGCGTTCCATAGCGACAACAATGCATGTACTTAACATCCAAGACAGATTATTTTATTCTAATTTTATTATAATTTATGTTTTTTTACCATTACGGTTTAATGAATTTTGGATGGATTGCACTTTTGCTACTTCAACTGTTCTTTACTGAATTCCCTATACGTCTTAACATGGTCCATTAAATTACGCTGAAAAAACAAACCTATATGAAAAAGATAGAGCATCAATGATGAAGTGGTAACACACTCGGTTTCTAATCTAGGGACTGCGCCTCACCAAATTAAGGGTTTAATAGTAAATCTCTTTAGGCAGGGAGTATCGGTTTAAGGGACATTCGGAACCGCCGATAAATAAGTTCAAATAAAAATGTAGAATACAGGACTGTTTACATACTAAAAACTTCACAGAAAATACAAAGAAAGAAAGGAAAATAAAAGGAGACAATGATCTTCCAACGATTCTTTCCAAAATGCCTCCTTTGACACAAATGTCTATCGGTTTTGTATTTACTTACACCATTTTGACTGCTTGCATTTTTGTGTGTGACACATATGGGCATTTCAATGTGATAAAAAAAATTATCTGGAAAAAGGAAAGGCATCGTCGTCTATGTATTTTATTGATAACAGTACATTTGACCTGTCTAACTTACAAACGAGCGATTTAGACAACCTATTCCATAGGAATCCACCCGGGATAAAAGAAATCAGAGAAGTCAGCGCTAAATTGTTTACGAATGAAACTGTCTTCTTTCACGTAATGTTTGTAGTAGATGGTCGTGCCTCCGGCCAGAAACGCCGCCCACCAGCCGAATGTCCCGGTGGTCATTATAGTGTGGTTACACAGGCCCAGAACAGCCATATCTAACTCTGGTTCCTTGTGAATGAAGACCAGGTTCCACAGTTTCTGGTAACGTCCAAGCTGCATAACTGCCCATCTTATATCATCTGAACATATCACAAATGTTATTTTTGGAAATCGCTTTTTAAAATATACAATTGCACTCTTGATGTAAGTTAGAGGTGCAACATTATAACCCGAAACCCGACTTTCATTTCTAATCTGAGCATAAAACATATCTCCTCTGCGTATATGCACGCCGACATGGATAGAATTGTGTGCATGGAACATGGAGTTTCTTGTTGCTCTTTGTAATAAATTCTTAGCCTCCGTCATGATCACACTTCTGAATCTGAACTCATATCTCAGCTCGGCGACGACAGGGGCAAAATACTTCCAAGATTGTAGATAATCATAAAGCTTTACATAATTTTGGGTGAAATTTAATAACTCTGGGTCATACGCACAGTGTATGTTTTCATATTTCTTAAAAGCTGTCTCACAGTACTTTTCATTCTTCATCTTTCGTGCAGATGTGTTGAATATCTGTGATATTCTGTCATGTTCACTTATATGTAATGTCATGTTCTTTTGTTTCGCTATTCCGAATGCCGACGCGTACTGGAACATTATGTTGCCAAGACGACCAGTAAACGAGACACAGAGAACATTTCTTTGCGAATGGTCCATCTCTTTCTTGAGGTAGATGTCGCTATACCGGCGATCTTGGTTGTGTTCCCGCTCACTACTTTTCAACACAACTATCACCAAAACAGCTGTTACAATGATGAGCGAATCTGAAATTTGACAGAGAACTGAAATAAAAACTACTGCAGTCTATAGGTACGAATCTCTTGTCGTGATTACTGATTATAATACATGTTTTGCCTTTGCATATCTATGCATGTAATACATGTATCATAGTTTATGTTGTTATTACTTTAGTTCCATATCTTCGTTACTTTCAGAACAAACGTGTTGTCTCCTAACCTCTTCCTCCCAGTGGTGTATTTCATTCATGCAAGAAATGTAAACATTAGGAAACGTTGCAGCTATGCGAATACTTTGCAGATTTGAATAGTTCTTTTCAAACTTTGTTCTCATAACTTCCTCCAGATCTAGTAACTAGCACGCTTATTCAAAATAACTACATGTAAGTATTTTTGGTTGAAACAAGAACAACAATTGAACAGAGTCAGAAACGTATTATGTGAACAATTATTTTATACTTACATTTAATAATCCTTGTATGATAAGGAACATTTACAATGTAAACTTTCATTCTAACAGAAAATGTCATCATTCAGGAAAATACGTTACAAGTAGTTTCTATACGTATATATTCTCTTATGTTCGATGTTAGCTGCGTGCTAGTGTAACCTCCAAAATGACCTTAATTAGTTATTTATACGTATATGTTTATTATTTATTAAGTTGCTTAAGTAAACACACTTAAAGTGGCAATTAAATTAAGAATACTAGCTCTGATTTGTTCAATATGGTAGATCCAAGAGGGTCCTCCATCTTTCAGTTAAACCATGAAAGGATTGGTATTGGTATTGTTTACCTTGTTGACCGAGGTAAATTTGCTTCATTTAGTAACATAATCTCTGACCATACAACTAAATCTGGTCGGAAAGGTATTCTTTAGTGGGCATCATGTGGCTTTTCTCTTAAGACCTTCTTAAAAACAAAATCTTAACAGTCATAGATAACTGTCGTAAAACAAAAGCAGTTTTAACATTAATAAATCAAATCTGATGGTCAGGTCACATAATGCAAAGCTTGCTATAACCTTTTCACCAAACTTTCCCAACCTTCGACCTTTCAGCACTTTACAGTGATCAGATCCTGATATATGTAGGAAAATCTAGGCCTCCTAACACTTTGCTTTCATTCGACTTGAGTTACTTATGCGGGAAGTCACTGCAGTTTCACCCTTGTCGGGATCGAACAAGCGACCTCTTGTCTGGAGTCCGGCGCACTAACCCTAGACCACTGCTCCTCTTAGTAATGGATTGAAGAAAGATTTTTTTTTTTCATATTTAAGTGTTTTATATGTAGTATTGTTTGTCAACGTACAATGCAGAAGGCAATCATGACTTTTACCACTCCAGTCCGCTTGATTCTGCATCATGTTTATAAAACTTACAAGGTATCTGTCAACTACTTAAAGGTTCGCATCACGTCCCCACACTAAAGAAAACCAAGTAGTTTAGCTTAGCTAGAAAGTAAAAAAGGAATCGAGCAATAAAAATGAAACTAAAGTTTAATGACTAAACAAAGGTAGTAAATGAAATATAGGACAATGCAAGCTTTAATAGATACCAATATTATATCTAGAACTATATACTATATTTAATATGAATTTGTATTTAGGGACAAAAGGCTATAAAAAACGATGTAAATACAAATTCCATGCACTCTGTTGGTAGGAGGAGCTTAAAGTACGAACTACTTTCGAGGTACTTCGGCTTTTTCCTCTGGCCTGTAAGACCCAGAATTGCTGTAACTAGTTGTCCGGGTCTTAGGAACCGGACATCTCAAAACAATAACGGATATAAATTGGACACTGTGTTATCAACGAACAAAACATGTCTTTTATAACTTTTATAAGATACTTATAACGTCTTTTAAAATTTATTCTTAGATTGAGTCAGTTCACAATTTAAGATCTAAACGTCATAAAATTGTGAAATATCAAATTAAAGTATTATAAAAAAAAAACAAGAAATAGAAAAAAGGGAACAATATACGTCCGACAGGATATGAAACTGGACTTGTGGAAAAAACATTTTTGAAAATCTGGTCTTAACACACAAGAATAATTATGATTATAATAAATGTTTAAACGCAGATCAGTTAAAAGTTATTCGAAACGCTGCATTTGTCACAAACTTCAGAGTCTGGAGTTACATTTTATTTATCTTTTTTTAATGAGTGGTCGTCATTTATATATTTTAGCTCACTGATAACTGTGTCGCACTGATTTTTTTCTTTTCAATGATTGAATAAATGTATCCCTGATTGTTTTGATATGTCGTTTGTTTTACTAGATTCTTTCACTTGAAGGGTAGGAACGCCTCTATGAGAATTATGCCCGTCAAGGAAGAAGTGTTATCAAAATTACAATGGCTATTTTTGTAATATATTCTGTGACATTTGTTAGATGTTTTTTTCGTTCAATCTTTCTGCTTTGGTTGTTTAAGATTCTATTTCGATGTTATTAAACTGTTTAGGATTCTATTTCGATGTTATTAAACTAAATCATCAGAGACCGCTTACTTAAGTGCAGTACTGGTGACATTTAATTTCAACATAAAATTCCATAAATGAAATCGACATTGTAATTCAGCAACAGTCACTATTTCCTTTGATTCTTTCGTTCTTTAAAGTCTATTTCCAGCAGATTAAATTTTATTTTCTGACAGTTTAAGAATAGTAGAATTTAGCACTTTTCTGTAGATTGCAGATTTCCCAGACGAAAATAGTTTCATGAAGCCACTAGGGGCAGCACAATGAAAAACAGAGTGGGTGTTTTTGTATTAATGGCACAACCGGGATATAACCTTTTCATTAACTGCGCGGCCCATCAGGGCCGTGCATACTGTTATGGGTTTAGAAATGTGCTATGGGGGTATGTGACATGATTTGTTTTCTTTCGATCATCTATTATTTGACGATTCAGATCCCATTGCTTATGGGCTTCGCACAAAATGTATAAACAGAATTTGTGCTGTGAAAAAAGGAATGATAACAGGCAAAGTAGCAAAGTAATTGCTTTTTTAAGAGCTAAAGTATTATATTTTTCTCAACACTTCGAATCCGAAATGTCCATTAGGACAACATATAAAGTGTGGCAAGTACTGATATTTTCGGATATGAAACATTTTAGTCCTTTCCATTAAATGGCTAGCACAAACTTATAGACAAAATGCAGAAAATGTCATGGTATCTGTATCATTAGACAAATCGTATGACAATACGAATAATAACGGTCAACCCTAACAAAGAGGTCTGTATAGAATTGTGTATTATTTTTTGCACTATTGGTCGGAAGTGAAAAGTCCCTTCGGTCGACAATCCGGGAACATTGTTTGACCGTGATCGATTCGCTGTCCAGAACATGTTCCGCACATGTTCCAGAACACCTATGAATGGAATGACATGGAACAGGAAGAAGAATTTTTAAACTGGCGTATAAGTTGAATGGTTATCCAGTCGATTATTTATTAGAAAATAGCATAATGATTATAAACCTGTAAACTGACAATTGTGTCGCAAAGCTTGAGGATAAGTTTCAAAGACAGTATTGCACTTCTCACATGTGGCATATGTGCGATATTCGTTTAACGTGTATTTTGAATGTATTGTGTTTTTAATTCCGTGTTTATTGTAATATGTACTAAAGATTTATGCCAATTAAATCTACAGGGTCGAATCGTTGGAAAACCTTACTTACACTCTTGAAGTCTCATTTTTCAAACAAACTTAATGAAACTGGTCCGAATGTTTACTTTGATGAAATCTTTGAAGAGTTCATAACTCGGTCACATCAGATCAAAACTAGGAAACGGGTCAAATAATAATAAAACAGTATTTACACCCTAAAGTCCACATTTCTGACCAATCTTAATGAAACTTGATCAGAATTTTTGCCTTGATCAAATCTTTGTTGAATTCGTAACTGTCTCAAATGGGGTTAAAAACTAGGTCACATGGTCAGATCATAGGATAACCTTGTTTACACTCTTGAAGTCACATTTCTAACAATTCTCTATGAAACATGGTCCGCATCTTTGCCTTCATGAAATCTTTGATAATTTCATAACTGTCACATGGGGTCATAGGTCACTACGTCAAATAAAAAAAACAACAACAACAAACAAACTCGTAACATATGCTCAAGTGGGCCAACCAAGACCATTTGGTCCTCTTGTTTTGGTGTTGGTGTCAGTTCCAAGAAACATTTTGAAACAGATCTTATAATTTTAGCACATCTCCTGTCCTGCTAAAAACTTATCCAAATGATTAAATCATCTCATGTGTAACACAGTCACATAACACCACCCATTCTGCAGGATGCTGTACATACATCAGTTTGCTAATGCTTTCTGTCTTGCGGTAAAGTTTCCCTATTAAGACCAGTAAAGTTTCCGCTTTTCATAGTCCTCAATATTAACTTTGCCTTATCATGGAGGCTTTCTCGGTGTTCAGAATGTTCCGTTGCTTTCAAAATAGACAGCAGGAATGTCTTCCTCCTTAAAAAATAATGGTTTTAATAGAGGAAGTTTACTGTACTGTCGTGTTCGTCTTTTTATTTCATACCAGATACATGACCTGCATCATTTCCATCATGTCTGCAATGCGCAAGAACATCCGTACCAGCTCGTATTCTATGGTATTATACGTTGAACCACTATTTCACTAAAACATTCGCATCTTTGCAATTTCATATAACAGCAGCTAACTGTCAGTGTGCTGCGTTCAGGCTCAACAATGCTTTCAGAGCTTTCTGTCATCTAAAACATTATGAAAATGATGTATCTGTATAATACATGCTGTTTACGTTGTTTTGGCAATAAAAATTATTTTTTCTCAGAGACTTCTTCGTATTTACACCTTTTGTCCCTACCACTCCTTTTTCGAGGGCCGCGCTCTCCCCTTTGCAGCATTCATGCAGCAATTTCGTACTTGTACCATTTAAACAGTAAGTTGTTTGTAGTCATGGGGGCAATTAATTAGTTTCAGGAAGTTAAGTAATAAATACACAAAACTGCAGGCAGATACAGGAGTCAATTGGAAATTGTGTAACATTCTTTATTACCTAAGTAATATGATTATTTACGTGTTAAACGATTGCCATATTTTTTATACTAGTAAACACAAAATGATCATTCTTCACGAGTTAAACCATGTCCATATTTGTAGACCCAAAATGATCATTCTTTAAAAGATAACCATGGCCATATTAGTTATAAACCCAAAGCGAGCATTCTTTACGAGATAAACCATGGCCATATTAGTTGTACATCAAAAGTGATCATTCTTTAAAAGTTATACCATGGCCATATTTGTTATAAACCCAAAATGATCATTCTTTAAAAAATAAACCATAGCCATATTTGTTATAAACCCAAAATGATCATTCTTGACGAGTTAAGCAATGATCATTTTGTTAAAGAAGCCAAAGTTGTTCTTGACAAGTAAAGCAATTACCATTTTGTTAAAAAAGCCAAAGTTGTTCTTGACGAGTTAAGCAATGATCATTTTGTTAAAGAAGCCAAAGTTGTTCTTGACAAGTAAAGCAATAATCATTTTGTTAAAGAAGCCAAAGTTGTTCTTAACGAGTTAAGCTATGACCATTTTGTTAAAGAAGCCAAAATTGTTCTTGACGAGTTACGCAATGACCATTTTGTTAAAGAAGCCAAAGTTGTTCTTAACGAGTTAAGCAATGACCATTTTGTTAAAGAAGCCAAAGTTGTTCTTGACGAGTTAAGCAATGACCATTTTGTTTATCAAATAAAAGACATTATTTACGAGTTAGACATTGATAACTTCATCAATCAGACCCTAATCAAATGCAGAGTTCTAGCATCTTGCATTTGCATTCTACCGACAGAAGTTTAGGGGCAGTCGGTAACTGGAGTTTGTATAGTTACGATGTTATTACACAGTGGTGTACAACACGATCTATGTTATTATCTAGTGGTGTACAACACGATCTATGTTATTACCCAGTGCTGTTCATCATAGTCGAAGTTATTATACAGTGCTTTACAACCATGTCAACAATTCAGCAAAGTGAAAGAGCGCTGGTTTGGTAGGAAAATTACCATTTTTAGCTCAGAATAAGCAGGTACAGATATACGAAGATCTGTGATATGCTTTCATCAGTGGTTTAGTATCGAAATTATTATCAGTATTGTCGAAGGGCATATGTACAAGACTGCTCAAATCACGACCTGCTTTCGTTGACACATAAACACGCACTCACACAAAGCATACAATGATGTGACAAGTAAATTTTAACATTTGTTCACGTTCGCAGCGTTGTACGGAGAAGTAATTTGCGCTAATAAAAACTGTTTTGTTCCGCACCCATTTAATAACAATGTAAAGTATTTATAAGAAATCACCGGAGCAGCATCTGCAAGCAGAATGGTCATATTTATTCGCACTATTAGTGCATTTCGAAAAGAGTCACATCACCGCAGAGCAAAACAGTTCAAAAATACTATCAATTGCCCATGTTGCTTATTCCCTACAATTTTATGGTTCTGTCGTCCTCCCGTCTAATGTATTTGATACAGTTTTGAAGTTCTGTCGTACGACTTTGTAGCCTATTTGGTACATTTATATAGTTCTGTCGTCCTCCCGTGTAACATATTTGGTTAAGTTTTGTAGTCATGTCGTCCGTTCGAAGACTTGGAAGCATGCTTTGATACCTCCGATAATAAGCATGGTCTTATTTCTATTAAGGCATACTTGATTAACACGAAATCCGTGAGTCCTTTTCATTTATATTTAGATAATAGCAGTCACCTCAGTGCGTTAAGAGCAAAGCTGACTACTAATAGAATACTTTATGGAGTGTTCCAATTAGTGGTGGATGGATGCAAAGCCGAATTTTTGCAGTATACCCCTGACCATTGTTTTATAAATACAAGTTACGAAGTTTCAGTTTCCTCTGCTGTTAGCATATATTTCTGATGTTAATTACGGTAATGGTGTTTTAACATAAAACGTTTCGTTACCTCTATGATAGGGGACTTTTCCTTTGGGTGTAATACAAGACCGTTAGGTAAACAAAAATGTGTCACTGATGTAATAACATAAAAGCTAGTGACCATTATCGTACATTTCATACAGAATGCTTGTTGACACCAGCGAAATTTTTTCACTGTATGTTTTTCATCTAACTGCTTTAATTATTGTAATTATAAGGAACGACCCCACTTGTTTACCATTCGTATAACTACTTTATCTTCCTTTATGTAGGAAATAACTATGATCTTTTTTTCAGCACATTGCTAAAGCAGAAAAAAATAAGTGAGCGTTATGCAAGGCAGCAGTATGACATGCACCCACGCACAATTTCTAAACAAGTCCAGGAGGTATCTATCAAATTACTGACTCCCAATACACAAATTGTCTCTCGCTTTCAGTATTCTTATGACATTCATGTGATCTAATGATCTTTCGAGTGATACTTTTAACAGAGGTCATAAAAGTGTCCCTGAAAGTGGGACACTTTCTGTCTCCTGGAATCTCCTCTGTAGGTGTAATATAGCTATCTTGTACCATCAAGAATTAAATTTAAAATAAAATCAAAAACTGTGATCTTACTAACAAGCATGTCCGTAACAGAAAGACGCAATGCATCTTAGAATCCACAACCCAATACGAACCCCGATTTTAGTGCACCGAAGACCATCACTCCAACCACTGAGCCAAAAACATCGATTTCCTGATGCAGTTGTCAAAGGTTATATTTATACAATTATAGGAAGGTATGCACTAAACCGTAACACATCCCCTCTTGAGAAAGTCATCATTTATGATGGCGAATCATGGTGTTGAGTATTTTTTAGATCAGAAAATCAGACATAAATCTTGAAAGATTCTCTTTTTTATTTAATTTTTATAACTAAGTCCAGGAGAGATCATCCCGGACGAGCCCCCATCTTACGAACAAGGAAGTCCGTAAAAGAAATATGCCATGCACTTAAGAATACACAACCCAGAGCGAGATTCGAACTCCGATAGTGCACCGAAGTCAAACACTCTAACCACTGCCAAAAATTCGATTCCCTGACGCAGTTGTCAGAGGTTGTATTCATACAATTATACGGAGGTATGCATTAGACCGTAACAGTGATCAAAAGGCTACCAGCATGTCGTGCAAAGATAAGGAGAGTCTGTTCTTTGTCCAATTCGTTTTACTTGCTAAGCCGTTTTGAATATTTTGCAGCAATACTAGTTAAAGTAATACAAAAGCAAAGTGATTCTTAGTGTCACAAGAAATGTGTCCATGGGACTAATGCCCCACCATGCTCAAATGTTAACATAAGATTACAAGCAGATGGTTAAAATGTAAGAAGTGGCAGCTGGAATGTCGCAAGCAGTATAACTGTTTTGTAATGAACAGATTTCTGTAAACATATTCCTTTAAATAAGAACAAGTTGGTTTTCATCAGAATTTAAACTGAAAAAGGGTCATGATTCTAACAAAATTGATAGCATCATGTTGATTCATAAAGACACTGTATGTTAGTAAGATACATATGTATATTAAAGAGTATATTAAATCCCTCAAAGTGTTGGCCTTCAAATGTGCGGAAACTTACTCAGATAAATTGTGGGATAAGGGACATAATTCAGAAATCTAATAAAATTGGAGGTTTCAAAGGAACTTGAAGCTTTCTAAGACAAACAAACACGCGAATATTGAATGGAATCTGTGCAAGTGTTTTCCTTATAATGGGCGGAAACTTCATTTTAACAGAAATTAAGCTGGATAAAGGGTCACATCTGTCAGTAAATTAAAGGTGTCAGTCCCAATTTCTAAAGGAACCTGCAGTTTTATTGGACATATATACACACAAAATATGAACAAAATCTGTGCGTTGTTCTTTAAATGTGCGGAAACAAAATATGGACGGACGGACAGGTGCAACACTTAATGCTCTATAGCCATTTTTTGAAAAAAAGATGCGGGGGACATTATAAAACTGCATAAGAATACTGTCAGTGTATATCTTGTGATCAAGACATAGCATATGATATACATAAATGTGCCATGAATTTGACGTGATGTATTGTTTTTTCTCCATGGCATAGCTGTATTTGCCATGAAATCGATTTTTCGCAACAATTTAAATATGTAAGCCACTGAAGTACCTTTTTGCCATGGTCGAAGTATTTTTTGTTTTTGCCATGACAGATTTTATTATGACAGAAATATATATACAAATGACATCTATATGCATCAGCACAAGAGATTATAAAAGTTATAAGAAATCTTTGGGAAAAGACGTGAAAAAATCAGCCTAGAGAAAAAAGAAAGTATAAAAACTTGTAGAATAATTTATATTTATTTCCATAAAGTTACAATAATATACATAAAGGATATTTAACAAGAAAGGTATAACAAACAAACTGACCATTTAAAATAGATATTTTGGTTCAAATCAAGAAGGAATATGACAAATTAGATCTATGAAAATATAATTACTACAGTGTATATCAATATTTAACTGAAATCTATCTTGCAGAATACATAGGAATGATATTAAAACTATCCTTGGAAACAAGACTTCATAGTTCAACTGTCTAAGAATCTATTGAATGAAGAAAACCTATTTTGAAAAATCAGTCCCAGACCAAAAATGAAAAACAGAAATAGAATTCTTACTGAGAATACTGTTAATAGTTACATCAAATGTCTGGACAGTTAAAATCCATGTGGTTTAGTTCATAAAATATTGTTACAATATAACAATTAAGATTCTGCACATTTCTGGGGAAAAAATAATTATATAATTTTTTTTTGTAATTAAAATTATTTTGACACATAAACATATAATCTTACTAAAAACCTAAAAAGAACATTATTTCATTTTCACCAACTATCAAATATGAAAGCAAACCCTGACTTTTTTATTTTGAAAACTTATTCACTGCAGAAACCTGATTGTTTGATCAAAAAGGCTACAATCACCAGGCCTGAATAAGACTAAAAAATGGTAAACAACCCTTCACTACATTAAAAGGAATAGTCAGATTACGTCGTCGCAAAAAAAATTGAACATCTTAACAATAATACTTGTCAAATTATTGTTCTTATTATTTCCGTACTTCTTTTCCTTACATAAAAATATTTAGCTAAATACAAACATGAAATTTTCAACAACAAAAAATTATCATGCTAAGATAGACTTGATACACTTTATATTACACTTTATATTACACTACTATCACAGTTTACAAGCAACAATACACCGAACGTCCCATAAATGGAGTAGGTTAATTTTAAGTACATTTATTATATATCTAATAAATGTAAACAATCGACAATCTGCATTTTACCGTGACCGTCCAATATATTCCCGAATTGGATCCAAAAAATATATAAATTTCATCTGGACGGTTGGGTACATGTTGAACTAAACGATTGTAGTCTGGTTTCCGATTTCAATCTCTAACGAATAAAGACGGAACAATGCGTGTATAAAGACGCTTGTAGTATATGTTTAAAACTGCTGTAAAGCGTCTACCTGACCAGGAGAGTTGTTTGTTTTGACAGAAGTCAAAATGTTGGACAGATGAAGGGAAGAAATTTCGATTTTATCGACGAATTAAACGAAAAAGATAGATAAAAAAGGCTTATTTATAATTTAACTGTACAATATGGAATATATTGGACGAGTACACAGCTGAATCGTCCAATATATTCCCGTATTTACAGTAAATGATAATAACCTAAAGTATATTTAATACCATATTACCCTTATTAAAATATCTTAACTAACAGTACACTGAATTTTAAGTTAAAAAGTACTGCACAAAATACGAAGGCTAAAATAAAAAATTAGTTAAAGTAACATGATTAAAATCCCCTAAAAATCCAAAAGATACATCCAAAGTTTATCATTATATACCATGACTAGATTTATTTCAGGAAGGGAAGTCTCTTTTCAACTGAGAAATTAAATTTGACTGTATTGACTGTATTTGACTATATACTATGGAAATAACCTTTCTATTCCTTATAGAACTTTTCTTTACTAGACTATGGTTCAAGAGGATAAACAGAACAAGTTTCATTGGTGAAATTTCTTAGTTTCAGTGATTCAGTGGACAATACCTCTGATAATGCATGAAAAAGAAAGGAATAGATACCATTCTCATGGACACTTTCCTTCTGCAGGATGTATGACATGTACACAACCTGTATTCTTTGGAACATAACTTGAGATTCTGTGCTAAGTGAAGTATGTATGGGACTCCACCACTTACATGTATTGTTAAAAGTTTAAAGTTTATTCCTGCTTTCTAAAATCAGCATCAGACACTACAAACTGAAGACAAATATTTGAATATTAAAGTCTACCAGAAATTAATAACCATTCATGTATACCTAAATACTGAAAACATGATCATATGCAGTTTTTATTAATCAATTTTTTAATTTAACAGCTGCAGTTTATCTATCTTTTTACTACAGACCAAGTTTTTGCATTTGCATGATTTTGGAAGTATTTTTATTTTATGCCTACCAATGAAATATAGGGAAATATCAGTGAGATAAAAGTGATAATCCACTGTTTTGAATCAGTGAAATTACACCATATGTTTATATTTTCATTGTGGCTGCGCCACTCGTGAAAATATTACATATGGTGTTCACTCAATGAAATAAATTCTCATCTTCCACAAAAACAAACAAATATCCTCTATGTATTTTGCATGATTTTGGAAGTATTTGTATTTTGCATGATTTTGGAAGTATTTGTATTTTGAATGATTTTGAAAGTATTTGTATTTTGCATGATTTTGGAAGTATTTGAAGACTGAATGATTTTTATTTTGCATGATTTTGAAAGTTTTTCCTGAACCACACATTACCTGTCTACAATAAATCACATGGCTATGAAGGACTGTTTTCAACAACAGTAAAAACGGTGGCAAAAATAAACTGGTTAAGACAAAAATTACAATAAAAATCACAACAGATTGTGTACAAAATAAAGTTGCTTACCAATGTGAAATATTTTCAAAGAAAAAAGTATACATATATTCACCACCTAAGGAAACAAAACACATCAGAAAATGGTAAAATTTACTGGTTATTTGATAACTTTGTTTGTTTTATTAATGGTTACAATAAACAAGAGGTCCACGATGGCCTTGGATCGCTCACCTAAGTACTTTGGCTGTGGGTTTGCTGTTAAGCAAACATAAGAAGCAGTATTTCATTTTCTAATTGAAGATATGTAGGTGCTTACAAACCAAATACATGATGTATGTAAAATATCAGTCACTAAATAAAGTCTCTATGACAGAAAGTAGAAAAATCAATTATAAGCTATGGTGACCTTGACCCAGTGACCTCAAGCCCCACCCATGGGTAGAGAATCATGCAAGGAATCATATACTGAACAAGAGAAGTCAATAAATGAGGCTCTAGCGGTGTAATATCTATTTTTAGCCCGTGACTTTACGTATTATTAATTGAAAAAGCTTAATATAGTTCATAGACAGGCTTCATGCCAATTTTAAAATGACTGTGGTTCAAAGAAGATTTTAAAGATCTATATTGGTATTTTGTGACCCTCATGCCGGCCAATCCTAGGGACATGACTTTGTAGAGTCCACTAGCAATGACTTCATGCACATAAACTCTAGCCTCATGGTTGACAAGAAGATTTTAAGGATTTTTTCTTTATTGTATGTAGACTTGTGCCCTCAGGTGGGCCAATAGTGACCCAGGGACATAATTTGAACAAACTGTTAGAGGTCACTTCATGCACTTTTAAACTTAGACCTCTGATTTCGACAAGATTAAATTTTCTTCAATGTCGTAAAGCTTTGACCCTTGTGGGCCAATAGTGCCCAGGGCATAGTAAACAACTTTGGACTAAGTAATGCTTCATCCGCATTTTAAAGATTTGTGTTTCGGACAGAATGTTTTAAGATTTCTATATTGCTATGTAAATGCGGGGCCAATATTGACCCCAGGGACATTATTTGACGAATTTGGTAGAGGTCAACTAGACAATGCTCCATGCCAAATTTCAGACCTCTGGGCTTAGCAGTTTAAGACAAGATTTTTAAAGTTTTTCATTCTTGTTGCCACAGCAACCAGAGTCCTTCATAGAATGGAAATCTGTTTATAACTTTGGTAAAGCTTCATGCAAGGAACATTCCTGTAAAGTTTTATCATCTTTCACCTAGTCGTTAAGGAGATGTTGTTTTGATGCACGACGGACACAGAGTGATCACAAAAGCTCACCTTGAGCACAAAGTGCTCAGGTGAGTTAAATAGGAAAGTTATTATCACAATACTTACATGTATTTTTAACTCAATAATAAATATAACAGTATAAACTTGGACCTTATCTATATTTGAAGCAAACTATGTATAATAATGTCTTTAAAGCATTTCATTTAAATTACTATCAATGTTAATACTACTTTCAATGTACATGTTGATTCAATCTATCATTCATCTACTTATTCCATGATTTATATAAAAAGAGAAGTTTATTCAATGGATAACATTTGATCAAATCCTTTAATGGACTGCTTCATGGTAAATCTGCCTCATATGGTTCATGGATTGCTTTTACTAAATTCTTTGAAATATTTAGTTATACAATGCTTAAAATTTCTTTCTATTTTTTTTTTCTATAATCAGTCTACACCTAACTACGGTATTCCATGGTAAATGTTAATCAATCTTTCGTAAGTTCAAGAATTTCTCTATGGCTATCCATGACTAAATTTAGGTTGCTCCATATTTGAAAAAAATCAATATATCAATACGATATGTTGTCTTGTCTAATTTAACCTTCAACTGTTTTTAACACTAGTTCAGACAAAACAATTTATTACACCGAGCAATTTCCTGTTTTCTGTGAAATACCAACAAATGTGTTCTTAAACTTGCATACAACTAAACAAAGGCTGCTTTTTGGAATATACTAAACGCTTTACACTACTGCATAAGCTTTGGAATGACACTAAATGGAACTATCGGGCAGGTAGATTCCAGATCCAGGGCCGTTAACTGACAGTTTACTGCGGCTTCAGACTGACCAAGAGCTTCCAACACAACACCAAGACAGTACCTGCAATAGAATATTACATAACATACTAAAACATGATAAGGTTATTGCATTTCAGGTTTTGGAAGAAACACATAGAACCAGAACTGTCACTAAAAGATGACAATGCCCCCCCAGAGTGGTGCTTTGACCTTTGAGCTGACCAGATAAAGATAAATAGCAAAATAAAAGGTTTATTTTTGTTGCTATTGACATATGACCTCAAGTTCAAGGTTATTCAGGAGTCACAGTCAAAAATAATATATATCAATTGGAAGATCTCTCCCAAAGGGTTGTTGTGTGCAAACATGAACAAAATCTATTTAGTAATGTGGGAGTTATGGCCAATATTAAGTATTTTTGACAGTTGGACCTTCAGGGTCAAGGTCTATCAGGCATCAAGGTCAAATAAATATATGTCATTGGGAAGGTCATGTCCAAAGGGGTTTTGTGTTCAAGTTTTTTTCAAGTAAATCCATTTGTTAATAAGGAAGTTATGGGCATAGTTAAAGTTTCTGGTTAGAATAATGGAATGACAGACTTAAGGAGGGACAGTTTAAAGACTATATGCCCTCCAGTTAATAAATAATTTCATGCCATGAAGACATGCCAATAAATGACATAAGTGTCATGAGATGGACAGATTTTACATTTACATTTTCTTCACAGACAGTATACTGTGTCATTATTCCTCATCTGCAGATATAACACTGTGGGGAAAATTAATCAAGTTGAAATCAAGCCCAATTTATCCATCTTGGAAATGCATAAAATACTGAAAATATTAATAACTTGAAATAAACTGAATTGAAAATTAACAAAAATCAACATATTCCTTGTACTTTTTAAAAAACAAAGTTAAAGTAAAAATTTTATAGCCTGAATATTGTCCTTCGTAAGATTGCCTATTTTGTATCAAATTTCTCAATAATCATTACCAAGGCAGCAGTTTTTCGAAAATAGTTCTTTCTCATGTTAGAATGATGTTACCTGAATGAAACTCTAGACTGAATGATAACATTCATAGTTTTGTAAAAAGGTGGGATACACTGAAAAGATATAGATTTTTACATTGAAATAGTCAAAATTTAAATATTAAATAAAATCTACCATATTAATTTACTGTCAATCAGAACTTGTACAGAATCTGACATCAAGTTTGGATATGTAAAAAAAATAATGTTACATTATTTTTAGTAATATCAATTTTGCCTGTCATGTTCCTCTTCAACATAGTATATTGTAACTGTTCTACACAGGAAGTTGAATCTTTCAGACAAAAATACTGGGATATCATTCATTCAAAAAATAAGTAAAAAGGTCAATTTCCAAAAATTTATGATGGAGTGCCCTTTTTCCCATGTAGTCAGTTATATAACAGTTGTGAATAAAAAGTGGAAATAAACAAGTGTCCAGTCTGCATAAACAAGTTTAGACATTACTTATTCGAGTTATGTAAAGTCAATAATGGTTCTCCTGGATTCCTAAAAAATTCTAACACCATGGGAATTTACTACCTATTAGTTCTAACACTAAGAAAATTTACCATCCATTAGTTCTAACACTATGAGAATCTACCACCTATTAACAATAGTCACTATATTAACTGTCAAAGTAACATTTGTAATAATACCCAGTGAAGTGAGAGATAGTGAAATACATATTTTGACTTCTTTTACTGAAGTACGATGAAAGTAGTTACATGTATTAAGAAAGTGGGATGAGTGCAGAAACCAGTCCATTGATATTTTTACAGTGCATATGACTTTGGCATAGACAATAACACACAGATAATTTGTCTTGAACAGAATTATCAAGCATGTAGTTTTCAATTTTCATTCTGAGCAAGGGACTGCTGTTAATGTAGTCACTACATAATCATCACAAGAGATCTGATCAGAACTGAAACATGCAAAAAGCTGGAATATCTGATACAAGTTGCATGAATTTAACTAATAACCAACTGACAAACATCATGTCATGTGTCACAATGCTGAATTTTTATGAAACAGCCATTCTTATCTAAAGTGTACATTTGCCTTCTCCACACCAGTTTTCATATGAGAGAGGTTTAACATGGTTATGGGAAAGGAAGATAACTGTCATCATTTATACTAATAACTACATGTATATGGTCATGTTTTCATAAAAAAATACTCATTACATTGCATTTTGCAAACTTACCATATATGGTAAAAAATAGGTCAGTTTTTAACCAGCCTGAAAACTGTAGTAGCAAACGGCTATTTCTGACAACTGATTAACTTGAAACTATTGCTATAGTAATGAACAATGTCGGAGAGTTATGATACCTTACCAAGATTTGTTTGAGGTAGGATCTGTATTGACTGCATCACGTAGCACCTTTTCTGCTAATTTGTTACAGTCTAGGTAATGAAGAACCATACCCTGAAAGTAAAACTTTCATACATTATAATGAAAATATACTCCTCTCAGCTCCATGTTAAAATATTGTATAATTGCAATACATTAAGCATGTGACTTCATTTCAAGGGAAATCATTTTAATGTCACTGACTTAGGTGTAATGTACCTTCATCCCGCAACCTTTTCTCACATTCATATATCAAGTAACATGGATGTGAATATTAAACTGGATGAAATCTGTTACAAGACATCAACAGATCCTTTGGCAAGTTTGTCCGCCATTCAGAAACCTTCTACTAAATGAGCAAAAACAGTTCAAGAAAATTCTGTTTACCACCCTCCCCCCCCAACCCACCCTTCACCCCTGCACAACCCCCACAAAAAAAAATTTACAGAAACAAAATTCAAGCTTCAATATAAATCATGTACAGTTAAATGCCTATAAAAAGTGTGTTCATCACATCTTGACACAAGCTGTGTTGCAATCATGCAAATCAATAGGAACTTTTTTTATTTTCTCACTTACCAAATGCTGTAAGCTTTTTGTATGGAATGGATTCAATGATATTGCACTTTCATAGGATTCCTTGGCTTCCTTAAACTCATTCTTATGCTCATGGATTCTCCCTTTCTGAAATATACAGTCAAGTGTACACTACAGACACTGTTTTATAGTCATCTTGTGTCACCTTGTGCAACAAGATCACTTCCAATGAATTAAACTATCAGGCTATGAAGTAAATATTTTAAAGTGAAACTAATTTGTTTTTTAAAAATTTTGATTAGCTTATAAAATTGTTGAATCCATATTATGTCATTAAGGATGAAACAGAAATATGTGACAAAAATGCTTTTAACTAAAACATACAATCTGATGACACCATATCCCAACTAAATTCAATTCTGTTTCCTATTTAATCATAAATACATTTAGTATTGTCAACATAATTTCTCCACAGTTTGTGTTAAACTTTGGTCACGCAACAAGTTAGATGTTTTAAGGTTTATCACAACTATTCTACGAATACTTACCATATAAGCGACCTGATGAGACAATGGGAACAGGTTGGAAGCCTCCCTTACACAAGATTCGGCCTCTTCTACTTTATCTAGTGACAGGTAAAGATCACTGAGGTTCATCCAGATCTGACCTTGTAATCTGAGTGTCTTGGACATTGTAAAACCCTGGCCACCACTGTCACTTAGACCGGATGATGCAAGGTCTGACAGGGTTTGCTCAATACGGGAAACTGCCAGAGATTCTGCCCTTACTGAAGCTGACAAGTGAAAATCATTGTCTAAACAGATTTTATGTCAACTTCTTTTCAGTATAACATAACATCAATTATCAAATACATGCAAAGCTCATAAATATAGCATTGCCTGAATGAAATGTTAGGTCTTATGACTCTGAGGATGGTCTACGAACCTTGCTCTACAGTCAAATAAGTTTAATGAACATTCTGTTCAGCTTAATTTCCAGTCTTTGTATTAACTTTATACGTAACAGTGCATTCTTAACCGTCTACATAATGACACTTCTTGAAAGTTTAATGTACAATAGACAATCGAGGTATGTTGTACTAACCATCCAGTAGTGAACCTATTCGACCTGAACTGTTTATCAACACTTACTTTTTCATAACACTCAAGTCTTATTTTATAATTTTCAATACACCAAAGATAGTCTTAGTCACTATTCAAGCAACTTACATTTCAGGTAGATCATATGTGTCATATTTCAGCTCAGATGCCCAACATATACAAGAAAATACTGGATATGCCTTCACTCTGAATACACACATTTTAATACATAAACACTGGATTAAAGAGGATAAAATTCTGGACTAATTAAGGACTTACTTGTATCTTGGAACTCATTAAGTTGAAGGTAAGCTTGAGATTTTCTGTCAAATTGTGACCTGTCAGTGGTTGTCAGTGAAGCTTTCTGATGATGATATATACTGCATCTGTCAGATCTGAAATAACACAAAACAATTAATTCAACTGACAACTTTACAGACACACCTGTTACTAAAAGGAGCATATTACAAATTTTCAGTTTAACAATTATTGCAAAACTTGGTTTCTTTTTTTAACATTTATCTTGCAATAGGCCACTTCTCAACAAGCAGTTTGGATTGCAGATATATTTATGAAGTCATTTTTAAATCTGAACTCAGAAACTACAAATTAAAGCTCTCCCTTCATTTCATCCAGATATGCACCAATTAAATTCATTTCCATACTCATGATCTATTTCACAAGATTAAAAATCAAGTTGACATATCTGAGATTAATTGCAGGCTATAAATACATTTCAAAAAATACCTCACATAAAATATAATCACTCTGAACAAACTCTTGAGGTTTTCGTATTATCAGTTTGACCAAGCTTTGTGATAAAAAATGTTACCTATATCAATTTGGTTATAAAAAACATGTTTTATCTCTTATCACAACTACTCAACAAATGCTGAAAAGCACATACTCTTCACTATGCATTTCTTCTAGTTTCCTCCATAACTTCATCATACTTTGACATGTGCTCAGAGCCACTTCTGACCCATATAGCACCTCCTCTATCTTACATTTGGTGAACAGTAAACTGTATAAAGAAATTAACAGACATGTTAACACAGAGACTAGACTGTTCAGGTATTCTGAGAATACATGTTGAAATCCGTATCAACCAAAGCTGAATTAATTTTCAACCTACTCTGCCTAACACGAAGCTTATGTTGCCCAAATGACTTTACACATAAATGTTTTCAAGCGTTAAAATAAATTCTTTATTTAATGCATATGTTACAACAAAATAAAAAACATTATTGAATTATTTGTTTACTTATCTAAAATTGGGGTAAAATTTTGACTGGATACTAGGACCTCTATTTCCTAAACATACCTGATATTATCTGGGTATTCCTCTAGCGCAGCGTTTACCAGATCCATGGCATCTTGGTACTGTTTCTGAGCTGTTAACAACAGCACGAGTAGATGTAGGGAGTGTATATGGTCATTATAATGCTTTAATGCTAACTTGGCATACTTTACTGCATCCTCAATCTGTATACAGAACAAAGTGCTATATATGGTCATTATAATGCTTTAATGCTAATTTGGCATACTTTACTGCATCCTCAATCTGTATACAGAACAAAGAGCTATTTCAACAATGATTCATTAAAGACATACCCATGCCTTTTTTTTATAAATGTTTACTTCAGATTCTCATGGTCCATAAATTCTAAAAAGCATTTATGTTTAAGTTGGTTCAAGCTAAATTTAGAATTACTCTTTCAACTCTTCCATCACTGAGGAAGTGACAGCTATCCTGTTTCTATTTGTCAAAACCTGTAATATGAGTTCACCAACCATCCATAATAACCAATGGTCCCTTTCTTAGTGCAGACTGAGTTGTGCAAGATCTCTGAACATTACAATTAAAGTTTGATGTATTACATATACCAGGCTGTACTGAGAAAAAAACTCAGCTCTGGTCAAAGGGCAATAACTTTACCTGACTCAGGTAAACATGAAAATGACAGTTCAAACCCTTTCTCACAACTTTTTTCAAAATAGCACACAGAGCAGACCGATTGGTGAAAAATTTTTAAGTCCTATCAAGTTAAGAAGCCGATGGCACTTCTTGGCATTCAACCCTTGAGATACCAAAGTTACTTCAACCCTTGAGATACCAAAGTTACTTCAACCCTTGAGATACCAAAGTTACTTCAACCCTTGAGATACCACAGTTACTTCAACCATCTGTTTGAGCAATGTAACAAGCTTCACTAAAATTCTGAAGTCAAGTTATTCTGGCAACATGAAGTCCCAAACATGGAAATCATAGCAAGTTGAATAATGTCCTCACCTGTCTGAGTACAGCCATTTGTAAAGCTAGGTGAAACAAGGACAGGTAGTCACTGGGGTCTAAAATATGTGCTCTGAAATAAAGCAATATAACTTCTAGATAAAAGAATTTAGATTGAAAAGGCTGACTTTTTCCTCACAGGAATACCAGTACCTGACATAAAATGGGTGTCAAGATGTTCACAGCACTTCATTCCTTGAAAACAATGCAATGTTTTGTTAAATGCCAACACCTATAAACTGTCATATAATATCATTTACACAAGAAGCCACTTAGATTCTGTTACATATCCCTACATACCATAATTAACTATTTCTTGGGATTCTCATTAATTCTGTTAGTCAGCCAGTGACAATATCTACAAAAACTACTGATATGCTATGAAACAAAACAACATTTCTCAAATGAATGCATGACTTAATAACTTACTTCTGAAAAGCCCTGAGTGCCTTATTGTGCAAATTCTGTCTATCTCCTTTCAGTTTCATTTCCATAGCTTTCAAACTGTAGCCAATACCAAGGGCAACATATACACGAGATGCAGCTGGGTGTTCATCTCCTGCTTTCAGGGCAAGTCTGGCAAACTCTATCCCTTCATCATACTAGAATAAAAGATGGAAAAAAAGTACTTCTAACAATAAGGCATAAAATAACTTTAGTGTCACAAAGTTTCATTCAAATATTTCAAGTGTATATGTTAATATATGAGTAACTCCAGTCAACTTCAAAAATCTGCCTCACAACATTTACTACAACACATATTAGAATTTTGTCATTTAGTACACATTCAAACATCAAAACAGATTAACAATTTGAACTTTACAATATTTAAGATGCAAATGTCTGTACTCATACCTTATGTAGATGTCCATGTCTGTATTCATACCTTACATAGATGTACATGTCTGTGTTCATACCTTATGTAAATGTTGATGTCTGTATTCATAACTTAAGTAGATAAACATGTCTGTATTCATACCTAATGTAGGTGTTCATGTCAGCATTTATACCCTATGCAGATGTACATGTCGGTATTCATACCTTATGTAGATGTTCATGTCTGTATTCATACCTTATGTAGATGTTCATGTCTGTATTCATACCTTATGCAGATGAACATGTCAGTATTCATACCTTATGTAGATGTTCATGTCTGTATTCATACCTTATGTAGATGTATATGTCTGTATTCATACCTTACATAGATGTACATGTCTGTATTTATACCTTACACAGATGTCCATGTCTGTATTCATACCTTATTAGATGTTCATGTCAGTATTCATACCTTATGTAGATGTACATGTCTGTATTCATACCTTATGTAGATGTATGTACATGTCTGTATTCATACCTTACACAGACGTCCATGTCTGTATTCATACCTTACACAGACGGCCATGTCTGTATTTATACCTTACAATGACGTCCATGTCTGTATTCATACCTTATGTAGGTGTACATGTCTGTATTCATACCTTATGTAGATGTATGTACATGTCTGTATTCTTACCTTATGTAGATGTAAATGTCTGTATTCATAACTTATGTAGGTGTACATGTCTGTATTCATACCTTATGTAGATGTATGTACATGTCAGTATTCATACCTTATGTAGATGTATGTACATGTCTGTATTCTTACCTTATGTAGATGTACATGTCTGTATTCATAATTTATGTAGATGTACATGTCTGTATTCATACCTTATGTAGATGTATGTACATGTCAGTATTCATAGCTTATGTAGATGTATGTACATGTCAGTATTCATACCTTATGTAGATGTTCATAACAGAGTTTTGCTGCCTGTAATACTGGAATGACAAGTTTGGGCCTCAGTCTGTGACACTCTTTGAGCACCTCCAGACCACGTTCATACTGAAAACATAAAAGAACTGGACATGTTTTTTTATGTAAATAATTTGAGCCATATATGTTAAAGAGGCTGTACTCCGATTTATTTTTGATATCTTTAGAGTCAGTGATTACTTTTTCACTTCATGATTATACAATTAAAAAAATCAGCCTGATTTGAGCAATGTACATAAGAAGTACCAATATCCCGCATTCAGATATTTACATTAAATTAGAACGAATAAGTTTCTGGCGTAGGTATAACTTTCTACAAAAATCAATTTAGAATGAGTACTTAGTGTCAGTAAGTTATTTTTAGTAGATAAATATACAAAAATTTTATAAAGCCTTCTTTTTTTGTCATCTGAGCGCCCTTTAACCTCTTATTTGCTGAGAATTTTCACAGATAGACATTCAGTAGCATTTGAAGCAATATCGATTCATCATGACAAATTCTTGATAACCTTTTACAAGTAGCTAAATACTGCCGATAAAAATTCAAACAAATTTCAATTTCATTACTTTTTGTACACTAAATCTCCATCCTCAACACCTAACAGCATATCTGATAATAATCAGTAATGTTTTATAATGAGATACACGAGAGGTATATGTATGTTTATGCCCACTCTATGCATTTGACCACAGACAACCATTATTTGGTGGGGTTTAAACTTGTTAAACTGGAAGTTAAGACCTGTCACATGTTACAAATATCTTACCTGTTTATCACAGATGAGAGAATTTGCAAATTGCTGCCAAATGTGATACTCTTCAAAGGAAAATCTCATTGCACGTTCAAATGACTGAAATATAAATCACCCTCATTAAATCACAGAACATCTCACGTTCATAATTAGACAAGTAGCCAGTTCAATGCAATGCACAAGATTTGTTTCACCTCTCTGTATTTCAGACAGTAAACTTAATGAGTAAATCTTGATTAAGAGGAGTTCCAATAATATTTCTATGAATGACTAAACATGAAAATCTATCTCTTAAACGAAATTTTCTGATCAGTTCAAGAACTTTAAAACTGACAAAATTGGAAATATCAATATCAGATATTTGACAAAGAAGTGACCATTAAAACTTTGACAGCATAGTTACAAAGTAGTAAAAGTTCAACAAATTAGGACAGAAAAAAGAATGTTTTTACAGAATTGATCTTAACAGCAAACCTTTTACATACATGTATAGCAGACATTTGTTCTGTCAAATTCTCCATTTTTGCATAATTTGAAATGATCTGATGAACAATATGTTACTGTTATTCTTTAAGAGTGACAATACTTACATCCACCAGTTTGTGGAACTGGGCCCGTTTAACCAGCGTGATGGCAAGAAGATCAAATACTGCTGAAGCATTTTGGAATGTATGAAGTCTACCCTCCTTGTGTTCTGCCGTCCGATTCAAGATTGCCTCCCTTGTTGCCTAATATGGATAAAAAGGCCAGATGGGTTTCTTCTTATTCATGTTACAATCATAAGTACAGAGTCTTCTGGCTGATTGAAATTAATAAACAGCAAGGTTATATTTCATTCTGACTGAATATATAGTCATAAAAGTGTAACAAGAGCTGTAACAATGACCCAATGGCCACTTTATGTGCATCAAAAATCTCCAAGTTCAATAAGGAATGTTGACTAAGCTGGACGAGCCAAAAATGAATAGGATGCTGACCTATCTACTCATAAAGCTGAACTGTGTTTATTATCCCTGGTTTCACTCATTCTTGAAGTACAGGCCCATGAGAACTTAACACTGGATGCAGTGAGCACAAAACCAGTAGTATTTATCTACATGTGCCCAACCATCCTGTAAAGTTTGAGGAATCTGTATACAGCTGTTCTATAATATCAGTAATGATTCACATTGCAGGCCCCTGTCAATCTGACCTTTGACCCAGAGGGTCCCAAAACAATCAAGGTAATCTACTGATCATGGCTAACTATCCTAGGGGGTCTGAAAGTCCCGTGGGCATCATAATGTTCTTGAGTTATTGATCAAAAACCATTTATGATATTGGGTCCCATGTAACCCTGACATATGACCAGGTGAGCCCAAATCTATAGAAGAAAAACTGCAGCATATACATACCACAGCCTCTGCTATTAACAACAACAACAAGGCCTCTTCACTTTCATTTGTTGGCACAAACACTCTGTAAAAGAAATAATACCTAACAACAAAGCAAACAGAAATAAGGTATTTCATAGAGTGAAAATGAAAACAAAAAAGATTAGCCTTTCCTCCTCTCATTTTAGCCATAATGCTGTAACATATACATGTTAAATCTTCTGTGTCCTGTTATAAGATAAATGTAAATGATATAAAATGAAATGGTCCCAAAATGAATTATGGATAACATGAAGTTTTTCTTTACAAACTATTACTAAATATACCAACATTCCTGAGCTGACTATACAGTAACTATCTTCTCCATATCAAAACAACTATATTTACATCATTAGAAACTTCAATGAAAACCTAATAACCCAAAAAGCCAGTTCACTTAACTGAACTTGATAAAAATTTAGTTCTTTTAAGGCTGTAACCAGATAAAAGCAGGCTGTGAAAAAGCTTTAAGTAAGCAAAGAATTATCTGTTGTATTTGCGTGAGTTAATAACATACAATGTACATGTACCTATCTGCAGAGTATTTTCTAGGTGACAAGGTCGTCTTTCCAGATGTATTGTTGTTCTTCACTACCGAGTCAGGACATACATACGAACTTTCACAGATACCTCTGACTAAAACCTCCGCTAATTGCCGTGCCAGAGTCTACAAAAAAATAAATAACCCACTTTAACATAGAACCAGTGCTGTAGATTTCAAATTCAAAATGTGATCAAGAAATCAGAATTAAATGTTAAAAATAAGAGGACAAAATATTCTAAAACTCGAGGATTCATCATTATCTTAATGCCAAGGCAAGTAAAAGTATTACCAATGTTCATAAAAAACATGCTTCCATAATTTACACATCCAGATGACTTCCCTGCCTTTTAAAGAAAAGTCTGTCAGCATTACTAGAACCTAAAACATCCACTGTCAACAAATATTTCTGCAGTCATTTTAATACAGCACCTTTTCAAAATACAATATATACTGCAATGTCATTTTTATAGTACAAGTATCTTAAATTTATATTTGTGGTAAAAATGACCAAGATTCACACAACCAAGGCTGAAAATACAGACTCTGAGAATGTTCAGAAATCCTTTAAACATGAAGTAACTGACTTCTTCAACTTCAAAGGGCCTGTCGTAAAAGATATTTACAAGGTTTCACTTTATTCAATGGGAGCGAACCCTTTTGACAATAAGTATATTAAAGTAAATACATATACGGTAGATAAATGACGTTTCTTGTTCTACAAGTATATATCAGTGCAAAATGAGTTTTTTTGTTTTTTGTTCAGGGTCACTTTGGCCACTTACATAATTTTAATACATAAAAGAGGCTTTACAGCTTTATCTTTTACTTTCAACATAAACAAGAGTAACTGAAACATTTCTTACTAGTCTTAGATGTTGAGTGTATCTTGATTCTACGGCACAAAGCAATTCACGAAATCTCTTCATCCCCTTATCTAACTCACTGAAAATATAACAAGAGGGCCATGATGGCCCTGGATCGCTCACCTGAGTACTTTGCCTGAGGGTCTATCATTAAGCAAACATCAGATGCAACATTACATTTTCTAACTGAAGATATTCAAAGATCTTATCTTTTATACAAAAAAATCCATGGAGCAGAGGCAATTTTGTGAAAATAGCTTGTGAGATGTCATTTGAAGCAATATTTTGAAGAAAACCTATTTTTAGCTCCGGTGGCCATTTTGTTCAATTGAGCAGAATCGTTTAAACAATTTTACGCGGGGGTATGTAAGGAACATTTCCGTGAAATTTGATAGAAAATTACCTTGCCACTGAGGAAAAGATGCTGTTTGATTTCTTTTCTACTTTTAGCTTTTGCAGCCCTTATGTGCAATGGAGCAGAACTGTTTGAGCAATTTTAGAAAAGGGCATTATAAAGAATATTTCTGTCAAATTTGACTTAGAATGGCCAAGTGGTTTTGAAGGAGATGTCATTTGAAGACAAATATTGACGAAAATCTATTTTTAGCTCTGGCAACCATTGTGTTCAATGGAGCAGAACCGTTTTAGCAATTTAATAGTGGGCAATGTAAGGAACATTTCTGTGAATTTTGGTGGAAAATGTCCCACTGTTTAGGAGGAGATGTTGTTTGAATTTTTTTTCTATTTGTAGCTTTTGCAGCCCTTATGTGCAATGTAGCGGAACAGTTTGAGCAATTTTAGACAAGGGCATGATAAGGAACATTTCTGTAAAGTTTGATTTAAAATGGCCAAGTGGATTAGAAGGAGATGTCATTTGAAGCCAAATATTGACAAAAATCTATTTTTAGCTCTGGTGACCATTTTGATCAATGGAGCAGAACCGTTTTAGCAAGTTTAATAGAGGGCTAGGTAAGGAACATTTCTGTGAAATTTGGTGGAAAATCTCCCACTGTTTAGGAGGAGATGTTGTTTGATTTTTTTTCTATTTTTAGCTTTTGCAGCCCTTATCAGCAATGTAGCGAAACAGTTTGAGCAATTTTAGAAAAGGGCATGATAAGGAACATTTCTGTTAGTTTGGTTTAAAATGGCTAAGTGGTTTAGAAGGAGATGTCAATTGAAGCCAAATATTGACAAAAATCTATTTTTAGCTCTGGCCGCCATTTTGATCAATGGAGCAGAACCATTTAAGCAATTTTAATAGAAGGCTAGGTAAGGAACATTTCTGTGAAATTTGGTGGAAAATCTCCCACTGTTTAGGAGAAGATGTTGTTTGAATTTTTTTCTATTTGTAGCTTTTGCAGACCTTATGTGCAATGTAGCGGAACAGTTTGAGCAATTTTAGAAAAGGGCATGATAAGGAACATTTCTGTAAAGTTTGGTTAAAATAGCTAAGTAGTTTAGAAGGATGTCATTTGAAGCCAAATATTGACAAAAATCTATTTTTAGCTCTGGTAGCAGCCATTTTGATCAATGGAGCGGAACCATTTAAGCAATTTTAATAGAGGGCTAGGTAAGGAACTTTCTGTGAAATTTGGTGGAAAATCTCCTAACCGTTTAGGAGGAGATGTTGTTTGAATTTATTTCTATTTTTAGCTTTTGCAGCCCTTATCAGCAATGTAGCAGAACGGTTTGAGCAATTTTAGGAAAGGGCATGATAAGGAACATTTCTGTAAAGTTTGGTTAAAAATAGCTTTGGGGGTTTAGGAGGAGATGTCATTTAAAGTAAAACGGACGACGGACACAGAGTGATCACAATAGCTCACCCTGAGCATTTGCTCAGGTGAGCTAAAAAGCAATTAAAGGCCAAAGCAATACTTTATCATCAAAGTTTTCGTGTACTACAATTAGTAACTTAACTGTCTTTTTACTTTTTCTGTGTTCTGATTATTCTGATTGTACCAAGTCAAGTAACAGAGCTTTTTTTTCGACAAATCACAGGTCTCTGGCAAATCCAAGCAGGGTGATGGATTGGACTGTCCAAATTTTTATAAACATGAGGGCCATGAAGGCCTTAAAGTATTCACTAGCTATCCTATTGACTCAGGTGAGCTAAAATAGAATTTTCAAAAAAAAGGACAAGTCCTGAAGACTCTAAATTTTTTTTACCAACATACTCTGATCCAGTAATTAGGTATAAGAGCCACAGAACTATCAACATTTAAAATAAGAGCAATTTCCTAAAAATTCACTATTCTGACCTACCCATGCTTGATGTAATATATAGGTGACTGCTGTATAGCAGTTTCTAAGATATCTCCAATGTTACTGTCTTCAGATTCTCCCTGAGGTAGTGGGCCCCATGACAGTACCGTCTTCTCTTTTTCCTGAAATAACATAAAGGTAAGGGTCATTCTAGTAAAAATACATATCCTACCCCAGCAAGGCAAAATGAAGAAATTCTGTTGAAATGGTCTTCTTTTCTGGATGGGTCTTTTATTATCGAACTTCTAAAGGGGGGTTGGTTCCATTTTGAATGTGTCCTCCTGGTATGGGATATATGTTTTACTGGAATGGCTATAAGAATAATTTACTGATAAAAAGAAACAATGATGTGCCACAACACCCTTCCCTTTTCAAATCGGAAACAAGATATATCCATAGGACCAATTTTTTTCAGTAGGTGACCTTAAAACTGTTCATGTTTTACCTCACTCTTTGACTGAAGCTGATATTATCTCACTCACTCAACCACCCACATGATATTCAACTCAACAGATACATTTTACTAGAAAATCGTAATGAAAAAAAATGTTTTTACCTTTCCCTTTCTTTAAGGTATTAGTTTTGAAAATAATCATCTAGAAAATACAGTAGACTGTATAAGTCTACATGAACATTTTGTTTATTATCAAAAGAAAGAAATACTTCTAAATAAGCCAAATTAAACTTAAACCTGTAGGTAGAGAAGACATAAATCCCCTGCCATCTCAAAACAAGATATAATTTTCTCTTCTCTTTCCAAAGCCTTGAACTTGCTTGTTGTTGTAGCTGGCAGCTTCTCCAAACACAGCCCTACACAGACAGATGAAGGTTGTTAACATGAGACAACATAAATTTATCATGTTTAAGAAAACATATAGAGGAAAGCTGGCTTACAAATTAAGCCCCTTCTGATAAATGATTTTCTGATATGCTTACTTCTCAATTTTCCTCTTTGAAATAGAACTGAACTCAATTTTTATTCTATAAAACCATTTAGATTTCTTTTCAAAACATAACAACATTTAAAACATGTATCAAACTCAGGGCGAGTTTTGTCATCTACTGATCTATAAAAATGTGTTGTTGTCATTATACAAAGGAAAATACTTTTTTCAAATTCAGCCAAGTTTGTCATCTTACATCTAGGGCAAAACCAAGAAATATTTTATCATTGTCTGAAATTCAACCTCTAGACTAACAGGTTATCTCTGTAAATTGGTTGGCAAGTGACACTTTCAAGGTCCAAATGGTCACAATACCTAAGTTGCAAAAAAACATAAAAATAAACTGTTGTTTTATCACCTTTAATTGCATAGGCTTCTGCAATAATATGAAGGCTCCTTGGTGATGAGCTGGTCACAGTTATTGTGTCAAGGTTGGCATGCTCATACAAGGTCAAGGCTGACTGATAAGAGCATCTGTAGAAATGAATCTTTGCTTGCAACAATGTTGCCTCTAGTTCCATCTGAAGAAAATAATCATTCAATGTGTATTAAGAATGTGGTCTCCAGCATCATTTTCAAACAGCACGAAAAAAAAAACTGTCAACAGAGAAAGCAAACTCAGTAAGAAACTTCAAGTTCAAACAAGTGTACGTATTTTATTAGCTAACTATTTCTGACAAATTAAAGTGTATGCTTGGTGGAAAGAAGTGCATATTCTAAGTCTGTCATTATAAATACTGCCATTTATCAAATACCATTTTCTGTATTTTCCAGGCCAAAATGAGACTTGTTTGAAAAAACAAAAATTATACTCAAAATACAAAAAAGAAAGTAATCAAATAGCAAGGTATATTGACACTCATGGATTGTTCTAATCAATGAGCTTCAGTTTGTCAAAATGATTGGCTGGAGAATAAAACATTTACAGCTTTTTTCAAGTTCTAATTCAGCAATTTGTAACAATTTATTCTTTCCAGGTTATTTATTCTTCACACAAATTGTCATCAGCATGCTAAAAATGGTATTTAAACTTGAACTATGCTCTCAATCTCTGGCAAAATTTTAAAAATCATTTTTGCTTGCAACCTTTCCAACTTAATATTTTTTTTTATTAAAGGTAATGCAAGTTATGTATTAAACACTCTTAAAAGTCTTACAAACACAAGTGAACAAAAGTATCTCACATTTCCATTTTCTTTGAGAACCACTTTCAGATGCCTCTCAGCTTCCACAAGTTTGTCATTCTCTTGTGGTGTACCTGCTGGGTTGTGTAGCTCAGAGACTTTGTGTTCCTTTGCATATGCTTCCAAATATGACTCACCAAGGATGAAGTGAACATAGTAGTCTAAAATATAATAGTGATATCATATTAATCAAAAACTAGAATCAAGCAGTTTCTACAATACAGTTATTATATGATGATAAGCTGAAAACCTCCTATCATAATCAATGACTGATTGTTTAGTGTAGATTCTGATAACCGAGTCTATGGTCATGACAATCTATTAACCTTGTTCTTCTGTACATAGGCTGGGTATTCATCAAAATTGTAGAGGACAGTGGATAGGTTAAGGCATTTCTAACAGCCTTGCTGTTGGGCTTTCTCTTAAGCAACATGGTTACTTTAGAGTGTCCAACGACAACCAAGAGACCTGGATTCAATCCTCACTGGTGACCAGTGAATATTCCTACACTGGAGATAAGGATTATTTGGTGTGTGGGTTTAACAGTTAAGTTTAAGTCACAGTTTGGGAGTGCAGGTGCATTGCAAGTGATTGAGATAAGGGTACTAAAATGGTGGCAGCAGTAGTCATGAATTTTTGCTTCTTTACTTTGTTAAGTACCTGTGTGCAGGGTCAGTCCTTTGCCTGGTTTGAACAGAATCTGGCTATACTTTGTATAGTAGGAAGATATACAGCTGATACCCGGCTCCTAAAGGTTAAAAAGGGGAGACCTGGTTCAATCCTCCATTTTCAACAGTCATCACACAGTAACTGTGTTCTTAAACAGACTTAAAAGAAAAAACAAACTATCTAGATTGGACTCAAATATTCATTTTAATAGCATAAAAATCTGTCACAGTGACAAGTACCTAGTCCTGGGCTTTTTGAAGAAAACTGTTTGACAAGCTCTAACGCCTTCGTCCACAGTCCTTCGATACGGCACTTTTCTATCTCAGATTGAAGCCTTGAGGGTTTGGTCTTAGTAGCCATATCTGAAGCCGCATTTCATTCACATACGAAAGGCTTACTACCTACAAAGCGAAGGTGCCGTGAGTTAATTGGCAAACCTGCTTCTGTATCAATTTCGTAACCGGAAATGCAAAAAGAAATAAATCCCATTACCTATCCGTACTTCCGTACCGTTCCGTTCCGTACCGGACTGTAATGGTTAAAAAGGTAGACACTCTTTGGATCTGTGGTAATGCTCTGTACTGGTAATCCAGGGTCGTAAATTCGACTTTCCGCTCCTTCCATTAATGAAACTAATTATCTTTCGAAAGCGAGGTCCAATGTATCGATGCTATACCCTGAGCATGTAAAAAGAACCAGGAGTGCGGGAATGGATTGCTTTCTGTGTCTGGCTTTATATGGCAAGAATGACTTTTTATGTAGAACTTTATCTCATCTTTATAAAAAAATGCATTTAATACATAATACGGTAACCTACTTTTCTATTTGTTTAATACCCTAACTACGGTACTAGATTACATGTTGAAGTCATTCAAGCATTTTAATTTTTACACTGTCCACTTTACTATATGGGTTCTTCAATAAATACCTTAGTCCATTTATATAAGTTAAACCTTATGTTACTATAGTGAATTTCGTACTACATTTCAATTGATATGTACACTTTCTTAATCCCCCTGCAATTATGTTAAATATCTGCATGGAATTTTCATGCGTTTTAGTTTAAACATGTATATAGAAAGACAATTTCCGTTTTCATTGCTGGTTCACAGACACTCGACAGCTTAGCCATTTCCAGAAATACGTAAGGGTAGATTTTTTTTTTTTGCCAGAGTATTTAAACTCAAGCATCTAAAATTTATTTCCATTTTCCCCTTCAAAAATGTGACTTGTTACTTAGTTAAACCAAAATATTCCTTATTTTATTTGTTTGAGTTTAATGTGTAAACTTTCTGAAATAGAAATTATTTCAATAAAACCGTATTGAACTCTACACTTGTTTCTTTGTATTTTCTTTCTTATAGATATTTAATAATTTAACAGAAGAAATCTGGGAGAACAGGAAGTAACCCTGTTACACTATCCCCACAACCTAAGATAATTAAACTCTTCAGGGAGCGTAGCTCATGTAGAAAACCGGTACCAACGATAAATAAATTAAGATAGAGAGAGATTGTGTCATATTCTTAAGTTATCTCTCTTCATATATGGGGACAAATACGGCATAACCATTCATGCGTAACATGAAAAATTCTTGCTTCTGCTCAAAATATATTTGATTATGAACATCATACGCTATTCTGTGTGAATGGCGCCCCTTCTTTAATTTAACTTAATAATCAAAAGTACGTCATTGAAATATTTAGTAAGACGTCGTGTATTCACCTACTGTGCAACATTTTTGTCTTTTGTATTCAAGAATAAAATTTGAGTAGCTGTTGCCATCACTCACGTCAATTTAAATGTTATCTATGTTCACTGATGATACAGAAATGACTTCTGGTTACTCGTTTCAAAGTACTCTCCTGCGCATCGGTCGAATGTTTCACTTTGAAGTAACGGTAGTGTATTCACATAGCTCCTGATCGAGGGAGCTTAGTTTCAAAGCTGAATGGTTTCAGTTATTTTCGCATGACTCTTGTGACCAGACTGAGTTTAATTTCTCGATATTTGTCTCTCTTTCCCCACACAGAATGGTCTTTTATACTAAATGTGATACAGAAATGATTTGTTTATTGTGTAGCTGTAACTAGCAGTTTTAAAAGATGGCAAGAAATTGTACCGGGTCATGGACAGGTTATTCAAATATAGTTCTCTAAATGATTCATTTGATAGAATGAATCTTAAAAATCTTTAGTATTTTTGCAGCCTTTGTCAATTTAAGGCATTTTTGTCGCACTATATATGCGGTAAGTGAATGATTGTCAGATGTGTCTTGCTAAACACTTATCATAAAGATGCCTTAGTCATTCATCATCCCTCTGTCCGTTTGGTCCGTGCTCTAAAGCATTTGACGAAGCAAAGAACGCAGGACGCATTTAGAAACATATGATAATCGAGCACGGGAATTATGTTTCTTATAATTTCAAGTTATGTGACACACGTTCTATTTCATTAACTTTTATGATAAGATATTCACCAAAAACTCAAGACCCGATTAAAAAAGCTCTACAAATTTATTTCCACAAAAAAAAACTGATCTACAACTGATCAACGTAAGGGCATTAAAGTTTTTATCCAAAATTTCTGTTTGATTATTTTAAGAGGAACAGATGAGTCACCAGCTCTGTATATCGGATCGATGTTATCACTGGTTGGACAAACTGGTTCATTCTATAGCAGAGTTCAAATCCAAACCAAATTGATTTTTCTGTCGTAGCGGTCCAAAAATCGGTAATTAATTTCCGAAATCCAGAAGAGTGGTTTTTATCACTTTTGGGAGTACAAGCCGATGTCAGATACTATCATTGCATATTTTCAGAAACATCAGCGAGTAGAAATGGAGGTTGCACTTCTCGACACGTATAGAAAAAAAACCACGGAGTTCAGCCATAAAAAAAAATGTTTTCTTTAAAGTGCCCTATATTTTAACGAGCTCTTTGTCGATTTTTTTCTAGTAAGATATTTAGTTTGTTCATTCAGTCTTTAAATATAAGCTAGAAAAACTTCAGCTAACATGGAATAAAAAAACTGGCAAAAATTATATTTTGTGACTATTCCACTGTTTAGATGTAAGGTTACAAAACTCTTGACATAAAATAAATACACAGAAGTAGGTCTTCTCGATTTTTGTCTCTTTTTTTCCTCATAAACTATTTTGCTATGTACAGGCTACTGCACATTTGCTTTCATGTAACACTTTTGTACATTTTTTATAGTGCAGGATTTTCGTTTCGTGTCCTATCATAATTTCAAGTTCAATTTTATCATAACACTGAATCATAATTTTAGATATTTTATAATGACAATATTATTGCTTGATTGCATGACAATTACCATCACTTATTCTGTACATAAATTACCCAACAAAGCAGGAAAGAAACCATTGAGTTTTATGTAAAATTGTCATGAATTTATAATAAAAGTAAAAGCATACAAGCTTTATAAATCAGAGATTATAGGGTATGGAATGTTTAAATCCTGGACCCAAATTTATTTAAAGATGTATTGGGCGATATAGGAAATTTTCATTGTTTTCAGATACCGGACCGACCCTGTTGTTCTTTCTTCACACTTGCAAGTCTTGCTTACTGTTGTTTGAAAACAAGTAACTTTCATGTTTTGGTTTAAAAATAAAATACAATTATTCTTGTTTGGCTGTCGCTTTGTGATGGTAACTGCATAGATCATAACTGTAAAACTGACCAATTATATCGAACCCCACCAAATAATCATAAAACAAAATTGTATGATGTACAAGCACTGTAATTGACTCGAACTGCATTTACCGGATAAAATTGTGTTTGCATCATACTAACTGAGTTATAAATGAAGACGAACACAATATTCCTTCTTCGCTGACAACTGAAAGTAAAAAGCTTCTTCATAAAATAATGTTCACCAATAAAATATCAATTATCTGTTATAGAATAATTTTTAAACCCTTCTTAAATGGACGAAAAATATAACTAGAACCTGAAACCAAAATTTATAGACACCAGACATAAATGAGGTAGAATATCCTAGGGGTTTTTTTTGTTGTTACGCTTAATATATTGCCTGCTTATAATAAAGCTTTATAAAAGGGATCTTCTCCATGTAGAAGAAATGGTGGAGTGGACAGACTCTCGAGGTCATTTGTGTGAATCCTTCCAGGGACTAAAATCTCCAATGGCTTTACATCTTCAAAACTTCCGCTGGAAGTTATGGTTTGAATCTAGAAAGCTGTAATCGAACGAAATAAATATAAATAACTAGAACTTTTTTCAGTCTATGTTAGAATTTCACAGCCATACTTCTAAAAAATTTGTCAAATGTGACCTAGTCATTCTAGGGATCGATTTGTTTTCACTAGCAAAGAAAGCACTTTAGCTGAAAGTCCTGTGTGAATGTGTGGCATATAAAGCCCTAAAGTAAATTTTATGAAGGTAAAATAAATGTGATAATTTTTGCCACCTTGAAATATTTTAATGAATTATACAAGTGTGTGATAAATTTAACACAGGAACTGCACAATTAAGTGTGCAAGACATCTCTTTTATTCAGTTGAGACTCCAAAAGTCCCTCTGAATCGACGAGCCTAACCATACATTACTCCACATCCACCCTTTTCAAGAATTGTATACATGCTTGAACATTTTTATCCCTCTGAGAATACAAAAAAAGTATGTTTCAACAAATTATTTTAGCTGGGTTATTAGTATTAGATAGATCTTTCCACTCTGTCTTTGATGTTCAATATTCTGATATACACCTAAAGAGACGTAGCTAGGGCTAAATTCCAAGTATTCATACAGGTGGAAGTTTAGAAATTGTTTCATGCACGGCCCGCAACCCCGCTAGGCTTCATGTTAATCATAATTTGTGAGCCCTTTAAAAATTTCATTTTTAAAAATCGAAGTACCCTCGTGAGTATTGGAGTATGGTTAACCAGAGACATAGTGTCTCTGGGTTAACTATGCGCCTAAGTCCTTTAACATTTTTTTCTTAAAACTGAGGTTGAAGGTTAAATGCATACAAGAGCAATCTTAAAAGTTTTGCGTGAATAGGTATTTCGTCTAGAAATACGATTTATTCCACGACATTATAGAGTTAGTTTCGTGAGTTAGACTAGGGTTATAATGAAAAAATAGAGTTTTTAAATCGAGCACTGTCTTTGCATTTATTTCATAATGTTTAAGACAGTCAAATCAACGGGGCGAAGAAAAAAAAGCTGTCTGATTCTTTTAAATACACTTAACACATTTCTGATTTATTCCGTATTTTGAAGGGAGTATTGAAATTATCACGTGATTTACTACAACCAATCCTGTTTGCTCGTTCAAGTGCAGACTGTTGTACTGTATAGCGGTAAATAGACATTCACTCACCGATGTAGCACTGCGCAGAAAGGAAGATACGGACAGTTGGTGTAACTTAGGGAATGCTGTCGAATATATATATGTAAGTATATATTTCCTTACTTACGCAGTGAATACAAAGAAAACCATTGCCTTGAATTAGCAGAACGAATGGTGTTAAATCTACGGCCACAAAAAGAGCTACCAAAAGGATCACCAAGAATGACAGAAGAAATGTCATTTAAATACTATATTCTTATGATATGAATTAATAATCTCAGGTAAATTTCTTGGCCCTATAAGTAAGTACAGGGAGTAAGTGTAAATTAAGTCATGAAATTGTTTAAATAAAGTGTCCAATCAAAACTCCTGTCAGAATTCACTAAAGAAACAGTATTTTCAGGGTGTTTTAATTATTGTATTAAACATATTAATTTGTGTAACATTTATTTACAATCAAATAATTAAAGATAAAGATTAGTATTGCAAACAGATGCTTGGCATATTACTATGCATTTCAAATTTATTTATGATTGTCCAATCATTATGAATAACCTGATTAATATATACAATGTCTAAAGTCAATATCATAGAGAGACAACAAATCATTAAACAAAATGTACATGCATGGAAGTAAAGGCAATCATTTTCGAAAATTTTAGTTCTTTAAGGTAAGAACTGACATGTATGAAAATAGAAGCAATTGTTAATAAACCTAATAAAAAAGACTGATTAAATTATTTAACAAATGGCGAGAAGAAATAACAAAAAAATCATGCTTATAAAGACTTACATGCAATAAATGTATACTTCCTATTAAAATGTAAACTTGTGAAAGGGTCTTAAAAACTAACACTGAATTAACATATAAGTACTTCCAAAAACATGTAAACAAATTTAAATGCTCATAAAAATAATCAAAAAATATAAAAATGTAAATGTAAAATTTCATGAAAATCTTAACTTTTTTGAAGGTCATAAGAATTACTGTATGATTAACATATGCTTGCATTTATAATGCTAGTATTTAAAATGGTCATAAAAAACATGCAGCTAATATATTTTTTTTCAATTAATATGTAAACTCTTGGTTATAAGAACTAACATAAAATTAACAAATACTTCAAAAAATGTAAAATATTCAATTGCTCGTAAAATCAACATATCATTGACCTATACTTCAATTAAAATGTAAAAAAAATCAAATTATCGTAAAAATCAATATGAAATTACAAACATTTAAAAGTGTAACCATTTCAAATGGTCATAAGAATTTACATAAGATTAACATATACATTCAAACGAAATGTAAACTTTCAAATGGTCATTAAAAACAACATAAAATTACCATATTCTTTCAGTAAATAATTATGCAATTTTAAATGGTTATAAGAACAAAAATAAAATTAAAAACTACATGCACTTATTTTGTTAAGTTAAATAGTAATCAAAACACAACATAGAATTAACTTATTCTTTGAATTAAAATGTAAAACTTGCAAATAAAAACAAACATAACATTACTATACAGTTCAAATGAAAAAAAAATCAATAATATTTTTTTTATAAAACTAGCTACTGCTTTCTTTTAAAAGGAAAGACTAAATAAAACCAATATCCATGCAGATAATAAAATCAAAATCAAATAACAGACTTTTATTAAAAATGTAAAACAAGAAAAAATCACAGAAACGAACATACATAATGTAAACTTACATTATAAAGGTAAAAAAAATACAAAGAATAAACATTAAATATTATACTTCCAAGAAAAATGTAAAAAATTCAAATTTCCACAGAAGTAAACATAATATATACTTTCAATGAATATGTAAACAAATTAAATTGTGGTAAGAACAAACAAAAACCAAAAACTTCCAATACAAATGTACAAAGATCAAATGATTTTGAAAGCAAAGATAAAAACATGTACTTCGAAAAATATTTTAAAAATCAAATATTCATAAAAAAAATAATAAAGTAGCATATTTTATTAATAAATATGTAAACAATTAAAATGGTCAGAAGAAGTAACATTAGGTTAACAGCTTCTTCCAAAAGAAATGTAAAAGTTTCAAATGTTTATCAACAGCTGTAATATAAAAACATATATTTCCATTATTAGTGTAAATACTCAAAATGATCAAAGCAACAAACATCAAATAACATATTCCCTATAGATAATGTATAATTAGATAAATTTGAAAATATTTGAGATGGTCAGGAAACCTAACATTTAATTAACAACTTCTCTCAGTAGAAATGTAACTATTTCAAATGATCATAAAAAAGGGCATTTGATAACAAAAACCTAACATTTAATTAACAACTTCTCTCAGTAGAAATGTAACTATTTTAAATGATCATAAAAAAACGAGCATTTAATAACAAAAACTTTTTATAAAAATTAAAGATTTCAAATGATCATAAAAGCAATCATAAAATAACTACCAGTTAACATGTACAAACTTAAATGATCATAAGAACAAACATGAAATAACATAAACTTCCAATCTGAGTAAAAAAAAAACTATAATGATCATAAGAACAAACATGAAATAACATAAACTTCCAATATGAGTAAAAAAAAAACAACTATAATGATCTTAAGAACAAATGTAAAATAGCATATTCTTCTCGTGTAAACGTGAAAAACTTAAATGGTCATAAAAGCATGCATGAAATGACATATTCTTCCTTTGTAAGCATAAAAAACAGAAATGATTATAAGAGCAAACAAAATAACATATACTTCAAATAAGAAAATGAATGATTGTAAAAGCAAACATGATATAGCATTTGCTTAATGAGTGTAAAAATTCAAATGATCATAAAAGCCATTATAAATAAACTTAGAATTCCAATATAAGTACATTTAAAAAATGTAAAAAAAAATTCGTTGAACAATTCAAGAAAATTGTCTATACATGGATATTCTCTAAGCAAACAATGGGCATATTTAAAACTTGCCATTTGGAACTTGTGTATGATGTTTCATATATAGTTTGACATTAAAGCTAATATAATAACTGCTTTCAGAGATATTTTAGAATTGGTAAATTTTGGGACATTATCTTAGTGAAAAAGGGTCATACTTACATTAAAGTACAAGTCAGAGTTATCAAACTTGGCACATGGAGTTGCCCTGTGATCTTTTATATATATTTTAATTTTCAAGTTAATAACTTTACTGATTCATGAGATATTCAAGAAAAATGTAGATTTTGGGACATTTTTTAAGTTACACCAAAATACAACTCTGATTTATCAAACCTTGAGTTGCAGTGTGATCTTTCATAGATGTTTTAAAGTTTAAGTAAATATCTGTACACAATCGAACGGGACGGGACAAAGCGATTCCTATATAACCACAACACACAGCTATGTGATATTTCAGTTAAATTCATGAATCATGCATTGCATTTATAACATAAAATTTGCCATACATTAGCAACAGTTACAACATACATGGAGCGTGCCTAAATTAAGAATGGAAGGGAAGATCACTGAAAGACGATTGAAAACGAAAGCTTGCACTAGTTTTCTGCCTTTCAAGCTTCAGTCAAAAAGCCACTGTTACGACCTAGCCTCATTAGGAAAAGTATGGTTTACATAATGGTCAGAAACTAGGTAAACTATTCCAAGATTATTGGTTTAAACAATATTTATTTATCAAGAAACATATCAATATATTTGACATTTACACATGGTATAATGTTCACAAAAATATACTTAATTATACATGTATAGGACAATAACATGTGATATATGTGTCACACAGAATTGAGGAAAAAGCTATCAGCTTATACAAACGCCTCGTTTCTGTATATCTTACAAAGCTGCACAAACGGTGTATCTAAGATCAAGACAAATAATTTAACCAAATAAAAATATTCATTTATGACGAAATAAAAAGGATGGAAAGGAAGCTTGACAGTAAACATTGGTGATCAATTTACTGCTTATAATTCATCAACATGTCATGACATCTGTTTAGGATAGTAAAGAAAGAGTTTTGGGCAAAAGGATTTAAGAGAGAAAGAGTGATATTGACATTATGGGACTAATTGGGTCGGAGATTTGTAAGTTTGAATGGTATCAACATTTGAAGCGCTGAGTAGTGGTGATAAAGTCTTGTACGTAAGAAAAAATTTTCGAGTTAGTTGTAATGTCAAGGGTGTCCATACCGTAAAGGAGGGTATTTGAAGTGATCGGTGCCAATGGTTGCAATTTGTTTAAAAGGACCATTCGTTGCTGAGTATAAAATGGACAGTATAAAAGATAATGATCTGTATCTTCCACAAGGCCACAAGCACACACTGGATCTTCAATGATGTTTTTTGAATAGAGATGTTCCTTTAGAGAGCTGCAATGCATTCGCAGACGCGCATGTTGAATCGATGCCTCTCTGTTACCTTGATAGTAAAATTCAGGTACTTTCTTTTTGTTTATGTTAAGAGCATTCTTAAAGCTAGATAACGTCGGTAAGTTTTGAGTGGTGGCTGGGAGGGAGTTCCAAGAAACAATAGTAGAAGGCAAGAAAGACTTTGAGAAGAGTTCAGAATTACAATGGATGTTTCTGATCTCATCCGTGTTTCGTAATCCATATGGTGTAGTATGTCCAACAGATGGGGGTACCAAACTTGACAGATATGCTGGCGATAAAGAATTTTTCATTTTGTAGAAGAGTATGAGTTTGTGCTTATCTCGGCGATCTTTTAAAGGCTCCAGTAATGTTTCTTTATAAAGGTTGGCATAAGAAACCAACTGAGTTGCTCCAGAGAAAATTCTTGCGGCTTCAATTTGGATTCGTTCAAGATCGTCCACATCGCTTTGTGTAATGTTGTCCCAAACAACATCAGCGTACTCAAGCATTGGACGAATGAAGGAAAAGTATATAGTTTCCAATGATTTTCTATCAAGAGTGAATTTGAACGATCTTAATATGTTTATGCGTTGCCATGCCTTGTTTTTTAATTCTTGTATATGTGTATGCCATGTGCCATTATCAGAAAATGTAATGCCCAAGTGTTTGTGAAAAGTGACATTATTTATTTGGGTGTTGTTAAAGACAAGAGGTGGGTGGGTTGGCTTGTTTCTTTTGCGTGAGATGGTAAGTGACTCAGTTTTAGTTGGATTAAAGGAGACTAGCCATTGCTCTGCCCATGAACTAATTATTGAAAGATTTGAGTTTAATGTATATGCAGCTGAAGCGGGATTGTCAACAATAATGTAGAGTGTAGTGTCATCAGCAAATAGACGGATTGGAGACGAGATAGTTGACACAATGTCGTTAATATATACAAGAAAAAGAAGAGGTCCAAGAATGGAGCCTTGTGGAACGCCAGAAGAGATTTTGACAGTGTCCGATTGGGTACCCGATAAGACAACGAACTGTTTCCTATCGGACAGATAATCATTAAACCAAGTTAACAGACGACCAGATATACCACTCATGCGTAGCTTGAAGATGAGACCACGGTGCCACACTCGGTCAAACGCCTTGGATATATCGCAGAAAACGACGCGGACTTCCTTCCCTTCATCTAAGGCCTGACAAAAAGAGTGATATATAGAAACTAGTTGGTTGACAGTGGAATCCTTTGGCATAAATCCTGATTGGAAGGGGGAAAAGAAATCGTGGTCTCGGTAGAAATTAAAGACATGTTTGTGTATGATCCTTTCGAGAACTTTGTCGAGAGCGCTTAGAAGAGAGATAGGTCGATAATTGCTAATTTCCGCAGGGTCATTTTTCTTAAATATGGCACATACTTGAGCGACTTTCCACTGGGAGGGTATCTTTCCAGTATGTAGAGAAAAATTAAAGAGTTTGCAGAGAGGAGCGGAAAGTTCAACTGAAAGTTCTTTAAGGACGATATTGTTTACTTGATCAAGACCTGTAGATTTACCTGGTTTTAAAAGCCGGAGGGCATCAGTCACTTCGGTTGGAGTAATAGTGATGTTTTGTAATTTTGGAGCTTCTGTGTTAATGCATATGTCAGGAGTGGTTGAAAGCTTATTCCAAGATTATTGCATCATTTTGTTCATGTTAATACAGATAAATTCAAACACACTTTTTCATGTACAAAGAACTCAAACACTTAAAATATGGTATTTTAGGTCTTTAAAAGAACTGTAATACTTTCGTACCAAATACCAGACCAACTATTCCACGAAGCGATAGTAAGGTGGGCGTCTCTAAACAAAATTCTATCTAAAATGTGAATTTCATAAAAGAATATAGAACCTATTTGTATAGGAATTTTCATCTTCCAGTTTCAAAAATCTGTTTTCACACAAACCGCAAACGTTTACTGATATTTACGGAAATCTGAAGTTGTATATGGCGTATTCGTGCTGAATATTTAAAAGTAGTATTTTCATATGAATAAGAAGTCTGAGAAAAATGCACAAAACCACAATTTGTGATTCGGTCAGCGTTTCATATATCTTGGTCCAATAAAAATCGATTTTTGAAGCCCTTTTCAAACAATAATATCTGGTGACTTCTTGAGTTTTGAAATATTTCTCCGTGCCAAGAGAACGAAATAAGTCGTCAAAATTTTACCTGGTGATTGAAAAAAAAATCCTATTTTACATTGTCTTCATACTTATCCTGTAGACGGAGGAGTTTATTCGTAACAAACCTTCGATATTCCAGAGTTATACCTTTCACTGTTTTTTTGCAAACTGTCAGCCGTTAAGCCGTCTAAGATGAACAGGTTACGCCGGCTCAGACGACTCAGATTCTCGAATCCTGATTGGTAAGTTTTTAAATATTTTTGTCAACGGAAGTTCAAATCAAGAGTAATCGACTACGTCGAAAAAATAATAATCGAACTTGTTGGAACCTAATTTTTATGTTTTAACTAAGTTAACAGGCGCTGAAATCTTTTGAATATATTCATAATTAAAGTTATTTGTCTACATGTAATTCCATTCCAAAAAAGTAACTCCAGCATTTGTTCTCTGTGATTAGTGTCCACTGACAGCAGCATGTAGTCTGTGTATAAAAACCACTCTCCAGTCTGTCTTTCCATGTTCTCTCTGATTTTTTTTACCTTTTTTTAATATAACATAACTACACACTGTAGTTAGATATGTATTCGAAAGATTCCGTTACCCTTGAAGTAAATGAAATATAAATACATCATCCGTGTAACTAAAAGAAACCTAGCACTGTGATGAGAAGACGTGTTAACTTTGAGTCAGTATGCCATGAGCGTCTGAACAAAACTGTAAAAAATTGTAACGATTATTTATCGCATAACAGTGCTTGCCATATAATGTTTTGATTATGTAGTAAATGAATGTTTATCAGACTGACTCCAGAAAGATTCGAAAATCGGAGATTTGCAATTTTGTTATTCATTCAATAAAAAAATCGTTATCTCAAATTTATTTGATGAAGAGTCAGGAAGGAAAGGAAGGGCAATAAATACACATGTCAGTATCCAGACACTCTGTTGACTAATTTAGAGGAAAATTAGGTGCTTTGTGTCTAGCGCCGCTAAGAAAGTAAATGTGCATTAAACACACATTGGGATTTTATCCGATAAGAAGCTGATAGCATACCGTCTTTGCTTGTGCCAGTAAGCAATGAGACGTTACAGAAAAAGCAAGTATTTTCTGACAGTCGCATTGACAAAAAGCTGGCTTTGAATAACCATAATTAATCTCATATGACCGGAGTAATTTGTGAGCAGCCTCTATCGATAAAACTAGTGAAGTCGTGGAATGCAGTTTAATAATAAATGCGATGACAGATAAATTTGCCGCTGCTGTGCCAAGATTTAATAAGGGACAAAAGTGAAGTGTAACATTTTCAAGTAACGAAGTTGTTAACTCTAATTTTCAAGTATTGTGTGACATTTGCTTCGACACAACATGTTTGATTGCTGTCATAGAGTTATTATGAAAATGTACAGAGAAACTAAATATTGCTATTATGAATTAGGTTTGCGTATAATCATTTGTCTCAGCTTACCTTGTGTCTTTTCTCATCAGCTAGAATGTGATCACAGAAAAAAGTGCACAGCATTGCAGCAAGATTCCAAAGTAAACTGTTGTTATTTATCTGCGGGTGATAATTGTATAGACGAAAGCCGAAGGATATGTGCATCGGACATGGGCTACAGATGTGTTGATGGAACATGTACCGGTAAGAAATGGCATCTAGCTATTCTTTTTAGATGTGTACAAACACTACTTTGCAAAATAATAACTCAAAATAATTGTATGCACTGTTATGATATTTCTAAGCGACGCCTCTTTTCTTAACTCTGTTTCCGAGAACGTAACAAAAGTCAATCGTATTTTTATTTATTAAATTTTTTTCATTTTTTATGTCAAATAAATTTTATTATTATGCGTCTGTAAATGCTTGAGATTGTGTTCAAATGTCTCATTCAGTGATACTTTTATACACTCAAGTGTGTTATTCATATGAAGGAGCACGATATATATGTACATATAGTATGATGATGTTATGACTAACAACCGATGACTTCATATTCGAAAGAAGGACATCTGACATTATTGCACAAAGAAATATTCTATAAGCGTCTGCCTTTTCAGGCCTAAACTTGACTTGCAGAGTGCTGTCAAAAACTTGTATAGTTTCAGGATTAAAAGTGTCAACCAGTTTTGTTTTTTCTAGAGAATGAAGACAAGGACAAATCTAATATTTGAGATAATATGTCTCTCCCTTCGATTGACTTAACAGTTAAAGACACCAAGCAGACGAAAAACAAGAGCTCCGCTGAAGCGGGACAATAAACGCCCGAAGAAAGATACTGACTAGAAGATCTTTTTCACAATTGTTAAACACTTATCAACTGGAAACATTAAAAGATCTTGTGTATTTATAACAGTGTGTGCGAATAACTTCAAAATATTTATTATTCACTGATTTAGTCATGTTTTACCTCACAAACAGCCAATCCAACTGATTGTATGGTTAGTGTAGTAAGCTTCCAAGGTTCCACAATTAATTAAACAAGCAGTTAAAGTGGCTTCTAAGTATTCTTGACCATGACCCATATCTGCTATCATCTCATTATAGTACAACATCTATATATTTAAATTACTATTACCTTTAAGCAGTTTTCAAACATTTCTGCCAAACAGAAATTGCTAACGGACAGACACCCCCCCCCCCTAGACAGATGGACAACCAGGGGCATAACATACCATGTCCCTCCTGGAATATAAACTTCTCTGCAAAATTTCGTTCAATTAACTCAAGAAATACAGAAAAATGAGTGTGACCTTGACCTTGAGGCGAACCAGCTGAAACCTATGTTGTGCATATTGTCTTAGTATGGTTAACATTTTTGGCAATTATTTTCAATTTTCTTCAATAGGTTCAAGAACAACACAAAATATCATATATTAAATCATAATGACTAAGTGTGAGCTTGACCTTGATCCTTGCAAGTTGGAACCTGCACTATGTAAACGGTATCATAATGGTTACCATTTCTACAAAGTAGTTTCAATTACCTTCAATCGGTTCAAGAGTTAAGAGCGGACAAGAAATATCAAACATAAGTTCAAAATGACAAAGCTTGACCTTGATCTGTACAAGCTGGAACCTGCGCTCTGCATACTGTCTCAGTATGGTTACCATTTTTGCCCTAGTAGTTTCAATATCCTTCAATCGGTCCGAGAGATACAGAACGGTGACAAAATTTGACACACTTAATAATAATGACTAAGTGCCACTTTGACCTAGAGTACAGCAAGCCGTAACCTGCGCTCTGCACATTGTTTCATTATGGTTAACATTTCTGCCAAGTAGATTAAATTTCCTTAAATCAGTTCAAGAGATACATAAAGGACAAAAACTTTACCTATTAAATCGTAATGACTAAGTGTGACCTTGACCTTGATCCGAAGAAACCGGAACTTGCCTTCTGCACATCATCCCTTTTTGGTTAACATTTCTGCCTAGTGGTTTCAATATCCTTCAATCGGTTCAAGAGATAAGAGCGGACACGAAGTTTGACACATTTAATCATAATGACTAAGTGCGACATTGACCTTGAGTACAGCAAGCCGTAACCTGCGCTCTGCACATCGTCTCGTTATGGATAACATTTCTGTAAAACAGGTTCAATTTGATTTTGATTGAAATCGGTTCAATAGATACAGAGCGAACACAAAATTGCTGACGGAAGGAAGACTAGGGGCATAACACAAAACGTCTCTTCGTGCGTAAAATAATAGCACAGGTAGTTATTAGTCTAAACCCTACATATGCCCATCGATCGAGTCTTTTATTATCCCATTAAACTCGCTCATATTCTGTTTTAGGAAGTTATGCGTGTATTTCAGCTCATGGAAAAAGAACTTAATATCTTTATGGTTTAAGTAAGCTTTAACTTGCAGTTTTACTATGACTAATATTTATTTTGCTAGTTTAAAAACAATAAACGTTGAGAAAAGCAAGATGTGTTTGCAACATTCCACTGTTGCTTATATCGTTATCGATAAATGTCGACATAATGGAAACTGACATTTTGTAATTAAAAAATGTAGAAACAACAAATGGATCTTAAAACTAATTTCACACGAATCTTGAGAGTTTAAAGGTAGTTAATGGTTATGAGAACATGGTCTGCAAATACTGAGTCTCTGAATATATTTTGATTATTTTCGTAGGCATTTTAAAGACATTTCTAAAAGCTAATCTTCTATTATCGACTAAAACGTCACTGCGGTACATGAGACCAACTATGACTATAAGCCACAAAATGGGTCGTTGTTAAAATGTTACGTTTTCTTGGAACAAGTTTCCAAGTATTGCAGATAATACGTAATGAAAAATCTTCAGTTTACTTTTTATCATTAAGCTGATGTTAATATTTAAAGAGCTATTCTAATTTGCTCAGTGATAACTTTTGATGGACAGAACGTTTGTAGAATACAGCGATAATATATACAACCTATTTTATAATGACTTCAAGTACAATACCCAAGACACTAAACTCTGCAAGATCCTTTTTTTCAGTCATATGGGTATACAGAAAAACACACATCTGGATGCTTCACGCCTATAATGAAAATTCATATTTTAATTAACCCGCATTTTTAATATTGTTTATAACCTATCCATGATATCATATTTTACCAGTCTGGCTTTTTGGTTTTTCAGTAAGTGCAATCTCCATATTTTCCAGACAGACAGACGGGTAAATACACTGATGTAGGAAAAGGCCGAATGATAAAACTGATAAAAGAAAAGTCGTGCATAATTGAAGCATTATTTATGATCTATCTAGGTTTCATGAATCTGGTTTTTAATCTTTTTTGTAGAATTCATTTTAACTATGTCAGCAGGTTTCTTAGTAATGATGTCTATGAACATTTTTATTTTTAATCTTAATTACTTTTTTAGTTATTGATAAGAGTTTTGCGACTAAAGAGACAGACGGACACGAGAACAATACTACTGTGGCAAAGAGGTGACATGCACAACTTTTTTTTAATTGCACTTCTCTTTTTTTATCTCGTTCCCACGAGTTACTAAGTCGTGGGAACGAGATAAAAAAAGAGAAGTGCAAATCTGAAAAAAAGAATCGCATTTGAAAAAAAAATTGCGCAGTAAAAAAAAAGAATCGCGTTGTAAAAAAAAAGAACAACGAATGTAAGCTATGTCGTGGGAACGACTTACTAACTCGTGGGAACGAGTTAGCTATGTCGTGGGAACGACTTACTAACTCGTAGGAACGAGTTAGCTATGTCGTGGGAACGAGAAAGCAATATATTGCGCTACACTTTTTTTTCAAAGCAATACATTTTTTTTAAATTGCACTTTTCTTTTTTTTATCTCGTACCCACGAGATACTAACTCGAGGGAACGACTTAGTATCTCGTGGGAACGAGATATTAAGTCGTTCCCACGACATAGCTTACTCGTTCCCATGAGTTAGTAAGTCGTTCCCTCGACATAGCTTACATTCGCTGTTCATTTTTTTACAACACGATTCTTTTTTGTACTGCACAACTCTTTGTTTCAAATGCGATTCTTTATTCAGATTTGCACTTCTCTTCTTTTATCTCGTTCCCACGATTTAGTAACTCGTGGGAACGAGATACTAAGCCGTTCCCTTGAGTTAGTATCTCGTGGGAACGAGATAAAAAAAGAGAAGTTCAATTAAAAAAAGAAAGTTGTGCATGTCACCTCTGTGCCACCGTACAATACTCCCCTCCGTTTGTGGTAAATTATAGGGTACTAATTACTGTCATATTTGCATAAAACTGGGCCAACAGAAGTGATATGTCATACGTAAATATCCATTCATAACTGAAATTAAAAGTGACTTTTGTCTCAAAGTTGACCTAGTTTTTAAAGAAGTTTTAGATTAAATTAACTTCATCGATGTCGACAAAAACATTTTCTAACTACACATTTACCGTGAACACATAACTTACAAAGAAAGACAAGAGGGAAATCCATTAAAGAGAAGATCCGAGCAAAAATAAAATTTTTACATTTTAACTGACTTTGATTAGACGATGTATAGTGATGAGATAACGAAATTCTCTTATTTACGTCATGCTTCTGTAACAATATCCAAATGTCAGTTTCTGATAGATTAAGATCTTAACTTTAGTAGAAGACTTTAAATATGTCGATCATACTATTTCTAGAGAATACATACAATTAAAGAAAAATGTCATTTGCAACAAAAATTCTTCTGGACATTAAAGCTTGGTATCCCGTGTATGTAAGACACGATAAGACCAATCCAAACTCGTCTTTTCGTCATTTTATGTTACAGCTATTGCCGAGATGCTCCTGTTGAAAAGCTGTTTTCTTTGTGGAATATTTATCGTCCGCTTTTAATATTCCGAACTCTCCCGCAAGATTTCCTAGAATCTGTATTTCATTTACAGAAATATTTCTTTCCTTTTTTGCTGTAAATATTCTTAATTGAAATGAAGTACTTTACAAAAATGTGAAAGACCTTGTAAGAAATATAGTCATGTAGAGCAAAAAAGATTAATTTCATTATCTTTTTTTATTTTGTGAAAAATATTCGACTAAATCAATTTTTAGCAAGACATGTTGATTTATTTCCTTCTGTTTTAAAGACGTTTTAGTAAGATCAAACATTTTAATCAGTTTGACTTTATTTTTTGTAAAAGACCTTGTAAGAAATATAGCCATGTAGAGCAAAAAAGATTAATTTCCTTATCTTTTTTTTTATTTTGTGAAAAATATTCGACTATATCAATTTTTAGCAAGACATGTTGATTTATTCCTTCTGTTTTAAAGACGTTTTAGTAAGATCAAACATTTTAATCAGTTTGACTTTATTTCTTTGAACAGCATCAAAGCTCCTGTGAAATGCCCTTTTGGATTGATTTCTCAGTCTTTCGCTTTCGTTACATGACTTGCTTTTCCACCTCTATACTTGAATGATTAACCTAAAACAATCTCAATATGACTTGCTGTTCCACTTATATTCCTGAATGTTAACCTTACGCAATCTCAACATGACTTGCTGTTCCACCATTATACCTGGATGTTAACCTTACGCAATCTCAACATGACTTGCTGTTCCACCTTTATACCTGGATGTTAACCTTACACAATCTCAACATGACTTGCTGTTCCACCTTTATACCTGGATGTTAACCTTACGCAATCTCAACATGACTTGCTGTTCCACCTTTATACCTGGATGTTAACCTTACGCAATCTCAACATGACTTGCTGTTTCACCTTTATACCTGGATGTTAACCTTACGCAATCTCAACATGACTTGCTGTTCCACCTTTATACCTGGATGTTAACCTTACACAATCTCAACATGACTTGCTGTTCCTCCTTTATTCCTGGGGATGATTAACCTTAAACACGCTCAACATATCTTGCTGTAACATTTTTGTACATGGATGATAAACCTTAAGCAATGTCAACAAGACTTGCTGTTTCACCTTTATTCTTGGATGATTAACCTTACACAATTTCAACATGACTTGTTGTTCAAATGTTATACCCAGATGAAAGAAAATAGTATGCATAAATTATGTTGTAGTTATCGCCGTTCCTGGACGGCGATATATACAATTAACAAGATTTGAACAGTTTTGCCTGTACACCGTCTGCATTTAGCCAATCAAAACGAATAATTTTATATCACATGATAACAAAATGGACGTCAAAAATCTTCAGCAAGGGATGTGTAAATGGACTCGCCCAACCGCCATGTTTGTCGGGTTACTTATTCTTACAACTGAAAAATACCATCATCAATGAACAAACTCAGTACCAGTCTTCAGGCTCTTGCGGGATAACACAAGATAATCGCAATATTTTTTGCTACATGTCATTTCTAACTAGAGAATGTAGTCCAAATAAGAGTATGTTTTGTTTGGTTTTTCCAAAACTTGCACTTAAAGAAAAAAAATGCTTGCTTCCGGGCGATTCTAATCAGGATACAAACTCCCCGCAGCGGTTACTTCCCCTGATCAGTACAGTTAAGTAGCAAAGCGTGACGTACCTGGTGCGAGGAGTTTGATCAGGGTATATCCGTGTTTAATATATGCTTGTTTAGGGTCAGGGCAATATCATATTTTTTTACCTAAAATTTATTCTGTTTAAATTTTACATGTAATATTCTTATGATATTGAAGAATAGTATCTAGCTTTTGTTAAGTAAACATTTTTTTAGTGATAAATAAAGTAAAAAGCTACGCAAATAGCTAATTAATTATGCGTAGACTGGTTTACAACAAAGCAATATTTACAAGGTTTTTAATGCTGCAAATTTTAACATGATGTATAAAGATATTGGCATGCTTTTCATAAAGAACCAAATCATCCGCTTTCAAAAATAGCCCAGCTACAATAAAAACTACAATGTATACTTCATCTGATTTATTATTTCTGTGTGAAAATTATCAGATATAACTTCGCTTTTCACAGCAAAGTATGTTATAAAATTATCAAATCAATGAATACATTCATCTATGGATAAGACGTCATACATGGCTGAACGGCGAATTCAAGCATTTTTTGGAAATGCTAATACTTGTTTGATTTATTAAATTGAAAGTTATGGGCAGTTTTGTATAATACCAAAAGAACAGGAGAAAAAATAGAAAGATTTTTAGATTAATGATACCTAAACTTTGTAAAGAACCTTTCTGAAACTGAAAACAAAAACACGTGTGACGTAGGGAAACTATGTAAAATCAGGTTAGTTAGAGCAAAATACGGTTAAAATATGTAAGTTAAGACTGCATTTTATAAGTCATAGCACGAAAATTTAGGAAACGCTAAACATGTGATGTATTTCATGATATTTTTTTTCTCTAATTAACTGAAGATCTGTATCTGTCTTACACTAACTGAATTTCAATTAAGACATAGACATTACTCGTGCAATTTAAACAGCACAGTCAGTTGGAAGTAAACATAAATATCTGTAATATAATAAAAACGCAAAAGTTTTATTACCTGATACAAGGAGAATTCCAAAAACCATAACCTACAAAAATATATAAGTATTCATCTAAGTTAAGGACTTTAAAAGAAATTATGGGTTTTTGGACAGAAATGTCCATCAACGGTATTCTACAAAGAGTAAAAGAGTAAAGAGTAAAATTATCAGAATTTTTATCAAATGTATGCAGTTTTCGTGTATCATTAAATGAAAATGTGATGCGAAAATACCATGTCCAGTTTATACTACTCTGTTGTACGTAGAAATGTAATATTTTTCTGAGAGCGCTAACATAACTGGAAATATATACCACTTAACTTTGATGTTATCACTTTGATAAAATGTCTAACTGGATTTAATATATATTTTTACATAGCATGTGAAATCGACATTTGATAAAACGTGAAGTTTATATTAACACTTTTTTTAAAGTCCTTGTTTTAAAGAATTTTGATGCTATGTAACTGAATATACATATACAGAAATTATCAATTTATATTTTAAACAAAAAAGAAACCTAAATTACTACTAAATTATTATTATCTAAATGAGCACGTTATGCAGATAAAACTTTTACAGAGAACGTGTTTCCTTTACAACAACTTCTAGTTATACTCTCTGGTATTTATCAAGCAAAGATTAGATAGTTCAAAAGTGTATACAGACATTTTGGTGTTTGATTTCGAAGAAAATAATAGTTTGTTGTCTCAACCAGCTCTATCCGATAAAAGCTTTAGCATTTGTATGAAATAAAAGCGATACAAATCTAAAAACGTCTCAAGGAACAAGATACCAGTCATCAAAATGACGAACGTCTATGGTATTAAGAAGACCTAAACTAATTAAGCAGATTCTGCCGATGAATTGTGCTAATTTTTGAATGAGAAATGCGACATGAGCAACGAAGGAGTAGAAATGAAAATAACAGTCCAAATGTTTTTATTTTGAAAGATGAAAAAGCAGTTTACATAACCATTGTTCTAGTTTTCCATGCTCTGTAAGAAATTGCCAAGTTTCTGACATAAATGGATACAGTAAGAAGAAATTACTACAAATAAGCGAAAGGTTAAGTAATTTGATGTCAGTGACTTTAACCACTCGACCACGGAGACAGGTCAAAATTAGTTCCGATGCCGGAAATCGAACACGGCTGCCTTAGTGCAAATTATGCACAGTGTAATAAACTTAAGCACTTCCGTATTCGCTTTATCACGCAATTTTTTATTGTCTGAAATGCGATTATAGAGTAACTGTGAGATTAATCTAAATGTTAATTGTTGTTATTTGTCCACGTAACACTGGAATGTCGACGGGAGTTGAAAAAGATGCGCTATCTCTAGCGCTTTTGTAAAGTTGCGTTGACGGAGTTTTTCTAAAGCAAAAAGTAAATTAAAATCTGTTTCATTAATAAGAGCGCCTTTTCTAAGTACACCAGTTCCATAATTTTGTCTTAGTTGAAGGACTGGAAACGGTTTAGGTTCTATTGTTATATGCAAGACCACGTTTGTTCCAGTCTTGTGCTACAGATTGCCATGGCTATCAGTATTGATTATCAAATAAATGAACATTAGAAATTACAGATATTACAATGCATCGAAATATTTTTCTGTATACCTGCGAGTAGATAAGTTGAATAGAAGAGATTCCGTACCACTGATGTGTTAGGCATTTGGATAGGAATACACTTTCTATTAAATAAAACTGTTTTGCAAATCAAGCAGACGTGAATCCTTTTCGAAAGCCTAATCTACACCTTCACCCACGGTGTGATTATCGTAAATATTGCACAGAGTTATGCTCAAAGGGTACACTTCAATCGTCCCGTTCGTCTGCTTGGTGATGTAAATCTATTACTTAGCTTTAATTTTGATAAATTCCAGAATGTTTCTTCCTCCACAAGCCTGATGAAACATTTTGCTGTCAGACTCTTACACAGATATAAGATATATATACAAACTGTTTTTGCTATTTCTGCAAGTTGGAAACAGATTTTGGAGGATCTTCGAGTGATGTAAGATCAGTAAGATCAATGTGATTCACTTCATATATAAAAAAAACTGAGCAGGGTCGGTCTGTATTTTGTGTACAAGAATAGTTGTTTTACTGCATTTCTTTTTAGGTAATAACTTTATTTATCTTTGGTAACGGTCAAAGTTCAGGAAACGGAAGAGGAACTCGTTATTACGTTTGAGAGTACTAAACTTCTCATTGTCAATGTCTCTACTAGACGTATGCAAATGTGTCTCAGGGCTTCGTTCCAACTTCAAATTACAATATGCCGATATCAGCCGATTTCCAAAGGCAGTTACTATGAAAGATGTTCATCTTTAGATTCGTTTATAATTCGTAGATAGATGATATATAAATAGAACAAGCCTTTAACAAGTTTTATGATGTATTCGAACATGTAAAAAGCTTCATTATTCTGGTTTATAACGATCTGTTGTTTATTTGTTGCGTGTAAAGAAGCACTTTTCGTATCAAACGTTTTGTAATCTAATTATAAACTGCGGAAGGTTACAGAAAGCTTCTAAAGTGGATAATTGATACTTATCCATTATTTATTAATATATTAAAGATTACTATGAGGTGCATATTTCCCAACTGAGGTACAATTGGGGAGCAGAGTAAGCTCTAGTTAACAGAAATTGTTGATTCTTATTAAGAAAAATTGAAAAAAAAATCTCTTAGTTGTTGATTATTATTAAGAAAAATTAAAAAAAAAATTTTTTTACTGTAAGTTCATTTTAAAGCAGCTCGTTCACTGTTGAACGTTAGAAATAAAAAAATAAAAGTTTTGTCTACTATCCTTCGTTACTGTTGGTAAGGTCTCTGTCTCTGACAAAAACACTGGGCTCGCGCAGGTTATATTGCATGGAAAACGCAATTTTTCGTAAACGCCCACTTTGGGAATTTCCTTCCACTTACAGGGCGGACACTCTATCAACTAAGCTACCTAGCAAAACAGTGTTACCTATCGTATTATCACAAATGTACCTGTACCCGTCTACATAAATATAACGATCAATTAGTCCATTCAAAGTAAAATATTTTTTCCACTGTACCTCTGATTCTCTCAAAATAACAGAACTTTTTGTGACACCACTTCCAGCGCCTTACGCAGTAAACAGAAATTTGATATTGAATTGTTAAACAAACTTAATCTAAAAATCCAAATCAAGTTTCAGATTCATTGTATGAAAAAACTAGTCTAGTGGACTTTAAATTTATTGTAACGGATCCTGTAGATAAACTCGAAACAGCTGATATACTTTCATTTTCAATAGTATGGCAACAGTTTGAGAGCAATGTTCGGAGAGCCAAATTACGTCATGTTTGAATTTAAGTAAAGTGACCCTCAGATTCATTCTTGTGACCTTTCGTACCTTGTGCTGGTTATATAGTGGTTCTATCCATGAAACGAATGCCTGTGGTTTTTGGTCCAATATTCAGAAACGGATATGATGTGAGCGCATGCACGAAGAGTAAATATGATCAGTCATGTGACGGCACACGAAAAAAGAAATTCTAATAATAGGCTTTTTACCTTTCATAACGATACAGCCTACGATGGAAAAAATACCCACTTTTTTACAGTCACGAAATGTTGCATTGGGTGACAATGCGTCTGTGGATGGGTACTGATAGACGTAATACACACAGATAATCAAATTCTTAGCCAATGATCAACTGTAAATGAGCTGCTTAAATGAATCTCTGGGCAAGGCATCAACGTGATCTTGAAATCTTATTATTACGATGTCATTTGGAATCAGAAATTGTATTATGATTCTATCCCCGATTCATTATAGAGGCCACTTTTTGCCTGGTCCTATTGACGGAACTTCACTGTTAAACAAAATTACTTTTACAATGAAGAATTGATTCTTCTTGGCAAGAAAGGTTATTCTTATTGACTGTTTTTGGAAATAGATTTTCCTCAGTATAAATACGATGTGTTTTTCATTAATAATTCATAGCCAGGACTCGTGAAAAGGTTATTGAAACCTACAGAATTAAAAATAACGAAGTTGTTAAACATGCATATGAGAAAAAAACATACGTAATATTAAACTAATTGGAGAGGTCATCACACCTCTCCACAGTGTTGGCTTTAATTGCTGGCGGCATCCATTTTTGCGTATCAAATTTTAGTTAATGATCTCATATTAAGCCTAAAATCATGAAAACCAGTCAACAAAGATAGTTATGCGCATGCTCCGAATCAAAATACGAATTTATTTAAACGAAACCAAAATTTAACATCGGGTCAAAACGGCCCATGGTTAAAACGGCCGATTTTGAACAGAACGTACAGAATAATTTTGTATTCCCTTAACTAAACACAAAAAAATACAATTATAGGGATGCATTTCTTATAATGCATGCTACTTTTTAAAAACTACAAATTCTAAAATGCATTTTTTTTCTGAGAAACTCACAAGCCTGTTGAACAAATTATTAATATTTAGCCATGGTCATGAAAAAATTGTTAATATTTTTTACGAATTTCAGAGCATTTTTGACAAGTCCATTTCCTCGATTTGGATCAAATTTACGCCCTTTTCAATATTTAGTCCAGCTTAACAAATACTATCGCTGATTATTTCGTAAAACATTTGGACTAAGAAATGTGTAATAAAAGCTTGAAAGGGAAAACAAAACTTAATGAGCCTAAAAAAGCAGCAGCTTGACATGGGAGTTCTGGCTTCAACAACTACATGCATTGTTGTAAAAGATGAGGGGAGTAAAAGCTTTTGGGCTTGTAAGAAGATCCCCAAAATTCTACAAGGTATGAAATACATGAGGTTATCTTAATTTGTTTCATTTATTTAAATAATAGATACGCCACTATAAAAAAACATTTGAAATAACTAAATTATATTCAGTTTCGGTCATTTTGCCTAATAAGGTATTAACTATTAATAATAGTTAGGTTACTAGTTTTTATAATTATTTAAATCACAGAACGTTTAAAAAATTCAAAATGATCTTTTGAAACAAGTAGATTCATTCTTTCAGTGACGACAGCTGCTGACCTCTCTTTGGCTTACTTTTTAAAGGAAACCAACTTGTTGTCGCCTTTTTATCCCCCGCCGAAAAGGCGGCAAGGATATGGTAATAGTCTCTGTCCTTTCGTCCGTCCGTCCTTTCGTCCTCCGTCTGTCCTGCGTCCCACATTTTTATCCGGAGCATAACTCAAAAAGTATTTGAGGTATCAACTTGAAACTTCATAGCTAGACAGATCTCATCGAGAAAAAATGCCATGCGTAAGAATTATAACTCTACCCTTCAAAAATTTGAGTTATTTTCCTTGTTATTTTTCGTGCATATTTTTGTCCGGAGTATAACTCAAAAAGTATTTTAAATATCAACTTGAAATTTTATAGGTGAATAGATCTTTTTAAGGTGGAGTGCTATGCTTAAGAACGATAATTCTTCCGTCAATAATTTTTGAGTTACTGCCCTTTGTTATTTTTCATGCTTAATTTTAGTCGGTAGCAAAACTCAAAAAGTATTTGTAATATCAACTTGAAACTTCATAGGTTGATAGATCTTATAGAGGAGGATTGCAGTGCCTAAGAATGCTAACTATTCTCTTTATATTTTTATTGTTCTCTTTGTATTGTTCTTTGTTATTTTTCATGTAAAACTTTTGTCCAGAGCATAACTGGAAAAGTGTTTAAGATATCAAATTAAACTTTATAGGTAAATATATATTATTTAGGAGGAGTGCATAGCACAAGAATGATAACTCTACATTTCATATATGTTGGTTATTGTCCTTTGTTATTTCTCATGCTTAATTTTTGTTCAGAAATTAACTCAAAAAGTGTTTGAGATATCAACTTGAAACTTCATAGGTTGATAGATCATACTGGGGAGGCGTGCACAAGAATGATAACTAAGCAAACACATTCTGTGGGGGATGGCAATGTCAACATGGCTCTTGTTTACATTAGAAATGACATGCATAGTGGTGTCAGGCTGAGGTATATTTTCAGGGTAGAAGGGTCAATCTACTTAGTAAATAAATGTCGCCAGTTTTTACTTTCAAGCAGTGTGTCAATTAGAATCATCAGAAATTCAATTATTTCTTATGTTAAATACAACAAGCAGGCCAATGTTAATCTTTGGCAGCGAAAATAGGTAATTGTCGTTCCTAAACCCATATACCAAAAATACCTTATCGATCGAAATTGATGGAGTATTCTATTCTATTTTTGCCTTTTTTTAAGAAAAGCAATAATGATGATAAACAGAAAGAATTTGGTATTGATTAGGTAACGGTTCAGTCATTGTATTTCACTTATTTGGGAAGAAAGAGCCACTCATTGAAGCTATAGGTAGACTAACTTTTGTAACGGATATCCTGTTTACGACAGTACTAACGTCTTAACCAACGCATTTAAACTGCTGTGATTAGATAAAAATCTCTGCCTTGACATTTCACTTCAAGGATGCCACTACACATAAAAGTCTGGTAACAAGAAGGTACAAAGATGACCAGTCAGGTGACGTTATCTTGTCTAATCACATTGTAATAACAATGATCCATTTTGCAAATTTAGTCTTTCTTTCATGCTAATGGGGCACTCTCGCCTGGTTACTGACGTCAAATATCTGTTTTCTGTACAAAATCAATCTGCCTGATTGAAAGAAATATGTATGAGGATTCCGTCACGCCACGTGTAATTGAAAAATTGACGAGAGACATATATCAGAATTTCTGTCCAACGAGTATTGTTTTCAGTAAACTGACAATAACCATTTCAACACAACGTTTTTGTTTAAATATTATATTTCGTGTACTCATTCGATACGTATATAAGAAATTTTTGAAGGAGTAAATTATTGCAATAATTTGGGACTTCAGCAAGTCATTTATTAAAGTAGCATGGTATGTTAATAGTCAACAAGACTTCCATAACATAATGAAAAAATATTATGTTAATATATCATTATAAGACACGTTTCCCATGTTTTATGTTTAAACATGTAAAATTGTTTTTTGAAAAGTATAAGAATTAATATTTTAAGGCAAAAATAAACCAATGCCAAGTAATGAATTCGTCAACGCAGAATAGAAAAAAGTTCTTTTCAGAAAAATCAAATTTGTAATTACAAATTGATTCAACGTCAAGAGAGTAAAGTTTTAAAGATAAGCAAACTTTATAAAAAGATCTGTTGACTAATTTAGAAATGACAGGAAAAAGAATGTGCCTCTGTCACACTTTGCTTTTGCCGATAAGAACCCATTATAATGGCTTTATTTGTACGAGTTGCATGACAGTGAGAATCTAAGATGTTTCATACTAGAGCAGAGACTCTAAGTGGCGAAAATTGCAAACGGCTGTGGAATTTTGATTACCTTAATCAATCAATAAAGCGAGAGACTTTGAAGAGCAGCCAATCAGATTTGATTATTTCATATCGCAGAAATGCAAACTGTCATCTTGTTTATGAAGCAGTGACGTGAGAGTAAAAATGATAAAAGCAAGAGGATTCCGATGAAAGGGAGCGTAACATCAGGCCAGTTGTCAAAGTTTATTTAGAATATGTGATGATGTTTTATAAATACACTGTTTGATATCTATGACTATTTGTGGCCGTTGTCCTGAATTTATTTCTATGGCTGTATATGGGAAGCAATCAAATATATGTAAATTAAATATAAGGTTTCTTATTTTGTCAAAGAATTTGCACCATGGATCTTCATTTTTTATCATATCAGTTAATATTTGACGAAAGAATAATGTGTAGAGCATTACAAATTTTTAAATTAAATTTTAAGTAACCATTTCCTAAAAACTTCCACTGTCAACATCAAGTGGAAGATTAAGCTGAAGTAATTTGGAAACTAATATCTACCTCCAGGATAGACGTAAAGCGTTCCTTAATTAAGCTGTCTTTTTTACGTATGCTGTTGAAATTTTATTTCGCTCTTTTCTGGCATTTGTTTTCAGGTGAACATTCTACTGAAGAAAATCTGTATACGTAAAATGGGAACGGTAAACCTTGGTAGTTAAATCAGGTCTTTCCAGAGAAAATAAAAAGAAAAAAAATTCTATTTTCAAAGTACCAAAAACTGTTCATCGACATGCACGGAAATTGCAGAAATGCACTAATGAAATGATATATATTGATGCATTTATTTTTCAGGTGCAAGCTATGATAATTGTTTCAATCTAAAATATTACTTATCTAAATAATATAAACTAAATCTGAGACATGGATCATCATTCAAGGAATGTGTGAACCACAGATAAAAGTAAACAAAATGTTTTTATAACATAGTTTTAAAAACAAGTATTTCGTTATCTAAACATCAATGAATTCCAAACAAAAAACCTTATTTAAATGAAGAATTCACGTATTTTGCTGTTGGTTGAGGAGAATAAAGTAATGTTTGTTGATTAAACAAATGGCTAATGAGCTAAAACAGGTTTACGTAACGTTTTTGAGTCAGAATCGTAGCATTCTTGGGGGTATTATTATGTAGACTGGAAAACATTAAGTATAAAATTTAATTGTCGTTTTCTTGTAAATGTATTATGACAAATATAACAGAAAGAGGAATAAGAGTTATTCTCGAATGCTTTTAATATAAATAAAGGTTTGCAGAACAAAAACCAGCAGATAATTCACCATAATTACATTTAATCAATTATAATTGATTGTGTTCAATAATCTGACAACATATGAAAAATATTTAGGAATCTAAAAAAATACACTCTATGGATTTCATTACTAATATTGTAAATAAAATATAATTGTAATTTAATTACCGTAACTAGAGGATCTAAAGACTAAATGAATTATTTTGCCATCTGATTTATAGTCCATTGGATCAAACAGCTTAAAATTGACTGGATACTTTCAGTTTTGAGTCTGGCTGTTAAACTATAGAACAGTTCTTCGGTTTTTCTGTGCAACAATGTAACACTGGAAATTGTTGATATTGATCGAGTGTTTTTTCTATTTTTACGAATATAACCTGACATATTCTCAAACTTTTTGTCATATGAGTTAATCGTGTGCGGTTTTTTTAATAGTTTAATATGTTGATCGTATTGGATGGTTATTTAGACCCATGACAGGAAGGGAAAGAAAGACTTATAAAGACTTACATTCAGACATTCTGCTAACTATTAGAAAAAGCAATGGCTTTGCCTTTAGTATTGACAGGGAAAACTCATCATTCAAATTCTCACTGGTCTTTATGCGATAAAATATATTTTCTATGTCGATTGCATACCATTACCATCTTTGAGTGAGAACAAAGAGAGTAGGGGACATTTTCATTCAGCCATAATCTCCGTTTCGCCATTCAGATGACAAATTGCTATGGGAGTTTGGATAACCTTAATATGTCGTGTATGACTGCGGTCACATATCAGCAGCTTCAGTCAATACGAATTAGATCTTTAAAATGTCTCACGCGATTGCCTTAGCGAAGAACTAGAAATGATGACTAATAATTTTGGAAGTTTGTCAGAAAACGACTGGCAAATACAAAAAAAAAAACGTTTTATGTCTTTATATTAATCATCTTTACTATGTTACGGACAAAAGACAACTGAACTAAGAATTATATGTCTTTTTAAATATGTATAACATGTAAAGCGAAAATAAACACTCTTTATATGAGTCTTTATATAATTATCTGCCAACGCCTGTTTACAATCTTTCAGATCAGCTTCGGTGTGCTAAGAGAGTAAATTGTGGGGCATTTCAAAACGATTATCTATTTGTTTGTTGCTATTTTTCAATAACCTTTTGATAGTTTTTAAGTTACATGCTACCGCTTGCAAAACTGATTAGAGTTTCACGTATTCGGAAAGCGGTAAAAAGTGGTGTTACGATGTTTATTTTAGTAGCTTAAACTGTCACTTTACTGATCATCCAATCACAGCGAGGCAGTTTTCTCAGATATACCTGTCAATAAAACTGCGTTTTGCAATCTACCCGCAACTAGAAACATGTGTCTGGTCGGCAATAAAGTTGCTGTGTCGTAATTGTCGCTGCGTTGCTACCGGAAATCTTCCCCTTTTCCATTTCTTACACAGAATGACACCAGAATGACACTTTTGACAGGTAAAAGACGGAGTTTGAAAGAAACAGATTGGGCGGCGCTCTAACAGATTTTTGATAGATGTACCAACGAGTCTCGTTCTTTACCTAAAAGTGTAAACTCTAATTAATTTTGCAAGCGGTAGTAAGAATTTGTTCTATACAAAAACAGAAACAAAAAAGATTAATGTTCGATCATTGATACACCAACATGCCACATTTTGAAGACGTTAAACTATCAATGTAATCCTCAATGTTTGTAGTAGTATCAAGCTTAATATTAGCTGTCTTATATTTATATCACAATTCAGGAATAAGAGATCTGGCATTTTGTTATTCACTGCACAGTAAAAAAAATCGTAATTCCGAATTTATTTAGAGAAGACTCAGGAAAGAAAAAGGAAACGCACTACATACAAATGTCAGTATCCAGACATTCTGTTTGCTTATTTATAGGAAAGCTAAGTGCGTAGCGCCGCAAAGAAAATAAATGTGCTTTAGACACAATTTGGGATTTTATCCGATTTGATACTTCTCTCAGCCGATAGCATTCCGTCTTTGTTTATGCCAGAGAGCAGAAAGAGAAACAAAGACGTTACAGACCAAACCAGTTTCTGCTGACAATCGCATCGACAAAGAAACTTTAAATAACCATAATTTATATAATATGGCAGGAGTAATTTGTTAGCAGCTTCTATCGATAAAAATGGTAAAGTCGAAATCTTTGAAATGTGTAATAAACGCAGGTTGATGAAAATAAATGACGACAGATAACTGCATGTTTTCCACAGTGTCAAGATTGCCAAATAAGGGACAAAAGTGAATTGTAGTGTAAAATTAACGAAGTCGTTAACTCTAATTCTTAAATGTTTTGTGACTTTACTTCGACACATCATGTTTGAATGCCGTCATAGATTCATTTTGAAAATGTACAGAGAAACTTAATATTGCTGTTATGAATTAAATTTGAGTATAATCATTTGTTTCTGCTTACCCTGTGTCTTCTCCCATCAACTACAATGTGATCACAGAATAAATTGTGCAGCATCGCAGAGAGATTCCAAAGTAGACTGTTGTTAATTATTTGCGGGTGATAATTGTATAGCCGAAGGATATATGCATTGGACATGGGTTACAAATGTGTCGATGGAACAAGTTCCGTTAAGAAATGACATATATTCTTTTCATTTGTATCCATATTAAGAAGTATTTGCCGAACTTTCTTGGCGATTTTTTTATTGCATTTAAATATAAAATATGCAATTCTTCGTCTTATTTGACAAGCAATCATAAATATTTCTCTATCGATTTTTTTAAAACGTCCTTTATTAAAATGTAAAGAAAGTCAATCATAATTTGATTTTAAATCAGAAGTAATGTTTACAATTATGCGTTTGTAAAAGCTGGATATTGAGGAAGAATAACATATTTAGTGATAGCTTTGTACACTAAAAGTTTGTTTGTTACATGTAGTAGGATGCTGCTTTCATATTCGATAGTAGACATATCCGATATAATTTTAGAAAAATGTTTGTTTTATAAGCAAGTTCCTTTTCAGACCTAAACCTGATTGCAAAATGTTGTAAGAAACTTGTATAGTTTCAGGATTTAAAGTGTCAACCAGGTTTGTTATTTCTAGAGAATAAAGACAAGTTTAGGACATTTCTAGTAATTGATATATATTTCCTTTGATATTGAATTAATTGTTAAATACACACAGCAGACCAGAAATTATTTTTCGCGCTGTAACAACGAAGGTAGTTTTTATCAAAAAAAACTACACATAAACAAAACCACATCGATCGAGACCTTTATTATCCCCGCCGAAGACGGAGGGATATAGATTTCGAGTTGTCTACCCTGCTGTTCGTTTTTCCGTCCGTCCGTCACACTTATCTTTTGAAACTTAACTCAAAAACTATTTAAGTTATGAACCTTAAGCTTTATATGTGATTAGATATAATTAAGTAGAAGTGCAAAGCATAATTACTGTAATCTTTACTTCATAATTTTGGAGTTATTTCCCTTTGTATTTTTTATTTTCCCATTGAAGATGAGGGGGCATATCGTTTTGCAAATGTCTGTCGGTCGGTAGACACTTCTTTTTCATTCAATATCTAGAGAACCCTTGGATCCACCTTCCTCAAAATTTGTACGTAGATTAAGCATGAACAGTAGATGACCTCTATAGTTTTTCAGGTCATTAGGTCAAAGGCCAAGGTCCTCGCAACCTTGAAAAGCAGAAAGGTTTCCGATTAAATACTATAGAACGCTTAGGCTCAGTTTCCCAAACTTGGATTGTCAGTTGGTCATGACTAGAAGATGACCACTATAGTTTTTTCCGAACAATTACTATAGAATGAAATAGCCAAGGTTCCTCAAACTTGGTACGAAGGTTGATCATGACCAGTAGATGACTTCTTTTGCATTTTAGGTCACCAGGTCAAAGGCAGAGGTCACAGTATCCTTGAGTAGCAAAATAGTTTCCGATCAATAACTGTAGAACACTTGGGCCCAGCTCCCCAAATTTTCACAAACAGTTTGGTCATGGCCAGTAGATTATCCCTATAGATTTTTTAATCATTAGGTCAAAGGCCAAAGTGTGACCATCGAAAATTCAAACTGATTTTCGATCAATAACTATAGGATGCTTTGTTCAGGTTCATCAAACTTAGTATAATATGTTGATCATGACCAGAAAATGACCCCTATAGCTTTAGAGATCACGGATCAAAGGCCAAGGTGACAGTGACCTTGAAAAGCAAAACGGATTCTGATCAGTAAGTATAGAATGCTTGGGCTCAGGCTTCCTTAAACTTCATAGGCAGGTTGGTCATGACCAGAAGATCACCCCTATAGTTTTTAGAGTCACTAAATCAAAGATAAAGGTCATATTGTCCATTAACATGAAAATAGTTTCTAATCAATAACTAGAAATCCCTCGGGCATTGGCTTCACAGCCTTGCTATGCAGCTTGGTCTGTTCAGGAGTTGACCCCTATACCTTCCTATACTATACTTGTATGGCTGCCTTTAGGGATAAGGCGATAGGGCATGTATGTTTTACAAACATCTCTTATTTATATTTCATTTTTGTTTGGTTCATAACTGAAAAAAGTATTTGAGGTATCAACATTAAATCTCATAGGTGCATAGATGTCATTAAGGAATAGTGCATTTCTTAGGAACTGTAACTCTTCATTTGATAACCTTTTAAGTTATTGTTCTTAGTTAGTTTTGAACTTAAATTTTGTTCGGAATATAACTCTAAAAGTATTTAAAGTATCAACATGAAACTGCATAGGTACATGGATGTCACTGAGGAGAAAAGGGATATAGATTTGGCGTTTTCCGTCCGACTGTTTGTTCGTCCATCTGTCCGACCGTCACACTTCTTATTTGAAACATTAAAAAGCTAAGTTATAAACCTAAAACTTTATATGAGGTAAGATCTTATTGAGTAAAAGTGCAGTGAATAGGAACTGTAACTCTTTACTTCATAACTTTACAGTTATCCCCCTTTGTTGTTTTTATTCTTAGTATTTTTTTGACCATAACACGAAAGTATTTGAGGTATCAAAATTAAATCTCATAGGTGCATCGATGTCATTGAGGAATCATGCAGTGCAGCTTTACTCTTCATTTGGTAACTTATGAGTTACTTTCCGTAATTATTTCATACTTAATCTTTTTTGGAATTATAACTGAAAAAGTATATTAGGTATCGAAACGAAACTTAATAGGTGCATGTGTCATTGAGGGAAAGAGAGATTACATTTGGCTTTGTTCGTCCGTCCGATAGTGTGTCCGTCCACCTGTCCATCCGTCACACTTTGATTGGAACATAACTCGAAAACTATTCAAGTTATAAACCTAAAACTTCATATGTGATTACATGTCAGTGATTAAAAGTGCCGTGCATAGGAACTGTTACGCTTTACTTCATAATGTTTGAGTTATTCCCCTTTGCTAAGGAGTCATGCAGTGCGTAGAAACTGGGACTTTTCTCTTGATTAATTTTGAGTTATTGCCCTTTGTTATATTTAGTACTTAATTTTGTTCGGAAAATAATTCAAAAAGTTTTTAAGGTATCAACATGAAACTTCATAGTGCATAGATATCATTGAGGAGTAGTGCAATGCAAAAAAACAGCAACTATTCACTTTATAATTTTTGAGGTTTTAAGAATCGCTTTGAAGATGTTATGAAGACTTTGAAGCTTCAAGAACATGACTAGTAACACATTGTAACATTGCTTTGTGTTATAAACATTTACTTTGTGATATTACTGTAGTGGGAATATTAGTCCTGTACTTTGAATTGTATAGCTATGTGATTTAACCTGGTGTAAAAATATGTGAGTAAATTTGAATTATTCGGCAGGAGATATACATTCGCCGAATTTGCACTTGTTGACCCATTAAACTGGCTCGTAATCTGTTTTAGGAAGTTGTGCGTGTATTTGAGCACATGGATAAAAGACCTATAGATTTACATATTCTAATGTTTTAAGTAAGATTTTAGCTGCAGTTTGCAATGATTATTCTTTCTTTTGCTAGTTTAAATACAATAAACATTGGGAAAAGCCAGATGCATCTGCAGCCTGCCACAAATGTTTTATATCGTTGTTGATAAACGTCGACACAACTGAAAAATATCATGACATTTTGTAATTTTAGAAAATATAGAAACAATAAATGGATCTTAAAAGTGATTTTGCAGGAATCGTAAAAGTTTAAAACTAATTTATTGTTATGAGACCATTGTCTGGAAAAACTGAGTTTCTAAAAACATTTTCGAGAGCCATTTCAAAAGCTAATCGTCTATTATTGGCTAAATCGTGACGTGGTATAAGAGACAGAGTGTGATTATAAGCCACAAAATAGGTCGTAGTAAAAACATATCACTTTTTCATCTAACAAATTTCCAGGTATTCTGCTAGACTCAGACCCAACCTTCAATTCAAGAAAATAAACATGTCTATCATACTGCCTATTTCCAGAGAAAACAGACAATTATAAGGAAAAATCATTTGCAACAAGGTTTCTCCTGGACATAAAAGCTTGGTAACTCGAGTATGTTTGACACACATAAGGTCAAAACCCATCTGGTCATATCTTCATTTTATGTTATAGCTGCGACGGAGATGCTCCCGTGAGGATATTAAGTTTGTAGAATATTTCTCATCTGCTGTTAATATTTCGACATTCGCTCCGCGAGATTTTCTAGAATCTGTATTTCATCTACATTTTTGTCCTTTTTTTGATGTAAATATTTTTAATTAAATTGGAGTACTTCACAAAAACGTGAAAGATCTTCTTAGAAATGTAGCCATGTAAAGCAGAAAAAAGTTTATTTAATTATCTTCGGTATTTTCTGAAATATTTCAATCAAATCTATGTTTAACAAGATAACTTGATAAATTCCTTCTATTTGAAGACGTTTTGATGACGTTTATCTTTTTTGTTAAAAATTCTGATCAGGTTGACTTCATTTCTTTAAACAGCCTCAAAGCTTCTGTGAAGATATAATAATAGTACCAAACATAGCAGGAAAAAAACTTTTATTGATAGAATATCCGGTTCTTTGCAATAAGCACTTTTGCGAAGTTCACTAAGATTGCTTTCATACAAGAATGGTCATGTTGACAAATATATTCAGCTAACACTATCGTTTTAGTTCTTTTGAAAAAAGTGAGCCTGATGCGTTTATGAAAAACATCATAAGCTGGTTCTTAGTTATTTCAAAAGGGAAAGGAAAAACAGGCAGTACAGTTTAGCAGATTTGTTGCAAGTTTTAGTTTCAATCGATGTGGAAATCAATGCAATTTGCTGCTGTTTTCATAACTAACAAGTTACCCCGAGACTCGTGTAAAAGAAAATCTGGCCTTTAGGGTTTGTTTTTTGAGCAGTAAACCATACATAATGTCATTATATGACTTGCTGTTCCATTGTGTAGATTTCCTTGAAGATCGACCTTAAACAATCTGAACATTACTATTTTTTCATACCTGAATGATTGACCTTAAACAATCTCTACATGAGTTGATGTTCCACTTTTATACCTGGAGAATTAACTTTAAACAATCTCGTGACATGACTTGTTGTTCCACCTTTATACATTGATGATTAACCTTAAACAATCACATGACATGGCTCGCTGTTTCATTTTTTATACTTAGATGATTTACCTGAAACAATCTCATGACATGATTTGCTGTTCAACCTTTATACATGCATGATTAACCTTAAACAATCTCATGTCATGACTGGCTGTTCCATCTTTGCATTTTGATGATTAACCTTAAACAACCTCATGAGATGACTTGTTGTTCCACCTTTATACCTGGACGATTAACCTTAAACAATTGCATGACATGACTTGCTGTTCCACCTTTATTCATGGATGATTAGCCTTAAACAATCCATGACATTACTTGCTGTTTCATCTTTATACGTGAGCGATTTACCTTAAACAATCTCATGACATGACTTGCTCTTCCATCTTTTTACATGGATGATTAATCTTAAACAAGCACCTGATATTACTTGCTGTTCAACCTTTAAACATGGATTATTAACCTTAAATAATCTCATGATATGACTTGTTGTTCCACTTCTATACATGGATGATAAACCTTAAACAATGAGGACTAGCTGCAGCATTTATGTACATGAATCATTAACCTTAAACAGTCTCATGACATGATTTGCTGTTCCACCTTTTTAAATGGATATTAACTTTTACCAAATCTCAACATGACTTGCTGTGCCACCTTTATACAGACAGAATGACAGAATATTGTATGCGTAAATTCCGTTGCAGTTTGATTTAATTGAAAGTTATGAACAGGTTTGTGCTGATACCAAATGAAAAGAAGAAAAGACATCAAAACAGTCCTTTAATAAATAATTACCCTATCTGCATTTGATAAATCAAAGCACGAAAATTTATGGAACCCTAAACTTGCAGTGTATTAACATCACAGTTGGAAATAAATGAAAATATTTATGATATTATAATAAGCAAAACATTTATCTATGATACGAAAAGAGTTCAAAAATCTATAATCTGTAGAAAGGATGTATGTCTGTATCTAAGTTAAAGAGTATTAAAAGAAATGATTGGTCTTTCGAAAAAATAATGTCCATCACCGGTATTCTCCAAAGCAGGTAAAGGGGCAGCACAGGAATGTTTTCTAAAATGTATGCAGTTTGCGTGTATCATAACATGAAGACAGTATGTGAAAAGATCCCATCCTTATATTATTATTATTATTAATACTTTGTATCTGCTGCTCTGTTGTACGTATGACATACTTCGTGCGATAACGTAACTGGAAATTGTCTAACTGGATTAAATATAGTTTTACTAATCATGTGAAAGCGACTTTTGATAAAAGAAAACTTATTTTATCATTATCTAAATGGACACGTCAAACAGATTGAACTTTCACAGAGAAGATGCATTGTTCCTGAGAGGAATGATCAGTACTAGACGGTAAGAAACTGCAAAAATTCTGACATAAATGGAAACAGTCGGTAGCAAGACTCAAACAAATTATACGTTAGATACGTTAGAGGTAAAGTGATTTGATGTCAGCTACTTAAACCACCCGACCACGGAGACTGTTCCAAAATAGTTCCGGTGCCGGGAATCGAACCCGCTCAGCATGCACAGCAAAATAAACTTAAACACCTTCGTACTCGATTTTATCTCCTCTAAAATATGACCACAGGGTGACTTGGAGATTTATTTAAAGGTAAATTGTCACTTGTCCACATAGTGTTGGAGTGTAGACAGAAATTAAAAAGCAGGCGCCATCTCTGACGATTGTGTACAGTTGTGTTGATGGAGTTTTATTTGAAAGTTAAATTACATTAAAATCTGTTTCAGTAATAAGAACTCCTTGTCTAAATCATCTAACGTTCACAGTTTTATTTTAGGTGTGACGGACGTGAAACGTTTTAGGTATTTCTGTTGCCATATGCGTGAACAATATTTGTTCTAGCATTGTGTAACAGATTACTTATGCTATCGGTATTGAATTTCTATAAAAATTATCAAATGAATGAAAACTAGAAATTATGGAAATAATAATGCAATGAAACATGTTTCTACGTTTCTGCGAATAGATAAGTATAATAGACGAGATTCCGTACTATTGATACTTTATCATTGCTGAGTTAGGAAGACGGATAGGAATACACTTCTGATTAAACAAAACTATTTGGCAAGTCAAGCAGACGTCAATCTCTTTCAAAAACCTAATCTCTGCAACTTCATCCACAGTGTGATTATCGTAAATATTGCAAAGCTATGCCCAGAGGGTATACTTAAATCGTCACGTTCGTCGGCTTCGTCTTGTAAATCTATTACCTTAGCTTGAATTTTGACAAATTCCAGAATACTTTTTCCTCCACATATCAGCTGAAACAATTTGCTGTCAGACTTGCATACAGCTTAAGGATATATGTGCCAATTGTTTTGGTTATTTCTGCAAGCTGGAGACAGCTTTTGGAGGATCTTCAATTGATGCATGATCATTCTAAGACATAAATTTTAATAAATGCACTGCGTTAAGCACCTGGCGGAAAAAAGTTCTCTTTCTCAGTTTTAAGTCAGGTTTAAACAGCCAGATATTTAGCTTCTAGGGAATTTCAGTTTTTATCAGAAACCTAGCCTTTTTTGTTTAATGCCTTTTGTAAGATATTTACATTTTATAAGGGTTAATCTAGCCATATTAAGTAAAAAATAAATGGCTTTATCTCAAATAAAAATCCCTGTTTGAGTAATTTTATCCGAATTGAAATTACCAGAATGTCATTGTGCTGTTGCATGGTTTCAATTGTTGTTACACAAGAAGAATAAATAGGTGTCTATGTAAGGTTATATCAATATTTTTCTTAAGAATAGATAACATCCTAAACATAAATGATACCAGACAAATTCCTAATTCCAGTATATGTAGAACCTCTATCTAATTGTAATCATAACCGTTGAAACTGAAAACAGTGTACAATTTATCTAAAGTTCTTAAGTAGACTTTGCGACATCAACCCTCAAAAACATACTTAATCTATAATTTCTTTTTTTTCAAGTTCTCACTTTAAATACATATAAAACAAAGGGCAAGGTTGGTTTGTTATTTGTGTAAGAAGATTTGATTTATCTTAAGGTTGGACAAACCTTTTCTATCCGCAGTTTCTAAATGATACTTAATTGCTCTTTCGTAGCGGTCAAAAGCCAGGAAACGGAAGAGGAAATCTTTATTACATTTGGGTAGTACTAAAACGTCTTATTGTCATTATCTGTATATACGAGACATCTGCAAATGTGTATCACGACTTTGTTTCACCTCAAATTACAATATGCCTTTATCAGCCGATTTCCAATGGCAATTATGAACGACGCTCGTATATAGACTTGTTTCTGATTCTTAGATAGATGATATGTAAATAAAATAATGCCTACGCCACTTATATTAAATTTGTCTTTGTTTATAAGGCTGGATGTCTTGATTTGATTGTCTGTTACAAATTTTATGACATATTTTACATGTAAATGCTTTATTATTTTCCTGGTTATTATGAATAGCTGATGTTTAGTTGCGTATTAAGTTAGCATCACGCGTTATTTGCATAAATTATTTCCCATGCTGTCTTTTGCGACTGGCAAACTTCCTTATTAGTAGATGGATTTACTGCATTCTTGGACATAACACCCTTTTGGACAACACCTCCCACTGACAGGTATTTGTTTGACATTGACTCCTGAATGACCTTGGCCCCAAAAGGTAAAATTGTCCAAAAAATTTGCCCATAACTTTCTTATTAGTGATTGGATTTACCACTTTGGGGACACTGTCATCTTTTAGTGATCGGTCTTGTTTGAAGAGTTTAAAAACTGTTAATAATACTTTTCCTACTAATATTCTTCAGACTAAAGTCTGCTTATCATAATTAAGTTCATTATAATAACAGTCGATTAGACTTATACCTTTTGCATATTCTGGTATTAACCTGTTAGAATGGTATAGCTCCACAGAACATAATTTGATGAGTTTTATTATTTTTAGTTAGAAACTATGTTAATGAAGAAAAAACGTTAATGCAAACATTTATTAAGTATTAAGTTCAGTGAAAATCATGAAAAGAATTAAACGATACGACGGTTTTATAACAAAGGTCCAAGCAAATCAAGGTTTGTTGGCAGTTTTCAATTACAATTGAGCCCAATTTTGCTACAAATGTAGAATTTTGAAAATAACAATTAAATTGTCAATACATGTTTCGGGACTATTAAATGGTAGCAAAGTTTTATTTTATCAGCTTCTTTACGACTTCACAGTAAAATCTAGGTGTTGCCTTTCTACCTTTTCTTTCAACAACTAATCATGTGTTTGTCTTTTCTTATGAGTATTGTAAATGCACAGATCCCTGTTGTTACTCAAACTTGCTGTCAAAAGCTGGTTTTTTATATATACTTTTCCAATTGGGAGTCACAATTACTTGTTATTTTAGCTATCGATAAGCAAGACAGAAAACAGACGACCAAAAAATCAAACATCATTCTGTTGTAAAATTTAGTAGTAAATACAATCTTTGTCGAGATAATACAAGTCGATACCTCACTTCCTTCGTTTTAACAATAGGTAAGACGGAAGAGTCACGATTATGACAAAGCCAAGGTCTAGCGAGTCACGCCAGTGTTTTAACAAGTTTAATGCGGTGTCAAATACAGAGAAAAATAAGGTTTTTTATCTTTTGTGCTTTGTAAATCATGACGTCATCTAGAATCTGAAATTCTACTATGATTCTATCTCCGATTCATTATAGAGGAAACTTTTTGTCTGGACATATTAACGGAAATTTACTGTTAAGCAAAATTACTTCTGCATTGAAGAATTGGCACATTTCATATCATCGCTCATGCTTCTTGGCAAGAAAGGTTATAAATACTGGCTGTTTTTTTAATAGATTTTCTTCAGTATGAAATATGATGTGTTTTTTCATTTATAATTCATAGTCAGAACTTGTGCAAAAGTGTCTGAAACCTACCATATTTAAAATAACAAAGTAATTTTACATGCATATAAAAGGAAAACCATTCAAAGCGTCGCCTTTTTACCTTAGAAATGACAAACACAGTGGTGTCAAACTGAGGTATATTTTCAGGATAAAGATTAGAATTCTTAAATAAATGTTGCCATTTGTCACTTTCAAGCAGTGCTTAAATTAGAATCATCGCAAAACTCAATTATTTCTACTGTTAAAAACTCCCAGCAGGCTAGTACTAATCTCTGACAGCAAATGTAGGTAATTTTCTGTCTAAAACCTCTGTACCAAAAGCACCGTATCGGTCAAATGAGCTTTTCGAAATTGATGGATTATTCTATTCAAGTTTTCCCTTTTTTAAGCTAAGCATAAAACAAATGATGGTAATGATAAACAGAAAATGAGGTATTGATTAGACTATGGTTCAGACATGGTTTTGTAAACTTCTCTGCCATTCCTTGCAGCTAGATGTTGACGATATCCTGCTTACGATAGTACTAGTTAACGTCTTGCAGTGCACATTTACAATTATTTTTTCTACTGCTATGACCTTAAGCAACGCATTTAACTGGTGTAATTTGGTACAAAACTAAAGTACTTCCTTTATTGCTTTTTTAAGAAACGTAAATATTTTCTGGATGAGTGTAGACAGCTGTAGTTTCAAAGTCACCAATGCTTAAATGTTAACATACATCTTTTAAAAAGAACGTTGGTGGGTTAGAAAGCTATGACCTTAAGCAACGGATTAAACTAGTGTAATTTGGTACAAAACTAATGTACTTCCGTGATTGCTTTTTTTAGAAACGTAAATTTTTCCTGGATGAGTGAAGACAGCTGTAGTTTCAAGGTCACAAAATGCTAAAAAATTACTATAGATTGTTTAAAATCTACGTTGGTGGATTAGAAAAGAAGAATGACGGATAATATGAATGAAATACACGTGTTTTATTTTGTTTGTTTGATTCTTTGTTGTTTTTGTTGGTGGTGGTTTTAGGGGCAAGGTGGGGGGTTTAAACCTAAGCAAATGTTCCTTATAGTTAAATATCAACGATTTAATTCAGTAATCCTATTCTACTCATTGAAATATGTATAAACTAATGATCTTTGGGCACAGAAGTTGAGAAAAATTTCAAAACTGAACCAAGTACTATATTTGTAATGCTGTGTAATAACGAGGGGCTATTGAAGCGGTCATTTCACAAATGTTGTTTGTACCATTAGACATTGACAGAACTTTCAGAAGGCATGTGTATACTAATTGAGAGTGTAAATTGCACTACAAATAAAAGTCTGGTAACAACAAGGTACAAACTTGACTAGATCTTGTCAAATCACCATTGTGATAACAATGTTCCATTGTGCGGAGTTTGTCTTGCTTTCATATCAGGGGGCACTCTCGCCTGGTATCAAATGACCATATCTGTTTTCTGTACAAAATCAATCGGCTGTGCTTGACAGAAATATTTATGAACATGATTTCGTCACGCCACGTGTAATTGAAAAATTAACGAAAGACATATATCAGAATTTCTGCCCAGCAAATATTGATTTTTATTCAATAAACATTGACAATATCCATTCCAAGAAACCTTTATATATAAACGTCTTATAAACGCCATCATGCAGTGAAGTAGCATTGTCTGTTTATAGTCAACAAGGTTTTCATAACATGATGAAAAAATATTACGTAAACGTTTTATTATAAAACACATCCAATGGTTTATCCTAAAACATGTCATGTTGTCATTTGAAAATGTATCAAAATGAATCTATTTGGGAAAAAAAAATAATACATGTTTTCGTCAGAGCAGAATAGATAAAACGTCTTTTCAGAAAAACTAAATTCGTATTTTCAAGTTTATTTAGAGTCAAGAGAGGAAAGTTCTAAAAAAACATGGAAACTATATACAAAAATTATGATGACCAATTTAGTAAAAACACAATAGCGTTGTCTTTGGTAATAACATGGAAAAAATGCCTCAGTCACAAATTCCTTTATCCGATAAGAACGTGTTATAATGTCTTTATTTATACGAGTTGCATGAGGGAGAAAATAAGATTTGTTTCATATAAGAACAGAGACTTTATGTGGCTAAAATGACACACAGCTTAAGACTTTGGAGAGCAGTCAAAGAGATTTACTAATTTTATATTGCAGAAATGATAACTGTCATATTTGTATTGCGCAGCGATGAGACGTTAAAATAATAAGAGTTTCTAGAGGATCACAATGAAATCGAATGGTAAACCAATCTTATTGACCAATAAGTTTATTTTGAAAGTTTATTATAAGTTACAAATTGTTTAGATACAATGATAGATATCCATATCCATGGCTGTTGTCCTGGGTTAAATTCTTTGATTGAAGAAATTATATAAATGAATAATAAATATATTTGCCCACCTTTTCAAAGCAGCTGTATTTTTGGTCATAACATTTTATATCTTATCGGCTGAGAAGTGATCAAAAACTAATTTGTGAAGCATTGCAGATTATTTCTCTGAGACTTGATATTCCTAAGCGAATTTCATTAAATTTGCATCGTCAACACCATGTGGAAGACTATAGCTGATGTGATTTGGAAATTTATATCTAATTTTAGGATAGATGAAAAAGGAAACCGAATTCTTAATCTCTTTTTCGTATGCTGTCATTTCGCTCTTTTCTGGCATTTGTTTTCCGGTGAACATTCTACTGAAGAAAATCTGTATATGTAAAACGGGAACTGTAAACCTTGGAAGATAAATCAAGGCTTTCCAGAGAAAATAAAAAAGAAATAAATTCTATTTTCTAAGTAGAATGTACCGAAAATGCACGAAATTTGCAGAAATGCACTAATGAAAGATATTATAGTGCATATTTACAAGTGCAAGCTGTGATAATTCTTATAATCTAAAAGATGATCTTTGTCTATTATATACACATTAAATCATAATTGAGACAAGGCATCATGATTCAGGGAATGTGTGCACCACAGATGGATAAACAAAATGTCCATAGCATGGTTATAAAAACAAGTATTTAGTTATTTTAACATCAAAGAAGTCCAGAAACCTTATTTCATTAAGGAATTCATGTTTTTTTGCTTTTGGTTGAGGAGAATTATGTAATGTTTGTTGATAGCTTAACACCACTGGACTAAAACAGTCAGAATTTTAGTTGTATATTTTCTTTTTGGTATGATTACTTGTGTAGAATGAAAACAGTATGTATATACTTTAATTGTAGCTTTTTCGTCAATACTATGACAACAATATGAAAATGAAGAATCAGAGTTATCACCGAATGCTTTTTAAATAAATGAAGGTTTGCATTTTAAAAAACCAAGAGAAAAACATGATAATTATATTTATTCAGTCATTTTCGATGTTTTTTTTTTTTTGATAATCTGACAAGATGTGATAAATATTTGGAAAACATAAATTACTCTGCTAGTTTGATTACTAACAGTGAAACTTAAAAAGATATATATGACTATTATTCATCTACCGTTTTACTAGAGGAACTGAAAACTGATTGAATTATGTTTCTATCTGCTTAGAAGTCCTATTGGATCAAAGAGCTTAAAAATGATTTCTACAGTTCTGCGTTTAGCTGCTTAACCTTGGAACACTTTTCAGTATTTGCTTTGCAACACAGAAATCCTGGGAAATTGTTGATACTCATCGAGTGTTTTTCTATTTCTTATGGAATATCCGAATATATCTATAAAACCCTCTTGAAATACATAATAACAGTTTAATATTTTGATCGTATTATAGGCTATTTAGAGTCATGATGTGAAGGGATAGAAAGCTCTATTAAGACTTAAATTCAGACATTCTGCTAACTACTTTAGAAAAAAAATAGATTAGTCTCAGCGATGACATGGAAAATACGCGTCTTTCAAACTCGATTTTCTCTGTGTCAGTTGCATACTATCTTTCTTTCAATGAGAACAAAGAGACTGGAAAAGAAATTATTTTCATTCAGCCATTACCTCCGTTTTCCTTTCTTGTGACTGACCAGTTGCCATGGGAGTTTTGGATAACCTTAAACAATCGAGTTTGATTTGGGTCACATGTGATCAGCTTCGGTCGATACGAATAAGATATTATGATAACTGTTGCCATTGCCTTAACAAAGCACTAGAAATGATGACTGATAATTTTGGAACTACGTCTCTGTGAGAAAAAGATTTGCAAAAATGACAATCGTTTTATCTTGCTATTATTCATCTTTACAAGTGTCACGAACAACAGACGACAGGACCAAGAATTCTAGGACTTTTTTCTTAAATACTTGCAATATATACAGGGAAAATAAATGGTATTGTATGAGTCTGTATATCTACCATCGCATGTTTACACTTTTTATCAGATCAGCTCAGATGTCTTCAGAAAATTAATTCTAATGCATTTTAGAAAGATTACTTATTTAACAGTTGTTACTTATCAATCGGAAATAGATGTACTGATGATAACAATAAGTTTCGAAAAGAATGTATTAGAAAGGTGGTGCTTTGATTAAGAAATGAATATTCATTAAAGTCTCTGTGTTTTACCCTGATAGTAATACATTAAAATATTGTTATATTCAAGTAGCTGCTTTGTAACGTCTGCATTGTCATAGCTGCATACGTCATCAATATATGGAAAGGAAACCTGATATTGTTGGAGATAAATTGACATTTTGAATTCAGTGTATAATATTAGATTATACAATACGAGTAAAGAATTAGGATATTATAACTTTTTAGAAATTGAATTTTGAAAGGAAAACCTATCGGTAGTTTTCAAGTTACATAGTGATATGTCCTCAACAAAAAGATTTTAAATTTCGGTCTTTGGTACGTCAAGATGCCACATTTTCAAGAAGTTGAACTATCAATGTAATAGTAGTGTGTTATATTACCTGTTTTATATCTATACACAATTTATTCGGATTCGTCAAAAAAAACGATTAAAATATAATTATCAGTGTTTGTTTCTGATGATATTCCCTAAAATCGCTTAGAAAATAAAAGTCTTATAAAATCATCTTCTCTGCTTTGAGTTGCCAGTTTTTCAATTACAAGTGCCACATGAATAAATTCCTTGAGTTCGTACTTTGGGTAATTGTATATGAGTGTAAGAATATATCTCTTGATTTCATACAATTTAAATCAATTTATCACAGACAAGGGATAGTAGTCTTGTAGACTAAATAGTCTTGCATCATGTTGTTAATTATTCTCTCGGGCTTTGTCGTTACCAAAGGTTAATGAAAATAATTTACTATTTCTTAGAATGTTAAAAGTGTTCGCAATGTAACTACAGGCATGGAAATATTTGCCTTTCCTCTTTTAATTTAATGTAAGTAACATACCAAGCGGACTGGAATTTGAATACTACAATAATACCTAGTGTACGCCGGTATCTAAAATCAAACCAGGCAATCCAAGAAGTATTTTAATTCTATTTTTATAATGTACTCTTAGCAACCAGACAAAGTAATGCGTGTCTTTATTATTTAGATTGTTTCTATTTTGTCTGCAAAAAAATCTATCTTTCAACGCTTATATAAGACTCTAATCTTGAGTTTTTACTTGCTATCAGCATATCTGAAATGTAGAAATGTTAATATTTTTTCACCATGTATATACGCTTAGTATTAGCAGTGTGATACTGATTAAAATAAAAATATATACTGTTTTTTCCTTGTTTTTAGCAGAACGGTTCAATTGATTCTGAAAGGTATTGTGTATTATTTAATCTTACTGCATTACCGCTACAAATCCCGAATAAATGATGATTTATAACTTTATCTTTAGGTTAATCAATTACTTCTGTCATTCTAAATTACTGCCATAACAAAACATGATGCTGCTTAAACAACTTAAAGCCTGTTAGTAAGGTAGTGAAACAATTAAATGAAACTTTAAAATGCATGTTATTAGAAGAGCTACACAAGATTTATCTTCTAAGCAAATGCTTTCAAGTCGGAAACGTTACAAAAAATATCTTTCAGACAAAGTTTATAATATAGTATTTCTTTTCTTAGAAAACTCGCAACTGGTTTAGGTTCCAAGTCTATTCCTCGCCTGCCAATACATCAATATTCGTAATAGTCTTCCGGATGAGGCATAAAGCCGGAGCCCAATAAATCAGAATATATATCAAATATACACAGAGAAATCTAAGGAACCAAAGTTGTTTGTTTACTATATTTTCTTTATGATTCCCTAGAAATATAAAAATGATGAGAGTTACTATTAAAAATAATATAGGAAAGAAAATCTCAGAAATATGTGGCAGAATTTCTATCGTATAGTTCTTTTTTCTAGAAAAAAATACTTAAGAAACAAAACAAAAAAATTAACATGTTAATAAAACAAACAGTTATAAGGCTTCACAATGACTTCGATATATTTTTAAGGGATAATTCATGTAAAATCAGTATTTTTAGAATTTCTAGTGAAAAGATTTTTTAATTTCACTATTTTATATTCCTTACGAACAAAAATACAAGCAACAATGTTTTATGTGTTAAAACACGTAATTCATTTTCTGCCCTACTTTCTTTTTAAATGATGCAAGCAAGTTAGAATCATTGTTAGTACATGGTTTTTGGTACAACAAATGATAAGTTACAAGCTTATTTAAAGTAAGTTTGGTGTACTGTCATAAGCTAATTTCTCAATTTTATACACACATATTCATTTACATCCTGGTCATACGAATATAGCCAGGTTCTAAGCAATAATTGTTACACAATACTTTTCATTTTTGAGCTTCAGAAGCTATATTCTATGACAGCTGGATAAAGGTATTGCATAATTTCTTTTAACTGGCAATACTCAGAGCGTTTAGATAATTATGCCTCGGGACAAAAATGTCTTGTAACCACAGAATTAAATAAACTCAGCAGGCCACTGTTGTGTGGTACGATCTAGCGATGATAACATATTTGTCTCAAAAACAGTCGCAAAACCTCTGATTAATTATTTTAATGTTGTATATATCTACAGAAAATGTTGGGGAAAGGCTTTACCCCTAAGATTAAACGCCGTTTCCGAGAGAAAAAAATAATCTTTTAAAGTTTGTTCCATTTTGATTTTTATTTTGGTTTATAGATTCAAAATTGGTTATGTGCTATAAACATCGAAAGAGTATCAAGTTTGCAAACTTAACTCCTATAAAAGAACAACACAATAAAATGCTTATTGTATAATATCAGGGAAGAAGTGCGGTAACTTCTTCATGCGTAGACTTTTATTTGAGCAATGCGAAACTAGTTCGAATTTTTATGATAAATTAAAAACATGGCTTACATTTCGTCTTGATGTTAGTCTTTTATAAAAGTTGTTTGAAGCAAAAACCCTTATCGCTTTGTTCGCATATGTTCGGACCATTGCAATTATCTATAGTTTTGCTATGTTTACATCTTTACACCTTGTTTGTTTTAGAGATTTCGTATGCCATACCCAGATTTTTTACGAAAGAAGGTTATTGCTGCTCTTAACTATCTTCAAACTAATATGGCGTAAATTCATTTATTTAGAATATACATATACTTGTTTAAAATATAAAAAAAAACATTTATTGTGGCCAGGAACAGCTAACAAATAGGTAAAAATGTAGAACTTTTGAACGTTTACTGTGTATATTTCGAATAATTACCTTTACCTGGACATGTAAAGATTGTACTGAAAAGTTTTGTTGGCATGTGTTTTTATACATGTTAAAATATTTAAAGGAAGGCATTTAGAGTGATAGAAAATTCCAATTATATGAATTCTACCGATGATAAAGAAATATATATATGGATATTCAAACAAGAAACACTGTTACTGAGTTACGAGTGACATTGACTTTCTTATTTATATAACTCTAATATTATCATATTATATAACTTTTTATGAACAATTAATATTTTAAAATTGATAAGACTGACATTAAATTGAGGAAAGAGCAAACAAAAAAGAACGAACAAAAGCAAACAGATTTGTTTTCTTTAAAGTATCAAATCAAGGTTTTGATGTTTGATATCTTTTCTATTATCTATTGAGCGCGTGCATATTGCATTTCTATTGGTCGTAGAGAACGTTAGTGGAGAAACTTTCCAAACCGTAATTATAATGATTTTTAATGATTTTTTATATGAATAATATTTGTTTAAAATAAAATTTGTTCCGTTCATTGTGTTACTTTTATAACGGGCCGTATTGCAACACACTGGCAATAACGTGTTTCACGATCTTGTGATCGTCAATCTAAATTTGAAACTATCATTAAAGAAACTGACACTGATTTGACCAAACTTAAAATAAGAAAACCGCCCAACTTCCGTTTAAAGAACTTAAAGGTTGTTTGCTAAAGCTAGGTTTTGTAACTTGTATTATACATTAAGACGTGTTTACTGGGTACCATAAATTCGTTTAAAGTTACACACAAACATGCAGACTTGGTTTCGTTTGGGCATCACCGTCTGTTGAAGACAAGAAAACATTTATAGATTAATACATACAACGACTTGTACACCAATATTTACAAGCTTGCAAACAGGAATGTTTAAAAATACAAAACTATCATTTGTATATAAATTCTAAAACTGACGTGAGTATCGAATAGTAAGTTAACCGTGTTGAACTAAAGAAAGTACCGACCTTTTTGATAATATTTAGGTCATCTTCTCATTGTTTAATGACAGAAACCGGCAGGCATCAAGGATTTCCAGGTGAACACAAGTTTAATTATAAAACACTTTAGACGATAAATGGCATTTGTTATTAAATTATCTGTTGTATGCATAAATAGCTAGAACATTTATCTTTAAACACTATGGAACATTAATATTGTATGTTTAAGTACATGGATTAGTGCATGCATGTAAATAAACACATTGTTTTGTAAACATTATGGATGCTTGTAACATTACTTATGTATAGACTGGAGGCCACTTTTACAATAGGTTATTGAATCTTGAGAGCCTGAAACTGTGAACCTGTCGTGTACTAAGCAATGTACAAAGTGTCAAGAGTAGCTTTTAAAGTGACTTGTTGAATTAACATTCTACAATAAACAGTATTGCTGTGAACACCTACAGCTCAAGGATATGCACTTACGTGGTTTAGTTTATGTCTGGCTGGTGTAACATATGTAAAGACATAGCTTTTGCATTGTATCTAAAATCATAGTCTTGTGAAGCTGTGCCCATAACCAGAGAATCGAGCATAATTCCTACCTAGCGGTTTTAAGGGAAAGTTTTCATGTCACATATGATTAAAATGGCGGAAATCTTGTGATTTTTCACGAAAAAGAACAACAAATAGAAAATTACTTAATCTTATTGCATCTTTTTATTTGAATATGTCTATTTGATAGCCCCATGCATTATGTATAAAATTTATTCGGCTCGTAAGATTTAGAATGCTAGATAAAGACTCAAAAAGTAATTGAATAGGGACTAATTGAATAGGGACTAACTGAATAGGGATTAATTGATCGGTCGGGCTTTGTTTAATTTTGAGTCAGATATTTTCCAGTTTCTCGACTGTCGGCTATAGCCAACGACAGTATTCGGTCCATATACAAGGGTGATCTCGTAAGTCGTTAATAGTCACACATGCTATCCAAAAGAAGATATTTTACGCTACTGTTTGACCTCGTCGCAATGACTTCCATTAGTTAGGCAAGTTAACAGCAACGCTTTTATGTCAGTTTAATTGTTAGAACTCAGTCATGTTTACCTGCTTATATATTTCCTAGAACTAAGTGTTACATTCACTACCTTAGAGGCTTATTCGCTGTATTATATCGGTGGAAATAATATAAAAAGGAAGAATATAATTTAAATCAACATTTTCATAAACAAAAAGAACATTGACTAGTATTTTTATACATTTCTAAATCTGATATTCTCGTGTACCATTAATAAGAAGCATTTTGAATACATGAATACAGGAAACTTACTTTAATTGACAAAAATATAAAAAATACTCCCTTTCGGTAAAGTCGTCGTCTCCTCTAATCAGCCTCATTTTTTTGCCAAAATCTAGAAAGAGAAAGACGAAACTAACCACCAGGCTGTGTAGATTCATTAAGGTAAACGTAAAACACAACAACACAGTATAGGTATAGTAGGCTTGGCAGTTCAAGACAATGGTGTAATTCAAATTAAACATATTTGCAACAACAAAATGCATGTACAATCAAATGTAACAAAATTGCAACAAGGCAACCCATGTGCAAACAAATTTACAGATTGTATGTTTATCCAAGCTTAGAATACTAAAATTAAGCCCGATGCTCCAGTGCGGAAGGGTTGTACCTGCTAATCTAAAATATAGATTCGAGCTAAGAATACTAAAATTGAGCCCGATGCACCAGTGCAGACGGGTTGTATCTGCTAATCTAAAATATAATATGTAAATCTTATCTGCATTGTGGCATCGAAACGTAAAATGTGACTTTCTTTATATCTTTGATGACGTTCACATGTTGTTTTGAAAGGAGTTTAAAGCATCAAACGTGTCCATCTTAAATATATTCTTTCAAATATTCTGTACTTATTACATATTTGTTCAGGCTACACGGTGTTATTATAAGTATCTTGCCCGGATTGAAAGATTGCTTCAATCACATTAAGGTCACTCAAACATCAACAACTTCTTCCTCGGAAAATCTATGCACATCTATCGAAAATGAGTGCAAACTTTAGAGATATTCAAGGTGCTAGGGGAACGTATAATTCATGTTTTTTGATCCGGATCAGAGGAGCCAGTCCTCAAGGAACTGCACTTGACAGGAACGAGACTTTGACTTCATATCTTCTTTTTGTTAGAGCAAGACTTTTGTTTATGCTACAGTTGTGACTGTTGTCAAGAATATCGCGTGTTGAATGATCTGACAACAATCGGCGCGGTTAGTACTGTTTTATGTTTGCATGCCTCCTGTCGTTTTCACACGTAGGCCGAACTTCTAATACGTTTTAACTTTCCTTATAATGTATCTTCGCTTTCTTGATTATTGTGAAAAACCTAACGATTTCACGTAATTTCATATGACATCAGACGTTACTGTGCAGAACTGCTGATGCAGTATAAGAAAAGTTGGAAAAGTTATTACAGGTGAATAAATGAATTTATTTCTTTTACATTATGCCGTTTGTGAATTCTAGGGTCTTATACATTGAAGACTAGTATATAATATGTGAAATGATGTTTCAAGAAAAGTCAGTCAATTCTTGGCAATTCTGCAAACAAAGTCTTCTAAAGAATCTTCAAAAGAAAGTTTTTGTCATACTGCTGTACAATGAAATTTTCTAAGAAATTCTTTGCCTAAAGCAATTGGTTTATGTACAAGAAATGGAATTCCAAGGATAAATGTTTTTAGAAATCACTTGCTAATAAACCAACTGATTTTAATATTTCATTAAACTTATGGGTTTACTCAAGCCTTGTTATTCACATATGGCTTAGAAGTAATGGAAACTAAATTCAAAATGTTTTACCTTTTTGTGTTATTACATTATCTTGGTTTGTCATTCCTGTCTTGATGCGTATATTTATTTTTCGGTAATGAAGTTATATCTTTAATTACTTCTTTGTAATACTTAAGTTAAGGGGTTAAATGCATTAAAGTCGTAAACATATCACAAGAGACGTTATAACGAGATTTATTGTCTATTTTTTACTAAATGGAAGAAAAATGTTATCAATTTCTTCTGATAACTTTTTTTATCTCCATTAAGAAACAACAAAAGACTGAGATGGAAATACAAACTAGCCTATCTACAACGAGCTGCCTTACACTCTGCATTATGCAGAGTTACTTCACATATCAAGAAGCCGCTCCGTGGAGTTTTAGTTGTGTCGCTTGATTTTATTTTAACTAAAAAAGTAAGATAATTGCATAATTACAGAACAATAAAATGAGTACAAATAGTTTCTTTTCATTATTTCGTAGAAAGAAGTAGTTTTATTACGATATCTAGATTCTTGTCAGAATCAAAAAATATGTATATAGCAAAATTATGCTTGTCTGGCTCTCTAAAATGTGCCAAAGATCGAAAATAAATGTGATGTGTACATAAACAATCTTATGACTTACCTGGTTAGCAATTTTGTGTATCAAGTTTTGTAGCTTTATGTTAGGCTCTGTTGAATAATTGCTGATTATGTTGGTGTTTCACTGGATGTTTTTGATTTTTTTTAACATTTAGGTCTTAAAAATTGTTGATCTCGCAGGGTGACACACACATGTCGAATCCACAAAAGTGAATGAGTTTCACGGGCACATTACATCAGAATATACATAATATACATAATGATATAATAGAGGCCGAAACTACGTCTGTAGCGCCTAAATGTAAATATATAACAGCGTTTCAATCTGGTGGTATGGGCGAAAGAGTTATGCTGTGAGTTCGATCAACACTCGCTGAATTGATAAGATTTAAGGAATCTTCTTCCGTATCTCAAAAAAAGACATATATGACACTCTTGCTACGAGAATTAGAAAATATAACAAGCACCATTTTCCGACCTCTTTAGATTCGATGTCTTTGAAAGTAAAGAGGCACATTTTTCTTAATTCAATATTTTTTTCTTAGTCTCAGCAATGCAGTCTGCTATTAATCATAATAATTAAAACCTAATGACTACAGACCTTAAAACGCAAAAAACACCTAATAGTGAAACTATGGTTGTAAATGTAGGTACCAGTTTACCCAAACACTTCATATGATGAAAAATTCATGTCAATATAAACTTCAAAATGAATCGGCGTGGCTCCGAATCAGCTGTTAGATATTTTGCGAAATATGAAAGAGGTTTACCATGAAGGTGTGGAAAATTAAATTAATCTGATTTAAATCATATCCTCAAAACAGTTATGAGATTAGATATCCTGAGGTTGTTCGTGTACTTTAGTCTGATTGGAATAAAATAAAAAATGAACGTGTTGATCCACAATTTTCATGTGTTCAGTATGTTAAAAAACGCTGTAATCTTTGAAATATATTCATAATAATTATTAAAGTTATTCCCATTATATGTAATTCCATTCCAAAAACGGTATTCTGGCATTTGTTCTCAGTGATTAGTGTTCAGTGACAGTGGCATAAAGTTTTTGTAAGAATCACCCTGCTGTCTTTCTCTCTATATATTTACAGAACTACACACTTGGGTAAGATATCTAATTAAGATATGTATACTCATGTAATAACTAAAATATCACTAACATAATCGATATTATTAAAACAAACTTAGCATTCTGATGATAACCGATACACACTACAAGTCGGTGTGCCATGAGCGTCTGATCAAAGCCACAAAAATTTATAACGTATATTGATCGCTTCTCTTGGTTATGTAGTAAATGAATCAGACCGACTCCGGAACAATTAAGGAATAGGAGATTAGAGATTTTATTATTCATTATTTAATAAGAAAGTCGTAATCTCGAATTCATTTAGAGAAGCGTCAGGAAAGAAAAAGGAAAGTCCAAATAAATACACATGTCAGTACTCAGACACTCTGTTGACAAATAAAGAGGAAAATATATGCTTTGTTTTCAGTGCCGCTAAGAAAATGAATGTGCATTTAGATACACATCGGAGTTTTATTCGATAAATACTTCTCTCATCCGATAGCATACCGTCTTTGTTTATGCCAGTGAGCGGATAGAAATATAAAGAGAGACGTTACAGACAAAGCCAGTATCTGATGACAGGCGCATTGACAGAAAGCTGGGTTTGAATAATCATAATTAATCTAATATGACCGTGGCAATTTGTGAGCAGCTTCTATCGATAGAATATGGAAGTCGAAATTGTTGGATATGGAACAAAATTTACTAAGAAAAGCGATGGCAGGAAATTATCTATTCGCGGCTGCAGTGCCAAGATTTAATAAGGGATAAAAGTGAAATGTGATATAAAGTTAACAAAGTTTGTTAATCATAATTTTGAAGTATTTTGTGACATTTTGCTTTGACACAACATGCTTGAATGCTGTCATAGATTCAATTTCAGAATGTATAGACAAACTAAATATTTGTATTATGAATTGAGTTTGAGTATAATCATTTGTCTCAGCTTACCATATGTCTTCTCTGATCAACTAGAATGTGAATACAGAATAAATTGTGCAGCTTTGCTGAAAACTTCTCATGTGGACTGCTGTTATTTATCTGCGGGTGATAATTGTATAGACGAAGGCCATAGAATATGTGCATCGGACATGGGCTACAGATGTGTTGATGGAACATGTATCGGTAAGAAACGGCATATATTTTTTCAGATGTACCAAGATTAAGAATTGTCTTCGTGAAAGAAAACAGCAGAAGATCTATATCGTTGCATTTATCCATACTAAAATATTATCATCTGTCTAATATGACCAGCATCGATTGAATTTTTATTTTTTGATTTTGAAAATCACTGAAGAATAAGAAAAAACAGGGAATGTTTTTCATTAAAATACTTTGCAAACTAATTACTGAAAAAAGTGTTGTTTATATTGTTCTGGTCATTTGTGATGGCGCTTTTTTCAACTTCGTTTCCAAAACATCCTTGACCATTCAAAGACGGTAACTCCCCGAGCTGACATTTTTGTGGTGTCTTTTTTTAATTGATCAGTATATAAATTTATGCTATCTTTTCCTCTCTAGTTATGACTGTGTAGGGAGACTGTGTTTTCTCACTGTGGTTTTCTTATATGCGTTTTTCACATTTTTTATTAATGGTGATTAATTTTTGTCATTTTTTCCGTCGTGTTGCCTGTGTTGATTCCAAATGTCAGTTTCTGCTAAACTCAGACATTATCTTCAGTAAGAACATACTAAACATGTCGATCATACTGTCTGTTTCTAGAGAATACAGACAATTACAGGAAAATTCATTTGCAACAATGATTCTTCTGGACATAAAAGCTTGGTAACCCGAGTATATAAGACATTTATAAGGCCAAACCTAACTGATCTTATCGTGATTTTATGTTACCACTTGTGATCGAGATGCTGCTGTGAGAAAAGATTTTTAATTTGTCTGCATTTAATATTCCGACACTCTCCTGTAAGATTTTCTGGAATCTGTATTTCATCTACGGAAATATTTCTTTCCATTTTTATGTAATTAAGTTGAATTGAATTGAAGTACTTACGAAAGTGTTATATGATCATGTAGAGCGTAAAATGTTAATTTCATAAACTTTTGTATTTGGGGAAAATATTCAACTAAATCAATGTTTAGCACAACATGATGATGTATTCCCTCTGTTTGGAAGACATTTTATAAGATTTGTCTTTTTTGTTAAGAAATTTAATCAATATGGCTTCATTTTTGTTGAACAACCTCAAAGTTCTTGTGAAAATATATAAATAGTACCAAATATAGCAGGAAAAAAACGTTTGGTGAAAAAATGTTCGGGTCTTTGCTATAAGTGGACAAGAATATCACTAAGGTTGTTTTCATACTAGCAGCGTCTTGTTAACTTATATATTCAGCTAACACTATTGCTTTAACTATTCAGAAAAAAGACAGTCTGCTGTGTTTATGAACATGACAAAAATCAGGTTCTTGGCAGTTTATATATTTCTGAAAAGTAAAGGCGAGACAAAAAGGTAGTATTTACCAGAGTTGTTGCAAGTTTCAGTTTCAAAAACTATGGAAGTCAAGGTAATATTTGCTGCTATCATAACTTACAGGTTGTCTAGTAACTGACATTAATTTACTTCTGGAAAGTAATTAATCAGCTATTTTTGAATGGATTATATATAGACATACTTTTGACACGCCTTCGTGTTATCAAAAGAAGACGAGACTTATATAAAAGAACTCCTGGCTTCTGGGCAGTTAACCTTACACAATCTCAACTTGTCTTACTGTACCACCTTTACACATGAATGACAGAATTTTGTATACGTAAATTATGTTGCAATTTGGTTGAATTGATAGTTATAAGAAGTTTTGTGTAATACCAAAAGAACATGACGAAAGACATCAAAGCAATCCTAAAATAAATGATACCTTAACTTTGTAAAGAAACTTTATGAAACTAAAAACGAATGGACGCTGGGAAGTCATTTTAGCATTAGACCTCTGAGAGCAAAATAATGATTTTATATAAATAACTTATGATAGCATTTAATAAGTCATAGCATGAAATTTAGCAAACGCTAAACTTGCGATGTATTTCAAGATATTTTTTTCTAACTGACAGAAGAGCTTTATCTGCGTTACACTAACTGAATTTTGATTAAGACACAGACATTATCATTCAAGCAATTTAAACATCACTGTCAATTGGAAGTAAACGAAAATCTCTATGATATGATACAAAACCAAATTTTTTATTACACGGTAGCAGAAGAATTCCAAAAACCGTAGCCTATAAAAGGATAATGTCTGTGTCTAAGTTAAGGAGAATTAAAAAAAGTTTGGACTTTGGACAAAAAGTCCATCAACGGTATTCTCCAAAGAAGGTAAATGGCAAGCCTATAATGTTAAAAAAATATATATATATGTAGATTGTGCGTATCGTAGCATGAAGACAGGATGTGAAAACATCATGTCCTGTCTTTTTTCATTTGTGTGTATGTTGTTTTTGTTTCCATTCTGTTTTGCTGTTCACAAAAATTTAATATTTATATTTTAATAGATCTTTATATTTTTTTTTAATTTATTTTTTTAACATATTGGTTCTAAGAAACTAAAGATATATATCCAATAATTATTAACATTAGAAAAGAAACCTCAGTTACTCCTACAGTATCTCAATGAACGCGTCATGCAGTATAAATTATTATAGAGAATGTGGTTCCTTTTCAACAACTTGTAGCGATAATCTCTGGAATATATAAAGCAAATATGAGATAGGAGAAAGAAATAGATGAAAAGTTTATCCAGATATTCTGATGTTTGATTAAGAAGAAAATAATAGTTTTGTATCTTACCACAGTGAACACTTAATGTGCATCAGCCACACAGAACTACTATCGGATTAAAACTATAGCTTACTTATTTGTATGAAATAAAAGCGATACAAATTGAAAGATGTCTCAAAGAACAAGATACCAGTCATCAAAATGACGAACAGCTATGGTATTAAGAACACTTAAATAATCAAGCCGACGAGCAGATTCTGCCAATGAAATTTGCTCATTTTTAAATGAGATATGCGACATGAGCAACAAAGGGGATAGAAATGAAAATTCACAGTCCAAACGTTTTTATGTTGAAAGATAATATGCAGTTGACATAGCCATTGTTCCGTTGGATGATCAGTACTACACTTCCATTCTCTGTAAGAAACTGCCAACTTTCTGATATAAATGGAAACAGTCAGTAGCCGGGGCTCAAACCAATTAACTATCAATAAGTTAGAGGTAAAGTGATTAATTGTCAGCGACTTTAACCACTCGACCACGGAGACGGGTCCAAAATAGCTCTAGTGATGGGAATCGAACTAGCGTAGCATGTACAGCGAAATAAACCCAAAAACTTTCGTATTTACGGCTTTTTATATAGAGTAACTTAGAGATCATACTAAAGGCAAACTGTCCACGGAACATTTAACTGTCTACAGAGGTCAAGAAACATGCGCCATCTCTGGTGATTGTGTACAGTTGTGTTGATGGAGTTTTGACTGAAACAAAATTTTACGTAAAATCTCTTTCAGTAATAAGAGTTCTTTTTTTAAGGTCTCTAATGTTCACAGTTTTGTCCTAGTTGTGACGGACGTGAGACGTTTTAGGTATTTCAGTTTCATTATGCGTGAAAAATATTTGTTCCAGCATTATGTTACAGTTTTCCAATGCTAGCACTATCGAAATTATTAACTGAATGAAAATTACAAATCATAAAAATTGCAATGTATTGAAGTAAATTTCTGTATACATTCGAGTAGGTACTTTAAAAAAGACAAGATTTCATATCGTTGATAAAGTTACACTTCCTTTTTAACACAATTTTGGAAAGGTAAGAAGACGTCCGTTTCTTTCTAAAACTTAAACTCTACAACTTCACCTAAGATGCGATTATCGTAAATATTGCAAAGTCATATGCCCAGAGGGTACACATAAAGCGTCATGTTTTTTGGCTTGATTTTGTAAATCTATTACTTAAGCTTGAATATTGACAAATTCCAAAATGTATCTTCCTCCACATATCAGCTGAAACATTTTGTTGCTTTCAGACTTGTATACAGCTTAAGGATTTAAGGATTTTTATTTATTTATCTATTTATTTATTTATTTATTTATCTATTTATTTATTTTGCAAGTAGAGACAGATTTTCAAGTGATGTAAGATCACGCTGAGACATAAATTCAGTTAACCCACTGCTTATGAGAACAGAATAACGAAAAAAATCTTACTTTTATGTCAGAGTTCTCATTGTTTTTCAAGGTTTTAAATTAGGTTTAAACTGCGAAATATTTTGCTTCTGTGAAATTTCAGTTTTTATAAGAATCCTAGCATTTGTTTTCGTCTGATGCCTTTTGAAAGCTATTACACGGTTTTTTTAACCGGTTAAGATAGCAATAAAACTAAAAACATTACAATTTATCTAAAGTTCTTAGATTTTTCAACCTCGACACTCGAAACATATAGCATCATTTCTTTTTCAAGTTTTTACTTTTACATATAAACCTTGAGCAGGGTTGGTCTGTTATTTGTGTACAAGATGTAATTTATCTTGTGTTGACAACTGCATTGGTTTTACTGTTGTTTCAAAATATTAACTTTGGACAAATTCTTTAATTTTACTATAACTTATAAATATTCACTGAATACTCTGTCGTAACGACCATAAGCCATGAAACGATAGAGGAACTTTTCTACTAAAACTTCCTATTGTTAATATATATATCTACGAGATATCTGCAAATGTGTATCAACTTCAAAATTACAATATGCCGATATCTACCGATTTCCATTGGCTATTACTAATGAAGAATGCTCGTATAATAGATACGTTTGCTATTTCTAAGATAAAGAGATAAATAATATGTAAATAAAATATGCCTACGACATTTGTCTTCAATTTGTCTTTGTTTATAATGTTATTGTCTAATTTGACCCCCTGATACAAGTTTTACTGACGTATACGTAGATGTAAAGGCTTCTTTTTTCTCTGGTTTCATTACGAATATGTTTTGTTCTGCTGCATGTAAAGTTAGCATCACGCGTTAAATTATTTTCCATGCTGTGTATTTTTTCTTGACTGCGACAGGCATGCTGTGCCTACATAAACAGTATCTATCCATACACGTTTATACCGAATCATAATTCTTTGATTTATCATAGGCGTCATGGTTCTATTGCATGTGTTACATGCATAAATGTTTCTGCCACCACAGCGTGGAAAATATTACTTTCTCTCGAAGGATGAATTCATCACAGAAGTGGATTGCGGTATAGTAATTCCCTCAGAAAAGTATGACTTTGCTTGTATTTGCTGCTTTGCACTATCTTTCGTAATGAAAAATGTATTTTAAAAAAGTGAAAAACGCTATATCAGTATAAACCAGTCAGAAAAATGCAGCCTCCCTACACAGGTAAAAAAGTAGAGAGGAAAAGAGAAATCACATAAGATCGTCACCTGCTAAGTACTGACTAAACGTTTCGATTTTGAGACATGCAAAAACTGTTCACAATAATTAAGCGTCTAATATTCTTCAAAGACAGTCTGCTTGTCATTATGAAGTTCCTGATTGAATTGTGTTTATAAGAACAATCGTTTACACTGATACCGTATTGTATGTTATGGTATTAAACAACGCTACTGATGAATATCTTGTCTTAAAGGCTAGAACGTAATGTTCGCTTTAATAAGTTTATGATTTTCAGTAGAACCTGTTCATGGAAAAAGCGTCAATGCAAACATTAGTTACTATTGAATCCAGTGAAAATCTTGAGAAAATGCAAGGGATACGACGGATCCAAGCAGATCAAGGTTTGATCACAGTTTCTGGATACAAAAAAAATTTGCTACGATAAATAGAATTTTGAAAATAGCATGTAAATTTTCACTAGAGGTTTTTGGCCTATTCGCTTTATTTCATCAGCTTCTTGACGACTTCATAGCAAAATCTCGGACTTTTCTTTGTACCTTTATTTTCAACAATTAATCGTGTGTTCGCCTTTTCCTTACGAGTGTTGTAATGGCACAGATCCCTGATGTTACTCAAACGTTCTCTTATACGCGGTTTTTACTAAATTCTTTTGCACCTGCTAGTCGCAACTTCTAGTTATCTATCAAGCTATCGAGAACCAAAAGAGAGAGAATACGACCAAAATAGGCAAATGCCATTACTCTGGTGAAATTTCAGTAGCAAATACAATCTTAGCCAAGATAATATACGTCGATACCATGTAGTCTTCTTTAGAACAATAGGTCGGACGGAAAAGAGTCACTGATTTTAACAAATCCTGTGTCTAGGTTGTCACGACAGTGTTTTAACACTCGTAATGCAGTGAGATATACAGAGAGAAATAAGATTTTTTTTCTTTTGTAGTTTGTCTTTACAATATTATGTGTTTTAGCTTGTCCCATTTCCTTTTCACAACAACTGTATTGTTAATAATCATAATACACAGCGGAAAGGTACAGAAAGCTTTGGGATACTTATCCAAAAAATATCAAGTTAGTGAAGATAATTATAAGATCCATATCTCCAAACTGAGGTACAATTTCGGAGCTGAGTAAGCCCTGCTAAAAATGTAGTTGATTTATATTTAGAAAGATTTTATTAAAATTTCTGTTTTTACTGTTTGTTCCCCTTAATGAAGCTCTTGACAAGGCATCAACGGGGTCCTGAAAACGTGTTAATACGACGTCATCTGGAATCAGAAATTCTGTTCCGATTCCATCTCCGATTCACATACCTTTCATGCTTCTTGGCAGGAAAGGTTATACTTATTGGCTGTGTTTTTGGTAATACATTTTCTTCAGTATGAAATACGACTGTGTTTTTCATTAATAATTCATAGTCAGGACTCGTGAAAAACCTGCCATATTTCAAATAAAAAGTAGTTTAACACGTAAGAAGAAAATATTTTGAGGCTCCAATCGTTGAGTTTTTAGCCTAAAAATGAAATGCACAGTGGTGTCAGGCTAAGGTATTTTCATTATTTTCAGCATAAAAGTGTCAATCAGTTTAGTAATTTCTAAAAATGTTTCCATTTTTAACTTTCCAGCAGTGTGTAAATCAAAATCATCCCAAACCTTCATTATTTCAACTATTAAAATGCACTCGACAGGCCAATGTTAATGTAGGTAATTGTCTGTCAATAACCTCTTGCCAAAACCAATGTATCGAACAAATATGTTTTTTTGAAATTGTTGAAATATTCTATCCTATTCTTGCCTTTTTAAGAAAAGCAAAACGAAATGATAATTGTGATAAACAGAAATTGAGGTATTGAGTAGGTTACTGTTCAGACATTGTATTGAACTTCTCTGGCACTTTTCGACCAACTTTTGTAAACGATAGTACTAACGTCTCACATGGCACTTCTCCGGTTATTTTTTCTACAGCAAAGACCTTGAACAAAGAATTAAACTTCTGTGATTAGATACAGAGATGGTTGTCTTGACTATTTCATTTCAAGATTGCCACTACTCATAAAGGTATGGTAACAAGCAATGTACAAAGTTGACCAGTCGGGTCACGTTTATCTTGTCAAATCACACTGTAATAACTCTTTTCCATTTTCGAATTTAGTCTTGCTTTCATACCATTGGGTCACTCTCCCCTGGTAACTGACACCAAATGACAATATTTGTTTCCTGTACAAATTCAATCTGCCTCGCTTGAAAGAAATATGAATGAACATGATTCTGTCAGGCCACGTATAATTGAAGAGTTGACGAGAGACATATATCAGAATTTCCTTCCAACAAGTATTGATTTCTAATCAGTATACGGACAATATTCATTTTAACAGAACGATTTTTGTTAAATTTACAGTGTATTCATTTGTTCACGTATGTAAGAAAGTTTTGAAGGAGTGAATTATATCAATTAAATATGATTTTGTGACTTTAGGAAATCATTCTTTGAAATGGCATGGTCTGTTAACATGCAACAAGGTGTCCATAACATGATGAAAAAAATGATTACTTTAACATATTATCACAAAACACGTAACATGTTTCATCGTAAAAATCTAAAGTTGTTTTGAACAGTATAAGAATTAATGTCATAAGGCAAAAATGAACCAATATTTTTTTACCAAAACAATAGAAAAAAGTCTTTTCAGAAAATTAAATTCGTACTTAAGTCAAGAGAGGAAAGTTTTAAAAGACAAAGAACTATCTGTTGACGTATTTCGTAATGCCATGAAAAAGAAAATGCCTCCGTCACACTTTCCTTTTGCCAATAAGAACGTATTATGATGTTTTCATTTGTGCAAGTTGCTAGAGAGAGAGAAAATTGGAGATGTTTCATACAATAACAGAGAGACTATAAATGTCCAAAATGACACACAGCTGTGGAATTTAGATTATCTTAATTAATCAAGAAGGGTAAAGACTTTGGAGAGTTGTTAATGAGATTTACTGACCTTATATCTCATAAAGGCGAACTGTCATCTTACTTTTTATAGAACAGTGACGTGACAGTAAAAATGATGAAGGTTTTTAGAGGATTCCGATGAAAGTGAACGGAAAACAAAGCTAACTGTCGAATGAGTTTATTTTGAATATTTGGTTACAGATTATTTAGATACACTGATTAATATCCATGATATCCATAGCTGTTATCGTGAATTATTTCTATGATTGAAGAAATAACAAAATAATGTATAATAAATATAACTGTATCATTGGTCTTAACTCATTTCTTATCATATCAGCTTATATGCCATCAAAGAATAATTCGTGGAGCATTGCAGATTGTCTCTCTAAAACGTAATATTCAACCGAAAATTTAAGAAAACCACTTCATTAAAATTGTATCTTCAACGTTAAGTGTTGGACTAAAGCTGATGTGATTTGGAAACTAATATCTACTTCAAGGATAGACGAAAAGGGTAACTTAATTCTTAGAAATAAATTTATTCTGTTTGACTGTTGAAATTTTTATTTTGCTCTTTTCTGCCATTTCTTTTCCGTTGATAGTTTTACTGAAGAAAATTGGTAACATAAAATGGGAACAATAACCCTTGAAAGTTAAATCAGAGTTGCTCTAAGCAAATAGCTAAATTCTATTTTCAAAGCAAATGTACCAGAAAAGATCACAGACGTGGACGAATATTGTAGAAATGCACTAATGAAATGATATATTCATGCAATTTTCAGGTGCAAGCTGTGATACTTGTTTCAATCTAAACATAATCTTTATATAATATATACACTTTGAATCTTAACTGAGACAGGGACATCATGTTTCAAGGATTGTGTGCACCACAGATGAAAGTAAACAAATGCTTAAAGCATAGTTATAAAAAAATCAAGTATTTCGTTATCTAAACATCAAAGAATTCCAAAAACCGTATTTAAATCGTATTTTGATGTTGGCTGAGGAGAACAAAGTAATGTTTGCTGATGGGTTAATTGATCAAAACAGGTTCACATTGTTTACGTCAGAGTTTTAGTAATTTTGGTATAACTAATTGTGTATAATGGAAAACAATATTAAACTTTATTGTAGTTTTGTTGTTATTGTATTATAACAACAATAGGAGAAAGAAGAGTAAGAGTTATCTTCGAATGCTTTAAAAATCAAAATTTACAAAAAAAACTGATGAATCGATTGTCTTTGCATCCACATTTAAGTTTCTTGTAACATTTTCACGTGCAACACCCGGTTTTCATACTGTGAAACTCGGCCGCGTAATGCAAGTCCTCTCTTGAACAGATTAATTAGAATATACTACGTAAGTATAACTAGACAAATCAATAATTAAAAACAAATATCATAAATAATCGCAGATCCTTACATCCAAATGTTACATGATAACGCTTACATGCTTTACAATTCTTATCTTCTAGGCTATGTCATGGCCTGAACAAACATGAGTAGGCTAGCAGACAATGAATAACGTATATTCTAAAAATAGCAAACCCTTCGAATCACCACGCTTCTTAGAACAATTAAAAATAGAAAATAAGAAATACCTTCCTCTCATACCACGATAGTTAGAAGACTCTTGAATTAGGTAATTTCTATATTGCTGAATGACTACTGAACTTCTGAGTTTGTAAATATTATTTCAAATGTTTGAATAGATAGAACTATTTGTTTTGGTGGTAAGGTAAAACATTCTGGTAGTTCTTAGGTGATTTGCAATGAACTTGGTGTGCTTTGTAACGTTGTCACGACATTCGATCCAGCAAATGAAGGCTTGTGTTCCAAAAACCATAAGAAAATTCATGATAATTATATTTTTAATTATGAATGTTTTTATAATAATCTGACAACATATAAACGATAAACATTTTGAAAATAAAATATATCTACTTTTTTGATTTGATTACTTTTAGTGAAATTGAAGTATGAAGATTATCAATATACCATGTAACTACAGGAACTGAAAACTAATAGAATTATATTACTATCTGATTTATAGTCTATTGTATCAAACAGCTTGAAAATGATTACTTCAGTTCTGCGACTAGATGTCAAACCTTGGAACAATTTTTTAGTATGTACTTTGCAACAAAGCATTCACGTATCATCCAAACTCACACGATAAAATATTCTCTCGATGTCGGTGGCATACCAATATTCTTTGAGTGAGAACAAAGATAGGGGAAAGAAATTATTTTCATTATGCCCGTTTCTCCGTTTCGCATTGCCTTGGGTGTTTGGATTACCTTAATTAATCGAGTACCACTGGGGTCACATGAGAGCAGCTTGAGTCAATATGGATTAGATCTTAAAATGTCTTTGCGATTGCCGCAGTGAAGCACTAGAAATGATGACTAATAATTTTGGAACTATGTCTCTGTGAGAAAAAAAAATGGAAAGAAGAAAATCGTTTAATCTTATTGCTATTCAAGAACAAAACATGGCTGAACAAGAATGTTTAGATTGTTGCTTAAATACGAACAACATGGACAGCGAAACATGAATACATCTCTTTTATGAGTCTGTTTGAAATTATTTGCCAGCGCCTGTTTACTTTTTCAAATCATCTCGTTTGTCCTTTGTGAATAAAACAAACGAGAGATATGTATATGACTCCGGTGATCGGGTATTTACATCCTATCAGAATATCTGAAATATAAAAATATGTATCTGCTTGTTTAGAAGTGGGCGTTAATTATGCCTTCCAAAGAAAAAATATGTATTTTCTATTATTCTGGCCTTTGAATATAGGTTTATTACGTTAACATGTTAATATTCTTTTTATCAATGTATATACGCATATAAGTTGTTTTCGACTAGCAATGTGATTTTCATCAAAATAAGAATAATAAACATAAACTGTTTTTGTTATTTTTAATAAAATGGTTCATGAGATCGTGTTGTCACACTTTATAAAGATACTTTGTATTATATACAATCTTACTGTATTGTCGCTACAAACTCTGAATAGCTTTACTATAATGATTTATTAGCTTATCTGTAGGTTTACCATTTAGTTCCATCATTTTTGATTTTGCTGCTTAAACAACTTAAAGTCTGTGAGTAAGGTAGTTTAACAATAAAATGAAACTTTTAAATGCATGTTATCAGAAGTGCTACGCAAGATCTAGCTGTTAAACAAATAGTTTCAAGTAGAAAACGTTACATGAAAAATCTTTCAGGTAAGGTTTTTATTTCTTTTCTTAGGAAACTCGTGACTGGTTTAGGTTCCAAGTCTTTTCCCCGTCTGCCAGTATGCTTATATTAATAATAGTCTGTCGGGTCACGCGTAAAGCCGAAGTCCAATAAATTATCATTACGTCGTTTCATTGAATAGAAATTATTAAAATTCAACCAAAGTAATAAACCGAAAAAAATGATGAAATATTTTATCGGTATAAAAGTGAAAATATCATGTTTGATAATAATCAACATTTTCTTAACATTCAATCCTGCCCAACGCAGGAATCTTACTTTTTTCGGTTTCTTTTGAAGTTACATGAATTCTGACCTCTACAACCTCTGACAAACGCGCCAGGGAATCGATTCTTTGGCTTAGTGGTTAGAGCCTTGGTTAAGCAAAGTACTCATGAGTATGAATTAAATTCACATGTGGTCTAGTTAAACGCACTAACCGTTTCTACAGTTATATAACTATTCTGCATGTGTGAAATTTCATGAATCCGACACTTGCACGTCTTCAGAATCTTCTGCGCCGACTTGATAATGTGAACCAATGTTTTTTGTACTGTACTTCTTAAGGGGACACATTGCGACGGTCTAGGAAGGCCATTGCAACCTTAACCTCTCTGTGTAGATTTCTTTAGTGGCCAGGATTTAACTTGGATGCTTGTTACTTTTTCTTTCATGCTGGTTTTCTGTCTTAAATAATTTATTTTTTTTAATAACAATGTATCAGTATAAAAATATCTTCGACCGAGCAAAAAGACAAATAAATGAATGATTGAATTCGTTTCATTGCATGACCGTTTGCTTACTAATGCTAACGCGTACATCAAAAATTAACATTCCAATCATTTGAAGACTCCTTTGATTCCTAATAGAGAGATGGTTACGAAAGCAGCGAAATGTGTGCCTCGGCCTGAATCTTCACCTCCTATCCAGCCGACAGCCTCGTTTTGATATTACACGCAAATGTCCTACAAAACTTTTATGCTTTACGCTGAAGTGTTATTGCTTCTAACCCGAGAAGTATGCCCATGTTTAAATAGCCTTACTGCCGACTTTTTCCTACTTTAAGTAAATTCTCATGTATAAAATATCACTTTAGGACGATATCTTGTCAAGTCGGACTCCTGCATGTTGTTAAGAGTGAAATATCCGCCACAAGAATTACAATATAACTTTTTTACGACTATTGACCCTTTCGAGAAACCGATTCTAATGTGCTGGTGCTATACAATGAGCATATAAAGGAATGGGGTGCTTTCTACATCTTGAAATTACACCTACAACTTCAAATAACTAAACTCTTCAAGGAGCATCCGTCATATAGAAAATCAGTACCTATGAGAAATTAACTCAAATTGACAGATAGAGAATCCACTTTATACCTGTAAATATTAAGACTACAAATTGTTTGGTTCCCCTTTTTTTCCATCATCGTTTTATTGTCATTTTCATCATTCAAAGAAATATGTGGCTATTTAATATGCAGTAATTTTGCTTTGTTTCGTTAGTGAAATAGTTAGTTAGTTAGTCAGTTAGTAAGTTTTTCAAGCATAATTTATTTATTCATTCATTCGTTCATTCATTCATTCATTCATTCAATTATATGCAAAGTTGACATGCACCAAGTTCTTAATTACATATTACGTCCATATAAATAAAACAACGTTTTATAGTAGTGATGTTTTTTTATGAATTTCTTTTTTCCAACAAAACAGTTTACAACACGACGCGGACGATGATTATGTTGTCTGAAACTGTAAATTTTGAACAAAATGGACTTTTATAATACATACACATGCACACTTCCCTTTAGAAATCATTTTCTGCACATTAAGTACCATTTATTTTATGCCTACCAATGAAATATAGGGAAATATCAGTGAGATAAAAGTGATAATCCACTGTTTTGAATCAGTGAAATTACCATTTTGATAATACACTGTTTGTGCCGGAACTACTGCTTGATGAAACTTCAGGAATTTCCCCACCACGTAAATACAAGAGAATCCGCTGTATTTCAGACTGTGACAGCGAGTGAAATTTATTTACCTTGTTAAATCCAGTTATAATATTGAATTCCTGAGCCTAACTAGTTGTAACAATGATGAAATTCGCCATAAATTATTTAAAATGTCTGATTTGTTTACATAACTCACATGGACAATATCCAATATGGCCAACTTTCAATTCAATTGATTGAATATTACTCGGTATTAATCCGCTTTTATAATTAAAATATGTATGGCTAAAATTCAATAAATATTGATAAACTGTGTAGAGAAAAATCAATGTTATTTGATGAAAGAGTATTCAGTTTATTTCAGCAGAAGTAAAGTTATCATATGTATTGGAGATTGTCTGCACTTTTTTGTGCGGAGTAACCAAAGTACGTATTAACTGATTTGGGGCTCACCATGGGGAATTTATTGAAGGCCCTGATTAAAAATGTCATAAAATACCCATTTTTGACGTGTTGGCATAAAATAAAAAGAAAATTTGTTTGTTTTTTAGTGGAAGATGGGAATTTATTTCATCTCGTGAACACCATATGTTGATATTTTCACTCGTGACTGCGCCACTCGTGAAAATATCACATATGGTGTTCACTCGATGAAATAAATTCTCATTTTCTACAAAAACAAACAAATATCCTCTATATATAGACTTCTTGTAAGGTCCATCATTTATTTCTGCCATCTCAATAAAAATGCCAGAACAGCTTAAAACTTTCATAAGTTAAACAAGTAAACAGCATGACGATGCTTTTATTTCATTTTTTTTTCTATTATTTCAGCTATTTTAAGAAATAAATCACGTCTAGCTTGTAAAAGAGTTCCTAAAACTTATCATTACATCCAATATCTTAGAGACAAAATTGCCGTATTATTTCGGTGGCAATAGTACTGGGTGTGGCCTTAAATTAATGGTTAAATTCAATTTAAACATAGCAGTTTCACCTATAAATATTCTCAGAGGTATACATATTTTGCAGAAGTTTAAACAACAGAAACTGATTGTGAAAGAAAATATAGAGAAAAACATAACAATTAAACAGGAAACTTATTATATCGAGAGGATGGCGACTGTCATTAATGGACTAGAATTACTAACATATTCTAATTATTTTCAGCATTAGTGAAATGTACACGCAAAGGCATCTGTAATAAACACAACATTTGTAGACCTTTTAAGTCATAAATCAGGTTGCTTCGAGCTGAAATCAGCTCTTTTTTCAAAGCAAATGGCAACACTAAAAGCTCAAAATCATGCACTGAAAACTTCACAAATGCACTATGAAATGATTTATATTGATGCATTTTTCAGGTGCATGCTGTTATAATTGATTCAATCTCAAGCGAGATCTTTATCTGATATATACGTACCAAATCTTAATTGGGACAAAGATATTATTATTCAAGGAATGCGTGCATCACTGTCAGCTGAAAGTAAACAAAATGCTTATAACAAGTACTTCATTGACTAAACATCAAAGAATTCCAAAAAACTTCATTTAGATAAGTAATTTTCTTATCTTAACGTTTGGTTACTGAGATTAGAAGTAATGTTAGATGACAGATTAATGGATGACAATAGGTAACCACACAGTATTTGTGTAGGTTTTACAGAAATAATTTGGTATGATGAAGTACATAAAAGATGTTAAAGAAATATGTGAGTAATGCATAGTCATTCGGAATTTGAAAACATATCTCTCTCTAAATGTGATGTCGTGTATTTCAATTATTCCTTATTCAAACGAGTATCTGTTCGCAAATTGGTGTCTGTAAAGTCCATCAGATTTTCGCCAGCGACATTTTAGTTGGTAACATTGTTACACAAAATGGTTGTGAATACTTCTGTTTCTTTGTAACAAAATGATGTCCGTAATACCTAAATGATACATGTATTTAATTTTTACACCTCTTTTATACTTTAGGATATATAATATTAAAACTGAAAACCATTAACAAGTATGGAGGTAAAATCAGATATCGATTTTTAACTTTACATTAGTCATGAAAACAATAAGGGAAAACAAAAATAATAGCTTCCATCGAATGCTTTTTAAATAAACGAATATCTTTATTCATCTGTTTTTGATTGTTTGTTTGTTATGGTTGTTGTTTTGTTGTTGTTGTTTTTTTGCTGTTGTTTTTTGTTTTGTTTTGTTTTTTGCTTTTTTATGTAAGCTCTACATGTTTCACAATGTATTGTGTAATTGAAATATAATTAAAATCTATATATCGTGAAACAAAAGGAAGTAACACATAAATCAAAGAAATTATGGTACTGTCCGAATTATATTCAATTGGATAAAAATTGGATAAGACGGGTAAAAATTAATAATTTCAGATTTGCGTCTAGCTTGTTTAGTCAGTTTATCAAACATGGATAATTATTTATACTAATAAAGTGGGATTTTTTTTCTTTTCCATATATCTCAAACTTCTTGTTACGTTCATGTGGTATTATCAAATACTTTGGTCGTAAGCGGTGGTTATTTAGAGCTAAAATGGAATAGGAAAGAAAGACCTGTAAAGACGTATATTCAGACATTCTCACGACTATTTTAAACAAAAGCGATAGCTTTGGTTTAAGCATTGGCAAGACAATAAAAACACACCATTTTTATCGGGTAAAGTTTTTTTCTTTATGTCGACAGCGTATAACCTTTCTGTGAATTTGGAAAAAGGAGGAGAAAAGCTAATTCTTTCTTTCAGCCACTGTCTTCATGTCGCCTTACTGATGACCAGTTGCCATGAGAGTTTGAATAATCTGCATTGATGAGATATGATTGGGATCACATGCGACTTCTGACAAAACAAATTAGATCTTAGAGATTCCAATAGCTATTTGAAGCCTATTTTTAGTGTTGTCTTCTGTTAAGTAAGACGCTCTTTTTCGTATCAATTTTTTGTTCTGTCCCTGATTTATAGAGCTTTAATTGACATTGTGAATTCAAATGTATGTGTGTTATATTATTTCTTGAGGGGACTGATGCAAAGAAAGTTTTATCTGAGAAAAACGTTTTTAGTGTTAATATAATGGAATTAAAGGAATTCACTTTATTATCAGTTTAAACCTAGTTATATAACATCGATTGGAAGACAAGTTCTTGCAATGCGGTGACTGCTCCCTGGATTCAAACCAGTATTCAGTATTGCTGATGTAATTCCGCTCTTCTTTCCCAAATGCTGTACACACATTAACTTAAATTATTACAAAAATACTAAAGCGTGAGAAAAAGTAGTATCGAGCTTTATAAAAACTATGTAAAACTATGTTAACTTTAGCTCTGTTTTTATTTTTTGGGGTTGTTGTTGTTGTTGTTTTGCAAAATCTTTTTTATCAACGACATAATTTTGTCCAAAAATACTATTTTTATAATGTTCTCTATAGTTGTTTGGGACTTAAGAGCCGAGCAGTGCTATGTTAATTGATGTAGTTTCCAAATTCTAAAACAGATACTCTGCTTTCTGTTGAACGACTTCTTGAATAAGTTCTCCTCTTATAGGCATTTAAGTGTAATACAACCCTAAATTTAAGATGTTCATTCAATTTCTTACGTTGATGACACTAGCGGATCCAGGGGGGGGCGCACCCGGCGCACGCCCCCCCTAAAATTCCCGGAGCTTACATGTTCTTTGGTATGGAAACAATAAAATATACTATATTTTCCTATTTTTTCTTCGCTCGCTTCGCTCGCGCTCGTTATTAGATATTAGAACTATAGGTAACGTATGCCCCTGGATCTGCTAGTGCAACCTTTAGAGTGATTAAAAGTTACGCCCCCCCTAACCCAAAAACCATGGATCCGCCCCTGGATGATACATTTCACCTTATTGCATCATGTTCCATATTGTACTTCCTAAATTAATATATAGGGCAATATCGTGGCCAGCGCTAATAAGATAATTTGCTTTATCTTCGAATGTGTAATGTCTTATAAGTCAGTTGCCTAAATATATATACAAGAAACTATCTTTTTATCGCCGTCCCTGGACGGCGATATATACAATTTACAAGATTTGAACAGTTTTGCCTGTACACCGCCTGCCTTTAGCCAATCAAAGCAAAGCATTTCATATCACATGATAACAAAATGGACGTCAAAATTCTTCTGCAAGGGATGCGTAAATGGACTCGCCCAACCGCCATGTTTGTCGGGTTACTTATTCTTACAACTGAAAAATACCATCATGAATGTACGATCTCAGGACCAGTCTTCAGGCTGGCGTAGGATAAACACAGGATAATCGCAATATTTTTTGCTACATGTCATTTTTAACTAGAGAATGTAGTCTAAATAAGAGTATGGTTTGTTTGTTTTTTCCAAAACTTGCACTTAAAGAAAAAATAAATGCTTGCTTCCGGGCGGTTCTAATCACGAAACAAACTCCACGCAGGGGTTACTTCCCCTGATTAGTACAGTAAAAGTAGCATTTTATACATTAATACAAAGCGGATGAAAATGATTGACTGGCCGAACAGTTAAATGGACAGGGGCGTAAGAAGATAAATTATAAACTTCTATCTCACAACAACCAAACAAAATTTTGCTTTTCGATCGTATTCATTTTTAAGGAAAATAGATATTTATATATGAACTCCGAATAGTCATGTTCCATGCATGAATGCTAATTAATAAAAAGCCAATTAGAAGCGTTAGACACCTCCGACAGGTATTGGCCTTCGTTCAGCTTACTGAAACATAGGTTAATTTGATTAATCATGCTTGCTAGCTATATACCTGTAAGTGAAAGTTAATCTTTTGCTATTATTAACATGATTGCCATTTCCATTCAAATATTATTTGTACTAAATAATTATTTATACATGAATTTAATATTTTTAGCTTTACTCAGACGGTTTACAGTTTGCTGCTGCTGCTGCTGCTGCTACTGAACTAATAGTTTTTAAGTAGAAAAGGTTATATACGACGTCTTTCACAAAAGGTTTGCATTCTTTTCTTATGAAATGAGGAACGGCTTTAGGTTCCCATATGTATTCTTTGTCCTGTCTGTCCTCTAGCACTAATAATAGTCTTTGGGGGAGATGTGGACAGCCGGTAACAACGATAAATACTCAAATAGGTTGCCAATCTTGAAGCAAGACAATTTTCTTGCTAATATGCCAGCCGAATATAAAAACGTTATAACTATTTGTATCACATCTTATACAAAATTAGATGAAACCTGTATGTTAATCAGTGTAACAGAAATCATTAACTGAAAAAATCATAGATGACGAAGCTGAAGTCGCCAGTTTACTGTGTCAGAAGTGGACAACCGCAAAATAAAGTCCTAAAATCACTAAATGAGACAATGTTTCTTAAAATTCGGAAAATAATCAAAAATTGTTAAAGATTGTGTCTTAAAAAATAAATGTTTTTGGGGTCTAAATTGTTCGACCGTTTTAAAGCAGAATTCAGTAGGTTTTTATTTTTTTCAGATTATCATACAGACTATACATTTTTAGAAAGGACAAAATAATTTTATGAGTAATAGAATTTGATAGAACCATATAAGTGTCATAAAAGATTTTCCTTGTACGATTGTTATTATTAGTGTTGCTCATGGCCATACACAGTCTTCTAAGTGCTAATTACGTGGTCCACCTTCAAAATCATACTTCGTTGTTCCAAAACTCTCTCTCTCTCTCTTTCTCTCTCTCTCTCTATCTATCTATCTATCTATCTATCTATCTATCTTTGCAATACATATGCACGAAAGAAGGAAGTCATTGTTTTCATTTGAAAATTTGTTACAGCCAAATACGAGTTTAAACAGGCTACTGTACGTCTGTTGGCAAATAAGCAAACAAACAAAATTTATACCTTTCACACACATTTTCAACTCAGTCCTGATCGCACCATTTAACCCAGACATAGCTTCCAGACAATCATTGTTTTGTCACTTTTTGTTAGAAGCTACACTGAAAGCAGATGAATAAAGATATTGCAAAAGCACTGTTAACTGGTTATTTCCAGAGAGTTAAGACAATTATAGCAGGCTTCCAATTACAACTAGAGTGTCTCGGGACAAAAAATACAGCAAAATAAACACAGCAGGCCACTGTTATGTGTTACGATCTAGTTATCTGAACGTCTTTGTTTCAGTAATCATTTCAGAACCTTTTATCGATTATTTCAATATTTAATTTCTCTACTTCTCTAGCAGAGGTGAGGAGGAACATCTTAATACCTAACGTTAAATGCCGTTTCCGAGAAGAAATTAACACAAGCAATTGATTTTTATTTATTTATTTATTTATTTTACTTATCTAAATACGTTTCTTTTTCATTCTGATTTCGTAAATTCAAAATATGCAAGGTGATGTAAATATTAAAAAGAGTCAGCATCACATACAATTTCTCGAAAGCTCTTGTTAGGGAACAAAATGATACAATGTTCATCGACAAACATCAGGGAAGAAGAGTGATAACTTTTTCATGCGGAGAAATTCAAAATCTTTCGAACTAGGGGGTTTTCGATAAACTTTATATGACGCATTCAACAACACTAGGTATATTCGTTTTTAACACTCTGGTATTGTTTTTAAATTATCTGATAAAGAATACATGAGGCTTTTTTTGTAAATGCTCAAAACAATGTATTTACCTAGCAGTTTTTCTCTGTTATCATCTTATCTTTAATATTTTCTGCTGACTGACTGGCTGGCTGGCTATATGACTAACTGACTGACTTGTTGGTTGGTTGGTTGGTTAATTAATTGATTGATTGATTGATTGATTGACTGACTGACTGACTGACTGACTGATTTTGCGGTGTTTTATAAAAGAAAAAAGATGAAGATAAAACGAAAATAATTACAAGGCATCTGTCCATTAAGTGGTTGTGATTTCTAAATGGTACTTTATAATACAGACTAAATAATTGCCTCATTGCAGAATGCTTTTTCTGCATATTTCTTCGCATGAGTTATGGACTTCTTGTTAGGTCCGTCATTTAGTACTGTCATCTCAATAAAACTGCCAGAACAAATCATGTTTTGTTCAACTTACAATTTAAGTTCCATTAGATAGGCAAGTTAACAGCATGACAACAGTTTTACGTGCGTTTTATTGTTACAACTAAGCTCAAACACTTCCTATAACTAAGCGTTACATTAAATGCTTTAGAGGCAAATTTGTTGTATCATTTCGATGGAAAAGAAGAATATATTTTAAATCAACAGATTAATTCATAAATAATTAAACATTGAATAGTACTTTTGTATATTTCTATATCTGATATCCTCGTGAGCATGCATTTATAAGAAACATTTATAATACAAGAAATTGACACAAGACGATTAAAAAATAATTATGAAAAATACTTTCGTTTTAAGTAAAACTGTTATTTCTTTTAAACGAGTCACATTTTGTGTCAAAATCTTGAGAGAGAGACGAAACTCACCTTCGTGATTTGTAGAGCAGTTGAGGTAAACGTAAAAAGCAACAAGATAGTGCATGTACATACAGGTTTGACAGAACTGCAACAAGGCAATGGTATAAAATCTAATTTAACATATTCGCAAAAACAAAATTGATGTGCAATCAAATGTATCAAAACTGCAACAACACAATTAATGTACAATCAAATGTAATACAACTACATATTCACAATAACCCAATCGATGAACAATCAAATGTAATAAAACTACATATTCGCAACAGCACAATTGATGAACAATTAAATGTAACAAAACTACATATTCGAAACAACACAATCGATGTGCAATCAAATGTTACAAAACTATATATTCGCAACAACACAATCGATGTGCAATCAAATGAAATAAAACTACATATTCGCAACAACACAATCGATGTGCAATCAAATGTAACAAAACTACATATTCGCAACAACACTATCGATGTGCAATCAAATGTAACAAAACTACATATTGGCAACAACACAATCGATGTACAATCAAATGTAACAAAACAACATATTCGCAACAACACAATCGATGTTCAATCAAATGAAATTAAACTACATATTCGCAACAACACAATCGATGTGCCAACAAATGTAATAAAACCATATATTCGCAACAACACAATCGATGTGCAATCAAATGTTACAAAACAATCGATGTGCAAACAATTGTTACAAAACTACATATTTGCAACAACACAATCGATGTGCAATCAAATGTTACAAAACTACATATTCGCAACAACACAAACGATGTGCGATCAAATGTTACAAAACTACATATTCGCAACAACACAATCGATGTGCAATCAAATGTAACAAAACTACATATTCGCAACAACACAATCGATGTGCAATCAAATGTTACCAAACTACATATTCGCAACAACACAAATGATGTGAAATCAAATGTAACAAAACTACTTATTTGCAACAACACAATCGATGTACAATCAGTGTAACAAAACTGCAACAATAAAGTTCATGTACAATCAGATTTACAGAAATGCTAACAAAATCTGTTCGCTTAATAATACTGTTTCCCGTTCAGATAAAATACTTCCAATAATTTTGATTATATAATATATGTAACCTGTGTGTTAAATTATTGTTTTAAGGAAAAAGGATTTTCCGTTTGATCAAATGAAACATCAGCATATTTCTTAATTTATTTACGATCATACTTGATAAAAAGATAAGTGTTATAAAATGAGAGTTGTTACAGTCAATTACTAAATTAAATGCTACATTAAGCTATGTCTGGCGTATAATCAAAAGTTGCATTAGCAATGTTTCAGCCACATTTATCACAGTAATTTATCAGCCTTGATCGCGCAATTCGACACAAACTTGGCTTGTAGACGTGATCGATTGCTTTTATTGCTTTTAGTGAAAATTTAATAAATAGAATTTAAAAGACACTTACAACAGAGAGTATAAGAAATGTATGGCAAACATTTTTGTCGTTTGCATATAGACTATATGTATACAGATGCTAATTTAGAAAATAAGTGATAATAATTATGTTTATGTCTTGTAAAGTTTTATACATCTGACACAAAACGAAATGGAAAGCTCATAGCTCATTCACCATATGTGTTTGATATGAAATAAAGATGTAAATGGCATATCTTTTCACTGTTCTCTTAATTAAACGCAGGTAGGTTTAATTATAAAAGCACAATGCACATTTCATGACAACTGTTCAAAAAGAAATATTCAGCTATAGATGTGCATTAAGCAACCATGAGTTTGATGCAGCAAATGAACAGTTGCCAAAGAATTTATCATGACTGATGCATATTCACTTTACTAAATATTTATGTTTATCCAAGCTAAGAATGTTCAACTAAAACCCGATGTCACATTGCGGTAGGGCTTTAACTGCTTATCTTAGATATTATATATAAAACCTTTTCTGTTCTGTGGCATCGAAACGTGAAAACTGACTCAATATTACAGGTACATCAATGACTTTCACATTTTGTTTTGAAATGAGTTTTTAAACCTCAAACTTGTCCATCTTAATTATATTCTGTCAAATATTTCGTATTTCTTTTCAGTTATTATAAGTATCTTACACCCCAGAATGAATGATTTGGCGTCAACGGTTCTCTCAAAAGATCTATGCGCTGCTATTGCAAAAGAGTGCAAACTTAACAGATTTTAAGAGAAAAAACAGAAAGTATTACTTATTGTTTTGAGATTCAGATCAGGCTATCTAGTCCTCGAGAAACTGCTATTGGCAGGATCGAGACTGTCTTCGAAATTTCTTATTAGTAGGATCTTGGTTAAATACGACTATTTGGACTTTTGTTAAAGATATCACAACAATCGGCACTGTTTGTACTATTTTATACTGTTTGCATGCCTCCTGTTGTTTTCACTGGCAGGTCAAACTTCCGTTTCGTTTTCACTTTCCTCATAAAGTATCTTCACTGTGTTATTCACTTTTATGAGTGTGCGTGTTAATGTAATTCCACATGACACCAGACATTATTGTGCATAACTGCAGATGCAATCTTAGAAAATTTGGCAGAGTTATTACAAGTAAATAGATGAATTAATTTCTTTTACAATGTGCTGTTTGTAAATTCTAAGATCTTGTACATTGGAAGTTAGTATAATTATGTTATGAGAACTGAGTTTTCGAGAGAAGTTTTCCAGTTCTTGCCTATACTGTAAGAAAAAAATTCTTCTAAAGAATGTGCAGAACAGAAGTTTTTGTCATACTTCTGTACAGTGAAATTTATTGAGGAGTTGCCTTGCCTAAAGCATTTGGTTTATGTACAAGAAATGGAATTCCGAGGACAAACATTTGTATCATTTAAACCACAAGCTAATAAACAAACCGATTTTATTATTTCATTAATCTAATGGCTTTACTCAAGCACAGTTTAATTCGTGTTTATTCCGTATTGTTTAGAAATAATGGGAACTAATTTCAGAAGGATTTACCTCTTTGTGTTATTACTATGCTTTCGTATGTCATTCATGTTGTGATGCGTATAACTGTAATTCTGTAATGAAGTTTTATATCTTTAATTGCCTCTTTGTAATACTCAAGTTATGGAGTTATATCCATGAAAGTCGTAAACATGTCACAAGACGTTGTGACGATATTTATTATCAATTTTCTTACTAAATGGTAGAAAATATTTTTTCTGATTACAAAGTAAAATATAGATGCTGTTTTCCAGGAGGAAAACGTAAGTCTCTCACTCACCCCCCCCCCCCCCCCCAACAATGGACCACAGAACCAGAAAATACCTCCCCTCCCACCTGTCCGGACCACAGACCCAGAAAAATACGAATATGCAAAACTATTTTTCTTCTTACACCCTTTTGCTGGGACCAGTTCGTAGTCATTCTGCAGAGACAGAAGTTGTTTGTTCAGGGTATATGGTTCAGCAATAGTGCAAACTGAAAGCAGTAGTAAAAATACTGACCTACTGAATGAAAGTTGGTACTTTGACCTTGACCTTTGATCTAATGACCCCAAAATAATAGAGGTCATCTACTGATCCTGACCAAACTGCCAAAGAAATATTAGGAACCAGTGACAAATCGACCTGAAATTATTGATCAGAAATGTTTTTTCTGTTTAAGGTCATTGTGACCTTGATATTTCAGCTAGTGACCCCAAAACGTACAGAAGTCACCTACGGCTCATGATCATCCTGCCCATTAAGTTTGAAATGTATAGGCCAAAGCGTTTACAAGATATTGGTCTGCAATCGTGTTTTAAGGTCGCTTGGACAATGACCATTGACCGAGTAATCATAGAAACTTTAACAGTCATTTACCAAGTTTTAGATGCCTAGGCTCAAGTGTTTATTGGCCGAAAATCCTTTTGCTTGTCCATGTTAATGTGACCTTGACTTTTCATCTACATACCCCTCAAACAATAGTGGTCATCAACTGAGTTTACTTCCCTAGTATCCGTGCACAACATCCTGTAAACCACTATGTAGTCAAAATGTCATGCACATGATTCAAATTATATTTAAAAAATCTATTCAGACCCATCTGACTTACATCTTTGACCTAGAGTGGAAATCGTGTTGGTACCATTGGCCCCGGTTGACCTTAACATTTGACCTATTGACCAAAAGTGTACAGTGGTCATTTGCACATCATGAACAATATGTGAAAAATGTTGATGATTTCAAATTCAACTAACCAAGTGCAGTAACTGCGGTAGAGATCATTGGACCAGAGAATTCAAATGACATGCTCAAGTACTCTTTACAATAATCATTCACATGAAGATTGGCTTACATCTGCCTAGTAGTAGAGAAGAAGTAATGCAGATATCGTCAGATTAGCAGCTTCTTGGGCAATAACCGTGGTAGATAATCACAGAACCATAAAATGCTAATAACATGAGCAAGTACTCTTTACAATCAATCATCCTAATGAGGGCTGGTTTAAATGCGTCCAATAATAGAGAAGAAGTAGTGCAAATATCATCGAATTAGACTCATCAAGGGTGATAACTCTGGTAAATCACGTTTGGTTAAAAGTCCATGTCTAAAATGAAATCCACTTGTCCTGCATGTATATATTCAGGAGCACTTTTAACCCAAAACACTTTAAATTAGAAATCACCGTGACTGTATTGTAGAAAATCTTCAAAGCAATAAAGTCTCATAACTCAGCCATATCTCAGTGGAGTGTTAAACTCTGAAGACATGCAAAACTAAGCTTGACAAAGATCATTCCTGTATCCGCTGCAGTGGTCGAGTAGTTAGAGCGTCAGACTCCCGATCTGGAGGTCGCTAGTTCGAATCCCACCGTAGGTGAGAGCCTACAGTGACTTTCCGCATTCCTCACTTTCGTTGCGAGTACTGGTTTGAACTCAGGAAGCAGGCATCGAGAGGGATTAATCTAAATTGCAAGAACTTGCTTCCCAATCGATGCAAAATAAATACGTTTAAACTAAACACCTGTGAGGTTTGGTTAAAATACGCCCAGTTGTTGTAGAGGAGTTGCGCAGACCAACGTTGACATGCATCCATCCATCCAGGCATCCTTTCATTCATCGAGATAGCCAGCACAAAATCAAAATGCCTCCTTCTCACTTTGTTACATGTTATTAGAAATATCTTAATGTGACAGAATTTATGTTTAATCGTATACTGTTGAAAAATGTTATTGTTGAAGCGTTTTGCTTCTGTTTCATATACCAGTATAATCATCTTCCAGATTGCTACAAAAAATTATTGTATTTCTGACAAAAAAAAATGAAACATTAACGAGTGACTGATTCTTTATATCACATGGCAAAAACAACAATAAAATGGATCTTACCATAAGTATATTCATTTGATATACTCTGACAAAATGTTATAAAACATCGGCCAAGAAAAAAGGTCAAAATAGAATGTCAAAAGTTGACAGAAATACTGAACACAGAAATGGGGCATCTGTAACTACAGATTACAAATGAAGCAAAAAAATGATTAGAACGAAGAGGTAAATGCGAAATGTTCTACGTTTATATTTAACACGCGTGTGATATAAAGAAACACTTAATGGTTATACTGCATTACAAACAACGTTTGCCATGTGAAACAAATAATACTCACAAAATACATAAGTTGAGAGTTTACTATTCCTCGAATTATTTTTGGAATTCTTAAACAAAAGATTAAATGATATGAATGTGTCAGTTAACAGTGATTATAAGGACATTTCTGCATTCATATTTCTAGCCTTTCAACTGGTTAGAGAAGTCTTGACTATTAAGGAGGGACCATTCCCAGCAAAGATGGACACTGTACTGGTTTTTGGCTTGAAAAATAAATTTGACTCGAACCCGGCTTATCAACGGATGTCATGGATAAAGTACATTGTATTTTAGTATATGCTACATTTTAAGCTATTTACAGTTCTGATCGTCCATAAATATATTGTTCATTTCAGGGAAGTATAATTTGACTGTGGTACGGACAGATGACACGAGTATGAATTTAACTTGGTCACCGTTCCTTCAGCTTGGTGCTCGTTTCAACTATACAGTTCTATATTCTACGTTGTTTCACACAGATCCGCTGCTGTACAGTTCTCATACAGTAAGCCATTTTTTCTCTACACCCCAGTGACCTTTATAGTTTCTCCTGAAATTATGTATGATTTTCTACACTACTTCCTCGCCAACAACTTCGTATAAAGACCTCGTATATAGGTGTATGAATACACGAAATGGTAATTCGCCCCGGCTTTAATATAATATAAACAAACATGGCAGAACTTGTCTTATGCATTAGAAGAGATGAAAATAAATGTCAATTTAAAGTAAATACAGGTAGAGGCATTAAGAAATGTTTTCAATTTAGCAGACACCACCTGTACTATAAAATAGTCCAATATGGCGCCTACCACATTATTTCCGAGGTGACTTATTGAAGTCACCCGAGGTGTTCCGAATGTCCGTCTGAATGTTCATAACGTTTACTGTTAAATCTAAATCTAGGTCATCCCCGCACAAAGTATGGAATTGCTTATCGAACTATTCCCTCCAACACCATGGAGGTCAGAAAAACAAATTATCTTTCCGGAAGTTGTTTCTTGTTTTTTGCGTTTGATGATAAAAAATCACAACGTTTTTTCATTGCTTCACTTGCAATAATTTTTTTATGAATGGTGGCTGATTTATACTTATTTAGGCTTTTAGCTTGAGCTTCAAACATAATTTGTTGTGTTTCTTTTTTTCAATTTAACAGCAGGAACATGTAATGAACACAATTTTGAGGCAATGTTAAAGCATTAAATAATTGTTCTCCAGCTGCTCTGCTAAAAGTCATTTAGAATTCCTTTCGTTCCTGTAGAATAATTTATTATGCTTGTTAGAAATTATTTGTAGGAAAACTGTCTATAAAATGTGATTTACGTACGAGAAAAATAAACCTATTTCCTGTCTTTCTGTCTACAGGTTGAGAACAAAAACAGTTACTGCTTGAAATGGCTGACACCAGACACGTGGTACTTCGTGCAGATTGGAGTATGGACAGGAACTATGTATGAAAACCTCACAGAAGTGGTCATGGCGCAGACAAAAGGTGAGAGAATATATGATGTTTAATTTTGGCCGTCAGTTCAATAGTTCTGTCTTGAATTTCTAGAGATACTTTGGTCTAAACCCTTTGTATATAAAGCGAATATTTTTTTACTTTTATGCCCCCGAAGGGAGTCATATAGGAATCGCACTGTCTGTCCGTCCGTATGTCCGGTGAAATCTTGTCCTCGCTTCATCTCATTAACCGCTTGAGGGATTTCATTGAAACTTACCAGGAAATTTTGTCACCAAGCCTAGTTGTGAATATCGTCAGGAGATTCCGCTCGATTTATTTTAGGCAGAGTTATGGACACTTAGTCATTTTATTTTTACTCTAACTTCTATATTAAATTCTTGACCACACTACATCTCCAAAACCGCTTGGAGAATTCCATTGAAACTTCACGGGAATGTTTGTCACCAAGCCTTGTTGTGCATATCATCAGGAGTTTCTGCTCAGATTATTTTTGGCAGAGTTATGGGCACTTAGTCATTTTTTACTCAAACTTCTATATTAAAATTTTGTCCACGCTTCATCTCCAAAACCAGTAGAGGATTTCATTGAAACTTCACAGGAATGTTTGTCACCAAACCTAGCTGTGCATATCGTCAAGAGTTTCTGGTCGGATTATTTTTGGCAGTGTTATGGGTCCTTAGTCATTTTTTACTATAACTCCTATATTAAAATCTTTTCAAGGCTACATCTCCAAAACCGCTATAAGGATTTTATTGAAACCAGAATATTTGTCACCAAGCCTTGTTATATATAAAACATCAGTAGGGGTTGGGAATAAAACAATGTTGTTCGTATTCAAGGCCTGACTCACAGCTTTCTATTTCATTGAATAATTATGTCTTCAACCTTCATATAAGAATCTGAAGCAGAAAAACATTTTTTTACCATTTACCTTCAGTTCATGCTCTATTTTTGTCTGATCTCTTTTCCACAGGCATATTCAGTTATATATTTACACCAGTTTCATTTCAAATCTACATTTCCGGGGCATATGTCAATTTCCAGTTACAGCACTTGTTCCTCTCTAACATTTTGTCCTCCCTTCATCTCCAAAACAACTTGAGGGATTTCATTGAAACTTCACAGGAATGTTTGTCACTAAGGCTAGTTGTGCATATTTTCAGGAGATTCCGCTCGATTTATTTTTGGCAGAGTTATGGGCACTTAGTCATTTTTTTACTCTAACTTCTATATCAAAGTCTTGTCCGCTTGGAGAATTTCATTGAAACTTCACAGGAATGTTTGTCACCAAACCTAGCTGTGCATATCGTCAGGAGTTTCTGCTCGGATTATCTTTGGCAGAGTTATGGGCACTTAGTCATTTTTTTACTCTAACTTCTATATCAAAGTCTTGTCCACACTTCATCTCCAAAACCGCTTGGAGAATTTCATTGAAACTTCACAGGAATGTTTGTCACCAAACCTAGCTGTGCATATCGTCAGGAGTTTCTGCTCGGATTATCTTTGGCAGAGTTATGGGCACTTAGTCATTTTTACTATAACTTCTATATTAAAATCTTCTCAACACTTCTTCTCCAAAACCGCTTGGAGGATTTCATTGAAACTTCACAGGAATGTTTCACCAAGCCTTGTTGTGCATATCATCAGGAGTTTCAGCTCAGATTATATTTGGCAGAGTTATGGACACTAAGATAATTTGAAATTTTATGATAACGGCATTGTTTCATTGCCAATACGAGTAATATAAGTAACTTATGTATATGTCCTAGTTAAGGTAACTCGAATACACTTAATTAGTACTAAATAGAACATTACTATGTAATTTCTTTGCTAAATCTGGCTTTGATAACAAACTATATATTTCTTTTTGGTTCCTTTTCCCAGCAACTGATCACTGCATATATAACGGACGGCGTGTAGAAATAGGGGAACAATTAGTCATTGATTGCGAGGAGTCGTGTTACTGTACCCTGACCGGTAGGTTCCAGTGCGTACCAGTGTGCTCCAGGCAGCAGTCAAGTATGGCACCCTGTTCTTCGTCTGCAGTTGTAGAAAACTGTTGTGACAACATACACCAATGCTCATTCGGTAAAATTTAACATATCATTTTAATCAGTTTTGTATCGTTTTTATAAAATGTATTGATTTTTTTTAGTATACATTAACAGTACTTAGTTATAGCTTGTTATCGGGATTACTTTAACACTTAAAATTCATGTCGAAACCGGTAAAACTTCCAACGTTTAACAAGTAATATTTTTAGCATAATGTTTAGAATGTTTACGACACATTTTATGTTATTTGCTTTCTACATTTCAGACTCTTGTACATACCTTGGAGAGACTGTACAGCACGAGTCTTCATGGGTGATTAACTGTGATGAGAACTGCACGTGTTACGATGGTTCTGTCACGTGCGTGCCACATTGTGCTGACGTCATGATTCCTGACAACTGCACAAACCCCGTACTGACAAAATCACGTGACGGCTGTTGCGATACCTACGACTGTCACGAAGAAGGTATGTTTTGGAGTATTAATGGGAGGAAACTCTGCTGTTTGTGACTGTTCGATTTTTGTAAAGTATATTGATAAACGCCCTTGTTAAACCTCTTTTCAAATGTTAAATTGTGTTTTAGACACATTTCCCTTAAATTACGTATTGCTTATGAGTGTTAAGCAAAAGAAAGTTTCGTTTTCCAATGGAGCTTTCTCAAAACTTTACAATAATCATACTTATTTGACGCGGTCATGAGAAATAATGCGCTTATTCTGTGTAATAAAGATGCGTGTATCTAAATATTAAAGAGTATTAAACAAATAGGCTAGATTCTCAGCCATCACTAGCATGCTGAATTCTTTTCTTTATCTAGAACGTGTGTGCCAATACAAAAACGCATCGTATAAAGTTGACACGTGGTTCCAGAGCACGGACTGTGAGATTTGCAGATGCATGTTGTCTGGGAAGTTGTCCTGCGTTGACCTGAGTAAATGCACTGTTATCGATCCTTCCCAATCAGTCTGAGATTTGTCCTTCACCTTCAAGGGTAGACAGCCATTGCTGTGAGCAAATTATCTGCGGAAAACAAACAGGTAATACGGATCTTTTTATTATATAATAATAAATGATATAATATTATATAAATGCTTAACCGTATTCACCTGTAATCTTTCTTGTAAACAGATATAAAGTTACATAGAAAGCAAGCTCGACACGGAGAAATGCGCATATACCTAGAGGACAGACGTCGTAAGTCAGTATACTTATAAATTATTTCGACTGTTAAGAATAAGTTTTTATAAATAATAGCTTTGTCGAATTATAAAATTTTGCTAAAGCACACTAGTTTACTGAAGCCATTATATTTTTTTATTGGTAGACTCTGCATCAATCAAATACATTCAAAATTCTTATTAAAGATATGTTTATATAGGGCCCAAATGTCTATAAATTTATTACGTTGTTAAACATTACACATAGAAAGGTATTGTAAAATTTAGCTTTCTACTGTAAACAAGCATTTAAATTGAGAATTGAAACACTAAATAATACTGGGTAAAATACATATATTTGCTTTATTCTATTACATGTTAAAAGAAACATTTATGAAAGGTGTAACATTCATCTGATTTTTTTAAGTATTCTCTCTTACTTTGCTATGTATGTTCTATACTGTATGTATTGTGCGAATAACAATTAACTGTAAATGTTCAAATTATGATGAAAAAAACTTCTATTCTTTTCTGTTTATATTTCTTTCACGTTTGTTTGTTTGTGTGTTTGTTTGTCTGTCTGGGTTTTTTTTCAAGAGCCTGTCAGCTAACTCTCTCTCTCTCTCTCTCTCTCTCTCTCTCTCTCTCTCTCTCTCTCTCTGTCTCTCTCTCTCTCTCTCTCTTATCAAATTTGTATTTGTTTTTAATTATTTTGTTTGTTTTAGGTGACACAGACTTGCTGAGCCTATTCACTGTCACAAAATATTCCATGAATTCCGTTCTGGTTCGCTTCCGGTTTACATCGACGAATGACGAACTCGGCGCCATTCGGATGACTTTGTTCTATTCGACCGAATTAATCCAAAGAAACCTCAGTGGCTGGAAGTCAAACTTCACTTTTAACTTCAAAGACATCATCGACGCCTCTAACAAAACTCTTGAATTTAGAGATTTCGGGAAACATTTTGTGTTGTATAAAATCAAAGAAAATTATATAGTGGTGGTTCCTAGATTGACTTCTAACAAATTTTATTATATGAGGCTGAAAGTAGAATTTGATGAAAACATAAAAGTAATTCATGAGTATACATCGGCAACAATGGTGGTACGACTTCCAGGTTAGTATACAACAGTTTGTCTTGTATATTATCAATTAGTTAAAATATCCCAGATATATCAACTGTCTCTTGTAAACAAAATTTAGAATCGTTCCCAAAGTTTTCTTGATATTCATGTTTGAAAAATGGTTCAGTTATATAACTTAGTATATGAGTAAGACTTTTTTGTAGTAAAGAAGAAAATAAATGTGGAAATCGCCTGTAACGAGCTTTTTCGTCATAGGTTCATATTCCCTATAAACCTTAAGCATTTAAGCTACGTTTTTTTCAGTCTGAAAAAGAATTTCGTATCCTTTTTATATCAACAGATGTTTCAAAATTTCATTCTACAAATACATGCCAAAATCATACTAAAATAATTTATGTTCGTTATGCATAACAATTTAACAGATTACTTTAGATATATTTTCATAATATGTGCTTGTCGTGATATAAAAACTACTTGTAGCGTCGGCATTTTCAAACATAATTTTTTTCTTTTTTTCAGGATTTAAGAGCGATGAGGCTAACAATCTTATTTTAAGGCAGGACCAAGTGTCTTTCACAGTGGTAAACATATCTTCCAACAGTGCCTTCCTTTCTTGGACCATTCCAGAACCCCTCCTTATCAACATATCATCTTTTGTTGTCAAGTATAAACCCTTCAGATCCAGCGAATGGCTGTTTTCTGAAAGACTGATATTTTCTGACAGACATTTTCTTTTGAACTGTTTGTATCCAACCAGCTGGTACGAGGCGCAGCTCATTGCGCACCCTGGTGGTCGTAGCCTAGCAACAACGTTCTTTAATACGTCTGCTATCAAAGGTAGTTTTATTTGTTTATTACAGGTTATAAAGACGTTATCACTCTTAAAATGTCGATAGACTTCTAACATAGACAAAGATTAGACATTTGATATCTTTGATTGATAAATCTAAGTGTCTTCCTAGCATACATATCTGAAAACAGAAGAGAACGCTTACAAAATGCAACTTTTCTATTCTTATATCATACAGATACATACAACAGGATATGACATAGAAATCAGCCGAATTTTATATGAATATAATCATTTACAGATATATAGTCTAAAGAAAACATCGGCGAAAACTAGCCGCAAATGTTGGTTTACGGGTATTGAATTAAAATAGAAAATATAGATAAGAATGGGGACAGGTTATTTTCCTATATATGAAATTACCAGATTTGCTAAACAATATATTTCCCCTTTTTAGAAATTTCCAGTTCTCAGTTAACCCTCAATATTAGAAATATCTCTATTCGGACGTCTTCTGCTATTATCACGTGGGAACGACTTCCGGAAAGTCTTGCAACAGACGTTAATCATGTGGAGGTTCTTTGGACACGTGGAAACGACTATGACACGCTGCTGATTGCTTGTGTGAATGTCCATGAGGACTTTTATAAAATACAGGACTTAGTTTCCGGCAAAATTTACTCAGTTTGGTTAGGGGTCAGCCGAAAGGATGGAACCACTTCATTTACAAGCAGAATGCATTTTGTACCGTTACAGAAATACGGTATGTTACTTTTTACGGTAGATTTTTAATGCTTATCATTCAGTGGCGTAAAGTTACTATTCTTCACATAATACTATTCTAATCAATACGAATTTTTTTTTAAAAATCAGATTTCAACTATTTGCACTATTCTTGAACAGTACTTAACTTGTGAGAAAAAAGTACTTTTTAACTTGGTAACATAAGGGACAAAATGATTGCTCGAGATTTCTGGTGAAATGGAAAAAAATCGCTTAGGATCAATAAAAGCTGAAAAGTTATAAACAAGTAATCTGGCCAGAAACTGCAAAAAAAGATGGTATGTTAATACGAGTATCATTGATTAGTCCTTCATTAAAAATCTGTTTATAAGAGGTTTCCTTAAATAAATGTCGTAAACTAGGATTTTCTTGCTGAATAAAGATTATCAACTAAATATTTATCAATTGAGATTTTATGCATTTTCTTTCGCCTCGAAGACATACAACTCGTATAGAAGTATACAGATAAGTGTTCTACTTGTGATATTGTAGGATTTATGTGTTATATACGAGAAACTCGCACAGTAACAAAAGCATTTATTCAATGACAGTTGTTTTTATTCAGGTCTGGCTTTCTGCTCTTAAATTACAGAAACATCTCAATCCAGAGACGAGCACAGTATTGTTTTCGCTGTGACCGGCACGTGTTTGTCGCTTGTTGCCATGTCAGTTGCTATAGTGATAGTTGTATATCTTCTAAGATACAAACGGAAGAGCTTCAGTATCAAGAACACACGTCATTTGAAAACAGGATATTTCAGGTAAAAGTAACAGTCAAATTAGTCCGTGGGTTTTCATTCTATGGGCGCCGTACACTTTGACTTCTGTCGACCTGGGAATGGTCGTTAACTAAGTTGCAACAACTGTGTGAGCCGACCTCTTTGCATTTGTTTCATGTTATACAATTTTCTCTGTATTTCAACTGTATTTGTGGCAACAAATCATGGGTGAACGCAATACTTCTATCAGCGGTTGACCACGTGACCTATGTCCATCATCACCTTTAATGCTGAATAAAGTTTCATGCATTTTTAAGACCACTGCTGTGGGCGGGCTTGGTTTTGTCTTTGAAATAGCTATCACAACTTAATGTCGTATTTTCGTGATTATGTCATTGAAAGAACAGTATATTTTTAAAACCAAACATATCTCATAAATCAGCAATTGGATATCTGGTGAAGTGGTAGTTATAATACATGTATATGTTCAATAAGAAAATAGTTCCGAAGCTGCTGTGTTTTCCCCTGGTAGGCAAAATAGATTGAACTTTAAGTAATTCCCTTAAATGAAAGAATAAATAGAATGAAAGTCTGTGTAGCGTGGTAGAAGAAAGTATTTCTTTCCTTCTTCTCGGAATTGATCGGATCTGCCATTTACTTAGGTGATAAATTCTTTCGTTCAGTCACACAAATTACCATCCACGCTTTTAAGCTATCATTGTTTATTTAATGAGGCTTGATGGTAAGTCTATAACTGTATGTCAGACTTTAGTTTAGTTAACATTATACTAGTTTATATTTTGTCGAACACGTTTCTGTTACTACGCCACATATTGGGGAGATTTACTATACATGCTTTAGTGTTAGCTGTCAACTTTTCTCCTCTCAAGCTATCATTACTTTTTTCAATTTCTGATAAACGAGAGCGAAAAAAATCACGAAAATAATCATCAAAAGTTTTGAGATATTAAAATGATCATTTATTTCCTATATATTATAGTGTTTACTGTGTGATTTTGTGTTTATGCTTGATTTTAATCTATTTCAATCAGCCATTTCCACAATATCTTTGTATATCACTCTACAAAAAGTTATTTCATTGTGCCAATTTTAATCAGAATTGATAGAAACTTGATTTATGATAGAGATATATCAGCTGTCAAGAGATTGTGTTAATTACACTCATCTGTTATAATTCCTATCTGCGTCTTTGTAGAATTTATTTTATTGGCCTAATTTTCCGATAAGACTTTAATCAGTTGAAATTTGGCCTTTTGAAAGGTTTTTATCATGTTTACGTATACTGTGTCTTACAAAGCTATCAATTGATATCTACAGCGAGGAAAAACAATTATACATGAGCATGGCGGTGGATTCACCGCTGGGGATCACAGGCTCGACTTTAGGCAACCGACTTTGGCCATGATGTCCCTTTATTCTGGCTTAGTTACATGTCCAAAACCCAGGATTTTATTGCTGTTACTTGTCCTTACAGTCAGTCAAAAAGTAATATATTTGAAATGAAGTGGCTTAGCACAATTATATGTTGTCTATTTTTGGTTGTCTTTATTCTGCTAAATTGTTAGAATTAAATGTTCTTGTGATATATTTCAGATTTACAGCAATAAAGATGAAGTTATTTGAACGGAAGCCGGCTTTGTGACAGGACGGGGATTTCATTATTTTTACTTTTCCATGAATGAGCACTTAAATTTTCCTCTCACAGATTCATTTAAGACAACAAAGCAAGTTTTGGTCTAAGAATTGTGAATAGTGTTGATAAGAGAAACTTAAAGAAAATTTTCCTAACCGCTTTGGAAAAGATGTAGTGTCGTTATAACATTAAATGTAGCTATGCGCTCCGAGATGAAGTAACGCTGGAGAAAAACGGTTATTGAAATTACTGGAGATATAAATTTATCATTAGTGTTACTTGCATAATGTGCCCATATATATATAAATATGAGATGTTATGTCATGGCCAGGAAACTTTTGATTAGCACTTACAATGTTTTTTGTGTAAATGTCAGCAGAGGCTATTTGAGGTCTGCATTATAGGATAGAACATTAAAGGAAATTTTAAGGGTAATTACAAATAACAATTACACAAAAGTGACAGATTTGAATGAAGAGAGGCACTTAAAATCATTCAAAATAAGTGCGAAACATGACTGGACAGATTAAGCGTATGTATCAGGAAAATGAATTAGTGTTTGCACTTTGTATATTGCACTTTGGTACATTTAACTATATGTAACAGAAACAGTTCGCGAGATAAACATGACACAGTACACAGGCAAGTTGTATATGACGTCGAATTATATATAAACCGAACAAAAAGTGTATATAACACGAAAAAATGCTAAAGGCGCTTATGACAGAATTTTTTAGTTATGGCGTATCAGCCCCTACGTTGTCCAAAGAAGTGTTTGAACTCTGGAATAAAAAAAAATCATCATTACACAAGTGTAGAAAAAAATGTAATTTATGGAAATAGTAGAGACCCTTTAATAGGCAGGCTAATTTTAGGCTTTCAATCATTTTGACAGCCCGTATTATCCGTTTAAAAACTATTACCTTAATGTTATTATCAGTACTGAAGCGTTAATTGATTTAATATATGTTATTATATAGTTAATTAAAAGCTAGAATTGTGTGTCACTCAAGTCGTATTTCTCCTGAAGTATTTAATTGATTGAATAATAATAAAAGGAAGTCCGTATAGATTACGTTTAATTTTAGACTGTATACATTTTCTGTATTAAATACATTAAAATTTAAATCGGCACATTTTCATCTGAGTGAAAGATCTAATTTATAGTATAGTCTATTTTTATGCGTTGATGAAAAGTTTTCAGAAAGAGTTCATGCAGGCTAGGTGTAATGAAGGGTTTCATTTTAATGTCATAGGGAAAAATATCAAACATAAATTTCCTAAAAACTATATTTTTTACAGCAAAGTTAAGGCTTTTATTCCACTTTTAAGACCAACGCGTCACAAAAAATTCTAAGCGTGCACAGCTAATGGAATTCGGTCTTTGCATGCCGAAATGTTTTTCATCGTCCAAAAATAATGTGCATACCTTAGTCAGAAAATCTACATTTCTTGATTTCAAAATCGCGCATAGAATATCACGTCTTTTCTCTAAAGCCAAGAAAGGAGTCCTTACCAACGGAAGCAGTTAATAATTGCGGTCCATTTCTCAATTATCCGTTGAAATCAGCTGTACTTTGTAAACACGGGTTTTAGTGATTTAATACCTATTACGGGAAAAATAAAACGTCAGTTTACGAAGGTTGCTATACTTAAAATTACTGATATTTACTCAGAGAATTACAATGCCAATAATGCAATAATGGAAGAATAAATATCTATGTTTAAGTAAGCAAGAGCAAATTAAACCCTGAATTTTTCAAATACTATTGTGTTGTCATAAGTTCTTTTAGGCTTTCTCTACATTTACAATTTAATTACATCCAAATTGTTGAAAATTTCAATGGCAATTTGTGACAAATACACCCAAAATTTCAGATCATATTGGAAATTTTTTGAAAGGGTCGACTGCTTAATCAAATTTCAATCATTCCGACCTTCGATTGTTGTAACTAGATACAATAAAGATATTTTAAGGGAGACTTAAGCGATAGTTTGGAACGTTTAAATAATAAAGTTGATAAGAAAATATATGCTCAGTGTTAAAGTGTTTTTCGCCGCGTGTAGTTGTTGAATATTTAAGTTTCAAGAATACTTGATATTTAATATATGATAGGTCGCTTGATTAACAGTTTTCCATTTCATTGGGTCAGAAATTTGTTTGTTTTACGTATTTGACGATCAAAATTGAATGTTATATACAGTGACAACACAGTGCGTTGATGTTTTCTAAAGTTACTGGAGTATGAATGAATTGTAGATTAAACTCGGCGACTGTTTGTCAAACAATCACAGGTGAATTAGAATAAATTTATTTCAACAAAGCAGACAATAGCGAGTTTCAGAATGGAGAGAGGTTTAAGCCGTGAGACTCTGAAAGCGCATAACGCAACAGGAACAAGTGGAGACCAAAAACAAGATACGGTTTCCCATAGATCGCTTGGGCATCGTGACAGGACCGGAACTATGCAAAGTGAGAGCTCAACCGGAACCGGAAGGCTCAAATTACAGAGACTTAGACATAAGATAAAACTGTTCGGTGGCTCGTTCTCGAAGAGTGGTTCAGAAACACAAATACAGAAACAGTATGAAAATACCTATCGTTTGGAACCTGACGAAAAATCACGCTTTTCGCCGAAGAAAGCCGAAGATACTATTCGACAAGTACTGGAAACTTATTTGAAAGGGAAAACTTACGATCCGAAAAGGTTTCCAAATCTGTGTAAAAGTCTGGCAGAGATGATTAAAGAGCGAATAAAGTCGACAGACTGTCAACGTTACAAACTTGTCGCACACGTGATGATAATGGAGAACAAGGGACAAAGCATGCGTCACGTGAGCAGGTGTCTGTGGAGTAAAGAATTTGACAATTACGCTACTGCAACGTATGAAACGAGAGAATTCATTGCCGTAGGCAGCGTTTTTGCCGCATATTACGACTAGCATATAAGGGAACTTTTAGGAAGTATTTTGTCTCAATAAGTGCTGAGGGAAAATACTGAATACCAAGTATTCATACTGAAACATGTTACCTATTCACAATCTGAATACCGTTTTGGATTTTAGTATATGTTTAAACATGTGAAATTAAGTGAAACTTGCGAGAAGTCTATCATAGTTGTTAAATATTGTACTTGCGTCGTGCATTATTTCTTAAATAAAAATGTTCTACAAATTACATGTAGATTGTTCTGTTTTTCTAATATGTTCATGCTAATACTAAAGAAACAAAATGCAGTCTTAGCTTTCAGTGATATGTTACATGATATGGTTCATGTGATATCTTCACGTTGCATTCTATATTACAGCATGTCAAAAAGATTAACTGCATAGATCATGAACGGATTTGCTTATCAGCCACTTGAATGTTTTACACCGCCCGTACGTGCTATGTGTATCATGCTTGGAAATATTCATTGGAATATTGACACTTGAATATTGTCGTAAAATGGATATGAAGTAGTTTATCATTTAAAATGTCTAGTTTATACGTTACAAAACATGTTTTGAGAACATAAGAGGGTGGGCAAACGCATAATTTCCATCCATAAAGTAAGGGCTCTTAATCTTATTTTTGATAAATCCCATTTGCCATGCTATAAGCGCTTTTTTGAAAGCCAGCTAGTGACAAGATGATATAAATCTCTTATAGTTCACTGCTGAGTTCTCTAATATTTTCTTCTAAGACTTCACGTGACCACTTGTTTTAATTTTTTTTTCAAGAGTGTCAGAGGACGGGGCCTAAATTTGTTTCTCTTACAATTTTTCATTCTGCTTTGGCAAAACTAACTTTACTTATACAAATAAGAATAACGTTTTGAAGACAATCTTTCCATAACGTTGAAGCAATATTTATTATCTGTAACCTATAGCAACGTGATATCATCATTTATGTACATGTATTTATGCGAGTTTTCGCGCAATTTGTTACTTATTTACAGTATCCGTAAATAAATCTGCTAACTTTATTTATACAAATAAGAATAACGTTTTGAAGACAATCTTTCCATAACGTTGAAGCAATATTTATTATCTGTAACCTATAGCAACGTGATATCATCATTTATGTACATGTATTTATGCGAGTTTTCGCGCAATTTGTTACTTATTTACAGTATCCGTAAATAAATCTGCTAAACTTATAAACAATCCTTGGAAGCAGAAGTTCTATAAAAGCAGACAACGAAAATCTGAAGTTATGCTTTTAAACTTCGATACATTTATTTTTTTGTGAAAAAGCGAACTTAAGATTGTAATGCATGATACATAATATACAGTATGAATTGCTCTTTTAACAGTAATAGTCCACACCACTCTATTTATTTTAATTGGACATGTGATACTTTAGTAAAAATAACGAATTTTACGTGAAAGAATCAATTGTTTCTTTTCTTACTGTTTCAGCTATAATTCTTTTAAACGTTACATGAAAGGGGTTAAAAAATCGTATTCGGATAATAGTGCATTTTTTGTAATCTTGAATTTCTAAAATTACTTATACAGACTGAATCTCTCAATTTCCTATAACTTAATGGGTAACATGTAGTTCAATTCTTTGATATATGATCATGATATACCCTTCAGGCATTGAAATACATTAATCATTATTATATCGAAACCAGTATAAGTAGTTGCCCGTTTGTTTGAATAATGTCTTTGTAGTCATAGTGGCCACAGAATTATGATCCTCTCAAATTACAAAATAACGCTATCATACGATTTCTGTTATAGATATTGTTTGTATTGGGATAGAAGGGTTTTTGTATCTTTTCTTTACGTCTGATTACTTTTGATATTAAAAACTTCATACCTCCAACAAGTGGAAGAATTGAAAATAGTCATCCTAAAAGCTTGTATTTTAATAACAATCTTCAAATCAAGGAAGATTTTTACCTCCCAAACGCAATGAAGAATAAAGTTTGTCTTCATTATTAAAGCAGTTTAACCTCCCCAAATGCCATGAGGAAGAAAATTGTATTTTTATTAAAATCAAGGCAATTAAAAACTCCCTAGATGCAACGAGGAATAAAGCTTGTCTCCATTATTACAGCAGTTTTTTAACTTCCGTAGACGATATGACGAATAAAGCTTGTTTTGATTATATAACAACAGTTTTTAACCTCTCCCAAAGGATGTGACAAATAAAGCTTGTTTTCATTATTACAGCAATTTTAACATCCCCAAAAGATATGACGAATAAAGCTTGTCTTCATAATTACAGCAGTTTTTTAATCTCCCTAGACGATATGACGAATAAAGCTTGTCTTCATTATTACAGCAGATTTTAACCTCCCTAGACGATAAGACGAATAAAGCTTGTCTTCATTATTACAGCAATTTTTAACATCCCAAAACAATATGACCAATAAAGCTTGTCTTCATTATTACAGAGTTTTTAACCTCACCAGACGATATGACCAATAAAGCTTGTCTTCATTATTAAATAGTTTTTAACCTCACCAGACGATATGACCAATAAAGCTTGTCTTAATTATTAGATCAGTTTTTATCCTCCCAAGACGATATGACGAATAAAGCTTGTCTTAATTATTACAGCAGTTTTTAACATCCCTAAACGATATGACGAATAAAGCTTGTCTTAATTATTACAGCAGTTTTTAACCTCCCTACACGATATGATGAACAAAACTTATCTTCATTATTACAGCAGTTTTGAACCTCCCCAAACGATATGACGAATAAAGCTTGTCTTCATTTTTACAAAAGTTTTAAACCTCCCGAGACGATATCACGAACAAAGCTTGCTTTCATTATTACAGCAGTTTTTAACCTCCCCAAACGATATGACGAATAAAGCTTGTCTTCATTATTACAGCAGTTTTTAACCTCCCCCAGACGATATGACGAATAATGCTTGTCTTCATTATTACAGAACATTTTATCCACCCACCAGACGATATGACGAATAAAGCTTGTCTTCATTATTACAGCGGTTTTCAACCTCCCCATACGATATGAGCAATAAAGCTTATCTTACAGCAGTTTTTAACCTCTTCAAACGATATGAAGAATAAAGCTTGTCTTCATTGTTATAGCAGTTTTTAACTTCCCCAATACGATATGACGAATAAAGCTTGTCTTCCTTATAACAGCAGTTTTTAACCTCCCCAAACGATATGAGAAATAAAGCTTATTTTCATTATATCAACAGTTTTTTACCTCCCTAGACGATATGATGAATAAAGAATGTCTTCATTAAAAGAGCAGTTTTAACCTCCCCCAAACGATATGAGGAATAAAGCTTGTCTTCATTATTACATCAATTTTTAACCTTCCACCAGATGATATGACGAATAAAGCTTGTCTTCATTATTAAAGCAGTATTTAACCTTTCAAGACGATATGACGAATAAAAATTGTCCTAATTGTTACAGCAGTTTTTTAACCTTCCCAAACGATATGAAGAATAAAGCTTGTCTTCATTCTTAAAGCAGCTTTATATCTCCCTAAAAGAGATGACGAATTAAGCTTGTCTTAATTATTACTGCAGTTTTTAACCTCCCCAAACGATATGAAGAATAAAGCTTGTCTTCATTTTTTAAAGCAGCTTTATATCTCCCTAAAAGATACGACGAATAAAGCTTGTCTTAATTATTACTGCAGTTTTTAACCTCCCCTAACGATATGACGAATAAAGCTTGTCTTCATTATTAAAAAAGCTTTTAACCTCCCCAAAACATATGACGAATTAAGCTTGTCTTCATTATTAAAGCAGTTTTAAACCTCCCCAGACGATATGAAGAATAAAGTTTGTCTTCATTATTACAGCAGTTTTTAACCTCCCCAGACGATGTAAGAAATAAAGCTTGACTTCATAATTACAACAGTTTTTAACCTCCCTAGACGATATGACCAAAAAAGCTTGTCTTCATTGTTAAAGAAGATACTAACATCCATAAACATTATGGCCAATAAAGCTTGTCTTTATTATTAAAGCAGTTTTAAGCCTCCCAAGACGATATGACGAATAAAGCTTGTCTTCATTATTACAGCAATTTTTGACCTCCCAAGGCGATATGACCAATAGAGTTTGTATTCATTATTAAAGCAGATTTTAACCTTCCTAGACATTATGACCAATAAAGCTTGTCTTCATTATAAAAGCAGGTTTACATCCCTAGACGATATGACAAATAAAGTTTGTTTTCATTATTACAGCAGTTTTTAAATAAAGACGAATAAAGCTTGTCTTCATTATTACAGAGTTTTTAACATCACCAGACGATATGACCAATAAAGCTTGTCTTCATTATTACAGCAGTTTTTCACCTCCCAAGACGATATGACAAAATAAAACTTGTCTTCATTATTACAGCATTTTCTACATACTCAAATGATATGACGAATAAAGCTTGTCTTCATTCTTACAGCAGTTTTTAATCTCCCCGAACGATATGACGAATAAAGCTTGTCATCATTTTTAAAGCAGTTTTTAACTTCCCCAGACGATATGACAAATAAAACTTGTCTTCATTATTTCAGCATTTTCTACATACCCAAATGATATGACGAATAACGCTTGTCTTCATTATAACAGCAGTTTTTAATCTCCCCGAACGATATGACGAATAAAGCTTGTCATCATTTTTAAAGCAGTTTTTAACCTCCCCAGACGATATGACGAATAAAACTTGTCTTCATTATTTCAGCATTTTCTACATACCCAAATGATATGACGAATAACGCTTGTCTTCATTATTACAGCAGTTTTTAACCTCACCAGACTATATGACAAATAAAGCTTGTCTTCATTATTACAGAAGTTTAAGCCTCCCCAGACGATATGAGGAATAAAACTTGACTTCATTGTTACAGCAGTTTTTAACCTCCACTTCATTATTACATATTTTAAACTTCCCCAGATGCTGTGAGGAATAAAGCTTGCCTTTATATCACATTCTTCATATCAAAGCAGACTTTAACCTCCCAAGATGCTATGATGAATAAAGTTTGTCTTTATATCACAGTTTTATGTCAGTGTTGATTGAAACTTTCCCGGACTTTTTAGGAATAAAGCAAGTCTTTTTACACAGTCTGCATTATTAAGGCAGTTTTTAACCACCTCAGACGCAGTATGGAATAAAGTTTTTCTTTAGATCACAATCTTAATTATTTAGGCAGTTTTTTATCTCCTCAAGATAAATGTTGAAAAAGTGCACGTGACGGTTCAATTTTTTGTGCTTTAAAGTGATACGAAATGTCTAAAAATCTTGTTTGTCAAATCTTTGTGTAATTATGCGGATTTATTTTTTTCTCAAATGTGCACGTATGTTAATTCTCTGCCTACTATACTATTGATAAGATGATGAAATAACAGGGGCAGACAATACGTATATAATAAGAAGAAGATACGTCGATACATTTTAACAATTTCGATAATTATACGTCAATATCTTACTAAACTCGCCTGATGCAAGGAAAAGTCGGCCAATATGGTAATGCTGCTTTCTGACTGGTCAGTTTGCTCGCTCCATGGGAATTCTAAAATGGACGAATCTCAGTGGCTCACAAAGTCGCCTAATATCGAAAATGAAATCAAAAGTTTCGAGCCGCAGTTTTTAGGACAAAAAAGTTAAATCGTCGAAAAATTTCTTTTAACGTAACACACATTCACATTCTACACAATGTCAGACACGTGTGTGTATGATGACAGAGGTTTGCATGGCATTTGGTACCCAACAACAGAAGATTCTTTTTAAATAGACAATATACCGTAAGTGGCAACATATTAAAAGAAACAAGAATCAAAAAGTAATTGTTTAACAATAAATATCTTTTTAAAAATGTACGGAGTTGATGGGGATTAAAGTATTTGCGGGAGAATGTGATTGTATTGGACAGATATCTATAAACGTTCGGTTCAAACAGGTTTCAATGTTCATCTACGAAAAGTGTTTTGATAAAATATCGATGTAACTATCAAAGAATTTGTAATTCAGTTAAGATACCTTATCAAAATTTTGTGAATATGACACATATATTTCAGCTATTTATCATCTCAACAAACAATGGTGCGTAATTTATTTGACTAAGTATAGGAAATATCTACCAAATATTCATTCGGCATTGTCTTAAGTCATCATCCCTATGAGGTCAAAAGTGAGGTTAGACAGCTACGCCGAATAAAGTACTTACTAAGTGTTTTTGTATTGGCCTGGTTATGTCTCCTCTGTCCCTTTGGACTCAGGCAAATACTGCTGACCTCAGACAAATAACATGGCCAACATATAATCAATTAATGAATAACATTACAACTAGTAAACTTCTCTCTGGAGTTAATTCCCCTTGTTCCTCTTTAGTTGTGTAGGCGAAATGTTCTGGATCAATTCGTTGAGAAAATTGTGTGATGTTAACAAATAAATTAAATACTTCACCAAATAAAGGAATGAATGAAAAAGGAAATTACAATGCCGCTTTTATTGCCCGAAAATTTATTTCACCGTTGCGATTTAAAAAAAATGTTTAATATCCTATATTAATGCTTGAAACATGAGAAAATGTGCACAGACAGTTTAATACCTCTTTGATTCTGTAATACAAGTTGACAGAGACCATTGAATTTGTCATTTGATTACATCTGCACGAATGTTGTCCAGACCGACGCATCAAAATCTGAAATCAATGCATGATAATCACGTGGTTAGGACAAAAATGTGTAACGTGGTTTCTGTTGATGCTAAATGTATACAGTAAAACAACAATCGCAGGCGTTTTTCAAACTGTCTTTTCTATCGCAAATCAAAATCGAGTATTTAAAGCTACGCCTGTTTTTACTCTGATTAATTACTGATATTAAAAATATTTTGCAAGCATAGGTAAACAAAGGTTATAACAACTTTATCTACATGGTATGTAGGTTTCTTGAAGAGCGCAATAACAGGCAAAATCCAACGATTAAAAAATCAGATTTTAGAGCTAATATTTCTTTAAATTCCTTTTTTTTCTTTCTTACTGTTTTAAGTTTTAATTGTATTCTCCTTAAAAGATTTATCACTTAATTAGCGAGCATACGAAGGAACAAATTAATCAATTAATTAATTAAGTGCATACCATGATCATCATTCTGTTAATGGTAATATTCTATTTATTGATTTCATTTAACTCTCTCCACAATTAAAGTCAATCATTTCAAGCCACTCTTGCGTCCGTGTTGACGCCTGATTTAAATGATTTTTTTTTTTAAAAAGACTTTCGACACGAACCTTTGTAAACCATCCAGCCAAATAACAAAACAAACGAAATACAAAATAAAAAAAACAAGATCGACAGGAACATTTGCCTCCCATACAATACAGCAAAATAATAAAAAAAAAGTTCAGGTATTTCTCTTCAATCGACAGTCTTTCTGCGCTTGAAACGCTTAGCAAGATACATTTAACATGATATTTTATGTAGAAGAGTACTACATGTTTCTCCTAATATCAGACCTATCAACAACCTAACAGAGACGTGGTAGACCATTTGCTTTCAGAAGAACAAAGGTTTGCGAGTCTTAATCCAGCTTTGACTAAAGTGACTCTTTGGTGTTAAATAATAGCAAATATACTAATTAAAGCACCGAATATACTGATGAGGGACATGAGCCAACAGTCTATAGTATTTCAAAGCCAAATCAAACATCGAATGCAAGTCCATTCTAACATAATGCATCAATGCGCATATCGGCGATTTCCACATTTCCACGGTTGGGACCGTGATCACGAAGTTGGACAGAAAGTGAAACAAAAAATTCATACAAATGTATAAACATATTTTATGATTTTTCAATCATTTTCATTTTGTCTTTCAATTTTGATGTGTCTTTTTAAACTAGAAACAAAACTCCTTTCTACAAACAATCCTTCATATGTAAGAGCTGACTGCCGTCTGCTCTACGATGTTTATTCGTCATTTTTGTCACATGTATAAAACAGCAGGATTTGTGCTCCTGTTTTTTAAAGAACGATTTTTTCCTAAAAATAAATACGATTAGGTTCTTCAGAAATGTTTAATAAACTAGTATATAAATATAAAGTTGCGATTTTAACATGAATACATAAAAAACTATGGCGAAATAATTGACGTTACGTTTATACGTCTTTTATTGACGTCAACAATAAAATGACGTAATAACGTCAAAGTCGACGTTCAGTTAGCTAGCAACGAGTTTATGTGAGGTGGGCGAGACACTTATCTAAATTTCTAAAGCAAGAAAAGTATGACAGATAAAAGAGATACCTGGTATAAGCCAAACCTGCTCTACAACATTCACTACAGTAAGTTCTTCCTCTTTTACTTTTCTTCTTACGCACTGTAAGAGCTAAATGTAAAGAAAATGGTTCGTTAACTGTAACTTTGTTTGAAATAAGTGATTTTCAAAACAAAATATTGTCAATAAAGTGTAACCCAGGTCTATGAACTATACTGGAAGGGTAAATATGTGATTACTAAAATCAGAGTGTGATTTTTTTTATTTTTTTTATTTTTTTTTTTTTTAATATGATAAACCTCCATATGCTATAGGTATATCACTGACCTTTTTCTGTATTAAACCCAATCCATAGAAAAAATGTTCGTCATTTTTGTCACATGTATGAAACAGCAGCTTTGAAAAATATCACAGTTATTTCTTTTTCTTTTGAAAACTGCGCAATATCTAACGAAAAAACAGAACATTTATATAGATTATAATCTAATTTGAAGGGATAAAAATTGAAAATAAAAACAACAGCATTTCTGTTTATCGCAGGGCCACAACATCAAATTGAAGCAACCACGCTATCTAAGCCACCAAAACAAGTTCAGCTTTCAAAGCAAGTTCAACCGTCAAAACAAGTCACGCGGCCAAAGCAAGCCTATCCCTGGGGACAAACCAAAACCCCGAAGTTGGTCGTTGTCACCAAAGAATTCAACCCTAGTTTTTGCACTTGCGGTCAACATGGATGTATTCCGCATTACAGAATGGAGAAAGAAGTAATATGGTCGAAGAATGAAGATAAAAATTCAAGCTACAAAGATATCGATAAAAAGGTGGGATTAAAATGTTCAAGGTTGCCTCAAGCAGCTAGTCCTGACACGAGAGATGGAGAAATGTATGGCCGGACACACAGAGCTCCCATCACGACAGATACAGCCAGAGAAGTGGAATACTTTATACATGACTTTTCTTCTTGGCTACTTGATGCAGTCTTATATGAATCTACCAGAAAACCTGGAGATATTGCTACATACGAATACTTCAAAAAGCTTGACGACCCCATAACACACGGATCTTCATATGCTTCTCCGGTGAAGCCGTTAGATGCCTTTCTACGTGAAACTTCTAAGAATGTTGTTGATGCCACTTCAAGCGGTGTTATACCTGACAAATCTCTTAGAAAGCTTGGTGATACCATTTCACACGAACTTCCAAAGACAGTCTGTGATGCTGCTACTCATAAATCTCACAAGAAATTTGGCAATGCCCTTGCAAACGAATCTTCTCAGATGATTTCAAATGTCGCTACAAAGGAATCTTCCACACACAAGTCAGCTGAAAGACATGCAGAGGTTATTGAACATGAATCCATAAAATCCTTACATCATGCTACCATGCAGGTAGCATGTAGCTTGTTCGATTCCGCTACATGTAAAGATTCTTCTACACACGAATCTTCATCTAATCATATTCATTCAATTGAATCTTCTGAATCATGGGCCAATGCCGTTTCAAAGAAAACATCTACGGTGTCAGTCAAAGCCGTCGATCCCGATACAGACCTGGTTGACAACATAAAATTTGAATCTCCGAACAGTTTAGATGCTGACTATGATGTGTTTGGTTCCTCCTTTGGCATAATGAGAGTATTCTGTGACAGTGAACTCCACACAAGGTGGGTTTCTTCTCGTTTGAAGTAAATCAATCAATCAATCATAGATCGATCTATCTATCGATTGGCCAGTCCGTCTGTTGTCCGCCCGTTAGTCAAACTCTCAATTAATCTATCACTCAAATAATTTTTGTTTATTTACTTCCGTTATTTTCAACTTGATAGTAATCAATAAGTCAAATAAATGGTGTGTAAAATAGCAGCATGGTTTGAAAAGCAACTCATGATCCTTATTGGAGGCGTGGCCCCCAATGGTATTATTCGGCAGTCTGTTCTTCTTTGTCATTTTACACACTTTTCCTATTCATCAGCCAAAAAAGTAAGAAGTAGATTTTTCCACTATAAAAAAATAAACAGATTTCTAATAAACTGAATTATACTGCTTCCTGGTACAATGCTTAAACTTTCTTTATCAGAGAGGGAAAATGACTATTCCTGGAATAGTTTTAAACATTACTGCGCTTACACTGCTGCATTATACTGGTATGATAAGGGAAGCTACTTGGTATTGAGTTTGAAGCAATTTCAAAGCAGAGTTACTTCCTCTGTCATATTAGCAACCATGAAGTTTATTTGCCGAGTACAATCCCTCAATGAATGCAGAAGATATATTCCCCGATAAAATCTGGACATTTCATCATCTCTAGTGAACTTGACCTTATATATATGGACAAGGATTATGCCTGTAACCCTCAGTCTCATGATAGTGAACATTTATGTTAGAATCCCTCAATTCGTGATGACTAAATGGTCCATACACACATTCTTATATTTTTATCTGACCTTTGACCTCTATGTATGACCATACTTTGGCCATAGGTACCTGAATTTTGCGTACAACACACTGCCTTACAATGGTCAATATTTATGCCAAGTTATATTAAAATCTCTCAATACATGTAGAAGGTTTGCTCCGGACAAGCGTTTCCCACTGACCTCTAGGTGTGATCTTGACCTATGACCTAGAGACCTGGTTCATGCGCGCAACACTACATTACATGATGATGAACTTTTGTTTCAAGTAATACTAAAATCCCTCCATGCAAGTAGAGATATTCTCCGTACAAAATCTGGATATTTCGTCATCTCTAGTGACCTTGACCTTGCATTTATGGACTAGGATTATGCGTGTAACCCTCAGTCTCATAATGGCGAACATTTGTGATAGAATCCCTCAATTCATGATGACTAAATTGTCCATACTCACATTTTCATATTTTATCTGACTTTTGACCTCTGTGTGTGACCTTGACCTTGACCTTGGCCACAGGGACTTGAATTTTGCACGCAACACTCCGCCTCACAATGGTGAACATTTATGCCAAGTTATATTAAAATCACTCAATGCATGTAGAGGTTTTGCTCCGGACAAGCGTTTTTTCTAACTTCAAAGTGCAACCTTTGACTTGGGGACCTGTTTCATGCGCGCGACACTACCCCCATGATGGTGAACATTTGTACCGAGTACCAGTGAAATCCATCCATGAACGTTGAAGATATGCTCCGGACAAAACATGACGTCGCCCGGCCGCCCGCCATGGGCGTTCCCATAGTACGTCCCGTTTTTCAAACGGGCGTATAAAAAAAATGTTCACAATAATACATAATGATAGAACAGATGTGGATTTTGATGCTTTGGATTTGGGGAACTAAAAACTAAAAACCAACGCATTCACAATTATTTCAAACTTAGGCCCCACCAGTACCTTCAGAGCTTTGATTAAGTAAAAAAAAACTTATATTTAAAGAGGCTGTACTCTAGATTTTACATTAAAAAAAAAAATTTCATAAATTATATATTTAGATGCCGTGAGATTATAACAACATAATATTTTACTTCAAAACTGATTATAAAAGTCAAAATAGAATAAAAAAAATATTTTCGCTCCAGCCTGATTAGAACTCTGGACCCTCATGTTAACAAAATATTTCCAACGCTTTTACTGTCACCACCATCGCCGCATGTGATATTACAGATATTTACTTTAAATCTTATACGATATGGTTATACCGTCGTGTTACGGTATAGCACTTTCAAAGGGAAAAAAATCAATTTATAATGTAATTATTTGACTTATTTTTTGTCAGTAAGTTATTTTTTAAGCATTACTCATAAAAATTACAAGAAATTTATAATACAAAAAAACTTTCTTTTTTTTGTCATCTGGAGCACAGCCCCTTTAAGTATACATGTATAAGTTTAGAATTAAGAAGGTATTATTTGCACTTTTATAAAACATTAAATTGATTTTTTTTATTGTAGGTGGATGTCTGAGAGTGTAGACTGAATGGCTTAAGAGAACCTTGAGGGATAATAGAGAAAATTATAAGAAATATAATTCTATTGAATTGACGCATTAAATATCAATTTTTCTTAATGTAACAAGACATTTTATGTATTAAATTTCCTTCTTTTACTTATTTGTTATATTTTCGTTTACCTAGCCAATAAAACAGATGACATTATACGCATTTCATTTAGAAATCTGAAAAACATTCATGACCAAAATTCCAAATACATTCATGATCAAAATTTCCTTACATATTCCATAGATCGATTTTATATAACAAAAAACCCTTAAAAACAAATGGTACTTTCAGCAAAACTCACCCAGTCTTGCAATTGAATTAGACACATTTTTGTAGAGTTAGCTGTCTTCTGTAGGCGTACATGCGTGCTTGTGTATTTTTCATACATATTGTCATCTGTTTGTGTGCATGTATATACGACTCCTGACACGCATGTCAGGAAAAAACAAGTTTTCCTTTAAAAGCAAACAACTTGTTTCAACTAAACACTGTTGTTTCTCCCTTGACTACTTTCCTCTGGTACTGACCCATAGTTTTTTTTTATCATGAACCAGGAATAGACAACTCTTTGAAATTGAAATTTTAATGGGAGGAGGGGTGCATCATCAAACATCAACGCAAAACATTTAACCCTTAATACCATTGAAAATTCACAACTTTTACCCTGCTATACAGCTAAGGCTAATGTAACAGTACTGAAAGTTTACATTTATCTCTATATCCCCCTCTTCCACCCTCCAACCTGCCCCCTTCCACACCCCCAAACAAAAAAAAATGCTGAAAATCATTTTTTTTCAATTATGAGAGTGGGCAATTTTCAGAATCAGCTAATGTCATTTGTTGAGGCTTGATTCATTTTACTAATCCAAATAAGGAAACAAATTCTTAATAAGACAAACATTACAAAAAGACAATTAAATAGAGGATATTTGTTTGTTTTTGTGGAAGATGAGAATTTATTTCATCGAGTGAACAGCATATGTGATATTTTCACGAGTGGCGCCGCCACGAGTGAAAATATCAACATATGGTGTTCACGAGATGAAATAAATTCCCATCTTCCACTAAAAAACAAACAAATTTTCTTTTTATTTTATGCCAACACGTCAAAAATGGGTTTTTTTATGACATTTTTAATCAGGGCCTTCAATAAATTCCCCATGGTGAGCCCCAAATCAGTTAATGCGTACTTTGGTTACTCCGCACAAAAAAAAGTGCAGACAATCTCCAATACATATGATAACTTTACTTCTGCTGAAATAAACTGAATACACTTTCATCAAATAATATTTATTTTTGTCTACACAGTTTATCAATATTTATTGAATTTTGATTCATTTACTAATCCAAATAAGGAAACAAATCTAATAAGGACCAAACATTACAAAAAGACAATAATAGATCCTTACAGGCAATTATATCCCCCGAGTTGAGATTTTACATGAATACGCTCTAATAACCCTCTTCAACAAACAAGACTTGATTTCTTTTCAACAACTTTTGACTTCTTGCCAAGTTTATCAAACAGTGAAATATGTCCTAGTTATGCCTCAGATCATATATTTATTTTGTTTGCAGCATCTTAATCTTTTTTTACAATCTGTCCACTTATAAGTTTGTTCATACATGTATCTCTTTTGTCAAATTAAAACAATGTTCTTGTGTCAAATTAAAACTATATATGCATTTGTCTTTTCTGCATTGGAATTTGTCAGCAAAATATAATTTTGTCAGTTGTCTTCTTTAGACAATGAAGGCAAAACAGCCAAATGCCAAGATTATATATGGTATAGCTACATGTATTGTATTCTTCTAAGATAACAAACACTGTGAAGATACAGTATTTTCAATACAAAGGCGCCATTCATCACTTATCTTTCATTTGAATTGCTGGGTCAGTATATAGCATGGTTATTATATATACCTTATTTCTTTTTTGTTAAACCACGAGCATTAACTGGATATGCTGTAGATATTTAACCTATTATCCAGTTTGACCATAATTAAAAAATAAAGGCATACCAAAATCAAGTAGGTAGACTGAGGCAAGGAACACGTCATTCATTACTGGTAACATAAATAGCTATGTAGACTGAAGCAAGGAACACGTCATTCATTAATGGTAACACAGTAAGCACGGCAGACTGAAGCAAGGTGGTACCAGTAATGACTGACTTGTTCCTTTCCTTATTCTACCTAGCTTATCGGGTACCAGTAATGACTGACTTGTTCCTTACCTCCGTCTACCTAGCTTTCTGTGGTACCAGAAATGAGAAACTTCTTCCTTGATTCAGTCAACTTATCTTATTGTGTTACTAGTAAAGTGTGGCTTGTCCCTTGCCTCAGTCAACCCTCTTAGTGTTAAAAGTGCTTCAGTCTGTCTACTTAGTGTGTTACCAGAAATGACTGACTTGTTCCATGTCTCATTCATCTAGCTTAGTGTTATATGGAATGTGTGCCTTGTTCCTTACCTCAGTCTACCTAGCTTACTGTGGTACCAGTAATGAGTGACTTTTTCCTTGCCTCAGTCTACCTAGCTTACTGTGTTAACAAGAATGAGTGACTTGTTCCTTGCCTTAGTCAAACTAGCTTACTGTAGTACCTGTAATGAGAGAGTTGTTCCTTTTAGCAGTCTTTCTAGCTAACTGTGGCACTGGTAAAAAGTGACTGTTTTCTCTTTCAATGGGCATGAACCATCAGGAGTGTGTCTAAGCTTTTACCCTCCTGTAGTCAATTATTCATGCTTGGAAAAACTATGCAGACCATGATAAACCTGTACATTTAAGCAATCTGCCTATTACGCACATAAAGCAGTCAATTTGTAAATCTTATTGAGCCAAACATGGACAAAGAAAGGGCAGTAAATGCTAAATTTCTTTGACAAAGTACTACTTTGTTCAACACATTTTTTCCTGAAAAAACCAGCAATATTGAATTTAAAAGAAAACAAACACAAATATTACTTTTTACACATGTATTTATACGTAAATATCAACACTAATATATACATTTGTTATCGTAACCATAACTTAAGTCTCAGCGCATCAACACCATTCAAATAGTAACGAAAGAGTCTTTTATCACGAACAAATCCCAGATTTTCGTAAAGCCTCAGAGCTGCTTGATTTGTGATCTCTGTCTCCAACACAACCTGTAAGAGAGTAACTTGTATGAAATAATATTCTTTTTGCATTTGTAACTGACCAATCACGTCTATCAACAGAAAGAGATATTCTCCTAGAGTAAAATAATCTTGAGACATCACACCATAAATGTGTTTTCAATCATTAGCACAGCTTACACAAGGAATTTTATCACTTTGTGATATTAACAGTGAAAATTCCAGTTCAGGGATAATGCATTTCAGTAAGATTTTGTTTACCTTGAAGTCATAGAATTTTAAAGTAATGAATGAAGGTTATAGTAAATACTCCAGGTGATGGACCTAGTGATGTAACTTTGCTAGGATCATTAACTGGGATTTTCACTAGTAACATCTTAAAATAACTGTGAACTATCACTGTCATTATAATCAACAGTTAGATTAACTTTTTTAAATTGATACCAACTGCCTTTAGAAGCATATTCAATAGCCAATGACATAGCTACCATAGCTAAAGTTATGTACATTTCCTTTAGAAATATGACTTCTGTAGCTTCTGCATGACCTATCAAACTAACTTTGAAGACAAACTGAAGTTTCATATCCTGAGCTGCACAAGTAACTAAAGATATGATTCATTACATTAAGTTGTGAGCTGGCAATTAATCATGTACAAAATGTAACTTGCAGTAGGCTTTACTGTGAGTTTTTCAACACTGGAGACTAGTGGCAGTGATGAGAGAAATCTACTTTACCAATCAAGCAGAAAAAAATAGTACAACTTGGTATGTTAAAACATTTTCAAGTACAGTACATCAGTTAAACAGAAAGGCATGATTCTAGGGAAATACCAGTTCCTACCTGCTTTCTTCAGTAGGTTATATCAATTCATGTACCCTGTATACATTGCTGGCTTCTCTTATAACTCTATGTAAAATATCTGACCCCATGGTCAAAGCCAAAAGTGACTGTGGGGACATAGTTTGAACAATCTTCATGTCAAGTTTCAAGACTACCTGCTTTCTGGTTCTATACAAAAATAATTTTAAAGATTTTCCTATATAAGTAAAACATGTTACCCTCATATGGGGCCCAAGAGTGACCCCAGAGATATTATTTGAAAAAAACTTGAAAAGGGTCCTTAATACAATGCTACAAACCAAAATTCAGTGCTCTGGACCTGACGGTTTTTGACAAAAAGGTTTAAAATGTTTTTCATACTTGTTGCCATAGCAACCAGAGTTCTCAATGGAATGGAATTCTTTAAATAATTTGGACAAAGCTTTATGCAAGGAACATCCCTGCCAAATCATCAAATCTGACCAAGTGTTTTACAAGGAGATGTTGTATAAAGTAAAGTTGATGGCTCATGATGCACGGCAGACACAGGGTGGTCACAAAAGCCCATCTTGAGAACAATGTGTTAGATGAGCTAAAAATGTAAAATGAGAATTTTTTGTCACTTTTTTCCTACTCAACCAGTTCAGACATCAGGCTTCAGGCTAGCAAGGAGAAACAGGGACAACTGACCTCTCTCTCAAGGGAAAATAGGGAAGAATTTTAACAAAACAGGGAGAGCTGAAGCTGCACTTCACTGTGATTCAACCTGCCAGTTACTCATGAATATTCTGTCTTACTACTCTCAATTATCTGTCATAAGCAACATACCTCATCACAGTCATCAGCTATCATAGCTTTTATGGCTTTCAGAACAAGATGGGATCCTGTAAAAACACAGCATAATCACACATGTAATAATGGAACAATTTTCTGCTCCTCTCCCAGAAGAAAATTTCATTGCAATCTAAAGCACAGTCTACATGTTAAACAGTGTCCTGTGTTTAATAATAATTAAGCCAGTAGTGCATTTAGTGATTCTAAGTTTCCAGGAAAAAAACTCCCTTACTACAAAACAAAAATGTTCATTATGTTAACTGTTAAGCTGCATTATTTTTTTATCATTACATAGAGGAGGACAAAGGTTTTAATGTAGTTGTATGTTCTTTAAATGTTAACCCTTAAATTGTGCTTGCAAAACCAAATGTACACCTTGCCTTGTGAAAGTATTTGTTTTTAGTTAATCCTATGAGACAGAGACATACTTACCAATTTTCATTCGTCTGTACTCTGAGTCAACTGCTAACATGGCAATATATCCTCTGCGTACCATCTTTTTATGCAAATCTAATTTGCAGACAACAGCCCCTACACATTTTTCACCATCCATGGCCTGCAAAGAATTCAAGTTTATGACATACTCCCTTAAAATCTGTCACTGTAAAACAACATGGCATAATACCATTAAGCTATATAAAGTGCGAAAACATAGGAAATCTCACTGAAAAATTTTCAAAGCAAAGTATATATTTGTACTTTGTTATGTTTGGTAAAAGTCAAGAAAGTAACTTTAAAGCGACTGACTCACAGATGGGCCGACGATGAAAAAAAAGAAAATGTTCTTACATCTTGAAATTTTTGCAGCAATTGTGAAGAACATATTTAAACTTAGTTACCGATTCATTTTTTGATACAGAAAAACATCAAAATATAAAGTTTTACACACTTTTATCGGTAAAAAATTAACCCCGGTAGTCACAGGTTAGATACTTTAGTTATGTAACACTAATTTTGACTGCAACCTTACAAGTAGGCGCTGTGGCTCAGTGGTCTCGATCGTCGCTCTATATTTTACTGACCGGAAGGTCGTGGGTTCAAATCCTGGTTAAGTCAAAACTTTTTTTTTTCAGTTTTCATGGTGTATAGAAGCATAATATTATGTTTTTTTCCGTAGTATATTGAATTCTCTTAAATTTTAAAGAAAAAAAAATTTCGCTTTAAGTTACGGCATTTCAAACCACAAGAGAGAAACCTGACTTCACTAGAGAACCATTAAAACTCTGTGAGATAAACAAAAATGAACTTGCATAATGATTTAATCCTACCAACACTGATTTCTGACAGGTTTCACTTAGAAGTTCTAGGATTAAAAAAGTAGAAGGAATTCTACAATGCATGTTACCGGTTATAAGTATTCAATACACATGGTATATACAGCAAGTGTATCAACATCTACTACCTGACACTGAGGTTTAAATTATTCATCATTATTTATTTATACAATGTACACTTCAATAGATGATTTTTATGTTCATAGAAGATCAAGCTTTGTTTATTATTTGTGAAATATCAATGTGCATACATCATGACAAAGGAAGCTGGTTAACTTTACCTAATTCAACTCATACCTTAATTAGTCTACTTGTTTCTTCATAACAGAATTTTAAAGTCAATTTGTACCTTTCTGTAATTTAATGTTCTTTTTTCTCTTCAGTTACTTCTTATGTGTAATGAAAACCTACTGACAATGAACTGAGAATCATACTTTTGATAGAAGTATATTTAGCACTTTCCAACTTATTGCTGTATATTAGTTTCAAATAAGGAATACAAAGTAACTAAGTATGAAAATTAAAAAGCTTCATATGAAAAGTTGTTCAAATACCCAATAATATTAATATTATTAACTACAGACAAGGTTTATAAATTAACAGTTAATATATTTTTATTTTCATCAATTGAAATTTTCTGATGTCATTCATCCGATAAGAATAATACTTGCTATTCACTTTATATTTATTTGGACGTCTTATAGTTCTGCTAATTCACAGACAATGTACTGTATCACCATCTATCTATCAATTTAAGTTTATTTATCATCGGTACCAGTCGCCCGTATGACCGACACCCCCTGCAGAGGTAATTATTTAATGTTGTAGGGGATAGTGCAAGTTACAGAAAGCATCCCCTTCCAGAAACACCCTTGGTTCTCTTGCATGCTCAGTGTCGTCAGTGAACAGCACAGTGCTACTGATACACTGGACTTCAGTTAATCTCTCATCTGAAAGACAATTAGTATATCAGGGGACGAGCAGGAGATCAATCTAGCGACACCTGGGTTACCAGTCCAGCATGTTACCACTAGACCACAGATTCGCCCTAACCATCTATCTCCCCGTGTAACTGTTTTTTTAAGGTATGAAAATTTGTTGGCAGTACACAAAAAAATGCCAATCTTTAGTCTGTCAAATATATTTTACCTTTAAAAAGTCAGAGACTTTAATCTGAAAGATTTTAGAGTCAAAGGTACAAGTCGACTGAAATGAGGTATGAATGGAGATTAGGGCTGTGTATCAGTCAGAATGATCGGTATGATATATGTATCGATACAAAATGATCGATATTCGATATATCATATGATATTTTTTCATACTTTTGTTGATACTCAATTTTATCCGAATTTCGCATATCCCAATTGTCTACTACTCGGTAATTAATCTGACAGCGCCGATCATAAAGATTTTTTTCATTTAGAAACAGTGCAGAGATACTAAAACTGTTTGTCAAAGAGGTCAAATGACGTCCTTTGTGGTCAAAACAAATCTTTCAACATAGGAAATAAGTTTTTTACGACAAATGTGTGAAAGTAAAATGTCGTCTGTTATGTGAATTTTCATCGTCAAGAAACATTTCAATGGTTTCAAACATATAACGATCGTAAGTTGTCGCAATGCAAACAATGATAATTTGTAATTTTCACAATCAATTAAGTCACACTAAAACACTTCAATCAGTCTTCATATAAACAGCTTAACTGTTGTATCTTGAATTCAAAACATCACAGTTTGTCACGTGTTTTAATTAATAAACATGAACAGCGCGTGTATTAGCCTGAGTGCATGATACCCGATCCGTCGGTCATACGGCCAGTGTCGCTTGTTATGTAAACAAATAAGTTTGTAAAAATTCCCAAACGGCACAAAGGATATTCTTAACCTCATTGCCGATAGACACCCAGGGTTGTGTTTCAGATAGAGGAATCGATCTTTTATAACTGCTAAGTAATTATCACGCATTGAAATGAACATGGCACTGTAATCAAACTGTCAAAATGGTTACTTTTTATTATCAATTAGTTCTTTGTTCGATATTTTGACTGATACGGATACGTTCGATACAATGTATCAATCGAACCTATAATACCGGTATTCGATTTAAATCGAATAGGCACATTGAATGATGACATCACAAGCACCTGTTATCAGAATATAGCTGATCTACTGGTTGGCAAAATGAATCAGTATTTATATACATTTGATAGCAGCAGAATTCTTAACTTTAGTTAACTTTTTTCTTTGTGAGCCGAATTTTAAGATTCTTTATATATAATTTAAAAGCTCTTTAAATTCATTTTTTGAATGTATAAGCAGATTTTGAATTTTTGCTTTTAAAAAAGAAAACTAAACTAATTTATAACTGTCATTTCAGCATTTTTCTAGCAGCTTAGATGCACTAAGTTTAACCATTTACAAACAAAAAAGTAAACAGTTTTGAGTTGACAATTATTTTTTAGCTATGTAAAATATGAGTTTATAGACCTTTTAAATGATATAAAATATTGAATTGTTTGATGAAAAATGACTTTGTAACTGTAATTACAAAATGACTATGTTTTACATTTTCATCAACCGCCATATTTTTGCCAACCTTCAAAAAGTTACCTGTATCTCTTATCAGTTACTTGTTACTATTAATAGATTTTAAAACAATAACATTCAACGTTCCTATACCGGTAGGCACCCCTAATGGAGAACACAAGCTAAGCTCAAAAAGATTTTGGTTAATAAGTCTGACTTTCCACAACCTAAATGACATTATTACCATCAGCAAAGCTCATGATCAACAAACTAGCATAGTGAATGTTACTCTGTATCAAAAAGGTCTTATAAACTAATGACTTACTAGGAAGCAAAGTTTTGGCCAGTTGTGGATAAAGTATCTGTAAGTGTAAATGGAATATGGTTCTGAAAGGTCTTTGGTGATAAGTCTCATAATGTCAGGCATTTGCAGTTCTGATTCATAAACAACATATTCAATCCCATTCAGCACATCTCTTCCTTCTGTTTCATCATCTTGCACCGTCATACTTTGCAAGCCTGAAGACATTCGGCATATATCTTCATTGCCAGATTTATCACAAGTACACATGTGTTCATCTCCATCAACAGAATTGCACTCTCCTTGCAAAGGATTCACAATGGAAGGATCAACAGTAACTGCTTCAAACAACTGGGAAGAATCTTTCTTTTGACAAATCAATCCATTTGCGTCAGATGAAATGTATGTCATTCCATTTGGTGGATGTTTATCGACTAAAAGTGTCTTAACACTGTCCATTTTCGTGTTGGCAGTGTGCTCATGTGAATGGGAGGGGTATGATACTTCAGGAGGTTTTTTCAAAATCTAGAATATCCTGGCCATCTTGCTCAAGTGTACATTCTGACATTTTGTTCTATATTTATTCTACATTTTGTTCAAAGAGATGAAAGATAAACGAAACAGACGAAAAGCTCATTTATACAGAGATTTAACAATTATCTCAGACAATTTTCGACATGTTGTTGGTGTCAGCCATATTACTTCCGGTTTAGCGCAATGATATTAAGTAGTGCTTCTTTCTGTTTACCCGCTTACGCCAAAATAGCTCTGAGATGCAAATTGCAAACTGCCAACCTTTAGAACAGATTCAAAGGAAAGGTCTTTCAGCATGTCTCGGACTACCAAGCACCATCAATAAAGATGCAGCTGAGGTTTTGACTGAGGTTCTGCCACTAGATCTTAGGAGAGAAGAGTTGAGCATAAGAGAATGTGGAAAGATTCTTGCCAAAAACAAAAGTCAAAACATTGCCTCATGCATGGCCAAATACAGAGAAGAACACGTAGATCTCCATGAAAAAAATCAGTCCCCTTTAGGAAAAATGCTAATTCAACTGGAGGATATGAAATCACTGACTGACATTACAATAAATTCCATTGAACCAGAATTCTCATACCGTGAATACCTTCAGCCATCCCGCACAAGACCTGAATACTGGAACAATCTGGGATCATCTAAAAACAGATCTAAAAGGCAAGAAAATGAAGCAAAAGACCTCATTTCTAACTTCCTTTTATCAATAGACCATAAAACAGCAGTTGCACTCACAGATGGGTCATGTTTGGGAAATCCTGGTCCATGTGGAGCTGGAGCATGTATTTTTCTACCAAATTCAGATCTTCTAGAACTAAAACAGCCAGTATCAAGGTCATCATCAATCTTAGTAGGTGAATTGGTGGTAGTAAAAATAACACTTCAGGCTATCACTGAAGAAGCAAAGAAGTTGAATCTACACAAATTGATGATTTTGAGTGATAGCCAGTCAGCTGTTGGAATTCTGCAACTTGGATGGGAAAACAAAAATTACAAACACATTTCATTAGAAATCTTCCAGCTCCAAGAACAACTAGAAGCCATGGACATCCATGTCCAAATTGACTGGACCCCTGGCCATGCAGGAATAAGTGGTAACCAAACAGCAGATAGACTAGCAAAGGAAGCAGCAATAGAAGCAAAGACCATGTCAGATGATGGAAGAGTTACGAGTCAAGAGGAGATTAGAAAAGGAGCCTTGGATTCTGTTTGTATTAAATGGCAAAGGAGGTGGGAAATTGCAGAGGGAGGTCGACACTTATTTCAATACAGAGACAAAGTCAAACCCAAATCTATCAGTTTTCAGGGATGCACCAAGCAGGCAAACATTCTCCAACTCCAGAGTGGGTATTGCTTAAATGAATACCTGCACAAAGTTGGACTAAAGGACACGCCATTTTGCACCTGTGGAGCCCCAGAAACTGTACTATCTGTATTATCTGAGAAGATGATTGACTCTAGATATGACCAATAAGCATTTCTTATTTGTTTTTGGATAGATGCCTTAAGATGTTTAAATTTCTTTATGTTCTGACAATTCTGTGACCGAGAACTTTTTATTTTTGTGAAGAGTTTGTTCCTTTTCCTAATCTGTTTGACAATATCTTGAGTAACCCATGGTAAATCAGCTTTATTTTTTCATTGTCTTGACGGTATGTGTATGGCTTATAACCTTTTGATCTCGGCTTTGAACGTGTCCCATAATTGGTTTGGATCTTCATTTTGATTTTGGTTGAACGTCCTACTGAAAGTGACCAAGTCATTTTTGAAGTCAGAGCAGTTTGCTTTCTTGTATGATTTGACCAGTCGAGGGAAAGTCACTAAAATAGGGACATAGGCGACATAAATCCTATTATTTAAGTATATTTTATCTTTGTTAGTGAAACCGGGTCTTTAAAAGTACTATTAAGTTTTAGGATTTCAACCCTGAGTTATTGTACCAACGTGCGGTAGTTTGAAGTTGCACGTGGCGTAAGCCAATCGGAACACTTACGATTGGGCGTAAGCCGATTAAATGGGTTACTTGTACAACCAAAATTGTCGAAAAAATTTAGAAGGCGTATTAATAACCCAATGCTTTAAAAGCTCTCATAGTTTTTATAGATATCTTAACTTCTGTCTATGCTTTGAAATTTAACGACATAAAAATAGTTAAATGAGGCGGAGGGATTTTTTTTTGCTGAAGTCGATTAGTTGGTAGGCATTTCCGGTTTCGTTATGAAAGTGTCATTTTCATGACAAGAACTCTTCACATAATTCAGGTATTTAGCGAACATTTCTAGTTCAGACGGTATTTATATTTAAAAAAAATCACACTGCTACTGCCTTAATACGCTGTCTATTTATGACAATTGCTGCAAGATGGATGATTCAAGTCGATGTATTATAATAACTCGCATCCATGACCATGTATTCACAAATGACCGGACAATTGCCCCCAGTATTTTAATATATCATTGGATGTTAGCCCCCGTGTGAAATATCACCTTGGACATTTGCACCCCTCCAACAATATCACCCTGGACATTTGCCCCCCCCCCCCCCCACCCCCTAACAACAGTTATATAAGTATTTAGGTGCACCTCTTGACCAACACCTATCATTTGAGGTCATGGCACAAAGCATTCTTCAAAAGGCAAATGCCAGGTTAAAGTTTCATTACAGAGAAAGGGATTCCCTTACCCAACATACTAAAAGATTATTGGTTATGTCTTTAATACAGTGTCATTTTGACTATTTGTGTTCAATATGGTATCATGGGTTAACATAGACTTTAAAAAATAAGCTCCCCAAATAACACAGAATAAGTTAATGAGATTTGTACTCAGTATTAACAATAGATACCATATTGGTACAGAACATTTCAAGTTGTTAAATTGGTTACCAGTAAAACATCGTGTGGAACAAATTATTTTATGTCATGTTTTTAAAATCAAACTTGGCTTAGCCCCAGCCTACTTGAGTGATAACTTCATTCCTCAAGAAACTGTCCATGGTTATAACACATGGCTTTGTAAAAAGGGGGCTTATTCAGTTCCTAAAGTTAAAGGGTTTGGATTAAAGTCATTTTCTTACATAGGCTGTTCACTGTGGAACAATTTACCAGCCAGTATTACTCACTCAAAATCTCTGCCTGCTTTTAAGCTTGCTGTGAAACAGTACTTTTTAAATAAATTGAATTAAACTGTATATTTTTTAAGGATAAATTTTGGCATGAGTCATGCATGAATGATTTTCTTTTATAATATAATGCTTATATATCTTTTTAGATAAATGTGTCTTAACTGTTAGGCAGATCCTGAGTTTAAATTATATATTTATATATTTATTAAAAATACAATACTTAACTATCTGTGATATAAATGTTTTCTTTTGTTTGTTATTATAATAGGATTGAATATAGTCTTATGGATTGTATATTTTAGTATCAACATAATTCTTAGTATTAGTGAAAAATTGTATGTGATAGTATTTTTTGTGATATTTTCTGTGATACTTTCCATCAAATATTAACATTGCCTCTCTAAGCCATGCCATCAACGCTTAGGGACCACAATGGAAATAAGGGTTTACCCTTTTTTGTGTTATCCCTGGTGTTGGTGTACATGTCATGGTTTTTGTGCTCATGTATGTGTTGTACTATTTATCACTTCATGTGTTTAAATACCATGTATATACATTATGTCAAAATAAATCTTATCTTATCTTATCCCATTCAACTTAAAGTATATTGATAAGTTATTCCTAAGTTAAGTACTATATATGTCCAAAGTGTTATTTCATTTGAGGGGCAAATGTCCAAGGTGATATTTCATCAGGTGAGGGCAAAACTTTAATAATACATTTTAAGACTGGGGGCAAATGACCCGGATTCTAATACACCATGTGTTTAAGTTTTGGTGCGCGTATTAGGGGGCAATTAGATTTGATCTTGTCCATCTGTCTGTCAATCAGTCTGTATGAAAGTTTGTGTTTGTGAACATGTAGTAAAGAAACTTCATAGGGATATAGAGCAGCAAATGAAGTTGCTTACCTGGGGATTTTGGCCTCCTTCCTCCCAAGAAGAGCAGAGTTATGGCCATTGATTTAGTGAAAAAGTTTCAAAAAATTGTGTGATGTGCTCAGTCAAGACTGTTGCATGAAGCTTGACATGAAGCTTAACAGTGATAAATAAAGTGAAGTTGTGCACATGAGATTTTTCATTTCCATCCCTCTAAGTGGAGCAGGGTTATGGCCCTTGATTTAGAAAAACATTGCCACCCAAAACTGTCACACATTCAGCCAAAATTGTTGCACCCAGGGTCATAAAATTTTATAGGAATATATACCATTACACCAGCAAGTAAGGTTGCACATATGGGATTTTTCAGTTAATTGATTAATTAACAGTTACCTTGAGAACTCATCCCCCATCCATTTCCTTGGAAACTCACCTTTCCTGGGGGCTCATGTGTCCTCTTGACAAATTTCTGGTTTTTATTAAGTATGGACAATGCTTAAATGTTTACTAATTAAAATGAACAACACATCAAAACATGTGTAATCACACCCAGTGCAAACATAGAATGAGTGTCTCAGTCGGCAAAGGCATCTTAAATTGGCATTTTTATAGAAAGAGTTTTTAAAAAATTACGAAAATTCGAATACAATTTTTAAAATTGAATATTCAGCCAATTTAGGAAGAATCAAACATTCAGTCCCATCCAAAATAATTGAGTCATTTTTTTTATATTTCCAGAACAGAAGTTAAAAATTTTACCATGTCATCAGCTCCTTCTAAACAAGAAAGAAAACAATGCCACATGGCAAGAGATTTGTACTTCAAGTGTCTGGATGATAACAATGATGATATCTACAAATGTACAGAATCATTAGCAAAGTTCGAAGAAAAATGCCCAAAAACTTGGGTTGGTATTCTAAACTGACTTTTTCCCCTAGTAACGGCTTCTATATTAACCTTCATAAAGTGAAAGTACTGCATTTAAAGACCCTAGAATGTGATTTTATACCTAGATATGAGTGCATAATCTTTCATATGTTGCAAGTATTGTCTCACATAAAAATTGACACTACTCGCTGAATTCAAATCAGAATAGTAGCATGTGATTTTTCAGTTTATTTTGACCTACATGGCACATATTGTGGATTATAGTCATCCATTCATATTGTAACTTATGTGTTCAAACATAAATTCAGATACTAAAAATGTGACTAACTACTTTTTATGTGAACCTACTTGTACTTACCCCGTTACCTCTCTTGCAGATAAAACACTTCGAGCAAACAAGAGAAAGACAGCTGTTAGACAAATTGAGACGTCAAGGAAGAGTAGCTCCTAATTCCTGATAATGACTTTGTATAAAGTGAAAAAAAATTAGAGTGATATAGAGTGATAAAGATAAAAGTGAAGGACTTAATTAGAAGTGGATCTTACGTATTTTTATTGTTAAGGGCATTTGATGGAGGTAACCTTACAGTAACAGTTAACATTGAAGAACTAATTTTTAAGGTTGTTATGAATTTCTGAGCATTTTTTCTGTGTGCTGTGTTTGATCTGAGGTAAAGCAAACTTTAGTCGACTGAAGTACATGATTTCCTGGCCATTAAGTCTGAAGACAGCCCGTTCAAATCTATTTCCTTGATAACCTGATTTCGAATATTGTTATATACACACCAATGAGGCTGCATCTTATGACATGGCTCGAAAGTTTACCTGCTTAAAGGACGTTAATTAAGAGTGATGCTGTGTAAACTACCATAGCATTATCAGAGACTGATGATCTAGAATATTTTGAAAATACCTTTACATAATTGACCAGATAAATTAATTCTCCTTTGATTCATAAAAATTTAGTAAAGTTTTGTTTTGTAATTATCAAATGAATATCAATCAATATATGAGCATAGTGACAAAGAAATAATCACAAATATATTGAAATACTTTCAGTATCTGTTAATATGAATTTTCACTCAAATTAAGTTACATGTTTTACAAAATTATGTCTAATAATTTTGACCTAAGTGCAGCTACAATGTGGTTATGACAGAAGACCTTGGACATGCAAGGATTGTTATATGGGATCCTTGTTAAGTACAGATTTTCGCCAGTTTAAAACTTCAGAGTACAGTTAAGATACACACAGCTAAACCACTTCACGGCCCTTCACTCTTACACAACACGGTGTGTTACTGCACTAGAATTTGTCTAGTATACTAAAAGGAAATCATATATAGCACTTATATCTGGGGGAAAAAATGGGTGTTTTTTTTTTCTACAAACTGGCATATTCAGACTTCATCAAAGGGTACAAAATCAGGCATTGAACAAAGGGTTAAATGAAAAATCCTAGTAACAATTCCAAAATGTTTTTCATTCATTGGCAAACTTCTTACCTCCACAGAAATGCAACAAAAGAAAGTTTTTTTAAAAAATCTTTGTCAAAAGATGTATTTCAAGATGTAATAAATAATTCTTATTGAAAATAAATGTTATTTAACAGAACAAATATTTTTTACTCTTGTTTTATCCACAATCCTTGTAACATGGTGAAACTGTTAAAGATGGAGTCTTTTTGTTTTTATGTCAAAAACTGCAAGTGATGAACTGGAAATTTTGACTTGTATGAGCAGTGAGATAGTTTTGACAAAGCTAATTACAAATTGTTAATAATAGTATTTTTTTATGAACATGGGACATAATCAATGGGCTGATTACAATTGTTTTTTTTAAGGAGCATTTCAGCCCACTGACCTTTTCCCCAAAGCAATTGATTTTGACTGGATGATACTGACGGGAGCTACAATAATACTAAATTTAGGAGCACTTTGTCTTTTCACAAATAATGAGTGACAGGTGGACCATTTGTTATTTTCATTTACAAAATAAATTGACTGAATATGATTGTTATTGCCCTAACAATAGGAACCCAAATACTGCCTTTATTTCACTAGAATATTATCTTTAGAATTGTTTGAATTGACAACTTTTACCAACCATGTGCATTAGCACTTGGCACAAAAAAAACTTGGGTACAACTGTGCTAATTTAGCCAAAAACCATACCTGACCTCACTTTTCATGCTAAATTTCAGGCTAACTGATAAATAAAAAGATAAGAACTACATGTTACATAGTTATCATTGTATTCATTTACAAAAATCTTAACACATAAGTGCTTATTACATACAAAAGGAGAAATACCAAAGTTCTCATGAACAATAACAGAATGAGGTAAAGTTGTTTATCTGTTGTAATGTTAAAAATCTAAGAAAGACAGTACAATTTTGAAAGAAGTTTTGAATTTCTGAAAACCTCCACTACAGTGAATCTATAAAACCACATTTCTTGCCTGTGTAGCAAAAACTCTGTTCTATTTCTTGACCTCTATAAAAGCATTAATAATATCTTTGTAATTTATTCAAATAAGTCAGCACTGTGTGAAGTTTTTGGGTTAAATTACTCGTAAAGCAACCAACAATAGTTTCAGATGAAAAAATTTCCCTCTGACAATTGTGGGCAACACAGATTATATATTTATTTTAAATTTATGTCCACTAAGCTGATCAATTAATTTCAAAAGAATCAAGCAGATCTATAAACTTTTTTTACTGAAAACAGCACTTAATAAATAAATATATAAGCTACAAACAGAACATGATTTACATAATACAAAAATTCTAACAAATCTTTGTCTCCGTCATATTTTCCATGGTGAAATGTAATGCTAAGTCTATAATCTAAATCTCCTATGTCTGTACAACATCGACATGTTGATCTGGGTCCTCTTTGATCTCTATAGCAGGTTTTCTCATGGAAATGTAAATTAGTGCAGCATCTGAAATTAAAAAAAAATCATGGATTATGAAATATTTCTTTAGCTCTCAGAGCTGGTTTTGGTTTAAACATTTTTTTCCTCACACTCGCTGCAAAATGCTCGCTGAAATACAATGGAAGATCTGGATTAAATGCCAGAGGGTCTGATGTCATGCAGTATGGATGAAAGAAAGCTCTAAAAGATGACTAAAATGAACTGCAATTCATTTGTAGATATCTCATTTTAGGAATTTTTTACATTACTTTTTAACACCATTTCACTTAATATACGTCGCCATGTAGTTGGTGATAATCACTAAAAATTTGTAATTACTCATCATTAAATTCTTAATCACCTTTAAGTATGGCCATCAAGGGTCAACATCATATTAATAGTTAAATCATATGTTAGATAAATCATAATTTTCATCATGTTCAAACAGAATCATGTCATGTTCGTAAAAGGCAGCTTTTTGCAGAGAATATCAAAGCACTCAAAGAAGGTAAATGAGGAGAAAGAAGTCCGACACAGTGAAAAATTTATCCAGATAAACTTTCACTGTAGGTTTATCAAAATAAAAAACGCTTGTATTTCATCAAACCACTGAAAAATATGACATGTAAGTATGATGAAGTAACACCTATTCTGGCAAACATACAAAAGAGACTAACAACAGATCACTTACATATTGAATAAAAGCATTGTTCCATTTACACTTTAAGCTCTTTTTCATCTGACTTGTCCAACTGTTTGTTTGTCTGGAACAAGAAAAAAGTGCATTGTATTGTGGTTTCTAGAATTTTACATTCCTTTGACAACTGTAAGATGAAAATAATACTACCGTATGATATATAATTACATTATCATTTTTTTTAATCTATCAAGTCCTCTTTAACATTTAGATCAATCAAGAAATCAGTGTCATAACATGTGAAACTCACCAAACAATGACACTTTAAATAACACCGAAAACCGGTGTCTTCAGGAAACTGTTCATGACAGCAACAAGCAGGGTATTTATGACAGCATTGGGTGCTAATGAAACATTCATGAAAATACTGACAAATGACACAATGTATTATACTCACATTCTGGTCGTCTTTTCTGTAAATGGTGCTGCTGTTGTTGTTGTTTTAAGAGCCTGAAATCAGAAGCAAAGACATTTCAGATATTCCAAAGACATACCAATAGGTCTCTACAAATATCTTCAACTGTTAAACTTCGGTAATTTGCTGTACACAATCTGATTTTCTAAACCCAGGTGTACTTACATCACTGCAGAAAGTTTAGTGTACTGTAAAATCATTAAACACTGATTTCTGCACAAGCATACCCTTTCACCGAATCTACAGAAGACTTCAGAACAAACCTTCTCATCTGGTATAGAACAATATATCTGCAACTATCACAAAATTATAGTAAACTCTGTCTCTGACTTATAATGTTTGTTTTACATGTTTGTATCAGGCCAATTACAAAGCTTCACTGACAAAAGTAATACAATAAAAGTGCAATGTCTTTATATTACACAGTCAACATTACCTTTTTAATAGTGGTCCAATCTTCAATAATGTCAACATCTTTTAGCATATATACAAGATAAGGCCCAGTAACTGTAACAGGTTTTCTTCGCCTATCTGGATTGAAGGGATCAGTCTTTCTTTTGTTCTTCTTTTGCGACTGACTCTCATTCCACAAGTCTGGATTTGGAATTATTCAATTTCATCAGTTAGAGCCAATTTTGCATTTTCTTAGCAGACTTCCAAAAATGTTCTTGTCAAATAATATTGTAAATATACGGCAGAAAATTTCAATTCACGTTTCATGAATTCTTGGAGTATAAGCAATCTCTTATAGAATATGTTCAAATAACAGATTCAAAACAGTCATGAATTCAAATCCTACAGCAGTTTTTCCATGACTTTCAGGGCATGAACACTGGTCAAAACTATGGAAGTAGTAAGTGATATATGGAATTCATGCTGCTGGAATTTAACTTGACAATCAATGTAAAATACATATATTAAAAATAATGAAGTTGAATGAATCACCACTGAATACAACAACGATGAATTATCCAAAATATTCTTAAGTGTCTTAAGTAAATTTGCTAGTAGCAAAAGAACTGATTATCACAAACTATGATTCTGCTAAAACACCCTCAGATCTATTGTAGTTTCAAACAACTGTGGTTTGATTGTAAGCTGTTAAGTACAATATTATAAATATACAAGGTATGTTTACCAGATGAGATGTCTATATTATGTCTATCTTCCTCTAGCCTTCTAATCTTCTCTTCTAGTTCTGATTTGATTGAATCAAATAACAGCATCTTCTCACTCTGAATAAATATTGAACACTTCATGTCTTAAAGCTTCTATAGACAAAAAATCACATTAATCTAGTCTTCATTCAACCTTACGAGCCAACTAAGTTCCCTACTGAACTGACTGATAATCTTGGAATTATGTTCCAGGTAAATACAACACATAAACACATAGTATGACATTTGGTTAAAACTATTTGATCTGTAAACAGTATATTTTTTTCAGGTTAAACACACAGCTAGATATCACTGAAACTTCCTATAATGTTCATCCTTACAAAACCTAATGAAATATATTGTGTATGAAGCTAGACCCAGTACTGTTTTTTAGTTTAAAAAAACAATAACAACAAAACTATGAATGTGTCACTTTGTCCGCGTAAAACTTTTTACTGATAATCTGATCAATGAAAATCTGTATGCAGCTCTTTTTTGAAAAAAAATTCAAATAAAGGTACAGAAACATGTCTCTTACCCTCATGTGCTGATTAGCAGCAAGTTCCTCACTTTCATGTTTAGTCAGACATGCTTTAATGCGTAATTCTCTCAATATACCTGGAGGAAAAAAACATTTCACTCATCTGAAGACAAATAAAACATCATAACACAAAGTATAGCAAGTTTAACTGCAGTAACTCTTGTCACAAAAATGTCATGTCAAGCATAAGGCTTAGCACTTGGAGATCTTATTTACAGAAACAGCTGTAATAACTCTCATACATCTCTATTTCCTGCTTTGTTCATACTAAAATCCACTTGTTTGTTTTTCTTGGGTTTGAACACCAGTTTCAACCAATTTTTGGTCGAATCCTGGCAGTCAGTCCACCTGACAAATGTTCCTGGATATCCAACCAGTTTATTTACCAATCTCTCCGCAAGCCACTAACTGCTTCCTCACTTAAATCAGAGACAAATTTAAATACATTTAGATGCACTGTCAAAGATCAATTATCATGGAGAAACTTAGCTGCCCCAGGTGGGGTTTGAACTGGTAGCCCCTGGACTGAACAGTTGTTCTACCAACTGGACCTAGCCTATGTCAGCAAATATCAGTAAACAAGTTTGGGGGAATAAAAACAGACTTTCCTGACATTTTACTATTCCTGTAAATATTGTATCACAATTCTCTTTAAAACTTTGGACCATATTTAATTATCAATTTTTTTTTTACAAAAAGTATTATTAATATAATTTAAGAGGTTTTGAAGAGCATACCTGCCACTTGTGTACGAACATGCATTTGCTCTTGCAGCTGTCTCAAAGGTTCCAGATACTCTATGGCTCTGCCAGCATGCATCTCCTCTAGTTTATTCTCTATCTGGTTCAATCTCTCCTTGTATAACCTAAAAAATAAACAAACAAATGAATCCTTTGAACTGAAACCTGAAATATTTCTTCAACATCCAAGAATAAGCAGAGTTTAGCTCGAATCATCAAGATTTCACAGCCAGAATGAATGTTGTAAAAGAAATCTAAAGGCAAAAACAAACAGAAGTCAAACACTGCACACCATCTATGAAATTGGTTCACATTTAACAAACTTTTTTTTACTGCAAGCAAGCAATAAATAGGCATTCACTGAATTTGACTGACATTGTTAAGTCAATTACAAATCTAACATAGTGCAGAATGTGTTTGAGTAGAGTGTTAAGATGTCTTTTCACAAATTCATTAAATATTCAGATGAACTCACTGTTCACGAATGTCTGAAAATTGCCTTTCAAGTTCCATCATATCATCTAAGCATTCATTCCTTCTTTTTGAACACTCTTCTTCATCAACCAATTCTGAAAAATAGGGAGCAAGTGAATTTTCAATGTAGTGCTGGATGAAGTTGCCGGCATAAATATATCATTAGCCCATTTATTTCACTATTTCAGCGAGCTGTGCTCCTTTAATAATAATTTCTTTTTCTGAAACATGGGATATTGCCTGTTAAAATCTGGTTCTTACCTACAGAAATTATTCAATATAGATTTAGTCTGACACACTAGACTTTAGCCGAAAAAAAATCTATCCGAAATGTCAAAATTATAATAAAACAAAGTGAATGGAATTCCATCAGCAATTTGTGATTAGCCTTAAAATATATATACTGATTAATTCCAAAACAAATTAGACCACACAGGTGTGTGATAGACACAATCGTATCATTACCAATATCGCTACTTTCAGCGGCGGACCCGTCGCCCTCAGAATCATCATCAGAGCTGTTCAACTCCGGTGAATCCTGCTCCATTTCTTCCTCTGTGTCTGGATTCTCGTTCTCAATAGTCGGCATTGTTCACACTACTAATAGCCTTAGATAGACTAGGCAATAAAAAATCTAATCTTAACAAAAAATGAAAGTTGAATTTTACATCCTAGCCTCCATTTCGCGTCATCTCGTTCCGGTGTAGCGTTTGTTTGGTAAAATCGTGAGGATCTTCCTATAGTGGTTTCGCCTAACTAGATGTTCGTCAAGACGTAGAGAAAAGAAGTATAAGGCTTTTTATGTCCGATTCAAAACTGATATTGAATATTAAATGTTTGATTGAACCAACAATTAAAATGATTATAATTATTATCTTATTGTTTTATGAATTTAACCCAAAAATCGTTCTGTGTGATATATCGGAGAAATATAAATATATATTTATCATATTACCAGACCGTTTTTTTAAACTGTTTTCTTTGAATTTGTTGACAAAGGGTAATAGTGTTTTTACACACAAGCATTAGGGTGGCCGCTCTATAAGACTGACATGAACTAAATAAATAAACGAATTAATATATGTATTGATGGACGGACGCACGAATGGACGGTTTAATTTCCTTTCTCTGTATATTTTGACAACAGTAATTGTGTTAAAAACCTGTTGAATAGAAATATAAATACAATTAATTTTTGTATATAATTGATGATACTGAAATGAATAAACGAACAAATGAATGAAAATGGGACTTGCCCAATATATAACAGATGAGTTATGGTCTCTGTGATTGAAAATCAGTAGGATGATTTCTAATCTTATCTGTACGACAATGTACGTGCTATTCATAGTCTTACTCCCTGCCTTTTTCAAAGTTAAAAGCCAAATATGTGAGGCACCATACGTTTTAACTAACTCTAGATCGACAACTGTGACTAATTAAGTCAAGTCTGTCAGCTAGCATAATTGTAGTTGATTTCCATTTCATGTGCAAATACACTGTTTAAATACATAATTTGTTTTATTCCTCTAGTATACAATAGATTTTCAGGTTAACAGTCAATATCCACGTAAACCCAGCAGATTCGAACTAAACAGAATACATTTCACTGAAAACAGAAAAATTGTTTAGCATTTTAATACGATAATAACGTTGTTTTGAACTCAAAGTAGTAAAAAAAACATATTTGAATTGAATCTGACTAAAATCTTTAACGATTCAATGCTGACATTGATTTTTTAATCATTGTTCAGATTTTTGAGCCGCCAGGCTCCTTGCAATCAGTTTGCGGCCGGACTTGTTTTCCTTCTTTACTCAACGGATTCGGCATTTTACCAACATTGAGTACAAGTACACTAAAAAGTAGATCAGTATGAAACGGCTGGAATTTCGAAAGCCCGATTACAGCAGTGTTAAAACTTAATCTGAATAAAGTAATTTATTATGAATATAAAAAATATATGCCTGAAGGCCAAAATTATTCTGCATTTCACCAAAAAATCCGTTGGCGGAGCGACTTCGCCCATGTCAGCAATCCGTGACCTGAATTTAGCCAATCAAAATCGTAAGCGTCATTTGACATGGTAAAAAATGGTCAATGTACGTACTGCAAATAATCGGAAAGCAATTTAAGATTGTGTCATCTCCCCTAATTCGCCCCAGTCTGTGGTCAACTTCAAAAGGAAAATAACGGGTTATACACTTAAAACCATTGAAAATTAAAAGGAACAGAAGTGAAATAAAGTGTCTCATATAAATGAACGAAGCAGAAGAGAGAATGGCGCAGTAAACATAGCATACTATTTTTCGTTTTGCTTGCTTACCGGACTTTCAAACCCGCATTTAGCTATTGAGATTGTTCGACATCCGGGATTTTGACGTTTTGTATTATTATTATTATTATTTATTATTATTATTATTATTATCATCATATAACTTAGTGTACAGAAATCAAAATTAGACTCTTAGTGTACATAAGCAGATTAACAGGAACTAAGTGCACTTTTTATCTTGAAGAGATAGTAGAGTTGTAAGATCAAGTTGTTATCCCAGAGAAAGTACAAACTGGACACGACATCATAGAAGTTTTGTCAGTGAATGGTGGTAGAAACGCACAGAAACTGTTTGTTTTGTCCGTATTCGCGCGAACGTCATAAGCGTATTGTTAATGACGTTGACGTCAACCTGTTATTACACTAGCGTAATATCAAAAATATAACAACGACTTTGTTACATGCCCACGATGTCGTCTATGTTATAAAACCTTTTTCGACATCGTTCTGTTTTAACGGTCAAATTGAAGATATTTTTTTAGCAATAAGTTCAAGTTTAGGTTTTCTTTTCATTTGCACTTCTTGTGGATGGAGTGAAAAATACACACCGTGATACATAAAAACAACAACATTCTCTTTAGTAATACTGCAGAACTGATGTTGGTGTGCTGAAAATATGTTATGATTGTGTATTCTTGGAGTCACTTTTTGCAACCCTGGACCCAAGTTTTTATCACAAACCATGACTGCACCCACTGTCCAAAAGTGGCATTCTTCTTATAAAAAGGGTAGAGGTTTTGTTACCATTTTTCACAAAGACTAAAGTTAGGTGTACAAGCTTGCTGATTTATCCCTAAAACTGATATTTATTTTCTTTTACAGACGGAACTTCTTCAAGATGTGCAGACCTTATACCAACAATTTTCTTAAAGACATTTGCATTGACATCTTTGTAAGCATTTATATATATATATATATATATATATATATATATATATATATATATATATATATATATATATATATATATATATATATATATATGGAGTTTATTATGGAGAATTTCAGGTTGTACACAGATGTAAAAGACTGTTAAACACATTTATCTATAAATTTTGGAGAACTGGATATTTGTTTTGGCATTCTGTGAATATGATGTGTAATGAGTATGCATTGTTTTAAAACTTTTTTTTTAAATTGTTAATTTTCATTCAGTGTGTTACTTGATTAACTTCGATGAGAGTTGTCCATTGTTATTAATTTTACATTTTAAGATTAAGTTTTAGGCTGTTTGAATATACTAGTACTGTACAAAACAAAGTAAAAATATTTATGTACAAGTTGTATGTTTAAGATTGTCATGTCCTTTTCAAGCTTTCTGTACCCTGGGATAATATGTACTGTGATATAGCCATTCTGTGTCTGTCCAAGCATTGTCAATACCTAGGTTGGGACTAAGAAGTGAAATTTAGTAGCTGGATTTTCAATTAAGTCAAGAATACTAGTTAGGGTATTGCGAGAACTTGTAAAAATATGTGTCATTTAAAAGAAAATTCATTAATTTCATGTTTAAATTCACCTTCCGCCAGCAACCTAATTGACAGAACATTTTTGAGTGGTAATGATCGATAGTACCATGCAGATTCCGTTACTCCTGCAAACTTCCTATTTCCAGCTTACTGTGAAAGCCAAAATCCTTAATGTTATATATAAACAATTGAACTTTAAAAAAGTGCATTTTAAATTAGGCCTGCCTTTATCTGATAAATATATGCTTCAGTAACGATAAAATTTTGGACTTCAGTTATTTTGTTATTTTGTTTTTAACGTTTTTTTTCGTGATTAAAAATTCATAAATAATATTTGTATCTATAATAAAAACTTTTTTTTCTTTCAAATGAAGTTCATTTATACTGATAAAATATTTAGTGAAAATCTTTGAATTTCTAAAACCCGGAGGAAAATACGCTCCTTATTTATAGAAATTTCAGTCACAAAAGCAATAGTTGTAACATACATCAACCTTTCTTCTTTAGTAGCGTACTGGTAATAAATGTGGGACATAACAAGAGTAGCTCCCTATGAATCCAGCGGCACTGGCATGTGGTCAATTGCTATTTTCGCTACTAACACCACCTACGTGGTCGATACTGTGCCAGTAGCCACTACAAATAATCTAAAATATACCTGTTCTATCGTTCTGCAGTGGTATTTTATCAAAACCCTTCGTTATACTTACAGCATAGACCTGAATTTCCTTTTCAATTACTTCATTTACATTTTTTTTTCAGACCGATTTCTTTTGATGCTCTGGTTTGGATGCATTGAATCTTTACTGAATGCTTTAGTCAACAATAATCAGCTGACCAATTATGTACAGATATTGAGAGCAGAAATGGCAGAGTCTAATCATGGCCAGGATTTATTTGTTTCATCCAGGGTCCATGATGGCGCAGTTTCATAGACTTGCTTCTGAAATTTATAGACTATACTTATCCTTGGTCTGCTCTGGAAGACAACAGATTGAGATTATGTTACATTTATAAATAGGGTAACATTCTGTACATTGATGGTGACGAAACCAAATCTCAGCTTAGCCGCAGAACGCAGGCACATTTATGCTTATCGTGTACTTCCGCACAAAAAAGCCCAGAACATGGACACAAATTATATACTGCTCAAATTAATTAAAGGAGCGCCCATATAATCTATAAAATTCCATACGCGTTGAGTAGATATTTTTTACAGAAATAACAAAATCGTTCTTTTTACAAAAACAAATTGGCATTTTCATCGCCAACAGGCACATTCCTGAACAGAGACAGTGTCCAGGATATGAACACTATCTGATTAACTTTGAAATAGTGGTCTTACAGGAGAACAACCAATATCTGTAAAAGCAGATTCAGGCCTGGAAACTTTCATAGTCAGTGTCAGTAATGAGTGTATCCCCCTCGGGCGTTTAGGCACTCTCTGCATCGTCTGGGCATGCTCCTGATGACACGTCTGATCATATCCTGTGGTATGGCATCCCATTCTGCTAAAAGCTCACGGACAGGGTTCGGACGCGAAGACAGTCTACGAGAAAGCATGTCCCAGACATGCTCTATAGGGTTAAGATCGGGAGACATCGCTGGCCAGTCTATGACCTCAATACCTTCATCATCAAAGAAGTTCCGGACGATTCTTGCAGTGTGTGCTCGAGCATTATCTTGCACTAAACAAAAAGTTTCACCTATTGCACCAGCATATGGCCTAACAATTGGTTCTAGGATCTCGTCCCGATATCTCAGGGCCGTCAGACTATCTCCTGGAATCACATAAAAGTCTGTGCGCCCGTCAATGGATATCCCTGCCCACACCATAACTGACCCACCGCCAAACCTGTAATATGGAATTATGTTGCATTCCGCATACCTCTCTCCTCGGCTACGCCACACCCTCACACGCCTGTCACAGGTCGAAACATGGTAGCGGTTCTCGTCTGTGAAGAGCACAGATCGCCAGTGGCGCAGTTGCCAAGTGACGTGTTCCTGTGCAAACTCTAAGCGAGCTCTCCGGTGAACTACGGTCAGAATTGGTCCTCTGGCAGGTCTTCGGGCATCCAACCCATCTTCAGGAAGGCGATTTCGGACAGTTTGAGTGGACACACGAACCCCTGTAGCTTGCCGGAAGTCAATTTCAATGCCAGTATCAGTACACTAACGATATCTGAGGGCCAAAGTTCTCAGATATCGGTCCTGACGAGGTGTTGTAATACGGTGACGACCTTGCCCAGGTCTTCTTGTGAATTCTCCAGTCTCCTGATAACGACTCCACAACCTGGCAACAACGCTACGAAAAACGTCTAGAACGGTTGCCACCTCACGTTGCGTAAATCCATTTTCGATCATCTGCACCGCCCGAGCAACATCAGTAGTTGCTAAATGACGTCGCACATCCTGGACCGTTGTCAAAAGAGCAGATACAGTAAAAAGTTGCACTAAAACATTCATTTTGTCAAATTTGCTATCGTGAACGAACTGTACACATGCAAAAGTCTAAATCTTATTCGGGGCTTACACAACAAAAAGAAAACCAAATACCCATGCTTTGTAAATATATTGTAAAGTGCACGGGTTTCTTGAGGATATTGACCGTCGATACCTACAAACGAAACTTGCTGCGAATATCTAGTAAGGTGGGCAAATTACGCCATAACATATTTGCGCCCTTTAATTAATTTGAGAAGTGTAGTATATTCATTGATTACAAATAAGGCATAACGTAAAATATCATAATAAAAGGACAAACCATAATATTTAAAGCATTCCATTACTTTCAAAATCCTATAAATCTGTATGCTTTTGAATAATTACCATAATTACCCGATGTCAAGTTGTCATACAACATTTCTAGTCTCATATAGAGTGAGTTGCTGTTTTTCTGGGTGGATAGCAATTTATTACAGCTAAAAACTTTTCTACTGTCTGCATACCATAAGGAAACATTTTTGAATACACGTTCTTCAAAACATTATCAATTATTTCCAGTTTTATGGCGAATAAGCCAGTAAAATGTATATGCAGTGAATCATAGTATTATCAGTAATGCTCTCCTAGTGTTCTGATATATTTATTCTCAGTTAGTTTGCCCTCTGATTTATCTTTTAGTTGCACATAATAAATGACGACATTAAGTAAAAACAAAAACGTTTCCCGCTTATAGTGCTTGAACACAGAAAACAGATATCTTTTAACAGAATTAACTCTGTCTTAAAGTAACTTCTGAAAGTTACAATTTTTTTTAAACTTTTTATTATGCGATCACAATCAGAAAGTACAACGTCAAGTAATTGTCAACGCAGGTAAGATATCTACACTTATTGGATATCTCGGATTTATGCGGTGAATGGATTAAACCTTAAAATCAATTAGGATCGTCGACCAAAAGCGGACCAGATGTCGCATCTCCACTATAGACTAATAATTTCTTTCACAATAACCAGTGATAACATTTTGCCACGATGATAAACGTACACGGTATTTGTGTTTGTAAAACTGACGTGTTTAATGGAAGGAAACTGACGTGTTCCTTAGAAGAATGCCACATAACTCTTTTGTGATGAAATTCTACGTTTACTTGAACTTCTTCAAATGAGAAAATGCGTTTCCAGCATTACTTTCTACATGTAATTACTTTTATGTCCGTGATCTGCTTTTCAAGGTAGGAAATTTTTTCACAACACACTTTTATGTTCACAAAACTGAGACAAAAATGGTTCTAACATGCGAGTAATTTTTACTCCAAATATATTGTTGTAAATATATCAGTTTGCCTTTAACATATATATTTTCGTAAATGTTAGAAGTAAGCACCTTTGTCAGTGTACTTTTACTATTTAAACATGTTTAAAAATAATATATTGTTGTAAATATATCAGTTTGCCTTTAACATATATATTTTCGTAAATGTTAGAAGTAAGCACCTTTGTCAGTGTACTTTTACTATTTAAACATGTTTAAAAATAATATATTGTTGTAAATATATCAGTTTGCCTTTAACATATATATGTTCGTAAATGTTAGAAGTAAGCACCTTTGTCAGTGTACTTTTACTATTTAAACCTGTTTAAAAATATCTATTACTTGTTTCAGGGCAAAGAAACTGTGTGATGCCCGAATATGGTATCTAAATATTATTGGGGACGATGTGTTCAATCTGGATCTCACTCCAGATCAGCTTTCATTGAAGAAAAGCATTGAATCTTTAGTTTTGAAAGCATCAGGGAGTAAAGAAACACGGATGGTCGAGTGTTCGGTTTTATACATGTATAATGATATGCTTCAAGATATATTCGATTATACACCTTCTGGTTCCGGTATGACTTTAACGGAAGTTGAGTCAGCGGAACCTGCAGGGTCTGTTGAGGATGTAGATCCCGAATTAAAATATGACGGTATGGAAGAAGGTATGGTGAGTGAAGAGAAAGAAAACAAGAACCAAAGGGGACAGAAAAGAGACGAAGAAGGGATAAGTGATTTTACAGACAATATACTTAAAACTGACGAGGCTCCACACAGTATAACTGACACGGAAAACCGGCAAGTTATCAAAGCCCATGATGGGAAGGAAATTGAACCAAAAGAAAGAGTGCATGAAAGTGAACAGATTGCCCCTGCATCGGATGAAAAAGAACAGGAATATATTGCAAACTCCGAAACTAATCAAGATTACTTAGCAGCACAAGATGACAGATATTTAATAGATAGAGGAATTGAAACCGTTGACAGCCATGAAAATGTGTATAGTGATGGTATCGATCAAGTGCAAAGTGAGATGCAATTACAGGAGGATGAAAGTGATAATTACCTCACCGAAAATTTTCATGTTCACAAGGAAAATGATGCTGACAGCATTGACGAGACTGAAGTAGATGAAATTGATTGGTCAACTGATCCTTCAGAAGAAGCAAGTGTACTGAAAGAATCAGATCCATCTGTTAGCAGCGATAGCAACAGTAACAGTGGCACAGAGCATGAGAAAGAACACAGAGATGAGACTGTATCAAATAAAATTCCCTTCGGAGTTTGTTGGGCATTTGGATGCCTTAAATCCGATATTTTCGATGTATATGAAAGAAAGGCTAGTGATTTAAACATGTCTGATTATGAACAATTATTGATGTTAAGTAATGGAGACAAATCACGAAGTGAAAGAAAACATATTGTTAATTGCCCTTTAGGGCCTTTTTGTACTTCCAAATGTTTTTATCTTTATTTATTTTCAAATTCTTTTTGCATGAAAGACTTTGCTTTTGCTGAAGCTTCTGTGACATTTCAAGGCGATGAAAAGAAGAAATCAGATATGCAAAAACAATTATTAAATGAGGACTTTTATACAAACAGTCAGGTAAACACTGATGTTGATATTGAAACAAAGGCTGGGTCGGAAACTGATAATGAAAAAAATGCTTGGTCAAAAACTGACTCTGGGACAAGTGCCAGGTCAGAAACCGACACTGAAAGAAATGCTAGGTCGGAAACTGACTCTGAAACAGACGCTTGGTCAGTAACGGACACTGAAGCGAACACATGGTCAAAAACTGATATTGATAAAAAATCGATCTCAGGAACTGTCACTGATACAAATACTAAGTCAGAAACGGACACTGATACAAAGGTAAGGTCAGAGACTGACATTAATACAATTAAAACCTCAGAAACGGACACTGAGACAAACTCTTGGTCAGAAACAGATTCTCTAGACCACTCTCCTGAAAACAGACTTCCGGATGCTTTAGTGTCTGACAAACATAATCAATTCAAACAACATGAAATGAAACTTAAAGCTGAAAAAATGTTAACTAGAAATGAAAAGCAAAGTAAGTTAGTATCTGAGAAAGAAAAGCTTGATTTATTCATACCATTTATGGATAAAAGTCAATGGACTGTCTCAGAATTTGAGAATATTGTTGAAGAAAAAACTAGTAAGTATTTTACAAAACTGCAGACCTTTGAAGTTATGATCATGAAACTTGAAAACCAATTGCTTATGGAAGCATTAAATAAACAAAATCATTCCTCTACAATCACAAAACTTGAAAATCAAATTCTTCGTCTGGAAAACGAGCTACTGAAAATGAATAAAAATTATCAAACACTCCGTGAAGAATCACTTAGTATGAGCAGACGACAAAATAAATATCTAGAACTAGCGTATAAAAAGGCACAAAGTGAGTACCCGAAATTGCCTGATCATAGCGGTGTGAAATATGAACTTATATCACAGCACCAGGAAAAGATAAATGAATTAACAAAAGTTCTTAGAAACCAGTCAGGTATAATAATGCAAATGAAAGAAAAATATGACACTCTTGAAGATCAAAACAAAATGTTTCAACAGATGGTTCTGAATCAAAGTCTACTTATGGCTTCTATAATGAAAAACGTGCAAGAGCTTACAGCACAAAATATCAGAAATCAAGAAGAAATAAACAGTCTTAAACAAAAGTTGGATAGAAGTGTTGGTGTACAAAGTTATAGGAGGGATACTAGAACTGAAAATGATGTAATAGACCAACTTGAAAGCTTACTCTTTGATAGAAAGATATGGAAAGATCGAACAGATCATATTGCTAAAGAAGATACCGAAAATGACAAAAACAATAAATACAATACTAATGATAATGATGTTATGCAGAAATATCCCAACAATATCTTTGCAAAATGGTGTCCAAAATATAATGACACTTGTCCATCTTGTCACTATTCATCTATTATAAATTTACAATGTACTCCATTTCGGCGTATCATTTGGGCAACAAGAGTAATGGAGAAAGTTGTTATTGAAGGCGACTTTCCATCTGTCCCTTTTGTTAAAGATGAAAAGAAAACTGATTTAATTGAAAAAGAATTAGCCAAACGTGAAACAAAAGATGAATTGGGAACAGGCGCATTACATTACAAAGCAATGCAGGAAACGGTCGGTGAAATTCCTCAACATGAAAAATCTGAGATCTATGATAGTGACGTCATTGACAATAACGACGATTTTGAAGGTAGTTTCGGAAACGAGGAGCTCAGTAAATACACAATAGTAGGCTATGACAAAGATGGAAAACCTGTATTAAAAATCCGAGATGATGAAACGAAGGAGCAAATTTCTGAGACAAAAGAAAAACTGGGGAAAATATTGAAAGATGAAAATGACATTAATGAAAAACATACTGAAGAAAGAGATGACTTAACTGAAAGGGAAAATATTATAATGAATCCAGTCAAAGAGACCAATGACAACAATGTAAAAGATAGCAAAGAGTCTTATAAAACAGTCGAAAAACAAAGTACAGTTTCAAGAGGTAAAGCAGAAACCAAAAATCTTAATTCTGATCATGAGAAAAAACAATCAGTTGCAGAAAAAAATGTTGGGAGTAGTCAGGATGAAAACACTCAGGCAAAATATGATATACAGATAAACACTGATGATGCCTACATAAAGAAACAAAATAAACCTGGAGAAAGCAGTGCAGAACCAAAAGACAATTCTCCATATAAAAAAGCAGCTAACAATGCAATTTCCGACACCAAGAAAGAAAATATGAGTGAAAAGGATGTGAAGCTTGGGGTTAAAACTCAGAAAGCTGATTCTGTGCAGACAAAACAAGGCAGTGAAACAAAGAGTGGCCTGAATAAATCTAGTGACAAAGAAAATCTGTCTTCTGCTTCAAGTCAGCAACAGTTGTCAGGAAAAATTGCTAAAATAGAAAATGTACCGACAGAGAAGCATAAAGACAGAAACATTGAGAAGAAAGCAGAAAGAATGGTTCCAATAAATCTTAACAAATATAAGCAAACAGAGCCAAAAGGTAAGCGATAATAAATTTCAAATGAAATTTTTCTTTCAGGATCAGTCACTTTTAGTTGTTTTTTTTTTTTTGATGTTTTATGATTTTCTCTCTAGACATACATTTAAGAGTGAAACCAAAATGGTTCCATCTTCTTCTTTATCCAGTGATGTGAGAATTATTTTGCTGTCGTCTATTGTAATGGTCTACCAGATTTTCCATTTAATCAATGTTGATACAATTCAAGACAGTTTAAATCTTGTATATAGATAGAACAACAAACAAAAACAATATGCACTCATTGTATGTGCCTTGTACTTCTGAGGGAACTGTTTCCATTTAATCTATATAATTATGTATATAGGAATAATAATGCAAATAAAACCATGTACCATGATGAACATATTACTTCAGGAGATATTTTCTTTATGACATCTTAAGATATTTTACTTTCATATTTCAAGATTGCTATGACCACTATAATAGGGGAGAGAGGAAAGATGGTCTATTTAAGGTGAAGCCAATGGGTTTGGAAAAGGTAATAGAGGTGTTCTGTGATATGAGACGTGGGGGGTGGACAGTTATACAAAGAAGGCAAGATGGTACCACAAACTTTTACAAAGAATGGGCTGAATACAAGAAAGGCTTTGGAGGTACAAGTTTTCAATTTTTTTTTCAGATTTTTATATATTGTTTCAAATCTCCTTAGACAGTGCTTCATTTATCAACTGTCAATCTTAACCTTAATGTTATAACAAAGTTATACATTATCATAATGATGCAACAGATTTTCTTATGTACCTTTATTATTTAGGAACATGTCTAATCATTCAAGTACAGCATCAGTTTAAAAAGAGTTAAATAGTCATATTACATCACTAAGGCAAAAGTCAGAGTAAGATAAGTATTTTCTTTTGAATTCCTTCATAGGGAGACTACAGACTTAGAAGTTATAGAATGTTATCCGTTCTTTACAGGTTTGTATGGAGAGCATTGGCTAGGAAATGATAATATCCATCTATTGACCAACCAGGATTATTACAAACTACGAGTGGATCTAATGGATTGGGACAAAAACAAGAGATATGCTGAATTCGACTTCTTTCTTATCGAAAATGAAGATGAGGCCTACAGAATTCATGTTGATGGTTACTCTGGAGATGCCGGTGATGGACTCACAAAGCACAACGGCAGTAAATTCTCTACTAAAGATGTAGACAATGACAAAGTTGTAAAAGAATTTGGTGGGAGTTGTGCTAAAAGGTTTTATGGTGCTGGATGGTATTATAAGTGTTATGCTTCTAATCTGAATGGTAAATTTTATAAAGGTGGAAAAATCCCTGAGAAAAAATACGATGGAATTACTTGGAAACCTTGGACTGGGCCAAACTATTCACTCAAGAAAGTGGAAATGAAAATACGACCTTCTTCAGCTGATTCAAGTTAATACTGATAAAAGTGCTATTGGCTTGGTTCACTAGTTACTGAATACTGAATTGACATGTATCATTTGCCAAGGGTATTTCAAATGATTAAGGATTTTTGTGGATTCAGTTCTGACGATTTTACTCAAATAAGTTTTCTGATAACACAATGTGCTTTAAGCTTGATCATGCGTCTCACTTGGAAGTGTTCGTCCCAAACATAGTAATTTTTTCATATGTTTCAAATTGTTTCTTCTATATAAAGTTCAACTTAATATACAATTGAATTTCTTTTGATCTTGAACTGGTCAAGAAATTTCATTTCCTGATTTGTCAACTGTAAAAATTCAGAAAAATATGTGACTCAAGAAAGAAAATAAAAGCTTGAATTCATTAAATCCAATTTTATGTATCAATAAAAATAACAATTTAAAACAAAAACAGATCCTCATAATAATCTCTCTACACCATCATCTTTTCTTTCCAAGAAACAACTTTGCTTTCAGTATCTTGGGAACATATCTTATTGTCAATGACACACGTGTACTTCTTTCTAACTTGTCACCAATTTTCACACTATTACACTTGCAAATGTTTACAACACTTTCTGTGATAATGTCTGCCTTACTCTCAGCTATTCCATGTAGATATGTCTTGTACATTTCATCTTGCACCAAGATTAGACTTCTAGGTTGTAACAGTACTGAACACAAGTAACGATCATTAAAGGAAGTTGTGGATTTCTGAAAAGAAAATTTTTAACGTACTTGAAACAGTTTCAAAAACATCTTTGAAACACCTTTAAAAATACCCTTGAAACAGATAAAAATATCTTTGAGACGGCTTTAAAAATATCTTTGAAACAACATTAAAAACATACTTGAAACCTTTAAAAATACCCTTGAAAATAACTTACTGTCCATCCAAAGTACTGTAAGTTTTTCAAGTTTATCAAAGAGTCTGAGTCTATATGTTAATCAAAGCTGAGAAAAAACTGAAGGTTCAGTTGTCTTTGAAATCACGTTAAAGTGTTTTGTAAACTAGGCACATGCCAGAAACTAAATTCTGGTTGCTCTCGAGTTAAGTCAGTAGTTTTAAACTATTGTTGAACAGAAATTCTCAGATTCCTGTTTATGACCTGTAGTTTGACAAAATATCAAAGTACAACAATCAATTACTAAAATGAACTTTTGTTACCAAAGAAGCCAGAGTATTGTTAGGTGAGCTGCAAATCTGAATGAAGAGCTAATTCTTTGATCACAATTCAAAAAAATGTTGGAACATTTTGTTTTCATTGAAACTGATATTTAAGTTCTAGAATAAATGCACAGAAACTGTTGTGTAGTTTTTTTTACACAGTTAATAAAATAGAGACAAGCAATGAGTATTTTACCTCAGTCTCAGTTTTATCTTCATCTGCCACCAAAGGACAATAAAAATCTAGGAGTGTATGGGAGCCCAAGCTGATGGTGGATACAGTTGGGTAGTACAAGGGACCATCTTCATGAGGCTGAAAAAAGTACCAAGGTTGTCAATTTCAAAGCATCAGTAAGAGACTTGGGCAACAAATGTCTCTTTAAAAACTGTTTAGGACAGAATAAACTTATCATAGCAACTTTTATTCTTCACTACCTACATGTAGAAAAAAAACGGTAAAACCCTGTAATATTTGCAAAGATAAATTATACTGAATAACACCATTCATACATGTGCTACATCTATTCTTCTGACAAACATCTAAATTTAAAACACAGATTTGTTTGCACTTTTGTTGTGTTTGTGATAAATTAACATCTGCCAATGGTCTCATGACTACCCAGGTGACAGTAGCTATTTGCACTTATCATCTAGTAATCAAAGCCAAACCTGTTTCCTGCAGATTTGTAAAAAATTGGTTGTATTCAGTTGTTTGAATAACTTTGAATGTTCATTGGAAACACAGTTGTAATAGATATATGTATATATTGTTATTTTTGTACATTTGATCTGTGTAAGCAAGACTGGGTCTGGGATTTAATCAACGTTTTTTTTTGACTGCTATATGACTTTAGGTGCCTGCCTTTGTAAGCAAGCTAAACATGATTTCTTTCCTGATCTGCTAGCACCTATCTTAGCTATTAACAATAAATACCAGTCAAATACAGTCTAGACTGATGCAAAAATGTAACATCCATAAAAGGCGGTTAGAATAAAAACATTTCCATATTCAGCAGTGTTAAATGTAGATAGTGACTAATCATTTAAAGACTTCCACTAACTTATCTAAACAAAAAATAATTGTATCTTTTTCTGTATGTAAGCTCAGAAATTACCATGATTCCTTGGCCAGACAGGTACTCATTCACCAAAACATGGTTGGGTACTTTGTCTTCAAAAACTCCAAGTGCTGCAATCTTTTCAGAACATGTCTGTAACCACTGGAAACAAAATGACAATGTCCATGCATAAAAAGGCCCTTGAATGGCTAAAAGTGAAGTTATATTTGAGACAAAACTTTGAATTCCTCTCTATAACACAACTTTTAAAACGTGTTAGTTGTTGCTTTTCATCTACTAAAATAAGCCAAAATCTAGTTCCTTTGATTTATATCTGCTAATTTGGGATGGTTTTTATAAAATCTAAGTATTTTATCTTTAAGATCTAGAATGACCAATCTACATACATGAAAGACCTATAATAACAGTAGACTTATGGGTCTTTACATTAAGTTAACCAACAGCGAACTGAAACCTTGAAATACAATAATGACTTGTATTTAAGAAATGGAGATTTAGAGTTACATGCAACAGTTCTTTTGGTTAAATATTTTACTATATATACCTTAGGCAAGTCCTCTGGAATCATGCCTTTAGGGTGGGGTAGCCCGCCTGAAACAGAGGATGATGGACTTAAATAATATAACATATCTGTTTCATAAAATTGATTAAGATTAAAAATATCATGCTGCTTATAAGTTTCCATAAGAAGTTTAAACTACTAGTAAAAATAAAATTAATCTTCAAAATACAAAATAACCTCACATCTCACACTTGAAAGTCTACTTTGGATTGTATTTTCTCAAATATAGTCTGACAGCTATACTATAAACAGTATATTTACCTCAATAAACTTAGATACTTGAAGTTCCGAAAATTTTTTAAAAAAAAAGATACCATATGTACAGAAATTTACCCCAGTTTTGTAATCTCCTGTTGGAAAGCTGAGTCCATTTTGGCTTTGGTGCCGAGTACACGTGTTTCAGTAAAGATGCTTCCTCATCAGGTGTGATAAACTCAGGGATGTAGTACAGTGATGGAGGAGCCTCGAAATGTAAGTATATACTGTTAGAAATAATTATAGCTCTTCAGATGGTAAGACAAATGACATGTCTGCAGATTAAGAAATAATATAAGCTAAGGCAAACCTTTTATTTAAAATGATTTCACGCTCCCTATTTCCATAAAATGTCACAAAAGCACTGTACTTAAGTAGTTTGGCCTCATAATTGAAATCATATGATAATGATGCAGTTCCCTTTGTCTAATTAGGGAAACAAAGGTAACGCCATCCCAGTTTGAAAGTAACTGTGTGTCAACAAAAAGTAGCTCAGCTGAGTAACTGTAATATCATTTTTGTTCCTTCATTAGCTTTTATTGTTATAGGCAACTACACAACTCAACTTAATAGGGCATACTACACTTAAGACTAAGGCAGGGCTGGTCAGTCAAACTAATTTGATGCAACCACAGTGTTAGTTTTGTGTATGGCAATAACTCAACTAAAAGTTAACATTCTATCGACAAAAATATTGCTGCACTGTTGTTTTCATGAAAACTGTTTCACAACTGTTACCTGCATGTAACTAAGGAAAAATTATTTATCAAACATGTAACAATTAGGTAGTGGCTAATGTTTTTGTAACTGGAAGGTTAACAAATACTAGAGGATAGGCTAGCATACCAGTAATCCAATTCAGTTATTTATTATGTTAAAGTAGAAATGTCATGATAATACTTCAGTATGCAATCCATCTTTGTGTTATTTATACCGAAACCTCCAACCAATTTGCTATATAAAATCAATTTACCAAACTTATCATAAACTTTCTGGTTCAGTGTGTGATAAAAAGTATACAAAAGCAATTTCAAAACAGTCTATTTAGACTATTACTTGAAAGTGAAATAATCTGAAAATTTATAATTTAGGAAGTGTCTAGAGGTATGGAACCATATCCCTAGACCGCCGGTCTAGAAGTACAGATCCGTACCTCTAGAAAATACTAGTAGGAATGTCTATGGATAGGGACCGTCTTTTAACATACCTAAAGCTGTTTATATTGCTACAAAATGAAGCGATTACAGCTTTACTTCATTTATCACCATCCCATAGTTTTTGTTTTTTTCAGCAAAATTTGTTTTAACTAGCAAAGCTTAAATTTCATTTTCATTGGTGTGTAAAATCCTAATGAATCCGAATAGGCCGATTGAGAAATATCGTTGTCATCCAGCTGGCTCATTAGAAATGAGAAGGTATCTTTTCAAGTAACTTGTATAGTCCTGAAAAGGACTTTAAAGTAGTCAGGACTACTTACTTCGCTGTCATGGTAAGCAGCCCGTCTCTGATACTCTTAGAGAAGTATCTCTCTTGAGATCGGCGGAGATGGGCTTTGCATCAACTTAAATGAACTTTAGCTAGAGCTGAATGCTTTATACTGAGCTGTATACGAGATACAATGATATGTTTCTCTTTTCGTAAGCAAAAGTTGGATTTTGGATTACTCGCTTAATATCGTTGAAAAAGGTAACCGATAATCATCGTCACTCCTAGAAAATTTTAGTTCGTTAAATACAAAAAAATGTCAAAACTACTAAAACTGAGTTCATTCTAAAGTAAATTAATGCTTAATTATATCGTAAAAGAATCATATAAGTATTGTCTAAGGGTACAGATCCGTATCCCTAAACCACTGGTCTATCGGATCCATACCTCTAGACACAGCCTATAATTTAACCACTTTGTTGATAATCTCACGACACAGCCAAAGCTGTCATCGAGAAGTTTGTCATTGTATACAGCAGTTTTTACTAATTGGCTCAGATCTCTACAATGATCTATAATTAACATTGTTTGAAGAGTTCATTCATCTGAAACCTACAAAATTATTTTATCCTAGGACTATTTACAAAGGAAATAATTACACCTTCACCGGCAGGAAAATGGTTGCGTAGGGATTTTAACACACTGTCAAATGTCAGTTCATACCTGCGTTAACAGTGCATCCTTCATGAACATGTCCATTATTATTTGAACTTAGGAATTCAAATCTGAGTGAAAGAATCGTATATTTGCCAACAGATTACATGTCGGACCCGACTATAACTCACTTCCGTTCTCACTCGATTTCATTCTGCTATTTCCCTTATCGCTGTTTCCGGTGAAGATGTAGATTTCACCACCATATTCTGAGGAAAGATAATGGACTAGATAATAGTTCTTATCATGGCATACGCAAGAAGGGTTTGTGTTAACTCTTCTCTTAATCGCCTGTTTAAATATTGTTTATAGTTGCATTGAAAATTTAAATGTTTAGGTCTATAAATAAAGATCAACACTGATAGATTTTGCCTAAGCACAAAACAAATCAGGCATCATGTTTTCTGTTGTATTCAGTCTGATTTCCATCTTTGAAAAATAAACAATTTGTTTTAGCTTGATTGACATACAGTTTATGAAACTTCCCTTAACCTTAAAGAGATACCATGTCGATCAATTAAAGATGTTATTTAAACTTATGCAAGTTGAAGTTGAATTCGGGATGACCCAAGTGGGTTACACTGAACACCGAAATCTACTTTGGACCGAAATCTACCGAATTCTACTTTGCAGGACTGAAATCTACACAGTACAGCCAAGATATGGCATTATTTCTTAATGTTTGAGTATTTTATGATAGATTACATTATAAACAACTTATATTTCAAATTTCAATTGAAAAGTTTACTTAGTACAAAAGATATATTAATAAATGTAAAAATTATTGAAATCGGTGAGCGTGAAAATATTACATCGTGACAATCACTATAAAAAGGTAGTTTTGAAGTACACAATGCAGATCCATGTAAAATTTATTAATAAAACTAACATATCAAGTAAATATAATTGTTCACGAAAACACGAAATGTAATATCCAGGCCACACCACGAGGAGGAACATGGCCCATTAATTTTTTTTTAATTGAAAAAAATCTACATAAATGAACAAAAAATAAATTTAATTCAGATAAATAGATAAGGAATGAACCCGATTTCGATTATTTTTACAGATTTAAAACATTAAACATCAAAGTGTACGAAATATCGATACGAAATGCTCAATACATCAAAAAGATAGAATGCCTAAAAATAACTGTTATTATTGACAGACATGAAGCTTTGCAAAAAGAAAAACATAAGAAATTGATAAAACAAACATTGATTAAAACAATTTAAAGGTAAAAGCAAAAGGAAAAGTACTTGTTAAGTTATAAACAAATCAAAATACAAATGCTAAAAATATTAAATATAATAAATGCAATATAAGGCATATAATGTAAAGCATGTACTTAACATATCAAATACTTTTTTGGGAATATTTTTCTACTTCAGCAGTATGAATTACAACGAAATTTGCACATTCGGCATGAACCCAGTTTTTACAATTTGGGCAATGTATGCTGCCATTTAGACATTCTTTAAAACAAACAACACAAGGAAACTCCATGATTGCGATGAACTTATGCATATTGAGGGTTAGAAGATCGAATTTAAATACGTTTTTGGGATATTACTCTTCATTTACGAGTAAATTAAAAAAAAGGTTTGCATCACGTCTTAATACATCAAAACAACTTTGAAAAGTTTGAAAAGAAGAAGGAAATTTTCAAATTATAAATATTTACCTACTCATCATTATCAAATTACAAAACTGTATGATAAAAGAAAGCTAAACTGTAACACCAGCAGGTAAGATGCACGTGCAAAACGCGGGACATAGTGCATGGCGGCTTCAGTTTGCGAAAACATTATAATTTTGCTTATCGCAATGTTCCTTTTTAAATGCATTTCTTTAATCATTGATTTCGTGACAACTTAATTTGATAGCTATAACTGTTCATTATAACGTAATTATTATTTGTTTAATGTACACATCACTGAATCCATTTTGGTTACAATTTGTCAATTTTATAAATACTTATAAATATCTTCATAAAATTTTATAAATATGTTCATTAAAGACAAAATAAAAAAGAACAAGCTCTTTTTCCATAAAATTTTATTTTCAAAATCAAACTTTACAACTGGATCTATGCAGTCGCCAGAATAAGTCGTTGTGATTTCCCATACATTCGTTGTTCTCACGCTCACTTAGACACCGCCTGTAACATAATAATATAAAATTGGTTCAAACTCTAAAAATACAAAACTTACAATATTGAAATTTTGAGTATATATTCATATATATTAACTAATTAATAATATCCAAAAAAGTAATAAATAATGCCATATCTTGGCTGTAACTGAGTAGATTTCGGTCCTGCAAAGTAGAATTCGGTAGATTTCGGTCCAAAGTAGATTTCGGTGTTCAGTGTAACCGGACCCAGGTCAGTTAAGCCTCTCCAGGATACATGTAAATCCAGGATGCACCAGGCTAAGAGATAATATAATGCAGATAAAGACGTGTTATATATATATAAATATGATGCCATTCTGCACACTGAAAATAAACAATTAGTATTCAAAGTTGTCATTTGACACAATATAACTTCAACTTATTACTGCCAAAAGTCAGTACTGACTATACTAGGATATAACATCATAATGGAAAGTAGTCTGACTAATTGTATGTGAGTTGAGATATTGTGTGTTAGTGTTATCGTTGAACGATCTTGAAGCAGTAAAATGTATATATATTTGTAAGGGTCAATATCTCTCTGACCTAAAACAAAAGTATTTCAGAATATGCTCAAGATGTCACTTTAATTATTTTGACTTAATGGAAAGATATTATGAGGTTTCAGATTCTGGGCTGAGCTAAATTTATTTATAATTGAGTAAACAACAGGATAATAGAATCGTGTTTCAGTCAAATGAATGAAACTGCTGTCATTGCCTATTTGTGAAAAACTTACTTCAATACTTGTCTTACAGATGGGAGGTAGGAGCACCTCAAAGAGACTCCCAAGGCATCTCAGAAATGAGGACATCCCGCGTGATACATTCACTCCTAGGACATACCAGGTATCAATTATCGTTGTTTTACATGAAAGAAGATAAACTTTACTTCTTTTACATTTAAGCATATAGATTGATAAATATATATTTAACATATACATCCAATATGCAAACATTTAAAGTGCAAATGTGTTAAGTTTGAGTGACAGGATAAAGTTTTTCATTGCATGCAGCTGTAAATATTAGCTGAGACTAAAAAAAAAAGTTTAGTGGATATTCAGAATCTGTTGAGAATATTAACTTGAAATGAAATTTAATGCTATGCAGTATGCATACATGTAGTCAGTCAGAAACTTCAAAACAATTATTTCCCTGATCTGTATGTAAGATATATCATTTACCTTTTGTATGTTTATTATTCCAAATCAAATCAGTTTAAATGCAACTGTTCTGAACAGATACCAGCTTCAAGATGGTTATGTATGTGGTTTCACTAATTTGCTATGATGTCATCTGTGGAATTTAAAAAATAAACAAGATGTCAGCCATAGACATCAAAAGGGAAAACTGAAATTTAGTAAAGTCTCGCCTACATAAATTTGTACTTCAGGTGGAGTTACTGGATGCAGCTCTTGAGCGTAACACTGTTATATGTATGGGATCATCAACTGGACGTATGTTCATAGCAGTCATGCTGATGAAAGAAATGGCAAAAGATATAAGAAAACCCCTGGAAAAAGGTGGCAAAAGGACATTCTTTATTTTAGATACAGGTACTGTCAGATTTGTAGGTTTTTTTGGTTGTAACAAAAGAACATTATGATTTATTTATCTAAGATGAGTATGGTATTTTGTGTTGTCATTAACTTATTGAGCCAGATTTGGGATACTTAGGTGAATTGAATTGAGATACAAAATAAAAAAATGATCATGCAGCATGCATAGGGGAGGCATGTAAAACTGCCAGATATTTTAATCAAAACAGGGTCCAAAATGTTTTAAAGGCCCTCACATTTCATTTAAAACCTTTCCATTTACAAAAATGAGCAATCAAATGATGTATTTTAACTCGAAAATTTTAAAAGGAAAACTTTACATGTCTTCAATTTAAAGATGACAAATCAAACTTTGCATTACAGTACATTGAATGATTGAATTACATTTTGAAAGCAAAACAGATGTTGCGTTCTAACTTTTCTACAGATTTGAAAGTTACGAAAATTGATAATCAGCAGTGTTTATAATAAATCTTCCATAAAAATAAATAAAGAAAGTGATTCTTCAAAGTTTGAGAAAAATAAGTGTAAATTTATTTGTTTAAACTTGCATTTTATAAATGCTGAATTTAAACTTAAACTCATGAAAAAATATTTTGCACTTGTCTGTTTATTACTTGTATGACCAAATTATGTTATGTTCAAAAACCTGCCCCGTGTAGCATAAAAGGCACCAACATACTTAGATATTTGGAAGCTTGCTTGTGTATTAAATAGTTCACACTGCTATTAAGACAATTTTATCTAGGAACCATTTGTGTTCTTGATAGTGGATACTACTGTATTTTGATAACTCAGACCTTTCTCTCATCATAAACAGTTAACTTTGAGTTAACAAGCTTTTACTTCATGTTACAGATGAGTGTGTAAATAACCATAGTTGTGCACTTCAACATCCAGTAGATTTCTCTGTGAAGGCCTTCACAAGTCAACAAGGGATCACAGAATGGACAAAAGAAAAATGGCGCCTAGAACTGAGAAAGTAGGTTATCAATAGATGATCAGTCAGCAATAGATGATCAGTCAGCAATAGATGATCAGTCAGCATTTTCAGAAATCTGCCTTGTTTAGTCTTGGAAGAACTGAAATTGACTTTTTCTCCATTTTAACTGTTTTCAGTTCTAAAAAAGTGGAATAACTGAGATTGAAGGAATAATGTTTTAAAGATTTTTCATGCTTATAAGTGATCAGGTATCATCAATTGATGACTCTTTATTTAAAAAATACAAAATAAAGATAAATTGAAATCCTTCAATTTCTTTGTTTTCAGGACAGAGGCATTTATTTTAACAGGCTCAACATTTCTTCAGTTACTTAATGATGGCATTGTAACTATGGATATTATAAACTTGCTTATCATAGATGATTGTCACCTTGTCCTGCAAGATCATCCCTATTCCAAAATCATGGACATTTATAAGAGAGCAGATGAATCCAGCAGACCTCGAATTCTTGGACTGTCTTCAAATATGCTTGAAGGAAAGTTTCAAAACCCTGAAATTCTTAGTGCCCTGATTACCTCCCTTGAAGAAGCAATGCAAGCAGTAGCAGAAACTTCATCAATGGTTATACCAGAGAGGTATGGTATTAGACCTACTGAGCGTATTATAGAATGTAATGATTATGAGGACACAACTGGTCTGAATGATCAACTTTACAATATTCTAGAAAGTGCAATAGATTTTCTTGAAGAATGCAACATTGACATTAATGAAGACCTCGATAATAGAGATCCTCGTTTGATTCCTAAGGCTGCATTGATTGAAGTCCATAATGTTCTTCGACAGCTTGGACCGTGGTGTGCGGCGTGTCTGGCAGATCTGCTTGTTACACACATTGACAAAATGGAAAAACAGAAAGAGTTTGTAGCAATACATAAAAAGTTTCTGAAATTAGGAGCAACAAATTTACGCATTGTGTCTAAAATATTTGAAGAACATTTTAAACAGTGTGAATATTCACTGGATGACCTTTTGACATACACAACACCAAAAGTAGCAGAACTAATGGATTCACTCCGCAGATACAAACCACAGACAGATTTTGTGATTATCAGCGAAGATTTGGATAGTGAAGGGGAGACAAATATGGGAAGTGATACAGACATGTCAGATGATTCTGATTTTTCAGAAAATGAAGAGGATGCAGATGGCAAATACTCCAGTTCAAAACAAATCCATGTTGCAATCAAGAAAGTCACTCCGGAAGACGAAAACAAATCAGATCCATTCTCACTGGAAGAAGACAAGAATCTTTGTGGTATCGTATTTGTGAACCATCAACATGAGGCTTACGCCCTGAATAAATTCATTGAAGAAGCCTGTGCTTGGGATGAGGGACTGTGCTTTGTGAAAAGCAGTCATTTAACTGGAAACAAGTCAACAGCAAAGAAAGAGAAGCTGTATAAGAAGCAAGAAGATACTTTGAGAAAGTTTAGAATGCAGGAATTGAATCTCTTAGTCTCTACAAATGTTCTGGAAGAAGGTGTGGATGTACCAAAGTGTAACTTTGTTGTGAGGTTTGATGTTCCAAAAACATACAAGTCATACAGTCATTCCAAGGTATTAGTTTTAATTTTCAAATGCAGGTATAAAAGTATTGGGAACTGAATATATTCTTCAATACTATTCATCTTTGTCACACAGTTTTGTCCCTTTGAATGGTGTTTTTAAATTTTGAAGTACTCTTTTCAAAGTGAAAAGTTTCTAGATTTCATTATTTCAAGAGCAAAAATAAATTTGATATTTAAATAATTATGTTCCTTTGCAAAAGTCACTTTTGTTGTTTCAGTGTTATTTCAGTGTTTCATCTTTTGTAATTACTTGTGGTCTAGCCTAACATTGATTTTACATAATTTCAAGGCATAAACTCTAAGAAAAAAGTTGCTGTGATAATACTGACAGATCAGTTAGTAATATTTTTGAAAAAAAGCTACAACATTAGATACCTAACATATGGCAGAGAATACATATTTGAAGTACTGATAAGTTTTCTTGTTAAAAGATTATTTATAGATTCTGAGAAATTTCCAATGTATTCTTCAGGGTCGTGCGAGAGCCAGGGATGCTGAGTTTATCATTCTGATTGAAGAAGAACATTATGATGAATTTATGAGTGAGCTTAAGACATATCATCAGATTGAAAAGGTAACATTTGAGCTTAAAATATGTCATCACATAAGAAAAGTAACACTTGAGCTTAAAATATATCATCAGATAGGAAAGGTAACACTTGAGCTTAAAACATATCATAAGATAGAAAAGGTAAAAAGTGTGCTTTTAAATATATTTTCTGATAGAAAAGGTAAAAAATATGCTTAAAACATCTCTGATAGAAAAAGTAAAAAATATGCTTAAAACATTTCTGATAGAAAAGGTAAAAAATATGCTTTAAATATATTTTCTGATAGAAAAGGTAAAAAATATGCTTAAAACATCTCTGATAGAAAAAGTAAAAAATATGCTTAAAACATTTCTGATAGAAAAGGTAAAAAATATGCTTTAAATATATTTTCTGATAGAAAAGGTAAAAAATATGCTTAAAACATCTCTGATAGAAAAAGTAAAAAATATGCTTAAAATATTTCTGATAGAAAAGGTAAAAAATATGCTTAAACATATCTGATAGAAAAGGTAAAAAATATGCTTAAACATATCTGATAGAAAAGGTAAAAAGTGTGCTTTAAATATATTTTCTGATAGAAAAGGTAAAAAGTGTGCTTAAAACATATCTGATAGAAAAAGTAAAAAATGTGCTTTAAACGTCTCTGATAGAAAAGGTAAAAAATATGCTTAAAACATCTCTGATAGAAAAAGTAAAAAATATGCTTAAAACATTTCTGATAGAAAAGGTAAAAAAATATGCTTTAAATATATTTTCTGATAGAAAAGGTAAAAAATGTGCTTAAAACATCTCTGATAGAAAAAGTAAAAAAATATGCTTAAAACATATCTGATAGAAAAGGTAAAAAGTGTGCTTTAAATATATTTTCTTATAGAAAAGGTAAAAAATATGCTTAAAACATCTCTGATAGAAAAAGTAAAAAATATGCTTAAAACATTTCTGATAGAAAAGGTAAAAAATATGCTTAAAACATATCTGATAGAAAAGGTAAAAAATATGCTTAAAACATATCATCAGACAGAAAAGGTAACAACACTTATTAGAAAATGGAGTAAAATTTAAAAAGATCTCAGTGCTTTCCCTGAATTATAAAGTTTGGTTCAAAAATTTCTATGCTTAATTCAATACTGATATGTTACACGGCTTCTTAAAGTAGATTGATTAGAAAAATTCTAGGAGAAAAATAATGCTTTTTAGGGAACTCCTGAGTTTTGTGTATGCCTACTATCTACTCAATCCATTTTAAAGCAGTCAGATCATAGATGTATAAAATCTGTAACCTGTAAAGTTTGATTGACAAAGATGAGTTATTATTGTTAGTACCATGGAGTACTGAAAAATATTTATTTATAGCATGTAAGCTTTAAGTGAAGCTTTCAACTTCAAACAGATCTTCATTTCTTCATTGCCTTTAGATGTCAGAGATTGTGCAAGCCTTTGTATTGAGGGCTGATTGCAATACTGTTGTATCCTTATTTGATATGTAGCTAACAATCATTTTGCACTGAATCCTTGGTACATTGAACAATTAAAACATGATTCTTCAAATTGGCAACAGACCAGAACTGCATTTTTCATTCTTTTGAATATTTTTTTATGGCAAATAGTACAGAAGAGATAGAAGAGTGTTCTTATAGTATTGTGCACTATGAGAATGTGCTAATTTGATTCATTTGATGGCTTTTAGGCAGTTAATGGATTTGATATTTCTTAAAGGTGTTGATAAGAAGAAGCAAAAGAGTACCTGACAAGGAGGTAGATGAGAGTTCGACCAGCTCTCTAGATACACCAGTAGAACCATATAAACCAGCGGGAGAATGGAGTGATGTCAAAGTGACACTTGATTCTGCTATCATGATAGTCAACAGGTAACAAACTTGAGTTTATAACAGTGGTACTATTGTAAATATTGATGTATCAATGTTTGACCCATGTCACAGTTATCATCTTGATTTAGCAGCCATTTCCCTAAACTTATTAGTGATATTGAACCTTTTGCAGTTCTTTCAGTTTAAATAAAAATGTATGTAAAAATACTTGCTATTTAAAAGGCTATATGTCCTTTAATTAAGGTTATTATTAAGTTCATTTCTACATTTTACACTAATTGAAATATTTATTTCCATTGCAATGAAACCTCTGTAACTTGTAATGACACAAACAATGATAAAATATTTCTCCCAGGAAAGAAGCAGCAAGCAAATTTCATTACCAATTCCCTTGATTGATTTTGTGGTCTGAGGCATCTGTATTATTATTTCAGTCAGACTTTGCAAAATACTTTAAATAGAAGATAAACTTGACATGGTTACTAAACAGAAGATAAACTTGACATGGTTACTAAACAGAAAATAAACTTTACATGGTTATGTGTAGAAAAAAAATTACAATATCTTGCAGGTATTGTGCAAAACTTCCCAGTGATGCATTTACACACTTGACCCCTGCTTGCACAGTCACTGAGGTGCAGCAGAATGGAAACACCCTGTACACAGCCTCCATTAGGCTGCCTATAAACTCTTCAGTAAAGGAGGTAGTTCAGGTAAACATAGCTTTGTTTGGTAATAAACCAAAATTGTATGGAATCATAACCTGACCACAAGGATTGGTAGAGTAAGGGTCTTGATGTAACTTGTTATAGAAATTTAATGGATTAAGTTGAAAAGCAAATAAGAAGTGAGTCTGCTGACACCTAGCTGAATTGATAGAGCATCGGATTTAAAGTCCATGGGTTCTGGGTTCAGACCCCACCAGGACTGGCTAAATTTCTCTGTTACATTTGATCATTTAAAGGTCACTTGTCTTTTATCTCTGATTTAAGTTAGCTTTAGGAGAGATTGGTTAGTACAGTAAACTGGTTGGATACCCAGGAACACTTAATAGGTGGACTGACCACCACAATATAACCAAAAATGAGGTTGAAACTTGGGTACCCAGTCAAAAAAACAAACAAATAAGAAATTAGAAATTTCTTTTTAGCATGCATCCAGTATGTCTGGATACTTTGATAGTTAGTAAGTCTTTTAATACATAAACTACATAAAACTTACAGAATCTTCTTAACAAATGTCAAGTGTTTCAAACTTTGAGCAGAAAACATGTATTCAGTGTAGCTATTTTTATTTTCAGGGTCCTCCCATGGGTACAAAGTTGAAAGCCAAGCAAGCTGTGGCATTGAAAATGTGTCATATTCTGCATGAGCAAGGTATTTTTTACATGTGAATTCTTACTCTTATGAAAGATGCATTTGTAAGAGAAGGTCATGGTAAAAATTTTGTGTTTACTCAGTGCTATATTGACTTCTGTGATTTATGGCCTTTGAGAAAGTTGGTTTTCATTTAACATCTCCCTTCTGTGAAGAAAAGGTCTTGTTAGTATGTTGGTCTTGATTTGGTATATGAATGTATATGAACTGAACTTTTGAAGAGTTTTTAACAAAAGAGGGGAAAAATCAGAATTACATTTAAATATATCCTTAAAAATGATTTAGTTGCCTTTGAAATGGTAAATTGCAAAGTGTTCAAAAACCATAGTTTGTATTAAATGTTACCAGTAAGTGATGGATCTAAAGTTCTATTGTATATATGTAGGTGAGTTAGATGACAATTTGATGCCAGTTGGGAAGGAGATGTTTGAGAGAGATGAAGACGAGGATATTTGGGAGGAAGAGGAAGATGTATTAGGAGAGGCCCGACCTGGTACCACCAAACGTAAACAGTATTACTGTAAACGTGTAAGTATTTATTTTAGATATCTGAAGAAGATGCTGTAGATGGTTATTAGAAATCATTATAGAATCAACCAAAGAAGTACAAACGATCAAAGCTAGTACAAAACCCTCCACAGTGATCATGTGTTAAAGTCACTGACTTCAATCACTTCACCTTTGAGTGATGATCATGGGTTCAAGCTCCACTACCAACCATTGCCATTTATATAGTTGGTAAATCCAGCAAAGAATGGACATTTATATGAGAAAGTTGGTAATTCCAGCAAAGAATGGACATTTATATGAGAAAGTTGGTAATTCCAGTGAAGAATGGACATTTATATGAGAAAGTTGGTAATTCCAGCAAAGAATGGACATTTATATGAGAAAGTTGGTAATTCCAGCGAAGATTGGGAGTCTAGTACTGGTCCTTTTGATATGATTGACAGTTAAAGGGAGTTAACTGCAATTAAACCAAACTAAACCTAGCTAGTACTAGAAATATAGGTATTTGTATTCAAGACTTGCTATCAGCTTGAATTTCTGTTTGAGAAAATGGTTAGTTTCTTAGTGAATGATATTCAGACAAGGGTACTGCCCAAAAATTTGTGGTTTACCTATTGCCTTTCAGGAATACTTTTGAACACACACAAACAATGTTTGCTGGCTATTTTTTTTAACTTTGGAGCATTTTATTTGAAATTTTGAGAATAATTAAAAGTATATAAATATAAAATGCACGGCTGAGAAATAAGAGAATTACAATTACACATTCAAAAGATGATTAAATATTATTGCTTCAGGTTGTTAAAATGAAAATATCTGAATTCATTTGTTCATATCATCTCTAAATGGTTGTCATAGATACAGATAAACTGGGTCTGCCATTTTCAACAGTTACCTTCAGTTTCAAGTGTGCCACCAGAAAACACTGGAGATAAGATAGCTACACATATGGAGGATAGAGCTTCTATAGATAGTTTCATAGAAGAGAAGGTTTTAGTATACAATGGAAAATGTGAATTTCAAGCATTTAGTGATATTCTAAATTTAGATGTACACACTTTTGTTTTTACAGGTGGCTACATCCCTGCAGCAGACAGTGCCAGCTGATAGTACAACATGTTTCCTGTTCATCATAGACATGACACTTACTGGACCTATAACAGAGGACCAGAACACTCGAGGAAGAAAATTGAATGCTCCCGAAGATACACCCAGATGCTTTGGAATTCTTACTACCAAAACAATGCCTTTGGTAAAAAATTTTTCTAGTTCTGTTAAAAAAATACTGAAAATAATCCTGTTACATTGCAAATATTAATCTCACAATATGTTCTATTGTAAAAGGGTCAAATGATTTTAGGGGCGACCAGTTTCAGTTTACGACATTTAATATATGTGTTAAAGTAGATTTATCTAATATGCTGAAGTCAGATTTAAAATGCATTCTGATCATAGTAATTTTTCTTTCAGGTTCCATTATTCCCTGTGTTTACGAGGTCAGGGGAGGTAACTGTTGCAGTTAATCTTTTGTCAAGGGAGGTAATTCTAAATGAAGTGGAACTGGAGAAACTGAAAACTTTCCACAGATTCCTGTTTTCCAATGTCCTGAGACTTGAGAAAGATCCAATGGATTTCTATCCAGAGTGTAGCATTATGGGATATTTGGTAGTGCCTCTAGATAAAGGTGAGTTTCCTTATGCACTGTTTATTTCATATATCAATTAATGTGATTCTAACTTGAACAGTGCAGGTGAGGTCTCAGTATATTCAAAGGAGTTTGCTTTTCTAGAGTTTAAGATTGTAGGTTTAAATTATTACTGAGTTCACAGTATTTGTATGGATGGTATTGGCATGATTTAACTTAATGCTTTCTTCATAATTACTCTGTCTTATCTGCCTTTGATGCTGGAAAATTTGCTGGGCTAGAAAGTGGATGTAGCAAGAATATTTGGCAAAGTGTTTTTGAAGGAATTCAAGTATTTTTGAAGGAATTCATGGTAAGTTGTTATGGCCTATCACAGAACCTGAAAGTTCTCTGAGAACGGAAAAGCACAATAACACAAGGGAATTAGTAATGATGGAATTTACATTTCAAATTTGTAAATCATAGAATATTTCATACAATCCTTGTAGAATTTACTGTCTTGATCCTGCCAGTTTTTTTTTTCACCAATAGTCACCTTAACTTACCTTTTTCAGATGAAAATGATATGATCCACATTGACTGGCAGTTCACAGATAAAGTTATGGAAGCCAGTAACAGTCCTCCTAAACCAAAACAACCAGAAGATTTGTTTGTGTTTCAAGGTGAAGAGTTTGAGGATGCTGTTGTCATGCCTTCGTACAGAAACATTGATCAACCACAGTACTTCTATGTAGCTGAAATAAGATCTGATCTCAATCCATTGTCTCCTTTCCCTTCTCCAGAACTCTACAAAACATTTAGCGATTATTATTCAGCTAAATATGGGCTAAAAATCACCAATTCTGATCAGCCGTTGTTAGATGTTGATCATACTTCAGCAAGGTTAAATCTCCTGATACCACGCTACATGAATCAGAAAGGTGTCCCACTGCCCACTAGTAGTGCAGAAACAAAAAAGGCAAGACGAGAAAACCTTCAACAAAAGCAAATCTTGGTACCAGAATTGTGTGACATACATGTATTCCCTGCCTCTCTTTGGAGGAAAGCAGTCTGTTTGCCTGCCATTTTGTATCGCATGAATTATCTCCTTCTTGGAGAAGAGATCCGAAAACATATAGCAACAGAAACGAAAATAGGAATAGCAGAACTTCCAGATGATTACAGATTTCCAAAACTAGATTTTGGAATTGATACAAGTCCAGAACATCTAAAAATGCTGACAGAAAATGCTCAAAGTATAGAGAAAGATGATACAGAAATGGAAGATAATGACAAGGAAGCTGAATTAGAGAAAAGCAGAAGAGCTGAAAAGGAAGATGAAGGGTCTGTTAAAAATGAGACAGAAAGTTTTGATAAAACTTCAGAGGACACAAATGAAAATAAGGAAGCTCAAAACCATGGATTTATATGTGAAAACAGTTTAGATAATTCTGATAAAAAGCCCCTTACAGAATTGAAAACTGTTGAAAGTCTGTCTGAAAATTTTATTGAGAAGTGCAATTTAGAAACTGATACGGACAAAGCTGTGATAGACCAGCAAATACCAAGATCTCAAAATAATATTTGTAGGTGCAATAAATGTACTAAAAGTGCCATAAACAGTGCTACAAGTAACTGTGATAGTATACATGAAACTGCTGATAAGGTTGACACATTCGAGTGTGCAAATGGTGAAGTCAACAATGCATCTAGGTCAGTTAATGGTAGAGGTGAGCCTGATGATGTTTTAGATAAAGCTCAAGAAAAGCATGAAATGCAGAATGGGTTTATTGATGAAGAAAGTGAGGTGAACGAAACAGATCAAATAGAGCTCATTGACAAGTCTGTAGATTTGCACAGGAAAGAAAATATTTTAAAGCAATCTTGCAAAGGAATCAATGGAATTATAAGCCAAGTTCAGAAAGTGGATGAAAAGATTGAACCAGAAAAGAAAGATGTAGTTGATGATGAAAATCTAAAAACTAACGAGATTGAGGATGTGTTTACCAATGTGGGCAAGTTTGTTGCAGAAAAGACCGAATTAGATACAAGTGTAGAATCTTGCCCAGAACCATTGATCTCACTAGATGAAGACATGGATCTACAAACTTTTATTGGACCAAGTCCTTGTGAAATTCTGCAAGCACTAACTATGTCTAATGCTAATGATTTCTTTAGTTTAGAAAGACTTGAAACTATTGGGGACTCTTTCCTGAAATATGCAATCACCGTTTACCTGTACTGCTCATATCCAGGTATACATGAAGGAAAGTTAAGCTACTTGAGAAGTAAGCAAGTAAGTAATTACAATCTCTATAGACTTGGCAAGAGGAAAGGTCTTGCAGAATGTATGATCTCTAACAAGTTCGAACCTTACGAGAACTGGCTGCCACCTGGGTATGTAATAAATGAAGATAAAAGGAAGGGCCCTGTACCTAAAGTTTTTATCGTGCCAGTGTCAATAAATAAGAGTTCATCCACCGTGTTTCCAAGCCAAAGATCTGTGGACAGTCAAAGTAGTGATGGAGATGATGACAAGAAGGGGAACGATAAAGAAGTTGATGTGGAAATTAGGAACTTTCAAACTGAGTTGGAAGAGATAGATCAGATAGCAAAGGCAAAAGATGAAGAGCTTCGTAAAGAGGAGAGAAATGAAACTCAGCAGAGTTACATCCCCTACAGTCTTCAGTTACATCATTGCCTGCCTGACAAGAGTATAGCAGATTGTATGGAAGCCTTGATTGGTTGTTACCTGACGTCATGTGACAAAATGGCTGCTTTACGTCTGATGTCCTGGATGGGGTTAAAAGTGTTACCTGAGAAAAAGCATGACAATGGAGAAAACATCAAGGTAAAATTTCTTGTAAATGTGATATTTCAGAATATGTCAAAAAACGTACTGATATGACTTTGAAAAATTCAATTTATTGTCATTAAACTTGAATTTCAATTTATTCGTGTCAGTAAGAAAATATATGGAAACAATAAGATAATCAGTCAGTCTATGTGGACATTGTGGACCAGTTAGAAAAATAGGAGTTTTTTTTAGGAACTGTTTATCATAACACACACACACACACTGTAATGTTATACTTGTATACTTCTGTGAATGGTGAAACAATCTACATTAGAACTGTAGGTAAGTTGCTAATCATCAAATATTTACATGACTTGAAAGAGAATTTGACATTGACTTTGACATTGATATCTGTTTCAGTTAACAGATGCTAAATATAACTGCCTGCCTTGTCCACCATCACCGTTTCTGAAACTCTGTGCTGAAGCAGACACCATCCTTGAACACCTTCTAGATGGTTACGAAAGTTTTGAAACAAAGATTGGATACACTTTTTCTGACAGATCCTACCTACTACAGGCCTTCACACATGCTTCATACCACTTCAACACTGTGACAGACTGCTATCAGAGGTGAGAAAATATCAAAAATTTGGTAAAAATTACTTTTGTTGATACCTCTTGGAGAATCTACTAGATAGTGATCGTGATCTGTTGTAAGATTTTAACCCTTAACGTGCTGGAACCGAAAGTGATTAGCCTTTGCCACCAGTATAGAGCCAGGTCAGCCTGCACATCCATGCAGTCTGACCAGGCTCTATACTGTTGGTAGCTCCATTTTTGTATTTTGATATTGAAATCCCTTAAACTTTGAATGGACTGTTCCAAATACAAAGCTGGGCAAATCCATTACAAAATTTCAGCATGTTCAGGGTTAAATAAGACCAACTACTCAGTGGATGGTCGAAGTATTGTCTATGTGTTGTCTTGATTGAATGAATATTTAAAGTAAAGAGAAGACTTTGTTTTAATGAACTTTGTTACAGGCTAGAGTTTCTTGGAGATGCTGTTCTAGACTATGTAATCACCCGCCATTTATATGAGGATTCCGACAAGTACAGTCCAGGTGTACTTACTGACCTGAGGTCAGCACTTGTAAACAACAACATTTTTGCAGCTCTGGCTGTGAAGTGGGACTTCCATAAGTATTTCAAGGCAATCTCTCCCTCACTATTCCATGTGATAGAAAAGTTTGTTTCTCGACAGAAAGAAAAAGAAGATGAAATAGATGATGAAAATGATGAGGTAGGATTTTTAAGTGATGTCAGATTGTATGAAATAGTATATATACAGAGAATTATATTTAGATGAAGGTATTTTTTTCACAGGTGTTACAATGCTGGATGAAGTACTGGTTATGATTATGACATTATAAAACATAATAATAGGTCTAGATCTTAAAGTACAGATGATGGATGTTAAATATTGTTATTCGATGGTGTTGAAATCTAGCTTGTAGATTTTTGTGGTATTTATAGAGTTGTTGATATGTTAACATTTTTCATTTAAAAGATAGAAACTTTAATAAGGAACTTAAAGCTTACCATATGACTCTTTTCTTAAAGAATCGAAATACATTGTAAGCCTGGTTGTAACAGGCAAAAAAGCATAGATTTTTCAGAAAGGTTAAAATCCACGTTACTCTTTTATAGTGGAAGAAATTTCGGGAAATTCATTGTGAACCTGCTTCTTATAGGCAAAAAAAACAACAGTTTAGATCATTTAGAATGATCACTATCTTGATATTATATTTGTAGACAGATGAAGACCATGAGAAGGAACATGTAGAGTTAGAGGTTCCTAAAGCCCTTGGGGATATATTTGAGTCAGTGGCCGGGGCTATCTACCTAGATAGCAAGATGTCTTTGGACACCGTCTGGAGAGTCTACTACAGAATTATGAAACCTCAGATTGGTAAATAACAGGCCTCAACTTGCCTAAACTGATTCAAAACAATTTGTTTTGTAACTCAAATATTAATTCTATTCTCTTTGATCATACATCTTGCTCTGGCATAAAACATATGCACAAAATCTGGTCAGGCAGTTGTTTCACAAGATTAAAATGATGGAAACAAATAGATTCAAGCTGTGATAAAACATGTGTTGCTTTAATGAGCATAAGTTTTTATATTGTTAGCACATATTACTCTTAATATAATATACTTTTTCTAAACTTTTAAGGAATGTCTAATACAGATGAAATATCAATTTCAGTACAATAATGAAAAAAAAAAGAATCTCATTATTTTTTGAATAATTAAATACTAATTTTCATTACCGATTATCAGTGCATCCATCTAGTAACTTGGCAACTTATTACTGAACATTCCTAGTTTTAAAAAACAATGCATGCATGGTATTAGAAAAAAAATGTTTGTCACAGAAACAAGTAATGTGTTGTATTGTACTAATAGATCTAAAGTTCTTTCTGTTTCGTTTTGTTTCAGATAAATACCTGAAGAACATTCCAAAGTCTCCAGTAAGAGAACTGCTAGAACAGGAACCAGAAACAGCCAAGTTTGAGTAAGACCAGTTTTACCCAAATGCTTCTATCTCGCTCAATTTAGGTTATTTCAGTGCCTTTTCTGACGGCAATACCTTCAAAAATATAAATTAATTTTAAAAATCTTTCTTGGGACAAGATTTTCTGATGTGTGAGAGGCTATAACTTCTCAAAAAAGTGTTATTGGTTCAAACCGCTATATCTATTTGTAGTCTTTTATAAGAAAGTTGGACATACTTTGCAGAAAATAGGTGCTAAAAAAGGTACTTCCCAGAAATGATACTTAGAAAAATCTCATTTCATGACTCAAAACAAAACAAATTTACGTGTTTATTAAAAATTGCTGATAATTCACCGTTTAATACCATAGAAATATTTTTTACAGCAAGCCAGAGAGGACAATGGACGGTAAGATACGTGTGACAGTCAATGTGGTCGGCAAAGGTGTTTTTACTGGTGTAGGCAGGAACTACCGTATTGCCAAAAGTGCCGCCGCAAAGAAAGCTCTGAGATGCATCAGGACTCTTGAACAACAAGGTCTTATATAAATACTTGATAATAGGAAAGATTATATTGTGGAACGTATTATTTATACCTGTTTATACTGACTTTATCCCTGTTGTGTGGCTTTTGTATAGGTGTTGCAAACTGGTATGTCTTTTGATAAAGATTCTTTGTACTGAATTTTTTTTTAAAAATAGATATTAAATATTTATTGCAAGTCTACATTCCTGTTAACTGTTTTAGGGCGAAAGCACAATTAGAAATGATGGTTGAATATTTAGAATTTATTCAGAGAGTCAGTATTCTAATAGTGCAGCATGTGAAGGGTTTTTTGGTTTACCTTGAAAAAAAAAAACAGATATAAATTTATATCCCTCAAAATATCTTTTCCAGATTTGAAGGGGCTATAATTTTGTGCAGTTCTTCAAAATATTATGGGACAAATTGCTTAGCATTCAGTATCAAAGTGTTAGGGAAACAAGTTTGATTTGAGTTCAAGTAGATTTAATTATTTTAGATATCTTTACAGAGTTTTTTTGTTCAGCCCTTTACAGAATTACAATCTCAACAGAATGTCCTATCTGTATAATTAGTTCACATGCTGAAAAATCTGTGTTGATTTTATACTTGGGTTTGTGCTTTGTATGTAAAATGATCATAATTATCCTATGACTTTTAAGTAGCATGCAAGTGCTTGTGAAGTTTTCAGAGAAAAAAATCCAGTGTGCACAAAGATTGTTTATAAGCTTTTGTTGAAAGGTTTTGAAAACAGTATTTGTACTTAAGCACTGGTAAGTTAAGTGATAGTAAGAAGTAATCATAGTGCTATTTCGCAAGGATAGATTGCATTAGCTTAGTAGAATTTTGCTTAATATGATAGTAGATATAAAAGCCATTTTATATACGAGCAGTTTAAAGTTTAGTCATTTAGGGGAACTGTTATATCCTTGTCAAGTTATTGAAATATGGTGTGTGGCAAGTAAATACTTTTGTGGATAGTATTGTATGTTTTTTAATTTATATATTTTTTTGGTTTTTGTTGAAAATAAACATGACTATTTTGAAAAGCTCAGAAGAATAATGTTTTTGCCTCTTTCGAATTTTTGTATCACTTTGATTTTCTTTTTGTTTTGGTTTGGCATTTTCATTGTGCTGTGTTAAATGTTGTGTTGGCAATATATTGTAAACAGTATTTCATTTCCTATTTAAGATTACACAGCTTGAGTCAAACTCACATGTAGGACATAGTCTATACTATTTTTGAAAAGCTCTGTAGAAAAATATTCTGAGCTTCCTTACTTAAATGTGTTTGTTAATATCTGGATTGAAACAGTTAAAGCGAATGTTCTTTTTTGTTTTTGAAAAGAGCAGGAGGAGATGTGGGGTTCAGTGTTTTTGTTCTTTTTGGTGAGTCATTTACAGTTTAACCTTGTCAAAATAACACAGTGGAGAAAAGTAGTTTTGTTGCTGAAGCCTTGTTTAAGAATGATAAAGAAGATATCATTTATCGGGAAAAAGCACATGTCTTTATAGAAGGGTGGTTTTGATGTAAAAGTATCATTAAGAAGGGTTATACTATATATATTTAAGAACTACAATGTAAAAATTATTGACATTGTTATCGTTGAAATATATTTTTATTCATATTACAAGATGTTGTCTCTCTACATGTGTATATCTGTAATACATTGAAGAAGAAAAGCATTATTTTTTGTATCTGTTATTCTTATTAACAGTCAGTGTTGATTTTCAAACCCTTTGATTCTAAATAATAGATAAATTTGACAAGATTGAGAACCTATTTCTAGGACAAGCTTCTCTCCCTTTATCTGACTTATGTTTAAAGATGTTGCTTTCTTTTAAAGTATAATCTGAAAAATACATTCCAAAAATGAGAACTACATGTTTGATCAGTCTTTGCTTACTGTTCATGCATTTCTGTCTGTCTAGAAAACAGTTTGAAATAATTATGGATCAGTGGTATATATTAAAATATACTGGAGAGGCTTTTTGGATATTTGTCAGAAAAACTCTATGCAGACCATTCAGATCTTGGCCTGAATGTTCCCATGTGCATGATTTTGAGGATTTAAGGTCTAATCACATGTATGATCACTATCCTATTTCTTAGGAGAACTTTGCTTAAAGGCTGTTTTTTCCATATCCATTAATTTGTCAATGCATGTTGCTCTCAACCCAATCCATATGTGTTACATGTATATACATATATAATAAAAGCAATAAAGTTACAGTTATTTAGCTGTAGAACAGACCCGTTACTTAAAATTCTAAGCTTTGTCTTTGTTCACAGAGATGTCGTTGTTTAGATCAACAAATTAACTTTTAGAAAAAATCAACTACAGTATCTTGAAATATCATGTTTTAATTACTAATCCATTTATTATACAGTAATAGAAAGGTAACATAACTCATCATAAACAGTAATATATAAGTATAATCTAAGACAGCTTACATATTTGTGTTCATTTAGAAAAACATGCCAATTACTATAAACTGAGTATCATTTTATGGTTATTTTCGATGACATCACTAGACGCCATCAATTAAGAACAGCGCTTGATAGTTAAATATTATGTCATTATATTTAGATAGGCTTTATTCAAAAGTCCATAAGTGGACATTACTGTATTTGGTAATGGAATGACACAATATCACACTCACTGTCGAACGGCAACAAAATTCAACTCAGCCAATAAGAATTAAGGTTATTAGCCAATTAGATTTAAGGTTATATTCTAAGTAAGTTGGATCATATAAAGTAAAATCTTAATGGTTAAGAAGTGGTCACTTGCTCTACCCATTCTAAACCATTAAGATTTATCTAAAATGATCTTATGCATTTTATGAATGGTTAAATTTACATGAATGTTAACCTAGATTACAAATTTAAATCAAATTAGGAAAGTAATACTAATAATAAGAGTTTTGACTATGTGAAAAAAACATACTATAAACATATGTAATCAAACAGGCCTATTCATTTAAAATTAACTTCAAACTTGTCTAAGATGTTTTCTTGTATTCTTACATTTAAACAGAGAAAACAGCAAGAAAAAAAAAACGTAGCAAGGAGTAAATTCGAAACTTGTTACTAAAAACAAGAAGTTACAACAGTTTTGCCCTGTCCCCATATTACACTAGGGCACTTATAACTACACACTTGTACAAATAAATTACAATGTAATATATACAACTTCACAATGGTAAGTACATTTACACTAATGATAGGCTGATGACAAACTAGCATCATCCATTGGTTTGTCTACCAGTGAAGGTAAACATTTCGAAAGAAATATATCAGTTGACACGTTTTGCATAAATATGACAGTGAAGAAATTTGTATTGCCTAAATTCTCTAATCTTGAGCATTTTAGATGCATGGTTGTTATGCTGGTGGTAAAAGTGTCTTTTTTTTTAGCTGTGAACATGTCAGTTTGCAGTGAAAGTTTCGCAGTTAGTTAAAGCTTTCCTCCAATGTATCAGAATTGATTTACAAAGGTTTTATCAGAGCTACAACTTTAAAAAAATTATCATCTGAGGTCATGATTGTATTTGCATGATTCACATATTTTCTATAGAACAGAAAACTTCAACGGATCGCTTCAACGGAAAATATTTCAGTACTTCAAACATCACATAATTATGTCCTATTTTATAACCTAAAAAACAATAGTTCATAAACTTCCTTGCACTTTGTATTGGAAGTTCACTGTTATATCTGGTGTATTATGAAACAATACATCTCAGGGTGAGTGTACATGTATAATATACGCATTGATATGAAATACAGACGAGAGTCAAGGCACAAGCAAACCAGAAAACATACATTGAAAAAACTTATGCACAATCTTCACAGAAGAGAAGACAAAATCATGCTTTTGTGACAGTATACCAATTTGGCACTTAATATTTTTATAATTGCACTATAAGTCAATGAATATGTGTTTTCTAGTGTAGTATAGTCGTATTAAAAATGAAAAAAAATTTAAAAGCATAAAAATGTTTAAAATGCAAATTAAATATATAAAAACTGAAGCCAAAGGTTACTAAAATAGCTAAATAGAATACCCTGTGGTAATTTGTATGAAACATTCACAAGGAGTCTTTCTAAAAACTGATTTTAATGAGTTTTGTCTGCGTGAATGTCATATAATGACTTTATGAAATGTTTTGACAACTCAGCAAGTAAAGCCTAAGTTGACTGCCAATGTTTATACTAATAAGTGTACTTTTAGCTATGTTCTGCAACAGTTGCAGAAAAGTCTTTCTACCAAAGTGTAACACCATGCCTTATCCAAATACTTGCTATACAGCAGTGAGAACATTTATCTTCACGTCGCAACAAAGAGTGTGACGAAAATTAAAATTGGACTTTGGTGTACATGAGGTCAGATCTTGTAGAAATTGGTATAACAACAGCTGAAATGTAATGAGATAATTGTTAGCCTGTTAAATGTGAAATTATGACCAGAAGAATATTGCAGGGTATTATTCTACAAAAGCAATGAAATACATCAGAGATGAATACTTAACTTGTCCAGTTCAAGAACAAACAAAAGCGGAATTTTTCTCTTTCAGACTTCTCACATTAAAAACAATAATGCAAATACACAGTAGATGTGTGAACACCTATAAATCTAAACTAAGGAAGTCATAAGTTTTGGTGGTGCTGGAAAGAATTTTTGATTAAATATATAAATTGTTGAAGACAGGAGACTTCGGAATATCACTAGAAAACCCATGTAGGTGTACCTAGAATATTGGACGACATTTAGAAGATGACTGAATCTCACCAACCTAATCCTGAATAAGATCATTAGCATTTTTTTCATCTTCGCACCACTGTGGAATTTCCAAACTTGAAAATTTAATCCGTAATAAATCTCCTACTTCATCTATTATCTCTAAAGCCTGAAAGATGAAAGCATGTAACTCTTCATTAAAATTCAATGGCACTATGAAACATGACATCTATCTGTACACCACCAGCACGAACAATTTGTGAGTCGCAATTTTACAAAAGACCCTAATGTTTCCCATACGATTTCTAAAATCTACCGGACTTATGGAGACTAATATTCTAGCCAAAATCTTGCTTAGCTTTATTCATTCTCAATAAATTTCTTAATTTTATAAGATACAAAAAGCAGATTTACCCTTGCATTAAATGAGAGAGAGAAATGCCATAAGCGTATTTGTATATTATAAGTATTTGATAGAATGACTTTTTATGTAGATGGACTAAACACTTCATCATCAGATAAAAAGTACAACAGTTTCATGAAAAAAAATGAGATCTTTGATATCTTGAGTACTTCGATAACCCAAACATTTTTCTTCTTTCCTATTGATTTTGAACTGAAGTTTTACTGTATATAAAGTAGTATGCACAATCTGCATTTACTAATTGTGTCAAGACACAATAAACGTTTGAAAAAGAGTGAAATATACACGATTACAACCTTGTCAATCATTTCCGGTGTGTGAGCAGCCGACAAACATATTCTAGCACGCGATTCTATGATCGAAGTTGCCGGGAAACCAACCACTACAGTTCCTAGACCACGTTTCAAACATTCTCGACTAAAAGCTCTGTAAATATTACAATTATTAACCAAATACTTTACAAAGCTGATCTGGAAACTAACAATGCACATAGTTGTCAAAAAAGCTCTGCTGAGATCAAGGCAAAAATGTAGTTAAATAAAATGAATTCACAATAATTGTAATAAATATGAGAACGTGTTGTTTTTTTTTTTGTTAAATAAATGAATGCCTATCCAACATTTAATCATACCAGATCGAAGAAAAGAATTCTGTTTTCAGTTATATAGTACTTCAAGTATATAGGTATGCAAACTTACGTAGTTTTAGAAGGGAAGTAAATAAGAATTGGGACCACAGGCGAGTCCTTATTTCCATAGATTATAAATCCCTTTTCATGAAGTCTACGGCGGAAATAATTTACATTACTTTTCAACTGCTGGATTCGCCTTTGTCCTGAAAAGGCAAAAAAAGAATACGAAACGTTCATAAAATTATTAAATTTACAAGTTAGACCCCACTTGTAAACATCCATTGAAATTACTGAATAAAACAACTTGCACATTTCCAGACTTTTTCGATGCAAGCTGTGTCTACTTTATGCTAATTCTGGGTTCTATATTATGGCTGATGTCATAAACAAAACCTTCTCTAGTTCATCTTCTTAAGTTAATATTTGTTTTCTTCTTGAAATGTACAGTTACTGTTCACCACTTGAACAGAGTGTATATCTTAAAAAACTATGAACGTTTCGCCATGAACTGAAGCAGTAACAGCTAAACAGACCACACATGAAATAAAAACTGACTGTATTTCTTCAGAACTATAAATTTCAAAACTGCAAGAATAAATGGAAAGGGAAACGGAAGAAGCTAATTACCTTCATTGGTTCCATCAAGTCCCATGATAATTCTCATGGATGTAATAATTTGTTGAGCAACAGGAGGTGGCATGGTTGGGCTATATACTGATGCATGTGAGTGACATTTAAGGTGATTGATTAATTTCTGAAAAAAGAAATCAATGTAAAATAACTTCACTATCTAATGCCTCCATAGAACAGAGATGTAAGCCTACCACATGGAGAAGTTTAGAGAAAGAATAAAACTTTTACCCACATAATGATAATTGTATCTGGTACATAAATTTTCCATTTAATTTTTGTATTTTAAACTTGTAAACTCTACAATGATTCCAGTACACGGATTTCTTTTCAAGTACACTTATCAATAGACAAGAGGGCCATGATGGTCCTGGATCGCTCACCTGAGTACTTTGTGGGTTTGCTGTTATGCAAACATCAGAAGCGGTATTACATTTTCTAACTGAAGACTTGTAGGTGCCTACAAACCAAATATCTAAAATATCAGTCAATAAATAAAGGCTCTGTGACAGAAAGTAGAAAAACCTAATATAAGCAACAGTGACCCTGACCCAGTAATCTCAAACTGCACTAAGGGTAGAGGTCCATGCAAGGAACCTACATATCAAATATCAAAGATATTGATCTATAAATCAATTACCTCTATGAGGTAAAGTAGATAAATCTATTTTTACCCCAATTTAATGGAAGAGGTTCATGCAAAGTGTGTATATACCATATATTTAAAATATCAATCAATAAATAAAGGTTATTTGACAAAAAGTAGAAAAAAAATACTTTTAGCCTTAGTGACCTTGACCTTGACCAGTGACCTCAAACTCCACCTAAGGGTAGAAGTCCTTCCACGTTACCTACATACCAAATATCTCAGATACTGATTAATAAATTAAGAAGGAAAAGTACAAAAAAATCTATTTTTAATATCAGTGACCTTGACCTTGACCCAAGTGAACGACAGAGATTCATACAAGGAGGCTATATACCAAATATCTAAGACATCTGTCAATAAAATATGGCTCTATGACAAAAATTGAAAGTCTTTTTTCTTAGCCCTGGTGACTCAGGGGCAGGGTCAATTTTGACCCCCAAGGCCAAGATTTGAAAAAAATTCATAGAGGTCTAATAGGTCAGGTTAAACATAAAATACATTAACACTAGGCCTTGTGGTTACTGAAGATTTTAATTCTTTTTAGCAAGTCTTTACAAAATTCAAGTGATCCCTGAGGTGGGTCTGTTTTGACCACAAGAGCAACATTTGAGGACTTCTAGATGATGCCCAATGCAAAATATCTAAGCACTAGGCCTTCTGGTTTCATAGAGGAAGATTTTTAAAGATTTTTCTTTTGGTTGCCATAGCAACCAGAGTTCTGATAGAACTGAATTCTTTGAACAACTTTAGTAGAGCTTCATGCAAGGAACATTCCTGCAAAGTTTTATTAACTTTGGCCCAGTGGTTTCAGAGGAGATGTCGTTTGAATCAAAATGTAATTGTTGATGCACTCACGCACTAACGCACGACGACGGACATCACGTGATCACAAAAGCTCACATGAGCATATTTTGCTCACGTGAGTTAAAAACAATAATGACTTTTGGTGTCTTTGTTTTCGTTTCAAATTCTGCTGATTTAAAGCAATTGAGATAGCATATTAAAATGAAACCTGAACTTAAAGGCCACTCTTACTTTTGAACCTCCTATATAACCTCCCGCTGATCCGAAACTTTTTGTAAATGTCCCCATTCTAACGTCTATATCTTTCGGATCGATTCCAAAATAGTCTACAATGCCTCGACCTTTTGGCCCTACAGCCCCTATACTGTGTGCCTCATCCAAATACACGTACACTTTGTACTTCTTCTTCAGCCGCATAATCTCTGGTAGACAGGCTATTGATCCCTCCATACTGAAAATAAAGAAAAAATATCGGAACATTTTTTTTTTAACTTATTTTCGAAGGCGATGATGTGCATCAATGCCGTATATTAAGTTCAACAGAGAATACGTTATTAAAGTGAATCGCCTCGTATATACAGGACCAAAGAAGACTGCACGTGAACGCGAAAAGGAACTACCCGCTTCTTTACTGCAGTTTCTCTTTTATCCATCTAAGTGTATCACTGTACTTGTACAAAGGTGAATTAAGAGATCTGGACATCAACACATAAACTGAAAATCAACAGTTAAAATTAAAGCGCAGAAAGACTGCCGGCTGATAAGGAGTAAAGATTCATTTTGGAAATGTTGCTTTGGTCATTTGTTCATCCCGCCACAAGACAGCCTTCAAATACTTCACGTTAAGTCAGAACAGAGATAAATGTAAACTGAAATCAATTAATAGAATTTAAATATTGACAGAAAACTGGCCATATTATAAAATTTGTTAGTTTGTTCGTTCGTTCCTTCCTTCCTTCATTCATTCATTCGAGCTTCGTTCGTTTCCTTTCTCTCTAATAACTGAATGATAGTTTTATACGGATGACAGAAACTTTGCCATGTTATGGAATTCATTCATTCATTTAATTATTCATTCATTCACTCATCTGAGCAACTGATAGCTTTATAAAGAAAAAAATATTGAAAACTTTTAGAAAGAATGAACAAGTCGAAAGAAGTACGTCAATCTAAATGTGACATTTGCTTTAATTTTGTTTATCTTTTACTGTTTGTTCAAGACAAACTGTTCGCATGGTTTAAGTTGTTGACTTTTAATCTCCACATTACATAAAATATTGTTCCACTTCCTCTTTTGGTGTAAAATGTAAATAAACTTTAAAGCGACTGACTCACACAATTTTGCTGATTTTTTTCTTTAAAATTTAAGAGAAGTTAATAAACTATGGAAAAAAATAATATTATGCTTCTATACACCATGAAAACTAAAGAAAGGTTATGACTTAACCAGGATTCGAACCCTTGATCTTTCGGTCAGTAAAATTTACAGCGACGACCTACTCCAATGAGCCACTGCGTCTAGGTATGAAATTTCGTCAAAATTAATCTTAAAACTGAACTATCTACCCCGTGACTAACGGGATAAATTTTTTACCGATAAAAGTGTGTAAAACTTTATATTTTGATGTTTTTCTGTATCAAAAAATGAGTCAGTAACTTAGATATATTCTTCACAACTACAGCAAGAATTTTAAGATGTATAAACATTTTCTTTTTTTTTTTTTTTTTTCATCGTCGACCCATCTGTGAGTCAGTCGCTTTAAGTCACATGACCATTTCTTTCTTAAGTGCTTGATTTTCTCTCTTATTTAATATCCTTGAGATTGTTTTAAAGTCCGTGTTTTGTAACGTCAAGTACAAGTATATACTTTGCGTCAATCTGACTGAAGTACACGATCTAACTACGGTTAGATCCTAATAGCAGAGCGTTATTTAGGAGCTGATTTTAATCAGATTGTACTTTGCATCATTCATATAACAAGTGGGTTTTTAAAATGCACTACTTTTTAACCGCGTCACTATGAACTATGTCATAATCATAATCAAGGACTGGTCTATTTTGTGTACTGGTAATTCAGGTTGTTTTTGCATAGTATTACAGGTGGAAGGGTATTTTGTTCATATGCAAATTGTATATTTTTTTAAAGCAAAATCTATGTTTTTATGAATCGTAAAATGTCCGTGTTATAATATTGCATCGTGAAAAATGTCGATATGCGCAGTAATATTAAAAACAAATCTGATTTTGATTTCCAGAACTAAAGACATTCTAACAATATTATTGCACTTCTGTAACCAATAATCAATAAAATAACTTGGTTGAAGTCTTGACGTGTATTTTAAATTCTGTAACTGAATTCACTTCCTCGTGATTTTGCATATATAGAAGAGGACATACCGTTGGTTTAGTTTACAAAGCACACATGTAGATTCACATGGTATAGTTTGTCTTGTTTGCCTTTTAAGCAGCACCAGAGTATGTTCCTTACAGAATCTAAAAATAATCATGAACACAGTATTCTGTCATTAATACAACAGTTTTGTGTATTCATAAGAAAGAAAAAAATTACCTATAAACCCCTTCGACTACAATAAGTATTTTCTTCCATTGTCTACGATTTCTCTGTTGCCCATGCACAATCAACTGGCGTAATTGCTTTTCTAAATCAACCATGTCTAAATAAAAGAATAAAATTTTCAACATGAGATATTACCGGCGCCCCGTGTCTTTGTTAAAAATCTTTCGAAAATGGAAAATAACTAAGCGAAATGAAACTATAGCTTTTAGTTTTGGTAAAATTTCGTATAAAACTTAAGGAAACGGCCATTGATAGATACTTGATTAAACTGCATGAAGCTAAATCTATAATCAATATAAATGAAAGGGTTTGAATTCAACTGAACAGATAGGCCAAGTTTCTCTTCCAAAGATAAAATATACAAAGTAACAGGATTTACATGTGTTACGACTGTACAACTAACGAACTTTGCCATTATTCAAACAACTAAATGCAACCCCATGCCTTAAATCTGCAGGAAAAAAACCCAACAGTTTCATTAACCAGATGATACATCATCTTAATGCAAATTAACTACGGTCACATGGGTAGTCACGAGACCTTGGGCAGACGACAAATATAACGAATGTCCAGTGCTTGTTATTATAGTTGTAGCACATATGTAAATGCTTTCTATTGTTTTAACTTCATAATGGACACTGGGTAATAAATATTTGTTATTTAATTTCTGTTTGACCTGTCTAAAAGTACATAGTTTAAAACCAGATCACAGACGCAGCAACTAGAGTTACCCGTCCATGCACTTTATAATATTGGAAAAAGATAATTTAATTTAGATTGTAACTTTGTAACTTTAAATACATGTTTAAGTTTTCTTAATTAAAACAATTTCTACATTTTATATCAGGGAAAGGTGCACTGTTCACGTCTAGTATATGAGTATATGAAAGGAGAGGAACGGACGGCGACGTATTTAAGACAATGACCTTTACCCTGCCTATTTTTTTAAATGGACTTGTCCATCCATTCAAGATGGACAGAGCCATTTATGATTTATAGATGTTATCTGAAAATTTACTGAGATGGTCATGGTCTGTACTGCCTGCAAGGGGAAAGGAATTGCTAACAACCTGACAAAGGTGAAACTTAAAGATTGCAAATTTTTAAAGTACACTATTATTTAACAAACAGAAATACCAACCATTATGTTTATAGGTTCGTATGGTTGCACCGGTTAATCGGCTTCCAAGGACTAAAGATGCATGATTCAATTCATCACTTAATATCAGACAGCCCTGAAACATGAAATGTATAAAACGTATGAAAAATATCTTACACACGAAAATATGTGCAGACGGAAGTTTATGTGATAAACGGTACTTTCACCAACTACGTCTGCGTGTCTTGGGACATACCTCTCCCTATTTACAGATAACATTAGCCAAAAAAGCTTTTGCTTTAGTCTAATAAACAACAATATTTATTTATTTCTTACTGTACATCACAGTCAACACTGCTAAGTGTTTTTTTTTAATATTTTTCTTTTAAAATGACAAAGCTTTTTTATTTCGCACAATATCGTGCACGCTTATGATTTGTTTCGCACGATAATCATGTGGTTACATTAAATTCCTCCCTTTTGTTATCAAGACATGAAAAAGCGTTCATAAATTCAGACATTGAACAATTTATTATTGTGGTCTATAGCTGTAGTTCATAAACACATGCTTCTTTTAAAGAATGGGCTTGCTGCACGCCTTTGCAACGTCCTTTTGTTATGTAAAACACAGGAAGTTTTGTGAGAAGAATTTCGAGACCGTAAACAAAATTCATACTTCAAAGCTATCACTAAAGCGTTATAAAAAACCCCTATTTCTCTTTAAAGTAAATTCACTGAAAATTCCCACCTTTTCTACCAGACAAGGCATGTTCATAGAATTTGTTGCGAATCCCATAGGTACAATCATGGCAGCCTCCACTCCAAGGTACTGCGCTGTTAGTTGCTCCAGCTCTCTGTGTATATCTAGATAACCTAAAACAGCAGTATTTCCTTTTTTTTAAAATGGACCCTATGTTTGAAATGTTAGCTCATCTTCATGATAAGATCTATCATTTTCATTGTTAAATGAATTTAAGACTAGGGTTAAATCATTCAAGTTCCTTACTTAATACTGTGATGCCGTTTGAATGTTATCTTTACTGCAGACGGCATGAAAAAAAGCATGAGTTTTATTTGTTATTTATGTTTTTGCTGTTGTTAAGACTAAAATCTGCCCTGGACAGACTGCGCTCCCTGTATATTCATACTACTAAACAAGAAACAAAATCCCCCCAAAAAAAACTATCAGAAAACAAAAGCCAGAAATATCACCGTTTACCCAGTTCCTGTCGGCTGCCACATGTTGAAACACCATAATTCCGTGTGACAGCTTCCGCCGCGTCCTTACAGGGGCCTTTGTTGTCAGCGAAGCCGAGGTAGTTATAGGAGCCAAAGTTCATCACATGGTGCTTTTTGTCGGAGTATCTGGAAAAGTTATATCAGATTTTTTTATAACTCATTTTTCAAAACAATCGTTACTATGCAAAAAAAATTAAAACATTATATAAGAGATTGAATGGTCCGATTCTTTCTAACCTTTTTAAAGAGATGTTCTTCGTCTACTGTACAGTTGATTATGGGCCAGGAGGTATTTATAAACGTGATACATTCGAACACTCAGATCAAGTGTACACAGGAACTAGTAAATTTTCATTGTCATATGTAAAATTTAAAATAATTTGTATGTCATAATATCTTAAATTCGATCAAAAACAATTATACAAGATTCAAACTTGTGGTTACAGACGTTCTTATCTATACTACTCAACTTTTGCTAAGCACCAAAAGTTTCTCACTATATTATGAAAAGTATTAAAAGGATTCATATTATTTATTTTGCATAGTTTGAGATTCACCAATGTTTTGAGACGGCCCCTAACCTAAAGCTGCAAGCTGTTTAATCGGGTAGGTCTCGCCACGTGGTCACGGAAAGCATGCACTCCTCGTTATAGTCCTTATACACCGACATTACAAATTTATGGTCATTAAAGGTCAGACTTTTTACATTGGTGACTTTGACATGGGAAGCGCTATGATAAGACGACATTTGAGTGAAGCAGAGATTTGGTGGGCTGTAGGGATGGTGGAGCAGGGGGGCACACACCGTGAGGTTGGTGTGGCGTTTGGTGTACACCACACCATCATCACCTGAGCCTGGGCAAGGTACCAGCAGTATGTTGCACCCGTCAGGAGGCATGGTGGAGGCTGAGGAAGGGTGGCGACAGCAGCTCATGACCGATTTTGATTATCCAGGCCCGTCGAGGACAGTTTGCAACAGCAAGGCATCTTCATAATGACCTTCTTAATGCTTCTGGTGTCAATGTTTGTACTCAGACGGTCCGTAGAAGGTTGCACGAGGGTAATCCGTGATCCAAAAGACCCTGTATAAAAATTCCATTGACTCGTCGTCACTGCCAGGTCCGTTTGGAATGGCCATGGAGCATGTTAGGTGGACCAGACAAAACTGGAGACATATTCCTTTCACTGGTGACTCTAGGTTTGGCCTAGACTTTACTGACAGACGTGCGAGAGTCTGGAGAAGACCTGGGGAAAGGGTTCAAACCGGAAATATTGCTGAGCACGACCGCTACGAGGATGGGTCAGTTATGGTTAGGCATCACCTGGGACGGACGGACAGACCTCGTTGTGCTAAATAGAGGTACATTGACTGGGCAGCGGTACATCGATCAGATGTTAGACACCTAGGTTAGGCTGTAAGCCGGGGCAGTGGGCGATCAGTTCATCTTAATGAACGATAACCTGCGTCCCCACAGGGCCCGGGTGGTCCAGCACTACCCGCAGAGGGAGGGTATTGAGCGCTGTGACTGGCCAGTACGATCACCCGACCTTAATCCAACTGGGCACCTGTGGAATGAGCTTCAGGTACGGATATCAGCTCGCCAGATGCAACCTAGAAGAATCCAGGAGCTTGAGGCCATGTTGGTGCAAGAATGGGCCGCCATCCCCGCTAAGACTGTCAGAAACCTCACAGGGAGCACGACAAGGCTTTGCCAAGCAGTTGTCGTTAGCAATGGGTCACGCACACGCTACTGAGACTAAACTTGTAAACATAAATGGGGTTGTGAAAATTTGGAAAACAAGTTGTGCGTCCAAAAATCTTGGATATAGGGGGGGGGGGTCTTCCTCTTGTCTGGCAAATAACTAATGCCAAATAAGTAAAAAATGTTAAATTTGTCCTTCAATCAAATTGATTAAACATTAAATTTACATTAAAATCATTTGTACGACGGTAATCAAATATTAATATTGCCGAAAATATTCACACTAAAACATTTGGTGTTTAGCAAAAGTTGAGTAGTATATATTGAAATGTCGGGACAATTTATGATCATTTATTAATACTAAAATGTTTAAAATCCCCAATCCTTACAACTCTCTAGGACTGAAATTATGACAGATTTCCGCGACTGTTTTTATAACACGCCAAACTATAATTCAGACAGAAATAATGCTAACTCAAAATGCCATCCAAAGTCAGGCGAAGTTCTGTCTACGACGTCCATGTACGCCCCTGGCACACTGCAGATCGGCCGATTCCAGCAGTCTCGAACACGTCTGTATAGGTTTCTGGTGTAGAAATTCTCCCATGTTTGGTACAGAGGTACAAAACCCTTGAATACAGAACAAATAACTGAATGAATTACTAGTTTCCAGAAATGTATCAACAGTGTAGTGGTAATGCACTAACCTTATAACGCAGACGCTACAGGTTCGATTTCCCCTTCCCAAACTAAAGAAATCTTAGGCAAAGTTAATTTGTCTACAGGTTAAAACCTGTGGTGTAACCAATTAAGACGTCCTCAGTAATAAGTAGCATACATCAGACGGCTGACAATCAGTATTTAAACTTTTTTTCAATCATATTAAACTAAAGATCTTTTTTTTAACAAAAGATATGTAGTGCATTTGTGGTAAAATGCATTACTGACACACCTTAAAAATATATAAAACGCAAGCGGATTTTTTGTGAATTATATTAATCGAGTTTTCATAGGAGAGGTTTATATGTGTATGCTTGATGAAACATAAAATGAACTCAAGATATATGTTGACTAAAATATATGTACGACACTGATACATAACAGGGTTGAACTGATGACTGCATATTAACATAGTGCGAATAAGTCGTACAAATTGTCACATGTAAGACTCTAGTTAAAGGGATATTAAACGACAGTTTTATAATGTGGTGTAATATTATATATGTAAATCATCATATTACTCTCAAATTTCAGGGTATGGATCTGCTTTTGCAATCTGACTGTAATTTAACCATGCATGTATACTTCCTTCCTGTAACAAAAACTTTACAAAAGACAGTATCAGTTCTTTTTCTTCTTCTTTTTTTGCCATCTGCGTTTTTTATGACTGTTATACATTCGGAACACCTCGGGCGACTTCAATAAGTCTTTATACGAAGTTGTCGGAAAAGGCCGACTTGTTACGATTGGACTGTTATATAGCAACTAGTATGCAGTTCATTTTTTTATTCACAGTAACATCCGTCGTTCAGTTCCTGGCAAAATATGTCCACGGGCGCAGCGCGTATACCAGTTATGTCAGCCCATATGTTACATTACGTGACTGGTTTCATTCCAATGTGGCGTCTCAAAAGCGACCATTGCACGCCAACGAAAGTAGATATTGCTGAATAACAAAATTAATGCTTTGCACGTAACAAATCGTCAGTTGCAATGTCATATAGTATTCATCTAGGTGAAATAACTTATTGATTAATCAATGAAGTTATATTGCCCTCTGTATATATGTCTGTATCTTTACTTTCCAATCCAAGGCTGTTGCATCGAATTATAAATGTTTGTTTCGTTGAGAGATATGTTTGTAAAAATGTGCGCGTTTTACTCTAAATATAATTTTAATTTTATGACGATGATAATATCAAAAATAAAACTACTGCTAATACTAATAAGGCTGGTGATGATCAAGATGATGATGATGTTGTTATGATGGTGGTGGTGATGATGCCAAACCTTTAGGTTTTTCAATCTTTTTTTTTTTTCAAAGAAAATATGTATTTATGAACTTAAGGAACATTCCTTTGGACTATATACATTATAAACCTTTTAAGTCTTGAAATTTATAGTGAAGGTATTGTCTCCAAAACCACAAAAGGGCTCGTTGAAAACATTTTAACAATTTTAAGTGAGACTGCGGAAATATCGCTATTTATACATACAGCTTTTATATTAGATATAGCCATGCTTCGTGTTGTTTGGTTATCGGAGAAGAATATGAATGTTTTACCACATTTGTTTCTCATTTCACAAGCGTTAGACTATTATATATCAAATATATGTAAAGCCTGATACTGGAGACGTGCCTTGAATGTTATATATTTTCATAATACCTTCTAGTACGAATCATTGTGGCGCAGGGCTGTTTTAGATCTTAAGTATCAGTATTTGCGTACTGGCTTAAAAAAGCATCTTTATCACTGGAATATTGAATTACAGCCAAGTGAACATTTTCGTATTCAGCAGTAGATCCAATGCCCATCTCTAATCAACAACATTAGAAGAATTTGATCGAAACTGAAACTGAAAAAATATATCAAAAGGCGAACATTATGCCAAGATTTCAAAGGCTTTCAACGAATAAATTGAAAAGACGAAGATTATATTTCTGAAAAAATAATCTCTCCCGGAATGTTAGCCTTGGTGTTTGTATGAAATATAATCTCTATAGCTGTTCATTTGTTAAGAACGCCTATCCATCGTTTTGCACGTCTACCTTAAAGAGGCTGTACTCCAGATTTGACATAAAAAAAAATTTCATAAATTATATATTTAGATGCCGTGAGATTATAACAACATAATATTTTACTTCAAAAGTGATTATAAAAGTCAAAATAGAATAAAAAAAAAATATTTTCGCTCCAGCCTGATTTGAACTCTGGACCCTCGTGTTAACAATATATTTCCATCCCTTTTACTGTCACCACCATCGCCGCAAGTGATTATAACAGCTATTTACTTAAAATCTTATACGATATAGTTATACCGTCGCGTTACGGTATAGCACTTTGAAAGGGAAAAAAATAATTTATAATGTAATTATTTTTTGTCAGTAAGTTATTTTTTATGCATTAGTCATAAATATTACAAGAAATTTACACAGCCCCTTTAAGGATTGTGTTTCAGGTTAAATCATACCTTAAGAAGATATTAATTAATTTTTTATGCGAAAAATGATCAGCCTCTGTAAGAGAATAAATTTCTCGAGAGAAAACTCAATTAACTTTTACTGCATTCTCTTTTATATCGTAGTAAACGCCATTAAAGCAACTGTCAGTTTTATTTAGTCATGGCTGCCCTTACCCTTTTCACTGGCGGCACATAACGATATACGAGGTCTTACGTTAACATGCACAAACGTTGTGCATTCTGAAAAAAATATGGAAAATTGGAAATAGAAAATAAGAAATGGAATAAGAAAGATTTGTGTGTTGTTTTTTGTTGTTGTTTTTTTGTCGTTTATATGAAAACATTTATGAACAACAGAATAAAATCAATAATAGAAACATTTCATGAACAAGTAAAAGCTCGAGTTTTTTCCAAGCGCCAAATATACTCTAAAACGACGTTTTTCTGACGTTACGCTTTTTAGCTCCAACTTATGAAGTCGCGTAAAAGTATAAGTCAAACTATTACAACTTCTTATTCATTACTTTTATCATTAATTTTGATTTTTCATACATCATTTTTCTAAAGGAGGAACGAGAAAATATGTAGTTTTCCTGTTCCAGCTTGCAAGTTTACTACTAGGGCATGCTAGCTTTGTTGTTTTCTCTTATGTAAACAAAGCTTTCTACAGAGAACGAATGATTCGACATTGTTGACAAAATGCGTAACTGTCGGCCGGCGGGTCGAGGTATTGTTGATTTTATACGTAATCACAAAGTGATCCCAACAATTGCTCCCATGCCATGAAATGGCCTGTACGAAATAGTTTTCTAAAGTCTTAAAAGATAAAAGCAGAATCAACTCAACCATTTCACTAAATGTAAATTCAAATTACACGCTGACATTTTAAAATAAGGCTAAACTGCAGTATATAAATGGGAAGTCATATGATACAGAAGAAAGAAAGAAAACAGAACAGAGAGAAAAAAAAGAAAGAAGACAGAAGGAAACAAAAAAGAAATAAACAAACAAACAAATAAATAAAAAATAAGAACACAGAGAGAAAGAAAGAAAGATAGTGGAAAGAAACAAACAAAAAAGAAAGAAAAGAGAAAAAAATATTTTCAGTACAGAAAAATAGATGCATTATTTGACAGACAAAGCGTTTTCTGAACTTTTTTTCTGTTTTCATACTCTACAAGCCAAAAACGTTTATCAACATATAAATTTGGACATTTAATGATACAATTACATAATATATATCATATTACATGTATATCTAGCATTCGCTTATGTGAAAAAAGCAGATTTGCATAAACAATAACTTGTGTGAAATTAAACTATTAAATCTCTATTACTTGATTAAAAATTAAAAAAAATACTTTGACACTAACTCAGCTCGAAAGTGTCGAACAAATCTTTATCATAAAGCGTGAAACAGTTCATCATGGTTTGCGTAACATATATAGTGATCTACATTTTGTCACAATCATACAACGTACGTCACCATTGATACGTGCGTGATAACACACTGAGATTACACTCTTAGCTTCTACATGTCTAGACAATAAATATATTAAAAATCATTTATATATGATTTTGCTCTACTTTATTATTTTATGGCTTATTTTCTTAACTATATATTTCGTGAAATTTATTGTATTTTTTTTTTTTTTTTTTTTTTTTTTTTTTTTTTTTTTTTTTTGCTCGGTCTAAACATGCATTTATATCATATACAATAACATTTTTGAACAGTTTTGCAAAATGTATATATTTTTCTTAGTATAGAAAAAGAGACTTCACTGGCATGCATTTTCTTGTCTACGTCACAAGCATTCTTTATTTCTGGCATGCATTTTCTTGTTCTACATCACAAGCATTCTTTGTTTGTTTCAGAGTCACGTCCAATAAAATTCTTCAAACAAACTTTGTATTCATTTGTTTGAAGATAGCATTTACATTACACTTGGTATATGAATACAACACTTCAGTTTTTAGAATATAAATATTGATTGTGTAGACAATCTGCGAAGGTATTGTGACACGAGTCTTGTAACTGTAATGTTTTACATTTTTATGTCGTTTGGAGATTTTTTCCTCTGTTTGATTTAAATGAAAGTCTATCACTAGGCTGAAGTGAAAAATATCATTTAACATTAAATGACAAAATGCTGAAAATGCAGAATAGTAAAAAGTATTCCCAATTTGCTATGCAAACAACAACAAAGAATTATCACTATGGTAACGCAACTATTGTGCATGTAAGATTGTTAAAATCAACTGTTGGTTAACCGTGCCATAAATAAAAAGCACCTCACACAATGGCGTTGTATACATGCAAACATTATTAGCGCTATTTCATTTTATAAGAAGGTCTAGTACTGGGTCGTTTAGCACTTAAACTTTAGTTTCCCAGTTGAATAATACGATTAAAAAAATAGTAAAGCAGTAAGTAATCATAAATCAGAAAGGTCAAAGGTCAAGTATACGGCCTTATATAAATCAAAGTAGTACAAAATGGCCATGAATTCTGTCCGCTATCAACACTCGCACAAAAAAAACTTTATTTACTCAAATATTACCAGATAAAGTATTTCATTTCGAAATTTTGATTGGGTTTAAAAGGGCAAAAAAACTAAAAACGTCCGCCTTGTTATCATAGTTGGTTACTGAATCAGACTGAATTTATTTGCTTAAGATAGTGGCCATATTTGTTTAGAGATTATATCAGTAACGACCAGCATTCTCATTTTTGATTAGAAGTACTTTCAAGCTGTGTTGTTTTATACAGCCTTTCTCTTTTGTTATCTCCCGTGATAACTGATCTCAGTCAATGCGTCTATAGGTCATTTGTCCTTCACCTCTGAAGCAAGTGAGGAAGTAGTCAGTCAATTGCGGACAAATTGGTTAGTAAACTGGTTGGATACCCAGCAACACTTGTTAGGTGGACTGACCGCCATGGTATGGCCACCGTTGTTAAAACTGGCGTTAAACCCCAATAAAACAAACCAAACCAAATCTTTTTTTGTTTATCTCGTGTGATAGTTCTCGATAATTTTACGCTATGTCCCTTTTGGTCTGCCCGACAGTTACAGAAATTACAAAATGTAAATGTATGTATAACTGAGAAATCAGTGCATTTATATGCATTTGTTCTATCTAGTTTGATTCAAATTAATATTATTGGCACACGAAAAAAACACTGATAACACACGCTTAGTTTTTTTTATTGCCAAACAGGTATTTTAGACACGCTACTTATTGTTGAACATTTTTGCTAGATATGAAAAACGCCTAATCAACGCTATTCGAATTATCTTTGCTGAAGAGACACGTCGCGTGACAGAACATGTTTATGGGTTTGCCTCAAAAGATCATACTTTTGTCTTTTATTAATGTGTACTGCAATATACAAATTATTTAGGGTTTGTTTGAACAACCATGCACAACTCACGCTTAAGGGTTCGTTTGAACAACCACGCACAACTCACGCTTTAGGGTTCATTTAGCAACCAGACACAACTCACGCTTTGAGGGTTCGTTTGAACAACCAGGCACAACTCACGCTTTAGGGTTCGTTTAAACAACCAGGCACAACTCACGCTTTAGGGTTCGTTTTAGCAACCAGGAACAACTCACGCTTTAGGGTTCGTTTGAACAACCAGGCACAACTCACGCTTTAGGGTTCGTTTTAGCAAGCAAGAACAACTCACGTTTTAAAGTTCGTTTGAACAACCTCGCACAACTCACGCTTTAGGGTTCGTTTTAGCAACCAGGAACAACTCACGCTTTAAAGTTCGTTTTAACAACCAGGCACAACTCATGCTTTAGGGTTCGTTTGAACAACCAGGCACAACTCACGCTTTAGAGTTCGTTTGAACAACCAGGCACAACTCACCCTTGAGGGTTCGTTTTAGCAACCAGGCGCAACTCACGCTTAAAGGTTAGTTAAAGTAACCAGGCACAACTCACATTTTAGAATTCATTTGAACAACCATGCACAACTCACGCTTTAGGTTTCGTTTGAACAACCATGCGCAACTCACGCTTTAGGTTTCGTTTTAGCTACCACGCACAACTTAAGCTTTAGCATTCTTTTTAGCAACTAGGTACAACTCACGCTTTAGCATTCGTTTAAGCAACCAGGTACAACTCACGCTTTAGGGTTCGTTTAAGCAACCTGTCACAACTTACACTTTAGAATTCATTTGAACAACCATGCACAACTCACGCTTTAGGTTTCGTTTGAAAACCATGCGCAACTCACGCTTTAGGTTTCGTTTTAGCTACTACGCAAAACTCAAGCTTTAGCATTCGTTTTAGCAACTAGGTACAACTCACGCTTTAGCATTCGTTTTAGCAACCAGGTACAACTCACGCTTTAGGGTTCGTTTAAGCAACCTGTTACAACTCACGCTTAGGATTCGTTTGAACAATCATGCATAACTCACGCTTAAGGATTCTTTTAAACAACCATGCACAACTCAGTTTAAGCAACCAGGCACAACTAACGCTTAAGGTTTCGTTTGAACAACAAAGCACAACTCACGCTTTAGGGTTAATTTAAGCAATCAGGCAAAACTCACGCTTGATGGTTCTTTTGAACAACCATGCACAACTCAAGCTTTAGGGTTCCTTTGAACAACCATGCACAACTCACTCTTTAGGGTTCGTTTTTATCCACCATGCACAACTCACGCTTTAGAGTTCGTTTAAACAACCAGGCACAACTCACGCTTTAGGGTTCGTTTTAGCAACCAGGCACAACTCACGCTTTAGGGTTCGTTTGGACAACCATGCACAACTCACGCTTTAGCGTTCGTTTTAGCAACCAGGTCCAACCCACGCTTGAGGATTCGTTTAAGCAACTTGTCCCAACTCACGTTTAGGATTCGTTTGAACAATCATGCACAACTCACGCTTTAGAGTTTGTTTTAGCAACCAAGCATAACACACGCTTTAGGGTTCGTTTAAACAACCATGCACAATTTAAGCTTTAGGGTTCGTTTAAGCAAACAGGCAAAACTCACGCTTTTGGGGTTCGTTTGAACAACCATAAACAACTCACGCTTTAGGGTTAGTTTAAGCAATCAGGCACAACTCACGCTTGAAGGTTCCTTTGAACAACCATGCACAACTCACGCTTAAGCGTTCGTTTTAGCAACTAGGTACAACTCACGCTTTAGGGTTTGTTTTAACAACCAGGTACAACTCACGCTTAGGATTTGTTTGAACAATCATGCACAACTCACGCTTTAGTGTTCGTTTTAGCAACCAGGTACAATTCACGCTTTAAAGTTCGTTTTAACAACCATGCATAACTCACGCTTAAGGGTTTGTTTAAACAACCATGCACAATTCAAGCTTAAGGGTTCGTTTAGGCAACCAGGCACAACTCACGCTTGAGGGTTCGTTAGAACAACCATGCACAACTCACGCTTAAGGGTTCGTTTGAACAACCATGCACAACTCACGTTTGAACAACCATACACAACTCACGTCTTAGGGTTCGATAAAGCAATCAGGCACAACTCATGCTTGAACAATTATGCACATTTAATGCTTCAAGGTGCATAACTCACGCTTTAGGGTTCGTTTTAGCAACCAGGCACAACTCACGCTTTAGAGTTCGTTTGACTTGCACTTTAGCGTTCGTTTGAACAACCATGCACAACTCACGCTTTCGTGTTTTAGTTTTAGTTTAACAAGTTTTGCAATGTAGCAACCATGCACAGCTCACACTTTATGGTCATCTTTCAATTAACTGCTCTGCAATAAAGCAGCTAATCAAAACCGCCACTCAAGGTTTAGTCACAGATTAGCGTGTTTAGCAATGTAGCAGCTATTCGCAAAACACGGTTTATTGGGTTTGTTTGAATTTGACGCACCAGTTATACAGTAATTTACTAGCTCAACTTACACTTTAGGGTTTTGTCTTCTATGAACATTTTTGCCATGTAGGAAAATATATGCACGAAACAGCTTCAGTAGTTTCTTTGCAAAACGGTGGATTTTGCAATATAGGAAATAGTTATCGTGCGAACATTTGTCATAAAGAAAAGTGAACAAAACACGCATTACTACATGTATTTGTTTCAAATCCACGTTTTTCAGACAACACTGGAATTTTGTTTCATGCTATGCTGGAGCACAGGAAATACATATGCTTTAGCAGATGTATAACTCACGTTATTGGGTTTTTGTTGTTAACAAACTGTCGTTGCCAGAGCAAACAATTGTCATGATAAGATATATTATCGTTTGGTCGCCGTTTGTTTGTTCTTGTAAAACAAGAAAGGGAAGATAACTAGCTACAATACCCAAGTGTGTAATCCCAGATCTATGCAATCGATTAGATGTGCACATACATCTTGATTTTTCATTATTGCATAAATGCTTCTGTTTGAGTTAATGTTTTGACTTATGAAAGGAAAATATTGAAAATAATGATTGATTAAAACTTGATGCTTTTTTAAAAGAAAAAAAAATCGTTTCTCTTTACAAGGAACGTGACTGCTATGATAAAACCAGTTAAATCTGTTGGAGGCTGGGGTCCTTATAAAGCAGTCACTGTTAGATTATTTAGGACTTTCATTTCGTTATATTTTAACAGTGAAACAAAACTGCAGTAGCATACTTTTTTTAGCGAAATCATTGACGTAACACAGGGTTATCTAAACATTATTTAACGAATGAAGTGTAATCGTGTTTTCGGATATGCCACCTACTTGATAAAAATCGACACAGAATTTGCACTGTTTTAATATAATATACGTCAGCTAAGTGTTCAGATAATCATCTAACAGTATCTTGTGATCATGTCTGGACACCATGATCACGTTTGGACAATTAAGTAAAAATCAACTTTTCAGTTCTAAAAAAGCAACTGGTGCGTCTGTATGAAATAAATTTGACTTCTTAAACTTAATATTTAACAGGGAGAAATTGACCACTGCTCTGTACACCGAAAACAATAATTTCTAAAATTATAAGATCAAATAATTCCTTCTCTTTTGCATGTAATGAAAATAAACTTTATGAACTTCTTATTTTGGAAAATAAAAAACACGATTCATCTTTTTTTTAAAAAAAGAAAAAAAAGAAAGAGCTAACTGTAATCTTTTCTTGCGTTTTTCTCCAGTTCTTCAGCAACTTCAACCATTCGAAATTTGAAAGAAGTTACATAAATGAACTAACTACAAAAATGCAGATATCAACCATACCGGAAGCTTGGGTTCGGTGTATGCTTTCTGTTTCTCTATCCCGAGGTTTCTAAGGAAGTCTCTGATGTATCCAACAATGACCAGCAGGCCATATCCCAGGTAGGTCCAGATGGCTGCATACAGAGGTGTCTCCTCGAATGACTCCCACCACGTCTTTCTCCAGTTGTTCGAAGAATGCTGCAAGGAATTTATCACAACTGATTAAAGTCATTTATTTTAGTAAAATTGTAAATGAATGGTGAAATTTTGTATTCATTCTTTTCAATTTACTTCATTTTATACATTAAGGGGCTCTTACAATAAAATTAATATGTTGTTTTTTTTAAATCACTAGCTTATACAAGTTTATATATAAATTTGAAAACAACACTTGAAAATAATCTAGTAAAATCAAAATACTAAACAACAATTCGGTCGAGTTAATATATAAAACAATCGATTTGTTTAAATGATACAATCGAGTTTTTGGATATATGATACGATCGAGTTGTTGTATTTAATATGATCGAGTTGTTCTATATATAATACGATCGAGTTTTTGTATATATGATACGATCGAGTTGTTGTATTTAATACGATCGAGTTGTTGTATTTAATACGATCGAGTTGCTCTATATATATAATACGATCGAGTTTTTTTATATATGATATGATCGAGTTGTTGTATTTAATACGTCGAGTTGTTGAATTTAATACTATCGAGTTGTTCTATATATAATACGATTGAGTTGTTCTATATATAATACGATCGAGTTTTTGTATATATGATACGATCGAGTTGTTGTATTTAATACGATCGAGTTGTTGTATTTAATACGATCGAGTTGTTCTATGTATAATACGATTGTATTTAATACGATCGAGTTGTTGTATTTAATACGATCGAGTTGTTGTTTATAACAGATAATACGATCGAGGAATTTGTATGGTATGACTTGTTCTATGTTTGATCGAGTTGTTGTATGGTATGATCGAGTGTTTTATATGATACAATCGAGTTATTGTATATATAATACGACCGAGGCTGTTGTATTATATGACTTTGTTATAATACAGACTGAGATAGAAAAATATGTATCGTGAATGCGATAGGCTGCGTAGAGACCATGGACATTTGCCATACATGATTTTAAATGTTGGCTGAAGGGAAAACCAATCAGCAGGCTTGTAATACCGTCCGGAAAGTTTATGACTTCAGAAGGACGGCGTACAACTAGTATGTGTCTTCTGCAGACTTTATTATTCCAGCCACTAAGGAAATACTGCTTATATACATGGTTCATGCACACATCGTGAATATTTTCATTGTTACATGTGTATTTTAAAGCGACTGACTCACAGATTGGTGTCGAAGATGCATAAAAAAGAAAATGTTTATACATATAGAAAATCTAGTTGTAATAGTGAAGAACATATTTAAACTAAGTTACTGTTTCTGTGGCTCAATGGTTAGCTCACTGGTCTTAATTTTACTGACCGGAAGGGCATGGTTTTGAATCCGGTTGAAACCAAATTCTTTTTTTCTTCAGTTTTCATGATGTACAGAAGCATAAAATTGTATTTTTTCTATAGTGTATGAAATCCTCCTTAATTTTAAAGAAAGACATTTTTAAGCTAAATTCTGTGAGTCAGTCGCTTTAATAAGAATATACGTGAATTTCATTATAAGTTTGAAATCATCAAATTTCATTTTAAACAGCGAATATCTACCGAGTAAGATACTATCAAAGGTATTGTTCCCAGTTTTAACAAAAGATTTGCTTAAAGATTTTGGTTCACTTGATGGCGTCAAATCAAATTGTACAAAAGCAAAAATCGGCTATTGTCATCTGGGCTTGAAATTTTTGAAGTGTTTGATATATTGATCAAATGTCAGACACAAACATTTTTTACTTTCGAAAGCAACGTGCGTACATTTTGACCCCATTGATTTGAATAATCTAAATCAGTTTAGTAGACAGGTCGATTGGTTTCATAATACTAAAACTTTGGATTGAATTGAAATATTATTAATAATTTTATGAATTGTATTTCGGTATGATGACTGGAACTGAATTGTCGCTAAAGCGGATCGGTGACATGTTGCTAAGACTTTCTCTCCTGTTGTATAACAATACACTGCCTTCGATGATACGGCTACGCTTTTGTGTGACAAATGAATGGTCGTTTGCAAATATTATCGGACTTTCAAAGACATTAAAGGACAGTGGCTAATCTGATTTGTAAAACATAAATCTCTCTTTTCTACAGTTATCAGTAAGTTATTATTAAGTAGTTGTGTTTTGTATCCTTCAACCCTGTCACACGATATACTTGTGTGAACTTTTTATAGACTGTTAACTCATGTGTTACATGCATTGTACGAAATTGTCGGAGAAAGCCGAGTTGTTACGATTGGTGTTACATGCTGATGCTGTCGACAGGTTACAAATAGGTATGGTTTGGAGGAAACCAACCAATAAACTAGTCAAACTAAAATGCTTTCTGTGAAGTTTCATGGGGCAAGTGTAGAATAATAAAACGTTAAGTTTGCTTTAAAATACTGACTTGACTGACCACTCCCCGTGTTAATAAATGAAATTTTATACTACTACAAAGGAAAAGGTCCTACTTTAAAAACTTAGTCATTTACATAGTGTCATTTTGTAAAACAAGCCAAGCGTAAAGTCGATGATCAAATATTGGCTCATTAGACCTTACTTTCTCTTTATCTATTTTCTATTTGAGTTTATTTATTGTCGGTACCGGTTGCCCATATGACCTACACCCCTGCAGAGATTAGTTATTTTAGTTGTGGGGGATAGTGCAAGATACAGAAGGCATCCCGTTCCAGAGACACCCCTAGTTCTTGTGCATGCTCAGTGTAAAGCACTGATGAATGGGACCTCGGTTTAACGTCTCATCCGAAAGACAATTAGTAATGTTAGTAGAGGAGCGGGGACCCCCGGGTTACCAGCCCAGCGCGTTACCACTGTACCACTGATCCGCTCCATACTTTGTTACAACAAATCAAATTTATACGGTGTATGATTTCGGCTTACCTTCGATTTCAAGGTCGAGCTACGATATATATTGCAAGTTATGTACAGTTTTTTTTTTTTATCTAATATATAGACTGTCATTGTTTTGCAGTGGGTGTTGTCAAGGAGAGTGAACAAGAATCGAAACTACTATGATTTCAGCAAGGTATTTCGCAGACTGACGTCGAGAAAATGTCCTAGAAAATTCAAGTTTACATTAAATTCTGTGATCACATGTACATAGAATATGCATTTCTTTTCATTTCAAATAAGCCGTGTTAGAAAGAGCAGCTGCTATATGTTTCTTTGTAATGACCCTAGCCAAAACAGTTCTCAAATGGCATCTAAAATCATGAGATAAGATTATAGAAAGGAAGTCAACTGTAAGGATTAATTAGCTCAAACGCATAATGTCGTACAAATATGTAGGACAGTATATAATAACAAAATACTTAACCGTTTTAATGTCATCAGATTTGTTCTCAGTTACTCAGAGCAAGAATACTGATTTTTAACCTTTCCTTTATACATGTATACTTTTAATGCGTGCTATAGACCACTGTTTCCAATGGCAGAAGAAATTAGGTAAATAAATATCAGAGGTAAAAACAGATTGCCAGCAAATACTGTAGCAAGTAATAATGACTGATGCACATGTACGTCGGTCATATGGGCAACCGGTACCGACGATAAATAAACTCAAACAGAAAAGGGACAAATCATTTTGAAGTGATTTTATAGCTGTAGTGGCCAGTTTGTTAAATAGCTGATCTTTGTCTACTAACGCGAGGCTTATGGGACAAAACTCTGACGTTCGATTACACCAGAGTGCTGTCTCTGTAATCTTCAACAGTATTTGCTCTTAAGGAATGGATGGAATTGATAGAGGGACGGTCAAAGTAATACCGGCGATGACGGAATTTATATAACCGTGACCTCTGATTATAATGTGTTGCAAGAATCAATAGTGACGTCATATCTAAGTATAACGAATGAGAATCCAATAATTAAAGAATCATTTATGTCCAAGGTGACAAATAATTTGTAAAATTCGCTCACTTATAAGATAATGTCTAACTTACGTGTTTCTGTCCATATCCAACAGATGTTTTTGTATAGCAATTTGTCACTTTCAAAAATTTCTTCAGTCGCAGACGAAACTGGTCCTGCATTTTGAACCTGTTAAAATTCATTTAAGCACTCAATAAATCACCACAATTATATCCAGTCATCACTGTAATCGGTGAAATTATACTTAAATTAACACTATGTCCTTCTTTATTGTAACCCAGAAGTTGAACACCGATACTCCAGGTGGATTCAATAGAAATCCAGTAATGCATTAACATTCGTTAAACAAAAACGAGCCAGTACAGTAGATCTATGTGAATGAATGCATGCAAAACCATGATTTTTGTTATCTCGCTGTATCATGGTATCATGCGAGTAAACTAAGATTTAAAGGTGTAGGTAGTTTTCGTATCGGACACGAGTGTACTCTACCCTAACCTAAAGTCAACGTTTACCCCGCCACTGTCTCATTTTATGGTATATAAACCGCTGATTGTGGGTTAACTTTTGGGGTCAAGGTATTTTACTTGATAGTGTAAATAACGTTATATGTATATATAGTTATACTTTAACTCAAGGACCACTTTGCAAAACCTAAACTAATGGACCACTTTCATTCGCTTCTTCTTCAATCGTCAGTTAGGCGAGCGTGTGCTAAAACTCACGTATTTTGACAAGTAGGTAAAAATTGAACTCCGCCATGGACAAAAACAGGTGTAGACTCGACATCAAAATTATTGCCGTCAGCCGATGTTGACTTTCGTAATCCGTCGGATGTGCAACAGTAGCAACAACAACAACAACAATAGCTCTAACTATATGAGCTTGCATACAGGAGGGGCGAAATTAATAAACTGTCAGTGGGCTTGTCAGAAATAGTTATTTTTACATATTTTTATGTAAAATCATGTCCTTGCAATTTTAACGAGGCAAAGTAACAGCACATTTGCGCTATATATCATTTTATCTCAGTGACCTCTTGCGAAGTTCGTTTCTAGGCCTACATGCTCTCAGCTGGCAGTATCAAAGTGCATATGTGCATGTTATCATTAGTTAACAGTATCTAAATCTACATTTTAAATTTGAAGTATATATATATACACTTGTGTCTACGCATGACCCTTGGCCTTTTGAATCCATTCATGTACATAATGCATATTTAATAATAACTGTTGAAACATTTTCAGTTGAGAATGTCACAGAACAGCCAATACTATGAACAGACATACCTAAATATTCGTACCACTTCTTTGCCTAAATAATGTTTAGAATACTTGATTTAAAATATCATTTAGTCATGCTAGAAATAGTAGGCCTACTGTTGAGCTGATACTATGTGACCCCGGACTGCTTTCTAGAGTTTAGACCATGACCTAAACATGTTATGTTTCTAGTACTTATGACAGCAAACGTTACTTGAACTCGCGATCTCACATCGTCGGATACACACGGTTGATTATTACATGTAATCAAAATAAATGTTAATAATAAATGTTAATGGGTCGGCCGTGGGTATCCGACGATGGCGATATCAATGCTTCGATCCAAAGCATCGGAAATACACCACGGAGCCTCGATTCTTCTGTATTTTGTTGTTCATATTAGCAGAAATTTTGACAGCAGGACAGGTCACAACAGAACAGGAATTTTATTCAGAGTTATACTTAATACACATTGTCTTGTTATCCGTATGCAATATATAACAAAGCGTGTTGTCAGTAAGCACATTGCTATTATCATAATCACGTGACAACTTGAAAGAGTGTCAAGGCTATGAGAATAAACATGAACTAGTCTTCAACAAAATGTAAAGATTCCCCTTTTAATGAAAACTCCTTTAATATATAGATATAAATTGAACGGTTTCTGCTTGAATGAATCTAAACATGGATAAGTGAATTTTATATACGCTTACAATATAGTTTTATACTTCGTATAGAAAAACATGAACGAATAAAAAACGAAGTGATATTCGTCTTCAATGTTAGTGTTACAATGTAAGCATTATCTTGATTCTTCAGGATTGTTGGCTCCGTCATATCTTAATGTCTGAAAACGAAGTGAATTCATAAAAATCTTATCCATGTAAAGTCTTAGGAAGTAAATATAGCTATATTTTTATTCTAATGATGTTTTAGTTTTCTTATAAAGTATCAAAACTAGACTGTCTACAAGTTGTAAAACGATTCTTATACATATCTTATTACTAAAATTACAGCTCCTTCAAATATTCAAAACAAATAACCGAAGGATCAGATATTGCCAAACTCCTGACATAAAACTAATGTGACATATTTGTGTACGTGGTTAGGTATACAATGTCTATGTTTATGTGGATTTTATTTAGCAACGAAACTTTGCGACGGTCTTTGAAGTGCTTTTTGTCACATGACTGTAAACAAATCGACTCTTACTCGTAACTTCAAGTTTTTATGGTCTATAGCTGTGTTAAACATTAAGCATTATTCCCTGATTTTCAAGCAAGTTCAGTTATTATGGAATTACTTTATAACAAAATATCTTTGAATGTCGCTTCGATTACCCTGAAGCATGATCAAGTTTAGCGCAATTTTTCATTCCTTAGTAACTGTACAAATATTTTCATTTCTTTGATTGCAACATTAGCCTACATGTATACAATTTCAGACCTGTTATTGATACGCAGTCCTTGGTGTACAGGGTTTGCCTAGTCCACGACACATGTAAATGGTCATACCGTGGTCGACGGAACACAATACCCTTGTGTCACATTGTAAAATTGTTTCCCTAAAAAGTCGTACGATTACTTACAACAATGCTCTATACACTTCCCAATCATGCCATACAGTCTTTTAACTGTGATGGTCACGCTTAGTATTTAAACGCGTTAAGCTTGATCTGGATAAATATAAACCTCGAGATTTACCGAGTTAAACCGTGGAGCTTACGTCCGAAGTAAGTAGTGCCAATATTTTGAAAGTAATGTTTAACTATTAAGTTACTTTAAATGTTATTCCCTTTACGTAAGCTATATCTTGACTTTACTTGTATTTCTTTACCGTACTGTTGAGAAAAACACGCCCAACCCCTTGGTAACTGAGATCAGAATGGTACCAACATTATCATTTTACTCCTTGTCAAAGGTTTACGTCGTTGAACAATAAAAGCATGACCGTCGGTTTACACTGGCCACAAGAGTTACCGTTTCCTGAACCTATACTGTGGTCTGAATGGAAATTTAAGTCTTGGTTACTTAACTACCTATGAAGATTCGGAAGGTAGCATCTGCTGTGACTGTTACAAGGGCTAAGAGGTGTCAAAAATTAGTTCCGAGTTAGTAGATCCCGAGCTGGTTATGAAAAGTAATGACTGTGGCCAGACTAGGTTAGGAACGGGATTTTTGTTTAAGCAAGACCTGGAAAAATTCGGCATACATAGATCTGCTTCAATATTAGTGACGTAATCTTAGTGTCTCTTCTTTCGTCTCTTCCATACGCAGGACAGGAATCCGCGACTGGAATATACTTTGTTCACGTCTTCATTATCTTTCAGTTTTTAATCTAATTAAGCAAAGAATCATTACACATATTATACATAAATCTTTGTAAAATCAAACCAAAGGCATATTTGTAAGGTGTTAAAACATGATAACAGGCAACACTTACAAACGCCATAACCGTTAGGTAATTGCTTAATTTCGCTATTTTCTTTTTTGCATCTAAGTAAGTTAAATTTACATTCAAGATCTTGTGGTTCCTAAATAGATAGTCTGAGATCATTGCCAATGGCAAACAACAGTACTTAAACTGGCCATCTACCCAATCCAAAACACAACATGGTCAGGGAAACCTAAAGTTACTGTGACAGAAAACTGTAGATATTTATGTCACAGATTATGGCACTGCATTACAGACAACTGTCACACTGCTGAGTTTAAGCTTACAAATCTAAATAACTAGAAACAACAACACGTAATGTTTCAGAAAGACATAATTTATTAGAAATAGAAGTACAAACAATGGCAGGCGTGTGCAATGGCTGCATTTATGTGATATATATAGGCCATGGTGTCATGGACAAAAGTACACGAAGGTGTAATACACTGTTAACATGTGTTGAAAACTGTAACAGTTGGTTAGAGATTCACACACAAATTGTGCACTAAATATACTTTGGTGTCATTAAAAATGATCAAACTAACATAGGCCAAGTATTTGTAAAAATGCAAGATACAAAAGTGTAATTTAATGTTTTATGCATGTAACTGATAAGTGTCTAATCTTATCAACACCAAAAAACTTGGTCCAAAGACCCTAATTATATCTTCAATGAAACAAGACAGCCAAAATGGCACAAGACTGCTCACCAGAGTCAATACAGATCACTTACATACAACTGTATTTATAAAGATATCCTAGGAGGTCTAAAAAATGCAATGCATTGTAAGGCCTGATCAAAATACTCTTTAGGCTAAATAAATATCTTTGTAATCAGTTAGAAGCAACCTGCTAATCTAAAATGTTCTAATGGAAATTATTCAAGATTTCAAGACAACGGAAATGTTTACTAATTTCTTTTCTTCTTTTTTACATCATTACCCAAATGCTGACAGCAGACCAGCACGTATCCATGCAACAAAAGACCTGGAATGTTTCTTTAAGAACCTCGATCTCTAACAGGATAAATACTGAGCTACCAGTATATTGGCAGACACAGTGAAGTCACAATAACATTCCTAAAAGATAAAGTCAAGCTGTTAACAATAGCAAGCACATTAATATCATGGTATATTTAAACATATTTCACAGCAACAATTTAAAAACTGTGAATAAAAAAATGTTGAAATGTGCAACCTTTATGAAATATACTGATAGTACATTACATAAACATGTAGCAGAAATGTTCATGAAATCACCAAGAAAATGACGCTCATACAGAGACATCTATACATGCTGGTCATTCAAACTAGTGACAAATTTTCTTGCTGTCACTGTATGATATGATAAATGGACAGAGATTAGCTAAGAAACAATTCCAAGACAGTTTCAAACCACTTCAAGGTAGAATCGTAATCAATTTTATTTGGTAGGCAAAGTGGGGGAGGGGGCTGTGGAAAACACCATCATGCACTGAAGATTGTAATGTCTTATATAAGATCACCCTAAGAGAATTTGAAATTTCAAACCTCTTCTAGTGGAGTTAACAATTTCAACAATCCCGATTTCATTTCCTTGGTTTTTTCTTGTGAACATTTCTTTTTACTCATCTTAAGAACTCTCTCTCTTTCATGTTACAGTATAAATATTATGCAAATATTAACAGTACACGGTGACAATAAACATCATAAATTATAACATATCCTATCAAAAATATAGACTTAAGGTAGTTAAGTAAATCATTTATCTATGAATTAATATTGGAATGGATTTCAATAATACAATATGGTAGAGGTATAAAAAGAGGGCTGTATTAGCACTAAATGGAACTTGTAACAACTCAATAGAAGTTATTCCTAAATATTGAAAGCATTTACAGTAATATCACATAATTTGTTCCTGATCACTTGATACACCTAATATTATTAAAAAGAAAACCTATACATTAATGCATATATTTCTCTTGACCACAACAAAATGACCCTGACTTAGTATGATAAAAATTGTTGGTTACCCATGGTACACATTCCGTTCAACTGTATTAACCCTGAACCTGCTGAATTTTTGTAATGAATTTGCCCAGCTTTGAATTTGGAACAGTCCATTCAAAATTTAAGGTATTTAAATATCAAAATACATAAATTGAGGTACCAACAGTATAGAACCTGGTCAGACTGCATGGATGTGCTGGCTGGCTTAGCTCTATACTGGTGGCAAAGGCTAATCACTTTCGGTTCCAGCAGGTTAAGGGTTAAGTATGTATAAAGTGAAGCGGAATGGATCAAACATGGGTTTCCAAAATTGATAAAAATAAACATGATGAATCCTATACGTAACCTAAACATAATTCATTACACTGTTTCTAATGATACAAACTATACAGCATATTAAGGGACCAGTTCTTGAAGTAACTTTTCCTTAAGTAACTTTGAATATAAAAGAAACCAATAAAAGTCTATAATCAGACAAACATTTCTGACAGCTTGCAACAGAAACCTAAAGTCTTTATGTGACACTCTAAAACAGTCACATTGGAAGACTTCAGAAGTCAGGAAGAAATTCAATAAACAACATTTATCAGTCTGCTCAGAATTGAAAGGTAATCTTCCAATGCAAGGCTTTTTATAAAGTCACGTATTTAAAACCTGACATCAATACTAATTTGTAATTTGGAACTACATGCACCTTTTATCAATCACTGAACATTAAAAACTTCAAATGAAATGAAGCATGTATTTTGCCTGGAAATGCTGAAATGTCTACATTATCACTTATTACTTAACTATTAAATGAAGCTTGAATATGTTCTGGTTTCGTGACCAATCATTTTAAAATTAGAAGTTCTGTTAAACAGCTGTTTTAAGATCTGTTCTTTGCATGAACGAAACAGTGGGACTTCTACACAATTAAGTAATGTAGAAATATGTGAATAAGAGCAGTTTTGAATATTAAACTGAATGATATGTAAGTATATATATGTCTCTAGTGTATGGTTACCTCTCTCTAAGATGACCTATCACTTGAAACTTTCTGAGGTAAAACTTAAGTCGCTTTTTGAGTTATAACTTTTCATAACAAATTTGATTGCAGAAATATGTAAGTTGCAATAAATATAATGTTCACTGTTTTCCAGAATTGTCAAAGATACTTCACTAAGATGTGAAAGAAATGGTGGTAACATAAACTGATTACTGAGAAACTGAACTGTTTCAAAGACCATGGTGAAATAGATTTATGAAATTTTGAAAGCATTAAGTATACTGCAGTAGAATAATATTACAAGTAAAAACATGTTCATTCACTCATACTTTCAAATATGCACAATATAAAAAAAACATCAATTATTTCTACTGCTAAAAACCCAATCACAAAAACTGCAAAATCAAATTAATATCATTCACACTAAATGCATTATTATACTGGTACATTTTTATATCTTTTTACATCGTTTTTATCTTCAAACAGGCACTAAGTTGCTAATTTTTCAGGAAAATGTGATAGTGAAATTTCTAAACGTAGATCCCTAAGTTTTTTAAATGACTTACATGAAATTGAGCTATCCTATAAAATGAAATGAGCCACTTCACAACCTACATGTATCATTTGATTGTTTTGTAACCTGCATTTAACCATGCATGTAACTATAATGAAAATCTATACCTCATAATTATCATATAAAAATAAGGACATCCGACTGCTATGCCATTACATTGTGTATACACTTACTGGTACTTGTATAGCTAGGTCTGCACACTATTTCCAACACGCATTTCAGGTAATCAAATTATTTCTAATAAACAGAGTACACATATGTGACATATTATAATGACGAGGTAGCTTTATTCATTCATAAAGTGTAACTTTGATATACCCAATAATCGGCCTTTTTTTCCTGACCTGGACAGGGGAGACAATTTAACAGTTTAATTTTCTATGCAGAAAGATCTCTCCGGCCTCTTAAAATGCAGTTATTTCTGAACTATTTTACACAGATTTGGCAGCTAAATCATTGAGATTCCATGACTTACTTCACTTTTTTAACATGACAGTGATTACCTGAAATAATATGATATGTTTTGTTTCATATGCAAAATATATGTGCAGAATTAGCCCCAAAAAAAAGGTATAATGCAACAAGAAAATTTTTTTAACAAATCTGATATTTCCTTTCATTACTTAAGATATATATATAAAACTGGTAAGTAATTTAAGATATTTCTACCTAGAAGGCACAGTGGCTGTGTTTATAGATGTAGTAACCCTGCACACCTGTTTCACAATTGCAGTATGGGATTATTCTTCGCAAATTATATATACAAAATTACCTATGTAAATAATGATAAATAAATAAAAATATGGATATAGTAAATATAAATTATCAAACTTTATAACATGGGAAAACAAGGTAAAAATCTATAAAAATTACAAATGTAAGTTTACTATGCATTGTTCAACTGCTTTTGTACATAATACCAACATAATTAAAAGAAACGTATGTGAAAACACATTTTTAGATTTTTCAAACCTAAACATAACAGCGTAAGATTAACTACTGAACAGAAATATAAGAACGAAAACAGAACAAAGAAAAAATTTGCCATTATATACGAACCCTAAAGCTATTATACAGGTTTCCTGCCTAGTAACATTATAAATATTCAATCTATCTTCCTATGTCACTTGGTGTAACTTATCTGACTATGTAACTGCGGTCTTTATTTTACTTTAACGTAGTGACTTTTTTTCCCATAAAACAATTGGATGTTTATGTGTCTATCAGTCAGATTAAGTGTAAATCCAAACTTTCCTACCCTAACCATCTCGAATTTGTAATTGTAATCTAATGCTATAGGTGAATGTATCAACACCACCGATTTCGAAACAGCTGCTTGCATCAAATACACCAAAGTAACTTATTCTAATCAAACACACCAAAAATACTTATTCTGATCAGAAATACTGAAAGTACATGGGTTTTTTTCTGTTAAAAAAACAACAACAAACACACAAAACATTAAGCATTATCAATCAAACACCCTAAAACAGATATTTCTGATCAAACACGTTTTTTTTCTAATCAAACACACTGAAACTGATCATTGTGTCAAACACTTCAAACAGGATAATAAGAACCAACATTCTAATACAGTATTCACTAATCAAAACACACAGACATAGCATACTTTTATAAACATACCAAAAAATAGTAGTTTTTGAATGAAAAAAGCAAAAGAAAAGTCAGTAACATTTATATGTGCTTATAAGGCATTTTGACATAAAACCCCCTGACTGATATTAACAATAACATTTCAAATAATGACATTTTTTTTTACAAAATTCTGAGTTACTTAATCATAAGATACACACTTGGACTAAATTATATAGGGCATCAAATCCTGAGGGGGTTGGGGTTGTACTAAGACACTTGTACAATACAATCAGAATCATCATGCTAAACCATATATGTATAACAAAAAATCACGATTTCTGAATGCCCATTTTAGAAATGGACATTGTGATAATACATTATGGTAAGCCCTACTCAGTCCAAATATGTTAGCTGACAATAATATGGATATGATGACATGAGAATACATTAAAGCAGCAAAAAGTGTAAAGAGAAGCCGCATAAAGTGTAAAGAGTGACTGCATAAAGTGTTAAGCGCAGCTATAATGAAGTGTGAAAGGAGTTTGACGCATGGAAAAAAAACGTTTTTCAAATTTTCCTTCAGAGGGAATAGACTGAATGTATTGGATATCTACAGCTATTCTTTACTGATATGTCCTTTATAACTCAATAGCTCAATGATGAAAAAATAAAAAAGTGCACTGAAACCGACATCATTCTGACACTTGACGGCTAGTGTACTTGTACAATCTAGACATTTCATTGTTAAACAACAGGCTTTAATTCAGATACACCGTGGAGAAACTGCAGAGTATATTTCATAAATGAATTAAAAGCAGAACCTGGTACCTTTGCATCAGACTTAACATCACTGATTAGATACTACTTATAACAACTTTTTTTCAACATGCCTGTATACTGCAGGCTCTGGCCTATAGCACGTATGTAGCAGTAGCAAGTGTTTATACTTGAAAATTCAAGCTATAGATATAACCTGCATATAATATCCTAATGTGACAGTACAATACAAGGTGTCATATAGATGTAACAAGAGCTAACCTCAAATTTAACGAAACAAAACGTACAATTTCCTGAATTGGAGTTAATACTATGGAATGAAAAATAGTACGTACGATATTTCTCAATACGACTGAAAACATAATTTACAAAAATCTCACTAAAAGTGGTTTTAAAAACATTTCTCGATGTGCAAAAACATTGTGACAAACATGTAAAAGTTGCTTAAATCACTTCCTGTTTCAACATTGATCAAGTTTTGCATTGAAATCACTATAAAACACTAATAGTTCTATGAAAGACACTAAACCTGGAGTTCTTGAGATCCTAACCTGAATATCTTAACATATAATTAATTGTCCTGCTAGTTTTTAATAATTCACCTTTTATAACCCTATCTCAATTTCAAATAAAGAAATCACAGCAGTAAACTGAGCTTCTGACAATATGACACAAGAAGGGAGTATCTCACACAGAAGTAAGCTGAGAATCTGCCAATCTTATATGAAGAAGGGTAGTATACTGCTGAATTTTGTCTATCGTTGAAGACCACTTGTGTTGAATACTGTTAACATGTAACAATAACACCCTGACATTAAAGTGACATGGAATGTATTTGAACAACCTTGTTCGTAGATTTTTCAAACCCAGACTCTTCACAGTACCACCTAGAAAAAAGAAAGTATTACATTATTCATATGAAATCGTGACTATTCTGTTTACACCATACAGATACAAATCTTGTTTTTGTTATTCTTGGAAACAGACAACACTACTGAAGCAATTGACAGTGCTTCCTTGCCTCTGGTTCTTAATTTCATATGCTTGAATCCCAGCCAGGTGTCCCTGAGCAATAACAGTTAGCCCATATGTGCCTGCCTATCTAACTTAGCTGTTATTTAAAATGGATTTTTCTAATGCAATTCGTGTCTCACTCTCAAAAGCAACTGTTTCATCATGGGTGCTGTTTTGAGAGCAACTTGACAAAACTAGAAATGGTTTTTGATTGAACAAAAACATATGTCTCCCCCCAGCCAGTTGCTGCAGGCAGTATTGAATCAGACGATTGTAAAATTTGACATTTAACCTCCAAGTGTGACCTTGGCCTTGAGACACCACACCCGCAAAGTGGGTTCTGCACGTCGTCTTGATGAAGTGAACATCTGACCCAAGTTTCATAAAAATCCTTCAAGGGCTTTGGAAGATACAGAGCGGACACGATTTTGTGGCATTTGACATTTAACCTCCAAGTGTGACCTTGACCTTGAGACACCACATCCGCAAAGTGGGTTCTGCATGTCGCCTTGATGAAGTGAACATCTGACCCAAGTTTCATAAAAATCCTTCAAGGGCTTTGGTAGATACAGAGCAGACACAATTTTGTGACGGACAGACGGACGCACAGACAGACAACCGGGGAAAAACAATATGTCTCCCCCGATGAGGTGAACATCTGACCCAAGTTTCATAAAAATCCTTCAAGGGCTTTTGAAGATACAGAGCGGACACGATTTTGTGGCATTTGACATTAAACCTCCAAGTGTGACCTTGACCTTGAGACACCACACCCGAAAAGTGGGTTCTGCACGTCACCTTGATAAGGTGAACATCTGACCCAAGTTTCATAAAAATCCTTCAAGGCTTTTGAAGATACAGAGCGGACACAATTTTGTGGCATTTGACATTTAACCTCCAAGTGTGACCTTGGCCTTGAGACACCACACCCGCAAAGTGGGTTCTGCACGTCGTCTTGATGAAGTGAACATCTGACCCAAGTTTCATAAAAATCTTTCAAGGGCTTTTGAAGATACAGAGCGGACACGATTTTGTGACGGACAGACGGACGGACGGACGGACGGACAACCAGGGGAAAAACAATATGTCTCCCCCATTTTTGGGGGGAGACATAATTCTATGGTGATAACAATAAAGCAACAGGAAAATAATTACCTAGTGCTGAATGATGTCATTAGCGTTCTTGTCATCTTCGCACCATTTTGGTATTTCCATCCTGGAATACTTCAGCTTCAACAGATCGCCTACCTCATCTATAACTGCTAAAGCCTGCAATTATTGTCCATTGTAAAATGACTAGACATTAAATATACAGGAGTTGCCACTCACTATCATTTGATAAGAAATCTTTATTCAAAAAGTTAAAGAAAATGCTTTTACTGAGCCTCTGGTAAGCTGAATCAAATCCTTTTAATATGTCTTCTAATTTCATTTCTTTTTCGTAACATCGGTTATTATACTACTTGTAAGTTTTCCCTCTTTTAGTACGAACTGCTTATTTCAAAGTCAAGAACAAAGTCACTAACAAAAAATTTTCAGAACAAAGCAACTTTGCCACTGATAAAAACAATGATAATTGAAATGATCATTCATAAAAACTTACCTTATCTACAGTTTCCCTTGAATGTGCCGCTGAAAGACAGAATCTGGCACGAGATTCGATGATGGGTGTTGCAGGGAAACCTACTACGACAGTTCCAAGGCCTCGCTTCAGACACTCACGACTGAACGCACTAAAATTTCATAATAAAACAGTATCATTTAGTAGCTGTTTTATAGCAGCAGCATTGAAAGAGACTGTCAAATGAAAATTATCCCTTAATATTTACAAAAAAAGATAGGCTAAAGAAGTTATGATGAGCACTGAAAGACAACTGAATGTAAACATATTCTTATTAAGACAGCCTTGAATATAACATATCATGATGGTACTGTATTCATGCAAACTGAATCTGCCTTACATAATGTCAGCAAAGCAAGTGCAGAAGGACTAGTGCATTTTCAAATGGGCAGAACTCTTTCAAAAACACTGACAATATGAACATAATTAACTGCTAGCATATCTAATCAAAATACTGTTCAAAGCTTTCAAGGCAAATGTACTGAAAATAAAAGATGTTTATCTGTAGATTATGGTTGCATACTGATTACATTCTTGATAAAAGATCTAAAACACTGCCATACAGTAGTACTTAATTATTAAAAAAAGCAGTAAGAATGTTCTTGCTCTCAGTCTGGAAGGTCCTTGGTTCAAATCCTAGCCAGAGCCTGGATACAAATCCAAAAGCATGAGGTAACCGATATGTGTCTCAGTCCACCCTAGGTACCAGTAATGGAAGTTGTGCCTTTGCTCAAAAGTGACTGGTGACTGCATCTATCATGAGTAATGTCTTAAGAACAATTTAACTATGAAATAATAACTTGTATCTCAATTAAGCTTAAAATAGGTATGTATCAAGTTTATAGTACCAAGCAATGCAAAAAAGACACATTGTACTACTGCTTAGTGTTTTTCAGAAGTGTACTTTCTGTTACTGTAAACCAAGAAATGTTTGCGTGTTTTAAATAAGCGACTTACACAGATTTTTCATAAAATAACAATAGCCGTGAAAAGGCCTTCTTCTCAAATTTTTCAGCAGAAAATGACCCATACATGCAGAGTCTTGATTTAATGAACGGGGTATGCAATAACACATCTTTACATTGTTTTACTTACACGATTGGTTTCATACTGACAATTATCATAGAATAATACTGTAAAAATACTCGTGCACAATTCAAAACACAAATTTGCTTAGGGACACATTACAATTGTTTGACCTTTATTTTTTATTCGCTGATTAACAACTGTTTTGAAATGATAAGGGTTGCTGAGCAAACTGTTACCAACCAACTTACATAACTGTCAATTTTCAGCAGTTGTGAATAACCTTAAAATTTAGATCTAGCCTTAATTCGCTTTCAATGTTACACTGTATTTAAGTATTAGATGTTTGTTAGAATTTAACGAACATTACACCTCATGACAGTTTGTTTTCAATTAACAAAATTTCAATCAAGGTGACCATTTTTCAGAAGAATGCCTTTAATGTTTTCAAAAAGTTTAATGCATTGAACTCAAAGAGAATGTAAAGATCAGTTTCTTGTGATTGCACTGGCAGGTTTGTATTTTTGCTGTGATGACTTAAGTTTGGCATAATTAGCAGCTACTATGTTCCAGTGAAATGGTCTACAGTGTGTAAATTTCTTGGTTTACAGTATACAAATACTGGTTACACAGTCATGCTTTAAATACAAAAGTAATACAAAAGCAGTTGTCTACTGCATTTTAGGGCTGTGTAAACATGAATGAATGCATACATAAAACATTCACAAATATGGGTTACATGCTCAAAACAGAACAAATATACATGTACACTGGTGCAAACTCTAGTGCACTAAGAATGTCCAGTTATCACACAAGATGAAAAGGGCACATACCCGTTAAATCACATGGACAAAAAAAAAAACAATGGCATGATTCTGATTTAAGAAAAAGAAGCAAATTCTGGCCTTTTGATAGAAAATATCATACAGATTAAAATAAGACCATTTTCTGATGACATAATGATATGACATCAATATAAGTGGAAAAGGTGTGTGGATACAGTAGGACATTCTCAGTCTAAGGCTGAAAGCAAAATGCATTTATGAAAACACGGCAAAGATCTTTTTAAACTCTTATACTTTATACTCTCCCCTATAAAATTGAAATAAAAAACAACAACTAAATAAAATTTTACATATATTTAGCTAAAAAGGTCTTTGGAACTGAATTACAAGAAAAAATACATGTATTACAAATGTAAATAACAGTTAAGCATCATTATTTCTGATGTTAATATTCCTTACTGTTACTAAAAGCAAATATCCCAAAAAACGTGCACAAGAAACTTTTCAGCCAACATAAAAGTGTATTAAATATTAATGCATGCTACGTGCAAAGTGGTACTTATACAAATGAACATGGATATATTCCATTTGGTTCTTGGAATCATGTAAGGCATTCTGCTTTTATGATATATAGATATATGACATTTCAATACAAAGTGTGTGGAAAATGTCTATATGTGTAGCTCACAACAAATTTTTGAGCAACAAAAATAGAGCAAAATTAGGCCATTAGGTCTTCATACTGTTTTCAGGTCAATTAATAAAATGACAGTGTGATCTTTTTACCAAAGTCTACCAAAAACAAAACCAAAAAACACCTTAAGGTACTTGATTAAAAATGCCTTACCTCCACCCTGAAGAGTACTCAGTAACACATTTCTTTGTTTGACTGAGACCTTTTCATTGAAGGGTAAGGGGTTTCAACCCCCAATTATACAGAACAAATTCCTTAGTTTTTTATGATTTTGGATTTCAAACAGACTTTCATTTAATTCAACTGAACTTCTTTCATTTTAAATATATTTCTACATGAATAAAGTTTTTAAACTTGGAAAAGAAATGAGTGATTTCAGTTATAAAATTTCTTCAAAACTTCAGGGTAATCCTCTTTCATATTGTCCTTTTTTGTTCAGAACAATATATAAATCAGAATGTTTATAGCTAACTTGAAGCTCCTAAGATATATGTTGGTTTTCTTTGGTATCTTTCCCTCACCATAAAGAGGGTGGGGTAAATAAGTATCATGCTTGAAATTACATGTTGTGAGTTCTAAGGATTGGCTGCACTTTTGTTGTTAGCTGATTAACATCCATAAGGTTTTCATACTGTGAATGATTGCATTCTTCAATGCTGTTGTCTTTATCATCAAAAAAAAAAAAAAAAAAAGAAAAAGAAAAAAAAAATTGCTTCTTTACTTAAGTCCTGTGAGATTTAAAGTCAATACTTGTCAAACCTTGAAAAGCTCATGGTATAAGTGTCTTACACTGTGATAAAATAGTATGTTTCTTGAAAAAGGTTTGAAAAAAATATTATTATGAAATCATTAAATTTAAGTTTTCTGTCAAAGACTTAGTCTTTGGTCTCAACTGCACTATAAGGTCTGATGACAACCAGTTCTAAATTTATGTTGAAGAAAATGGTATGCCAAGAACCAAATGAAGGCAAGGGATGGATGGGGTAAACATAAACTATTAGTAAGCCACTACTGAATGCCGGAAGGCTGAGAGCAACACTGCCATTTATTGCAAATAATACAGGAAGTATGGCAAAAAAAACCTGAATTCGTAGCATCAAAACAGAAATGTAGAATTTTAAAAGAACTGAAAAATATTAATAGGTCTAAAAGATGATGCGTAATTTGGCTTACAGATTTTTAAAATTTCCTTCTAAGTTGAATCAACTTTTCATAGGAAAACAGCACTATTCAAAATGAATAAACAGATTAACACATAAAAAAAAAAAAAAGCAATAAAATAAAAAATACAAGTGATAAAAGTTATGCTATGATTTCAAACAATCTCTTAATACACAACAAAAATTTATGAAATAATTATACCTCACTAAATGCATATGAAAAAATCATACTACTTTGAGAACATAAAATAATATAAATTATTTTAAAACAAAAAGATTAAGAAGAGCTCCGCGGAGCAGCACCAACGCTCATCTGTTGTTCATGTCATTCAACTTAATAAGGAATTTTGACAAAAATTGTAAGTTAAAAGGGGCATAACTAAAGCTTTCAGAATAATGCCTCTAGTGTTATAAATGCCTCTTGTCATGCTAAGCAAGCATTCCAAGTTTCATATTGATACCTTTTAAATTGTTTGAGTAATGGGCTACATTAAAGTTTTTGCATGACAACGACAAAAACGATGATGCTGCCGCAGCGATCATAATAGCTCAACTTTTTCTTCAAAACAGACAAGCTAAAAATGTTAGATTCTTATGTAACATTTCTATTGGTCAGTGTGCTCTCGGCCTTGTGTTTTATTAACTAGCAAACACCCTTGTGTTTCTCAAAATGGCGTACATCACTGTGACTTACGCAATCTTAGCTGGCATAAAAAGTAGAAGGGGCACCACAGGGGAATCTTTGTTCCCATAAATTATGAAACCCATCTCATGGAGTCGTCTTCTAAAGTATCGGCAATTCTGCTTCAACTGTTCAATTCTGCGACTGCCTGTAATGTTAAGTCTTACACAATTACTTTCTGTTTAAGAACTATAAACTGAATCATTGGTACCACTGGAGTATGGTATTATTCATGCATCAATAAAATTCACCTACCCAACTCTCGACGGGTAATAGATGAGAAGAGGCACCACAGGGGAGTCCTTATTTCCATAGATTATGAAACCTTTTTCATGGAGTCTACGTCGGAAATAACGGACATTGTCTTTTAAGTGCTGTATACGTCTAAGGCCTGAAGTGATTGTATCTTAGTTACATATAACATAGCTCTTTGTTTTACAAAAAATGCACCACTGCACCTATATGAACTATTCTATCCACTTCAATATATATAGTTATCAGCCGTCTGATATTTACATTCCCTCCTAATTGCTGTTACATTTTAACAAGACTTGTTGTCTTGAAACAGCTGAAATTTGCATGACAGTGTTGACTGGTTTACTAGCAAAAAACGATAATAGAGGATAAACTACTTGTAAACTTACGTTCCTTTTCCATGAAATACAAATTATTCAAGATTCATTTATCCACCCAATTCAACTTTCTGAATGCAAAGTATTATGCAGAGGTGCAATATCATATATAATTCATTTGAATATTGATTACTTCTATACTACCCCACTGGACTTTTTAAGAAAATACATGTACAATGTATAGAGGTCATGTGAATCAGCAAAACAGAGGAATACTTGTCTATGCAATATCCGGAAAATCTCAGCAAACAACTAAAATCATGGTGAAAGATTGTCATGACACACAAAATCTGATACAATATAAAAGAATGAAGAGTCAAAGATAAATTTATTTTAGAACTTTTTCTTTTATTTAACTTTGTATTGCCCTCAATGACCTTTAATCAAGTCTTCCTTTCCTTTGTATTGCTTGTCTAGTCAATTTATCTTAAACAAGGTACCATATCCAATATTACACTTTCTCTCAGAGCTTTCCCATAAGAATCATTTATAATGTAAGAGCTTTCAGAGTCTGGAGTGAATTCCCTATTAGCTATGAATTAACGCAAATGTTATCATGCAATGTAAGAAGATAAATGGCAACAGTACATCACCTTCCGATGTAGGTAGTGGGAGAAAAAGCTTAGCAACAGACAGTTCAATTCAATTCAATGTCTTTTAAGTAACTTGGAAGACGGACAGATGATCATGGATTACTATGGATTTAAAAGCTAACTGACAGAATTCATTCATTACATATTAATGGTGAAAATGTTTTATGGTAAAAAGTCTTTATATGTCACTGAGAAAAGACAATCAAATACAATGTTGAAAAATTTGGGGATGAAAGATAAATTCTCCATACCCTCATTGGTTCCATCCAGTCCCATGATAATTCTCATTGATGTTATAATTTGTTGAGCAACAGGTGGTGGCATGGTGGGGCTGTATACCGATGCATGCGAGTGACACTTCAGGTGGTTAATTAATTTCTAAAATATGAAAGGTTTACAGGTATTAACAATGTGTCTGAAAAATAAAAGGTGTATAAGTATTAACAATAAGACTTCCAATGGTTTCTTACAATACATGATACATTGATAATACTGAACATTAGAAAACCTCACATTCAACACAGAATGTTACCTAGATTACCGGTAATGTCAGTCTGACCTCTCAAACTTAAATCTTTTATTTCAACCTATTAAAAAAGCACAGAAGGGATGTATCTTTTATCTTATCAAACCCACAGAATGACAGATTGGATTGCTTCCCTTTTCATTGCCACTTAACCTGCTTAAAAACCAAACAGATCTAAGTGTATGTACTCCAGTTTTGTTACAACCCTGCAGCACAAAAATGTGAGAGGAAAGTATAACACACAGTGTATTTGTTCAAAGAACCTTTACAATCAGTTTATTACTACTGAAAACATTCTTTAGCATCGTACCTTTGAACCCCCGATGTAACCACCGGCAGATCCAAAACTTTTTGTGAAAGTCCCCATCATGATGTCTATCTCCCTTGGGTCTATTCCAAAATAATCAACAACCCCCCGACCCCTTGGCCCCATGGCTCCCACACTGTGTGCCTCGTCTAGGTAAATGTAGGCCTTGTATTTCTTTTTCAGTCTTAAAACTTCTGGCAAACACACAATTGACCCTTCCATACTGAAACAAAAATTGACATGGATATTTTTTATCATGACTTTAAGTCAATATATCAGAAGAGAATAACTTGGCATATGACTCGAGTAAGGATAAAAATAATTTTAAATCATTGGTGTTGGTCAGCACCAAAAATATGAGACCATTTTTCACAATTCTGGTAGTATTTTACCTGTGATATTTTAGAAAACTCACCCTTACATCAGTCCCTTAATTACCTTACCTAGGTCAAGGAGTCTCTGATCAACATGGTAAAAACAAAACACCTACACTAACAGTCCCTCCCAGATTAACTTGCAGATTAAGAGGAAATTAGTATCCATTTTGTGAAACAGAAGTTTCCAAGACTTTGTGCATCAGATGGATTGAATACTAAGTAATCTAGTTTTACTTTTTCTCTGGAAAAGAATTATTGTTAACTGGACACAAAATGACTTTTAATCTCCATCAAAACCTTTTTTTCTTTTTTCAAATGTATATACCTATAAACCCCTTCAACCACAATAAGGATTTTCTTCCAGGGTCTGTGGTTTCTCGGCTGCCCTTGTACCACTGCAGCTTTCAGTTTCTTCTCTAAATCAGCCATATCTGCAACAAAAATTCACATGAATTCTCTACATAAAAGCAACACTGAATTATCAGTTGATTCCTTGTGGCAGCAATTTACTACAGCCTCCAAAAGTCAATCCTTTTTTTGAATATTAAATGAATAAATAGAGACATTAACCACTCTTTTCTTTATAATCATCAAATCTCTATGAATATTTTATGATCTGCTGTTTTCATTTGATGCCACTTTATCTATTGGCAAATTTTCCCCTATGGGCTGATAATCTCCGCTATTTCAGAAAAAAATACAACAGATACTGGCTGTCACAATCTTCCTCTTTAATGTTTTGTATACATTCTTGTAAGAAACAGGAAGGTGCTTGGCATCTAGTATTACAGAAAATAATACAAATTTCAAAGAAAGAAAATAAATTCTATGTACACAACTATTAAGAGGCTTACAAAATTTTTGAGAGTAAAAATGCTTTTCATCTTTATGTGATAAGCAGAATTCTTAGTTAACTTTCTAAACTGATGTAAATCTCCAAATTTTATGGTAAATAATGTTAAAACCACAACTGTGAAGAAAAAATGACGGAAACTCTTTATGTAACATGTTATAATTATGCACACAGAGAAAAGTACCCAAAACAATATTATAACTTAACTCTTACTCTGCTGAAACCAATTGACTCTGCCTGTGCGACTGGTGCAGACCAAGATCAGCCTGCACATCCATGCACATCCGTGCAGTCTGATCATTGTCTGCACTATTTGCCATTCAGTCCGTAAAGTTTCAATCAACATCCCCATAAACAGTTAATGGATCTGCCCAAATTGAAAGATGGACAAGTCCATTTTAGATACTTAGCATGGTAAGGGTTAAATCAGCTTACCATTATGTTTGTATGTACGTATTGTTGCACCTGTCAGACGACTCCCGAGGACCAAAGAGGCGTGGTTTAACTCATCACTGAATATCAAGCTTCCCTGGAAAAATATACACACAATAATATAAGCAATTCTAAAAGCATGATTTAATTTGGTATATTTGTTTTTACATACTGAAGACAAGCCGTTTGCTTGTATATCATTATTCCTGTGTACTTTCTTTGTAATCTAGAATTGTCTTAAAGGTAAAATTACTCCAAATAATTTTCATCTTATAAATAAAAATTAATAAATATATTCTTATGTTTGATGCCGAAACCTTCTTTTTTCAACAAATATGGCTACAAGATTAAAAAAATATCAGCTATTCCAAACCACAATGTCACTGCTAAATGCATACTAAGTATTACAACCCAGACATACCTTAGAGACAAGACAGGGCATGTTCATAGAGTTGGTAGCAAAGCCCATAGGTACTGTCATGGCTGCCTCCACACCCAGGTACTTAGCAACAAGGTCATCCAACTCACGATGAACATCAAGATATCCTGATACAAAAGTCAGTAACAATGTGCTATCAACAGTTTATAATTCAGTTGAACAGGAATAAGTGTGTCACCACTGACTGAAACTACAGTCTAAAACGTCATTATTCTGCAGTCTTTTTTGCTGGGAAGATTGGGTACAATAAAAAAATTGTGATTTTATAACAGAATTAATCAGGTATGTACACTGTAGCCTATCTACAACAACAACAACAATTGTTGCCTATTTGAAGACTGCATTTTGACTGTTATTTAAAATGGAAGGAACTCAACATCTTTTGTTATCAAAAATCAAAACCAAGCCACTTTCAAACCAATCAATTATTTATGAAACAGGGGCATCACTTCAATTATCAATGCCTACACTACACTGTAAACTAAAAACAGATAATTTCTCATGCCTAAGGTTACTAAGTTTTCAAGATAGGGTATCTACTTGTATCTCACAAGCTTTCAATTATTCAGGTTGCTGAACTGATAGGAAGTTGAAGCAAGACTGATCAACACACTTTAAATATTGACCTTGTGATAACTGCATTCACTTCACAACTATGGAGACCTTACACAACCATGAGGATATGGATGTAATCCCCACTCAGGCCACATGTTTCACCCTTGCTCAGACAATGTAAGCTAACATATTCATGATATATGAAGGTAAATGTACATTGGTGGAAATCTAATTAAATCTTATGAGGAATGATCAATCATACCTTGCTGCCAAAGCCTAGTACCCAGATTTGTCCTTAGAAAATTTTTGAAAAACTGCAAAACAATGAAGAGGGAGCAATGTTCTTCAAGTGCAGATATTAGAGAGCAGGAGGACACACTGTTTCACAAGTTTTTAACCACTTGAAAGAAGTATAGTACAAAAGTGATGGTGAAACCCTAATTGCTGTTAAATTGATATCATTATCTGCTCTTATTACAAAATTGTAACCAAATTTTTTTTTCCATTTACACTTCAAATAAATTGTAATGAATAAAGGCAGAATAAAACGCAATCACAAGTATTTAAAGTGTTCTTTTTCACATGATAAATTGTTAACAATGAATGACTTTCTACAATCAAAGGTCTTGACTTATTAAATTGGTTGTGGCTGACAATGGTTTCAGTAAGTGATAAGAATTTGTCTGTTACTTTGTGAAATGACAATGTATCATTTTCCTGTTCAAACAATCCAGCCACTTGAAGACTATTGTATTATATCATATGAAAGTTGTTCACTTAATGGACAACAATAAAAAGCTTTGAAACCCAGACAGGGAAGTTATTTTAGTCCAATAATAGTTCATTTTTCACTTTCACAAGCACTGATCCATTTTATCACTACTTTTACTCTTAAAGTTAGGGATGGGAATGAATACTTATATCAATATTTGAATATTCGCTTTGCCATATTCGAATATATTTGAATATTCGTTTTTTAAGTTCAGTCAGTTACCAGAATTTTGGTATCTGAAGATAGGTACTGTTTTATCACCTATACATTGTCAGGGAAACTGCAATATATCGTCTAGATGTGGGATAGAAATGGCCTGTTTAATGGAAGTTTTAAATACTTATTCAGTGATTGGCAATACATAATATATTCCGTTCATTAAAACCGCGTGAAATAAGTCCAAACAGGCGAGGGAGGCATTTTTTTTTTTTAAGAGCTTATTTCAATATTGTTAAGCTATGATCAAACTTAAAGCAAGGGTGATTTTTTTCTTCAAATAAACTAATGTGAGGAAAATATTTGAGCTATTCTACTGATTGGGCAACTAAAAAGTAATATCAATACAGTTATAAGCGTGTCTGGTTGTTCGTTTTTCGTAAAACATGATGTTAGTCCTTAAGAGACAAACAACTTCTAAAATTTGTGAAATAAACAGTTGCCAATCAAAATGAACAAAAGATAAAAAGATATCACAATTAAGCCCATTGCAAACTGTTAATCCATAACAATTGCCCCTGCCAATTATGCCTTGCAATTTTATTGTTAAATAGATCATTTTCAACACCCAATAAACAAACACAGTACCAAACAGATCGGAGTTTTTCTGCATAATCAGAATGCTTATATTTATAAAAATCAATGATGCTTTATTTAAAAAAAAAAAACCATTAAATAATATTCGAATTTAATTTTCAGATTCGCATGTTCGGTCGATTTTGGAATATTCAAATATTTGTTCCCATCCCTACTTACAGGTTTTACTTCAATTCATCAGCTTTGTACAAAATTTCCCTCTTGCAATATTTGCAAATAATTAAGGTGACATAAGTCAGGTTTAAGTATGGCATAGCATTTGTTCTGTAAGTTCTGGGAACCAGATAAGGAAATCTTTCTGGTTCCAGGTAGGTGTAGGATCTATTACTCACTGACACACGGGGAATGATTTGGTTAAGTTAAGCTGACTTTATCACCCTCAGTCAGTCACATCTAGGGTAGACTCACATCCTCCTTTAGAAAGTGGCTACCTTCTCATATAAAATGTCAAGGTCAGTAACAGACCTTGAACCCGTGAGTGTTCTTTAATCAGTTAGAGGTTAAGTGATTACAAGTCGACAACCTTAAAAATTCAAATCATGTATCTGAGGATGTGTACAAATAATGAAACAGCACCTGTAAATATTATATATGATTAAGTGAGGATTTTTGTTTACCAAGTTCCTGTCGACTGCCACAAGCACTTATGCCGTAATCCCTTGTAACCCCTTCAACAGCATCTTTACATGGACCTTCATTTTCTGCAAACCCCAAGTAATTGTAGGAACCAAAGTTCATAACATGGTGTTTTTTCTCAGTTAACCTGGAAATACAAATATGTTAAAAATTGTTAACAAACAAAATCTAAGTGTGACTTTAGAAATTTTACCTTTAGAATATACCAGGATGTTAAATCAAAGGCCAATGGAATGTGCTGCTTTTATAAGCAAGAGGTGTTAAAGTAAACTGTTGGTTTTCTGGAATACAAGTTTTTGGCTTTAACTGCCATTTTTTTTTTGTGATGAAAATGAAAATTCTACAGTAGTGTGGACAAGAGGTTATAGACAGCAGAATATTAACTTGCTAAAATAAAAAAAAAGAAATGGTTACACTGAATAACCAGAACAAAGGGAAGTAACTCTATTCAACACACTTAAAATTCCAGCCATGGTCAGAAGTCTTTCTATCCATTATGTCCATATACTCTCCAGCCACACTACTTATTGGTCGATTCCAACAGTCTCTGATACGGCGGTACAGGTTCCTTGTGTAGAAACTTTCCCAGCTCTGATACAATTGTACAAAACCCTGTAACAGAAAAAATGCAAAGCAAAAGTTTAATTTGTGTTGAAACTGACCAAGCTTCATGCCAGCCATGATAAATTTGAAAACACACTGTACCGGTATGTTCCAAAATTGTGTAAATCAGAACTAACACTTCTTTCATTTCTCAGACAGACCAAAATAAAAATATATCTTCCTTCCAGTATAGCTAAAAATTTAGTTTTTGACTGGGCCTAAAATATTTTTAACATATTCAACTTTTCTCAGTTGAGTATAGCTGTTTCCACAATGAATATCTCTTATTCTAACATGATGGGTACTTTGCAATGTTCTATGTGCAGAGAAGGACATAAATCATAATATATACTGCAATATTTTATGCCACAACACCAGTTCATCTTGTTTTTTGTCATGCCAAACTATGAATCAAAATGACAATGTCAAAATAGGAAACTTCATCGTGTTAGAATTAAAATGAACAAGTAAATATTGTGGTGTAACAGCAAATCTAACATGGATCTTGCTAATTAAGCAAACCGGATATTTAATTTATATGTAAGAAGACTGGTAATTTTGTTTTTCTAACACTTCTCATCAATGCAAATTAACAGTTATCTTCTTTTTAAAAAAAATCAGGATCACTTTTACCACTGACAACTTTAATAGGTCTATATACAACTGACAATGTATTTACACATATTTGTCCTAAAGTATTTCTGGATTTAAAGATGCCTATATTTTCTGTAACAGTATTTCACTTAGATGTTTGGTAACTTTTTTTATGTTCAGCTTGATACAAGTTTAGCACCAGCACAGCAATTATTAGCCTACCCTGCCCCATCTCGGCCTTTTTCATGTCTCACAGCCAGAAGGGTATGTTTAAATAGATATTAAGTGAACAGACAGCAGTAATCACAGACTAGATTAAATTCAACTAAAACCTAAAACTACTGCACTTTTCACAGTCAGAATATGGAAGGAATTTATCACCTAGCCTGTGTAAGCAGTCTATTGGATTTAAAAGCCTTCTATTTTGAAGAATCCATTATGTCTACTATAATATACTGGAAGTCAGTGTTAGATAATGGTTGTTTTATTGTGTAAAAAGACTTTTGCCAATAATGATAGCAAAAATGTTTTTTTCCCTGAACACTTTAGGTACAGGAGCACTCTTAGATCATTCAAACGTATAAATTTCACATCTTTCACATGAAAAACCGCTGTCTTGTTGACATGTAAATTACTTGCTCTAATAACTTTATGCATCTATTATTACAACGATTTTCTCAATAGCTCAAAGTCACGTACTCAGTGTTGAACTAAATAACGTTTTCAGCTTGAAAAGATACAACTGATTTTGACAAGATAATTTCCAGGTATTTGCTGTACAATACTGAACATTCTAGAAACCTCTTTTGCTTTCGTTACTGCAAAATCATACAAATATATTGCCAACTGCTTTCATTTATTCAAAGACAAGCATTATTTTTCAAAGATCGTGGAATGAGAATGTATTTCTGAGTATAAAGCTTTTTGTTTCTTTAAAGAAGTTCTCTTTTTTTAACAAAATAGGGAGACACCTTTAAAATCTGAGAAAACAGAAAACATTTCTGAATTATGTACAAATCTTACTGGTTTGTTTGTTCAACTTTGATTAATATTGTCTATGTAAAATTCAATCCTTTTATTGATTTCTGCATTCAAACAAATATTTCACACTCAAAACAACCAAGCTTACTTTTAAAAATATCAACATACAGGTTTTGTTAGTCTCCTAGTAACAAGATAACTGTTACAACATATTCTAATACTGAATAGAAGTTCAATTTAGAATTATTTCTCTCTGCTGTGAATTTTCTAAGATTTGTTCAGAAATAAATTTAGTTTCTTTTTTAGCATGTATTAAAGTTACTGTTTCTTAACCCATTAATGCTCAGCTTCTTCAAAAGTAGACATAGGCAAGCATTGCAGATCCAAATCAGACGCTGCAAAATTGGTTCAAAGGTATAAGAAATATTAAGCGGACAAAAAATCAAAGGCTGAAACAAATGACCTTCAAGTGTGACCTTGACCTGACATGGCTAGAATATGCGTTCTGCACATCGACTCAATAACTCAAACATCTGACCAAGTTTTAAAAAAAATTAGTTCAAAGGTATAGGAGATATGTAGCAGAAATGAAAATGTTACGTACAGACAGGCAGACAGCTGGACAAGGTCATTCCTATAACTCACCCCCCCCCCCCCCACAATCTTTCTGATAAAAATGTAAATAAATGTTCATAATTAAGCTTCACAGAAAATCAAATATAGTAAGTATTTCAAATCAAAGTACATGTTTTTTTTATGTCTCTTAAAATCATCCTTTCTTCCAGCTTCATTTTAAGCATACAATTTCTTCAACGCAGTTAACAAACCAATAAAGCAACTATGACATGAACTATTTGATTAAATGTCCAAAACAGGAAGTCATTGTTTAAGTTTATAAATGATTTCGCTTGAGTGTACTTAAAAAAACTACTTGAATTAACAACCTTTTCTTTTTTTCATATAAAAAATGCGAAGGCCCCTTGGGCATTTATTACAATTCAAATGGTAAGTTCTCGTGTACCCAACATGTCTCATCTTACAATCATCTATAAATGAGTCAATGAAACTGACAACAAAAATCTATGCTGTACTTCATCTTACATTTTTTATGTCCTGTAATACAAACTGTTTGTAAATCAAAAAGTTTTTTTTTGAGGAAACTGATGCTGAATTTTCAACAAACAAAAAAAAATGTTTTACTCCTTTGGCCATGTTACAGGTCTCTGGTCTCAAGTATGAATACTAATATTATAGTCTTCCAAGTTTATAACTACACCAAAAACAGACACATGTACGGTAAAGCAAAATTAATGCATCTTTTATGTTTCCAACACTTCTAAGGATTCTGCCAAAATGAACTTAACTCAAGATGGAGTTTATCTTTTCATTTTATAATTAACTTTGCTTTAGTAAATTGAAGATAGCAATACATTTCATATTAAACAAGAAATACACAGTTTTTGCTATATTTTGCAGTAAAATGACTATGCATAATGAGGTAACCTTGTTATGCATTACGGTACTGGTCCAATGCAGTCTCGACTTGCTACTTGAGTGCACACCAGTGTTGACAAATATTGAGAAGATGCAGCCATGACCCAAATCTCAGGTATTTTTACACGACCTATTCTTCTAATTCAATTAAGTGTACACTGTAGTTTGCACAATCCTGAATATAATAATACTAAAAATACTTTCAGCCATCAAATTTCAATGGCCAAAAACACGGTCAAAAAGGTATTTTCAAAGAAGACACTGAAACCTGAAACTTAATGGTAGAAATTTACCAACTTCAGCTACAACCGTGTAAATATTTAAGTTTACCAGACCTCAGATTTGTCTAGTTGTTGTTATAATAAAACTCTTCAGAACTGGAGGTGATAAAGACAGTTCTTACGGTGGCCATATAACAGATTTTGGAGAACACTGCGGCAGCTGACTGGTTCTGTATCAGAATAATTAAACGAATTAATAGTTTCATAGACATTAACTTAGATACTCACTGGAAGTTTTGGTTCTGTGCATGATTTCTGCTTCTCTAGACCTATGTTCCTTAAGAAATCTCTGATGTGACCGACTACTACCAGCAGACCATAACCCAGGTAGGTCCATATCGCAGCGTATAATGGCGTCTCCTCAAATGACTCCCACCATGTTCTCTTCCAGTCATTTGTTGATGGCTACAAAATAAATGGAAAAAAAATGTAATTGGTTATATGCAATAAATTAATCTGATATTACAGGGAGAAAAAAAAAACAAGTCAGAAATGTTAGTTGGTATTGAATGCTCACCAAAATTAAGATGTTGCTTCCTGAAAGTGGAAAAATGCTGGAAATGGCAAGATCATTCAAAATTCATTTCTTAATCCAACAAGCTTATGCAGCATTTTCACAAGTATCAAGGAAGGAGTTGGGGACGGAATGGGCTGACTTCATTCATAGATTTCCAAATAGAAAATTGTCTACATAGTACCTCAATACCTAAATAAGTTATTCTTGGTTAAAACTGAAGAGCCACAATTGTCATAGGGATGTTCTGATACCACTAGATATCTTGGAAAATGACATCAGCCATGTGTTTCTGACATCTCAATCATTCCTGATAAATACTTCTACAGAAACCCATCAGAAAAATTCTGAACTTTATCAATAATTCTTTAAAGACAGGAAAATGTCATATTCATTAAGAAAAAGCAAATTATGTAAACAGACAACTGGTGGAACTGGATCTACAGAAATTACCTCGAAGGTTATCAAATTCACAATAGCAATATTAGCTGGCAATAGTTTATATGAATTGTGAAATTTAAACACACACAAAATATGGTCAGAGAAGGAAGCAAGTGTATGAAGCTTAAAGCAGTTAATGTTTTGTTTTTAAGAATAATCTTCCAGTCTTCAAATCTGAAAGTTTTATTTCTTAAAATTTACAAATGTATCAAAGCATGTTAAACCTAGATCTGTAAACCTTTGCATTACTAATACCAAGTTAGCGAATGGCTTTTAAAACTGTTTGGTATCAGTTGAAACTTAATATTATTTTCAAACAATTTTTTTAAAGCATTTTTTAACAAACTGGCTACTTATATTTTATATCATACCTCCAAAAAGTGTACAGTATCAATTTCTGTACAAATTGTTATGCGTGTTGGGGGTAATATGAATAACTAGTTCAGTCTGAAAACTATTTGTTGAGAAATTCCTTAAGCTGTAAACAAATAGAAAACAAGAAATCAGTAGAACCGATGGATGCTCCCCGAATAAATGCCAATTCCAAAAGGGCTACTGTTTAATATGTATTTTTTTGGGGGTATGAAAAATAACAAAGGGCAATAACTCCTAAATTATGCAAAATAGAGTTACGTTTCTTGCATGCTGCATTTCTCCTCATAGAGATCTATCTACCGATAAAGTTTCATGATAATATCTATTATACTTCGTGAGATATGCCTGGGACAAAAAATAAGTATGAAAAATTTCAAAAGGCAATAACTCAAAAATCAATAAAGCAAGAGTTATGGTTCTTGTGCACTGCACTGCTCATCAACGCGATCTATCTACTTATAAAGTTTCAAGTTGAAAACTCTTATACTTTGTGAGATATGCCCCGGACAAAAAAATAAGGATGAGAAATTTCAAAGGGCAATAACTCAAAAATTAATAAAGCAAGAGTTATGGTTTTTGTGCACTGCACTGCTCCTTAATGAGATCTAACTACCTATGAAGATTGGTCTTGATATCTCTCATAGTTTTTGTGTTATGCTCCGGACAAAATTTTGACGGAAGGACGAATGAACGGACGGATGGACAAAGTGGCAACTATATGCTCGCCCTTCGGGGAGCATAAAAAAACCTTCAGGGCCAACATTGTTATCAGGTGAAATTGAAGGCTTGTAGAAAGTATACTTAACTTTTCATCGAATGGGGACCACAGTTGATAAAATACTAGGTTAAGTATTGAATCCTTAATGCTGCTGAACTTTGTCCATTGAAATATGATGTGTTTGATTACTGGGTTGATTATCTTATATCATAGTTCACACTTAGTAGGTTACCTTTGTAAAAATGATTATTGTATTAAAGTGTATATAAATATACAACACTGTACTAGTGAGACAGCACATGGTGTATCCTACATAGGTGGGCCTTTTTTGTTTGGGCTTGAAGGTTTTTAGTTTTGTAGGGCTCAACAGTAGTTGCTTAAGTAATATTGAGTTTACTCCAATTTACTACCCCCCCCCCCCATCTCCACCCCTTTTTCTCAGCACCCAAAAGTGACATGTCTAACCTTATTTGTTGTTTAAAGATTAAGAAATATATCCAGGAAATTCCAACAAATATTCAATGAAAACATTTCCAAGAATACAACTCAATAATAACAATCAATCTGGTCAATCACATTTTACCGGAATTGACCTTGAATACCAGAATCGACCTATATATATATCTATTAGTAAATATTGTAAATGGTTTATTTACAAACAAAATTTGAAGTAGCTTTGAGTGGAAAGATTTGATACGAAACTGAAAAACACTGATTTCCGGAAAACTGGAAAATGTTTGCATATGGATAAATGAGATGTGTGATCACACAAGTACTTGAAGTCTGGAATTGTAATTTGGCAAAATGCATGGGTTTAAAACAAGGGTACATGGTTAATGGTCTTGCTAATACATGAATGTAAAGATCTAGGTGACACTGCATAATACTAAGCTTTCGACAAACCTGAAAACACATAGTGGTACTTTACTTGCATTTCTATTGTATAAAAAGCATATAAAATCCTTGTCTGCTTCTGCAATAAAAGTCAACTATACTCTAATCAAAATGTTTCCTTGCCCTCAACACTGATTTTACATTTCTGTAATAAGAAAAACTACCTGAAACACTTACAAAATTTTCATAATCAACTTGAGCCCTTTATTCAGCCAAATAATACCAAATATATGAAATAATACTAGACAGTATTTTTGACTACAAGGTAAACAAAGAACCATGACCTTGATTCATTCTATTGTGTAATAATCACATGTTCTTTCTTGTTAAAGGGGCTGTGCTCCAGATGACATAAAAAAGAAAGTTTTCTTGTATTATAAATTTCTTGTGATATTTATAATTAATGCTTAAAAACTGACCTTTGAAATTTAAAGAAAAGTTCTGACAGAAGTCTGAAAAAAATTAAATGTACACTACACAGGTATTAAGTGAAAAAAGAAATACGAACCACCCTTTCAAAGTGGGTGGGAGGGGGGGACGAAGAAAAGAAACAAGAGGGCCATGATGGCCCTGTATCGCTCACCTGAGTATGACTGCTTTTAACAAAGTTGCTATGGACCTGGTTAATTGACCCCAGATGAGCGATATTCAAACTTAACCTAGAAATTATTGAAACAATTTCTTTGACAAATTTCAAGGTTATTTGTACTGAAAATGTTACCTCTAGAGTGTTAACAAGGTCTTTCCATATTTGGGCTCTATGACCTAGTTTTTTAACCTAGATGTCCCATATTCGAACTTGAGCTAGAAATCATCAAAGCAACCTTTCTGACAAATTTCCAGGATATTTGGACTGAAAAAGTAGCCTCTAGAGTGTTAACAAGGTTTTTCGATATTTAGGCTCTGTGACCTAGATTTTGACCCCAGATAACCCATATCCAAACTTGAGCTACAAATCATCAAAACAACCCTTCTGATAAATTTTCAGGACATTTGGACTGAAAATGTACATAGCCTCTAGAGTGTTTACAAAGTTTTTCGATATCTGGGCTCTGTGACCTAGTTTTCGACTCAAGATGACCCATATTCAAACTGGAGCTAGAAACCATAGAATTAAGCTTTCTGACAAATTTCCAGGTTATTTGGAATTAAAATGTTACCTCTAGAGTGTTAACAAGGTTTTTCCATATTTGGGCTCTGTGACCTAGTTTTTGACCCAAGATGAACCATACTCCAACTTAAGGTAGAAATCATCAAAAAAACGTGTCTGACAAATTTCCAGGATATTTAGACTGAAAATGTAACCTCTGGAGTGTTTAAAAGGTTTTTACATATTTTGGCCATGTGACCTAGTTTTTGATCCCAGATGACCCATATCCAAATATGAGCTAGAAATCATTGAAAGAACCTTTCTGACAAATTTCAAGGATATTTGGACTAAAAATGTAACCTCTACAGCATTAACAAGGTTTTTCTACTTTTGGGCTCTGTGACCTAGTTTTTGACCCCAGAAAACCTATATTCAAAACTGAGCTAGAAATCATCAATAAAACTTTTCTGACAAATTTCAAGGACATTTGGACTAAAAATGTTACCTTTAGAATGTTAACAAGGTTTTTCAATATTTGGGCTCTGTGACCTAGTTTTTGAACCCAGATGACCCACATTTGAACTTGACCTAGAAATCATCAAAGCAACCTTTCTGACAAATTTCCAGATTATTTGGGCTGAAAATGTAACCTCTAGAGTGTTAACAAGATTTTTCTATTTTAGGGCTCCGTGACCTAGTTTTTGAACCCAGATGACCCATATTTGAACTTGAGCTAGAAATCATCGATAGAACCTTTCTGACAAATGTCCAGGATAATTGGACCGAAAAGTAGCCTCTAGAGTGTTAACAAGGTTTTTCTATATTTGGGCTCTGTGACCTAGTTTTCCAACCCTGATAACCCATGTTCGAACTCATCTGAGATATTAATGAGACAAACATCCTGACCAAGTTTCAGGACAATTGAGGCAAAAATGTGACCACTAGAGTGTTAACAAACTAATTGTGGACGGACGGACGGACTGACGGACGACGGACAAAAGGTGATCAGAAAAGCTCACTCTGTCACTACGTGACAGGTGAGCTAAAAACTATCAGTAACAAAAGAATCATACAAAACTGGAACAATCTGAAAACTCACTTAACTTGTATTTCTTTTTTTTTTTCTACTGGTATAGTACTGACCTTCTCTCTGAGTACAATTACATTTCTTTATTTCTTTTTAAATTGTCAAAAATCTGATCTTATGGCACAAACAACAAAGTACCATACAGTTCCCTTAACAGTTTCAGAATTACTTAAAAGAAACTGATCATATATTTGATATAAAATACAAGTCACTCTCAAACTTTCAAGACTTACATTTTTCTTATGTATCCAATCCATTGTGTTTTTACCATCTTATCTTAACTAATTTTTCAGTGGACAATAACATTCTCTTATAATTACTGATACAAATTAAATGCTTAAAAAAACAATTTGTTGCCAAGTCAGTTCAAAGAAAGCAGTCTTAACTTACTGTGCTAGATTTTGACCTGCTATGTTATTTATTTGAATCATTTGGCTGTTCCAATGTGAATCACTTAAGTTGGCTTCAATTCAAAAATATATGCAGATCCTTTGTTACTGTCATAATAATGTAATTGAAATACTTTAAATTCTTCTAAACTTCACAGAATATGATAACCTGACAAATTCTATCACTATCTTACTTAAATAAGCTTGCAAAATAAGTAAACATTGTGACTCACTAAATCAATAAAAGTTCAGAAGAAAGCAAAACCTCTTCAATACAAAACAAGTATTCTAAAACTGTCAGACTTTGGAAATCATGACATTTCAAAATTATTATGTCGCTGTAATTTAAATTTGGTAAGTTTTTACTCCTTTTGTTAGCAGTTTCTGGTAGGATTTCTTCTGTCCAATCTAGATACTACAACTACTTTCAATTTGAAATGTTTAGCTAAACTGGTGTAGTTAAAATGCAAAATATTTTCAGGAAAGCTTGTACACCATATTCTACATTTATACAATATTATTTAAAATCTGTGGTTTGACTAACTTCCAACTGATTTGAAAATTCTTAATATTACACATGTACCGTATGATACCACAGACAAACAAAATGTTAGTTTTGCATTCCTTCCTGAGACTGTCTACCATAACATGCAACTACCATCTATAGTAGTCTACCTCCTAATAGGGGTCCTTTATCCAAACTGCAGTTCAATGCAGCCATATCTAGCACTGATGTCTTAAGCTAGTTGTCCTGCTAATCCAAATAATTGTAATAAAAAAGTTGAATATCATGCTAATTTTTTTAATGGTCTGTAGTGATGGGTGACATTAGACCACTTCCAACAGCCTCACTGTTGGGCTGGCTCTTTAGCACCATGGTTAGAATGCCAGGAGACCTGGGTTCAATCCTCACTGGAGACTGTAGGATTTTTCAACAGGTGGATATCAGCCCTCAGGAAAAGTATTCTGCCTGAAGTTGCAATAATGGGACTAGTTGTCTGCTATCTAATTCATCTCTCATACAAATTTGCTTTTCAACCTCTGTAATTTTTTTTCTTTTACCCTTTTCTTATGATGATGACATGCATAATTAATTATAATTACGTATAATTGTAGCCAATTCATTATGCTACGACTCAAAAGATTATTGCACCTAGGTGTTGTAGTGGCCAATCAGAGCCTTGCATTTATAAACCCGCCTCTGTGTACTGATAAGCCCGCCTCTGGCTAGCCTCTGCATGTATGTTTATATTTCAGTTTTGTTGAGTCTGTGATTGTGAGCGTATCTGTATGAATGCAATAAAGCTATATTAAACCATCCCGTTTTGGGTCTGTTATATATACAACACTGACAACATTACATTGGCGACGAGGATTGAGGATTTTAAACGTGTTAATTAGTGGATTAACATATACATACGTCAGTGTCAGGATTGTAGCAAAATGACAGGATTAGCGCCATTTCCGAAATTTGACGTGTTTGGAGAAGAGACATCCCTAGGTACCAGATGGACGAAATACGTGACAAAGTTAGAAAACTTGTTCACAGGACTAAGCATTGACTCCAAAAAGCGGAGGAAAGCTCTATTACTTCACTATGCTGGAGATGAGGTATTCGAAATATACGAAACATTGAACCTAGGTGACAATGATTCAAATTACGATGACGTAAAACAAGGCTTAGCAGATTATTTCCATCCGAGGAAAAACAGAGAGTTCGAACGATTCGAGTTTAGGAACCTTAAACAACAACAAGCCGAAACAAAAGATCAATTTGCAACACGTCTCCGCCAAAAAGCAGAAAATTGCGAATTTTCAGACATAGACGTAGAGATAAAAAGTCAAATCATTCAAGGCTGCGAGTCAAAGAAGCTACGACTTAAATGTCTGGAAGAAGACAAGCCTCTAAAAGATATTTTGACAATGGCAAGAACAATGGAGATTGCGGAAAAACAAGCAAAAGCAATGGAGCCACAACACAGTGAGATAAATTAAATTAAAGCCACACCACGACATGCAAAACCGCGTCATACAAACTACAGTTATCAACGTCCAGCACAAGTAAAACGTCAACAACCGTTACAATCTAAACAAAAATGTAGAAACTGTGGTGGTAAATACCCACATCAAAATAAGTGTCCAGCCTATGGAGCGACATGTTATTATTGTCACAAGAAAAACCACTTCATAGCAGTATGCTGGAAACGTACACGTGAAAGAGCTCAGGTTCATGAAATTGACCAGGTGAAAAATGAAGAACAAAATGACCAATTGTCATCCGACTCAGAATCATTATATAGAGTGAATGTTTTGACAAATGACAAAGTGCCGAAGTTAAATTTAACAATAAATGGTATTTCAACAAAAACCCTCATTGACACTGGAAGCTCAATAAATAAAATCAGTCAAGATGTCGTAAACAAAATGGAACCTAGATCAAAGCTGAAGAAAACAAACATTGAAGTGTTCGCATTTGCACAAAATAAACCGCTAACCATAAAAGGCAAATATACATTTACAGTTGAAAGTAAATCAAAAGTTACAGCAGCACAATTCCATGTAGTTCAAGGTTCATCAGTGACTTTAATCAGCAATCAGACATCTGTTGATCTCGGTATTGTGCCAGTTATAAATACGGTGAACAAAAACAAATACGAGGAACTAGGTGACAGATATCAGCCTGTCTTCACAGGATTAGGCAAATTAAAGGACAAACAAATTAAGTTCCATGTCGACGAAAACGTTGTACCTACAGCACAATCAGCAAGAAGAATTCCTTTTCATGTAAGAGAAAAAGTGGAACAGGAAATAAATCGACTTGAGCAACAGGATGTCATCGAAAAAGTGAACGGGCCGACTCCTTGGTATCAAACATCGCAGTAGCACCAAAGCCAAACACTCCAGATCAAATCAGACTTTGTGTCGACATGAGGAAAGCGAATCAAGCCTTAAAACGCGAGCGTCACATAGTGCCTATGACTGATGACATCATCCTGGAATTAAACGGATCTAAGGTATTCTCAAAAGTAGATTTTAACAAAGGATTTCACCAGCTAGAGCTATCTGAAGATTCGCGCAACATGACAGTGTTTGTAACACATGTTGGATTATATAGGTATAAACGCCTTAATTTCGGTGTAAGCGTTGCACCAGAAATATTCCAGAATGAAATACTACAAGTGTTAACAGGCCTTGAAGGAACATTAAATATCTCAGATGACATAATTATTCACGCTCCAAACCGTGAAGAGCATGATCGCAGGCTCGAAGCCGTACTGCAACGACTTCAAGACAAAAATCTTACTCTCAACAGACAGAAATGTGAATTTGGTAAAACTTCTGTCTAATTCTATGGCTTTGTATTCTCTGACAAAGGCATCAGTCCCGATCCAGCCAAAATAACAGCGATTCAAAACATAGCCGAGCCGCAGACTAATGGTGAATTAAGGTCATTCTTAGGTATGACTAATTACTTGTCTAAGTTCATTGACAAGAACTCAACAATTACGGCACCCCTGCGCGAATTACTAAAGAATGATACGGAGTTTAATTGGACACATAAGCAGCAAACTGCCTTTGATCAGCTGAAACAATCAGCTGAATATCAGGGATATTGATACAAGAAAACAAAGTAATTGCATATGGAAGCCGATCGCTGACACCAGTAGAAAAACGCTACAGTCAAACAGAACGAGAGATGCTTGCATGTGTTTGGGGGTGCGAACATTTTCACATTTATTTGTATCGAAAAGCATTCAAGCTTGTTACAGACTGCCGACCACTGCTCTCAGTATGCACGAATTCAAAACAAATACAGTCTGCTAGACTTGAACGATGGCGTGACTTACCACCTACAATTTTACTGTCAAACACATACCCGGGAATAAAATGATAGCAGATTACTGTTCCTGACATCCAATAAATAACTACTCGCAAGAAAATATAGCGGAGGATTACGTGAATTTTATTGCCAATTCCGCAGTTCCCAGTTCATTAAATCTTCAAGACGTGGCAAGTGCCACAGCCCAAGATTGTGTTTTGACATGCATTATCTTCGCGCTTCAAAATAACACGTGGACTAAGCAAGCATGCGTCAGTGATGGCAGCTATAATTGTTATCAACAGCTGGCAGATGAACTGACCGTCCTGTCAACAGAGCATGGAAACGTTCTCCTACGAGGAATAAGGCTATGTATCCTGAACAGTCTTCAATCAAAAGTAATTAACCTAGCGCACGAGGGTTACCAAGGCCGAAACAGAACAAAAGCGCTCTTAAGAGAAACTTGCTGGTTCCCGTATCTAGACAGGTTAGTTGACAAGCATTGCAAGAATTGCATACCATGCATGTCCGCATCACACAAACGACTCCAGAACCGATCAAGCCAAGCCCATTACCAGTGAAACCATGGATGAGCTGTCTATCGATTTTTGTGGACCGTTTCCCACAGGGGAATATTTTATGGTAGTTATATGTGACTACAGTAGATACCCATTAGTTGAAAAGCTAACTAGTCTTACAGCACAAAATGTCATATCTCACCTTGAAAGAATTTTTGGAATGTTTTCAATTCCAAGTGTGGTAAAATCTGATAACGGAGTGCCGTTCAATAGCCATGAATTTCAATAATTTGCAAGCAGCATCGGATTTAAACATCGCAAAATAACACCACTAGCTCCACAAAGCAATGGAACAGTAGAAGCATTTATGAAGCCATTAGTTAAAACCATGAAAACTGCGACAGCGTCAGGAAAGAACTTTAAATCTGAATTAACTATCTTTCTTATGAATTACAGATCAATGCCCCATCCAAGCACAGGACTTTCGCCATTTGAAATTATGTTCAATCGCAAGATGAACAAAAAACTGCCATCATTTTCTGTGCTGACAAAGGATAAATATGTACGCGAGAGAGACAATAAATCAAAGCAAAAGAACAAAAAGTATGCTGATGAAAAACGTAAGGCAAAACCGTGTACTTTACAACCAGGCGACCCGGTTCTTGTTAAACAACCGAAACAGAATAAACTGTCAACACCATTCAGTCATAAATGGGGATACGTCGTCAGACAAAAAGGGTCTATGGTTACAGTACGCTATGATGGCCATAAAATGACACGCGACGCCGCACATTTCAAGTTGGTACCTGTACCGCCAACAAACAGCCAACAAAATGGACAACGTACAAGGTCTCGTGAGCAGCAAAGCAGCAAAAATCAACGTCGACCAAACAGATGTCGTCAAAAGTTGATACGTTTTCGTGATTAAATAAGTGTTAATTATTAAATAAGTGTTAATGATTAAAATAAGTGTTAGTTTTCCCAGGCCATAATAATGCTTGCATAGTTTCTAGAGAATTATAGTGTATTAATTATGTTTGATTTTAAAAAAAAAGAAAGTAAAGTTGATACAAAAAGTGTTTAAAACAATAGGTCATAATAAAACCTATTCAGGAAAAATATTTACATAAATAAAGGAACAAAGAATAAAACAAAATTAAGTTTAAAAAAAAAACACCTCATTTTTGCAAAATGTGTTTACCAATTCCGGAAAAACAACAACAAAAAAAACAATTGACCTCAAATATCTGAGAGCGTCCGATTGACGCTGATTTACAACCCCATAATGTTAAATATACAGACTTTTTCAAGGACATTTTCTGGGTAATTTATACCTGGTCAAACCATTAACATGATTTCTCAATGTGATAACCACAAGCCGGATTATCTGACATTCAAAATTAATGGTTGTTCTTAATGATGTATAATGGGTATGTTATAAGACTGTGAGAGTTTTATTGCCTGCCGTTTTATAAATTGGCAAGGAAAAATTGTCAGACATTGATTTATAGAGGCTAATTTATAGACAGACACATACCTTGTTTATTTCTTAGACATGTTTATTCACATGATTATTTTATAAAAAAAAAAGGAAAAAGTACTTTATTAATAACATATCAATACATGTTTATGAATAATGATTTAATGTTTATTATAATTTAAGAAAGTATTTGTTATGATTTATTAATCTTCAGTACTTAAAATCTCACTACATGTATATAATATGACTTATTAATCTTTTATATGTGTAAAATCAAATCCGTATAAAGGAGGGATGTAGTGGCCAATCAGAGCCTTGCATTTATAAACCCGCCTCTGTGTACTGATAAGCCCGCCTCTGGCTAGCCTCTGCATGTATGTTTATATTTTAGTTTTTGTTGAGTCTGTGATTGTGAGCGTATCTGTATGAATGCAATAAAGCTATATTAAACCATCCCGTTTTGGGTCTGTTAAATATACAACACTGACAACATTACAGGTGTTTTTGTTCGTATTTTCACATATTCTGGTATTTTAATGGCTCTGTTACTATATTTAGTGAGCGAAAATATTAATTCAGTTATTAGCCACTACTAGGCATACATGATATAATGCATGTAAACATGTCAATCAATCCATTATAATCAAACTTTAAACAATATGGGCAAATGGAAAAGTATCAAAAATTTCTGGTATGCGGCACAACAAACTGAATGGAATTCCTGGATAAGACCAGTTTAAATAGACATAAACTGGTACTGTTATTGGTTTGTTTTGGTTACGTTCCGATTCGCAGCACTTTACAATCCAAGGGAGATAATTCAGACCAGGACGGTTCAAAAAGTGGGGTGTGTCTCAACAAATACTTCTTAAAAAAATCAGCTCCCTTTTTTAAACAGTCCGCGTATGCAAGGATGAATGAAAAAAAACTTTTTCCTTCCGACCAAAAAAAGAGATAAATTATGTTGAGAAATGCGAAAAATAAATGTTTTCCTTGACAGCGGTGCAATATTTCGTAAACACACATCCCTATCAGATTATCCGCTCAACAGCATTCCATTATACGTGAAAAGATTACAATAGAAAAATAAATGATTAAAGAAAAATACCTTATGGTGTTTCCCATTTGTCTTATGTCCATTCTGGTGATGTACTTTCCCATTTACATTGCCATTTATATGTACAGAGCCATTTGTTACCGTCGCTCCCGGAGCCATGTTTGATGTTTACTGCACGTTCTTTAACATCTTAGTCATTGGCCAAATTTAAACCAATCACGTTAGCGGGTAAAAAAAAATCATGGGAGGTAATTGAAAACTGGAGTCAATCTCCCAAATTCTACGTAGTGGTTACTTCCCTTTCTACTTAGCAAAAGCTGAAAGATCAGCCAAATTATCAGGTACAAAGAGATAAAAAAATAACACAAAACTGTGTAAGTTTACAGAGGCATTTATTTATTCATAGACTATCAGATAATGGCAACTTCAACATAAAATTCATTAGCATAAAACAATGTGCTTCCTTTTAAGACAAACATCCTCACAAAAATGATGTTGCTAGAGTACTAGTGCTCACCTGAGTTTAACTGTTAAGAAAGATCATCAAAATAAAAAAAGAAAGAAAGAACAAAACAAAGGACAATACTGTAAGAGGTAATGTTTCAAATAAAGTTTCAGAAATTTCAGTCTTATTTTAAATGTTTTTGTTACATATGATCTTATATAAAACGTGACCCAATCGACAGGGACGAATTTTTGCTTGAGTGTTGTAAATTGAACAAACTTGATACGGTGCTGCTAATTAATGTAACACATCAAATCTCAGAAGTACGGGTGCACTAGACAATGCCTCATATCAAATTTCAAAACTCTGAGTCTTGTGGTTATATACAAGAAGCATTCAAAATATTTTCCTCAATATTTCTACTTAAACAAGATCTCAATGCAGGGCCAATAGTGTCCCAAATGACATAATTTGAACAAACTTGGTAGAGGTCCACTAGACAATGCTCATGCCAAATTTCAGAACTCTAGGCCTTCTGGTTTCAGATAACAATTTTGAGAGGTCAACTAGACAACACTACAGACTTTTCAGACTTTTGGGCCCAGTAGTTTAAGATAAGAAGATTTTCATTCTTGTTGCCATAGCATTCACAGTTCTGCATGGAATGGAATTCTATGAATAACTTTGGTAAAGCTTAACACTAGGAACATTCCTGCAAAGTTTTATCATCTTTCACCTGGTTGTTTAGGAGACGCTGTTTAAAATATTAAATAGTTCATGAAGCACAACATGCAAATCATGACACACAATGAACACAGGGTAATCATGAAAGTTCACCTGCAGCATATGCTCAGGTGAGCTAAAAAAACAGTCAGTTAAAGCTAACAGTGAAAAAGTAAAAACAAGAGGGCTATGATGGCCCTATGTCGCTCATATGAGTACCACTGAGTACAAATTGAAACAGCAAGGCCAATAAAGGAATCAAGGTAAGTTCACATGATGCTGAAGTTGAAATCTACCGTACATGAAAATTGTACATTTAGTCCAAATTTCATAGACAGAAAATAGGTCAGAAGTACAAGGTCAATGTCACCTAAAGTTAAAGCTGTGCTTTTTAATGACCCCATGGGTATAATTTGAATAATCTTTGTAGAGGACCTCTAGATGATGCTCCATGCAAAATATCTCAGCTCTAGGCCTTGTGGTTTCAGACATGAAGATTTTCAAACTTTTTTTCTACATAATTATATGCAAAACATGTGAACCCTGGGGTGGGGTCAATTTTGACCCCAGGGAGATAATTTGAATGATCTTGGTAGAGGTTGATGTGAGGATGCTCTACACCAAATTTCAGAGCTTTTGGCCAGGTAGTTTCAGACAAGAAGATTTTTTAAAGTTTTTCCCTTTGGCTGCCATTACAACTACAGTTCTGCATGTAATTGAATTCTTTGAACAACTTTGGTAGAGCTTCATGCAAGGAATACCCATGCAAAGTTTCTATAAATTTGGCCTAGCAGTTTTAGAGATGTTGCTTAAGACAAAAGTTGATGACATACGACTGATATTGGACTCAGCCCAGTCACAAAACCTCACCATGAGCACTTTGTGATCATGTGAGCTAAAAAAATAAACTGCCAAATACAGTAAGAAATAGGCTACCTTTTGCCTGACAGTCAAAATAAAAGAAAATTCCAAATCCTGTCAGATTTATAACATATTAGATAGACAGTTTTGTCAATGTTGTTTGAAAAAAAAAAAATCCTTTCTTTCTTCTGTTCTGTATGTACTCGGGTTAAAATAATGCAACAGGATTTTCATAACTGAATCACTTTTTATTTAACTTCAAAAACGAGAGTTATTTTAAATGTCATAATACCAGTTTTTTCATTAGAACTACAATACTCAGAGTTTCAATGAAAATTTCAAAAAAAATATGGTATGGAGCATTGAAAACTTGTATATTGATTCATGTAGCTCCATTTATACCCTCTGCTATGGAGCAAGGAAAACTTGTATACTGATTCATGTAGCTCCATTTATACCCTGTTTACCAGATTTTGTCATTCTGGTTACAAAACTGACTTATTCTAGTTAAAGTGGTTGTTCCCCATTCATCCTTCAACCTGCAAATCTTGCAATGGAAAATGATTTGATACTATTCATCTTGTAGATTGTAAGACAGCACTTTCTACTGAAACCAGCTCAGCTCAAATCATGGGGAAAAAAATCCCATTCAACATGGCAAACAGCAAATCTATTTTAGGTAACAAATCATTTTTTGTAAGATAAAAAAAAAATAGCTAACTCCCACAAGACAATGGAACACATTATCTGTGGAGTATTTTATTAATAACTAACAAAAGCCTTCAATAATTCTGAAGAATTACAAAATAAAAAGGAATACAAGTCATATAAACCACACATTAAAACAAGTACCAAGAAACCCCATTTATCACTCCTATCCACCATTTTGCCATTAAAGCTAGTCTCAGCTTGTGTACAAAAATAAAAGAACTTTAAAAAAAGGAAACCTTAAGGAATACAATAAACATGCAGTAACAAAAATAACCCTGAATCTAGTTAAAACAGAGAAGAACATTTCTGTGTTTCTTCAAACAGGAGCAACATAGTGAATGAGTGTTGGCTGACAATACTCTATGGCTGATAGCAAATATATAAAATTTCAGTACCACCACACTAGCGATGATTACACAAGTAACAAAGAACAATGATATTATACACAAACATACAAACATGTTAGCTTTCTTGTTCAGATATATCTATATGCGCAAATGTATAGCAGCAGGTGTACATATTGAAGACAACACTATGTAAGTATATGATTACATAATGTACTATATCACTCAAAACAAATTTATGGACACTGTTATCCTTAAATAACAAAACTTAAATAGATTCTACTTGTTCAAAATACAGAAAATAATTTCCAGCTTTATAACCATTAACAAACAGTCCCAAGAACAAATAACATCCCAATAACATTCAGCAACAGTTATCTCCCTTGTCTGTCATGCAGCCTACCATGTACAAGGGTGAAAAATACAGGCTTGGTCGAGACATGTGGAACTATGTCCGTCATGCAGCCAACCTACTGTACATGCTTACAGCAAGCCCTATCAAAACAAGAGAACTGTGAAGCCTCTGTCCTCGCTTTGTTAACAAGTTCTTGAACAATATATATATACACTACATACCCTCACCTTGGTAACAGTCCTTAAGAAAATTATACAGTTATATGGATTAATTCCTTAAAACACACACACACAGGGTTATATATATATATATTAACCGCAGAGATCAGCCATGATAATTTTTTGTTTCAGTTTCCACTTCCTTTCTTCTTTTCAATACTATAAGAAATGAATTTTGATTACAAGAGAAATAATTAACACTCAATGCAGGGTTCGGATTTTTTACCTGTCACTGAGTAAGAACTGCTTCTCCTCTAACTTTTATTTTCCATGGTCTTGACTAAACTCTGAACTGCTACATTAACAATCACACATGGACATAATTAGGCTGTAACATATAATAATTAGGCTGTGCATTTGATAATATCATCAATTTAAAATAAACACATTTTTGTACATAAAAATGTCGATAGTAACTTGTTCATACATATAAAACAATACAACTATGTTTATAGAAAGCTAAACTTTAACACTTCAATATTTAGGCAACAATGTAATTCATAGTATTGCTTTATCCTTAAAAAAAGTACGTATTAAATACTAAGTAAAATTAGACCAAGAATTTGTAACAGAGTTACCAACATCCTCCGCCTAAGGGAAGTTTTAGATGAAGCACACAATTGTACAATTTCAAAAATTTGAGGTATGGATCTGGACTTTCAGTGTAAAATCTTGATAAATGCTAGATCTGCACATGCAATTAACATAGGTGCTGTGCATGAGACATCGTCTTATTATGGTAAACATTTGTGCAAACTTATTTCAAAATACTTTGATGAATGGAGACACAAAACAGACCATGTTAAGCTTTGACTTCAAAGTGTTACCTTGACCTTGGAGGTAGGGGTCTGAGTGTTGCGCATGACACGTCGTCTTATCATGGTGAACTTTTGTGCCAAGTTATTTCAAAATCCCTTGATGAATGGCTTAGTTATGGACTGGACATGAAGTGGAACAGACAGACAGACGGATGGAGCCTATTTCTATATCCCCCCTTTTTTCTTCAAAAAGGTGGGGGACTAAAACAAAATATGCGAAATATCACAAACATTTTTATTACTTCTAAAACATGTTTAAAATTCGGCAATTCCAACCTTCACCCAGACTTGTAACCTTACATACCAACTACAATAAAAGGCAGATACTAAAACAGTACGTCAGACTGTTCTGGTGTTTTTGTTTAGTACTCCCATGTATTTGTGCTACAAACTAAAGCCATCATAACTGTCTAAGACATAATCATCTATAGTTGTCTGTTAAATTGAATTTTCTGGCCACAACGATGTACTGTAAATGAAACAAGAACTTACATTATTTTCATTAATGAAAGTAATATAAATATTTCAAGTTTTAAATTTTGTTTTATTGCAAAAGCTACCATTTGGGTCTTTCTCTTTACAAAGTTGGCCTGCACTTCCACAGTTACTTGTATAAATCCTTGAATTAAAAAGCACAATGTCCACATACTAAGATAATAAGCAGTCTGATTATCAAGCTACATCAATAAAAACAAGTCAGTTATCGTGGTTAACAAGTCATCCGTTACCAGGACCTCTGAACTTCTCATGGCAATTTCAATGATAAAAGAAAAAGTACAGACACTACTATCAGTGTATTACCGACACAATAAATAACCCAATACATATTGGTTAACTTCTTGCTTTAAAATAAATATAAACAGTGCATGTACAACATTCTGGAAAGTGAGAAACTTGGCATATAGTACGAACTGAGAAGGGCTTATACATGTAAATATTGATTTCTCACCTGAACAAGTTGTATGAAAGTGAATGAGAATTTCGCATGTTCAATGATAAATATGTATTTCAGATAAAATAAGCAGCTGTAGACAACATCTAACTATAGTCTAATGGCAACTATGGCATGTTGTATGCATCCTTATCTCCTTGTCCATCCCGTTTAGCAAGATAAATGGCATATACTCTAAATACTATGCTACATATAAAACTAAAAGTAAGATAAACAAAGATCACATCATTGACTAGTACATATGACGTTAAAACTGGAAAAATACCAACATACTATTATGAGACTGGTTATTAAAAAAGCTCTGATGATAACAAAAACACAAGTAAATCAATACCACATCTTGGTAAATGAATAAAACGATTTTGAAGTTTGCTTTGGTTTAAAGGCTATTTTTGTGATAACTTAAAAGGTGACAAAGCAGGAAAGTTGTTTTTAATGTATCTCTAAACAATTTTCAAATGACCTGACAGTCAAAATCATTGACAACTTTTAATGTATCTAAGATCTGTATATTTATTTGTTCTTAGATAGAATAGACGACTATCATTATAAGAAACCAAAGAATCAAAAAAGGTACATTTGTGCTTGAAAAAGTTATTATATTACCAGTGAAGCACTATGGTATAAAATATTCAAGTAATAAATCTTATAGCTACAGCACCGTTTCTTTGCAAATAGCACCTTTAAGAATTCTAATTGAAATAACTAAACAAGAAATCATCTCAAACATTGTATTTGATATAAAACAAAGGTTATACCTAAAAAATCACAGGTTTTTCTCTAAAAAAAACAAAACAAGATAAAAACATTACAATAAACAAGTTTAGAGACTGTGAAATAGATCACTGAGATTTGATCAAACAGTCAACATAATTACTTAGTTCAAATGAACTCATCTGTAAATTTTGAAGAAATGTTGTTTTTTTTTAATTTATCATTTTGTCCAAATATTTGTAACTGAAGAGAGCCTTTTGATTGCTTATTTTGTTCAACAACATTTTAGCAATTTAGAAATGCAATTCACACCTATCCCTTGTTTCAAGAAACTACTGAAATCATTTCAACTGTATGCATGTTCACACAGCTCAACTCCAACCAGTAACCCGGAACAAAATATGCAGGCTGTCATTTGTTTTTCATTAAAGCTGAATTTTCTGGCAAGAATTTCCTATTGAAACATGTTTTATCAGTTCTCAACTCAGCCAGACCACTTAGTAAAAAAGGAAGATGAAATACATGTATGTTTTCTGACCAACTTACTTGAAAATTGATACCCCAGTCCTGAATGTAAGTGCTTTTTTTAACAAAATATTTCAAATACAACTCTTATTGAACAAGGGCATCAAAATATTTTTTCTTTTGAATGTCATATAATACATTTACTAAGAAATGGAAAACCAAATACTAAACAACTCAAACAGTATGTAAATACCAATAACAATTCTCTTAAAATCATTAAAGATTATTTTTCATTATGTCAGATTAAGAGATTCTGAATATATCATGTATTTAACATACGATTACTAAAAACTGAAAATAAGATGAGATATATTTACTAAAACTATTACCAAATATTTTCATAGAATCCTCCATCAAACAGCTATTGAATGTCTTTTATATAATGTTTATAGCTGAAATAAAGGGAAAGATTTAAAAATTCTTTTCCTCTTGTTTCACTCAGTGCAGTTTTAGAAAGCTTTAGAAAGCTTTACTTCTATATAATTAAGCCTTAACTATCAAGCAAATGACATATAATATCATTTGTACAATTTGGCAAGTTTCTTGATAAAATGTTGTTTTTCACTGGTCTGGAAAAAAATTATTGCTTCTAGACAAAAATATATTTTCTTCAGTTACAATCCAAGATAAGCAATGAGACAATTGATTAAGCAAAATATAATGACAAAATAAAGTTTCTACAGTAAGGTAAATATAAATACATTTAGAGAAAATACAGTTTTCTACAGTTAGGCAAGTATTGAGACAATGTACAGTCTCTACAATTAGGCAACTATATTATGACTATGTATCTAGATATAAAATAGCTTTTAACAATGAAGCAAGTATATTGGGTTCTGACATATAATTTTCTAAACTATGAAAAAAGTTACATACCTAAACAAAAACTATCCAGTAAAATTATAGTAAAATAATCTACATACTTGTAAATAGTTAAGGCATGTATCCATATGTAATCCAGATTATATCCGATTTTTCCCATTTCTACCAGGCTAGTATTTTCAAGGTAATCATGTCAGACATGCACAGGGAAATCTAGTCAGACACACACATAAACAGTTGTATATATACAATTATGATCAAACAATTACACAAGTAACTTGACATAACAAAGATTATACTGTTTAAAAACAAACAAACTTAATTCAATTCTTGCAGGGCGGCAAATTGCTACTGTCCTGTAAGAAATGATGACACAATACTCTTTTTTTTCTGAATAGATATTTTTACCAAAATTACTCTTTCCTGTTAATGTACAACCAACCCTACATATACATGTAACTTTACTAAAAAGAAATGTCCTGACAGTTTTTTTCACAAATGTTGAGATCCAGTGATATTCATGATGACCTAAATGGCTCAGGTAAACTTATCAAAATTTTGAAAGCAAATGTCTCCTGTTCCACCAGCTGATGGAAACACAATGAAAACTTGACCACAGATATAAAAAAATCTTGACCACAGATAAACATCTTGTTTTTGATTAAGCACTGGGATGGCTGATAATGTTGCCCCAACTATTTGTTCACTGAAAACATACAAGAAAAGCATTTTTTACTAACATTATATTAAGTTGTATCTAAGTATTTTAAATTATTTTTTCATGTATCAGATCATTTTAGGGATATTTTCAAAAATATTCTCAATAATTATTATTCTCTCTAATTATTAGAATCTTACCATGCATACACCTTATAAAGCAGTATCAGAGATATTAGTACAGGCTCCCAAAGTTTTACCTGAGATAGTACAACACATACAGGAGTCATAATAGGAACAAAAAGTTACGACCTTTTGGCATGTGCATACATTTCTCACAATGGTGATAAAGAGTAGCTGATTCCATGTATATGTGTTTTCAAAATGCTGACACAAGCACGCACAGCTTTTCACTAGACAGCTTTAACACAAATCTCAAGCTAAAACTTAGGTGACATGGTTGAAATGAAAACTGACAAGAAGAAAACTGTTGAAATATAAAAATAATACATATTTAACTTTTGTTGATGTGTATTTTAATGATCAGATGAATGAAGCACTTTATGAAGTAAGTTACCTCTATGAGTTTGATCCCTTTTTCATTAAAGTCTGGAACAGGAAGCTTGGAATACCTCAGTCTGATTAGATCTCCCACCTCTTCAATGATTTTCAAGGCCTGAAATAAGCATTATTACTATTACAAGACTTAACATATAATATCTACTTCGTTTCATCAAAGTGTACTGTGAATACCTTCATGTTTTATTACTTCCTATGCAAGTGTGTTAACTTTAGAAATCATGCATTTGAAGACATAAAATCTATTCACAGTTTACATTATTCAACTCATAACTGGAAAATATCTTTTCAATAGAATTGTGCAACACTATCATTTTTTGGTGACCTCTTCAATCTAAATCACTGGTAAAGGCATGCTCATCAGGAACACAACTTTAAAGTGCAAGTTGTACTTAGGGGAGCAGTTCTGAAAAAAAAACAATATTAAGTATGCAGAGTTGGTAGAAAATGTAACAATTGGGCTAAGATTATATGAGACAAAAAGTCAAAACCAAGAATGCAGACCTGAAAATGAGTGGACTTCATCACCAATTAATTTTTAAGTGTCAGAGTATAGAAAAATATATTGATAAATAGCAGAAGAATTTTCAAAAGGACTTACCTCATCAATGTCTTCTTTGGTGTGAGATGCTGAAAGACAGAATCTGGCACGTGTTTTTGTGATGGGAGTCGCAGGGAAACCTACAACTACAACACCCAGACCACGTTTTCGACACTCTCTACTGAAGGCACTGAAAGCATAAAATTTCTGTCATGTTTTTAACCTATATATCTTTTCCTTTGACCTTTACTTGTCCCTAAAATCTAAGCTTCATAGCATGAAAGTAATAGATAAAGCAAATATATCTGTCTTTAAATATTTGTAAGGCTTGTAAAAGTTGTGATTTCAATAAGCCAAATATTTCTATCTTAAAGTTCACAAATTTTAAATTCTTAGTATCAAAAATTAGAAGTATATGATTTATATAATGTGTTTAAGTATGGAGATTTAAATGTTATGCAAAAATCAGAGTGAACAACTAACGCAAGTTTTGTTGGCATGAAAAGCAGTAATGGAACAACTGGAGAATCTTTGTTGCCGTATATTATGTAACCTCGCTCATGTAAATTTCTTCGGAAGTACTGACAGTTCCATTTTAACTGTTGTATTCTTTTTTTGCCTGAAGTAAGTAGAATAAACATATTGTCTATGGATATTTAAGTACCGTACATAGGATACATACACTCCAAATCATCTCTGTATAACAATAAAAGCAAGTTAATAATATTATCATAAAAAATTAAGTCATGCTGGCAAGTTATTGCATCAAAGTTTGAGTACTGAGTTAATGCAAAATATAATTCCCAAGTCTTACAAAATTAATTTTGATGAAATTTATTTGGAGAAAGATAATTTCCCTTAAGTATTTGTTCGCACACAAATTCTGAAACTACCTAACTTCAGACAGTTAAAGCTAAAGAAAGAAAATTAAATATTTAAAGGGAGATAACTGTTATGTAAAGTTCTTCTAGCCACATATAATATCTATAACTTACCTTCATTAGTTCCATCAAGGCCCATGATGATTTTCATTGATGAGATGACCTGTTGTGCTACAGGCGGTGGCATTGATGGTGCATAAACTGAACAATGTGATGACAACTTCAAATGGTTTATTAGTTTCTGTAATGATAAAGTCATTTTCATATCTAAACAGAGCAAATCACAAGATATGATTGAGTAACTGATTCATTTTCAAAGATATTAGAGATTTGCATATAAATAACATGTACAGTTTTTAAAATGTGTGACTGGAATTGAAAATACTGATGAAGATTTCATCAATACTACTTATTACATCACAAAACGGATAATCTTAACAATTTCTTCCCAGAATTTTTACCTATCTCTTTACATATACTTTTTAAAAGAAAACTAAAGACAACTTCAGTAATTAAGCACACAGATTCTGTTCATACTTTCCTTATTCAGACAAAAATTTGAGTGAGAAAACAGCATAACAAAATAAGTTTTGTAATAATGACCTTTGACCCTCCAATATATCCTCCAGCTGCCCCAAAACTCTTGGTGAAGGTGCCCATCATGATGTCAATATCTCTAGGGTCCAAGCTGAAATAGTCTACAACACCTCTCCCATGTGATCCCATGGCCCCTATGCTGTGAGCTTCATCCAGATATAAATAAGCCTTATATTTCTTTTTCAAACGTATGACCTCAGGAAGACAAATAATTGATCCTTCCATACTGAAAATACAGAAAACCTAACAGTCAATTATAGAGCATTCATGAAAAGAAAAAAAGATACTAGACTCCAAATATCTCCATTAACTTGAGTTTCAGCATCAACAGCTTAAACATTTGTATAGAACAATTTAACACATACATGTACACTAGGTAGCAATTAAACAACAGTGTAACCAGGTTTTAATACATGCATGACACTTGCCACATCTGACCTTGACCTTCATACTGAAGAAACAATTATCTATAAAAATAAGATCCTTCAGTCATATGTACAAATGTAATTTGCAGATGTTTGTATGATCTGACATTTCTCTATCTTTTATTATACAAAGTCTTGATGGATGATTCAGCAGAGAGGACAAACCACACTCAGGTCAGCCAAGTGCTTTATAGTTATTCTGTTTTGATCATTGACAGATGGTCAAAACAGGATGACAGAGACTGCTTAAGGAGGACACTCCATGCTACTTGAATCTGAAAATTTCTCTATTTTCATCCACATACTGTGATTACTCTCCGAACAAGGCATAACCAGTATATGAACCATTACTATTCCTACACACCTGTAGACACCTTCAACTACAATTAGGATTTTCTTCCAGGGTCTATGTGTTCTTGGCTGACCATGAATTACAGCATCTTTCAGTTTCTTCTCCAAATTTTGCATGTCTGAAATAAATTTGAAGATTCTTTTAACAACATGAATTATTCCAGATACATCTTTACAGTATAGGAAAAGTCTGAAACTATTTTATTCTTCTTACATTTTCTAAGAACATGTTTTTTATAATAAGCAGGTAAATTACCTCACTACTGGCCCCATTAAGTTACAGTAACCGAATAATGCCTTGTATAAGAATAATTCACATTTCTTAATTAGCAGTGAAGTATAAAAGGGGACATATCAAGTGAAATACCAAGTGATTAAACCAGTAACATCTTGAACAAGAGTAAATTTAAAAGGTTTGCTATTATACCAGTGTTCTGTATCTTGAAAACTCTACCTTAGAAGCTGTAACTAAACAAATACGAGGAAAAGGTAATCCAAAAACCGGAGGTAAGGCTCAGGTCTGAGTATTATCAGGTCTGAGGACCAAGCTTATGACACAAGTGCTAAATGTTGAATGTGGTTGATATCTTCAACCCTCAAGTTTGGTTACTGCCTATTACTACCTAACCCCACCCCACTTTACATCTACACAAAATATAATAACTGAAAACTTTGTAAGAAATAATCATCAAGTATCTTACTGTTATGTTTATATGTGCGTATAGTGGCTCCAGACAGGCGGCTACCAAGGACCAATGATGCATGATTTAGCTCATCACTGAGAATCAAACAGCCCTGAAAAATACAAGGTTAATATAGAATTTAACTGGTGAAATCTACTGGTACAATGTATACAGTTAACTAATTTCAACAGTCATCAAAACTGACAGCATCACCAAGCTTTTATGCTGTCTTAAAACTTTCTTGGCTAGAAAACGTAAATGAAGAAATAAAATACTACATATTGTTTATAGAAAACACTTGATCAGATAATCAGTTTTGGAGAGAGAAAAATCATCCAAAAAAAAAAACATCCTACAGCTTATTCAGTATTACACAGACAGATATACAATATAACAACTGATTGTTTTATGTTGGAGAAAAATGTTTTTAACATTTTTTTTTTTTTTTTTTTTTTTTTTTTTTACCTAGAGTGACTTTGCTATGATTAAGTTTAACTGAAGTAGGAGTGATTAAGTCTTAAACAAATATGTAATCATCAGTGGATCTACAATCAACAGATACACTTCTGTTTAGTTTGGTAAGAGATGCATACCAATGAAGTCCTTTTGCGATTATAAACTTGTTAAAAACAAACAAAATGTGGCTGTCTGCTTCTCCTGAGCAGTTTGTCGAAGTGATTTCATGTAAAGATAGGAGACAGTGTAAAAACAGCACAAACTACCAAAACTACCTGTGTGATAATAACAAAGATATCAAGTTAGTCCTAACCTCTAAAACAGTAAACAGAGTTATTCTTTAACTAATAACCAGTGAATTTAGTTGGCAAATACAAATTCATGTATATCAGGAAAGGTAAAGCATTTCTATTTTTAAATTATCATTAAGAAAATATTTCAGGATTAATCAATACACTTGAAATTAAGATGTTATTCATCATTTATATCTGAACACAGAAATTCATACTGTCCTGTTGCTTACAAAGAAAATACACGTATATTGTTGGTAAAATAAAATATTTTTTTCGTTTAGTGAAAGTTTACAAAAAATTGCAAGCAATGAATATTGTATAAATGAAAAAGTCTTAAAGGATATTCCTTTACCTATCCTTAATGATGAAAGCAAAGCAAAATAAACTATGTACAATACATGAAATGCATACACAAAAGCCATTCACATGCAATAGTTTCTTTTTAAATCATAGATAGAAAATCTGGATTTTTAAGTGATATTTTTTATTTCAATGAAAAAATATTCAGGGTATTTATATCAAAACTGTCACAATGGTGAGAATGAATATGTGTCAAAACTCAAATTATAAGCTGCCTTTTTCTGAAAAATGGCATTTTATTTTTTTCTAATGAAATATTTAGAAAAAAAGGTTGAAGCCATCAATCAAATCATGAAAATTTCAAAAGAAACTAATGAAACATCTTTTCTCACCAACCGTGACTAAATTCAAACAGCACTAAACAGAGATAATGCTACAGCTACTGTTAAATAAGTTACATGTACAGTGAAAGGATAACACACAAGTTGATACTTGTTAGTACAAAGAAGTCAACATACTGAAAAAAAAACACACTTCTTATTTATAGAAATAAAAATATTAGTGCAAGGTCTGCCTACACAAGGAGTACCTCCATTCCATCAGCATGCAACCATCTGAAAGCACTATCGAAGAGGTGAAAACATGTATGAGGAATACACAACATAAACAAGTACAACATATCAATTAACAGTCACAGACCAGATACACAAGTTATTCATAAGGGCAATTCCTAATCAATATAAATAAATATATCATGAACACCACTGAACAAACAAGTAGTATATATGCATATCTGGATCCCACTTCCCAGGAGAAGGATAATATTTATGCATTTTGTCTAACTTCTTTCTTTCTGTTTTTTCTAGTTTCAAAGCAGTACCAAAACTTTTGTATCCATTATGGCAAAAAAATAAAATAAACAAAAGGCCAATAACCTTGCATAGAGAAAAATTAAAGTAAGGCTTCATTGTTCAGCTATTCTCAAAGTTTCATGTCATAACATAAAAGGGTTTCAGAGAATGCTCTATACAAACTTTTCTCAGTGTACAAAGAACAATAACCCTTTAAACAGGCAAGCTGGAGTTATAGTGCTTATGTTCCTCAATGCAATTTAATAGGGCCGGGAATTATATTCGAATATTTGAATATTCAAAACACTACCGAATATTTGAACATTGAAAAACGAATATGAATATTCGAAAAAAAGAAATGTTTTGATTTTCTTTTCATTTTTTTTTTTACTTTCAAATTTCAAAGACCGTAAATTAAACCATTGACCTTCACTTGACCAGGTGTTGATATGTTTGTATAACGCGTGTCAACGATAATTTACCTGTTTAACAGTTTATAATGTAAATTTTTCTGACTTTAATTATCTTACTTTATTGTTTTCTGTGCTTTAATCTGTTCGATCAATCGATAACTGTCGTAATTTTTGTGAAGAAGAATAAATCGGCACGTATTTATCATGTTAGAACAATTGACCAATCGATATTCATCACTCTAAAATTAACTCTATTTCACCCAATGGAAATTTTAAGCTCTACTCGGAACCAATAACTTTTTGCAAACATTGTTTTCAGATTTTTTTAAAGGGATGATTTTGGACGTATCTTTCTCACTCTGTTGAAAAGCAAAAGTCAATATATCGCAATGCCGTCATGTGTTTGGAATTACTTTTCACGTTCTATTGATAAGTCTAAAGGATTATTACAGTCTGGAAAAGATAGTTTTGTGCAACAATGCACGTTCATGATTACTGTAATCAAGTACTGGTGTGACCCAGGAACAAATGATAAAAGCTGAAAGACTACAAAAGGAGAGGAACATAAACAAATATTCAGCTTGTTCGTAAGAGCCTACGATGATTCATAATTATTACTGTCAGTCAAGTCATGTGAGTTACCTCCCGTTAATAAGACAAATGATCAGCAGCCAGGTAAACTGACAATCAAATTATGAATTTATGTCAAAAGTAAGAATACAAACATATATATCGATTTACAATCAATAAAACAAAAAACTTTGACATAGTAATAAAGGTCTTCTTAATCGTCGATTATTTCAGCATATTAAAGTAGTATAGTATTCGACCTAATCAATTTCGGATACTAAGTAAAAGAGAAATATTTGCACAAAATTTGTAAAAACGAATATTCGAATATATTCGAATATGGAAAACGAATATTCGAACATCAAATGCCTTATTCGTTCCCGGCCCTACAATTTAAGTATCGCACATATTTCAAGTCAATACAAATACAAGTTATATAGTGACATGACAAAATTTTAACTGACAAAGGACAGTATCTCTGAATATAGCCAAGTTAGAGTAATGACTCTTTTTCTCTGCACTAATTCTTAAAGCCCTCTAACTTTTCTCCAAGTTTCAGGTCAGTACATTGATGGGCCACAAAGCTATGCTACAAAGGTTTTGGATGGATATACAGAGAAGCAGACACTAAGGGAGAAGGATAATAAGTATTGTCTCCATGTTTGTTGATGATTGGATAAAATCTGTTCCAGTAAGAGAACTGACAAGCTTTGTTGTGACAAATTTTAACCGTTTTCTAAACAGACAGATTAGCTGAATGGCTATTCCTTTTAAGTATTTGAGCTTTTTTTTCAATTTCTCCCATGTAGGGCTGAGTTACAGAGACAAAATAATCAATAATACAAAATTTTAAAATAAGACACATCAAGGTTTAATGTTCTCAGAGCCTCAGGTTGTCTGTGACAATATTGTTCTCTATCATTAATCAACCTCCATGCAATAAACACCCTTCTGCATTCTTTGAAGAAAAGAGGTAACATTACGGAAATCGGAAAAATATATATCACTGTTTTCAATAAAAGCACAAACAGCAAAAAACTTACTTCCAGATATACACTTACTAAATAACAAAAATTTGAAGGATTTTTACAAAAGCTGCTTTTTTTAAACTACATATTAAGCCTGATCAAATTTAAAAAGATTACTGAACATGCATCTCTGATCTAGTTTTACAATGACACCTACCTTACTAACTAGACAGGGCATGTTCATTGAGTTGGTAGCAAAGCCCATAGGTACAGTTATGGCTGCTTCAACTCCGAGGAAATCTGCGACCAACTTATCAAGCTCTTCATGTAAATCAAGATGACCTACAAGCAAGACGTTCAAATCTGTAAATCTGTATTGTGTATAAAGAGCAAAGGTACTAAGAGTAGCTTCCAAATAAGGCATCTTAAATAAGCGTAAGAGTAACATTAAACATAGCAATTTTCTGGCTAAAGTTCAAATGCCTCTCTAAGGTTCATTACCAGTACCAACCAACTTGAAAAGTGTCATTTTTGAAGCAGTTATGACAGCTGTAAAGGGTAGTACTTCTTTTCCTGCAAGTTACAGGTAACTACAGTTTCAGCAGCCATAGACTCAATTAATCCTTTAAGGGCCTTAATCCTTAATAAAACCCTTATTATAACCTATGCACTTCACACGAGTTTTTTCATAAGCAGTTGTCTTTTTGGGATCCTATGTTTATGAAGTCATTACTTTTTTTACTATTTAAAATGTTTGTTACCATATGGGGAGATTTCGCAATGTTACCAAGCTGTAAAACTAGAAGTAACACTTAAGTGAAAGTTCACCTAGTTCTTGGCGACTGCCTGCTGATGATATGCCATATGTGTGTGTGACTTCTGAAGCCGCCTTAGCACATGGACCATTATTTTGAGAGAAACCTAAGTAGTTATAGGAACCAAAATTCAACATCATCTGTTGCTCATCTTTATGTAACCTGGAAGTTAGAAAAATACAGATACAATAATGTTGTCTATTCATGGAGACAAAAAACTACATAAACAACAAGGACTGAAAATTAACAAATGCAAGTAAAATAAAACTTAACCAATCAATATGGAAAGGGTTGACATGGAAACACTAAGAAAATTTCCACAAACAAATAATGTATTTGAACAATATTGATTTTTGGCCCATATGATGCAATCAGTTAAGAATTTATTCTTACTGATACAGCTATGAACTGGTTTACACTGGTTCCCTGCTTGTGAAAACTAGAATTTTAATAATGATATGAATTAATGATTATTTCAAGCATACATTTATCATTTCCCTATTGTCTGAAATTCTTTTTGCCAGTTTGACTAATGAAGAACATGATCGGCCTGCACATCTATGCAATGTCTGATCAAAGCACTTTCCATTTATTCCCCTACTAATGATTAATCTGTTTTCAAACTGAAAGACAGACAAGTCCATACCAAAAATACAGAAGGGTTAGGGTAGAACTACAGGACAATGCTTTCAGTAAGCAAAGTTCAGCCAGTATATTTACAAGTAGATTAAATACATGATGCAGTAGGTTTCGGTATATAACTTAGTGGTTTTTGTACAGTTTTTCTGACATGTCTGGGTGAGGTTATCAACCAGTAAATATTTGAGAACTTCCTAGTCAAATAAGAACCTGCTGGTTCCTTTAATTTTAATGAGAATTAATTCAATGGATACTTATTTATAAACTATTGTAATGTATCAAATACTTAAAACAAAAAATAGAAATAATAAACTTTCCTAAAGAAATAAATCAAGAGGACTTTACCAAATAAAGTCAATTCAAAGCCAAATTTGTGAATTGCCTTAACAAGATGGACTCAATTTCTCATTATCAAATTACCACAACAAATAAAGTCTGTAGTGATGTGAATGTGTTCACTTTTACTTCCCATCTTCGTTACCAGTTGTAAAATCAATATGAACAAGGTTAATTAACAGACAAAACTACATACATACAAAAATTAGGAGATAAATAACAACAGATAAAATGCTAAAAGCCCTAAATCCACCAAACTGTATCAGTCTGCAAGGTTTCATGAAGATTCAGACCTAATGTGACCTCTAGAGTTTTCCCTTAAATGACTTTGTTTCAATCTTATCCAAGAGATCATCTAAGCAAATATTCTGACTAAGTTTAATGAAAATCTAGCCTCTAAACCATTTGCATACTTCCTTTGATATGGGCTGGTGACCTTGTTTTTGAATCCACATATATATATATATAGCCCAACAATTTCTATGTCATGAATATCAGAGTCATGATCATTCTAAAGAAAATTGCATCCCTTATTAATCACCGTGTCCAATCGTTACAATTGGAAGGAGGATTTGTAACGCATCCCCAGTCGTGTATTTCAGGGATTTAGGAAGGGGTGATGTAAATATTTTCCTCGTTATTTCTTCATTTTTTCTGTCTGTTTTTTTGTTTAATAGTCTAAGATGACCTTCAATCAATGTAGATTCTTGCTCGAAAACTTTTTTGTCTCAGAACTTTGCCATTTTCAAGATCATTCAGGAAAACCTAGTGTTAGAAAGAAAAACGCTTGATTTTAGCACGATGTTTTGAACAACTTTATATTTTGTTTGGTTTACAAGAATGTCATAGTAAAATTTGATTTTAATTTAAACTTTATCCCTGCGTTTCCAATTAAATACTAATATAATCGTTTTTGCTAACGAAACACATGTAACGTAGGCGCAGTTATTTTTGTGACACACGCGGAGCAAGGATTCAATAACTTTCAAGTACTTTTTCTCACCGTATTTGACCAAATAACAAATAACTAGATATATTTATAAAGCGTTAAGAAATATTCATATATCTGAGATTAATAGAAAGAATTTGCCAGTATGCAATGTATTTTCTTTTAAAGCTAGAGAGGGTTTCAGCCTAATGAGACTGGAATGAGTTCCAGTTTTTAGTTCCAGAATATTCAAAACTTTTCCTAAAAAAACTGTTTTTAGCTTTGGGACATGCAAGTTCAGTTTTGAGCCTATTGATCTGATATCCATAGTGTGTATATTATACTTGTGGTAAGTATTGGGGACAGATATGTTAAATATACAGTCAATCCTCCCATAACGTCAGCTCCCACGAACAGCATCCTCTTTATATCTATATTTCGATTCCCGTCCCCCCCCACCCCCAATTGGAAATCTGTGTATTTTCACCTCTCTCGAGCTGCACCTCTCCCAAACAGGCATCAGAAATGTCAAGAAATCTTCAAAACATCGGGCTAAAATTAAGCATTTTTCTTTCTAACGCTAGGTTTTCCTGAATGATCTTGAAAATGGCAAAGTTCTGAGACAAAAAAGTTTTGGAGCAAGAATCTACATTGATTGAAGGTCATCTTAGACTATTAAACAAAAACCAGACAGAAAAAATGAAGAAATAACGAGAAAAATATTTACATCACCCCTTCCTAAATCCCTGAAATACACGACTGCGGATGCGTTACAAATCCTCCTTCCAATTGTAACGATTGGACACGGTGTTAATGGCTACCAGATATCTTTACCATATTATGATTTACTAGAATACACAGTAACCATTCTGAGCCATTTACACTTTGCCAATCAGATTATCAGATTTTTTTGCACCAGTAACAGTTTTTGTTGCATTTGGCACAACTGGCAAGTGACAATGGGAACCCAGCAATTATTCTCATATTTCTGACCTGAACATATTGAGTCAATGTCAAAGGTCAATCTTACTGTACCATCTTAATAATAACTATCTAATCACATGATCTCTGTATGCTTTTACCCATTTTATCTACAGGGTAATCTAATCTTTTCTATTTTATCCTTCAATCTCATACATTATGTATGTCAGATTTGACTTTTTACCTCTTAAGTCATCATCTACATCATTTTCAATTTATTTCATTTAATGTTGTTTTTTCTTTAATCTTGCCTTTAACATACAGTTTCACTATTTTAAGATCAGATTAAAGTGTGGTGCATTCTGGCATTTAATTTCATGTTATATTTTGAAGGTTAATTTGAAGGTCCATTTTTATCATGTCACCTGCTTATCTTCTCTTTGCATCTCTTAAGTCAGTTGAGCCATGGCAGTTCAAAGGTCAGTTTTACCATTTCACCTCACTGACTCACAGTTAACAGTTTCATTTTATAGATCTCGCTTCTGTCTTTGTTCCAACAAGTTCAGTCTTACTATTTCATCTGACAAGTCCACCTGATTACATCTTTTCCAGTGTTATTTGCAAATTTTCTTTCCTCATAAGTCATCTTATGATAATATTGATTTTATTATGTAATTTATGCCATATCGTTGAATGGTTCTATTTTTATCTCATTCTCTGGACTTATACTTACTCATAACTCCAGCCATAGTCATTGGTGACTCTTTTAATGATACTAAATCTGGACCCAGGAACACCACCAACAGGCATACCCAGCACATCAGAAACACGACGGAACACATGTCTGGTGTAGAAACTTTCCCATGTAGAAAACAAAGGGACAAAACCCTGCAGGAGACAAAATAACTTTATAACAAACAGTTTTTCAAAACAATATCTTCTCTAGGTGACAAGATACAATACATTTTTTTTATCGGTGTCTCCTTTTGTTACAGGTTCATGTCCTTTGCTTAGAAATAAGAACTTTTGTTGGCCTCAGCTAACATTAACTTCTTCACTGTATTTTGTTCTACTTCAACTAGGCTTAAAGCTGTCTGCAAGCTACGTACAAGTATTTCTTAAATATCAGACCATCACCTTCCTTCATATTCTATGGACTTGTCCATTACATTAGTGTAGGTGGTACTTCTGCATAACAGACTTGTAAACATGCATTTACTCTAGTTATCACCTTTTATCAAACTGTCCATTTACAATATTTCTCTATAATTATCAGCCCTGTCATAAAATATAGATTTGTCTTGGTGACATAAGCAAATGCCAAAAACTGGGTGACAAGAAAAAAAAATACAGAAAAATTTACTGATATAACTTACGTGGTATTAGCTTGTAAAACCCAACTTGATAGATTATTTCAATCATTGCAAAACTTAATAATATCTTACATTTGATAATAATTTAAATATCTAATTTTCAAGGACAAGGCAACTACATTTATACACACCAGCACAAGCTAAAATGGCCTTAGTTCAGATGCAAAGCTTTCAAAAGTGTGTGAAATATATTATAAGTTATAACAGCTTGGAGATGTTTGTATCAGACAAAGTTAAAAAGCTGACTCAAGACACAGTTTTATAGAGTTTTTGGACACCTTGCCAGAATGACTACCATCAATAATACTTACCGGTATCCGAGGCTCAAGACAAGAATTCACTTTAAGAAGCCCTAAGTTGTTAAGGAAGTCCCGTATGTGGCCAATTAACACTAAAATACCATAACAGATGTATGTGAACACTGCGGCTAGAAGTGGTGTCTCTTCAAAAGATTCCCAGTAATCCTTCTTCCAGTCACTGTGATCTGCATGTGGTATCTGCAAACACATACAAAATTTCATAGATTATTCAACCAAAACAAAAAGACTGCAATCATTTTTGGAAAGTCATGTTTTTATCAATTCATAAAATGCCTAATATGGATGTTTTGAAATCTATAACTACTTGGAATTTTTTTTTTATTGGTGTAAGGAATGTTTTTAAATTGTAACGGAAACTAGGATTTGACCAGTAGAAATACCTTCTCTTTAGTATAACTGTCTTGTCCATCAAATACATACACCCGCAAACCAGGAGTAAAGAAGTTTAGACTTAAAATAACTTAAACATATAACATATACAGGTATTACATTTATGACAAAACTGATACAGGTATTACATTTATGAGAAAACTGACAACAGGTTTCGAAAACACTTTTATTTTCAAGGTTAGCTCGATTTACTGCGTTTTCTATACCGTGTGGTTTCTGCTTTAAACTATATCTGTGCAATTACCCATGGTTAAAATCAAAGGATAAGGAAATAAATATTGTATGTTAGTTCAGAGGAAAATGTTAGCTTACATGCAGATCAGAGTCTATCATAGTAAAGTTACATGCATTATTAATGGATAATTCTCAAGGACACACTTTACAATTACCGTATATACTCGGCCAAAAGTCGAGTTTTTAATCCCCAGAAAATGGCCTTAAAGTCATTGCTCGACGTATGGGCGAGTCAGGTAAAGAAAATGAAAAAAATTATCAAACGTACTTGCCCGTATGACAGTCATATTTTTTACACTACACGGAGGTAACCCCCTAGCGTAATTACATCATTATTATTCAGCAGGCTTCTCTAATCAATGAAGAACTTATAAAAGGGACTACCTTTGTTTTGTTTTATTAGTCTGTTTGGCAGTATGACAAAGATATTTTCACACATCTGATTGACATGTAATAAACAAACGACCATGTCGCGGTTGTTGTAGAGTGACTTCCCTTGTTTATTGAAGTCTGACAAGTGTCAGGGCTTTTCCGGTTGTATAATCGTACATCATACAGGTCCTTATTGCTATGTAAACATAACAGCATTATGCTTTATTCAGAAATGAAAGGTGTGAACAATTACTGGCATCATTTTTTTTTTCCAATAATAACTTGTATAATTTCAGTGTGATAATTCCTTTTATTATTTTATTCATGAAATTCTGTATTACATTTCTGTTTTGTTTTTCTGTGCATTTTTAACGACCTGCAAGTTAAATAAATTATTCATTAAACGAATAATATTGACAGCAAACAACTGTGTCACTTTCAAATTATCCCTTCAAAAATGTCTTAAAACATACTGCCCGTACGTCTTCGGTATAATGAAACTACCGCACACCACTCTATCGACATAGTTGCTTCCCTTTACTGTAGATACGCAATTTGTACGATTGCATAAAATCTAAAAAATCCAACTCGACATATGAAAGGGTCTAAGTAAAAATCATCAATTTTAACCTCAAAAACCCCTTCTCGACTAATGGTTGAGTCGACTTTTGACTGAGTATATACGGTAACTGATGAAATACTGCCCATCTATTTTATTGGCTCACTGGCTATAAAAAGAACAAACGTTTGAATGAACGCCATACCCCCAGGTGGGCCTTGACCTTTGACCCGGTGACCTCTAAGTGGGTCTGGATGGTAGAGCTCATCAAGGTGCATGCACCTGTGAAGTTTGGAGGCTGTAGGTGGAAGGACTTCCGTGTTATGGTGAAGGTTAAAGTTTTGAGACCCACAAACAAACCGACAGACAGACCAACAAAATATACCCTCCCTCCAGGGACATGAAAATAACTGAACATTCACAGAACTGTTAAAAAAGTTCTTTTGGCAATTTATAGTAAACTAAAACAAGTGTTTATCTGGAATAAATGGCTATCCATACAAAACGATACAAGAACAATCCTCTATATAAAGACTAAATTCATTAAGTTCACTGTTCTACTTAGAATGTTTGGCTGACACCTTGACATCAGGTAATGATTCTTTTAATAATCATTTGCATAAAAATGATTTTATAGAAAAATCAGCAAATGGAATTCTCTGATTATATATCAGGGTATGTCTATTTAATCATTTGCAAAGAACAAAATGAGTTAAGCCAAATATTAAAATTTCTTTTCATAGTTCATCTATAAATTTTTACCTTGTATAACATGCAAAAAAAGTACCGATTAACAGGTGGTGTGATCAAAATTTTGCCTTTATCAAGCCAGCTTTATTTAGAAATGTGTTCATTGTGAATCAATGAATAAACACTGATTTTTGGATCATTTCTTATCAAAAGATAAATAAGGCAGATACTCTGTCACTTTAAAGGTTTTAACTTAAACCAATTTCAATGCAGTTACTTCCCTTGTCATGTCACAGTAACCAATAAGCTCATTTGGATGGTCCTACATTTTACTAGAATCAACCTCACTTAAAGATAAATTAAAAGTACTAAGTGATGATGGAAGTTAATTAGTTTGAGGTCTATGCCTTACTACCCACTCACTAAATTAAAATGAAGTTAGTACTGTAAAAGTACCAGCAAAACAGTGTTGAGTCTACAAAATTAAATGCCTATAAGCAGCTGCTAACTGCTACCTTAAAAGGCCAGCTTTCTTTCAGGATGAAAGATATTACTACCAATTAAGGGATAATTAACTTACCCATAAATCAGGAACAATAGTTTTCCCACCAAGAAAGGAATCGGTCATTTACAATACATACCATTCTTTTAAAAGTACATTCTTATAAAATCAAAATTAAATATGTTGAAACTAGTGTGTAACACAGGACATTAATTCTGAAATTAAGATGGGCAGTTATTTAATGAGGAATCTGCTTAACAAATAAAAAAACCCATCTTTGAACAAGTTAAAGTACAAATTCCCTGAGATTTTGATGATTTTATTGGAATATGAAGGAAAAGAGCTTGTTAGATCAGTGCAATTTAGAGTGCTTTAAGACTACAATGATAAAACAAGAGGGGTAAACAAGGTTAATCCAAAGTTGCACTAGGGGTCAGTTAGCAATTATCTACCCCATTAACTCCAAAGGTATTAATTCCAAAAGAGGAGTCAACATGTCTAGGGTAAATTATGTAAACACTATCATAACTGCTACTTTAACTAATGATTATTTCACCAAATGAAAATTTAAGACAGGCAAGATTAAGGCCTTCTGTAGTTTGCAGACAAATGTAACAAATAACATCATAGTTATGTATTCTAATCTTTGCTCTTGAAAATGGTAGATTTTGCACTACCATCTGTAGGACCAGTAGATACACTGAAATACAAGCAGATTTAATGTATGGGAGGAAGAATCACATATAAGCTTGCAAATATCTTTTGCAATATATTAACATAAAATAAAATGAAGAAGTTGCCAGAATCATAATTTTATTAAAGTAAGTGATGATTTTTCTCTCCTTTTCATAAAATTATGATTAATTCCATATATGTAATGAATAAAGAAAGTTTATTTCAGTGCATTTTAGCAAAAATATTTTATGTATTCATAGTAACCCATGCAGTGTTTATACAATCTGATGGGTATAACCAATGCAAAACTCAGCAAAATGCAAGCCAGTGGATCACAATGAAGAATTTAGTTTGCAATATAAAACAAACAGTTCTTAAGTCAGAAGCATGAATTACCATAAAAATTCTATTTATAGCCCGGGCGTTTATTAGAATCATGGTTGATCTCAAAGTTGGGGGTGGGCGTTTATTAGAGACACATGCAAAATGAGACCATCATTTTTTCATATTCCACGTATTTTACTATGCGATTACCTGTTTATGACATAAATAGATCTACCAGATAATTATGTACCAACGTATACACACAGAATAATACCCCTGTTGCGCCCCGATCAATAAATATTAAACACGCACACTGACCTTAATGACGTAATATTGATGCATAAATCTCGCTTCTACACCGACATTTATACTTCAGATTAACTACAGCTCTAATAATTGCAACATGTATGCTGGTATCAATAAAATCGGTTATTAAGGGACATCACGTTTATAAAAATACATGTGAAGTTGGAACTTTATTGCAGTGTACTTTGAAACCGGAAAATGAATACAGTGACAGCGCGATTATTGTAAAAAGGTGTGACAATAATTCTATTGTTGGACATGTACCCGAGGGATTATGTCAGCCTCTAACCAAGTTGTTTGACAATGGAAGTGTCGTTGAAATAATGGCTGAAACAGTTGGGGAACCGCGACCATCATCAAAAGGCACTTTTGTGAAAGGCGGTGGAATTGAAATTCCGTGTAGCTACAAACTTTTCGGAAATAAAGATAGGAAAAAAGAAGTTCGGGCGTGCATTTAAACGGAAATTAGGAAGCTTTCGGTTTAAAGGTAAGTTCAATTTTGTCAAAAGGGGGGGGGGGGCGTTTCAAAGAGGCTGTTGTTTTTTCGATTTTTGGTGAAAAAAATGGCCATTTTCGGCCCAAAAGTGGGGGGTGGGCGTTTATTATAGCATGGGCGATTAATAGAATTTTTACGGTATTCAACCAGAATTTTATGCAGTTTTCAAAATAGGCCCCTGGCTCATAATTTTCTTGTTGTCCCTACAAACTACTGTAATATATTCTCAGCTTTACACATTCGGGTACTTTTCAAAGCTAGTATATCCATACTTGGGTGTAACTCGGATTTTATCGTTGAGCTATATGTAACTTCAAGATTAAAAATTACAAAAACTAGAACATATAACAAAAGAAACTGTCTTAATTTCCGAGACCTACGGCCTGATAAGTGCATTTTTAATGATTCTAATTAATTAAAGTCGTTAGGTTTCATAACAAAAGACTTTAAAGTCACACAGGCTAAAACGATAAAGTCCAAGTAACGATCGAGAACCGAATGCTTAAATAAGTTTGTTACTTTATCTGATTGGTAAATGGCTAGAATGGCATCATGCTTAAGTTGAGAATATATGGGCCTACAGATTTTCTGTGGCTGTAAGCCTTAAATGGCCTACATGGATGGCTACATCTTTGAAAAAACTGTTTATGTATCACAAATTCATCAAATCTTAAGTATGCAGGATCAATGATATTTATCAGGCGACTTTTCATATGTCAGATTTTTATTATAAATTTCAGAAGAGGGCGTGGCTGCTTAGAACTTTTAGGATAGTTAACTTGTCAAAATGTTTGGAAATTTGTAATCGTCATTTAAGAGTATGGATATCTATATTATCTCAAAATATCTACACCATCAAATCAAATCAAAAACAAATAATTTTTTGCGAAAAATAACTCTGACCATTCTAAATCTCCGAATTAAAATCAGGATTTGTAGATCAGTTTTCGCGAAAACCCATTGCAAAACATCGAAATCGGATGAAAACAAATACATCAGAAGTGAAATTTCTCTGTTTGCAAAAAACAAGTAAAACAAAACAAAATGTTTACCTGTTGCAGTTTTCCTTTGGCATGAAAACCATTGCCGCTTTTACCGTATCCATTTATTTTGCCATTTAAATAAACTGTTCCATTCCTTCCGTTTGCTGCAGCCACCATCTTGAAATGTAATGACCTTTGACCGCGTATCTTCCGAGGAAATTAGCATTCTATAAATAACTTCATGATCGTGCGATTACGTCATTTCATGCGCCTTGCAAGTGACATGGGGGACACAAGGGATAGATACTGTAACAATTAAAGGGGCTGTGCTCCAGATGACAACAAAAGAAAGTTTTCTTGTATTATAAATTTCTTGTAATATTTATGACTAATGCTTAAAAAATAACTTACTGACAAAAAATAAGTCAAATTATTACATTATAAATTGATTTTTTTCCCTTTCAAAGTGCTATACCGTAACTCGACGGTATAACTATATTGTATAAGATTTAAAGTAAATCTGCAATATCACATACGGCGATGGTTTTTACAGTAAAAGCGTTGGAAATATTTTGTTAACATGAGGGTCCAGAGTTCAAATCAGGCTTCAGTTTTGAAGTAAAATATTATGTTGTTATAATATCACGACATCTAAATATATAATTTATATAAAAAAAAATTTATGTCAAATTTGGTGTACAGCCTCTTTAACAAAACCTCAGAAAATTTAAGAAGTATTGTAAAGTTAGTAAGTAAGTTAGTTAGAGGAACGATATTTTTTTCTAAATCAATAGTGCACTTTATCATACACCTGATCAGGCCTGTCACTGTTTTTATATTGAAAACATAATTTGTCAATTATGTAATCTGTCTTGTACTGACAGCTATAAGAATTTTTAGTCACGGCATATAGTTATTTTCTCTCATTATTTCGTATTACTAAGTTATTTCAATCTCGTGACACGTGCATTATATATATTAAATATATATAAGGTCCATATTGCTTTGATGCGTTCAGTGATGAACCATTGAACAAAATAGTAACTTTTGCTTTGAAATCGTTGAAGTTTATTACAGTTTAAAACAAAGACCTAAAATGGTATTTTAGGTTTTTGCTTTTAACAATTCGTTTTTTGGTTGTTCTGGCTTGTTTGTTTGTTTATTACATAACACCAGAAGCAATGGTTATAGAATCTGTCATTTATTTTTCAATAAATTGTGTAAGGTCAAGGCCCCTAGAGAAATAAGTTTTCGAACTCTTCGGGTGATCCATGTCGTTAGCTTTATATCTGTGATATTTGTATTTTTACTGGATGAGATCTTTCTTCACACATCGAGAGAGCGCAGCTCTCTAGGTATTTCATGTTCCCGTGCCATGCGTGCGCAGGCCTTTCCTATACAGAATGACCGACCACATCGTCAGATTTGGATACGTTTACCTGACAAGCATTATGTTTCTAACACAGATTCATTGTCTTACGCTAATGATTATATATAGTTATAAATCATTTATTTACAGATATTTATTGTTCCTCGCCGTATGAGTGATATTGCTTTTGTTTTGTCTGTCCGTCCGTCCGAGGCAGTTGGTCACATGACCTTGATATTTACCTGATCAGGTGATCAGCCAGATTACATTAATTTTAGTCATACTTTTATCAATGTAGAGCTTGCATATTTATGCTTGAACTCTTTTTGGATCGATTGTCGATCCAATATTACTAAAGGCACAAAGTTTATAACTAAAGTTGTTTTTGATTTTATATTATTATTATTATTATTATTTTTTTTTTTTTTTTTTTTTTTACAATTTACTGTCTAGTGTTCTGTGTAGCGCAGTGATTCATTGATTCAGCCATTGCTATATTTCTAGAATATACGTTTTATCTACTGCCAGCTTATATGTGTTTAGGCCATGACCTAGCTTGATTGCATACGAAACGATGCAGTTTGATTACACGATAAGAATAGATATTTAGGACGTAAATAGCAGCGACCGTTTTGTTTATTTTTATGCCCCCGGAGGGAGGGCATATTGTTTTTGGTCTGTCTGTTTGTCACAAAACTTTAATATTTTTGAGGCCCCGCCGTGTGCATGTCGTTCATTCGAACGTAGCACTTGTTTAATTATTGGCGGCGGCGACGCCTATATTGGAATAGTGTTTCAGTTTGTACCATGCGCTGACGTAATCAATTTGGGAGAATCTTGGATCATTACCAATGTAAAAAAATCCAATTATTCTGTACATCACTTAAAATATGTCACTTCATAAATCGTATTTATTAATTTAAAAAAATAAATTGATCCAAATCAGGTAAGTTTGTATTTTTAATTTAAAGTTTTTGATGCAAAAATTACAGATTTAATGACTTTTCCCAAAACAAATCAAAGCGCTGCAAGTACTTGTGTATTCACAGCATTTATCTAGCAGTGTGTTGCTACTTAATCTGAAATGCAAATCTTTGTTAATTCTTTCAACTAAAGCTATATAAAGAAAGGTGAAGCCGAGTGGTTAAAGGGTCGGACTTGTAATCTAAGGATAGCTAGTCAAGACACGAGTTCGAACCCCGTCAGCGGCCGCATCGGTTATTTCCTTCAGCAAAAAACTTTATTCTCATTACTTAGTACTGGTTGGTTCCAGGGACGGATTTGAGAATGATTCTATTAGCTAAAAGCTTTCGTCACAATCGAAATAAAATTGATCTGTATAAACTAACTTGAAAATAGAAATTGTACAAAATCTGTCGTTTTAATGCAATAATAAAGATATGAGTCTGTCTTTGTAAATACAGCCACAAGGATGAATTTGAAGAACACTCTTACTTTGCTGGAGTCAATTCAGTCGTTATAGTTACAAAAAAACATATCTGTTCTCTACGCCACTAAACCGTTAAACCATGAATATGATAGAGTACCAGTTGTACTTTGGGTGTTATCTAGTGCAGACAAATTACAAAATATTTCAAATGATATAATACCATACTGTGAAATGTGGAATTCGAACAAAGATGTTACTTGTAAGGTTTTATTTTTTGGATGTCGATAAGATAGGAATTGTTATTTCAAAATCGAGGACACACCTTAAGAGACAAGTATCTTGGTATATTTTTCACCAAATCTGGGAATATTATGCGTACAAGAAAATATTTAGTAGTAAAGCCCTTCATCTATTATAGGAGAATGTGTACTCCATAGTTGATTACCTATCGGAAGTACTGTCAGGTCGGCAGCTCTCTTTGTTACAATTTCAGAAATACACTCACACTGCTACACAAAAATTCGTTTCCCGTTTCCTACCAGAGACGGTAATTCCTTAGATATAATTTTCTCTTAAACACAGACCGGGGAAAAAGCAAGATTACGAGGTGATTTTAAATAATTTATAATGACCATTCTCTTCTACAGTTCTCTTCTACAGAAATAACCGTCTATGGATCTCAAATTCTCATTCTCTGTGGGAAGAAAAACATATTCTTGGAATTGTCATTCAAGGTTTAAATTTGAATCGCGGCAAATCTATATAAAGTATAGTATTTAATGTACGTTGAAGGCTTATGACCACTGCATGTGCATGTGTGATGGTATTTTCTTCATGCATACAATATAAACAATGAAAACATAACATTTCTTCAAGAAATAGATTAAAAATAGTTTGTAAAAATTGGATTATATCCTGTCTATCATGGTTGCGCAACCAAAATAGAACAGAAAAAGACACAAAACAGTAGGATTTAAACAGACTAAAATCATTAAAAGGGTATAGATTGTTGAAATAAAGCAAAAGTAGACATTTGGAATATTCAAGTGCTGAATTGTGTCGCAGACGAAGAACACTTGATTATTATCACAATTTTTAATTTTAAAGGGAAACAATATGCAATTTTCATAAAAAGTGAAAGATCAAATGATTTTTTATGAGAATATAGTCATTCATATCTGGTCATTTTGTTGAAGAAAAGTGAATTCACATCTTCAATAAAAGTGATTGAAACATGGAAATAATTCAAATGTCCCCCTTTAAAATCTTTTTACATCCCATCTGTAAATAACTTGATTATATCATCAAAATGTACAACATGTACTACACACGTGTACAATTGTTTAGGTCAATTTATACACTTATTATTTATCTTATTTCAAAACCATGTGCGCCGCCTTTGATGCTTTGCATCAAAATTAATCTTGTAGATTTCTTTGGTTATACATTTTATCTATCTTTTAAGATTTTGAGTCCCTAGAGCGGACTTACAAAACAAATTTTACAAAAAAATGAGTATGAAAATCGTTTGCAACACGTGACCAGTTTACACGAAACTTTAATGTAGATTCAAAGACAATCGATCCATCACACTATGCCAATGTCTCATGCTTATAAAAACGGAAACGGAGCAGGATATGTCGCTTGAAAAAAAAATGTTTTCAGTTTCACACACTTCTTTATCGCCGTTCCTGGACGGCGATATATACAATTAACAAGATTGAACAGTTTTGCCTGTACACCGCCTGCCTTTAGCCAATCAAAGCAAAGCATTTCATATCACATGATAACAAAATGGATGTCAAAATTCTTCTGCAAGGGATGCGAAATGGACTCGCCCAACCGCCATGTTTGTCGGGTTACTTATTCTTACAACTGAAAAATACCATCATGAATGTACGATCTCAGTACCAGTCTTCAGGCTCGTGTAGGATAAACACAGGATAATCGCAATATTTTATACTACGTGTCATTTTTAACTAGAGAATGTAGTCTAAATAAGAGTATGGTTTGTTTGTTTTTTCCAAAACTTGCACTTAAAGAAAAAAATAAATGCTTGCTACCGGTCGGTTCTAATCAGGATACAAACTCCCGCAGGGGTTACTTCCCCTGATTAGTACAGTAAAAGTAGCAAAGCGTGACTTAACCGGTGCGAGGAGTTTGATCAGGATTTTCCGTGTTTTATATATGCATCATTAGGGTTAGGGCGATATCGTATCTTTTATTTAAAATTTATTCTGTTTAAATTGTACATATAATATTCTTATCGTATTGAAGAACTGTATCTAGCTTTTGTTAAGTATACATTTTTTAGTAATAAATAAAGTTAAAAAACTACGCAAAAAGTCAATTAATTATGCGTAGACTGGTTTACAACAAAGCAATATTTACAAGGTTTTAATGCAAATTTTAACATGATGTATAAAGATATTGGGATGTTTTTCATTAAGAAGCCAAATCGTCCGCTTTCAAAAATAGTCCAGCTACAATAAAAATTACAATGTATATTTAATCTACTTTGTAATTTCTGTGTGAAAATTATCAAATATAACTTCGCTTTTCAGTACAAAGCATGTTGTAAGATTATCAAATTAATGAATGAAGAACATGAAATATATTCATCTATGGATAAAACGAAATGCATGGCTGAACGGCGATTTTAAGCATTTTTGGAAATGCTAATACTTGTACGTAAATTTCGTTTGGTCAAACAGCTCGATGTTCCCTGAAAGCTGTAGAAGAATTTGCAGTCATAAATGTCGATTTTTATAGAAAATACTTACTGTTTAAACAATGACTCGTGCATAATACGATACATAGGGCATGTCATTTTCGGAACACATTTTGTTGGAGGGGTTGGGGGAGTTTATGGGGGACATCTCCATCGATATTATGTGGCTGTCAACTCTTAAGTTGTTTAAACACACCTTTGCTATTCATGTGCAAGAAAGGAAGTTCAAGAAATCTTTTGACTAAAACAAATTAGTGAATTTTTTTTCTCAGATATACGGAAATATGCCACTTCCTTTTACAACACTAAACATTCTCTCATTTGGGAAGTGCGTTTCAACACGTGATTACACTCTGACGCAATAAGAGAAGTAACTCTGCGTTGAGTTTTACAGCAACAGCTATGCAGAGTTGCTTAGGTTGAGAAATCGCCAATCTCGGTAACCAGGTGCCAAACCTGACTTTGGAGGAGGCCGAAGTGTCTCTCTCTCTCTCTTTCTTTGATAGTAGGATACCACGTCATCGCCCACCTGATTTATGCTCTCTCGTGGACCTTTCTTGTCAACAATGCGTCGCTTGAAAGGTGAAATGGTCTTTTTCAAGAAGAAATTACGAAAGTTACAAAACAAATTTCCGCACCGAAGATTAGCTGCTGTGCTTTGTATTTACGTAAAGAATTTTTATAATGTAAAATTCTAGTTTAGCCCTGAAAACGGGTGAAAGTTTTTTTTTCTAAATGCATGCTGAAAAAAACTTTCAACCGTTTTTACATTATAAAAATTCTGTACGTAAATACAAAGCACACCAGCTAATCTTCGGTGTACAACATGTTTTTTGCAACTCTGCAGATTTCTTACTGAAAAAGACCATCTTACCTTTGAAGCGACGGCTTGTTGATAAAAAAAGGTCCGCGAGAGAGCATAAAACAGGTGCGCGATGACGTGGTATCCTACTATTGTTTCTTTCTGAAAATGGAAAAAGGCTGATTTTGAGAAGTTAATATTTCATTTATTTACTAGTCACCATATTTACGTTACATGCGTGATGTCAAATATTTGCTTTCAAGTCTTGTCCTTCGTGTGTGAAGGTGTTCTGTAGCAAAGCGACACTCTAAGGAAAATGGGAAACAAAGTGCATGTAATTCTATACAAGCTAACCAAATAAATGTAAAAGCAATAGTAACTGATGAAATTCGAGAAACAACTCTGCCAGGGTAATTTACGATGGCATAGATGTGACATATGTTGTTTTTATTTAAGTTGTGGTAACGAGATAATATGTCGTGAAAACGAGATATTATGCTGTGGTAACGAGATAATGAAGTCATGGTAACGAGATATTAAGTCTTGGAAACGAGACAATATGTCATGGTTACGAGATAATATGTTGCGGAAGCGAGATAATTAAGTCGTGGTAACAAGATATTCAGTTGTGGTAACGAGATAGTATGTCGTAAAACCAGATAATATGTCGTCGGAACGAGAGGATTTGTTCAGGATTTCTGAAGTTGGTCCTTTAGGCAATGTTTCATGCAGTATTTCTGAGATCTGGTCCATATGATTACATACAAGAAGAAGGATTTCTCCACCGTGGATGGACATCTTGAACTGTTTGGTGACTTTTCCTTCTTCACGACCAGACACCGTGACATCTTTCGTTTGAAAACCACCCTAGCCCAAGTCGCAGTCTCATCTAGAGCCTTCAGAATCCATCTGCTTTTACGTGGGTTTCTGTGGTGGATGTAAGATCATGAATGAATCCCCTATTTCCTGGTAGACGGATTCCTGCTTGGTCTGTGGTCCTTATATGTCTCCCTTTCTACTGCTTTGAGAATCAGGTTCATTCCCATAAAAAAAAAGAGAATCACCGAGATGGAGCAGCCTGTTAATATGCCATTTTGCAGCGATATCCATGATGTGGTATAGTTCTGGCAAGAGAACCTGATGTGGATATTGCTGTAATAGCTTCGTTTGAGGCTTCTAGCTTGCTCAGATACATAGTAGTGCTTCAGTGCTTATTGGATGAGCTGATGTTGGATGGAGCCGTAGGCGTTGGCCAGGTCGAGCCACACAACAGTCAGGTTCTTGTGGTTAATCCTTGACTCATGTAGCGGTTGTGTGAGGGCACTTACAGTGTGTTCAACACACCCTGAAAACCCAGGGATGCCACCCTTCTGGACCGATGTGTCAATGTAGGTGTTGTCAGTCATGTATGAGTTAAGACGTCAAGATAGAGAAGAATATATTCCCCGCGACATTTAGGAGTGAAATAGTTCGGAACTGGTTAATGTTTCTAGAATGTTTCTCTTTCAGTACAAAGCATCTTGCTGCTGCCTGCCAGCATTCTGGAACAACACCACCCTTCCATACAACTCTTAGGAGAAGCCAAAGTCTTCTAAGCAGCTTGGGGCATTTCTTGTACACTTTGTATGGTATTCCACTTGAACCAGGTGCAGAACAGGCTCTTGCTTTCTTGACGACATCTCTAACTTCTTGGAGGGATGGTTCTTTCATGTTCAATGTGAACATGGGACGGTTTGCAGCTGTTATCTTATCACAGTCACCGAGAGGATGCTCCCTGCTTGGGTCTGAATGGACTTCTCTAAGGTACTGGACTACCTCCTCCTCACTACTTTAAAGGCTTCCTCCTCTCTCTTCACCCAGTAGAGTCTTGGTAAATCTGTAGGGTTTGCAATAAAAGCTGCCCTCTTTCTTGTACGTTCTCTTCGTTTCGTCCTAAGTCTCTCAGCTGTCACCAATGTCTTCAGTCTAGATCTTAAATGTTCTCTTATCTCCGCCAGTCCCTTCCATTCTTCTGTGCTGGCCTTCTTGAACCTTTTTCTTACGGAGTTGAGTTCTTCCCTTAACTTCTTCCGCTCTCTTTCTCTTCTGTTTGGGATTGGTTCTGGTTTCTGTTTCCTCTCCTTTCCCTCACTGCCGAACCGTTCAAGACCCAGTGAGTAGACTATAGAAGTCAGGGTGTTGATCTTTCTTTCTACCCTTCCTTGGAGTATAGACTGGAGGATAACATCTAAGTCTTCATCAAACACAGCCCACATCTTGAGTTCTTGGCCATGCTACCTCCTGGCGTTTGGTAATGTTGGGTGCTTTTCTGCTTTCTGTAACAAATGTTGGTTCTGCTTTTTCTTGGTTAGGGATAACTTCTGGGTTGTCCCTGGCCCTGGGAGGGAATATTGGTGGTACCTCTGTTCTTTGGCCAAAGATCGGAGACTTTTCATTAATTGTTGGAGTCAATGTCTGTTCGTCTTCTGAACTCTCACCCTTTTGGGTCTCTGTGTTTGGTTCTAAGGACTGCAGGTCCTCACGCGAGCAACCCCTTCCAGCTAGTGACAAAACTGGTGCTGAGAGACTGCTGGTACTATGGTTGGCCACCGGACCAGTCTTCTTCCCCGTCTTATCAGGGAACCCTTTGCGTGGCCTCAGTCCTTCAGTTTGCTGACAGCTGCTTCTCGCCTGGAGAATATTAAGCTCCCGGAAGTTCTTTCAGACTTTCCCACATGTGCAGACTACGTTGTCCGTTGTTTATTTTGATTTGATTTGATTTATTTCGGTATAGAAATACAGTACATGGATATAAAACATGATAGCAAATGGAAAATACACACATGAAATTAAGCCCATGACATGTACATCAACACCGAGGACGACACAAAAAAGAGACTGACTCTTATTTCCATTGTGATCCTCTGTGTTGATGGCATGACGTAGAGAGGCATTATTATCACAATTTACTATAAAAATAATAATTTAGATAAAAATTTATCACATGAAAAATAACTATCACAGAAAAACATCTAATGTTAGATAAAGTCAATATTTAAAGCTGTGTCTGATTGCACTGAAATAAGTACTAAATATAACTTGCAGGTCAGGTTAAAAAATATAATGATACTATTCAACTTATAAATTAAAATGAAGGTAAGACAGTTCCTATACCGAAACAGTAATATTACTATTGCAAATACAATATAAACTCTACATAAAATTAGGATAATGTTGTAAAAATTAGATAATATTATAAAAATCAAGATAACGAATCAAGCATATAATTTCGTACTGCAGATTTGAAAACAGGCAGCTTGGTGGTATGTGCTATGTTAGAAGGTAACTTATTCCATAGAGAGCACCCTAAAAACCTGAAAGACCTTGTCCCAAAACCTTTGACCTTAGGAATAACATAAGCACCTTTTTCACTTGCCCTTGTCCTATAGGTATGAACTGAATCTTGAGGGACAAAATGCTCACCCATATAGTCTGGAGATAAGCCATGCTTAACCTTGAATACATGACAAAGAATGATCTGGTTTAGTCCGAGTCGATTCCATTGTACCTGTCCTGCTTGGCCTCTCATCTTCCCTCTTCTCGGGAGACCCAGGGGAGTGTATTCTGTAGCTGTCTGTTCATTGTCCCCTCACGGGAACTGCTAGGTGAGTTGTCGGCCCACCCAACACCGGTACAACTCTTCCCTAGTTGCCATATGTCTGTCCAGAGTCACCATTCTTTCATGGTTGTCACCCAGCCTTTCCTGGAGGTCACTGGGAATTCTAGATGGAATAGTCAACAGGTGTTTAGCTCGATACACCCTCGTGAAGGTGGGGCAGCAGTTTAGACGAAGCACTGCTTGTCTGTGCTGGCTTCCATGTGGCTTCGTTACGGCGGACGCCTTGCTGAGAGCTCGCACTGAGTTTTTCTTGGTCTCGCCCTTCATGCCTAGAGCTCCCAAGGCTTTCCATACTGATTGAGCAGGGAACCCCTACATCCAACTTGCACAGGGAAGACCCAGGTGATGAATCCTCTCTCCCTGCACAAGTCTGCCAGTTGTATTTGGACCACTTCCTTTCATTGGCCTCATCGGTTCGTTCTTCCCAAGGGACAGTAATTTATAGGAGTATCATCTTCTTAAGAGATTTAGACCAGATAACTATGTCTGGGCGCAGACTTGTCTGTACAACATCTGTGAAGACCAACTTCTCGTGTAGGTCAACCTTCATCTCCCAGTGTCTTGCCTCTTGTAGTAGGCCTGTGTTCTAGATGCCCTTTGCCTTTTGTTCTGCCCTTACGAAGTTGATAAACTCAGGTCCTTTGATCTTCATCCGTCTTTTTTGTCTTCTTTTCTTCTCCATAATAATGAAAAGCATACATGTAGAAATACATCTACATCTACATTGGTGCTCCCAACAATGAATTACTGATTATGACTGGGAGGTAGGGGACAGATGTTAAAAACTGAGATCTTATGTTACATATCTTGTTATTGTACATTTAAATTTTAAAACTTTGTTAAAATAAAAACAGTATGATGGAATTAGTATGTGTGTGAGTTTAGGCTATCAGTGAAGTTCTGAAGATTTACAGCGGCCTTGAGAGAAATACTGAAACACATTTCGGGAAAAGTCTGTCATTTTATCCTCTCCTATCCAGAATATTAATTATGTTGCATACGGAAGCTAATTATGTCTCCCCGACGAAGTGAGGTGGGAGACACATTGTTTGTGTACTTTCAGTCTGTGTGTCTGTCTGTCACAAAGTTTGTCTGCGCTACTTCATATACGCTGGTTGGATTTAAGTGGAAATTGCTAAGATTTGTTGGTACCAAGCCTAGTAGAGCATATCGTCGGCATTTTCCGGTTCAGTGATTTTCAGCGAAATTATGGGCCTTGATTTGTCCAAATGGGTATATCTCCTAAACTGCTTCTCGCATTTTGACAAAATATCACAGGAATGATTGTTAACAAGTGTAGTTATGCGTGTAATTGATGCGTTCCGGTTGGCTTTTTTAGCAGAGTTGTTGCCCTCGATTTGTCCAAAAGTGAATACATTTAGGTATTTCTCCGTAACCGCTGTTCAGATTTTGAGGAAACGTCACAGGAATGATTAAAAGCAAAAGCAGGTATGCATATTTTCGTCTAGTTCCGGTCGGATGATTTTTTAGCGAAGTAACGACCCTTGATTTGTCCAAATTTGAATACATTTGGACATATCTCCATAACTGCTGGTTAGATTTGGACGAAACTTCACAGCAATGATCATTAGCAAGTGTTATGTCTCCCCGACGAAGTGGGGTGGGAGACACATTGTTTGTGTACTTTCAGTCTGTGTGTCTGTCTGTCACAAAGTTTGTCTGCGCTACTTCATATACGCTGGTTGGATTTAAGTGGAAATTGCTAAGATTTGTTGGTACCAAGCCTAGTAGAGCATATCGTCGGCATTTTCCGGTTCAGTGATTTTCAGCGAAATTATGGGCCTTGATTTGTCCAAATGGGTATATCTCCTAAACTGCTTCTCGCATTTTGACAAAATTTCACAGGAATGATTGTTAACAAGTGTAGTTATGCGTGTAATTGATGCGTTCCGGTTGGCTTTTTTAGCAGAGCTGTTGCCCTCAATTTGTCCAAAAGTGAATACATTTAGGTATTTCTCCGTAACCGCTTATCAGATTTTGAGGAAACGTCACAGGAATGATTAAAAGCGAAAGCAGGTATGCATATTTTCATATTTTCGTCTAGTTCCGGCCGGATGATTTTTTAGAGAAGTAACGACCCTTGATTTGTCCAAATTTGAATACATTTGGACATATCTCTATAACTGCTGGTTAGATTTTGACGAAACTTCACAGCAATGATCATTAGCAAGTGTTGTTACGAAGATTATTTGGTTATACTTGTCGAATGTTTTGTAGCAGAGTTGTTGTCCTTGATTTGTCTAAATCTGAATACAGTTTTGCATATCTCCATAAGCGTGGGTGGATTTTTAGGAAACAGCAATGATAGTGACTAAGTGTAGTTAAGCATATTATCAGCGTCCTCCTGTTGGATGAATTTTAGAGGTGTTGAAGTGCATGTGGGGGAGACAAATGTTTTTCTCAAAAACAATTTCTAGTTAACACCCATCGAAAGATTTGTATGACTTCCTTTTATACCCATGAATAGCTATGTCGGCATAACCAGTCACTGTAATAGCCAAACAATTCCAAAATTATCAATAAAAAATGACCAGATTTTTTAATTAAAGAACATTACCTAAATATGACATGTAAAAACAACGGATAACATTTCTTGGTTATTATCCCAGAACATTTTACAAAGTTGCTAATGAAAATGACTAAAGTATTTTTGAATGACAAATGTCAAAACGATTTTGAGAGACCTAAAGCCACACTAAAATGCTCACCGATTCTCTTGGCACCAGATCTTGACAACCTATCTGAATAAGCTCTTGGTGCATATGATTTAAATCTTGGTGTACTGTAACTCTCGTATAAATAACATTTGACTGAACAGAGATTGTATTTCTTATGTACTCTTTTTCAGTTTATATAAGTCTATTTGACTTGTATATACTTGATACTTCACTTGACATGGATGTAGCATGAGTCTATTTACGAATTTAATGCCGTTAAGATCCTAATATAGTCATATGGCAATATCTGCTCAAAGAGAGAAAAAAATGCATGTTTACACTTTGTTGCCATTTTGAGTGAATTCAATGTTATTTGAAAACTTAACTTCTGTAAGAAAACTTTAAAGTCTGGCGAATGTCTTAATTTGAATTGTTTTATTTGATCTGACTTTTTTATATCCATATCCAGATCAGTTTTCGAAATACTCTTCCAAATATTTTAGAGCTTTTGGGGATTACCAGTATATGTTGCTACAAATGGAATGATATCAGAATTTTGTTTTGTTTTCAAAAGATTACATATTGAGTTTGAAGTTTTCATGTTTATCCCATTCTTAATGAATAACTTACGGTCTTGTCTCTTTAACAAGTTGTCTGTAAGTTCTTTTAATCTTATATCACGAAGACAGATGTGAATCAACTATACATATGAGTTTTGCTAGATAAAAAATAAATATATATTAATTGTGGTACGTTTTGGATGGCAAGATTTGAAATTTAAATACTGTTTAGAAAACATTATTGTATAATAAATATAGGTTTTCATTTTGAAACCATATTTTTGTTAAGATATTAATGATTAACAAAGGATAGTCTACTCACTATATTCCGTGAAAATCATATAATTTTGTGTAAGTTATTTGATAAGAGACCAAATTTGTTTATGCCTTCAAAAGATTGTCCAAAAATTATAAAACAATCATCCATGGATACTTTCCACAGGCATTTTATGCTTACCTGTTTATAAGAAAACGTTTTAAATTTTATATGCAGCTATAATTACTAACGAGTTACTTGTTTTACCTAATTAACGTTTAAATATGGTTATAAAAGTTCGATAATTTTCAGTCATGCATTAGTGACAATTGTCCAAATTTAAGCTAGATTGCTAGGCATCATGAAATGGTAAACTTTCATAGCAATATATTTCAGAGCATGAAAAAAAAGAGATCCGTGAGATGATTCCATACCAAGGATAACATATTAAAAAGCAAAGACCTATTACTCAAATTTGTTTCACAATTTTATTATATAGATATGCGTATTTATAAAGTTAAAAAAAAGGAGAAATTTATGTATGCAATTTCGGAAGCACTCCGGTTAGTACCGACGAATTCTAAATTTTGCCGCGGGAATAAATCAATCAAAACCGGAAATAAAGATGTCCATATCCGCCGTTCATGCGCACATTGGTGATTAATCAGCCATTTATGTTTCGAAGAGGTTGATATTACCAGAAATATAAGGGAGGGTATCCGCAATAATTATTGACATTCTGTTGTGCTTTTCATATTTCAATACAAGGTTTCTCATTTCCTATTCACCCAGTAATCAAACATGTCAGATAATTACATCGGAAATGAAGACTTCGAGAAAGTTGATGCTGACCAAGACGAAAATGTAACGTCAACTTCAATGACGGGTGACATGGCAGAAGAAGATAGGTATACAGGTAGCACACCGAATGATGATGAAGATTTGCTTGGTGATTTCCGAAGTGGTGAAGTTTCGAGTGAAGCAACCCCGTCGGAACCTCTTATTTCATTAGGCACCCCTGTCCAAGAGACAGCTGAGCCTGAGGAATATGTTCCATCTCAACCAGTCACATCACTGTCATCAGAGACTGTTCTAGGAAGCACACCAACCAGTAAAGGAGAAGGTAATTTGAATTGAGATAAGAAGGTGTATCATTTACTCTAATTGTTGTACTGTGTTGCAATACAAGTCATCTGACATGTTGTATGGAACCACCCACTGACTGTCATTTGGGTCCAGAATTTTAATATAAAATCAAATAATAAAACTAATGGCAGAATGAAACTTACCACATAGTGTCAGGGGACATTAGTCATCAAACAGTAGATCATCATATTACATAACTTATATTGTTCAAGATTTGACTTTTATTTATTATTGAACACAGAGAAATTTTCATTATCAAGATTCAGATTCAGAGGATGAGACTTGGTGCCTAGCTGTTTCTTACAGATGTACCTTCACATTTTGTGTGTACATTTAACAGGCATGTTAAATAAAAAACAGATAGCTACAGAAATTGATATAGACTTAGTACTATACAGCTTTTGATAAAGTCTGAGGCTTTTATGATGTAAACATTATGACATTAGGGTTGCCAGGTCTGCAATTTTTCAGGCCAGGTTAAGATTATCTCCTTTATAAATAAAAGAATTTCAGAATTATTTTGGGTCAGTTCAAGCTAGAGATTTTGAATACTATTTCTTATAACCTTTGGCCTGCCTGCTGTCCTTAACCCCCCTCCCTTAAACAAATGAAGTGTAGAATTTCCTATTGGAACACACTGATGATACCAGAGAGGACTTAGGAATAGTTGATTGTTACAAAAACTGTTACATGTGAATGTTTAAGATTGTATAAAATAAATTGTTTCCACTTTGATTTGCACCAGTTTGTTTGTTACATGGATGGAGTATTTGGGAAAACACTAAATAATTTGGTGTATGCCTAAGACACTGAGACTAAGCAAGGACAGAACATTTTTAACAGATGTTCTTTGTATTCTTTGATTGTGAAGTTAGTGGAAATTTATTTCAGTTTTACATGCTTTTCTTAGTTAAGCTTTCCTGCTCTTTAATACAACCCTATTCTTTATGATATATATGACTCTCACTGGTCTTTTATTGATAGGGGTTTTAGCATAACTATCAGCTAATGATAAAGCTATTAGGGAATTTGTTTCGCAGGATAAGTGTACAGTATTTAAAACTTCCAGAGAATATAAGTTAAGTTGACAAATTTCAGAACTCAGCCACTTTTTCAGTTCAAAAGAATTTTTTAAACCAGACTTAAAACATTTTGTCAAGACTATCACTGTAGATAAAATTAATAGATCTTTAACTTGAAATTCTGAAAATAAGTTTAAATATTCAGTTTGCAACATTCTGTTTTTTTCCAGTTAATATTTGGGTTGAGGTACTGAATTCTTGCATTCAGCAGAGAGACTGTATATTGTTCTGATAAAAATGTCTGGTAAAATACTTCTCAAATATTTGCTATCTTATATGAAAACAGAAGGTTTTTTTTTTCTTGAATATCATATTTCATTTCCAGTGTGTAAGCAAAGAGACCTCTTAGATTTAAATATCCATCTGTCTTGTTAGACAGCATGCTGTATAATCTGTGTCATATGCAAATACACAAGCATACCCTGGGGCATAATTATTATATGTCCATACAGTTTTGAAATACTCCAGTTTCCTGATGTCATTTCCTTATTTTACAAATGCATTTTTCGTATGCCCTCTTCATATTCTTCGAGACTTTTTCAAGTTCTGTTGTTAACAGTATTATGGAAAGTGCTGAGAATAAGACGATGGAATGGTCAGAACCAATACACAATACAGGGAAAGTGGAAATAACATGTGTAGCAGAGGGAAAAACATCTGGTAATGATAAATATATCTATTCCAGTTGTGTAAACAAAGATAGGTTCAATCAGGATTCAGGAGGTAGTGGAAAAAAAACCCCAGCTAGAATTCATAAACCAAATCCTGTCATGTTTTGTAACAAGCCTGCACAAGGATTTTTATAGTTGAATCCACTGACGTAATACATGTAGCAATTGATTATTGCTGTATTTGCATGGAGCTTTGGTTTTTATTACTGCTTACCACACTACTACCAACAAGGTTAATTAAACCAACAAATCAAATGAAGATCAATATATAGGTGTCATTAACATTTTACTCTGTAAGCATATATTCTGTAATGGAGTAACTGTTTTTTTGACAACAAATCCAGCTGTACAGTGGTCAGTATTTAATGTCCTGCAGTTTTTGTGGATTCTAAACTTTCATTGTTCAGTAGCTTGTAATATGGCATCAAAATCTGTAGATATTTCTGTCACAATGCTTAAAGACATGCCCATCTGATTGAATGACATCATAGCTTAACAATTGTATTTTGAAATCCATAAAATGAAAAATGTTAATGGAAGGCGTGGCAGTATGACATAAACATAAATATAAAATTATACACAAAATTTAATACCATCAAGAAACATGTTTCCTTTAATAAATCTAATTTTATTCGCTGTATTTCCTGTTTTCTTAATGATCTATGACCTTCATTTTTACTGATCTGGAAAGCTTGACACAAGGGAAATAAAAGAAGATGGAGCTTTCTCAGCCAGGCATCCATTAAAGAGTTAAAACTGCTTTGCTTTGCTGCAGTTGCTTGCAAGTGGGTTAATTGCTGCATTTGCTTGCAAGTGGGTTAATTGCTGCACATTTGTGTGGGAGTCTGATAGTGATGAATTCTTTGAAATGTTAAAACTTTTATTGAAGTTATTAGTTATGAATTTATATTAGTTATATTGGTTTACATTTACTATTGGACTTCCGCCATGCGTAACTTCTTTTTATTGCTAAATTCATTGTTTTATGTAATATAAATTGAATCAGCATGACAGTTTTCCCTTCTTGTAGGTTTAATGGGTATTCCTGGCATGAAGACGTTCTGTAGGTATCTTTGTTAATGCATAATATTTGCCAAGTTCTCCTGTTGCCATGTTATACTTACAAAGTTTTGCTGTTGCAGGGTTCTCACTGACCTGTTACAAAGTAGGCACTAAGAATGTGCCAAACAATAAAATTTGAGGTGATGAAGTCTCAGAAACTTTGGTCTTTTTAAATAATTTGTTGCCATAGTAGATTTTGTTAAAAAATCTTGTAGCTGGAAGTATTAGCAAATAAGCAGAGAGAGCCCTGTGTTATCATTTACACAGTTTTCCAGTTGCCATGTTAAACAGAATCTTGTTACTATGTTTTACTTACTTTTTTATCCTATTACCATGTTACACAGTTACCTATTGCCATGTTATACAGTTACTTTGTTGCTATATTCCTAGTGTTTCTGTTGCCCATTTGTACTCACTTTAAAAATAAGTAATCATAGCAACACAACTGTGCATTCACTCACAGTATGACATAATGTTGTAGATTATAAGAATCTTACACTGGTTGCCGGTGCGGACGGGAATATCTGGCTCAAGGGTAACTGTTTAAGGTGGTAAAGAGGCTCTGCCGAGTTACCGCTTAACAGTTACCAAAGAGCAGGATATTCCTGATCGGAGAACGCAAATTCGCCGTACAGAAAAACCGTATGATGGCTTTTATTGTTAACTTCCAGTCAAGTAGATGCTCAAGACTGTACATAAACCACTCAGTTACATGGAGTACAATTGTCGGAAAAATGGTATTTGTCACAATTTTGAACGTAACCACGTTTAAAAATTCATGATAGAAAAGGCATGGGCTGTTTCACAAGAAAGTGAAAAAATCACTGGACGATGGTCCAAGTCTTGCACCAAACCCTTTTAGTATAGGTTGTATGTAAAGTGGAAAGAATACAATCTATTTGGCAGGCGTTATTATTCCTTCTTTATATAACCATTCCATTGTAATTCATTCGTACAATGGATAGCTACATAAAATTAAAGTCCACATATCATGGGTTTGAATTTATTACTATGTCATTTAGAGAACTCTTCTCTACCTCTCTGTAATGTGTGCTATTTTAAAAACTGATCATGCTTGTGAAGGCAGAAGTCACGTTCATGCTTTCATTTATTTCGTGTGTGGGACAATAGCAGCTGGTATTTACATGACTAACTGGCATAGTTCACAGTCACTTCAGCAAAGCATCTAATCAGTTGACATGTAATATACATGCCTCATTAATGTGAATTCTTACAGGAAATTAGAAGAAAGAAAGAGTCATTAGAAAGCTTGGTGAGATGAAAACATATTAATTGATTCATTGCTAAGTCAAAGATGTTGTGTCAGAAGACCTTAGTTTCAAGTGCCAAAGTGACCAATTATTTACATTGTGGTCTGAAAATAAAGCAACAACCTTACTGAATTGTAAGGCAGGTTGTTTCCAGTGACTTATATTGTAATAACAAATTATATACCAAGTCACAAGCAGGTAGTTAACATACTTTTACGTTTGTAGGGCTGTGGATTGTTTGGCATGTGGCGATCCGATCCGTTCCGCAGTTCATGAGTTACGATTTACAAATCGAACCATGAATCACTAGTTAATAAGAGCATAAAAGCATCCAATTAAAACAGAAAAAATGTTATGAAGTTAAGACAATTTTATTGATAACTGTCCATACTGCACTAGGTCAGGCATCACCAGGCATGTAAACACAGATGTATCATTTAAGTAGGTCAGATTTTGCTGCGATTTGCCATTTTTACAGGCAAACAAATGACCTAAAACAGGAGAACTAGGGCTGATTCAGTACATTCAAATTGTAAAGGACTTAATTAATAATAATGTTTGATTGATTTAGTAATTTGATTATTTAAAAATAGGAATAGTATTTTGGTAACGAAAGTCAAGTTTCGATGACACCTGTATTCAGATCTAACACCATTGAAGCTATGCAATATGGTATTTGTTTACTTTACGATTCAGCTGTTTAGTGCTCTTAAAATGAATGTGCAAATTGTTGTTTAAATTGACTTTGCAGCTCATTTTCCTTAAACATTTAGTGAAAAACTAATTGTTTCAGAGTAAAAAAAAGAAAGATCGCGAACCAACGATTTCAGTATTGACGAATGTTCATACTCGATATTCTGGTCGGATTCTTGAGTATCCCAGTACTTTGATACTTGCAAAAGCTCTAACTTTTGGTGTTTTGGCCCTGAATTCACCCCTGCTCTCAGCAGCTCTCAGAACGAGTTTTAGTCAAAAACCAAGCAAGATGATTTGGATCAGCTGTTGTATCTGGGACCAGTGCAGACCATGATTAGTATGCAGAGTCATGTAGACTGATAATGGTCAGCACTGGTTACTGTTTAGTCTATATGTTTTTTTAACCTCTGTTCATGATAAATATGGCTGCCAAAAGTGAATGATGGATAAGTCAGTTTTAATCGTTCATTAAAGTATAATATTTAATTTAGCAAAGTTACTTACTAAATTTGTTGAGCGTAGAGTAGACTATTATCATGAATTAAGTCTGATGTAGAAAGGTGTTTTAACCTTGAAATTGTTTATCAGTAACTTCCAAACACTGTCTTGTTTGGTCTTTTTCCCTCAAAGATTATACTTTAAGGCTAGTTTCTGTGAATTCTTTTATCTTAGAAAACTGGATTTTAAAATCTTTGAAAATGGGTTTACAAAATTTTGGATCTTTGGAGATGGGTTTTTGAAAGTCTTATTGTCAGATCATTGATAGCGAGTTTTGTATTTTGTTCATCAAGGGTACCTTCTTTCTGCTTTCAGGTTGTTGGATGAAGACTGTGGATCCAAGAGGTGAGATTTGAAGCTTTCTTCGTACATTGTTTGCATGAATGTAGCCCTGTTGTTTTGACTCTGTTCAGTTTTTGTTGATATTTATTTTGTCAGTTACACTTCTTGAAACCAGTTAGCAACTTCCAGTATTCGTTAGCTATCTGTACTAGTCGTGTTATCTTGGACTGTGCAAATACGTAATGAGAGCAGAGTTGGGGCAACAATCAAGAAAACTTTGGTGTTTTTATAAAGCTTTTTCCTCAAGGAGGTTACAGGCTCAGGATAAATGTCACATGTTCCTTAAATGACTTTTACTCCCAGTGATACTTTAGTTAGCCTATCACATAAAATGTAAATAGGGCGGCAGTATGTTGTGAGTATTGTAAAAATGAATGTGGTAGTTTCTCCAGTTTGAAAAATGGGAATCAATTAACTATTGAGGCATGAGACATTGGTTCCAACACAGAGAAAAGAATGTATGTTGTTGTAGAACTGATGTAGGTTATTGATCTAATGAACTGTAATACTCCCATAACATTACTGTATGGTCCGATAGTGAGTCAAATTGAATAGGATTAGCATAAATATGCCTAGTAATTTAGAGTGAGGTGAAGTTTGTCTGAATGCTAAAAATGTTTACGTTTGCAAGGTCTTAGTGAATATAAAGCAGCATACCTTCTATATATCTGACCATTTAATGTTTAGTTCAGGTATCTTTAACAAATACTGAAATATAGTAAAAGTAAAACATCTTTGCCCTGCATCTGTGGTGTATTATCGGTGCAGATAGGTCTGAATTTAACAAAAGAGAATAATGTGCTGACCTTCAGTCATAATATACAAACAGGATAGCTTCACTTTAAAACATTGCCAATACTGTTTTTTTGGGGTGTTCAGCAAAGTCAAAAGTATATATAACTGCTTCTGAATATTGTTGTGCTGTAAAATCAAGGCAGTTCAGCATTCTGTTTTCCCACAGTAATCATATTAAGAAATACTTTCACAAGTGATTTGTAGAAGGATGTCATTCTGTTATTGTTACAATTTATATCTTAGGAAGGGAGATAACTGGAGAGCTTTTGTTCATTAGTGATACTTGTAATACTCTCAGCTGAGCTCAGCCTAAGTTTCAAGGGCTATTCCCAGCTAGTCCTATAAATAAATCATCATGTTCTATTGCTCATTTTTAGCTCACCTGAGGACAATGTCCTTCAAGGTGAGCTTTTGTGATTGCCTATTGTCCGTCGTCAATCGTGCGTGCGTCCGTGCATCAACAATTTCTTTAAACAACTTCTCCTCCTGAACCACTTGGCCAAATTTGTTGAAACTTTGCAGGGATGTTCCTTGCATGAAGCTCTGCCAAAGTTGTTCAAAGAATTCAATTCCATCAAGAACTCTGGTTGCTATGGCAATTGAAAGGAAAAACTTTGAAAATCTTCTTGTCTGAAACCACAAGGCCCTGAGCCTTAAGATTTGGTATATAGCATTGTCTAGTGGACCTCTATCAAGTTTGATTACATTATGCCCCTGGGGTCAAATTTGGCCCCACCTCGGGGTTCAGTTAATTTTACATGGGCTTATAAAGTGAAACTTTAAAAATCTTCTTGTCTGAAACCACAAGGCCCTGAGCCTTAAGATTTGGTATGTAGCATTATCTAGTGGACCTCTACCAAGTTTGTTCAAATTATGCCCCTGGGGTCAAATTTGGCCCCGCCCCGGGGGTCAACTTATTTTACATAGTGAAACTTTAAAAAACTTCTTGTCTGAAACCACAAGGACCTGAGCTTTCAGATTTTGTATGTGGCATTGTCTTGTGGACCTCTACCAAGTTTGCTCAAATTATACACCTGGGGTCAAACTTGGCCCCTTTCCCAGGGATCAATGGATTTTACAAAGGCTTATATAGTGAAACTTCAAAAATCGTCTTGTCTGAAACCACAGGGCCCTGAGCCTTAAGATTTGGTATGTAGCATTGTTGTGTTGACCTCTACCAAGTTTGTTCAAATTATACCTCTGGGGTCATATTTTGGCCTCGCCCCAGGGGTCGATTGATTTTACATAGCGAAAACTTTAAAAGTTTTCTTGTTGGAAACCGCAAGGCCCTGATCCTTAAGATTTGGTATGTAGCAAGGTCTAGTAAACCTCAACTAAGTTGGTTGAAATTATACCTCTGGGGTCAAATTTGGCCCCACCGGGGGTCAACTGATTTTTACATAAGTTCATATAGGGGAAACTTTGAAAATCTTCTTGTATGAAACTACAAGGACCTGAGCCTTACGATTTTGTATGTAGCAATGTCTGGAGGATGTCTCTCAAGTATGTTAGAAAAATTTTCCTTGGGTCACTATTGGAGGGTACCTGATCTTAATCAAGCCCATAATTGCCGAAACATCGCAATCAAATAGTGATCAATTAGTGGTAATTCATAAACACTGAAATCAGCTAAAAATATCCGACAGGAAACTCATTATTATTCATTACTCAATAGTGCTTTTTTAAAAACTAAATGCTGATTGGTTTATTTTGCCTAAGTGTCGGTATCGAATGTTCTGGTTGAAAAGATATAAATAACATGGGCGGATTCTTTGCTCTGTACGTCACACATGGCTATAAGGCAAGAAATAGCGAGAGGCGGAGTTTTACGGGGATTCCCTAAGCGATTGTTTATGTGTATTGTAAAAGAAAACTGTGTATCGTAAAAAAACTGCCACATTTTATGACACTATTGACTCTTATCCATGTTTGCCAAGGGCAACTAAATTTTGATAAGGCGACTTGATTTTCGCTTTGATCTTCACGTAAGGCGAAATTTGAGACAGCAAAGCGACGACTTCGCCCGAATCGCCCCCTCGCGAGAGCCCTGATTACTTACATATTTTCAATTAAAACATGAAATACTGCTGAACTGCCAACCTACAGCCAAAATACTCAGGTGAGCGATCTAGGGCCATCATGGCCCTCTTGATAATGGTGTTTATTGTTTTTAGCTCACCTGAGCATGCTCATGTGAGCTTTTAGGATCCTTGATTGTCCGGCGTCTGTCCGTCTGTCGTCCACAATTCATTCAAACAACATCTCCTCTGAAACCACTGGGCAAAATTTAATGAAACTTGCCTAGAATGTTCCTTGCATGAAGCTCTACCAAGTTTGTTCAAAGCTAAAAACAGATTTTAAAAGTTGGATCTTTAAAAATGTTCTTGTCAGAAACCACAAGGCCTGGAGCTTTGATATATTTGATATAAAGCATCATCTAGTGGACCTCTACAGGGGTTCCACTAGTTCCAAAAACTGAAGGGTCATTTTTCATGCGATGCAACTAAATTTTACAAATTGCAGTAAAAAATACCTGAATTTAAGCTAAAATATACCTTATTTAAAGACAAAATGACCCTTCAGTCAAAATACCTGAGGGTCAAAATGGGGTCTTTATGAAATTTCAGGGGTCAAAACCCCTCTACAAGGGTCAAATGGGAACCCTGCCTCTACCAAGTTTGTTCAAATTATGATCCTGGGGTAAAAAATGGCCCCGCCCAAGGGGTAACTTGTTTTACATAGAGTTATATAGGAAAAATTTTAAAAATCTTCTTGTCAGAAACCACAAGGCATAGAGCTAAGATATTTGGTGTGCAGCATTGTCTAGTGGACCTCTACCAAGTTTGTTCAAATCATGGCCTCTGGGTCAAAAATGGCCCCGCCCAAGGGGTAACTTGTTTTACATAGGGTTATATAGGAAAAACTTTAAAAATCTTCTCGTCAGAAACTGTAAGTCATAGAGCTTAGATATTTAGTATGCATCATTGTCTAGTGGACCTCTACCAAATTTGTTCAAATTATACCACTGGGGTTAAATTTGGCCCCACCCTGGGGTCATTGGTTTTACATAGGCTTATATAGGAAAAACTTCAAAAATCTTCTTGTCTGAAACCACAAGGCCCTGAGTCTTAAGATTTGGTATGTAGCATTGCCTAGTGGACCTCTACCAAGTTTGTTCAAATTATACCCCTTGGGTCAAATTTGGCTCCACCCTGGGGTCATTGGTTTTACATAGGCTTATATAGTGAAAGCTTTGAAAATCTTCTTGTTGAAGAAGATGTAACATTTTCAGTCCAAATAATCTGGAAATTTGTCAGACAGGTTGTTTCTATGATTTCTAGCTCAAGTTCCAATATGGGTCATCTGGGTTCAAAAACTAGGTTACAGAGCCCAAAAATTGAAAAACCTTGTTTACACTCTAGAGGTTACATTTTCAGTCAAAACATCCCAGAAATTTGTCAGAAAGGTTGTTTTGATGATTTTTAGCTCAAGTTCAAAATTGGGTAATCTGGGGTCAAAAACTAGGTCACAAAGCCCAAAAATGGAAAAACCTTGTTAACACTCTAGAGGTAACATTTTCAGTCCAAATAACCTGGAATCTGTCAGAAAGGTTGTTTCAATGATTTCTAGGTTAAATTTGAATATGGGTCATCTGAAATCAAAAACTAGGTCACAGAGCCCAAAAATAGAAAAAAAAACTTGTTAACACTTTAGAAGATACTTTTCAGTCCAAATATTCTTGAAATTTGTCAGAAAGGATGTTTTAATGATTTCTAGCTCAGATTCGAATAAAGGTCATCTGGGGTCAAAAACTAGGTCACAGACCCCAAATATGGAAAAACCTTGTTAACACACATTGAGGTAACATTTTCAGTTCAAACAACCTTGAAATTTGTCAGAAAAATTGTTTTAATGATTTCTAGCTCAGTTTTGAATATGGGTTATCTGGGGTCAAAAACTAGGTCACAGGGCCAAAAAGTAGAAAAACCTTGTTAATGCTCTAGAGGTTACTTTTCAGTCCAAATGTCCTTGATATTTGTCAGGAAGGTTGTTTCAATGATTTCTAGCCAAGATTAGGATATGGGTCGTCTGGGATCAAAAACTAGGTCACAGAGCCCTAAAATGTTAAAACCATTTTAACACTCCAGAGGTAACATTTTCAGTCCAATTATCCTGAAAATTTGTCAGACAGGTTGTTTTGATGATTTCTAGCTCGAGTATTAATATGGGTCATCTTTGGTCAAAAACTAGGTCACAGAACCCAAATATGGAAAAACCTTGTTAACACTCTAGAGTTAAGATTTTAATTTAAATAACCTGAAAATTTGTCAGAAAGGTTGCTTCTATGATTTCCTGCTCAACCTTGAATATGGGTCATCTGGATTAAAAAACTAGGTCACAGAGCCTAAAAATCAAAAAACTTTGTTAACACTCTAGAGGCTACATTTTCAGTCCAAATGTCCTGGAAATTTGTCAGAAAGGTTGTTTTGATGATTTCTAGCTCAGGTTTGGATATGGATCATCTGGGGTCAAAAACTAGGTCACAGAGCCCAAATATGGAAAAACCTTGTTAAATCTCTAGAGGCTACACTTTCAGTCCAAATAACCTTGAAATTTGTCAGAAAGATTGTTTCAATAATTTCTAGGTCAAGTTCAAATATGGGTCATCTGGGGTCAATTAACCAGGTCCATAGCAACTTTGTTAAACGCAGTCATATTCAGGTGAGCGATATAGGGCCATTATGGCCCACTTGTTCATGTTACTGCTATCACATCACTTTTTTCTAGGGATGACAAAATTTGTTAATTTTAGCATTCAAAGGTTCAGATCATTTTGCATTTGAACGTTTGAATAACTCATGCTCAAAATGCACACAATTTTCAGAGAAAGTCTTAGTGTAGTTTCCACGATAAGATCCAAGTGTTTCCAATTCGTGGACACAAGGTGTACATCTCGGTCTCCAGTATCTATATTTGGTTATTCTCTATTTGATTTAAATTCATACATGTCCTTAGAAGGTCAGTTGAGGCAAGCGCACACAAAGTCTAATACTATTTATATTTTTAGCTCCACTTTTCTAAGAAAAAAAATGGAGCTGTTGTCATGACAACCCTCTGATCAGCATCAGGATTGGTTATCCTTTTTGTTACGGTCAATTTCTCATAAACTATCAAAACTATTCACTTCAAATTTGGAATACTTGTTCACTATTGACCACAGTCATCTGGCAAGAGATGTGAAGATTATAATTTAAGCATCTGTAGGAGTGAATTCACTTGCTTACAATGCATTTTTCACTTTTTCAACACTTTATGAGTTCATTTTTAGCTCTCCTGAGCACAAAATGCTCTAGGGTAAGCTTTTAGGTTCATTGATTGTCCGGTGTCCACTGGCATGCCTCTTGCGTTGTCAACAATTTGACTTCAACAACTTCTCCTCCTGTACCCCTAAGCCAACATTGACGAAACATGCCTAGGATATTCCTTGCATGAAACTCTACCAAAGTTGTTCAAAGAGTTGAATTCCATCAAGAACTCTGGTTGCCATGGCAACAGAAAGGGAAAACTTTGAAAAATTTCTTGTCTGAAATCACAGTGCCCTGACTCTTAAGATTTGGTAGGTAGCATTGCCTAGTGGACCTCTACCAAGTTTGTTCAAATTATACACCTGTGGTCAAACTTGGCCCCGCCCCAGGGATCACTGGATTTTACATAGGCTTGTATAGGGAAAACTTTGAAAATCTTCTTGTCTGAAACCACAAGGCCCTGAGCCTTAAGATTTGGTACCTAGCATTGTTTTGGGGATTCTAGCAAGTTTGTTCAAATTATACCTCTTGAGTCAAAATTGTCTCTACCCTGGATGTCAATTGATTTTACACAGGCTTATATAAGGAAAACTTTGAAAATCTTCTTGTCTGAAACCACAAGGCCCTGAGTCTTAAAATTTGGTAGGTGGCATTGTTTAGTGGACCTCTATCAAGTTTGTTCAAATTATACCTCTTGGGTCAAATTTGGCCCCACCCGGGGGGTCATTTGATTTTACATAGGCTTATATATGGAAAAGTTTGAAATCTTCTTGACTGAAACCACAAGGCCCTGAGCCTTAAGATTTGGTATGTAGCATTGTCTAGTGGACCTCTACCAAGTTTGTTCAAAGTATACCTCTGGGGTCAAAGTGGGACCTGCCGTGGGGGTCAGTTGATTTTATGTAGGCTTACATAGACAAAAAACTTTTAAAAACTTCTTGTCTGAAACCACAGAGCCTAGAACTTAGATATTTTTAATGGATCATCAGCTAGAGGTCATCTACCAAGTTGTTCAAATTCTGCCCCTTGAGTGAAAATTGGCTCTACCCTAGGGGCCACTTGAATTCCTATAGATTTATATTGGGAGAATCTTAAAAAATCTACTGTTTTTACTCAACAGCATACCCAAAGGCAAAGTGTTACAGTGAGTGATCTAGGGCCATCATGGCCCTCTTGTTTTGGAGGGGGAGTGTTGGGGGGTGCATATAGATTTGCCCTTGTCCATCAGTTCACTGTCACGCTGTCAGTACATAGACTGATTTGTGTCAGGTTTAACTCCAAAGGAATAACTGCTAGAGCCATGAAACTTTCTAAGAATAGTTGTCAGCATGTGAACTTCATGCATCACGGTAGAGTGATGCAAACTTATGTGAGATCTGCAGATTTATACACCTGATTAAGCAAAAAATTAGCATTTTTAGATTTGTGTCGTGTTTAACTCCAAACATATAACTGCTAGAGCTATGAAACTTTCTAAGAATAGTTGTCAGCATGTAAACTTACACACCTGTGTATTTTGACACAAATTAATTGAAGATCAGCAGAGTTATGCCCCCTGATTAACCAAAAAAATAGCATTTTTAGACTTGTGTTGTGTGTAACTTTAAATATATTATAAACTAATAGAGCCACAAAACTTTCTAAGAATAGTTGTCAGCATATAAACCTATACACCTGGGTATTTTGAAACAAACTTTTTGGAGATTGACAGAAGTATGCCCCTTGATGAAGCAAAAATAGCATTTTTAGACTCCTTTATGTTAAGGACAATTATTGTACGCACCTGTAATTGTACAGGAGTTTTTGTGACAATACAGCAGAATGTGGGGGCATCTGTGTCCTATGGACAAATCTTTACTTTATGATATTTTGCCTTCTCGTTTTTCATATAAATAACAAAAAACAAAGAATACCACAAATAAGTGTAAGAGGTGAAAAAAGTAACATGATGGCTTATCTGCAGGACTGATTCCCAAGTTGTCTTTCTCTGTGACAAATTTTCCAGCATCTGAAGAGGGTAGGGGTTTTGTTCTGTTTTTAGCTCACCTGTCACGTAGTGACAGAGTGAGCTTTTCTGATCACCTTTTGTCCGTCGTCCGTCGTCCGTCCGTCCGTCCACAATTAGTTCGTTAACACTCTAGTGGTCACATTTTTGCCTCAATTGTCATGAAACTTGCACGGGATGTTTGTCTCATTGATATCTCGGACGAGTTCGAACATGGGTTATCAGGGTTGGAAAACTAGGTCACAGAGCCCAAATATAGAAAAACCTTGTTAACACTCTATAGGCTACTTTTTCAGTCCAAATATCCTGGAAATTTGTCAGAAAGGTTCTATTGATGATTTCTAGCTCAAGTTCAAATATGGGTAATCTGGGTTCAAAAACTAGGTCACGGAGCCCAAAAATAGAAAAATCTTGTTAACACTCTAGAGGTTACATTTTCAGCCCAAATAATCTGGAATTTTGTCAAAAAGGTTGTTTTGACAATTTCTAGGTCAAGTTCAAATATGGGTCATATTGGGTCAAAAACTAGGTCACAGAGCCCAAATATGGAAAAACCTTGTTAACACTCTAGAGGTTACATTTTCAGCCCAAATAATCTGGAAATTTGTCAGAAAGGTTGCTTTGACAATTTCTAGGTCAAGTTTAAATATGGGTCATCTGGGGTCAAAAACTAGGTCACGGAGCCCAAATATGGAAAAACCTTGTTAACACTCTAGAGGTTACATTTTCAGCCCAAATAATCTGGAAATTTGTCAGAAAAGTTGCCTTGAGGATTTCTAGATCAAGTTCGAATATGGGTCATCTGGAGTCACAAACTAGGTCACAGAGTCCAAATATGGAAAAACCTTGTTAACATTCTAAAGGTAGCAATTTAAGTCCAAATAACGTGGAAATTTGTCAGAAAGGTTCTATCGATGATTTCTAGCTTAGTTTTGAATATAGGTTTTCTGGGGTCAAAAACTAGGTCACAGAGCCCGAAAGTAGAAAAACCTTGTTAATCCTCTAGAGGTTACATTTTTAGTCTAAATGTCCTTGAAATTTGTCAGAAAGATTGTTTCAAAGATTTCTAGCTCAGGTTTGGATATGGGTTATCTGGGATCAAAAACTAGGTCACATGGTTCAAATATGTAAAAAACTTTTTAACACTCCAGAGGTTACATTTTCAGTCCAAATATCCTGGAAATTTGTCAGACAGGTTTTCTTGATGATTTCTAGCTCAAGTTGGAGTATGGGTCATCTTGGGTCAAAAACTAGGTCACAGAGCCCAAATATGGAAAAAACTTGTTAACACTCTAGAGGTAACATTTTAATTCCAAATAACCTGGAAATTTGTCAGAAAGCATAATTCTATGGTTTCTAGGTCAAATTTGAATATGGGTCATCTGAAGTCAAAACATTTAGGTCACAGAGCCCAAATATTGAAAAACTTTGTACACACTCTAGAGGCTACATTTTCAGTCCAAATGTCCTGGAAATTTGTCAGAAAGGTTGTTTTGATGATTTGTAGCTCAGGTTTGGATATGGGTAATCTGGGGTCAAAAACTAGGTCATAGAGCCCAAATATGGAAAAAATCTTGTTAACACTCTAGAGATAACATTTTCAGTACAAATAACCTTGAAATTTGTCAAAGAGATTGTTTCAATAATTTCTAGGTCAAGTTTGAATATGGGCCATCTGGGGTCAAATAACCAGGTCCATAGCAACTTTGTTTAAAGCAGTCATACTCAGGTGAGCGATACAGGGCCATCATGGCCCTCTTGTTTGTTTGTTTGTAAATGATTATGATATTGTTACTGTGTCTGTAACCACACCAGTTAGAGCTTATACTGGTCTTAGTTTTGCTTAAATGATCATTTTATCAAAAAAATTGTCATTTGAAAATAATTTTGTCTGAAGTCATAAAAAAATGTCTCATTTTCGTAAAATTTGAGAAGTTTAAGTCAGAATGACTATTTATGTCTGTTAGTAATGCTATCATGGTTATAATACAGAGAGAAAGATGGTTCTTCTAACAAAAAAGAAAAAAGATCTTCCAACAAAAAAGAAAAAGTTCTTCCAACAAAAAAGAAAATTGAAAGTGGACCAGTATCCCTATACCTGTTGGAAAATGTTGATAGATGAGATTTTTGTTTATGTTCCATTGCTGACATTCCAGCTGTATGATATTAATAATTCATTTCTCACTGCTGTCATTACAGTTGGATGTTGTATGAGCAAACTTAAAGCTTTGATGGTGAACTCATATGATTTCAGTTTGTCAGTGTATATATTGATGACTTATTAACCTGAGTGACTCATTAGTTTGTCTTACTATGTTTTACTTCTGTTTATAAAATTCAGAAAAAAAGAAAGAAGGAAACTTCACCAGCAAGGCTTTCTGGTTGTCAGTTTGTATTTCTAGTTTCTCAGCAAAAACTATTGATCTTGAAAAAAAAACAAAAAAACAAAACAACCACACAGATATATTAAAGTAGTCAAAGAAATTTAAGTCAGGTTAGAGAACTCTTTATTAAGTTGTTTGGGTTGTTTTGTTGCTTGTTTATCAAGCAAGTAATTGCCTAGCTAATATCTTGTTATCTTTGGGGCTTCAGATCGAATAGTTTGAAAAATTTATGAAGGTATTCTTGTCTGAAAGTAGAACTTCACTTAGAGTATATGGGTGTGAAGCAGATACGACTAGAGGCAGTGATTTATGGAATGTATGTTTTAAAATGATACATATCTGTAAATAATTCTAAATAATGCAGTAGTTTACAAATGGATTTTGTTACGTTATATCATTGACCTTTTGAGTTATGGCCCTTGGTAAATTGGAAAACATTACAGGGAATGTGAAGAGTCTACTTAAATCTAAAACATTGTTAACATGTATGATTTATCAAGATAATCCTAGTAGATATATAAGTGAGATACAGTTTAATGTGAAAATTACAGGAAAGATTCACAATATGGGGTGAGATAGACAGCAGGAAATCACCTCTAGATACTGGCTTGGGTCAGAGCCAAACTAGATTTACCTACTTTTAAGATCATCTACCACATTAGCCTGTTAGCCTTTTATTGCACTGAGCAATCATCTTGTCTAACTATATCTAGTGTTTTTACACAAGTTCATGATCATATTGTTTCGAAACATCGGTATATTGTGTGTAGGAAGGAAGTAAAAGAAAAAAATTGTTCAGTGTAAAGATTCTGTTCAGTTTCAGTAGAGGAGGAAGATACATTTCTTGAATAGTTTTCCAGGCCTTCACATATTTTCACTGTTCAGTTGAAGATATTTGTGTATAGGATTGATAAGCAGTCGAAATTGGCACACTCGAAACATCTACCTAAGTTATTTATTAAGCTGGAATACCTGCGTAGAATAAATATTATTGTAACTTGGAAGTATTATAAAGTGGCTGGCTTGAAGTGTGGTCAGTTTTTTTGGAATTCATTGTGGAAATAGTGTGTAAATTGTTTATAGTGTGTATAAATGTTTGAAAAAGGGCTGTGAAATATATTGAAAGGGCTGTGAAAAAAAAAAAAACGAAATCTCTGGGTATACTGTGTAACTTCATAAGTGTAGAAACATTTACACCTGGATTTTGTATCTGATTTTTCTGGGATATACAAGCAATGTGAAGCAATGTTTGTTAAATATTGTGCAGTAACACATGTTGGACATATGTTAATTATCTAATAATATCTGTTTTCTTTGATTAAAATCTGTTTAAGGCAATCTGTTTCGTCAGTTACAGAATGATGTTAAGGGTGAAAGTAGAAGAAAACACATAGTAAATGCATTTGATGCATCAAGACAGGTTTTGAAGAGAAATGTTTTATTATGAGTGAATTAAAAACCTGTTAACAGTATGATTGTGACAAAATGTAGAGTTGAACATGTGCAGGCTTGTTCTAACAAGACTATAGTATCTCTGCCTTTGCAACAAGTGCAGACCAAGATCAGCCTGCCTATCCATGCAGTCTGATCATGGTCTGCACTGTTAGCCATTCAGTCAGTATTTTTTCTGTAAGCACCCCATAAACTATATGGATCTGTCCAAATTGAAAGATGGACAAGTCCATTTTAGATATTAAGGATGGATAAGTAGTCCTTCAGTTTTGGATTAGTTTAAGTTTTGTAGGGTCCATAGTTTTCAAGTGGTTGAACTGGCTAACATCTTAATATCTAGTATTACCCTGGCTGATTGTCAGTGGTTTTGAGACCAGTTATTGATGACTTCTTGAAATGTAGTATGTTAGTAGTTTCTGAAAGTCAGACTATAAGGGTGCTAGTAGTTCTGTGTCTCTGGTATGATGGTTAGGTAAAATGCTCTTTTTACATACTGTGAAATCATTTAAATTCGAGGGCATAAAATTTCGTGGTTTGCCGGCAGAAGGCAATTTCGTGGGGTCGTAAATTCGTGAAATTCTATTGCCAGGTAAAAAATATGGGGCCGAAAATTCGTTGATTTCAACATTCGGCAATATCCATCATTTGTGCTTTGAAATTGTTGACACGTGAAAGTTAACGTTTTTCCACCTGACCAAACAACCGCAGATTCGTTACTATGGTAATTAATCCATCGATCGGTCTTCTCAATTAACAAGTGTCAATTGTCAATTTTACTTTGTGATATGTTGCGCATCTTTTTCATTGTTAAAATTTAAGGTGTGTAAAAACGGTCATTATGATTTTTTTAAGCTGTGAAAAACGTCAGCCTTCCGTCTTTGATAATGCAACCAAAATTAGCGCCAATTAACCTTTTTGTTTGCAGCGTTGTAATAAGTACAACAAAATACAGTAGTCAATTTACTATACTAAATAATAAGTTCCAAAGTAATGATAGTTTACTCAATATCAGTAAAAATAAACATTTCATTCAGGGACCGTATAACTGCAAATAGCATCCGCAGTATAGTGCTGTTTGACAGACACGTGACGCTACGTCACTAGAATTTCTACTTTCAGTTTGGATGCACTTAGTAAACAAACAAAATACGGGTACACACCTGAAAAAAAAAAAATCTATCGGTTTAGTATCCGATTCATACCTATGTCTATCGTTGATTCATTGAATGAAGTACAAAAAAGCAGCGGTTAAGCACACAACTTGTCTACGGACGATGTACCAACTACGAACCACGTCTCACACCTTTTTTGGTGCTATTGACTGATTGTGCATACTTAACATTATCTTGGGCACAATTTGTTCGTCGGGACTTGATTTCGTGGGTCACCTGAACCACGAAATCCACGAAAATTAATCCCCCACGAATATTAATGATTTCACAGTAACTGAAATACCATTTAACACTGTTAAACTTGACAGAAAAAGAAATGCCTCTACACCTGTTTCAGCTGCATACTTCCTCATCATTACAAAATAAATTCAAGCATTGGCTAAATATAGAAAAATGCTATGGACACACAAGTTCCTAAGCTTTCTTTTTCAAAACAATGTTTAGACATTAGATCTTTTATTATGAACTTTTATGAGAACATTTAGTTATGTATTTATTTTTAAGTACACTAGACTAAAATTGAGAGGCGAACAATAAATAAATGTCTCCTGTAATATTTATATCAGATTCTAGAAAAATAGGAAAACTTAACAGTATTAAATAAAGAGCAATTTCTTTGGGTATTGCTCCTAGTTATTGATAGATATTATTTGTATGCCTGTGCATTTTCATCAGTTTCCTGTTTCATCATTTTTTGCTGTATTAATAATCAGTAAGTAACTTTTGAAAATATCTGTCAGATGACCTAAAAGACATGGAAGAACCCAGTCCATCAAACGCTGGTGATACCAGTCCAGTAAAAACTGCTGAGTCATCAACTCAGCCGAGGGACAGCGGAGGTAACATCTTCAAATGTCGAGAATGAGCTATTTATATTCCATACGTATGGCATGTGTGGCTGAAATCAGGGCAGAATATTTTTATGGTCATGATGTCTGCAATCTGGCATCAGTGTCAAAGCAAAAACACTAACCTCTGCTATACAAGATTTACTAATATTTCATCTATGCTGTATTTTGTGTAAGATCATTGTCATATTTTGTGTTTTCTAATAGCATGGTGGGGTAAGGTAGTATTTTGTTTGATCATAAAAGATTTATCTTTTAAGGTTTTCACCAGTTTACTTATGTTGAAAATCTGTAGGTTTTTATACACCTGAAGGGAGGCATATAGTTTTTGAACTGTCCGTCCCTCCATCAATCCGTCAAAAAACTTGAACATTGGCAATAACTTTCTTATAAGTTAGTGGATTTACTTCATACTTGGACACAACACCCCTTTGGACAGACCTTTCCACTGACCTATATTTATTTGAGCTTGACCCCTGATTGACCTTTACCTTGAAGATCCAATTGTCCGAAAACTTTAACATTGGCAATAACTTCTTTATTAGTAAGTGGATTTACTTCATACTTTGACACAACACCCCTTTGGACAAGGCCTTCCCACTGACCTAAATTTGATTGACCTTGACCCCTGAATGACCTTTACCTTGAAGATCCAGTTGTCCAAAAACTTTAATATTGCCCATAACTTCCTTATTACTAAGTGGATTTACTTCATACTTAGACACAACACCTCTTTGACCCACTGACCTTTAATTATTTGACCTTGACCCCTGAATATCCAGTTGTCCAAACACTAATTTGACCATAACTTCCAAATTTGTAAGTGGATATATTTCAAACTTAAACACAACACCCCTTTGAACAAGACCTTCCCACTGACCCATATTTGTTTGACCTTGACCCCTGAATGACCATCACCTTGAAGATCCAATTGTCCGAAAACTTCAAACATTTGCCATTACTTCCTTATTAGTAAGTGGAATTTCTTCATACTTGGACACAACACCCCTTTGGACAAAGACTTCCCACTGACCTATATTTATTTGACCTTGACCCCTGATTGACCTTTACCTTGAAGATCCAGTTGTTCAAAAACTTTAACATTGCCCATAACTTCCTTTTTTGTAAGTGGAATTACTTCATGCTTGGAAACTACCCCCTTTGGATAAGACCTTCCCACTGACCTAGATTTATTTGATCTTGACCCCTGAATGACTGGTTCTCAGCTCAAAGGCCATAGCACCACTCACGGGGGCATTGTCATCTTACAGTGACAGTTCTTGTTGGACAGTTTTCTTTTACCAAAATAAAATGGAAAGATTATGTATCATGATGATCACGGAGTGCAAAGAAGTTGAAATGGGAATTTAAAAATTCTGAAAAATGATGAGGAAGTGGTGAAGAAATTTAACTTCAAATGTAAAGATTCTGTATCCTGATTAGGGGGGGGTGAAGAAATTTAACTGCAAATTTAAATATTCTGTATCCTTGTTAGGAGGGTGTTGAAGAAATTTTAGTGCAAACTTAAAGATTCAGTATACTGATTAGGAGGGGGTGAAGAAATTCAACTGCAAACTTAAAGATTCTGTATCATGTTGAAGAGGAGGGGCTTGTGGGGTGGGGGGGTGAAGAAATTTAACTGCAAACTTAAAGATTCTGTATCATGACTAGGAGGGCATTAAAATATTTAAATGGAAACTTTAAGATTCTGTCTCTTGAGGGCAAGGGAGGGGTGATGAAATTTAGCTGGGAACAAGATGTGCTTGTGGTTTCTAATTTACCAGCTGTTTTTTACATACATTTGTATCACAGAATATTTCAAAATGGCACAACTTAACTATTTGTCCACATAAATTCCAGTATAAAGTAGTCTTTTGTTCTAAGATATCATTATTTTGATTATCAGGAAATGAAGGAACAATAAGTAATTATGAGTATGCTTGAATTTCTTATAGAGCCATTGTAAAAACACCACATTTTTAAACCCTGGAAAAAATTTAAGAGATTTGTAACCATACTTGAGTATTTGTGTAACTTCACTTAAGATGTATAACCATATTTAATGTAGAAAGAATGTGTAACTTGTATAAACTGTGAGGACAGTATATGATTTTCTTAAGTTGTCAGTTGAATGTAGTTGGTAGCACTGAGGGAGAGATTCCATAGACTTTCATGTACTGGTTTTACTTTGATTTAGATAGCATGAATAATATTATGAGTCATGTGATTTTATATCATGATATACATGTACTGTTAGTGTTTTGTAAGTCTTGTGTATTTATGTGATTGATCCCTATTCCACTAGAAAATTTAGAATGTTTAATAACAGTTATACATTTCCACCAGTTTTATACAGTATTTCAGTGTGTTTTGATTGATTGGAAATAAAGGACTGATTTAGAGAACTTAGGTTTCTATTAAACATTTTATACCTCTACATTCAAAAACCATCTTTCTATAACTCACTGTCATATTGACTGACATGTCTTAAGATAGTTCTCTTGATTTATTGAATGTTCTTACAATATCTACAATATAGATAGTGACTATAAATATGTACATTTTATTTCCTTTTTATTACACAAAGATATTTTTAGAAAGGGCTTTAAACATTAAACAGACATTTATGTGAAAGTAGTTCTTTTTACACATAAGTCAGTGAGATCTACGCATAGGAATTTTTTTTATAATTTTGTCTATCTTTGGAAGATACCATTCATAGATTTATTATTAAGGTATGTGTAATTGGCAAAGCTCAAGAAACAGCCCTCATCTGATCCATAATTTGGATGCTTTTTTAAGAAAAACATTTTTGAAGAGCCTATATAATGAATTTATTTTGAAGATGTTGAAACTGGAAGAATGGTTTATTGAACATCCCTTTCATCAGTTTATTATTAAAATGCTGATTGGTAAAAAGACCATCCCCCATATTTATTGTTTGTTTTCAGTATTTATGACCACTTGAGAATGCATTAATTTGAACTTGTAGTTCATCACCAGTGTCCTTGAGATGATAGACCTAACATTGTCACTGTAGTGTAGAATTACCACACTGACACTACTATGTTTTATATTTTATTGCAATTGTTATTTTCAGAAAGAAACACAATATAGTTAGTGTTACAGAAAACTTGTTGTCATAATAGAGTGTGTTTCAGGTATAATTTTTACTTGTCACAGTAAGACTACTTTGAGATGAAGAGAATTTGTGTTCTCCTGAATTACTTGGAGATCTTATCATTATGTGTAACATTCTTCTTTCAAGAAAGATAAGACTTTGAAATGATACTTATCTTTCTTGAGAGAATTTTGAATCATGTTTAAGGAATCTTTACAGGATCTGCTGAGAATACTGACATATTTTCGAATGAGAAATTTGACTGTGCGTCAGATTCTAGCTCAGTAATAAGTTCATCCGACAACGAATACAGTAGTTCTGCCGATGAATCAGATACTGAAAGCAGTGATTCACTGGAACAAAATTTGGATATAACAGACACACAAATTACGAAACAAGCAATTGGACATATTGAAAATTCTGGTGATGAAACAAAGTCAGAATTGAATAAAAGAAATAGTAAAAACAACATTGCAGAAGAGGTATTTGTGACATCAAATTCTAGCATTGCTGAACACTTGGATATAGAAATGGAAGTGAAACAAAAAACAGAGGGAGCAAGTGCACAAGAGATAAGTCATGAAAAACAATCTGGACCCTTATTTATAAAAAATGATAATATTGAGTCTGAGGATGACAATTTAAAATCGGAGGAAAATACTGAGTCTGGAGAGGACAAATCAGAGAGACATTCAGAAGACATAGGAGAAGAGCCTGATGGTGCTGCAATGAATTATTTTAATGATAGAGTTCAACAAGTCGATAATAAAGTTAAAGGTATTAGTGAAGCAGACATGTTAGATATTATAGACAAACTGACAAAGGATGATGATACTGTTGAGCAGTCACCTGAATTTGAGTCAGATCTTTTATTTGATAATTTAAATGAGAGCAAGGCAGCAGCAAGAGACCCTGAATTTGAAAAGCTTGTGAAAGGAGAAGAAGTTTCTTTTGACAATGTTTCTCCAGTCGTGTCAGATAATGAAGAATGTGAGAGTCTTGACAGTAAATCATCATCCAATTCAGTGACTGATAATTCATGCTCTGACAGTGATGTGTCAGGTGATGAAGCTGTAATTGGGACATGGAGTCCCTCTCCACTGTATGGAGAGTCATTTGGAGATTATGACATTGATGAAGAAGATGAGAGTGCAATGGATGTTGAAGAGCAAGATACAAATGTCTTGTCAGGTTATGAATATGCTGGTAGTGTAAATACTAGCAAAGGTCTTGAGTGTGTTCAACAGGATAATGAATTGAACAATTTGCGAGCCGATGTTAAAGGCCTAATGGAAGAAATGGAAGCAATGGTTCAAGAAAATGATAAGGGAGAAAAGGAAAAGTCAGGAGAATTTATCAGGGCAGTGGTTACTGATATAGACAATTCTGTAAAAGGGGCAGATGTTGAAGTGGCAGCACCTGAAGTCATTTCAACAAAAGAACAGCTAGCTTCTATAATGGCAAGAGGGACCAGAGAACGTAGCAAAACACCAGAGGGTGAATTTTTTCATGTGAAATTTCAGACACCAACTAATACCTTGTTTTATGACCCTGAGTGTCCAATTGTTGAAAAGGTTTCCATGGAAGTTTCAGATGAACTGATTGATCCTGATGAAGAAGGGAACAGTGAGGATGCAGATTTAAATCAAGAACAAACATCTGAAGATGGTCTTGAAGTCAGAGTTATTGAAGATTTGAAGGATGTTTACAGCAGTTTAGAAGCTAAAGGAGAAATAGAAGGAGCCATGGATCTAATAAGAGATTCTGGGATAACGAACATGGATGACATTGCATTACAGTTTGCAAAAGATGTGATGGAACAAGCTAGAAATGAGAGGTTAAATGAAGAATCAGCTAAAATAGAAAAAGAAGCTGAACAAACAGATATAGTGAAGATAGATCAGCAGTGTGACTCAGAAAAAGCAGAACTAAAAGAACAGGTGTTTGAACAATTGAACACTGAGAATGAAAGTATTTCTTCAGAAATAAATGAAGATGCTATAGCACCAGAAAGGAATCTAAAGGTGTCCATGGAACCTTCCAAAGAATATCAAGGAATAGAGACAAGTGAACCAACAGATTTTCACAATAATAACTTAGACACTTACACCGCAGACTCTGCTAAAGGAACATCTCAGTTTGAAGTAAAAGATGAACAAGTTTATGAAATGGACAGAAATGAAAATTCAAAGGATAATTTAGATCTTGAAGAAAATGAAGATATAGCTGAGGAACCTGTTGTTCTCCGCAAGAAAAAAGTGGACAAACTTGAAGATGATGAAACATTTGAAAGGCGTGAGTTAAGTTCTATGATTATTCATGATATTGATATACCACAGGACAGTAATATTCACTCAATAATAGTTCAAAATATTACTGAAAACAGCCTTGATGATGCTGTTTCTTCTTTAACAAGGGAGAGGGATGAAATATCAGTTGATGAAAACAAAGATGGACAAGTAATTGATACTGATACAGACAGTTTGAGATTTGGACATTTTAAGGTAGGTTTAGATGAAGTAGAGGTGAAACATTTAAGGAGATTTTCATCTGCAAGCACAGAGGAACATGAGCATAGAATAGACTCAGTATCTGAAACAAATCGGAGTAGGGACAGTGTTACGGAGCTGGAATATCCAGATGTTTTTCATGGAAATGGTGAGGAGGGAAGAGTTATTACCGATACAGAAGCTTTTGAAAACAAATTTGTTGATTTTGAAAAAGGAAACTTTGAGAAGATAAGTATTCAGGATCTTGAAAAGAAAAAACCAGAATCTGTTTTCTCGAGGAGAGTGGCACAGCTGTTGCAGAATATGGTTTTAGAAGGTAGTTATAAGCAAGTCTTTTTCTTAGTTTTAAGTTTTTACAGCCCCTGTTCACTTAGTTTTCAGTTTTTACAGCCGATGTTCACTTAGTATTCAGTTTTTGCATCTGATCACCCGATCAGCATTAGTTCTGTTACCTTTCTTTAAAAGATTTTTGTTTCAAAGTAACTCTGCTTTTTCAAACTAACAGTTTTAAAGTAAATGTTTCCCATGTGTTTGTCAGCTTAGCTAAAGGGACAAAAACTGAGTGAACCTACTGCTTTAGAGGGAAAATAGCTCTCTGTACAAGAATTCACATGTAATGACCATAAAGCAGTGTTAAATGTACAGTATAGCACTGGATCAATATTGCTAACATGAGATTGCATCAAAAAATGCAGGGAAAGAGAGAAATAATAACCCAGTGTTAAGACTGATTAATGTATTAATAATGTATTGTATACTACAATGATAGAGAGGTTTCTGTACTTGATACAATAGAAACATAGTTTAAGCAGACAGCAACAAAATGTGGAAATGAAAACTACAGATATTTCTGGCTTTTTTATTGGCATAGCTTTATCTATTTTGCATGAAATAATACTGTCTATTGTCTGTCACATGTAAGATAAGCTAAGTTCATAGTTGCAGTAGAAAATGGGAGAATTTGTAGAGTTTAGATGGAGGATGGGAGGGGGGTTAGGTCAAGTCTCAATGGATGTTGAGTTCTGTTGATTATTTATAAAGTTGTTACTTGCTATATTAAGAAGAAATCTTTCTTGTTGTGTTGAACAAATGATCATAAATCCACAGTTATAATGTTATTGCTCTTGCAGTCTATGCGAAAGACCTTGGAAATTTACCAGACAGTGGGTCTGGTAAACTTAGAAATTTCACCAGACCGAATTGAATTTTACCAGACCGAAGGAAATTGGAGCAATTCTGCGTGTTTTTTTCGGCAGCATTAAATACCCAAATACACTTGAAATATACTTCAGTACTGATGAAAGACGACTTTAAACAAATACTTATTGTCAAGTTCATTTCTACAAGGCACAGATAAACTAGAAAATGAAAATCAACAGCCAAAATTACAGAAATTCAGTCATATTAGTCACATTTCGGAAGTAAATGGCTATCGTAAGATTTACACTCAGTAAAAAAATAAATATTAATGCAGGTTGCTTCTATTTGTTAGTATCTAGAATAATCTAATTTTCAGAGATTTCTTTTTTTATTTGCATATTTTTTATATATACAGAAATATAATATTTAATGATACCTAATTAGTAATTATGACAAACTTTCGTTTTCACAGCACCGTGCATGAAAAGAATCCTGAATACAAACAAATGAGTTTCAACTGTAAAATTACCATTAAAAAAACATCCCTATTCTTGTCAAATATTTGAAGTTAACTCCATAGTCTTGCTTAATTTGTTAAAAAAAAGTTGATTGATACAATCCAAGACTATTTGGGTATATTTGATTGTATTTGGGTATATTTAGGTGTACTTGGGTATTTCATGCTGCCCTTTTCTTTTTACAAATAAAATTATATTTCAATTTTAAGTAAATAAAACACATCCAAACAACTTTATAATTTTTTTTGACCCTGAGAGTAATATAACCGGGGCCTATCCTGTTTCCAACTGTCCATGAGTTTTCTGTCTGGACGAGATTCCTCGTATTTTGGTATTTTTCTTTTATTTTCAAAAAGCCTATGTGTATCTGCTGGGAGGCCGTCCTCTTTTCACTTGGAGTGGCCCCTTTGTACTACGCAAGACCTTTAATCATATTTTCAGTTGTCAGTATTCAGCTAAACTAATAAAATCTGATGAAATGTAATTCCATCGAAGCGTATGCCGGAAACAAACGGTGCGTTATTTTAGTAAGTCATAATTTTATCTTCATTTTTGGCGGGTAAAGACTAAAATCTCGACGACTCCGGCATTTTTTACCGGACAGGCGGTCCGACTATTAGAAAAAATACATCGGACCTGCCTGAATTTTAGCGGACAGGTCCGTGGGTCCGACGGTCTTTCGGATTGACTGCTCTTGTTCCAGTTGAGTACTTAGAAATATTTATGGATGTCAATAACAGTAGTAAGAAACATCCTGTAGACTTTGACATCACAAGTGTCATTGTTTATATGGTTTCATGTAGACTTGTAAATGCATGTTCATGTATGGGCAGTGCATGTATATAGCTGAGACATATAGGTCTAGTTTATAGTTTATGACATGTCCATCTGCTTTAAGAACTTATAAGTCCATTACTTCCCTTTTTTTCTTTTTTTTTTAGAAAGGCTTATTTAAGGGCTTAAGTGTTTAGAACATTTAACTTGAATGCTGCAAATCTTGTTTAAGTCTTAAACAATTCATAACTTTACTGACTAAATCATAAGTATAACAAGAAAATCATAAAGACATATATACTGATCTTTGCTTTTGGTAGAAACTTAAGTACTTAATATATTATTTCCTTTTAAGGATGTGACAATCTTAATAAGTTTGTTTGAACAGAAAACAAGCATGTTGTTTTGTTTTTTCTCTCAGTTAAATACAGCCTTTTGTCCTATTGAAGTACATGATGTGAATTTAAATTTGTAGGATATTTTAGGCTTGGTTTGTTTATTTTTTTTCTGTGATATAAGATGCAGAAAGATGAAATATATAAGGGAAGGAGGTTTTAGTGCTTATCTCAGGAAAATCATCTTTTCTTTTAGACTGTCTGACGCATCTGTGCTTATCATAAGAAAATATAAACAGCTGTAGCTTTATGGTTTGCAGGTTCATATCATATTTTTTCATATGAATAAAGTTCTTTGAGATGTTCACTTAGATTTCTGGCAGTACTTTATTGCTAAGCATTTATACACTATCTCTTTGAATTCATCTGATGTTTTTGTTTACATAGATACATTCTCTTTATACAATGTTTTTGATACACAATTTTTTATCAATATTTTTAGCTCGGCATTTATGCATTTATATTAATATTCATATTTTTGTTATGTGTGCGAGAGATGTTCACAGTCTGTTTACTTTTGATGTAGATCTATACTTTTTTGCACTGAAGCTTGCATTAGTTACTTCTAAGACAACACCTCTGATTGCTTAGATATATACTAAAATAGTTAACCAGTCGGACAAGTAATTCTGGAAACAAAGCCTGGTACTCAGTTTTATTTGCAAATAATAGAGCAGACAACTACTGATTATGAGTTGTGAGAATTTTACTAGTATTTTAAAAGCAAAAGACTATATGGGGCTATTTTTAGTCCTTTCTGTATGTCTGATTACAGTATCACATGATACCTTGACATGAATAGCTTGCATGACATTAAATGCATGATAGATGTCAACATGTCTTAGATAAAGGTCATGAAAGAAATATCAAATGGACAAAAGCTATTCATGTGTTGTATTGAATAACAATGCAGTGAATGCTGTTGTATGCAGTGTTCAACACACATCACTGGTACCATATTCGCCCCATCTAATGCCCATGCCCATGGAAGTGCCCCCCACCCTCCCTATATTTTTGCTGTTGGAAATAATAAATGATAAATAAAGTTGTGTTTGCATCATCGTTCCTTTTCCGTTTTGTTACGGGACATGTAGACTTTACTACCGTCTGGCAAAAAAGAAAACCCTTCCGGTTTCAATTTTATGAACTTTTCTTGCATGTTGAGTCAGACTGCAGGCTTTATATAAGTGCCCCTTCTCTCAAATTTTCTAGGCTCCCTGGGTGCTAGATGGGGCAAATACGGTAATGCCTGAATGTTATGTACATAATGTGTAGATAATGTATGCCAGGTTTTATATTTACAAGGATATGGTTAGGTAAACAGCCCACACACCTTATTCAAAATACAGCACTGTTAATGTTGTGACTTTTCCAGGTACTGGAGCAGTTCTGGAAAACAAGCAGTCCTTATCTAAGTAACATGAAAGTTCCTGTTTTATTAACAGCCTTTTAGAGCTGAATTATGTGTCACCTGATCCAATGCTTTCTTCACAGACAGTTTGTAATTATTTTATCTCATAGTGAGTCACCAGTATTCCAGTGTCACCATGGTGACTGGCAGCTATTAACCTGGTTCTGTTCCAATGCAGTCACTGATAGGCAATTTCCAAATGAAGCATGTCAATTTCTCTAATAAAACAAATAGTTATACACTAGTTAGAAATATTGTGCTGTTTTTATGTGCTTATCAATAAACAAAAACTCCTGATTTTTCTTGCTGAAGTTTGGACATCAATACCAGTCGTTAGATAATAGGTTGTGACTAGCGCATTTGGGTATTAAAAATTCGGTAGAGAAAGTGAGATCAGAATGATAATTGAGACTTAGAGACATTTTTCTGACGACTGCAGTACCATTCTTCAGATCCTTCCAGCATTGCTTTTATGAATTTTTCTCCTCTTTTAATTCAGTAAAAGTCTGTTGCAAGTATTTCCTCAGACAAGGCCATCAACAGATATTGGTTTATTCAGTGCATTGTGTTTGGGCTGTTTGCTCCCTCAGAGGTTACGGGTGCAAATCTTACAGATTTGTTTGCTTTGACTATCTAATCTTTTGACCTGATTTTATTGTAAGAAACCCAGAAAATTGTGTAGAGAAACTGTAGTTTTATAAGGAGTTGCAGAAAGGAAGTTACAATTCAAACACTTTAAGACTGCTTAAATTTAAACTGTGTCAAACATACGAAGACCTGGGTCCTAGCAAAAATGAATTTTAATGAATAAATATGCAGTCTGCTACTGCAGAATGGATGACATACTGTTTTAGAGCACAAAATCAATAATTGAATGCGACTTGTCTGCAGAGATTTAATAAACTCAAATATAGAAATTCCTGGAGATACCTGTACTGGACACAAGTAGGTCAATTAAATCATTATTTATGATACAGGTTACAGGAAGGACTTTAAGTAACTTCTTCATAAATATTTAATGCCAGTTATTGTAAAAGCATTGCATTAAGATGAAGATTTCTGCTGCTTTTCTTCTGAATGTGTGTTACTGGCAAGATTTTGACGGGTAGCTAGGTCGTCCAAGAACTTACAGAAATATTTGACTTACATGTTTTATAGTTTATCTTCTATATCAGATTGACTTTTTATTTCATCTGTTTGCATGTCTTTCTTATTATTGCTTTGGATGCTTTTTGTTTCTTTTTCTGTTGTAAATCATTCCTTAGGTTTTCTGGGGCTGTCAGTGAGTACCACTTTTAGCATTTAAGTGCTTGAAATTCCTTTGAACGGGTGTTCAGTTATTACTTTATCATAGATAATTTATTTTCCTGCAACTGCTCTGTTTTTTAGCACATCTGCAGGAGTTTTAGTACACAGTTTCCTTATAAAAGTGTTTTCTCAGGTTTGTAGTGTTACTTAGACATCTTACAGGGATTTTCAGTGAAATTTAACTTAAAGTACATTTCATAAGATCAAAAATGCAGAATTGTGGTTCTTAGAATTTGACATTTTTCTTTTCTGATGACTTAAATAGTAGGTTTGATCATCACAGAAATGCCTCAGAATTTAATTCATTATTTTAAAGAGCTCGTAAGAAAGGTTCACTTCAGAATTTTCTGTATCGGATTTGAAATTTCTTTGGTAATGGCACATACAGAACTTCACATTGCCTAGGTGGTAAGATCAATAAACTATGAAGTGACAGGTCTGTCAAAGTGACTCAACACCTGTATCTCTGTCTTGCTATAATTAGGGCTCAAAGTACCATCTGCTTTCTGTTTTAACATGATAAAATTGAAGAATGCTGTAGGTGAAGCAGTGGAAGTGAGGATCAATAAATAGATCAGTCATTAGGCATATACTGACCTTAAGGAAATAAAAGAATCGTTAAGCATGTAAGAATTTTAAGAAAGGTGTCCTTAGGTTTAACAAAGTTGTTTTCTTTGTGACTCTAAAGAGGAAATGTGTTATTGAAATGGATGAGTGAATACAGTCTCAGAATGCAGTCATTATAGTTCTCTTCTCCCTAGTTATACTGAAAGGTAGCACCCAATCTGGTAAGTTTGATTGAAGTCAAGTGGTTATCAGAGACCATCATCCCATTGATTCCCCTTTGAAAGTGATCATATAGTTTGCTGTAATGTCAGAAGCTTTAAATACTTTTAACTGTAGATTACATGCTGATAGTGATTTCTTTAGCTTCTTTGGTAAGAGATCTTTGTGAACAAGTTAAAATCGACCAACATGAAAGTAATAACTAAAATAAATGATTGTACTATTTCAGTGTTGGACCTGATCTACTGGCGAGATGTGAAGAAGACAGGTGTGGTGTTTGGCAGTATGATGTTTATTCTCCTGGCCTTGACCTTCTTCACAATTCTAAGCGTACTAGCATACCTATCCCTGGCGATCCTCACTGTCACTCTCAGCTTCCGAGTATACAAGAATGTCATGCAGGCCGTGCAGAAAACCAATGATGGACACCCTTTCAAGTAAATTATCTCTGTTTTGTTTTTATGGCTGTGTAGGTAATATTATTGTGTCATAAAAAAAAAGTTTTAAGACTTTTTTTGTTAAATTGTAAGGAGCTAATGCATTGTTCTCAATATTTTTTTTTTCCCTGATGGTTTACTTGAAAGAAATTACAAGGAAGTATTTATGAAAATGAAATTTCAAAACAAGACTATGCATTTGTCAATTCATAGTTGAATCTAGAATCTTTTAAGGTTTCAATAACAATGTTTAGACATGTTGAGATATTTAGTGACCGAGATTTTCATTTCAGGAAGTTACACTAATAAAATGGACTTTTAAAAAAAAGAAAAAAACCTTGCAAAAGGTTTGAAACACACTACATAGCAGGTTTAATTTTGATTGATGTTGAAATATCAGGTATACAGGCAGGCAGAGATAGTTATATAATAGTGTATACTCACCAAACATGTACTTAATCTATTGACAGGAAGTTACTGGAGTTCGACATTGCCCTGCAGGGTGATGTTGTGCAGAATGCTGCCGATAAAATAGCCACCAACATTAACAACTGCTCTTGTGAACTGCGTAGACTGTTCCTTGTCGAAGACTATGTGGATTCCCTTAAGGTGTGTCTTTTTCTGTGGAATTTGTGCTTGTTGTATACAGAATTCATATGTATGAAAGGAGGGCCAATTTGGTTAGATATTTAAGTAAATAATCTTGTTCAGGCTTTACTAGGCAGGTGATCTTTGCAGAGTTTTTTTAGGCTTATTTTATAGCCAATATTGGGTCATATTCCCAATTGAAAATAGTATCCTTTTTAACCAGGTTTTCAACGAAAACCTGGTTAATGTAATGCTGAAGTCGGCGGACGGGCGGGCGTCAACTTTTGGTTTCCGCTCAATAACTTGAGTTTACTTTGGCCTATTGAAGCCAAACTTGGTGTATGGGTAGCTTATATCAAGAAGCAGCTTGGGATTGCTACCCAGGTGTCTGTGATCAAGGTCAAGGTCACTGTTGCTAAAGATAGAAATTCAGTTTCCGCTCAGTAACGAGTTTGCTTTGACCTATTGACCCCAAACTTGGTATATGGGTAGCTTATATCAAGAGGCAGCTTGGGATTGCTACCCAGGTGTCTGTGATCAAGGTCAAGGTCACTGTTGCTAAAAATAGAAATTCAGTTTCCGCTCAATAACTTGAGTTTGCTTTGACCTATTGACCCCAAACTTGGTGTATGGGTAGCTTATATCAAGGGGCAGCTTGGCATTGCTACCCAGGTGTCTGTGAACAAGGTCAAGGTCACTTTTGCTAAAAATAGAAATTCAGTTTCTGCTCAATAACTTTAGTTTGCTTTGGTCTATTGATGCTAAACTTGGTATATGGGTAGCTTATATTAAGAGGCAGCTTGGGATTGCTACCCAGGTGTCTGTGGTCAAGGTCAAGGTCACTGTTGCTAAAAAAAGAAATTAAGTTTCCGCTCAATAACTTTAGTTTGCTTAGACCTATTGAAACCAAATTTAGTATTTGGGTAGCTGATATCAAGATGCAACTTGGCGTTGCTACCCAGGTGTCTGTGAACAAGGTCAAGGTCACTGTTGCTTTAAAAAAGAAATTCAGTTTTCATGTAATAACTTGTTTGCGTTGACCTGTTGACACCAAACTTGCTGTGTGGGTAGCTTATATTAAGATGCAGCTTGGGATTGCTATTATGATATCTGGGAGCAAGGTCAAGGTCAATAGAACTTTCAGCTTCTACTCAATAACTTCAGCACTCTTTGACCTATTGATACTCCACTTGGCATGTGTGTAGCTTACATGAAAATACAGCCTGGCATTGCTACTCAGGTATCTGATTTATTTTTATTTTGAATTATTGAAACCAACTTTCTGTGTTGGTACCAAAATAACAGCACCATTTTTACTTCACTGCCATATTTCTTCCTAATTCCTGTCAAATCAATACTTGGTCGTTGAAAACCTGTTTTTCTTCGCATTGCGGCGCTTCTTGTTTCCGAAATAAAATCAGAAAAAAATTCCCAATTGAAACTTCAAAAGACCAAAACAAAAAACAAAAAACTAAGATCTATAAAAACAAGATATTTTTCACTGTAATAGACTTGTAAGTATTGAAAGTTTCCATCATAGACTAATTGTTAACGTTCATTTAAAACTTGCAAAACTGAAGTCATGCATTTTTCCCAATTTTTAGCAAAACATCGCTGAAATTCCCAATCCCAAGGGTATGGGTCATGTTCCCAAAATACAGAGAAAAAACCCTACTTTGTATACAGTTATATATTTAAAAAGCATTGTATACTGATAGTTTTTCACTTGACAGTATTGCTGAGTTTTAACATAATAAATACGGTGTTGAATTGCCACTGTTTTTGTAAGGGAATGTAGATAGATTTTCAGCTAGCCTTACCCTATTAGAAAGATAAGGAACCTATTAGGAAGCAGCTGATATGTTACTATAAATTGTACAGTTATCTTTGAAAATGTATGGTAATCTTTTTATATCTGACAAAACGTTGTGCTGATGCAGTATTTTTTAACAGTGACCACAATTCTGTATGTATCCATGTGTTTTTCAGTTTGGTTTGTTGTTGTGGTTGTTGACCTATGTTGGCAGCTGGTTCAATGGCATGACACTAGTTATTCTTGGTAAGTGATCTCAAGCATGTGACCTTCAGTATCATCATAGTATTTGATCATTTAAAGAAAGAGCACAGTTGCCTTTAGAAGAATTACATGCATGTTGCATAATACTGGCTAATGATCGCCTCCTCTGAGCATCAAAAATGATTCATGACGCGTAAGTTAGATCTTTATGACTAAACAATCAAAAGACTTGTTAGATTAGTGAGACACCAAATGGTATAAGGTACTGGTTAAACACAGGAGCAGGATTTATTAATTTTCTCTCTCAGTTTTAATGATCTAACTGTAAGTCATGAATGTCAGTCTGATCCCACAGTGAACCATCATTAAAAGCTCCTTACCTGACTCTGTTAAACAGAGCTGTTGGATGATGCAATGGCAGGGGTGTGGAATTTTGGTTTTTCCACTTGCCCACGGACAAATTGGACTGAAATTTCTACTTGTCGACAGCTAAAGTTCACTTGCTCAAATAAACAGTGGAAATAAATAAAGAAAGCTTGTCCAGCTTGTCATTCTTTTGGAGCCAGTTAGAATTAGTAAACCAGTGGTCTCACTATTTTGCTACGGAAGTTGAACCGATTTAATGGGCTGATATTTTATGTCTCTTCATCTTGAACAACTAAAAAAAATATCAGATCTACAAAAGCGGTTCAACTCTTTAAGCATAATGAATTAGGGTAGTAAACCAGCTATCCGTAAACTTATGTAAGTGCTTGAAGTCATTATTCTTTGTCTCTCTGCACTTTTGATTACGCTTTTCAGGTTATTTGGATGTTTCAGGCAGCTTTGCAGTACCAGATCAAATGAAAATTTGTCCATTTTGTGCCAAAACAACTTTGCAATACAGCTGTTTTACTATGCATTATTTACTATAGTACCATTCGGTTGCCTCGATATGACCAATCACTATTATAAAGCTTGTTTTTCGATAACAAGTGCTTTCAGCAAAAGGCCTTGCATGGTGTTAAATAGTTATACAAGATTGTGTGTTTACGCATTGTAAACATGTATTATAGGACATTGGGAAGAAATCAAATGTTCGCACTCAATTAAGGATAGAAATTCAGCAATTTGTATTTACACCCCCAAAAAGAAGTTTTGGGGGGGGTATATAGGAATCACCCGGTGGTCGGTCGGTAGGGCGGTTGAGCATAGTAATTCGGCACCCCACTGCGCAAATCTTATTTGACCTCCAGAAATCTCATTTTGGCATAAATACTGGTTACTGCTTGAGAAATTGTTTTGCAATTGTAATTTAAAGTTCACCTAAAAGTAGAATTAGGGAATTATGTTACCAGTTAGCCACCTTCTCATGCCTTCTCTCCACTAATGTCTCTATGTGTTTTTTTTTCAGCTGTAGTATGTATTTTTACATTACCCAAGATATATGAGACATACCAAGGTCCCATAGATCAGAATGTGAACATGGTTAGAGGCCAGCTCAACAACATTCTGAAACAGTAAGTCTACTACATTTATTGTATATACTTGGGGGAAATGCCATGGTTCTGCGACCGGATTTCAGGTTTCTAATTTTGAAAATTTCCATTCAATCATTTTGGCAAATTTTTTACATAGCCAACACATTTTTAGCTCACCTGAACACAAAGTGCTCAGGGTGAGCTTTTCTGATCAGTCTTTGTCCGTCCATCCGTCGTCAACTTTTCATTCAAACGACATCTCCTCTGAAACCAATGGGCCAGATTTAATGAAACTTGCCTGGGATGTTCCTTGGATGAAGCTCTACCAAGTTTGTTCAAATGGTTTTGGTCCATTGCATTTCTGATTCACTGGAGCTAAAAATAAATTTTAAAAGTTGGATCTTTAAAAATCTTCTTCTCTGAAACCTCAAGGCCTGGAGCTTAGATATTTTGTATGAAGCATCATCTGGTGGACCTCTACCAAGTTTGTACAAATTATGACCCTGGGGTCAAAACTGACCCCACCCCAAGGGTCAGTTGATTTTACATAGATTTATATAGGGAAAACTTAAAAATCTTCTTGTCAGAAACCACTAGGCCTAGAGTTTAGATATTTTGTGTGCTGCATTGTCTAGTGGACCTCTACCATGTTTGTTCAAAACATGGCCTCTGGGTCAAAAATGGCCCCGCCCCAGGGGTCACATGTTTTACATAGAGTTATATAGGGAAAACTTTAAAAACTCTTCTTGTCAGAAACCGCAAGACCTAGAGTTTAGATATTTTGTGTGTAGCATTGTCTAGTAGACCTCTACTAAATTTGTTCAAATCATAGCTACTGGGTCAGAATGGGCCCTGCCGCGGGGGTCACTTGTTTACATAGAGTTATATTGGGAAAAGTTTTTAAAATCCTCACATCGGAAATCAAAAGGTATAGAGCTTAGATACTTTGTATGTAGCATTGTCTAGAGGATCCTTTACCAAGTTTGTTCAAATCTTTGCCCCTGGGTCAAAAAAAAACCCGCCCTGGGGGTCACGGGTCACATGTTTTGCATAGAGTTATATAGGAAAAATATTCAAAAATCTTCTTGGAAGAAACCAAAAGGCTTAGAGCTTAGATATTTGAAATGAAGCATCATCAAGTGGACCTCTACCAAGATTGTTCAAATTTATGACCCTGGGGTCAAAACTAGCCCCCTACCCCAGAGTCACTTGATTTTACATCAGAACTGGTCCCACTGGTGGCAGAGGGGTATCATTTGATTTTACACAAGGACTTATATAGGGAAAACTTAAAAAATCTGCTGCTCTGAAACACCAAAGGACTAGACTTTCAATTGTTTATTGTTATGTTCCCCCCCCCACTTCCCCAAACTCCCCCCCCCACCCTTCTGATGGAGACATATTGTTTTTGCCCTGTCCATGGGTGTCTGTTTGTCTGTCTGTTTGTCACACTTTCAATAACTTGAGTACCAGTTGACCAAAGGCCTTCAAACTTCACAGGGTTATTGCCCTTATTGACTAGAAAAAAAACACTTGTTTTTTTTGGGTCAGTAGGTCAAAGGTCAAGGTCAGAGGGTCCTCTAGAGTGAAAACCATTTCCACTCAATAACAGGAGTACCATTTCACCCAGAGCTTTCAAACTTTATAGGGTGATTGCTTTTACTAAATAGAAGAACCATATTGTTTTTGGGGCTAGTATGTCAAAGGTCAAGGTCACAGAGACCTGTATAGTGAAAAGTTTTTCTGCAGAGTAACTGTAGTACCATTCCACCTAGAGCCTTCAAACTTTATAGGATAATTGTATTAGAGGAACTCTGTTGTTTTTAGGGTCCATAGGTCAAAGGTTAAGTTCACAGAGACCTGTAGAGTGAAAACTGTTTCTGCTCGGTATCTAGAGTACCATTTACCCAGAGCCTTCAAACTTCATAGGGTAATTATATTAGAAGAACCCTATTGTTTTTGGGGTCTGTAGGTCAAAGGTCAAATTCACTGGGACCTGTAGAATGAAACTATTTCTGCTAAAAAATTGAGTACCATTACACCCAGAGTTTTCAAACTTATTGCAAACTTTTTCAAATTTGTGAACAACAAACACCCATAACAACCAGTAATGATACTTGTAACATGAGCAACTATCCATTTAATGTAATACGGTAAGACTAAAGTAACTACAGGACATTCTCTACAGACAATCAGTTTTAGGAAGACCAGATCTTGTTTAGTACATTTTTGTTGTTCTGTAAGGTTGATTTATCAAGGAATTGAAGTTATTAGAGAGGTTGCTGTTCAACTGCTTCTGTAAGAAAGAAAGGGTTGACTGTACTAACAGACTGAGATATTATTTAGGGATTTGCTTAAAAGTCTGTAAATACCATAGGTATGTAGACAAATGCTATTACATAGATAATATGAGTTACTGATACTTATCATAAAATTGGGAAATAATGGCATAAGTAGGATGTGTGGAGTAATGCATGATAATAAACTATGTTCTTAGAATTGGAGAGAATTCAGGATGTATTGCTGGTTTGATCTGCTAGAGGAGACTAGCTTTGAAGTATGTTTTCCGTTTTCAACCACCTTTTCTTACTAGTCTAACAGTGGTTGTGGCTAAATTAATGGATAAAGATTTTTATTACTAGGGTCCAAGGTAAAAAAAAAATGGACTGAGTGAAAAGGTGTATGCCCCTACCAAGGTTTTATCTATGATTTATACCTCCCAAGGTTGATAGGAGGTTATTTAACCGTATGCATAACTGAAATACTGTTCTGAATGAAAAAAAGCGAAACCAAATAGAAACAAAATGGAAGGCAGAATTAATGAAATTAGCCTTGCGACTTCCTCATTGGCTTTTAGAATAAATATTGCTTTTGAGAGAAAGTAGTACCAAGCATATAAATCTGTGTAATGCTATTGGATGTGTATGCCAGTTAAACTTGAATGACTTTTATTTCAGAGTGTCATCAAAGATCCCGTTCCCAAAGAAAAAGGCAAAGACACAGTAAAAGTGCTAACACTACATTTGGACAGAACTTAATCGAACGAAATTTATTCCATAAACTATAAAGAAATTCTACATACTTCGAAAAAGTCATTTTTCATGTGTTGACAGTCAGTAGCCTCAGTTGCCAGAAGAAATACATATATATATGAATGTTGTGAATTTCAGAGCTTTGGAGAGATGTCAATAAAAAGAGATGTCAATAAAAAAAAAAAAAACTACCGTCAGAATAAGTTATAGTGTAAATCAATGTCACATGCCATGCTTTTGTAGTCACAGGAATTATGTGTACTGGTAAGCTTAAGTAAGATATGGTGAGAGCATTAGACCATGCCCAGCATCAGGGAAACTGCCAGAGTGGCTTCCCTTGATTTCAAATTAAATAGCTTTTTTTTTTAACTACAAAGATGATTAAGCAGAGGTTGGTGATTTATGTGGAATGAATTGAGGACAAAACAGATGAGAAGGAAGAGAACGGACTTAAAGATGCTGGGTTAGGCATGTTTTGTTTTTTCTTAGTCGCAGAGTCATTACTGGGTAACTTTATGCTTTAGTGCAATCATTGCATGAATGAATAACAGGAGTGAATGGATTTCTGTTTCAGTGAAGAAATGTTAGATGGCTCATGAAGCAAATAAAATATATGCTGCAGTTACTACTTTTAAATACAAAAGACAAATCTTGAAAAAAAAGCAACTAAAAAAAAAAAAAAGAAAAGAATTTCTTTGTATAGTATTTGATGTAATTTATTCAGATTTTCTCACCTCTGTGATAAGTTCAATGCCGTGCTCTTCCCTGAATAATCTGCCTTGGGTAAGTCCTGAAATACTGGAAAAACCAATTCAAAACAATTAGCTGTTATGTAATGCTGGGTAGGTTATCATTCTAGTCAGAAAGAAATAGATTGTTGCAGTGCAAGTATAACATAAGATAAATTTGTTTGCTTGTTTGAACAAGTAGAAATATTTATTGATGTAGTGAAACTCCAATAACATTGAGTTGCAAGCATATTTTACATGGCTGTCTTAATTCCGATGAATAGCTGGAAGTCGTTTGTCTAGCTGTCAGAAACTTATAAAAGAAAAATAAGTGAATCATTATCAAAATTTCTTTCTATATGCAAACGTTATAAACATTCTCTCAGACTGATGCATATTGGAGGACACTTTCTGTAGAGGATGGCTTATTGGAAAGTTAGTTCAGCTTGTTACACAGAAGACTGTTTGGCATTAGGATTTGTTAACAATATGAATAACTGTATAGTTCATAATGACTATTTAGTTAACATTTTCTTACTTGGTACCCAAGTTCATGTATTTCAGGACTTGCTCAATCTGAAATGTGCTTTTTCGTCCCCCCCATTCCCCCCACTTTTCGTTCTTACGTTACTTCCCTTTTTCCTTGATGATGGAGTGATTCTGTTTACTTATTTCTAGTGTTATTGTGTGACATACTTCCTTTTTTTTGTTAAGGCAATAAGTCTTGTTTTTCAATAGTTTGTCAAATAATTTTCTCCCATTCATATTTGTGCAGTTTAGAAATGAAATAATTATTCATCATGTTGTAATAATCTGTTTTTTGGACATTTTTTAAATTCATCATTTGAAATATAACATACAAGAGTGTTATTTGTCAACTGTATAAGCATATGCTATAAATGGTTTGTAAGTGATATACATGTAATGTTATTTGTTGTTTTTGCTCTTTGTTTGTCATGATTACTACAACCTTTAAACATTGGTTGCAATATCTGCAAAAGTATTTGTATAGCCTTTGTTGTTACCCTATGACTGTATCTGTATCCAATTCCTTTTGTTTTGTAGCATCAGTAGAAAAAATTAGCTGCCAGTTTTTTTATTCAATATTTCAGATGCACTTTGTTGCATACTTAACATTCTTTCAGTGCCAAAACTTCTGTTACATTGTAAGAAATTCATTGTAATATAATTTTTGGGGAGAAATAAAAAAAACTGGTAAATGCAATTAAATATTTTCAAAATACAGTAGCAAAGGGGTTTAGAACAAAACTAACCTGATGAAATAGAAAACAAGTATTAAACATATTATTGGGAATCCCTTTTAGCATCTGATTCTGAATATTTGTCCCTGTCCTCGTGGAGTAATAACACACAAAAATGTTTATTCTAGTACTGAAGAAAAATAGTTTACAGTTAACATCATGAACTAAAATAGAATTGAAGTTTTCTGTCATTTAATGTTTTGAGTCTTAGTTTTGATTGGCTGCTTGTTGGTCAGTATGTTGGAAACAATCTTGATCTCATTTTTGGTGAATCTGTGTTGTCTTGATTTTTGTCTTTTTGTGATTCAAAGGTCCTGACCATCCAAATCTTGTCCACAAAGTTTGCATCTAAAACAGCAATAAACCTCACCCCACCTAGTTTGCTTCAGGTTTTCAGTGCAGAAATGAGATCATACAGAAGTTAGCAGCTGGTTCCAACACACAGAAATAAGAGAGTTGGTCAAGTTTGCTTTGGTTCCTAGCTAAGATAAAAGCTGGTCTTTGAACTTTATTTTTGGTTCTTATTCTTTGAACATTTTAGTTGCCTTTGCAAAAGAGACAAAGGTTTAATCTAGGTTATATTTAATTTCCGAGACAGACATTGGACTACACCAGTGCAGTGTAAAACATACATGTTGTTCAGTGGATTTGTTGCAGTCTTTGTTGATAAATTGCCCAATATGGAAAAAAAAACTCTGACTCAGTGTCATGAAAAACAAATAACTTAGACAATCATTGAAAGAAGCTGCCTGTCACATAGTTGCAGTTAATATTTGTAATACCTTTATCCATTTAACATTTCTGTGGAAGAAGTTTTTCAGACCAGCATCGGTAAAAATAGATTGCTATAGATATCATGTTGTCCATTTAGTTTGTGGACTTTGCTTTGTGCCTAAAATATATTGGATTCAGATATGTGTGTTGTATTATCATTAGGTAATATTTTCTATTGAAATAGTGAATGTGCCGTAAAAACAATATTGTCTCAGTTTCAATATCCAGTTTTTATGAAGACAGTTTTCTTTTGTACAACATATATTGTACGTATTAGTAGTAAGTTTTTATATTAATCGTTACGTAATTGTTGGTTTGTGTACAGTATTGAAATACTTAGTACTGCAATAATTTTGCTCTACAAGACTGAACACTTGGCCAGATTTGTTAATTGGATTTTTGAAAATTTTTAAAAATTGTATTAAGTTTGGAATATTCCTTTTCACTTTAGAGGTCAGAGTTGGGTGGAGTTTTTAACCAGGTTTTCAATTTTGAAAATCCTGGTTATTAGATTGGGGTATGGCGGGCGGATGGGCGGATGGGCGGATGGGCGGATGGGCGGGCGTCAAACGAAATTGTGTCCGCTCTGTAACTCTTCAACCCTTTGAAGAATTTTGATGAAACTTCAGACAAATGTTTACCACATCAAGATGACGTGCAGAACGCATGTTCCGCATGGCTGGCTCCAAGGTCAAGGTCACAGTGACATTAACATTGAAAATCCTGTCCGCTCTGTAACTCTTCAACCCTTTGAAGAATTTTGATGAAACTTCAGACAAATGTTTACCACATCAAGATGACGTGCAGAACGCATGTTCCGCATGGCTGGCTCCAAGGTCAAGGTCACAGTGACATTAACATTGAAAATCCTGTCCGCTCTGTAACTCTTCAACCCTTTGAAGAATTTTGATGAAACTTCAGACAAATGTTTACCACATCAAGATGACGTGCAGAACGCATGTTCCGCATGGCTGGCTCCAAGGTCAAGGTCACAGTGACATTAACATTGAAAATCCTGTCCGCTCTGTAACTCTTCAACCCTTTGAAGAATTTTGATGAAACTTCAGACAAATGTTTACCACATCAAGATGACGTGCAGAACGCATGTTCCGCATGGCTGGCTCCAAGGTCAAGGTCACAGTGACATTAACATTGAAAATCCTGTCCGCTCTGTAACTCTTCAACCCTTTGAAGAATTTTGATGGCTCCAAGGTCAAGGTCACAGTGACATTAACATTGAAAATCCTGTCCGCTCTGTAACTCTTCAACCCTTTGAAGAATTTTGATGAAACTTCAGACAAATGTTTACCACATCAAGATGACGTGCAGAAATTGTTGTCTCATTATTAAGTATACTCCTTGCAGACAGTATTGTTAGCCGAAATTTACATCCTACTCATTATCATGTATTCTCATGAATATTATCTTTTCCTTCATGTCATGTTATAATCTTTTGAATATTCATAGCAATCTTCATTCCAAAATTCATACTATAGTATAGAATCAGAACAACATTTTTGAAAACCTGGTTTCGTGGCATTGCCATGTTTCTTGTTATATATATATAAACAAATAAACTGACATTTCATTATGCTTATTACACATGACAACAATGAAATTTTTGCACAGGAAAGTTTCGTATCATTTTCTTTTACTTATTTAAGGACAAAGATTTTAAAATGGCAAAGAAATGAAAAGATAATGAAAACTATTTATTTACATTGAAAATATCAGAAGTCCAATCTCTACTACTGAGAATTAAAGTTAGATTTGAATTTGAATTAAGTATTTGGTAAACAAATAAACTATCACATAAATACCAGTGTGAACCAAGTTGACCAGTTAGGTTTTCTCGAAACATTGCAGTAGATTTTATTTGTAATGATATGGTAAAACTGTCTAAAAATAAAGATACCAAGCATCAACTATTTATTGAGATTAGCAGTTGTTAACCCATGTTTATGTACATGTATATTAACTATAGCTAAGTTCCTGTGTGTGTTCATTAATAGCATAGAAAGCTTATACAGGCCTTTCATGTCACAGTTAACACGTTTTTTTTTCTTTTCAATAAAGATGTTTTTCTGTCCAATAGAGCTGGCTCATTATTTCAGTCCCTTTTAGCTATCAGTTCAGTGTATAACATCAATAAATGAACATCCTTCTATTACAAAAAGATAATGAATGCATTCTCAGAGTGTGAAGTTAATTACACACTAATTTGTCAGCCTTCAGAATCAAACCAATATTTCTGATGCAGAAAAGTCTTGTAGACTTGTATTTTAAACATTGGCAGAGTATAATTCAAAGAGGGGAAATATTTCTAGAAGAACTGTCTGAAAAATTATTTCTAGAAGAACTGTCCTTCCACCATCATCTATAATTTGAAACAGTTGTCTCTCTCAAAGAAACTTTCCTATAACATTAGTTCAACAATAAGTTGCGTAATGGGTATGTTATGTGACAGAAGTGATTTTTGCTTAAATATGAAACAGATACTAGTAGAGAGCAAGAAAGTGGTGCAAGTCCTTTGATAGAAGGCACGTAATCATTACTCTGCAGTATGCCACGACTGAAACCTGTAAATAACCATTGTAATGAAGTCAGTACAAATTTGTTTCTCCATCTGGCAAATCAATCTGCAAAAGCAATTTCTTTAGTAGTGTTCTACAGGGTATTACTTTAATAACACATGTAAGCTGCAATCATATCTGAGTGTGGGGTTAAATATAAAGGTTATATTAGACTTCAGTTTTCAGGAAAGGGTTCCAAAGAAAGATTCTTCAACTTGATGCTGCAAATCAATCAACATAATTAGCACTGGCATGTGCATAACAGGAAACACGGGCCATAAAAAGGAGTCTTTATATGATACTGGGTTCTTGAGGGGACGGAGATTAGCTAGTTTAAGTTTCTGGTGTGACAAAGGTTTGATCAACTTAGACCGTTATTCCTTATCGTGAAACATATAGGGATGCTTGGTGATTTCTTTAATGCAGTGTTTGCCAAATAAGATTTTTGATCATGTTTGAGTCTGCTTGTCATTGAGTACATAATTTGCTGCAGTCCTGTAGACCTTTTTTAATGTGTTCAGGAGATAATCTTGGTTTCCTATCGTAATTTGAGAACACATAAGCATAGAGACTTGAGATTTGGTAGAAAGGTCGGGCATCGTGTGTAGATGTACCCTATTGTTATTGGGCTTTCTAGATCAAAGGTCAAGCTTTCAGATGGCCTGCAGTGAAATAATGGTTTCTGATCATTAACTCGAGAACAACATCACCTAGAACCTTCAAACTTTACAGTACGGATGGGCATGATTAGTAAACCAACCCAATTGTTTTTGGGCTGACAGGATCAGAGGTCAAGTTCACAGGTGCCCGTATTTTTAAAAAAAACTGTTTCTAGTTGACCTTCAAAGTTTACAGGATGGTTAAGCATGACAAATTGATGATCCCACAGGGCCAGGGTCTTTCAAATAGCATTTTGAAAGACCCTGCACAGGGCCAAAGTTCAAACTCAAATGGCCCGTACTTTGAAAATGAGTTCTGATCAATAATTCACGAACAACTGCTCCCAGGTCCCTCAAAGTTTAGAGGATGGATTGGTATGATGGATGGATGAGGCCCACGGGATGAAAGATCAAGCTCACAGTGACCCACATTTTGAGAAACGTTTAAAAATTACGATTAAAAATGAAGAACAACTCCGAAGACCTTAAAGCTTTACATGTATGGCACGCCAATTGTCCAATTATTACATGAACCTACGTTTACGGTCGAAAAACTAGGATTTACGGTTGATAAACCAGGTTTTTCAAACGTAAAACCTAGTTTTTCGAATATTAACTTATATTTTCGAGCGAAATCATGGGTTAATGTCGTAAACCGTAGTTTACGCTCGTAAACCATAGCTCACGTTTGAAAACACAAGTTTACGGTTGAAAATATAGGTTACGTTTGTAAACTATCCTTTACGAGCGTAAAACGGGGTTCACGAGCGTAACAATAAAATAGTGTCCGTAAACATAGGATAACGGTTGAAATCCGTTGTTTAATTGAAAAACCAAGTTTATCAATCGTAAACTATGGTTTACATTCGATTTTTAGGATTATGAAATCAAACTTGAATTTCGAGCGTTAACATGTGTTTACGATCGAGAACCTATGTTTTCAAGCATGAACCTACATTTACGGCCGTGAACCCATGTTTACAATCGTGATCATAGGTTAATGACTGTTCGAAAAACCTAGTTTATCGAACGTAAATATAGGTTCAAGAACGTAATCTAGGGTTTACGACGGTTATCCTATATTTACGCTTGAAAATATAGGTTAAAATCCGGAAAACCAGGTTTTACGATTGAAAACCTGTTTTATCGATTGTAAATCCTAGATTAACGGGCGTAAACATAGGTTCACGTTATTTTGGACAGTTGACTTCCCTTGAAATATATTTTACGGAATTTAACCAGTGTTTTCGATAACGGTAGGATAACGGTCGTGAACCATAGTTGACGGACGTGAACCTAGGTTTACGTTTGATAAACTAAGTTACTAAGAAAAAATATGAATTTACGAATTGTAAACCTATGTTCACGGTCGCAAACCCAAGTTTACGGTGGTAATCTTAGGATAACGACCGAAATTCTAATATTATTCGAGAAACCTAGTTTATCGAACGTAAACATAAGATCACGAGCGTAAACTACAGTTTACGGCCGTTATCCTATGTTTACGCTCGAAAATAGAGGTTAAAAATCGAAAAACCAGGTTTTACGTTTGAAAAACCTAGATTATCGACCGTAAATCCTAGTTTTACGAGCGTAAACATAGGTTCACGTAATAATTGGACAATAGGCGTGCCATATACATGGTGGTTTAGCATGATAAGTAGATAATCCCTTGTTTATGGTCCGCGGGGTTAAGACTCACGGTGGCCAGAAAATGACTATAAATAACTACTCCTAGGACCTTCAACATCGCAGGGATGGTTAGGCCTGATCAGCAGATTACCTGGATTGTATTAGGTCACACAACATTTGTTGACCATTTCGCAATCGACTGTGAACGGGAGATAATTCTTGTTCGCTTGACAAATATTCACCTTTCGAAGGGAGAAAACTGCAAAGAATTCTAAACTTCAGACTTATCTATCGGTCAAATCACGTATGCATGTGCATGACTCTTCAATGAAACAAACAAATTTGATAGACAATTAAAATATACCTTCGCTATAAAACGTATACCAACTCAACGTTCTTATTTTGCGGCGGAATACTTAGTTTTTGAACGGTAAGTCACATTTCTTTCACTTACAGATACTCTTAAGCAAGTAAGTCTAAACGTATAAAAAATCTTCTTGTTAAAAAATGAAAGGCATTGAGCTTACATATTTATGGTTCGGCATTGACTAGTTAATTAGAAAGGCTTTTGAAAATCTTGGCCCTCACCATGGTACCCAGCCCCACCTATCTGTACACCCTTACCTCCAAAAAATTGGATGGGATCGGAAGGTACTTAACCTTTATCCACCTTTGTCCTGTGACAGTGACCTTCATGTGACCTACTGATCTACTTTTTTTCAAGCTATATCAATGAAATTTTAACTAACTGTATAATTTTGCATGCAGTCTTCAACTTTGACCTTGGCTGACCTTGACCTACCGACCTATTTCCTTGTTTCTGAAGATGTATCATTGAATATTGTATAAGTTTGTATTCAGACTTCGAATCTGACCTTGGTTTACCTTGACCTATTGACCTTGGTCATGCTAAAAAATTACAGGTCATATACTGCACATGTATTTTTATTGGCCTTTAAAATAAATATAACTGGTAATTAAAAGACGAACATTTGTCGCTGAGGCATATAGCAACAAAGTAAGTGTGCTTTTGTTGAAGAAAATGGAAAACTCTAAAGTTCCTAGTGGTAGCATTTTTCTTATTTGTTGAGATAAACCTTATATTGCCCTTTTTAGCTCACCAGAGCACAACGTGCTCGTCTGGCCTATTGTAATCGCATGATGTCCGTCTTTCGTCGTCGTGCGTTAGTGCGTCATCATTCCTTTATTAAAAAGACATCTACTCTGAAACAACTCGGCCAAAGTTACTAAAACTTGGCACAGATGTTCCTTTCAAGAATTTATACTAAAGTTGTTCAAAGAATTCAGTTCCATGCAGAACTCTGGTTGCTATGGCAATCAAAAGAAAAAAATCTTTAAAAATCTTCTTTTTTGATACCACAAGACCTAGAGCTTAGATATTTTGCATGGTGTATTATCTAGAGCTCCTCTACCAAAATTGTTCAAATTCCCTGGGGTCAAAATTGGCCACGCTCTAGGGGTCAGATGTTTTACATAGAAATATATAGGAAAAAGTTTAGGTTTCTTTTTCTCTGAACCCAAAAGGCCCCAGGTTCTAAAACTTTGCACAAAGTATTTTCTAGTGGACCTCTACCAAGATTGTTCAAATTTTGTCCCTTGGGTCAAAATTGACCCTGCCCCTTGGGTCACTTGTTTATATAGAGGCATATGTAGGGAATACTACAAACATCTTCTTGTCTGAAACTACTATGTTTTGGAATTTGATAGGCAAACTGGTTCACCTAGAGCTCCTCTACAAAAATTGTTCAAATTATGTCCCTGGGGTGACAAATAGCTCCGCCCGGGGTCACTAGATTTAATAAAGGCTTATATAGGAAAACTTTGAAAATCTTCCTTTATGAAATCAGAGGGCCTGGTGCTTAGATATTTTGCTTGGAGCATCATCTAGAAGTTCTTATCCAAGATTGTTCAAATGATACTCTTGTGTTCAAAACTGACCCCACCACAGGTGTCACTTGATTTTTGTAAAGACTTGCATAGAAAAAGACTTCTTGTCAGTATCCACAATGCCTAATGTTAAGGTATTTGATATGTAACATGGCCTATCTAGACCTCTACCAAACGTGTTAAAATCTTGACCCTGGGGTCAAAATTGGCCCTGCCCAAGGGTCACCAAGGCTTAAAATAGACTTTTCAAATTTTTGTCATAGAGCCTTAATTTATTGACAGATATCTTAGACATTTGGTATATAGGTACCTTGCATGTATCTCTGCCATACACGATCAAGGATCAAGATCAAGGTCACCAAGTCTAAAAATAGATTTTCGTACATTGCCTCTTAAAGTCTTCATTTATTGATCGATATCTGAGATATTTGGTTTGTAGGTAACTTGCAAGAACCTCTACCCTTGGTGGAGTTTGAGGTCACAAGGTCATGGTTACTTAGGCAAAAAATGGATTTTTCTACTTTTTTCATAGAGCCTTATTGATAGATATTTGGTATATAGACATTTTGCATGAACCTCTTCCATTAAATTGGGGTTAAGGTCATCGAGACTAAAATTGATTTATCAACTTTACCCCAAAGAGCCTTCATTTATAGACCAATATCTTAAATATTTGGTTTGTAAGTTCCTTGCATGGACCTCTAGTCTTAGGTGGGGTTTAACGTCAATGGGTCAATGTTAAGGTCACCGCTGCTAATAATAGATTTTTCTACTTTCTGTCATAGAGCCTTTATTTATTGACTGATTTTTTTGATATATGGTTTGTAAGCACCTACCAATCTTCAATTAGAAAATGTAATACTGTTTTTGACGTTTGCGACGCGAAGGTGAGCGAAACAGGTACATCATGGCCCTATTGTTTAAAATTGGTATAATAGTTCCGCTCTGTTGCTCATAAGCTAAAAAGGGTAAAAGATTCAAACAACATCTTCTCCTAAAATGCATGGTCATTTTCAATATAATTTCACTGAAAAGTTCATTATAAAGCCTTCTAGTAGAATTGTTCAAACTAAAAAAAATTCAGCTGCATAAAGTAGAGGTCATAGCTTAACATAGATTTGTTTCAAATGACCTCATCTCACGAGCTACTTGTTCATAGGGAAGTAACAGAAACTTTTACTGTTCAGACTAAGGTTAAAATGAGTTTTACAAAGGAAGTTCATTTTATTTCACAGATCACTTTAAAGCATCTGTCTCATATTTTTAAAAATAATTTTCCTCCTTTTCCATGACCTACCACCATTTTGAGACTATATTAAAGACAAGCTTTTGTCTAACTTTTGACCAAAAAAATGCCAGAGTTGCAAAATGAATTTAAACGAATATACTTCTTTCAGAAAATGACCTTGCCACGTGTTCTAACAGTTGTGTCTACAAACTGGTTACGAGAACAGATTGGAACTAATGTGCAGAAACAAGTATCAAAGAAACTAAGAATTCTAGACACTTCTTTTGTTCTTGATAGACATGCCGACACCTATAATGAATCTTACAAACAGTAAGTCTAAGTTGTTTCGTTTTATTTTGTTTGGTTTGGTTTAGATGAGTTTAACAACTTGTTATATTGTAAGAAACTCCCTACTCCTCACATAATGGTCATAGTCGGTATAGGGATTCGAACCCATAATCTTTATTCAGTAATAGCAAGTCAGCACTTTGACCACATAACCATAGAGGTAGGTTGAGTATATATATACGTTGTTTACTGGATTGCGACAAAAGTTCTTCCTGCTTCATTCAAATCACTCTGCTGGCGGCAATTGACTGTTTTTGTGACCAGTGCAGACCAAGATCAGTCTGCTCATTCGTACAGTTTGATCATGATCTGCGCTGTTCACTACTGAGTCAGTATTTGTAAAACTCAAACCCCTTTAAATGGCAAATGGTACTGCTTAAATTGAAAGTTGGACAAGTCCTAAAATAAATTTTTGACATTTAGCAGTCTAAGGATTAAAAAAAAATGAATCTTTTATTGGAGGTGGCCTTCATTATTACTACCCATTTCCAACTTTGTGGTATTAACACTGGGGCATGTGTGGCTCAAGTTTAATGAAGAGCTCTTATTCAGTTGTTCAGAATAACTTCACATAGAATTTCACAACTAATGATGATAACTTGTAGTAACAATAACAGTTACAAATAATGTAAATGTGTAGCTCTAAATAGAGTGTCGTAAAACTTACATCTTATATTGCAGTTTAGCTGATAAATGTTTTTGGCAGATAAACAAAAACAGATAAACATTTTCGATGTTTATTTAAGCATACATTATCCAGCCTGTTTTGGGTGAAAGTTGTATTTTTAAATGAAATTAGTAGTACATACATTTCGTAGATTTTAAACAGTGCAGTTGTATAAAACTCTTTACTCTGTCTTGACAAATTCGTTGTGCATCTTTATAGTTTGTAGTGCAGTGATCTCTTAAGTTTTTATCATGAACTCACTTTTTCAGTAACATTGTTTTATTTATTGTTTTGTCATTGGCATGGACTTCAGTAAAGCATTCGACAAAGTCGACCACCACAAACTCATATACAAGCTGAAACACATCAGTTCATGGATACAAAACTTTCTCAAAAACAGATCGCAACAAGAAACATCGCAATGCGACGAAACCAGGTTTTCAACATTAATGTTTCACAAAAGCTTTGTCATCAAGTGCCATGGTGCATATTGTGAGCATTCTTTTTAATTGAAATGTTTTTGGTGGAATTATGGCCTTTTTAATTTTTTACATGTATAATAGATAGACGAACATTAATTTGTATCTTTCATAGTTCTACATATCTGAAATACTAATTGTATCTAATTATATGCACATTATTGCAAACAACGAACTTAGGTACAAATTAATTTTATTCATAATACTAATCTATTCATTCGATTATAGTAGAATAATATTATGTTGCTTGGTAATTTTGTTTGCTATCACATTTCGCTGTTTATTATTTAATATATACATTTATCATTGCCCTATAATGGGGAGTGCCTTCGACCGACACCAACATACTGAAAAAAGAGATAAAAAATCAAAATCTTTTTTAAAAAAGGGTATAAAAGTTATGATATAAATCATAAAAATAAATTTCTTACTATAACCTTAATCCAAGAATGAAATCCAGGTCATCTTATGGTCACTCCAGTATGTTTCTAATACACCTGTGTTGTAGCTGGTTTCTGTGTGGTGTAAATGTGATCAAGTGCTGAATGATAATCTGTGGTCTCCATGCACAGAGCTGGTACAGCATTAGTTTCGTTCTTCAAGAAATCATACAGTTTCTGGCATTTTGAGAGTTGAAGCTGGTCAATGTTCATGTCACCAACAATGACTAATGGCACATTCTGCTGATGTAGTTTTTCGACAGCTGTACATATTTTGCTGATTCATCAGACGAAATGTCAAAACACAATACAAACAACTCAAAGATGCAGCATACAAAACATATGTAAGACCTCAGGTCGAATACAGCTCAACCATATGGCACCCATGGCAGAAATATCTCACTCACAGAATAGAAATGGTCCAGAGGTCAGCTGTAAGGTATGTTCATAATGATTACCACTATACAAGCAGTGTAACAAACATGATTAAGGAATTAAAATGGCCAACACTAGAGCAAAGGCACCAAGCCAGCCTGGTCATGCTATACAAAATAAACCAATCAGTGTCGATCACAATCACGTTACAGACACAAGAAACAACAATTTCCTGATCCCGCAATCAAAAACACAACATCACATGAACTCATTCTTCCCAAGGACTATACGACACGAATTATCGACCGAGATTAAGGCTACCCCAACTGTGCCAGCTATTATCAGTGGATGAACAAGTTTTATGGATTTTAAATGTTTAAAATAAATGTTTAAGTAGGATCTCTAGTAAAATATTGTTTTCTGTGTTATTTACTTTTTATAATTTTAATGTTCCTGTCACGCGCCTGTTTAGTATAGTCAGTATTGACTTTTTGCAGTAATAAGTTGAAGTAGAAGTAAGTGGGGACATTTTAATTACAGGGGACACATTCCTCAGTCTTTGTATTTTGACCTGTATAAGTGTACCCCAGAGACACCTGGGATCACAGTAGGTTTACCAGATACTAACTGTTTCACTGACTATGTCCAGTCACTGGGGATATGGCCTGACACACATGTTGTAGCTTACGACAGGTTTGGACCACTCTCAGCATATAGAACATGGATGCAGTTCAGGGTATGAAGATATGACAGTCTTTTGTCTCTTTTCTCATCTGTCTTTGTTTTTCATGAACTTTTTTCAAACGATTTTGTCCTAAATCAAGAGATAAAAACTATTCTTGAGATTAATTGTTTATAACCTAAATATATATATAACAAGTTACGATTTGAATACAGTTTCAAAATGATAAAATTTATGATAATAATTCATAAATTTTAAAACAATTTTTGAAAACTTTGTAATTATACCTTTTTTTAATTTAAAGATGAATGTCGTGATTTAAAAATCTTCAGACTTAAAAATTAGTAAATAAATGGTTTTAAAGTTTTATAATAATATTTAAGATTGGTAAATGATTATTTGAAATGTTCACATTTCTTTCATCCTCCTGAAATAAAAGGAATGCTCCAAGTGAAATTAAATTACCCTGAATGATTTTGATTGCCTTTTTCAGCTGTTTGGTCATAGAAGAGTATCAGTTTTAGATGATGGTCTACGTAAATGGTTGGAGAATGGTTTTGAGGTGACCACAGATGAACCGGAAGTTGAGGTGTGTTTTCATGTAACTGCAGGTTTTTTTTCCTTGAAGTTCATCATTTGAATTTCCTTGTCTGATAGAGACTGCTTCCTTCTATCTTCTATCTTCATTCCAAGTTTCCGGATCGGAGTCTATAAATACCAGAAATGGTAATCTGCAGTATCGTGAACAAAATTACAAATCTTGTGAAATATAAAATCCGTTCTGCTTAAAGAAACAAATGTACTGGACTATTGTCTCATAAGCCTTCGTTTAAAAATTGAGTAGCAATCACTCTGTACATCAGCATAACTCGAAAGGTGAATTCTTAAATTCGTGTAATGTCCAGTTTCACAAAACCTAAGATAAGTGATTATGAATTTATTTTTGTTGTTTTTTTGTTTATTCTTTGGTCAATATTTCTAGAGATCTTGTGATAATTAAATATACAAGTATATATAAATAAGACATACAAGATATAAAGTAAAGAAGTACAGCTTCATTAACTCGAGTACAAAATGCATCTGTAACGGGAGAACTATGGGGTTACTTGAAGCCTCTTTTCAGTCCTGCATTTCCTATTGTTATTAAAATGACTAATGTTAATTTTCAGTATGTAACCTCGACACTGGGCTTCTGAACCGCAAATGGTGATGAAAGGGTCCAAATGTTTTAAATGTTTTTGCCTTTTCATTCACAAACTGAGTAAAAAACGAAAAAAAAAAAAAAACAACAACAGCTGACATTCATAGAAGGTTTAATTTAGTTTTTCATTAGAAACATATTTGACGATTTATTTTACTGAGTTGAGAATACTGTATGTTAATCCTGTAGCATATTTATATCCGCCCCCCCCCCCATCCCTCCATAGTGGAGTAGGAGACATATTATGTTATACTTTATGTCTGTCTGTCTGTATGTCTGTATGTATGTATGTCACAAAGTTTGTCTGCACTTCTTCTCGATAACCACTGGTTCGATTTAAATGAAACTTGCTACGACTTATTGGTGCCAAGCCTAGTTGAGCATATCGTCTGCCCTTTCTAGTTCAGTAATTTTCAGTGAAGTTATGATCCTTGATTTGTCCAAATTTGAACACATATGGGTATATCTCAATAACAGCTTCTTTGATTTAAGGGGAAAAAAATCACAAAAATAATTAGTATGAAGAGTAGTTACAAATACTATTGATGTGTTCTGGTCGGCTGACTTTTAATGGAGTTAACGCCATTGATTAGTCAAATTTTGAATACATTTGGGCATATCTCCATAAACGCTGATCGAATTTTGAAGAAACTTCACAGGAATGATTGTTAGCGAGAGTAGTAATGCTTTTTTCATCTTGTTCCGGTTGGATGATTTTTAGTGAAGTTATGGCCCTTGATTTGTCCAAATTTGAATACAGTTAGGCATATCTTCATAACTGCTGGGTAAATTTTGATGAAACTTCAAAGCAATGTTTATTAGCAAATATTATTGGCTTATAAGGGTTGGATGATTCTTTTTTCAAGTATGGACTGATATATTATCAAGCATGAATACGTCTCTAACAGATGAAAAGTACAGCAGTTACATTATAAAAGTTGAGGTCTTTGATAACTCAAGTAACTTGAAAAGCCAAAGTTTTTACAGAATTCATTTTTAAGAAGTGAGCAGATATATTAAACATCAGAAAATTTCTGCTTCTGCAAGTGATTGGTTGGGGTCATTGACTTACATTGCTGTAACCACTGACATCGTGGACTCTTGCTTTTTCATCATATATCTATATTTAAGAAAGTTGGCATTTTTTTTATATAGGACGAAATCAAGTACTGGTCCTTCCCAGTAAATTTCTTTCCTAATGTAGTACATGGAAGACTGTGCACAACAAATCAGTTTATAACAATTAGTTTTGCATTGGCTGAGGCAGTGTGATCGGGGGCCTAAGATTCCAGAAATGTGGAATTTTGATTAAGACTTCGCTGTATATTATTTCCCAGGAGATTTCATATTCTTTTTTTTTCTTTTCTTTTAGTCTGAATTTAGGGTATCTGAAGTTATTTTAAGGATTAACAATTATATGCTTAAAGTTTTTCTTTAGCACACGCACGCACGCTTGCACTATTCTTTTATATCTTCTTTATCTATAGAGATCAGAGATGAAATTTTTTCAAACGTTAATTCTGAATATTATTTAATGAAAAAGCCAATTTTCAGGCATTATATCCGAGTGTCATTTTGGTATAAGTGGTTTTTCCTGTGCCTTTATAATCAAGTACATGATTATGTTGCTCTGTTCCAGAGGTCAAACTTTGTGGCCAAACTAGACAAAAATCTAATTCGCACATACGATGACATAATTGAAAATTTGAAGTCGAAAAAAGAAGAGATTGTTGATGCCAGACCAAAGAACCATCCCTCTATAGTAGAAGGTAATTTATCTACATCAGTATACCATTATATGGCAAGTTGATGTATGCATACTGGTGTATTTTTACAGAGTCGGAAGAGATGTTATATCTTAAACTGATGCATTCGCGTTAATACATGTGGCCAAATTTGTGAAAGGGAAAAGGTTTTGTGACTAAAACTTCTTGCTTGAACTGTTTGTTAATATAACTAGTTTTGGGCGAAGTTGAGATTTCTCAAGGTCAGTCAATGCAGATAATACATCTAACAGTGCTTTACCAATGTTAAAGTTATTCTACATTCTTTTGTAAGTCAAAAAACTGTAATTTGAATTTTTTAGCATGAGAGCTTAAACTGGTGACTTTTTTCAGCAAAGTGCGTGTTTCTAAATTAGTTTCTAGTTTTAGATTCTTGTTTATATGAATTTGATTTAATAGAGTTCATTGCAGTTTATACCAATGTTCTTAAATATCAAATATTTTTCTCCATTAGTGAATGCAATCTTTGTTTCAGATGAAAATGGCGGCTTCATCATTGGTTCAAAGCACGTCAGCTTTCCAGACATGTTCTTAGAAGATGGAACACTCAAATCTGAAGCTGAACTCAAAGCCAGTGCATAAATGTTCCAAACTTTTATAACATAGATTTATCAAGCTTTATTTCAGCACAGGATAACTAAGCTTTATAGTTCAAGTTTACGTAACTTCAACTGAACAAAAATTAATCAAGCTTTTTTTTAGCTCAAATTTATCTAGCATTATTATTAGCTCAGCAACGTAAAGGTAAGATCATGTGGTCCTTCAGTATCTTTCTATAGATACATTTATTGTTGAGTGCATTGTTTAGATTTTTTTATTGATTTTAAGGAAATTGTGTCAAGTAGATGACTGCAGTTAAGTGTAAGAATATACGTCTTGTTGTAACTATGGATATTTAACAGAAGTACTTTACAATATCATAGGGTCCAGTACAATATACATTCCATGATGCATGATTTTTCAAGTATTTGTTCTTGAGAGATATGAACTACATTCATCGATAACTTATATCGCTTTCTGAATGAGCGCTGAACCGAAAGAATAAAAAAATTATGAAAGCAGAAGCAATAAGCAAATAAATATATACAAGTGATATTTGCTGATTTAGTCTACATGTCAGCAAAATTTAAGCAAGTTACTTATTTGTTGACTGACTGAATTCACTGGCCTTTACAATCTGAATTCACAGTGTTTGATAGTGCTGGAGTAGATCTTGGCCAGCCAATGGTTATTTCCTGTCTGGCAGGTCTGACGGCCTGCGGGGTAGCAGCAGCTGCCCAGATACTTGGCAAAGAAAACGTGCCTATATATTATGTAAGTTGACTATTTCCTAATTATCTTGACCTTTGCAAATTGTATTAAATTGTTTTTATTATACCCCCAAAAAAAAAACAAGATTTAATAAATCTATATTTGTCTTTCGTTGATCGATTGCGAAAAATCTGTTTTCCGTGCACGTTCCATATAATGAAAAATTCTGTCTATTTATTTCATAGCACGCAAAGCTGTTTTCAAATTCAGCCATCGAAATGTAAAGTGTAATATGTATCTTAAATTCACTTACACGGAAGTTTGAATGAATTTTGTATTTAATATTTCAGGGATCATGGGAAGAGTTTCGTATGCGTGGGCCAGAAGAGTACAAAGGGAGAGTTGTACAGAAATCATGATCACTGATTAAAATACTGAATATATCTATGCAGTCACATTTATATTTTACAGAATTGACAGACAATGAAATAATCAAGATTTGTGATGGAACCTCATTTAGAATGCACCAAATTTGTATATATTACAGATACCTTTATATATAGTAAATTGTCATATAAACAGTGATTTCACCCATGAATAGCAAATGTATACATGTATTGTATACATTATCTACATATCGTGAATGAAAATTTTCCTTTTCATCACAAAAGGAGCCATATGTCGCCATAAGAGGTACATCATAGGGATAGTTTGAAAAAATCGTCTGTTTTTTCATAACCTTGACATTTTTGAGGAATGTTGGTTGTTCTGCAATGATATTTCCTTACTTACTAGGTTATAAGCTATCAAAAAACGGCTCTAACAAGAAGATTGTAAAGTACTGTTGTGGTAATAGAAATAATGGCAGTGATATTTTAAAAATGAAGGCTCATTTGAATAAATGTTTAGAACTTCAGCAATTTGAACAATTCCCCAGAATTCATAAATGCATATAATGCCAGCAGGTGATGTGAGCGTTGCTAATTTAACTGTGCATTGCTTTATCTATCTGAGTTCAATTAATCATCGACCATTTGACCGACGCCCTATGGAGAGGCTAGTTTAGATTGGGGATAGTGGAAGACAAGAAAGCATCCCATTTTAACGACGCTTCTGGTTCTTTTGCATGCTCCGTGTATAGCACTGATATATAGGACCTCATTTAAACGTTTCAGCCAAAAGACTGTTTTTGCAGTAGAAACATGTTTTCACATTTCTAAAACATTAGATTTGATATTTTAACAAGAACAGTCACTGTAAGATGACTTTGCTCCTGAAATGGTGCTTTGACCTTTGAGCTGAGAACTAGTCATTCAGGGGTCAAGGTCAAATAAATATGAGTCAGTGGGAAGGTCTTGTCAAAAGGGGTGTTGTGTCCAAGTATGAAGTAAATCCACTCACTAATAAGGAAGTTATGGACAATGTTAAAGTTTTTGGACAATTGGATCTTCAAGGTGAAGGTCATTAAGGGGTCAAGGTCAAATAGATATAGGTCAATGGGTAGTTTTTGTCCAAAGGGGTGTTGTGTCCATGTATGAAGTAAATCCACTTAGTAATGTGCAGGTATGAAGGAAACCCACTTATGTATAAGGAAGTTATGGCCAATGTTAAAGTTTTCGGACGGACTGACGGAATGACAGTTCAAAATCTATATGCCTCCCTTCGGGGGCATAAAAAGTAATGTTAGTGGAGAAGCGGGAAGGAAACCTCGACCCTTGATTACCAGCGCAAAGCGTTTCCACTGGACCATTGCTATGCAGGATGAAGGCTTAAATAGACAACATGTTGAAATGTGATAACAAAAATGCAGAATACAGTGGTTTCATTTCAAATGTGTAAAATGAATACAATTTACACTGGAAATGTTAGTCTTATTATGCCCCCAAAGGGAGGCATGTCCGTCCGTCAATCAGTCCGTCCGAAAACTTTAACATTGGCCATAAATTCCCAATTAGTGAGTGGATTTATTTCATACCTGGACACAACAACCCTTTAGACAAGACCTTTCCACTGACCTATATTTGTTTGACCTTGACCCCTGAATGACCTTCACCTTGAAGATCCAATTGTCCAAAAACTTTAACATTGTCCATAACTTCCTTATTAGTGAGTGGATTTACTTCATACTTGGATACAACACCCCTTTGGACAAGACCTTCCCACAGACCTTTTGTTATTTGACCTTGACCCCTGAATATCCAGTTGTCCAAAAACTAATATTTGACCATAACTTCCAATTTAGTAAGTGGATTTACTTCATACTTGGCCACAATACCCCTTTTGACAAGACCTTTCCACTGACCTATACTTATTTGACCTTGACCCCTGAATGACTGGTTCATAGCTCAAATGTCAAAGCACCACTTTCGGGGGCATTGTCATCTTACAGTGAAAGTTCTTGTTATATATAAAATTGTAATGTTCTGCTTACGATACTTAATTACTTCTTAAATGGATGAAAATAAATCATGAAAATGTAAAACATGTCAGTGTGTTAACAAAACATGCAATTTCATTAAAATATACAGTATTATAAGTTTTTACAAGAACAGGATATATTGAATACACTATGAAAAATAATCTTTGAGAACTCAACTACGATCAACTATTCTAGAAATAAAGCATCGTAAACAGAGCTAAAAAGGGGAAATATTTAAAAGAAAACAGTATAACAATATTATATTTTACAAGACTTACATTTCCAGTGTGCATAATATTCACTTACACATTTGAAATGAAACCACTGTATTCTGCATTTTTGTTATCACATTTCAACATGATGTCTATTTAAATCTGCATCCTGCAGGAGCAGTGGTCCAGTGGTAACGCGCTGAACTGGTAATCCAGGGTTTTCGCTCCACGCTCCTCCACTAACATAAGATATTCTCTTTCGGATGAGACGATAAACTGATATTTCAGATATAGCAATACTTTGTGGACTTCTAAGGTCTTACTTACACAGGCATTACACATTGACAGAGTAGATTCCGGAGTTTCTGGAAGAAATATCCTCGCATCATAATCCATAATTGATAGAATATTATGTAATATTTAAAAATTATAACTTACGGTCTCTCTTACTGAGAGAAACATTCCTGTAGCTTTAGTTACACAGTACTTTGCGTCTGAATACTAGATAATGGGTTTGTCATGTGATAGAGCTGATTTTTCGCTTAAAAATGCAAAAGTGGTGCAAGTTCTTAAAAATGAAGACAGAGCCATTTCTCTTCAGTATGCCACGATTGAAACATGTAAATATATATTGCAGCTAAGTTATTATGTGTCCCCATTACCTTTATAAAGTATGCCAATTCAATCTGCAAAAGTAATGTCTTTAATAGTGTTATACAGGGTATTAATTTAATCAGACTGTCGGATATATGTAAGCTGCGATCATATCCTAGGTAGGGTAAATGATAAAGGTTTTATCACATGACAAATGTTGTTTGTAATACAATATAACCATTACATATATTTATATTACACGCATGAAATATAACGGCTAACAAAACATTACGCATTTACTTTTTGCTTCAATTTGTCATTTTTAAAAAAAAACTTGTTATCAAATAGATGTCCTATTTCAAAGAGACGTCTTCTGTGTTGAGTATTTATGACATATTTTGACATTTCAAATGGAACTATTTTCCTGGCGGATGTTTTGTAACAGCTTCTACCTTTAGACCCTTTTGCGGTTGTTTTGGTAATCTGACACTCATTAACCCTTAGCCTGCTGAATATTCATAATGGATTTACCCAGCTTTGAATTTGGAACAATCCATTCAAAATTTAAGGTATTTCCATATCAAAATACAGAAATTGAGCTACCAACAGTATAGAGCCTGGTCAGACTGCACGGATGTGCAGGCTGGCCTGGCTCTATACTGGTGGCAAAGGCTAATCACTTTCAGTTCCAGCAGGTTAAGGGTTAACATTTCATATAAACTTTAATTCAACTCGTCCAGGAATAATGTTATAAAAAATTTCGTTAACTCGTTAAACAAAAGTTTATATGAAATGAAAACTCGTGTCAATTAACTTTTCAGTGTGTTTAAAGGTTTGGTGGTACTTTTGATGCTGCAAAACAACTGCCTATGATTAGCACTGGAACATGCATGACACAAAAGGGAGATACTTTATATGATACTTGGATTACCTAGATTAAGTTTTTGGTGCGATAGAGGCAAGGTTATTCCTTGTCTCGAAACACGTACCAATGCCCGATGTCTTCTCCTATGGAGTGTTTGCGAAATGAGATTTTTGAAGATCGTTGTGTACATACATTGCTACAGACCTTTAGACCATTTCCAATGTGTTCATGAAATAGATATCTTTGCCAAAGGCTCTATACAGTTGAGCAATACTGTAAGTTTCGTGTACGGAGTTTTTTCTCTTTTTTCTCTTTATATTGTTGTCTGTAGTCTAGATCTAGTGGTTACGATCAATAATTTGAGAACACATAAGCAAAGAGACTTGAGATTTGGTAGGTAGGTTGGGCATCTTTTCTAGTAATCTAGCTAAACAGACTTGTCGAAGGTTTGACAATAATAAAAAAAGATGTCTATAAAATAGTTCAACCTGTCAACGTCAAATTAATTAGGCTGCTTGTGTATATGAACACTGTTGTTATGGGGCCTTCTAGATCAAAGGTCAAGCCCACAGGGCCTTGCAGTGTGAAAATGGTTTCTGAACAACTGCACCAAGGATCTTAAAACTTTACAGGATGGGTGGATTGATAAGTAAATTAACCCTATTGTTTTTTGGCCCTCGGGATCAAAGGTCAGGCTCACAGTGGCCCGTACTTGAAAACTGTTTATGGTTGACCTTTAAACTTTACAGGATGATTTAGGATGATGAACAGATGACTCCCACAGAGTCAAAGCTCAAACTCGTAGGACCTGAACATTGAAAATGGTTCAGTCTAGTAAATAACTCGAGAAAATCTGCTTCCAGGACCTTCAAACTTAACAGGATGGGTGGGCATGATGAGTACATGAACTCTGTTGTTTTATGTCCCACAGTATCAAAGGTCAAGCTTACAAGGGCCTGTCCTTAGAAAACTGTTTCTAGTAAACCTTCATACTTCACAGGAATAAAATTTTTAAGAACAATTTCCACATCACCTTAAATATCACACTTACAATTTTCAAGGCCATGATTGTATCATCGCAACAATGAGGAACTCTTTCTGAAAACAGGATTATTTTAAGTACACCTTGACTTGGGTCACGCAACATTTGTGACCATTTCGCAATCGACTATAAACGGGAGATAATTCTTATGGGCTTATCAAATACACACCTTTCGAAGGGAGAAAACTGCAAAGAATTCTACACTTCAGCGGTCACGTTCGACCTATCGGTCGAATCACGTATGCATGACTTTTCAATGAAACAAACAAATCCGATAAACAGCTGAAACATACATTCGCCATAAAACGTATACTGACCGCTTGTAGAAGAATTTACATACTTATTTTGCGGCGGAATACTTAGTTTTTGAACGGTAAGTCACATTTCTTTCACTGACTGATACTCTAAACCTGCTAGTATAATAAATACTGAATGAAAAATATCGCTGAAGAATTAACCGTTGTTCACTAATTTCAAGGCTTTGCTAACAAGAGTCTCAAGGGTTTGCTTGTTTATTAAGAGTACATATCTATTATATACAAAAATGAAGAATACAGTTGTTAGGGTATAAATAATTTTCACTAGGAGTCGACTCAATAAACTGATGATACGCCTCCAACAGTAAATACAATACATTCTGTGTAACTTTAATTGCCATTTGTACTTTAATGTTGTGAAACGAATTGCTGTTGCTTTTGCAAACTAAATTTTTAACCAATAATTAAACGTGTATGCATAGTTCAGCTTAATACTATTTCAAGAAAAACAGAAACTTTTCTGAATTGTAAAAATAAACTAAGAGCAGAATCAGACAGTTACAGAAGTTTAAAATATTTGTTAATACGTCACTTGCAAGACTTGTTTTTATCTAAAAGCTATTGATTGTTTCTGAATAACAAAAGATTGTGACTGCTGTTTTATTTATTTATTTTTTGTGATGAGTGCATAGAAATGAAAAATCATTACACTGTTGTCAAGCATAGGCACTATTTTCATGATTATTAGTTTTGTCTTGTTGTTGTCATTTTTAGCTCGTCTGTTTCGAAAAACAAGTCGAGCTATTGTGATCGCTGCGTCGTCGTTGTTGTCGTCGTCGTGCAAAAACTTTAATGTAGCCCATTACTCAAACAATTTAAAAGGTATCATTATGAAACTTTGAATGCTTGCTTATCATGCCAAGATGCATTTGTAACACAGAACGCATTATTCTGAAAGCTATATTGTTGGAGTTATGCCCCTTTTTAACTTACAATTTTTTGTCGAAATTGCTTATTAAGTTGAATGATTTCAAAACTATTAAAGGTATCAATATGAAACTAGGGCTGCTTGCTTCTCATGACAAAGGCAGTTGTAACACAAGGGACATTATTCTCAAAGCTATATTTTTGGAGTTATGCCCCTTTTTAACTTACAGTTTTTCTCAAAATTGCTTGATAAGTTAAATGATTTGAAAACTATCAAAGGTATCAATATGAACTTGGACTGCTTGCTTATGACAAGAGGCAGTTGTAACACAAGGGGCATTATTCTGAAATTTATATTTTTGGAGTTATGTCCCATTTTAACTTAAAAATTTTGTCAATATTGCTTATTTAGTTGAATGATCAAAGGTATCAATATGAACAGTATCAACATCTTGAAACGTTCAAGAGGTATATAGAACTCCTTCAGGAGTAGTTCATGAGAACCATAACTATGGCCGCCATTGTCGACATGTAAAACAGACGAGCGTTGGCGTCGTCGCTCCGTGGAGCTCTTGTTTTGTTTTGGTTTTTTTACTGTTGTTTTTATCTTTTGTTTAGTGTATGTATGACTCGGCTTACTGACTACGGACATTACATAAATGATTCAATATTCAAAGGCTTCAAGCTTACCCTAATTGCTATAAATATTTTAAACGATATAACGGCAAAATTTGAATACGACACTATAAAATGTAGGCCTCCAAGAGTTTTCCTTTACCATAAAGGTTTTGCCCCATGTTATACTGTGACTTCATGATTAACACGAGTGATGTTTAGACCTTGCTTTGTGTGATGCTGTAGTGTTTTATGCCCTAAAAGAGGTCATGCATTGCTATGCATGTAAAAATATAAAATACATTTCATATGTTGTGACACATTCAAAGCCTAGTTGCAGCAAACATAATCAAGTTATCGCACAGCTTCAGGCTAATGCAGAAACGCCCAGATGGTCTGCCCTCAAACAAATCTAGTTACCGACAACTTGACTGTCGGTCAAGTGGAACAAGAGAACTATAAAGCTTTTTTTTTAGAAATAAAAATATAATAGCTAGAATTTTTTAACGTAGCAAATTTATAAACTGACAGTGACGTCATTGCTGTTTTAGTTCAGTTTAGCGTGAGATTTTATTACGTCATAGACGACGGTACGTTATTTAGAAATAAGGTTTAAACATCGAAACAAGCCATTTTGATATAGACTGTTGTTTTTTTCATGCAGGGACCGTCAACAGATATGACTATTTCCAGGGTCGCTCTTACTGTCTCGACCAACTGGCTCCGTGAAAAACTTGGAACATCCATAAATAAACAGATTTCAAGAAAATTACGTGTTCTAGACACAACGTTCCTGAAAAACAAGGAAGTTGACACTTATTCCACATGTTATCTACAGTATGTACTGATATTTTCCTTCCTTATTTTCCTGGTTATTTGTATGTAGTTGCTGTTTTATAGCTCATCCTCGTCGAGATTGATAGCTTATAAATTGTTATGCGTTAAAGTCAGACTGGACAAATGTAACTACAGAAATGTAGGCTTTGAATAGTTAACTGAAACTAGTTCATATAGAATATTTCACAGGTGCTTGAAAGGTAGACCAACTGTAATATTTATATAGTTATTAAACGTAGAAATTATGAAAAAATTAATTCAGTGCCGACATTGCCTCGTTTGTAACACGCGTGCACTTCCGTTGAAGTTAGAAACTACTTTTTGATAAAGTGACCGACAAAGTTGTATTTTGTGTTTTCAGAGAACATATTCCACAATCTATATATTTTGGTTTACACAACTGTGTTGAGAGTACCGAGCATCTCCCCCGTAATTTACCCGATCCCAATTGTTTCTCAGAGTATGTCCAGAGTTTGGGGGTGTGGCCTGACACCCATGTTGTAGTTTACGACAGATTTGGACCTTCTGCAGCTGTCCGTGCGTGGTGGGTTTTCCGGGTAAGTGTATGACAACTAGAAAATAATATCCTTCTTTTAATTTCTTGAGCTGGATTCCATTACATGCGAATAGTTTTTATCGTGGTATCTTTAAGGACAAAAGTTAAAAATCCTCCTCTTCGAAATCACAAAGTCCATAACTGTATAGCAAAGTGTCGTGGACAACCAAGATCTTCAAATTAGTCATACACTTCTTTCATTATTTCATTCTCCGAAGCTCACACTGTAGTGGTAGTACACTGGACGCCAAATCTAGAGACCACACGCCCCGGTTCGAATTCTGTCGAGATATTTTTGAATATTTCGTAGTCCTAGCATCCTTTATCATCTGTCTTTACGACTCGGTTATATTTTGCCGCAAGCACTAACAGAGCTTCTAAAGGCATTTGGCTTTTCTAAAACGCAGTAGAAACTTTCAACTGTGTCTGAGAATGGGTAGCAAGCACATGTAGTATATATTGTAAGAATTAGATTCTTTTTTTTGTTTTGTTTTATTAACCTTTAGCTATATGGTCATAAGACAGTGTCTGTTCTAGACGGAGGTCTCAGAAAATGGAAGGCTGACGGATATGAGACCACTGCAGAGTTAGCAACCACAGAGGTAGGTTTATACTAGCGAAATGTTGCATATATTGTTCAAGATATAAATATATGTAGCAGAAAATTGTAAAGTTTAACTACTCCTGTATATGATTACAATTTTAGTAGTGATTATGTTAATCCTAAAAGAGTAAAATAAAACATTTTTTTTTAGAAATTTCGAAGACTGTCAAGTTTTCCTAATTTACATTTTTATAGCCTTCGAACTTCAAGGCAGAAATCGACAGGTCATTGTTGCGTACATATGAGGATATGGTCAGAAACACTGAGACAAAATATGAACAAGTTATTGATGCAAGGGCAGTAGACTGTGATACAGTTCAGAATGGTAGGTAACGTACATTGGTGCAAAGTTGGCTATCTCTGGGATCAACCGTGAGAGGTTCGACTTTGACGTCAGACGTCAGGAAAGAAGTACTTGTAATAAAATGGTAAACGCAACATTCTAACACTGTCCGCAATTCGCCGACAATAAACTAAAATGAAATTGACCGTGATATATCACGCTGAAAACAATCGCACGACGACTGACGTCACTGCGAATGTCACCGGTGAATAGTGCACATCCTTGCGCCCCTTATTAATATACGTACATGTTAGAATGGAAATAGATTTTAAAGTTTTCGTGATCTACCGTCGTATATATCACGGTCTCTCGTTCATATGCGCAATTATTTAATCACTCGGGACTACGGCCTTCGTGATTAAATTACTACGCATCTGAACTCGACAACCGTTGTTTATTCGACGGTATATCACTCAAATGTAAAAAAATTTTCCTAGGTAAAATGTATGGTGTTGCAAATTTTGTAAGGAATGTGCAGAGCTTAAAGGGGACTAACAGTAACATCTGTAGGATTCAGTTAAAAAATGTCATTTACAAAATGAGGGCATGAGTAATTAAATACATCATAATTATAGAAGTCCACAACAATAATGACAAGATAATGATCAAAGTCTATTTCATACAGTTGAAATAAAGTATAGATTTCCATTTAGGACAGTAATATCAAAATTAGTTGTGTTTGATGATAAAAAAGTTCTTGTTTTAGTTACAAGAATGTAAAAGATATCTGTAGCATACTATTAGGTGGTGTATAATGTTTAAATAAATGCACGCTTTACCTAAACAAGTCTGTTTTATCATTGCAAAGACACACAAGAATGCGTAGAAACAAAACTTCGGCATATTTTCCGAGTACATATCATTGAAATGTTAATGAAGCGTTTATCTCAGTGCAATATAATCAAATGTTCGTCCTTTCTAACAAATGCAGATGCATCGCTGAACTATAGAAATACTTATTTTATTTCTGTTCAAAGACATAATATATATTTTTCTACTTAAAACTGACATAGATCTAAGCATTGACTGCACTTTTCTTTGTTTTCTGAAGAGATGGATGGGGGAGTAATACCTGGTGCAAATCATATTCCTTTCGAGGAATTGTTTAATGAAGATGGAACTTTCAAGTCATATACAGAAGTCAAAGCATGTATGATTTTTCCCTTATTATCAAACTGTTTTATGTCTGAATAGTTGAATACCGAACTTGTTGATGAATAATCTGAATTTTAGAAACAGTAACAGTGCGTGGAATTTGTTAATGCTCAAATTATCATTTTCATTATATACAAACACTTACGCTCTACGAACAACTGTTAGAGTGGCAAAACCAATTTGTTTTCGTACGTGTTTGTGAAGAAAGGCTTATTTGATGCGGTCTATGGAAATATTTAGCTAAATTTATGAATGGACAACGTCGATACTTGCCTTGGTATCAGACTTTGAGTGAAAAATGCTAGTAGTAAAGACCTGTGTTGCTGGATTAGTTCTAGCTTTTTTTTTTCAGGCATAATGTGTAAATGCTGCATCTAATGTACTTTTGTTCTTCAGTATTTGACGCTGCTGGAGTGGATCTCGAAAAACCAATGGTGGCCTCATGTTTCACCGGTATGACCGCCTGCGGTATTGCGGCCGCCGCTTATATCCTTGGAAAGGACATTCCTGTTTACTATGTGAGAATATACATGTTACTTTAAGAATTAGATTTTTTTTTCATTTTACAAATTTCTGAATAATATTGTGTAAATACAAGCTATTTGCGCGTATTTATACACTTTACTTTAGAGCAAACAGCAGGCCCGGTTCCAGATGGTACATGTGGGACACGCGCCCCATCCGAGGTGTCTCGATTTGTCTTTATTTCAACAATATCTAATGTTAACAAAAAGGATATCTGTCTCTCTCATCATATGAGAAGGTGAGCAATTTCGTTTAGCAGATAGTGGTTTAGTAAAGAAAGTTTGCAGGAAAGGCAGTTTGGTAAACTGCCTGTCCGCACAACTTACATTTTGTTGAAAGATGACGTTCCATTAAAACATATTCAAATGAAACAGCGAAAGAACGCTCGACCCACTCGAAAACTTCCCGTCTACGCCTTTTTCACACCGTCAAGGGGATGTGCGCTTGTTAGGTTGTCACCGTTAATCATAGTCCATAGACGCAGTATTGTAACTTGAATTACATACTTATTTGTAATCATATGATTTCAGGGTTCATGGACGGAGTGGCGACATAGAGCTCCTGAAGAACTGAAGCACAGATACAACAAAAGGTTAAGCTGAAACCATGTGTAGAAATCCCATGTTAAAATTCTATTCCACGTCAGACTGTGATATTGTTCAGTTAACATTGTGTTCAAACTTGACTATCGTTGGGGAACTAAAATATCCATACAGAACGTATCTGTTAACATTTGAAGAAAATTTGTTGTTGTTTTTTTGTGTGTTCATGTTGATAACATGGGTATGGACATTTGTCATCAAACTGGCACTATTTAAAGATCTGAATGAAAACTTTATATAGGGTTTTAAAGATTTTTTCCTGCTAGTATGTAGATATGTCTTTGACAGCCTCGTAAAACTGTGCATATGGATAAAACACGGGTCAGTCTTTCACACTTTGCATAGTAAATGTAAATCCAGCACGTACAGATATCAAGAAATATCATAATCCCTTATTTAAACATTGCAAGATTAATCAGTCCAAAACATTGTGTAATTGATCAACAGCTTCTGACAAGCGTTTTGTTACTATGTTTTCTTGATGTTTAATGATTAAACTTTCCGGCCTTTTATGTCATTTATGATTCTTACATCGTGATGGCTTAAATAAGATAGGAAGGTGTTTTGTTTTAAATCAGGCGGGTGATTTCAGACTATTATTTACCTCCAGTTCTTTTTTTCAGGAGTGTAATACAGGGTTTCTTGATAAATAAACCTTTGTTATATACATTGGAAAATCTGGCTTTTTATTTTAAAAAAATCTCTTTCACAGTACCATCGAAAAATTTCGAGTTAAAAAGTAAACCTCGATAACCCAGAGTATAGGGCTTTTGTTCTCGGTTCGTAAGGTTCCGGGAGCATGTGTACTTGCTCAAAAATGTGCTACAAAATGTGCGTCAGTCCGCCAAGTTTTAAGTGGGTACCAGTAACGAAAACTTCGCTTCTCACATAAGTTTTGGTTCTGTCATGGGTGGCTTCCTCAGTGAAATGTAGCTTAGTTATGAGAGCGATGTAGCTTCGTGTTGAGAGCGATGGAGCTTGGTGTTGAGAGCAATGCAGCTAAATGTTTAGATCAATAGAGCTTTGTATTGACTTGATGGAACTTAGTATTGAGAGTGATGAAGCTTAGTGTTGAGAACAAAGTCTTGATAGCGATGACGCTTATTTTGGGAGGGATGAAGCTTAGTGTTGAGAGCGATGAAGCTTACGTTAAATAAGATGTAGAGAAGTATTTTGAGCCATTAAGTACCATTTTGTTGATAATAATGTTTAGTGTTGACTTCGATTGAGCTTAGATTAAAAAGCGATAAGAACAATGAAACTTACATTTTAAAGCGATGGAGCTTTATGTTGAGAGTTTTAGTTAATTATTATGAGCGATGAAGTTTAATGTTGAAAGCGATGAAACTTACTGTTTAAAGCGATAGCGCTTAGTGTTAAGACTGACGGAGCTTTATGTTGATAGCGATATATTAGCATTGACAGACATTGGGTTTATTTTGAGTGCGATTGAGCTTAATATTGAGAACTTTGAAGCGTTATGCTGAAAGCATTGGATCTTAGTATTGAGAGCGATGGAGCTTAGTGTTGAGAGCGATGTAACTTAGTTTTTAGTGCGATGAAACTTTCTGTTAAGGACCATGTAACTTAGTTTTTAGAGTGATGAAGCTTAGTGTTGAGAGCCATCTAACTTAGTTTTTAAAGCGATGTAATTTAGTTTTTAGAGCGATCTTATTTTTGAGAGCGATGGAGCTTAGTAATGACAACGAGGTAACTTAGTTTTGCGAGCCATGTAACTTCGTTCTTATAGCGATGAAGCTTAATGATCAGAGCGATGTAATTTAGTTTTGAGAGCGATGTAGCTTTGTGTTGAGATCGATGTAACTTAATTTTGAAAGTGATGGAGCTTAGTGTTGAGAGCGATGTAACTTAGTTTTGAGAGCGATGGGGATTAGTGTTGAGAGCGATGTATCTTAGTTTTGAGAGCGATGGAGCTTAGTGTTGAGAGCGATGTAACTTAGTTTTGAGAGCGATGGAGCTTAGTATTGAGAGCGATGTAACTTAGTTTTGAGAGCGATGTAACTTAGTTTTGAGAGCGATGGAGCTTAGTATTGAGAGCGATGTAACTTAGTTTTGAGAGCGATGGAGCTTAGTATTGAGAGCGATGTAACTTAGTTTTGAGAGTGATGGAGCTTAGTATTGAGAGCGATGTAACTTAGTTTTGAGAGCGATGTAACTTAGTTTTGAGAGCGATGGGGCTTAGTATTGAGAGCGATGTAACTTAGTTTTGAGAGCGATGGGGCTTAGTATTGAGAGCGATGTAACTTAGTTTTGAGAGCGATGGAGCTTAGTATTGAGAGCGATGTAACTTAGTTTTGAGAACGATGAAGCTTAGTGTTGAGAGCGATGTAACTTAGTTTTGAGAGCGATGGAGCTTAGTATTGAGAGCGATGTAACTTAGTTTTGAGAGTAATGGAGCTTAGTATTGAGAGCGATGTAACTTAGTTTTGAGAGCGATGGAGCTTAGTATTGAGAGCGATGTAACTTAGTTTTGAGAGTAATGGAGCTTAGTATTGAGAGCGATGTAACTTAGTTTTGAGAGCGATGGAGCTTAGTATTGAGAGCGATGTAACTTAGTTTTGAGAGTGATGGAGCTTAGTGTTGCAGGCGAGGTATCTTAGTTTTTAGAGAGATGAAGCTTAGTGATGAGAGCGATGTTACTTAGTTTTGAGAGCAATGTAGTTAAATCATTGGAGCGATGAAACTGTTTTGGAACGTTTTAAGTCGCAATTGAGTCTTCAATGTTATGTTAGTATTATACCACAATGTAAATTTCTCTGGTAGAAGCATGGTATTATCAATCCATCATTACCCATTGTTTTTCTTCAAAATGTGACATACGCAAAATATCAAAGGCAAGAGAGTATCTAAATGCGTTACGAAAAAAAAGTTTAGGTAGAAATATCAGTATATTAATATGATTTTTTAAAATAAACCTGTGGTATATGTACTAAAATGTCAAACGTGTAGGATCTGAGTCACCTAAAGCTACGCATGACTAGTATAACTCTATAATTTATTTTTCAAACGAAAACAGGTGTAAAGAAAAGCAAGGACGATCCGACTAGATTTTACAGCAACGTGACTGGCAAAGCAGCAAATATTTTCCTTCTGAATGTTACACAGGATAAATTTTAAACCTTCAGCATTCATTATATCACTTGTCAAGAATTACCTTGTTTTGCTCGATGCTTAATGCATATAAAGGTCACAGCAGAAGTCGGTTTTATGACTTTCTTATCTATTTACATTTACTCCTTTACAACTAGCCCCAGCAGAGGCAGGGACATTTTTAAGTAAGTTTTTGTTTAAGGGGATAGTGCAGATGTTTCTGGTTGTTTTATATACTCAGGGTATAATACTGACGCAAGGGGCCTAGGTTTAAGGTCTCATCAAATAGATATGTAATATTATTCATGGAAGAGCAGAGAATCGAGTCGGTGCGCTCTGAATTCACAGTCTACTGTGTAACAGTCACGCTCCATCAGTTAAGCTTATTCTTTCTCTCTCAACCTAAGTTTTATTTTTCGTCGGGACCAGTTGTTTATATGACCGACTGTAATGTCATTGTAATATTTATTTAAAATGGTGGTGTAATTTCCCCTATATAACTGATAGTAGTTAAATTATCACTCTACGTAAAATCATGAAGAGGACATCAACGTCAGTTCACGGTCTGTGAACAAGGTGTCATTATCAGGTTTTGTGCACATATATTCAAACTCTTGTTGTACCCTTCTTTCAGCATTGATTTAGCGCTGATAGATTTTGCTTGAGCTGAGCTTCGCGACCAAAGGTTTGTACGCTTGGTGAATTTCGCGTGTCCGCAAGGGTGGAGGATGCTAAAAGACTGTATTTAGAAAGTGGGCCGAAAGACACTTGACGTGCATGAAAGCAGATGGAAGTTTTATATTTATAATGCATGTTTTTACTTTAAAAAATACACTGTATGGAAATTGGATTGTTGAATGTTATGGTGTTATGATTTTCAAAGCGAACAGAAAAATGCTCATAACTAATTAAAGTTTTAACGGAAATTATCTGTGAACTAACCAGTTTTACTAATGTAACAAACATACGCCGGGATATTACTGATAGTGTAGCTGTTTTCAGGAGATGATGTTCAGATAGTGAACTCTATTTTGGGAATAGCGCAAGATGTAGAGAACATGTAATTTCGAAGTCATCGGTCGTCAGTGTACTTTCTCCTCGCTTTAACATTTTATTCGAAAAAAAAAAAACTCCGGCAGTATTATGCGCGTGTAGACTCGGATACTAACGACGTTATTCCGCAGTTACCTCCCTTTAGTATATAACGACATTGTGGTTTTACTTTTTATCAGGACAATTCTTTCTCCAAATAGAAAAGTGGAGTAAGTATCATTTTCGATGTTTGATTTTTATGCATTTTTGAAAGGAAGTCATTGCTTTATAAATTGAATAAATTTGCGAGAGATGACAGTGTTTCCTGAGTAAGAAATCGTTTTTGCAGTTTATACAAGGTCTTTGGCTTTGACACAGATATCTGACAAGTCTGCAGTTGACTAAGGACATAGATCTCTGACAACGCTTACATTTTTTACAAGTTTGCATGTCTGAGGCCTGATAAACTGCAGCAAAGACTGGTGTTTTAGGTCTTTGAATGCAGGAAATTTAAGATAATTACGATTGTGTAAAAGCTCAAAGTCAAAGTAAAATTGATATCATATATATTAAACTGTTATAAGCTATTTTCTTGTCATTGGGTGAGTAACACAAATAGAAAAACTCAGAGCTGAATTTAATTTTTGTTGTTGTTTAGTATCATGAAAGCAGATCAAAACTTTATTTATCCAAGTGATAACAGTGTAGTCCTTCATAGAAAGATGTCACATATGCACAGTTAACATTTTATGTTTATATTTTGTTGTTTTTTTACATTTTATGTTTATTAGCAATTTGTGGATTTGACCAATAACAAAAGTATCATCAAATCCACCTTCTACGTCTAAATATTTGGACTACTTAACAATGCAGAAATAAAATATTTTTTAACAGTAATAAAGTGACATGGTTTAAGAATACAATGTCAGATATTATGCAAAGTCTAATTGAAAAAAATGCCCAGCACAATTTGAAATTCAAACATTTCTTATCAGTCAGTTACTATGTATTTTTATAAACACAATTCAGTGTAGTTCCTTTTTGATATATGGTCATATTTAAAACCTCTGTTTTATCTAAGTTAAATATTGACATAATCTGTTAGGCCTCATTGCTTGAAGATTTTAAAGAAAAAATGCATGATCTGAGAAAATATAACATGAGAAAAATGCATTGATTCATTTAATTTTTAAGAATTGTGTTAAGACAAAAATGTTAAAGGCTTACATTTACATCAATTTTTTTTTGTTTAAAGTAGAAACTTCTGAGATTCACACTAGAAATTTTTTTTAAACATTTCATTTGCTGTTGGGTATGAATGAAACTTATTTGTTGAGGAACAGAAAAAGAAGGTGAAAGTGCTAATGCTTACTATTATAAAGGTACTTCTCATAAAAGATGGCCCACCTCTTTAAAATGAAAAATAATTGATAATTGAAAAAAGAACTTTTGTCTTAGGCATATAGCAACAAAGTAAGTGTGCTTTTGTAATGAAAGACTGTCCTCCAAAAAATGGTACAACAGAAAACTTTCTATACAATCTCTTGTACTTAGAATTTTTTTAACTGCGACCTTGCCATCATGTAATGATTCAATCAATACTATTCATATGTACATGATTTTGAAGAAAATGAAATGTTCTAATGTTGGTATTGGTAGCACTTTCTTATGTATAAAGGTAAACCTTCTCAAGCAAGGTATCCATAATTGAGCATGGTTTTTAATTCTTTTTTATTTATTAAGATATGTGTAATCAGTGTTGATATATACTTACATGTTGAAGTCATTGGTAGCTTCTAAATGCTGCATATGTGTGAAAATGTATCTTTTTAGGGAAGTAACAGAAACTATAAATGTTCAGACAATGAGTTTTACAATGATAGTTGTTACACTGATGTTCAATTTGTTTTACAGATCACTTTAAAAAACTTCTCTTAAAAATTTCAAATTTTTTCTGTGACTTACCACCATTTTGAGACTATATTCAAGACAAGCTTTTGTGTAGCTTTTGACAAAAATTTGCTAAGGTGTTGAAAAATGAATTTAAAAGAATATACATCTTTCAGAAAATGACCTTGTCACGTGTTTTAACAGTTGTGTCTACAAACTGGTTACGAGAACAGATTGGAACTAATGTGCAGAAACAAGTATCAAAGAAACTAAGAATTCTAGACACTTCTTTTGTTTTTGATAGACATGCTGACACCTATAATGAAGCTTATAAAAAGTAAGTATAAAATGTTTTGTTTTATTTTGTTTAGTTTAGTTTAACGGTAGATGGATTTTACATCCTGTTATGGTCAGTCATATTAGGTGGGCAGTTTACTTAAAATCATTTCTGAAAAGGTTCAGTACTTGACTTCCATCTTTGGTAAGAATCTGCCTCCTCCTCACATAAATGGTCATAGTCGGTATAGGGATTTGAACCCATGATTTTCATTCAGTAATAGCAAGTCAGCAACATTGACCACATAACCATAGAGGTTGGTTGAGTATACATTGCACTACTTAAATTTTACTTGATTGCAACAAACATTAGCACAAGTTCATTCGAATCACTCGTAACTCTGCTGTTGGCAATTAACTGGCTTTTTGACCAGTGCAGACCAAGATCAGCCTGCAGTTCCATGCAGTATGATCATGATCTGTACTATAAAGTCAGTATTTTTACAACTAATATCCCTATAAATGGTATATATATGGTACATGGTACAAATTGAAAGATGGACCAGTCCATTTAAGAAATTTAGCAGGCTAAGGTTTAAAGGGGCTGTGCTCCAGATGACAAAAAAAGATAGTTTTCTTGTATTATAAATTTCTTGTAATATTTCTGACTAATGCTTAAAAAATAACTTACTGACAAAAAATAAGTCAAATAATTACATTATAAATTGATTTTTTTCCCTTTCAAAGTGCTATACCGTAACGTGACGGTATAACTATATCATATAAGATTTAAAATAAATATCTGTAATTTCACATGCGGCAATGGTGGTGACAGTAAAAGCGTCAGAAATATTTTGTTAACATGAGGGTCCTGAGTTCAAATCAGGCTGGAGCGAAAATATTTTTTTTTATTCTATTTTGACCTTTATAATCAGTTTTGAAGTAAAATATTATGTTGTTATAATCTCACGGCATCTAAATATATAATTTATGAAAAATTTTTTTTTATGTCAGATCTGGAGTACAGCCTCTTTTAAAAAAAATGAATGAATCCAATCATTTATTGGAGGTGGCCTTCATTATTACTACCCATTTCCAGCTTGGTAGTTTTGACACTGGGGCATGTATGGTTCAGCTTTAATGCAGAGCTCTTATTCAGTTGTGCAGAATAATTTCATGTAGAATTTCACAATTAATGATGATGACTAGGAGTAACATAAACAAATAATGTAAATTAATATTTTGTAGCTCTGAACAGTGTGTCCTAAAACTTTCATATTACTTTGCAGTTAAGCTAATAAATCTTTTTGGCAGATAACAAGAATGTTTTGGATGCTTATTTAAACAGACATATCCAGCCAGTTTTGGGTGTAATCTGTATGTTTTAAATTAAATGAAGCTAGGAGTAACCAGTATGATTTACTTTTATATATATATTAAAGGTTTTAAACAGTGCATTTGTAGAAATTTAATGCTTTTTTGGCAGCTTTCAAAATAATTCTATAGTGTAAATGTACAGTCAAGATTTCCTCTACCTTGATGAGTTTGTTATGGATCTCTATGCTGTTCTGGTGAAGTGATCACGTAAGTGATCATCATGTACTCATGTTTTCAGTAACATTTTAAAAGATTCAAGAAATCAGTGATAATATTATACTAGTAAGTGGGAAATCTTTTATTACAGGGGACACATTCCTCAATCTTTGCATTTTGACTTATATAAGTGTACCCCAGAGACACCTGGGATCACAGTTGGCTTGCCAGATACTAACTGTTTCACTGACTATGTCCAGTCACTGGGGATATGGCCTGACACACATGTTGTAGCTTACGACAGGTTTGGACCACTCTCAGCATATAGAACATGGATGCAGTTCAGGGTATGAAGATATAACATTCTTTGTAACTCGTCTGTCTCTGCTCTTTGTTTCCCATGACCTTTTTAGCTTGTCTGAGCATATGCTCAGGGTGAGCTTTGGTGATCACATGTAGGGGTCACATGTTTTACAAAGAAATATAGAGGAAAATCTTTAAGAATGTTCTTGTCTGAAACCACAAGGCTTAAAGTTCAGAAATTTGGCATGAAGTATTGTCCAGTGGACCTCTACCAAGTTTGTTCAAATTATGTCTATTGGGTTACTTTTGTCCTGGCCATTGGGGTCAAATGTTTTATATAGAAATATAGGGGGAAGTCTTAAAAATCTTATTGTTTGAAAACCACAAGGCCTAGTGTTCTGAAATTTGACATGAAGCATTGTCTGGTGCACCCCTACCAAAACATCGTAAACATTGTAAACTATGCCACTGGAGTCAAAATTTGAGGTGAGTGCTTTAGGGCCATTACGGCTCTCATGTTTTCAGACAGTTTTGTCTTGAATAAAGAGATGAGAAATATTCTTGAGTTTTTCGTTATTGTTCATGAATCATGACCGAAGTTAGCACCTGTACATTCTGGTTTCAAGTAGTAAGCAACCAATGATTGATATACCCTTTTTTTGAACAAGGTCAGGATTTGAATATCATTTCAAAAATGGTAAATTTTTGATAATAATTCATAGATTTTAATACAAATTTATAAGAAATCTGTTAAGAAAACTCATATGAATCGAAAGTAATTCATAAATGTTCAAACTTAAATGAGAAAGAAAAAAATAATAATGAATTTTGAAATAAAATGTAAAATTGATGATTAGAAATGTTCACATTTTTATGCCCCCACAAAGTGGGGAGCATATAGTGTTGCACTTGTCCGTCCGTACGTACGTCTGTCCGTCCGTCCGTAAGTCTGTCCGTACGTCCCGAAATATTGTGAACGCAACTCCTCTTAAACCGGGTGGCAGATTTTGCTTAAACTTCCAGGGATGAACTACCTTAATGTGTAGATGGTAGTAAAGGAAGGAATTTTCGCTGCGACTAGATTTAACAGAATTATGGCCCTTTGTTGATTTTTTCACTATATACTATGTAGAAATTTTGTGAACGCAACTCCTCTTAAACCGGATGGCAGATTTTGCTTAAACTTCCAGGGATGAACAACCTTAATGTGTAAATGGTAGTAAAGGAAGGAATTTTTGCTGCGACCAAATTTAACAGAATTATGGCCCTTTGTTGATTTGTTCTCTATATACCATATAGAAATTTTGTGAACGCAACTCCTCTTAAACAGGATGGCAGATTTTGCTTAAACTTCCAGGGATGAACAACCTTAATGTGTAGATGGAAGAAAAGGAAGGAATTTTTGCTGTGTTATAAACAGCCTGACTTACAGAACATATAACTTAGGAACTTAGTACAAATTAGACATGAAAACACCTGTTTACCATCTGCAAACTCCAAGAATGTCCAACTATGCATACAGAATTGTGAAGGAAAATATTCATCCATTGGTCACGGTGTTGAAGACAGTAATTTGAGTCTTCACACCGCAACAGGTTTCTTATAGTTGTCATTTTGTTAAACCAATCTTATTAATGATTCAGCGTGTATGACTATCTCGTGGCCATATTGCTAGCTATATGAGTAGCTAGGTTGAGTGGGGGCATCTGTGTCCTATGGACACATTTCTAGTTTTTATCCTCTTGAAATAGAAAAAGCTTCAAGTGCAGTGCAATAACATGTACACTGAAAGAATTGGATTATCTTTTTCAGCTGTTTGGTCATAGAAGAGTATCAGTTTTAGATGGTGGTCTACGTAAATGGTTGGAGGATGGTTTTGAAGTGACCACAGATGAACCAGAAGTTGAGGTGTGTTGTCTAGAAAATTACAGGTGTTTTTCTTAAAGTTTGTACATGTATTTTGAATTTCCTTCTCTTCAAAATGAGCTGCCTCCTTTTTTCCTCTGTCCAAGCTTCTAGATCTGAGTCTGTAAAAACCAGAAGTGTTAATCTGCAGTGTCATGAACACAATTAAGAATCTTGCAAAATTTAAAATCAGTTCTGTTTAAAGAAATAAATGTCACTTGTCTGTTTTCTGATGAGCCTTTGTCAAAAAGATGAGGTGCATTTAATCTGTTTTCACAGATTTTACAAACATATATTTTTATATCAGCATAGTTTACAAGTGATTTCTTAAATGTCAGTGTTTCACTTGTTTTAAAATTTGTTCTTTTTGTTTTTTCTTCCAAAAGTTTTAGAGGTCTTGTGGTAATTAAATACACAAGATTTAAGACATACAAGATATAGCATAACTTCATTGACTTGAGCATCAGTAACATGAGAACCCAGGATAACTTATAGTCTCTCTTCAGTGCTGGCCAATTTCTCTATTTGTATCATAGTCAAAACCATTCTGTATTTATTTTCTATATTCAGCCATGCAAAATAAATCTTAAACACTCATAGATTGTGAAAATAACTGAAGGGGCGGCACTTATATTCTGAAAAGGTAAACCTTGTTTTTGATTGCTGGGGGTGCATTAACTACCATGCAGTAGTGCACAGTAGTTAATGCATGTTTAGGCAAACTAAATTGTTTGTTTTTAGTTTCATTCCACTAAAAATAGGATAGTGAGGTTGAAAGAAAACATTATAGATCTGGTTAATCCATTTCTGTTTTTATGTTAAATCATTTATATAGAATCAGAATCATGAAAGTAGATACATGTCAAGGATTTTTACTGCAACAAAAGACACTCACCTCTTCCAATTCCCGAAAACAACCGTCTTATCCACAGAAATTATCCAGATTAACAGCTGCACTTTTTCTTTTCTTGGAAACTTTAATTTAAGGTATTTGACATTATTTTAAGGATTAACAATTATAAGCTTCAGTTTCATCACACATACATTATTCTTTTATATCTGCTTTACCTGAGGAGTTACGGATAAATTTTTCAAACAATAACTCTGAATATTGGTTAATCATTAACTAATATTCAGAGTTATTGTTTGAAAAATTCAATGATATTCAAAAGAGCCAGTTTTCATGAATTATATCTGAGTGCCCTTTGATATCAGTGTTTTTTTTCCTGTGCCTTTGTTATCAAGTTCATATGTTGCTTTGTTTTAGAGGTCAAACTTTGTGGCCAAACTAGACAAAAATCTAATTCGCACATACGATGACATAATTGAAAATTTGAAGTCGAAAAAAGAAGAGATTGTGGATGCCAGACCGAAGAACCATCCCTCTATAGTAGAAGGTATTTTAGCTTTAGCAGTATACCATTATATGGCAAGTTTGATATATGCATACTGCTGTATTTTTACAGAGTCGGAAAGGATGTTATATCTTAAACTGCTGTATTAGCATTAATGCATGTAGCCAAGTTTGTGAAAGGGAGACTAAAACTTCTTGCTTGAAATGTCTGTTGCTCTGTCATGGTTAACCAATTTTTGGCAAATCTGAGATTTCTCAAGGTCAGTCAATGCAGATAATACATCATACAGTACTTTACCAATGTTAAAGTTATTCTACATTTTTTTTTTGTAAGGCAAGTAAAAAAAACACCTTAATTTAAACATTTCAGGAGTACTCACCACCCGCGAGCATTTAAAATTGGGTAAACTTTTTCAGCAAGTTGTATAATTTTCTTAAGTGATTTCCGGGTTTTAGATTCTTGTTCTCGTATTAAATATTTAATACAAGTTAATTCCAGTTTATACCAATTAGGAAAGTTATCTTAAATATCAAATATTTTTCTAGATCAGTGAATGCAATCTTGGTTTCAGATGAAAATGGTGGCTTCATCATTGGTTCAAAGCACGTCAGTTTTCCAGACATGTTCTTAGAAGATGGAACGCTCAAATCTGAAGCTGAACTCAAAGCTAGTAAGTAAATGTTTCAAGCTTTGTTAATGCTGATTTATCAAGCTTTTAGCTCAAGTTTACCTCTTGAACCGAAATTAATCAAGCTTTATGCGAGCTCAAGTTTATCTTGATTTATTATTAGTTTACCAATACAAAGGTAAGATCTTTTGATCCTTCATTTTCTTTCTGTATGTTAATTGGTTAATGCAGAGTTTAGATTTTGTTTCATTGAGTTTAAGGAAAAATATGTCCAGTTGATGGCTGCAATTAAATAAGTGATAAAGAAGCTACATGTATTGTCTTCCTGTTGTAACTATTGATCTTTTATACAGTAGATTGTTACAATATGAGGAGTCCAGTATGATATACTTACCATGCATTTTATGCACTGCTGTGTTAAAATTATTTGTCAGACACTATATCAGTTTTTAGGAGGTATGAACTACTGATAGCACTGATACTGATTGTCTTTATGAAGAAATAAGAAAGAGTGCTAAAAAAAATGTGAAAGAAAGACAAATAAGCAAATTATATATCAGTGACATTTTGCCGATTTAGTCAACATGTCTGTAACATTTAAGCAGGTTGAGTTATTTGTTGACTGACTGAATTCTTTGACCTTATGTTTTAATTCACAGTGTTTGATAGTGCTGGAGTAGATCTTGGCCAGCCAATGGTTATTTCCTGTCTGCGAGGTCTGACAGCCTGTGGGGTAGCAGCAGCTGCCCAGATACTTGGCAAGGAAAATGTGCCTATATATTATGTAAGTTGACTATTTCCTAATCACCTTGACCTTTGCAAATATGTATGAAATGGTTTCTTATTATACCCCCTACAAAACAAAGTTTGGGAGTATACTGGAGTCACCTTGTTCATATGTGCATGTGTCCATTAAAAAATAAATCTATAACTCTGTCATTCATCGATAGATTTTGGAAAAACTTGGCAGAAATGTTCACTTACATGAGGTGATATGTCACATGAAAGACCCAAGTTCGTACCTCTAAGGTCAAGTTCATACTCAGAGATAAAAGCTAGAAAAGTGGGGTCCATTCCATAATTCTGTCATTTATCATTGTATTTTGGAAATACTTGGCAGGAATGCTCACCTACATAAGACAATGTGTCTTGCACAAATCCCAGGTCTGTATCTCCAAGGTCAAGGTAAAATGTTAAACGTTTGGTCTTTTTTTGTGTCTGTTTGATAAATCTGTCATTTATGGATGGATTTCAGAAATACTTGACAAAAACGTTCACCTATATTAGACAATGTATCACGCACAAAACCCAGATCTATATCTCCAAGGTCAAGGTCACAGAGGTCAAAATTTGGGTCTTTTTTTATGTGCGTTTGATACCTATTGTCATTTATGGATGGATTTCAAATATACTTGCCAACTTCAGACAGTGTGTCATGCCAAAGGCCCAGGTTCATACCATCAAGGTCAAAGTCACACTTAGAGGTCAAAGTTCAAAAGTTAGGTCTGTTTTTCATGTCTGTTTGATAACTGTCATTTTAACCCCACAAAAAAAGAGTTGTTGGAAGTCATTATACCCCCAAAAAAACTAAATTTGGGGGGTATACTTGAGTCACCTTATCCATCTGTGTGTGCATCCATTCTAAAATAAATCTGTAACTTTGTTTAGTTCTTACTAGATATTTGCTCTTTTCCTCTGACAAGGCGGTATTGTGGGGATATTAATCAAATTTAATGATAGATCTGGTTTGCTTATATTTTAGAAAAATAACTGTAAAATTTGCTTGATGAGTGATGATTTACGAACATTTTCTGACAGTTAAGAAATTATCTTTTTGAAAAATCTTCAGTATTGTAGTGTGATTTGAACCTGTCTTGGACAAAAAGATTTGTCAATTGCCTTTACATTTAAAATACTGCCTTTTTTATGTTTTTTCTGAAGGTTCATTAAAAAATGCAACAGGACTTCTTTTCTGAATAGTTTTTTCAGGTTTTGGTCAGGTAAGAATATAACAGTGGGGTCATAACAAACAAATAATCATGATTTTTTTTATACACCCGTCGAAAGACAGCCATATAATGGGAAACCCATGAAGGTGTTGTCCTGGATCAAAAGTATGAAACAGGACCAAACCAGGCGAATAAATGGGCAGGTAAATGAGAATAAAATGCTATCTGGTTCTTTATTTTTTAGCAGGTAAAACTTTTTTTCAAATTCACCCCTTATAATGTAAAGTGTATTGTGTATATTAATTCACTGAGGTGGAAGCTTGAATGAATTTTGTATTTAATATTTCAGGGATCATGGGAAGAGTTTCGTATGCGTGGGCCAGAAGAGTACAAAGGGAGAGCTGTACAGAAATCCTGATCACTGATTGAAATACTGAATACATCTATGCAATCACATTTATAATTATTTTATAGAACTTACAGAAAATGAAATAATCAAGAGTAGTGGTGGAACTTCGTCTGAACTGCACCAATGTGTGCAGATTTGTATATATCACAGATACTTTTATAAATAGCAAATATATATTGTATAGTCTGTATTTTGTGATTCAAAATTCGTTTGTTGTATGTCACCTTTTGAGTCGCTTTATTTGGATATTTTGAAAATTGTCTGTTTTCTCCTAAACTTGACATTTGTGAGGAAAGTTGATTGTTCTGCAGGAATATTTGCTTATTTAATGGGTTATTAGCTGTTGTAACAATAAGACTGATGTAAGGTAATGTTTTGGGAATAGAAACAATGTTTGTCACCGATTGTTAATGTCTGAGTGATGACAGTGGTATAGTGCTTCTTTTTCATAATTTGTGCTTTTTGTTTTTACACTTAAGAGTTTAAAAAAGTAGCTTTTTCTACAATTTTTTTTTTTTTTTTTTTTTAACTATGGATCTTTAGGATCTAGAAACTGAATATTACACACCAAAGAAAGTTATGTGCCATACAAGCAATCAGTTAGGTTTGAAATTGACTGTTGTGTGCATAAAATTTTTGAAGAAAATAAACTATTTTATTTAAGAAACAAAGTACTTCTCCCCTACCTGAGGTTTTGGTATGTTTGTCAAGAAAAAAGACATTTAATTTGTGATAAAGGTCAGAGTTAAGAAGACCAGCCTATAAAGAGAGTACAACAGTGTGAAAGCAGGTCACAGTTTATAGTGGTGTACAAATCTGACTGAAGACCAATAACAACCATCTTAAGTACCCTATAGCTCTCATGCTTTAGTTTTGATCTGTTTAATGCCCTGCTTTGGTATGACATTTTTTCTTATTGTGAGACAGTGTCCTGAACCAATGTTTTATACATCATAGTACTTAACTCTAATCCATTTTATACACCACAGTACTGAACTCTATTCCATTTAATACATCACAGTACTGAACTCTATTCCATTTTATACACCATAGTACTGAACTCAAACCATTTTATACATCACAGCACTGAACTCTATTCCAATTTATACATTAAAGTACTGAACTCTATTCCATTTTATACATCACAGTACTGAACTCTATTCCATTTTTTATACATCACAGTTCTGAACTCTATTCCATTTTATACACCACAGTACTGAACTCTATTCCATTTTATACACCACAGTACTGAACTCTATTCCATTTTATACACCACAGTACTGAACTCTATTCCATTTTTATACATCACAGTACTGAACTCTATTCCAAAAAAAATAACATCACAGTACTGAACTCTATTCCATTTTTATACACCACAGTACTGAACTCTATTCCATTTTATACACCACAGTACTGAACTCTATTCCATTTTATACACCATAGTACTGAACTCAAACCATTTTATACATCACAGCACTGAACTCTATTCCAATTTATACATTAAAGTACTGAACTCTATTCCATTTTATACATCACAGTACTGAACTCTATTCCATTTTTTATACATCACAGTTCTGAACTCTATTCCATTTTATACACCACAGTACTGAACTCTATTCCATTTTATACATCACAGCACTGAACTCTATTCCATTTTATACACCATAGTACTGAACTCTTTTCCATTTTTTATACATCACAGTACTGAACTCTATTCCATTTTTTAGCTCACCTGTCACATAGTGACAGAGTGAGCTTTTCTGATCACCTTTTGTCCGTCGTCCGTCCGTCCGTCCGTCCGTTAACAATTGGTTTGTTAACACTCTAGTGGTCACATTTTTGCCTCAATTGTCATGAAACTTAGTCAGGATGTTTGTCTCATTAATATCTCAGACAAGTTCGAACATGGGTTTTCAGGGTTTGAAAACTAGGTCACAGAGCCCAAATATAGAAAAACCTTGTTAACACTCTAGAGGCTACTTTTTCAGTCCAAATGTCCTGGAAATTTGTCAGAAATGTTCTAATGATGATTTCTAGTTCAAGTTCAAATATGGGTCATCTGGGTTCAAAAACTAGGCCATGGAGCCCAAAAATAGAAAAATCTTGTTAACACTCTAGAGGTTACATTTTCAGCCCAAATAATATTGAAATTTGTCAGAAAGGTTGCTTTGATGATTTCTAGGTCAAGTTCAAATATAGGTCATCTGGGGTCAAAAACTAGGTCACAGAGCCTAAATATTGAATAACCTTGTTAACACTCTAGAGGTAACATTTTTAGGCCAAGTAATCTGGAAATCTGTCAGGAAGGTTGCTTCTATGATTTCTAGCACAAGTTCAAATCTGGGTCATCTGGGTTCAAAAACTAGGTCACAGAGCCCAAAAATAGAAAAATCTTGTTAACACTCTTAAGGTTACATTTTCAGCCCAAATAATCTGGAAATTTGTCAGAAAAATTGCCTTAAGGATTTCTAGATCAAGTTTGAGTATGGGTCATCTGGGGTCACAAACTAGGTCACAGAGTCCAAATATGGAAAAACCTTGTTAATATTCTAAAGGTAGCATTTTCAGTCCAAATAACCTGGAAATTTGTGAGAAAGATTCTATGGATGATTTCTAGCTCAGTTTTGAATATAGGTTCTCTGGGGTCAAAAACTAGGTTACAGAGCCCGAAAGTAGAAAAACCTTGTAAAAGCTCTAGAGGTTACATTTTTAGTCCAAATGTCCTTGAAATTTGTCAGAAAGGTTGTTTCAATGATTTCTAGCTCAAATTTGGATATGGGTCATCTGGGATCAAAAACTAGGTCAGATGGTATAAATATGTAAAAAACTTTTTAACACTTCAGAGGTTACATTTTCAGTCCAAATATCCTAGAAATTTGTCAGACAGGTTTTTTTGATGATTTCTAGCTCAAGTTGGAGTATGGGTCATCTTGGGTCAAAAACTAGGTCACAGAGCCCAAATATGGAAAAACTTTGTAAACACTCTAGAGGCTACATTTTAAGTCCAAAATGTCCTAGAAATCTGTCAGATAGGTTGTTTTGATGATTTGTAGCTCAAGTTTGGATATGGGTTATCTGGGGTCAAAAACTAGGTCACAGAGCCTAAATGTCGAGAAACCTTGTTAACACTCTAGATGCTACTTTTTCAGTCCAAATATCCTGGAAATTTGTCAAAGAGATTGTTTCAATAATTTCTAGGTCAAGTTCGAATATAGGTCATCTGGGGTCAATTATAAAGGTCCATAGAAACTTTGTTAAAAGCAGTCATACTCAGGTGAGCGATACAGGACCATCATGGTTCTCTTGTTATACATCACAGTACTGAACTCTATTCCATTTTATACACCACAGTACTGAACTCTATTCCAAAAAATATAACATCACAGTACTGAACTCTATTCCATTTTTTATACATCACAGTACTGAATTCTATTCCATTTTATACATCACAGTACTGAACCATGTTCCATTTTATACATCACAGTACTGAACTCTGTTCCATTTTATACTTCACAGTACTGAACTCTATTCCATTTTATACATCACAGTACTGAACTCTATTCCATTTTATACATCATAGTACTGAACTCTATTCCATTTTATACATCACAGTACTGAACTCTATTCCATTTTATGCATCATAGTTCTGAACTCTATTCTATTTTATACATGTAACAAACAGCTTTTCTTCTTAATAGCAGGTTGGCTGGAGAATATTGTAGTTTTAAATTTTGCCATTTGGGAAACGTTGAAAAGAATACTGTGGTTTAAAAATTGGCCATTTGGGAAAAGTCAGAGCAAATACTGTGGTTTAAAAGTTGGCTGTTTGGGAAGAGTCAAAGAAAACTATGGTTTTAAAGTTGGCCATTTGGGAAGAGTAAAAACTTAAAAGGAATACTGTGGTTTAAAAGTTGGCTGCTGAGAAAGAGTTTGTTTAAAAGTTGGTCATTTTGAAAGATTCACAGAGAATACTATGGTTTAACATTGGAAAAGTCAAAGAGAATACTTTAGTTTAAAAGTTGGCCGTTTTGGAATATTAAAAGAGAATACCGTGGTTTAAAAGTTCGCCATTTCAGGAAAGTCAAACTTGTAAGAGAATTATGTCTCCCCCCAAAAATGGGGGAGACATATTGTTTTTCCCTCGGTTGTCTGTCTGCCCTTCTGTCCGTCACAAAATCGTGTCCGCTCTGTATCTTCCAAAGCCCTTGAAGGAGTTTTATGAAACTTGGGTCAGATGTTCACCTCATCAAGGCGACGTGCAGAACCCACTTTGCGGGTGTGGTGTCTCAAGGTCAAGGTCACACTTGGAGGTTAAATGTCAAATGCCACAAAATTGTGTCTGCTCTGTATCTTCAAAAGCCCTTGAAGGATTTTTATGAAACTTGGGTCAGATGTTCACCTCATTGGGAGAGACATATTGTTTTTCCCCCGGTTGTCTGTCTGTCTGTCCGTCCGTCTGTCTGTCACAAAATCTTGTCCGCTCTGTATCTTCCAAAGCCCTTGAAGGATTTTTATGAAACTTGGGTCAGATGTTCACCTCATCAAGGCGACGTGCAGAACCCACTTTGCGGGTGTGGTGTCTCAAGGTCAAGGTCACACTTGGAGGTTAAATGTCAAATGCCACAAAATCGTGTCCACTCTGTATCTTCCAAAGTCCTTGAAGGATTTTAATGAAACTTGGGTCAGATGTTCACCTCATCAAGGCAACTTGCAGAACCCTCTTTGCATGTGTGATGTCTGAAAGTCAAGGTAACACTTTGAGGTTAAAGGTCAAATGCCACACAATTGCATCCGTTCTATATCTTCCAAACCAAGTGAAGGATTTTCATAAGACTTTATTTACATGTTCACCTCAGCAAGACAATTTTCAGAATTGACTTCCCAGGTGTGCTGTCCCAAGGTCAAGGTCACACTCACAGGTTAAAGGTCGGAAGTTGTGTAATTTATATGGTCAAATACTGGTTTTATTGTATGTCTTTTCATAGGATGGTTGCCCTTATTGAGTGAAGGAACCCTATTAATTTTTGGGTCAGTACATCAACGGTCAAGGTCACACGTGCCTGAAGAGTGAAAACCGTTTCCGCTCAATTACTGGAGTTCTATTGCACCCAGAGCCTTCAAACTTCATAGGATAATTGCCCTTACTGAGTACAAGAACCCTTTTGATTTTAGGGTCATTAAGTCAAAGGTCACCCAGAGCCTTCAAACTTCATAGTATATATATATAATAATATAATGATATGTATATATATAATGTTCTTACTTATACCATGATAAATGACAGAGGCATCTGTTTCAGAAAGGTAATATTTTTTCCTTGACCTTCCTTCAATCGGCTGCAGGGGGGAGACATGCGTTTTTCACTAAAAACATCTAGTTATGTTTTGAAGTTGGCTGTCTGGGAAAAGTCAAATAGAATACTTTGGTTTAAAAGTTAATTCATGTAATCCCTAGGTCAATGAATAGGGTTTTGAAGTAATATTGTGATGCATGTTTCTTATGGCTCATCTTAGAGTCTAGTTTGAATTTGCTAAACCTGATGTATTAACTAAATATATTGCGTCTTTTCTTCGAATTTCTCTCAAGAACTAATTCAAGTCCTACAATAATACCTCATGAGAGTGGTGAGCTTTTTTTAGGCCAAATCTGATTGATCATAAAGCAAGTTCTAACATCTTATATAAGCAGCTGTGAATGATTGCTTCTAAAGTTCTGACCACTGCTTTTTTAGCTCACCTGAGCTGGCTCAGGGTGAGCTATTAGGATCGATGAATGTCTGTCGTCCGTCGTCTGTCACACTTAGTTCGTTAACACTCTACTGGTCACATTTTTGCTCCAATTGTCACAAAACTTGGTCAGGGTGTTTGTCCCAGTAATCACTCGGACGAGTTCGAATATGGGTCATCTGGGGTCAAAAACTAGGTCACGGAGCCTAAAAATAGAAAAATATTGTTAACACTCTAGAGGTTACATTTTCAGCCCAAATAATGTGGAAATTTGTCAGAAAGGTTGCTTCTATGATTTCTAGCAAAAGTTCAAATATGGGTCATCTGGGTTCAAAAACTAGGTCACAGAGACCTAAAATAGAACATTCTAGAGGTTACATTTTCAGCCCAAATAATCTGGAAATTTGTCAGAAAGGTTGCTTCTAAGATTTCTAGCAAAAGTTCAAATATGGGTCATCTGGGTTCAAAAACTAGGTCACAGAGACCAAATATGGAAAAATCTTGTTAATACTCTAGATGTTACATTTTAGCCTAAATAATCTGGACATTTGTCAGAAAGGTTGCCTTGAGGATTTCTAGGTCATTTTTGAATATGGGTCATCTGGTGTCAAAAACTAGGTCACAGAGCTCAAATATGGAAAAACTTTGTTAACATTCTAGAGGTAACATTTTCAGTCTTAATTACCTGGAAATTTGTCAGAAAGATTGTTTCAGTGATTTCTAGCTCAGTTTTGAATATAGGTTATCTGGGGTCAAAAACTAGGTCACAGAGCCTGAAAGTACAAAAACCTTGTTAATGCTCTAGAGGTTACATTTTCAGTCCAAATGTCCTTGAAATTTGTCAGGAAGGTTGTTTCAGTGATTTCTAGCTCAAATTTGGATATGGGTCATCTGGTGTCAAAAACTAGGTCACATGGCCCAAATATGTAAAAACCTTTTTAACACTCCAGAGGTTACATTTTCAGTCCAAATATCCTGGAAATTTGTCAGACAGGTTTTTTTTGATGATTTATAGCTCAAATTGGAGTATGGGTCATCTTGGGTCAAAAACTATGTCACAGAGCCCAAATATGGAAAAACCTTGTTAACACTCTAGAGGTGACATTTTAATTCCAAATAAGCTGGAAATTTGTCAGAAAGCCTAATTCTGTGGTTTCTAGCTCAGGTTCGAATATGGATCATCTGGAGTAGAAAACTAGGTCACAGAGCCCAAATATCGAGAAACTTTGTAAACACTGTAGAGGCTACATTTTTAGTCCAAATGTCCTGGAAATTTGTCAGAAAGGTTTTTTGATGATTTGTAGCTCAAGTTTGGATATGGGTTATCTGGGGTCAAAAACTAGGTCACAGAGCCCAAATATCGAAAAACCTTGTTAACACTTTAGAGGCTACTTTTTCAGTCCAATTATCCTGGAAATTTGTCAGAGAGATTGTTTCAATAATTTCTAGCTCAAGTTCGAATATGGGACATCTAGGTTAAAAAACTAGGTCATAGAGCCCAAATATGGAAAAACCTTGTTAACACTCTAGAGGTAACATTTTCAGTACAAATAACCTTGAAATTTGTCAGAGAGATTGTTTCAATAATTTCTAGGTCAAGTTCGAATATGGGTCATCTGGGGTCAATTAACCAGGTCCATAGCAACTTTGTTAAAAGCAGTCTGTCATACTCAGGTGAGCGATACAGGGCCATCATGGCCCTCTTGTTGCCAAGAGGAGAAAAGCAGAAAGTCAACTTTTATTTGACAAGTTACTCAAACACTTGCCTCAATATCTTGAGCAGACCCCTTTCCTGTACTGGCTCTAACCCCGTATCAGAAATCAATGGTGACACAAACTTTCTGGTTTGTTTTGATTTCTGATTTTCTTTCAAGGAAAAATCTTCCCAGTGAGAGGTTGGAATCTTAAAAGACTCTTCATTTAACCTCCACTACAATATATTTCTTGAATACCGGTTTGTCCATATTTTTACATATCAGCTCTTAAGAATGAAGTCACCTTTAACAAAAAATATCAGTCCTGATTTCTGGTGGGCTTTGAAAATTTTATTATTTTCAGTTTTCTTTCATTGCACAATTGACTATACACATACTTTGCTTAATTATTGTGAAACTGTATATACTGGGCAAAGATAAAACAATTTCATTTCATTGTTTTACAGATATATTTAATAGCAGCAAAGATGTTTACATGTACCATACTTAAAAGAGAAATACAATATAAATCAGCAATGGTATTGATTCTAAAAAATAACTAAGGCAAATAAAAAATCACCGAAGCAAAATCATGGAACAATACTTTCAACAAACAATAATACAAAACTAGAAGTAAAGATAAATAAAGCAGCAAGAACTTACTGTAACGTAACTCATGCAATAATGGCTACTTTATACGCCATTCCTACTTCTCCTTTCCATTAGGAAGAATGTAATTAATTTCTCCACCTCACATAAAAATATTGGGATTTTAATGTTTTCCCGTAAATACTTCTACATATATACTATTTTTTCTGCAGAATCAATATAAACTACAAAAGAAATATAAAATTTGTTTCACCTTGGGAAATATAACATTTAACATAATTCAACCTAGCATACAGCTTAATACTTGACTTAATAATATTAAGGTCATGGCAAAGGTCACTGTATATTATCAAAATGGTTGTCAATGCCAAGGCCACTAAATTTTTGGGGAGCTGTAAAGGTCACCAAAAACATCTTGTGCTTTTTTAATGTCAAGGTCTAAAATTACTTATCACTGGACTATGTCACAGACACAATTCTGATGGTCTGAAAATTAATATCTGAAATGTTAAAAAAGGGGCTTAAAATGTGAGAATACCTCTTTATGGGAGAGCAGTTCAGACAGACGAGGAGACCTCCCAATGTTATATCTATGGTATGTATCCCCTACAAACTTTTATTCTGCTAGGATGACTAATGTGGATTTATGGGTACTGGCATACAGAAACTAGGAAATCGTGTACCCTGTTTATTGATCCCATTACTTTATAAATATTTCAGAGCTAAGTATGCTTGAGTTATATGGGCAAACCTATACATATGCATAAATAACAATAATACAAAAATATATAACTATTCTCAAATCAAAAGAAAATATCAGAATTCTGGTTTTGTTTCACTTTACACAGACTGTGCAGTGACTGCTTAGCAAGTGGCATCACATGACCTTCACACAACAACTAAAATGACTCAAAAGTTAATGCAACCCCTTGCTTTAAGTTCCACAACAATGCTTCAGAAACGCAACTTATAAAAAAGTTACATGCCAGTATCACAGAATAAAAAAAGCTTGACACGTCCTCAAGGCATTTCCAATAGAAACACAAAGTAAAGTGAAGCATTTCTAAAAATAATACATTAATAAAAGCGGACAATATATAACATGATTACCATTCAACTCAAAAAACTCAAGTCTGCATGATGTGAATGCATGTCTGTAGTTAAGAAACGTTATTAACCATGTGGACAATACGACTGAGTAGGACAAGGTTTTATGTTTTTTTTGTTTTTTTTTAAAAAGAAATCATTTTCAAAATTCATGATTTTGATACATAATTATAGGCATTAACATTGCAAGTGCTATTTCTGGAATTTTTACTCTAAGGCCATACCAAATCGTTCTTTCGTTTAGCGTCCGCGGACGGATAGGTTTGAGCTTCTGAGGTAGGAAAAAACGACAACATTGTTTTGCCTTACGACCTTACTGTACAAAGTATTAAATGCTCTCCGGTATGTTCGAGAATTTATACGGGACTAGTGTTGTTACCTCCTTTGCATCTTTACCACAATTTTGTATTTATTGAATCGCGTAAAAAAAGTTCCATGCGTGCATAAATTTGTTTGTGACGTCAGAAGAGGTTAGTTTCTGGTCAGTTATAATAAGATTTCAATGCCTTTTATTGTTTTTCAAGATAATAGCAAGTAAATGATTGTTTTATGTAAATTGTATGCGTTGAAATATTTGTTATATGTTTTCGCTATCAGTCCAATTTCTCAAGTGTAGTGTATACGCAAGCTGCAGCTAGAATTTGTTGATGAAGTTTAATGTATTAATTCAAATAGGTAGAGTCGAAAGACATTATTTATGACATTTTGTTAGTAGTTCACAAAGCAGATATTCCTTTTGTAACATTTTTGCTGAGAATTCTTCTTTCATAAGGGAGACAAATTCATTTGAATTATTTAAAAGAATTGTGTTATCTTCGCGGTGAAGCCAACAGACACTCAGACAAAACAGATAGAGAAAAACAAATACCAGTAAAAATGATATTTTGGTGTTCAGTATTAAATGTTTAAGTAGTGTTTACTTTTGTAATTTTACAGTGATACCTCATTTGGATTTTAGTGGCATTGGATGGAAGGACCTGTCTAATAACATGAATGTGCATCAGTTTTATAAATTGTTGAAACTGAGTTGATATTGACAAGTTGACTCCAAATATAAACTCAGTTGTAAATTTACCTATTCAGAAATATATTTTCAGTTGAATTTATAGGTGGTTTGATTGAAAATACTTTAAGAAATGCATTAAAAGTCTCTACAAAGTGGAATATGAAACTTGATAATTATATCCTGAAGTAGATACTAGTCAGTATGACTTGTTTATTTTTTGTGACTTCGTTTGTGTTTTCAGGATAGCTAGATAGGTTTTTGAACTTAGGGTGGACGCTAAACGAAAAAACAATTTGGTATGGCCTAATGCCAAAGTTGTGCCTACCACAACAGCAACAAAAAAACTTTACAAAAAAACTACGTACACTCAGCAAAACAACATTTACTGTAATGGAAAAAGGACTTGCAATTACTTTCATAAGGTCTACTTTCTTTTAGGATTTATCGTCTGTTATAGCCGACTGTGTTATAATCGGTCAAGACCTGGTTCTGTTATGAAGAAATTCTATGGGCAGAGTAAAACTGTATGATGCTATTGCTAGATGGTGGTAGCTCGGAGTTTTTATATGAAATACAGTATCCAGAATATTTTAGTTTCATTTGGTTCTCACTATCCAACAGATGCAGATTAAGATGTAGCAAGCTGTTAAAACTCTCTCGACAGTTTGACCATTTATAAAACTGCTGGTCATGTAAAATATTTTAAGACTTGTAAACAGATAAGCAGCATGTGGCCAGTTTATACAACAATTTAATTCAAATTCAGAGACAACCAATTCACCCGTTTTTCTAAATTTTAATTTATTTGTAAGTAAGTTATTGTATAATAATGATATAATTTAATTATACCTTATCTATGAATACAAACTTACTTTTACCATATTTTCTCTCTGTCAAATAGTTTAGGCCAAATAAATAGCCTTGTGAACCCTTGTTTTGTAACAGAGTTCTGACAATACTACCATTTTTACCTAGCACATTAACTTGCTATTTGAAAAAAAAATCTAGAACAAATATGGTATACTACTTAGACAAATTTAATGAAAAGACCAAGTTTTAGTGGTACTTGACTGTTAAAACATATACATCAATACTTTATGAAGGTACTTTCAGACTGAATCCATATACTTTACCTTTCTGATTTGTATTTCTTTCAAACCATAATCACGTTTTGTTATCAATTTTCTCTCTCTAAAGCATCATTTTCTCCAATTCAGTGTTGTTTCTACATGTTCCTAGCATAAATTATGCTTTTTTCTTTCCTCTCAAAGTTAAAAACATCAACTCATAAGTGAACAAATTGAAAAACTAAGTAAACAGATCAGTTCAAGTGAAAACCTGAAGACTTAAGTAAACTAGAATCAACCCCTAAGTTAACAAAATGAAAAACTGAGTTTAAAAATTAACTCTTGACATAAGAAAATAATTTCAAATACATAAATATGTATCATAAAAAGATGTTTTTCCATTATTAAAATCACAAAGTTAAAATAAAAACGGGAAACTTCTTAATGTTACATAAGACCATTTCAAATAAACACAAATCAACAAAATTATTAAAATGGATTTAAAAACTGAAGTAAAGTATATACCAGCAACATAAATGTAAATATCATGATACAAAAAGGATCTAATAAAGAGTACAGGTCCTACGAAACAGCTATAAAATCTACATTATGCTGATCCCAATCATAAAACTAAATCTATCAATTAGTTTAGTGCCATTTAATCAAACAACAAAAACACAGAAGAAGTTGAGGGCTCAGTGCACACCTATTTATCTCCTTATTTCATAATGTAGTTACAATATTTTTACACTGAACCATCAAAATTCTTCAAAACAAATCAGTTTTTAACATACACAACTTATGTGATAAACATTATCACACACACACAAACACACACACACACACAAACAAAAATTTTAAACAACTAAAAAAGTTCTTTGGTGATGGGGGTACCAAGTTTATACCATGACTGAAAGAACAGCAACATTGTGACATAAAAATGAGCATAGCAACAAAAAAAAACTTGTGACTGAGAAAATTTAATATCAGTTGGCTATTCAATATGCTAATACAAGGTGGCAATGAAATATGTTTGCGGCCAGGGTTTACCCTGGTTGAAAATTTTTTTTAGCCAAATCTGTTTGATTTTCTGATTTCATGCGAAATTTTATCAAAATAGCATAACAAAGGCAAGAAATCCTGTAGCCAAATTACGATTTCTGTAGCCAGATTAATATAATTTTAGCAAATGGCTAAAATGGCTAATGGCAGAGTGAGCCCTGTATTTTCCCCCTTCCAAAAAATATAGAATCAATTTGAAGGCAAGTAAATTAAAGGTCAGGTAAGAGGAGGTCAGTGAACAATAGTGCAGAGATTCTCAAAATGCACCACAAACAAATAAATAAAAATGTACGAGGCCATTACATGCTTGATCTTTCAAAATATGGATTACTACACATGACAGTTATTTTTCACTAACACTTTGTTTTTCATGGATGTGATTTCTTTTTATTTTCAATAGTTAAAATTTCTCTAAAATATCTGTATGAAAAAATTAACAAGCTATTTCAAAGGTCTCTTTCATCACATTCTTGGCAAAAAAGGTGCATAAGAATCTGATGAACAAGTAATTAAGTTTGCGACCAACAGCTAGAGGTGTCTTACACAAAGTCTCAGAGCTAACCTGTCGAATAATGTTTCAGAGTTTATATCACCATCCCTAAAATATGTTTGACTGTCTATTTGAAGCACTATCTACGTTTGTTTAATCCAGAAGGGATTTCATTTCATTCATAGAGTCAAGGATTGCATCAGCCATCTTGTGTTCTGATGTTTCTGTAGAGTACTTGTTGCTACTCACATGGAACAAAACTGAAATAACAGGACAAGTAAGGATTATAACTGTAATAACAGGGTATATGAGAATTACTAATAAAATAACAGGATATGCAAGGATTACTTCTGAAATAACAACAAAAAGGGCATCTACTAAAATAACATGATAACACCAAACAAATGAAAATATATTGAACTAATACTGAAATAACAGGATAAGAGAAGATATATATACTGACTTACTGAAATACCTACAGTAAACTATTATATAAGAAAAGGTACTAATGGATAGTACTAAAAAACAAATTTATTTAGGATTAATATGAACTTATTCTGAAACAGTAGGATAAGTAAAGGCCATTACAGATTACTGGACCAAAAAAATAAACCCTATCTGAAACATAATACACATGACAACTAATCTTTATTACAGAACAATAAAGTTCAGATATAAAGGTATTGGTAAAGATTGATATGAATAAATAATTTGGAAAACCAATATAATTTTTCCTCATGAACAAAAGGTGCTTAAGATTCTTTTCCTTGAATAAAGGATATTTTCTATGCAACAGTGATTACATAACAAAAGACAAGAGCGCTGCAAGGCTGAGCAAAACACGCTCGTCAATTTGAGCTCTGGTAATGTAGGAGTATGGTCCAGACAAACATCAAGTACAAAAATTGAACTAAGGGGAATAACTCGCAAATCATGAAGTGTACAGTGATGGTTCTTGTGCACTTCACTCCATCTCAATGAGATCTATCCACTTGTGAAGTTTCAAGTCAACAGTTTTGATAACATAGGAGTTATGCTCCGGACAAGAAAATTCAACAAAGGGCATAACTCCAAAATCATGAAGTACAGGGTAACGATTCCTGTACACTGCACTTTGTCTCAATAAGACCTATCTATGTATCAAGTTTCAAGTCAATAGCTTTGAAAGTGTTGGAGTTATGCTCCGGACAAGAAAATTCAACAAAGGGGCATAACTCCAAAATCATGAAGTACAGAGTTACAGTTCCTGTACACTGCACTTCGTCTCAATAAGATCTATCTATCTATCAAGTTTCAAGTCAATAGCTTTGAAAGTGTTGGAGTTATGCTCCGGACAAGACAATTCAACGAAGGGGCATAACTCCAAAATCATGAAGTACAGAGTTACAGTTCCTGTACACTGCACTTTGTCTCAATAAGATCTATCTATCTATCAAGTTTCAAGTCAACAGCTTTGATAGTGTTGGAGTTATGCTCCGCACAAGAAAATTCAACAAAGGGGAATAACTCCAAAATCATGAAGTGCAAAACGATGGTTCTTGTGCACTCTGTCTCAATGAGATCTATCTTTCTAGGAAGTTTCAAGTCAATAGCTTTGACAGTGTTGGAGTTATGCTCCGGACAAGAAAATTAAACAAAGGGGAATAACTCCAAAATCATGAAGTACAGAGTGATGGTTCTTAATGCACTCCGTCTCAATGAGATCTATCCACCTATGAAGTTTTCTAGTCAATAGCTTTGATAGTGAAGAAGTTATATAAAGGAGCGTATAAAAACAAGATAATCTTCGAATATTGTTAACAAGATACATTCAAGCCCTCAAAAGCCCTTACAAAGTCATACAATTGCAGAGATAGCTGAAATTTTTCTGAGAATTGAAACACTAAAGAAGAATGTAACAAACCTTAAAACATTCCACAAAAGTCAAGGCTGAAAGTAGCGTCTTTAAAACTATCTGATAAAAGTTTTTTTTATCTCTGTTAAACTTACTGATATCCTCTCCAACAATGATGTATGATACACCATAGCCATTTGGATTGACTGGCGCAAAACCTCCACCAAGACACGAGGATTCTTGTTTCCACAGATGTGTATATTTTGTAGGTGTCTGAGATGTACTCAACACATCAAGCATGAAGAAATTCTGTAAGGAAGGATGACACTTCAAGTGACTAAGCAACATTTTATTACTGATACAACAATCAAAGAAGGAAAGTTTAATTCAATTTTGTTTCATCTTTACCCTGCTACATTTCTAGAATGGACTTGTCTATCATTCAATCTGGACTGACCTATTTCTTATTTATAGGATTATTTAACCTACATACCAAGTATTGAAACAGAGCTGATCATGATTAAGATGCATATCATGGTCTATTTTGGACACAAAGGCAATTAAAACTGCCAAATGCAAGGTAAAGATGAACAAACAAACCTACAGTTACGCTGGTGGGCTGTTAACCCCTCTAATATCAATCCTTGGTAGATCTATTATTTAACCCATACAATTCTTAACTAGAACTATCGCTGAATGCGATTCATACCCCCACCAATGTCGTTGATAGAAGGTGACTTGGATATTTGAACATATGGAAAAGGGAATAACTTTTGTGGCATAAAATAGTTGTGTTTGATGGAAAAAAAGACAACACTTCACAGGTAATAGTAATGACTAAATTTTGAATCATCAAATCAGGAATAATTTTGCAAATTTACAAAAACAAAGCAATTATGAGCTAAAATAAAGAATATCCTCTATTCAGCCAAGTAAGAAAAAAGTCCTCATCTTAATTTGATTGTCTAATATTTGACTTTCAAGTGTGACCTTGACCATGAGCTAGTACAAGGGCAACACAAGTTCAACACCAGTTCTGCATATCCTCTTCATCAGGGAAACATCTGAGCTAAGTTTGAATAAAATCATTCAAGGGTTATAGGACTTAAAGAGTGAACAAAAAAAATGTCTGACTTTCCACTTGACTTTGAGCTGACACAAGGGCAATATTGGTTATGCATATTGCCTTGTCGAGATGAACATTTGGGTGAAGTTAGAAGAAAATCCTTGTCTTATAATTAATTGTCAAATATTTGATCTTCAAGTGTGACCTTGACCTTGAGCTAGAACAAGGTCAAAATGGGTTCTGCACATCACTGTTATGAGGTAAACATTTGAGTCAAGTTTGCAGAAAATCCTTCAAAGGGTATAAAATTTACAGAGCGGACATGAAAATTGTCTGACCTTCCAATGTGACTTTGTCCTTGACCTGACAACAAGGGCAACACAGGTTTTGCATATTGCCTTGCTGAGTTGAATATTTGAGCCAAGTAAGAACAAAATCCTTCAAGGGGTAAAGAATTTACAGAGCAAAGAAAATCCTTGTCTTATAATTCATTGTTAAAAATTTGACCTTGAGCTGGTACAAGGTCAACATGGGTTCTGCATATCGCTATCATGAGGTGAACATTTGAGCCAAATTTGAAGAAAATCCTTTAAGGGGTATAGGATTTACAGAGCGGACACGAAAATTGTCTGACCTTCCAGTGTGACTTTGATCTTGAGCTGACAAAAGGGCAACATGGGTTCTGCACATTCCCATGTTGAGGTTAACATCAAAGCCAAGTTTGAAGAAAATCCTTCCATTAGTACAGTAAAAACTCACGATGCGACCAACTCAATATACAGACCAACTCAATATTACAAACATTTTCTTCTGGTCCCGATTTTTTTTACTATATATTCTATTGTTAGTTAAATTCAGTAATAAGACCAACTCAATATTGCGTACTGCGACCGCAATTTCCGGTCCCGAATGAAAATACAAACCTTTTTTGAACTCGAAATTACGACCGCGACCAGAACGGAACAAAACGGGCAGCTGTTGTCTTTAGCTATTCATCAAAGGTCGAGGTCGGCAAACTTGTTTACACAAACATGTACATAATGGGCACCTCGTGTTAATCGGTGTTAATTGATAATTTGACAGGTCAAAAGGATCCAGTTGTGGATAATCTACTTTAAGGTTGGTAGTTATCGGTTTAATTGTTTATGACACCCTTATTAGAGTAGACTGCGGCTTACTGCACGATAAATGTTCTATTGTTAAAGTCACTAATTGATGCGAAAACGAATTAATGCAACACTAAAATCCAAAATTTTGTGAGATTTACGTATCACTTTACATTTTTATGTTGATTGAATATGATCTCTTTAGTTAAGAAATACAAACATGATAGCCGGGCAAAAGTTACTTAACAGACTGAAAGAAAAGTATACCCAAACAATATTTTTTGCAATTTATATAGATTTGACCATATATTGACCATTATTCTGTCAAATCATTAGTTATCAAAGTAAGGACAAATAAAACAAATAAGTTATGCTCAGTGACACTACAATTGACGCAAAACACACACAGGGTCGATAAATCTACCATACACCTTCATGTCATCATCTGAACTCAATTTTAGGACCAACTCAATATTAAGACCACTTATTGCTGGTCCCAGAGGTGGTCTCATTATTGAGGTTTTACTGTATATGGTTTTTTTGAGTGGACAAGGTGGAGATGGACCGACCGACTAACCGACCGGCCCAACAAAGCAATTCCAGTATACCTCCACCCCCACAAACATTCGTGGTGGGTGTATAATAAAAATAAAATATGAAAGTACAGCTTTCTTACATGCATATCACCCACTGAATACACACTACCTTAGAGGCATTCATATACCTTTCAACAAGTTAATATTATTATAAATGAATTAAAAAAAAAAAAAACTTTCAAGAAATGGAACAACACACTGGATGGCATAATTTTTAAAGCTTTTTTTTTTTTAAACAGTATTCCTCCTTAGCAAACTATTATTAACCTTTTACAAACAAGCAATTTCAAGTAAACAGTAAATCACTGAATTATTTACAAAGTTATTATATTTCTGGCTGGACACAGAAGGTAAGCAAGCATACCTTATTTTCAAAGAGTGCTGGAGCATCCATGCCCAGTTCTTTACAACAAGCGTACAACCCAAGCAAGTGTCTGTCCCATCCCTGTCCAACAACAGCCTCATTCTTCAATTTAGTCTGAGCATTAATTGCACGCTTCAATAACAATATTTTCTGCTCGCGTGTTGTTTTCATGCTAGACATAGCCTTACACCAAGCTACAGATGCCTCTGTCACTGGGCGTATAGTTTCTGTGCGACCATTTGCAAACATTCTAGAGAAAATCAATGGTTTAAATTTGATACTTGACAATTTCAGAACAAACTCACAAAATTTTCAAATAAACATTTCAAGATTCTCTGAAAATAATGATACTTGGTAATAAATTTTGAAAAAGACAAGTAATAATTTGCATTTAGCTCAAAAAAAAAAATATGTATGGAAAAAAAATTAGCAAACTTTTGCATTAAGATTTTGTTTTTTTTACTTTGCTACTCATGTGAAAAAAAAAGGTGCCAGAATTCACAAATCATTTTTATCAACTACCTCGTTGATGCTGACTCATATGTCTTGACACATTTACCATTGAGTCTGAAATAGGCGAGCTGAATGGCCATCTGTAAAGTTAAGGAATACCTTGTGATTAATTTTGTAGTGATACGACTTTCTATCTAACATTCACATAACATAACCTCTAACTTCATATGAAAATGAAATACGAAATCCAGTTTGACAAAAACTGCTTTTCTGAAGCTAGAAATGATGTCATTGTGTTAAACAATAAGTATGAAATAAAGATGCTCAAACACATCTACAGTGACCTAGTCATACTTAAACTGCAGCTGTATAAGGATTTTCATAGTTTCAATCATAAGTATCTGGTCATTTATGAGGGGCTGGAAAACAGGAAATAAAACACTTGTCCTAGACACTCTATGTACGTTACCTATACACACTTACTAACTTATTGGTTAGAACCATGTTATAAAACACTTACATGTATATAACTAAAGTAAAGCAGAAACATAAGGTTGCTTCATTTATTTCAACATACCTGTAGATATCCATCGGGGCTGACCCTCTTTGTTTTGATGTACCCTTTTCCATACTCAGCAAATACCAGTCTCAGTCCAAAACTGTTCGCCTAATTAAAACAAATAACATTACTATAGCTTTACTTCATATGAAGAAATAATTATAATAATCTTTTTGTAAAAAAAATCTGGCTGAACAACAGATCAACTATGTGAAAATGAATTTTTTTACTTTCAAAGGGTTTTAATTTTTTGTTATACACATACAACATGTTTGCACATACTAGTAGTAAGTCTCATGAACATAGGTGTAGCAATAAAGCATCTCAGAGGTCAAAGGTCTGAATGCCATCAGCAGATCTTCACCACGACTTCTACATTTTACCTTCTGGCAGTAATACTGGTCAATATTCAAGACTAGTTTCTGTAAGATGCTAGGAGAACTTTCATCCAACTGATGGAATATTAAATACATTTCAAATTCTATCCAAAATAAGCTGTATATTACCAGTTTCTGAAAATGTTCTTGAGATTCGGAGAGATCCTCTTCAAAATCATTGAGATCCCAGTCCAGTCTGAAGAAAAATTAAAAGGCTATAAAACCATAATAAATCTGAGTTTGAAAATATACCTTAGTGTATGACCATGACCTTTGAATTTACAATTACACTGACTCCTTGAAATTTCAAACATACAACAGCCACCTGCAGGTCATAATCAGTTTAAGGCTTTTTTTGTCAGCTTCTGTAATGTTAATGTTCACTGTGACCTTAAATTTCTGTGACCTTGAACTACAGCTTTAAACCTATTGAGATCAATGTGCCCTCGACTCATTGCTTAAAAGATGAAGTGTTCATCAAATGACCACAATTAATTTCTGTTTGATTAATACCGGTTACTGTTCTCTATAATCACCAGAACTATTCAATTAACTCACAAATATGTGCATTGCAGATATTGCTTGATCTTAGATATGGTCTGAAAAGAGGAATCTCACACATTAAGATACAGAAGATCTGACTTAAGCCAGTTCATGATGTCTCCATTCAAACTCCGACTCTAAGAACTATTTCTTAAAATGATAAAATGCTTTTGTTGTATTTGTATGATTCTCTCAGTAAGGGGTTGCTAATGGGATTGAAGTCCATGTTTATTAGCAGGGTAAATTAAAAAGAAGTTTGCATTTATTTAATACTTAAAGAGTAATAGGATCCCTAGATGTAAGTTATCTCATTCGCCTGTTATGGTTGCATGTAACATGTCTGCTTCCCTTTCGGTTGAAGGAATTAGAAACTAGCGGCGACTCAGACTTCTACATTGAATTAATGATCACATCTTGTTTGTTATAAATATTGATATGACAATCAGAATTATGACAGGCTATTATTGTAATGATAAGGTGAAAATAAATATATATGAGACTGCACCCCGAGTATGTTTTCTTTAGTTCAAGAAATAAAATAGTTTCATCAGTAGTTACAAATCAATGCTTTAGATGCTCTAAGAAAGAAAAGAACCAGTCTTGTTAATATCTTACTTACTTCTGTGGTGAGGTGAGTTTTTTCAGTTGTTGGTCCGAGATTTTAGCTACCCCTCCATCATTATTGTATGACTCAACAGCAAGCATATATTCCCACATACGTGCAGCATACTGCAGATAAAAGTAAACAAATCATTAATGTCATCTTTTACTTAACAATTTCTGTACTATTTCTTGTAATTAAACAAAAAGAAATAACAATGCATTCAATAGGTTTTCAGTGATACAGATAAGTAAATTTCTTAACAATCTATTTTCCAGAATTCAACTCTTAATCTCGGTATAAAACAGCAAGATATTCATTAATAGGAGTGAAATTCACAAATTTTTATCACTCAACACCTTAATCTTTCCAAATCTGAAAAAGAGAATTAAAATTTTGTAAATATTGTCAAAGCATACACAGATCCTACTTACAGTTGCATCCCCGCATGAATGTTCCGCGTTGATTCCTGCCTTCCCATTGGAATAGATGATATACTGTAATGACTTGTCAAAATATCTGTAAGGTAGAGAACCAACTATTATCACAGTATTGACTTTTTAACTAATTTCTTTAGAAAATGAAGATTAAATCACAGACAAAGTCTTTACATTCAATATGTTGGGAAATGAACCTTAATTATAGGAATACTTTAACCAAATCTGTATGAATTCTGCACAGTAAAATTTTTTATTTCTTCATTTTAAGAAAGACATAAAAACTTAACAATCTTGAAATACTGTGTTTTGAAAACCACAGAAGTTTGGTCAGAAAATAATCTTGTGAAGTACATTTTACATTCAAGAGATAATTTCAGGACAAACCTCTATGGTGAAAATAACTATTACCTGTTTGGTCCATGTCCAGTCATGGTGAATATTGCTTCCTCATCTAAAGTCTGAACAGAAAAAAATATCATTACATTTAAAACTGACCTTTACTTCACTACAGAAAAAAAGGATTAATGTGAGTTAAGGAGGCTGCAGGAAGACCACAGCAATTAATTTAAAATTCTGAAGGACACAAGGTGTTACTATACTGAACAAACTGTTCTAGGGTCGATTTTTTCTTAATGTGTCATGAAATCCGTTATTTTAATATTTGATTTTAAATTCCAAAGAGCAAGTAAGTTAAAACAGATTTGTTATTCAAGAGAAAAACATATGTCTCCCACCATGACTCTGAGCTACAGGTTGATGAAATGTAAAACAATGCTTGGCACAGATGATTTTGAATTCTGAGATCCTTGGCTGAAAACTGCCATGTTGAAGATATGTAGAACAAGGCTTTGTACTGGTTTGTGTGAAACATTACAAGTGATTTGTGTTTCTTGGAATCAGTAGCTTATTGATCTTTTTTTTTTCATTTCAATTATATCCCTTTTCTGTGGTTTTAAATTTGCAAACATTCTGGGTAAAGAAAGATAACAATTTCAAAACTGAAAACAGAAACGAATGATACAGTAATACATAGACACTGACCTTGGGACATTCCTCCTCAATGATAAAGAGGCCTATACTACTGTCAAGACACTCTATACTTTCTCTGTTTACATCAATTGCTACCAGCCTCTCTCGTACCTACAAACAAGACAAAATATTTTATGCACAAAAGCTCTATCATAAAACTGTTCGATAGAAAACTCTGATACATTGAGATTATTCATTTCAATAAGAGCTGTCCGTAAGACAGCATGCTTGAGTATTTGCAGCTTATCAGTTTAAAGCTGCTTCTGAAATATATAGGTAACAATTTGATAAAAACAATGTCTAAGCACTGTGACAATGACCTTTGACCCCAAAAGCAATAGGATTCATCCTTGATGTGGGGCAAGCCCATGTGTGAGTTTTCATGTAGGAAGATGATTAATTAGCAAAGCAATTTATGATTGGGAAACTGATTTCTGATTGTATCCACTGTGACCTTGACCTTTGACAGTTTGACCCCCAAATAAAAATCAAAAGGGATCATCCTTGATAAGGCTGAAGTCCATGAGTAAGTTTTCATACATGTAGGAGATAAAGACAGCAAGTTATGGTCTCCAAACATTTACCTTATTTCCAGGAATTGTGGCTGATTTCTAAGACAAATGCACAACAGTAAGTTGCATACAAAATTAAATAAAAATTTCCAAGTCCAAAAAAGGTTATAATTTGATTTAAATTTGGTCAAGAGTTATGTAGCTTGTTTTTTAATGCCCCTGAAGACCTTGGTGAAGATCTGAAACAATAATCACAGTTGCTAATAAATATACATGCATCAGAGTAAATTTTAATATGTAAAATGGTACTATCTTTCTTTAACTAAAATCTCTAAGTTTAAAACAGGCAATAATTTACAATAAATACTGCCATGAGTTATCTAACTTGGAGTTCTGATGTCTCTTAACATCTTTAATAAGTTAAAAGTCAATCCCATTAATGTTTGCTGAGAAATAAGCAAGATAGAATGTTGAATGCAAAACTTTAACTAAAACTTAATAAAAAGGTGCAAAATTTGCCTTAAATTTTGTCAAGAGTTATCTAACTTGTTTGTTAAATGCCCCTTATCACATTTATAAAGTATTAAATCAGTAAGCAATGCTGGTTAGTAAGATATATGCATGATAGTAATTTGAATGTAAAACTTTAATAAAGATTTCTAATTGAAAAAGGGCAATAATTTGCCTAAATTTGGTCAAGAGTTATCTGACTTGTTTGTTTAATGTCCTTGGAGACATTAGTGAAGCATTAAATCAGTAAGCATTGCTGGTTAGTAAGATATATGCATGATAGTAACTTGCATACAAAACTTTAACCAAGGTGTGACATCACTGACGCCGACACCCATGCCGACGCCAGGGTGAGTAGAATACCTCCACTTACTTCTTCGAGTCGAGCTAATAATGAATAATGTAATAAGATAAACATCAAATGTAAAGATGTGAATGGAGACAATACAAGTCTCCAAGAAACATAGGTGATCCTTTCAAAAGTCCTGACTGAAGGACTTCCTGTCCAAAAATAGTCTCCAAGTTCTGCAGAATATACAGAAATCCCCTGCTGACGAAAATCTTGTTAAAAATAAAATTCTAAAGTGAGAACTGCAAGGGGCTAATTTTCATTAGCTTTTCATGAACGCACTAAAATAAAATGTACCTAGCATCCATACTTAAAAGCTTTTAATGGATCAACACTCTCAACTTTTGTTTCCATAGCAACAAGAATTTTGTCCAATGAAAAATCACAGTACCTTAATACTGCCTAAAAGTATTTCCATATGCCAGGTAAAATAAACCTTGTTTCTAAAACAAATCATTTACAGAAGGATCCAGCTTTAGTGGATTGACAGAAAGGAGAATAAATATATGGATAAAGAACAAATCTTAAACATATGCACACATCTGAGTCCAAATTTCAGTCTTCCAACATACAAACTTTCACCAACCTGGTTTTTGTATTTTTTGAGTTATTCTATAATCCAAATTTTGTTGATGGACACTTAAATGTCTCAGTTCTATTAATCTACAATGGAGTAATATGACATATTTTGCAAACCTTTGCCCAGTAGTCTCTGTTCTGTGCTGTAAAAACACCAATCGGACAGAAATCTTTTGCATCTATAAGTAGAAAAAAAGTAAGGAATTCTGAAACATTTAAAATATACCTATCTTATCATGACCCCTTTGGAAAATTCTTCACAACAATAACTACGGGGTATGCATAGCCTTTTAGAGCTAAAACTAAGGTCACCTAAAGTCTAAAGTCATGCCCTATCAAGAGAATGCAATGCATTCAATTTAAAAAGACTTTAATGGCTTTAATCAAATATCAAAAATCTAAACACTTTGTTAAAGAGAAATATCGTACAATGAATAAAATGATACACTGCATATACTGGTTCCTTACACAATATGACTGTATGAACATTACATTAAGAACTCTCAAGACTGGTTCTTACACTCACTGTATGAACATTACATTAAGAACTTTCAAGACTGGTTCCTACACTGACTGTATGAACATTACATTAAGAACTTTCAAGACTGGTTCCTACACTGACCGTATGAACATTACATTAAGAACTTTCAAGACTGGTTCTTACACTAACTGTATGAACATTACATTAAGAACTTTCAAAACTGGTTCCTACACTAACTGTATGAACATTACATTAAGAACTTTCAAGACTGGTTCCTACAATGACTGTATTAACATTACACTAAGAACTTTCAAGACTGGTTCCTACACTGACCGTATGAACATTACATTAAGAACTTTCAAGACTGGTTCCTACAATGACTGTATGAACATTACATTAAGAACTTTCAAGACTGGTTCCTACAATGACTGTATTAACATTACACTAAGAACTTTCAAGACTGGTTCCTACAATGACTGTATTAACATTACATTTAGAACTTTCAAAACTGGTTCCTAAATATGACTGTATGAGCATTACACTGAGAACTTTCAAGACTTTTTCCTACACAGACTGCATGAACATTACATTGAAAATTTTCGATACTGGTTACTTAAACTTACTGTATGAACATTACATCGAGAATTTTAAGACTGGTTCCTAACACCCACTGTATAAACATTACATCAAGAACTTTTAAGACTGTTTCCTAACACTGACTGTATGAACATTAGTGGTGACAAGACTGATTCCTAATTATGACTGTATGGTATTACAAGGCGATCTTTCAAGACCAGTTTCTACCACTATCCCGACTGTATAAACATTACACTTAGAATTTTGAGGAGTGGTTGCTAACACTTTCCTGACCATATGAAGATTAAGTCAAGAACTTTCAAGAATGGTTCCTAATGATTTCTGTCCTTAAACATACCGTCAGCTAGATCCAGCACTTGCTGCAGAAGGCTGTAAATCTCTGGGATGGTCAACTGAACTTCCTTGCCATCACTATCAGTCTTGTAAACATCCATTTTGAAATAAACACCTTTCCTATAGATGACAATATGTTTCTGATCCTTGTATGTGACTTGCTCATCCATACCAACTTTTGGGATACGAGCTGTGCAGTGGGTTTTCCTTCAGAAAAAGAAGACATAAGGATTTTTTTTAACCAATACAAATAAATCTGTAGTTGTTTTCCATCGTCGGTGACCCCCGGTACATATTCCGCACAACTACATTATGTACCGTGGGATAATTGACTGCTGATTATTCGTTTTCATGAATATTTATTAGCAAAGGGATGCAACTCTTCGTCGAATGAGATGCCGCATTACAAATAGACACTCTTCAGTGTGGAGAGTAGGCATAATGACAAGTTACTTAAAATAGACGTATTTCCCAGGATTTAAACATAGGCGCGGAAGGCAAATTGTAACAAGTATTTTCATTGGCTGAGATTCCGCAAGGGAAATCTTACGGAAACCAATGAAAGTAGGTAATGAATTATACATGAGTACGAAATTTTACCAGCCAATTGTCCCACAGTAGATAAATAGAGTGAAACGAAATGGATCGAACGTGGGTTTCCGACGATGGTTGTTTTCTAATCTTTTCAATTTACAGACATTTAATAATGATATAAAAGTTATATTTATAAGTCACACAAAAGGATAAAAGGTGACTTTGTTGTGATAGATTAAGCAATAAAATGTACATGTAGGTACTTTTTCACAGTTTTGTCTGACTGACAGTGATGAGGTAAATGGCTAGTACTGATGAAAACCTGTCCATGGTTGATAATAAGTAAAAAGTTGAAATTGCTTGTTTTTTTTAAGATTTACTAACCTGTATCCATCCATGGTTAGGGGTATCAAATCTTGCATATACTGTGGTACAAGTGTTTCCTCACAAATTTCATCATAGTATCTGAAAAAACACAAACATTACTAGAAGGTGACCATTTTCACTTGGAGTTTTCAGACTGAGTCTATGATTATGAACAAAGTTAAAGTTTATGTCTGGATAATGATGAGGCAAGTTTTTATACAGACCCATCCATTATGCAAACGATGCAGAATTTTAGAATTAAATGTTAGTTGTTTCAAAACATGTACATTAAAACAATCCCAAGAACATTTCAAGAAAAAAGCAAGCAAATAAAAGAAAATGACCAAGTGACTTAGAAATTGTTATAGTGTACATATAAAAAGGCAATTGATTGACCAGGACATTGCCCGCCCGCTTAGCTCAATAGGTAGAGCACTGGATTAGTAATCCATCGGTCGTTGGTTCGACCCCTGGGCAGGGCAAAATTTCTCCTTGACAATTGTTCTCAGACATTGTGTCTTATGTTCATTTGTCTCTCACCGCTGATTCAGAGTAAATCATGTAGGAACAGTAGTCAGTCACTTGCGGAGAAATTGGCAATTACTGGTAGTTATCCAGGAAAACCGGTTAGGTGGACTGACCGCCGAGATATAACATATGTTGAAATCGGCGTTAACCCCAAAAACAAACAGGACATAACATAATATGAAGGTTAACAAAGGTTGTAACAAACTCAAGTAAAAATTTAAATCAGTTGGACTCAAGGTACAAATGTCAATCAATTAATCAATTAATCTGAAAGGATACAAAGAAACAAACAAATGAATAAAATTTATTCTTTGACCAATGCCATGTAAATATCAGAATTCTATTTGACTTCAACAAAACATTCCACTACCTTGAATACTCTTGATTCAAAACAGAACAATGAACAATGACCGAAGCAATATTTGAGTCTAAGCATGAAACTTCATGTCCTTTCCAATAGACAGTCGTTCAGCAATTTGAACATTTTCATAAATTCTTGCACTAATTTGAAGGGATTAAGGTGAAAAATGCTTCTGGTAGAAGTAAAAAGAAAAATCTACAATGTTCTATACTTTTTCAGACAAGTGTAATGAGAATGAACCATTTTCCCACTTACTTGACAGCACTGTATATGATGTTTGCTGCTCTGGCCAGTTGGTTTGTTGTTGGTGCAGTTTTCCGGTCTACAGCGTAACAGTTCACATTGACTGAAATTTACAAAACCTGAATAAAATAACAGTTACCGGAAACACATAAAGATATCCCTTTACTCTCAAATTACTCACAAAATTTTTCAACAAGCACTGTCAGAATGATAACAACGTTCCCCATAAGCGCATCAGAAATCCCCAAGATCAATCAGGAATGTTGACTTAGAATGGTGAGCCTTTAACAATAGAACCTGAATTATATACCTACAAAGCTGAACTATGTTTAGAGTTACTGGTTTCAATCATTCTTGACTAATTCAAAGACGGTAAAAAGTATATCAAAAACCAACTTATGATGTACAAGCCCCTGTGAACTCCACATTTGATGCAGTGAACAATAAATGAACAGGTTTTATCTACACATGCTGGGAGCAGTTGTTCTTCCATTAATGATTGGAAACAATTTTCCAAGTGAGGCCCCTATGAGTTTGACATTTGACCGTGTGTGCCAAAAACAATAAGGGTCATCTACTTATCATACCCAACCAGCTTGTAAAGTTTGAAGGTCCTACAAGCAGTTGTTTTATTTATTGATTGGAAACCATTTTTTAAGTGCAGCTACTTGCATAATTGTCAGCAACTCATCATGTCTAACCATCCTATAGATTGTAAGCTTCTAGGTGCTGATATACTTGAGTTACTGATCAGAAATCATTTTCAAAGAGATGGCCCCTGTAAGCTTGACCTTTGACTAAGTGGACCCTAAAACAAAATAATTTATCTACAAGAGGGCCATGATGGCCCTGGATCGCTCACCTGAGTATGACTGCTTTTAACAAAGTTGCTATGGACCTGGTTAATTGACCCCAGATGACCCATATTTGAACTTGACCTAGAAATTATTAAAACAATCTCTAAATTTCCAGGATATTTGGACTGAAAAAGTAGCATCTAGAGTGTTAACAAGGTTTCTCGATATTTAGGCTCTGTGACCTAGTTTTTGACCCCAGATAACCAATATCCAGCTACAAATCATCAAAACAACCTATCTGACAAATTTCCTGGACATTTGGACTTAAAATGTAGCCTCAAGAGTGTTTACAAAGTTTTTCCATATTTGGGCTCTGTGACCTAGTTTTTGACCCAAGATGACCCATACTCCAACTTGAGCTAGAAATCATCAAAAAAACCTGTCTGACAAATTTCCAGGATATTTGGACTGAAAATGTAACTTCTGGAGTGTTTAAAAGTTTTTTACATATTTGTACCATGTGACCTAGTTTTTGATCCCAGATGACCCATATCCAAATCTGAGCTAGAAATCATTGAAACAACCTTTCTGACAAATTTCAAGGACATTTGGATTAAAAATGTAACCTCTAGAGCTTTTACAAGGTTTTTCTACTTTCGGGCTCTGTGACCTAGTTTTTGACCCCAGAGAACCTATATTCAAAACTGAGCTAGAAATCATCCATAGAATCTTTCTGACAAATTTCCAGGTTATTTGGACTGAAAATGCTACCTTTAGAATATTAACAAGGTTTTTCCATATTTGGACTCTGTGACCTAGTTTTTGACCCCAGATGACCCATACTTATACTTGAACTTAATCTAGAAATCCTCAAGGCAATTTTTCTGACAAATTTCCAGATTATTTGGGCTGAAAATGTGACCTCTAGAGTGTTAACAAGATTTTTCTATTTTTGGGCTCTGTGACCTAGTTTTTGAACCCAGAAGACCCATATTTGAACTTGTGCTAGAAATCTTTGAAGCAACCATTCTGACAAATTTCCAGATAATTTGGGCTCAAAATGTAAACTCTAGAGTGTTAACAAGATTTTTCTATTTTTGGACTCTGTGACCTAGTTTTTGAACCAAGATGACCCATATTTGAACTTGAGCTAGAAATCATAGAAGCAACCTTCCTGACAGATTTCCAGATTATTTGGTCTAAAAATGTTACCTCTAGAGTGTTAACAAGGTTTTTCAATATTTGGGCTCTGTGACCTTGTTTTTGACCCCAGATGACCTATATTTGGACTTGACCTAGAAATCATCAAAGCAATCTTTCTGACAAATTTCACAATTATTTGGGCTGAAAATGTAACCTCTAGAGTGTTAACAAGATTTTTCTATGTTTGGGCTCCGTGACCTAGTTTTTGAACCCAGATGACCCATATTTAAACTTGAGCTAGAAATCATAATTAAAACATTTCTGACAAATTTCCAGATTATTTGGGCTGAAAATGTAACCTCTAGAGTGTTAACAAGATTTTTCTATTTTTGGGCTCTGTGACCTAGTTTTTGAACCCTGATGACCCATATTTGAACTTGTGCTAGATATCTTTGAAGCAACCATTCTGACAAATTTCCAGATAATTTGGGCTGAAAATGTAATCTCTAGAGTGTTAACAAGATTTTTCTATTTTTGGACTCTGTGACCTAGTTTTTGAACCAAGATGACCCATATTTGAACATGAGCTAGAAATCATAGAAGCAACCTTCCTGACAGATTTCCAGATTATTTGGTCTAAAAATGTTACCTCTAGAGTGTTAACAAGGTTTTTCAATATTTGGGCTCTGTGACCTTGTTTTTGACCCCAGATGACCTATATTTGAACTTGACCTAGAAATTATCAAAGCAACCTTTCTGACAAATTTCACAATTATTTGGGCTGAAAATGTAACCTCTAGAGTGTTAACAAGATTTTTCTATGTTTGGGCTCCGTGACCTAGTTTTTGAACCCAGATGACCCATATTTGAACTTGAGCTAGAAATCATCATTAAAACATTTCTGACAAATTTCCAGGATATCTGGACTGAAAAAGTAGCCTCTAGAGTGTTAACAAGGTTTTTCTATATTTGGGCTCTGTGACCTAGTTTTCCAACCCTGATAACCCATGTTCGAACTCGTCCGAGATATTAATGAGACAAACATCCTGACCAAGTTTCATGACAATTGAGGCAAAAATGTGACCACTAGAGTGTTAACAAACCAATTGTTAACGGACGGACAGACGGACGGACGGATGGACGGACGACGGACAAAAGGTGATCAGAAAAGCTCACTCTGTCACTACGTGACAGGTGAGCTAATAAAAGAAGCCTAACCTCTCTACCACATGTCAAGTCTCTGCGCTGATGTGTTCTCAAGCTGATCAAAAACCACTAGGCCTACTGACGGAGCGACAGACATGAGCAAAGCAATAAACTGCCTCTTCCTTTAAGCGGCGATGAAACTGACAAAAAACACTAGTTTTCACAATAAGATACCTTACTTTCTTTATTGCGTACTTTTTTTAACATAATGGTAACCTAAACTTATATATATTCTTTTTTACCAGACTGGAACAGCATATACCATAAATGTTGCCTGTGTCAGATTAATAAACTTTGTTAAGCAATGGACTGCAAGATTTCTGATTAACAAAAGCAATATTTCAGAAGCTGAAAATGGTTTTAAAAGGAAGCCACCTATTTTCAATATTTTATGATATTTATTGAAATTCATTTATGTCATGAAATCATTTAGCCATTAGCAATTATCTTTACCATTTGTATGTTTATTTCTAAAATACATTAGAGGCATCAACTTAACAAATTTAAAATCATAATCAATCTAAAATTTGCTTTTCTGTAGTATGCTATGATGCAAGAATTTTGTAATGCAAGAATAAATAATAAACTATTGAATTTGCTATTAATCACTCTTTCACTATAAGTTTAACCAAGCTGGTGCAAACTTCTTTTTTTTGTCTACTTTATAAATGAAATTCATTCAAAATAAAATGAGTAAATAAATACATCCTGAAGATAACTCTCTATAAAGAATGGTATTTCATGGCGACTTCATAAACCCTTACCCAGATAAATTTTTAAAATGGACTTGTCCATTACTGAATTTGGACAGTACCATTTATCAGTTAAAGGGGTTTGCAAAAGTGCATGGATGTAAAGGCAAAAACCATAGCCGACATCAGGGTAAAAGTAACAGTTATGAAATACACATGGTTATAATTTTTTTCAAGTTCCTGCTGATACTTACTTGCAGATGGTTCTCTCCAGCCGAGGTAAGCCATTTGTACCCAGAAATCCTCAATCCAGTTTCTCTTGTTTACAGACCTGTAATGGTAAATGGGTAATACTAAACAATCTATGTGAATTTTACATTTTTACTTTCTTCCCTATCAGCTGACTTTAATGGTGATATTCTAGTGTTTGCTTTCAGGACCTCTGTTCGAATCGAAGTATATTTCTCTGTGTTACAGTTGGCCTATCAATTAACTTCAATGGTGATGTTCTAGTTTTCGCATTGGTTCAGTTCTGGTTACTCTTACCTTTGGTGTAGAAACTGGTTAAGTTCTGGTTCCTCTTACCTTTGGTGTAGACACTGGTTCAGTTTTAGTTCCTCTTACCTTTGATGAAGATACTTGTTCAGTTCTGGTTCCTCTTACCTTTGGTGTAGACAGTGGTTCAGTTTTAGTTCCTCTTACCTTGGTGTAGATACTGGTTCAGTTTAAGTTCCTCTTCACTTTAGTGTAGACACTGGTTCAAGTTTACTTTCTCTTACCTTTGATGTACAGACTTGTTCAGTTCTGGTTCCTCTTACTTGTGGTGTAGAAATTGGTTAAGTTCTGGTTCCTCTTACTTGTGGTGTAGAAACTGGTTAAGTTCTGGTTCCTCTTACTTGTGGTGTAGAAACTGGTTAAGTTCTGGTTCCTCTTACTTGTGGTGTAGAAATTGGTTAAGTTCTGGTTCCTCTTACTTGTGGTGTAGACACTAGTTCTGGTCTGGTTCCTCTTACTTGTGGTGTAGAAACTGGTTAAGTTCTGGTTCCTCTTACTTGTGGTGTAGAAACTGGTTAAGTTTACTTGGTGTACTTATTTCCTCTTACTTGTGGTGTAGAAACTGGTTAAGTTCTGGTTCCTCTTACTTGTGGTGTAGAAATTGGTTAAGTTCTGGTTCCTCTTACTTGTGGTGTAGACACTAGTTCTGGTCTGGTTCCTCTTACTTGTGGTGTAGACACTAGTTCTGGTCTGATTCCTCTTACTTGTGGTGTAGAAACTGGTTAAGTTCTGGTTCCTCTTACTTGTGGTGTAGACACTAGTTCTGGTCTGGTTCCTCTTACTTGTGGTGTAGACACTAGTTCTGGTCTGGTTCCTCTTACTTGTGGTGTAGACACTAGTTCTGGTCTGGTTCCTCTTACTTGTGGTGTAGAAACTGGTTAAGTTCTGGTTCCTCTTACTTGTGGTGTAGAAACTGGTTAAGTTCTGGTTCCTCTTACTTGTGGTGTAGAAATTGGTTAAGTTCTGGTTCCTCTTACTTGTGGTGTAGACACTAGTTCTGGTCTGGTTCCTCTTACTTGTGGTGTAGAAACTGGTTAAGTTCTGGTTCCTCTTACTTGTGGTGTAGAAACTGGTTAAGTTCTGGTTCCTCTTACTTGTGGTGTAGAAACTGGTTAAGTTCTGGTTCCTCTTACTTGTGGTGTAGACACTAGTTCTGGTCTGGTTCCTCTTACTTGTGGTGTAGACACTAGTTCTGGTCTGGTTCCTCTTACTTGTGGTGTAGAAACTGGTTAAGTTCTGGTTCCTCTTACTTGTGGTGTAGAAACTGGTTAAGTTCTGGTTCCTCTTACTTGTGGTGTAGAAACTGGTTAAGTTCTGGTTCCTCTTACTTGTGGTGTAGAAATTGGTTAAGTTCTGGTTCCTCTTACTTGTGGTGTAGAAACTAGTTAAGTTCTGGTTCCTCTTACTTGTGGTGTAGAAACTGGTTAAGTTCTGGTTCCTCTTACTTGTGGTGTAGAAACTGGTTAAGTTCTGGTTCCTCTTACTTGTGGTGTAGAAACTGGTTAAGTTCTGGTTCCTCTTACCTTTGGTGTAGACACTAGTTCTGGTCTGGTTCCTCTGACCTTTGGTGTAGATACTAGTTCAGTTTTGGTTCCTCTTACCTTTGGTGTAGATACTGGTTCAATCTTGGTCCCTCTTTCATCCTGAATGTCTCTACTGCAGTCAAAAGCTCTATAAAATCCTCATCAGACAGTATGGGCTTCATTGAGGCTAGAAACCTGGAACATTGCAAAATGTTATATGTAGTTTAGTGTTTGCTCTACTTCTCTAGGCAATCAGAAAGCAAAGATTTAATTTCGTATGGATTTATCTGTGAAGAAATGCGATAAATAAGGAAGCCAATGAAAAAAAAAGTGAAAAAAAAAAATCAAAATGGGAGCTGTTGTTACTAAGTTGGATGGAGGATATGAAGTGAATTCTTCAACATTAAGAAACTAAGGTCGGTCACTATGCTCCTTTCCTTTGGTTTTTTATGCTGAAGATTTCACTTCATAGCCTCTGTCATACACGTCATACACTTGGATTGAAACAAGAAGAACACTACACATTTTATTAAGCACTGAAGCTAAACAATACTGGTAAAACAATTAAAAGGTGACTTATGTGGTGATTTTTACAATGAATAAATGGAGTAGAACCACTTGTGGCTTGTTAAATATCATTCACATCCTTGTTACTTTGAAGAAAATTGAATGCTCTAAATTTTAGGTTATGCCTCTTAAGTTTCCTCACTTCTAGAGGCATCAATTGCTTATCAAAAACAAGAGATGTACAGTATATTTTTTAAATTCAAATGCAACAATCCAAATATAGCAAACAATGATGTAACATTTAATGACTGCTTTAATCAGACCTACTTATAGAAAACAAGAGGACCATGATGGCCCTATATCGCTCACCTGAATATGACTGCTTTTAACAAAGTTGCTATGGACCTGGTTAATTGACCCCAGATGACCCATATTCAAACTTGGCCTAGAAATTATTGAAACAATCTTTCTGACAAATTTCAAGGTTATTTGAACTGAAAGCGTAGCCTCTAGAGTGTTAACAAGGTTTTTCCATATTTGGGCTCTGTGACCTAGTTTTTGACCCCAGATGATCCATATCCAAACCTGAGCTAGAAACCATCAAAACAACCTTTCTGACAAATTTCCAGGACATTTGGACTGAAAATGTAGCCTCTAGAGTGTTTACAAAGTTTTTCGATATTTAGGCTCTGTGACCTAGTTTTTTAATCCAGATGACCCATATTCAAAGCTGAGCTGGAAATCATAGAAGCAACTTTTCTGACAAATTTTCAGGTTATTTGGAATTAAAATCTTAACTCTAGATTGTTAACAAGGTTTTTCCATATTTGGTCTCTGTGACCTAGTTTTTGACCAAAGATGACCCATATTAGTACTTGAGCTAGAAATCATCAAAACAACCTGTCTGACAAATTTCCAGGATATTTGGACTGAAAATGTAACCTCTGGAGTGTTAAAATGGTTTTTACATTTTAGGGCTCTGTGACCTTGTTTTTGATCCCAGATGACCCATTATCCTAATCTGGGCTAGAAAACATTGAAACAACCTTTCTGACAAATTTCAAGGACATTTGGACTGAAAATGTAACCTCTAGAGCATTAACAAGGATTTTCTACTTTTTGGCCCTGTGTCCTAGTTTTCGACCCCACATAACCTATATTCAAAACTGAGCTAGAAATCATTAAAACAATCTTTCTGACAAATTTCAAGGTTATTTGAACTGAAAATGTTAACTCAATGCGTGTTAACACCCTTTTTCCATATTTGGGGTCTGTGACTTAGTTTTTGACCCCAGATGACCTTTGTTCGAATCTGAGCTAGAAATCATTAAAACATTTTTTCTAACAAATTTCAAGAATATTTGGACTGAAAAGTAGCTTCTAGAGTGTTAACAAGTTTTTTTTCTTTTTTTGGGCTCTGTGACCTAATTTTTGATTTCAGATGACACATATTCAAATTTAACCTAGAAATCATTGGAACAACCTTTCTGACAAATTTCCAGGATATTTGGACTGAAAATGTTACCTCTAGAGTGTTAACAAGGTTTATCCATATTTGGGCTCTGTGACATAGTTTTTGACCCTAGATGACCCAATTTTGAACTTGAGCTAAAAATCATCAAAAAAACCTTTTTGACTAATTTCCAGGATATTTGGACTGAAAATGTAACCTCTAGAGTGTTAACAAGGTTTTTCTATTTTTGGGCTCTGTGACCTAGTTTTTGAACCCAGATGACACATATTCGAACTTGAGCTAGAAATCATAGAAACAACCTGTCTGACAAATTTCCAGATTATTTGGACTGAAAATGTTACTTCTCCTTCTACAAGAAGATTTTCAAAGTTTTCACTATATAAGCCTATGTAAAACCAATGACCCCGGGTTGGGGCCAAATTTGACCCCAGGGGTATAATTGGAACAAACTTGGTAGAGGTCCACTAGACAATGCTACATACCAAATCTTAAGGCTCAGGGCCTTGTGGTTTCAGACAAGAAGATTTTTTAAGATTTTCCTATATAAGCCTATGTAAAACCAATGACCCCAGGGTGGGGCAAAATTTGACCCCAGAGGTATAATTTGAACAAACTTGGTAGAAGTCCACTAGACAATGCTACATACCAAATATCTAAGCTCTATTCCTTACGGTTTCTGACAAGAAGATTTTTAAAGTTTTTCCTATATAACTCTATGTAAAACAAGTTACCCCTGGGGCGGGGCCATTTTTGACCCAGAGGCCATGATTTGAACAAACTTGGTAGAGGTTCACTAGATGATGCTTTATACCAAATATCTTAGCTCTATGCCTTACGGTTTCTGACAAGAAGATTTTTAAATTTTTTCCTATATAACTCTATGTAAAACAAGTTACCCCTGGGGCGGGGCCATTTTTGACCCAGAGGCCATGATTTGAACAAACTTGGTAGAGGTCCATTAGATGATATTTTATACCAAATATCTAAGCTCTATGCCTTACAGTTTCTGACAAGAAGATTTTTAAAGTTTTTCCTATATAACTCTATGTAAAACAAGTTATCCCTGGGGCGGGGCCATTTTTGACCCAGAGGCCATGATTTGAACAAACTTGGTAGAGGTCAACTAGATGATGCTTTATACCAAATATCTTAGCTCTATGCCTTACGGTTTCTGACAAGAAGATTTTTAAAGTTTTTCCTATATAACTCTATGTAAAACAAGTTACCCCTGGGGCGGGGCCATTTTTGACCCCAGGATCATAATTTGAACAAACTTGGTAGAGATCCACTAGATGATGCTTTATACCAAATATCAAAGCTCCAGGCATTGTGGTTTCTGACAAGAAGATTTTTAAAGATCCAACTTGTAAAATCTGTTTTTAGCTCCTGGGACCCAGAAATGCAATGAACCGGAACCATTTGAACAAACTTGGTAGAGCTTCATGCAAGGAACATTCTAGGCAAGTTTCATTAAATTTTGCCCAGTGGTTTCAGAGGAGATGTCGTTTGAATGAATTGTGGACGACGGACGGACGGACGGACGGACGGACGGACGGACGGACGGACGCCGGACAATCAAGGATCCTAAAAGCTCACATGAGCATGCTCAGGTGAGCTAATCAACCTTTACCTGTGCAAGATTTCACATAATACTGTTCAATTAGCTTGCTGCCTATTTGCTTAAGTAGCATGTACAATTCTTTCATGTTGTATTATTGCATTAGTTTAATTTAAAAAGAAAAGAGTCAAAATCACATCGAGTGGGCTGTTAATCTAATTATCATTCCTGGGAAGGACCAGTACTGGTCTCCCATCCTCCAAGAGAAACCTTCTTACATAAATAGTCATGGTCAGTAAAGGTGCTCAAACCTATGACCTTCAATCAGTGAGAGGCTTAGTGAATATACATGTACAATAAAGCAACCACAACTATTCAACTACAGAAGTAAATAAATCAGAATGAACTCAGACCCTTTGAGTATAATCCTTTTTTGGAGGCCTAATTATACTGCTGTTATGAAACCTGGCATTGAAGATGTCTTGTTAAATAGTTTATAAATTCTCAATCAAGAAGGAGAAAAAATTGTATTTGCAATAACATTATTTAATCTGGAAAGTAATTCTTACAAAACCATTAAACATTTAATGGAGATACTGGTACTGGACAAAATCAGAAGGCAATGGCTTTTTACATAATGTCAGAAACATGTTAAACTAATAAACAACTGCCAACTGGAAAATATTTTGGTATGAAAATAACTATTTATATTATATAACAATTATAAAGATAATCAGTTTGCAGTGACATGTCTACATTATCTTTTGCCAAAAAGTTCATTTCTTGGCATTAACTTGAATGGATTCCATGAATTAAGACTAACCAGACAATAAGAATAACTGGCCTGCATTTAACAATTTGTAGGATTTCCTGCACACTACAGTTTTCAATCATGCCACTGTTAGAACTATGAATAACTTTAAAGCTCAAAAACCATTTCAGAACAAATTATGAGGCAGACGTCTGCTTACAGCTGTAAGCTCTTATGGCCATATTAAATTACTAATTTGTTGTGTTTTTTCAACACAGAGATCTTTTATGAAATACTGAAATTCTACTCCACATGCAAGAAAGCAAGGAATTAAGTTGGAAATAAAACATTAAACTGCAATTGTATTTCGACATTTAACACTACAGAGTACAGAACTTTAATAATACAAATCTGCCAGGGATCACCTCAAGCACGGTGTACATTACATTGGATAAGTCATTGGTCTAAACATTATATTTGTTCAAAGTTTTTTGTAGAACAACTTCTCCTTTTAAGCTTCAAAAATGATCAAGTGTTGGTTCCACCTCACCGTTTTTTCTTTGAAGTGTTTCCCCTCTTAAAGCCGATTTCTGAATGAGAAACTTGCATTTTTCGACTTGTATGCATTTGTCCAAAAATGTGGTCACATGCTGACTAAAATCTGTTGTGGTCACATATTTACTACATTTTACTACTCTTATGACAGAGGACAAATTTGTTACTATCTGTTAAACTGTTAAAAATAAGATTAATCTGGTTATCTGAATTATTCAAATATTTATGATGACTGATTGTCTTTCATTAGATAAACACAAGCCCTTCACCAGTTCACCATTTGGTTCATTAAGGTAACTGATTACATGCTAAAAATTGAGTACACTTTGATAAGAAACAAAATTCAAACCATCAAATTTACTAAATGAATACTGTACACTGCACTCCAAATCTCTTTTTAAAAGATATTTCTAGACAATACTTCAGAATACTTCATTTGGCAACCAGTTCATTTTTTTACTATAAGCCATAAATCAAGGCCATAAATTAAGTAAGTCGACCAGAAAAGAAACTATCACCTGGCACCATTCCACTAAATTTTGGCTGGTCACATGGCATTAGGCCAAAAACTATTTTATGGCAATCAGCCAAAAAAAAAAGATTGGTTTGGTTTCTTGGGGTTTAACACCAGTTTTAACAGCTGTGGTACGTCATATCCCGGCGGTCAGTCCACCTAACAAAAATTTAATGTTCCTGGGTATCCAACCAGTTTACTAACCAATTTCTCTGCAAGTGACTGACTACTTCCTCACTTGCTTCAGAGGTGAGGACAAACGATTTATAGACACTGTCTGAGATCAATTATCACAGAGAAATTCTGCCGCCCCTGATGGGGATGAACCGGGAACTCTAGGATTGACAATCCGATGCTCTACTGATTGAGCTAGCTGGGCTGGCAAAAAAAGAAAAAAAAAAGAAAAAGGGTCTGATAATCATACCACAATATCATACAAATTATTTGTCATTCAGATCAGATCTGGTCATATTTAAAAGAGTTCTAACTTGAAGTCCATGAAGTAGTTTTACATGCTGACTTAGTCTTATGAAAATATTGTAAGAGTGGTCAAACAACAGAGATTCGCTAAGTTTAAAAAAAACAACATCAACTAACACTGTTGTATGTAGAAAATAAGCGTATATACAGTAAGCTTATATTAATTTTAGTGACAATTTTGAGCACTTATTTTTGGTATGCGTTTATACTTTAAAGAAAAGCTATGTTGTGCTTATACTTAGCCTACAAATGTGCCTGTTTTTAATAATTCAGGCAATTTAAAGCAGTCAAGAAATCAAAAGTAAAATACATGCAAGCTTGGTGCTCAGCTTTCGTTTATTGTTTAACTCATTTAAAGTGACATATGTGTTCAAAAAGAACGGAAATTTTATGGTCATGAAAAATGTTTGAAACATTATATATGTTTAGAAATATTGTAACTTTCACCAAATAATAACATACTATTGTTTTCTTCAAAGTTTAACTGAAAATTTATAAAAGACTGGGCTAGTCAAAAAAGATTTTACCATTTTGCAACTATGTTCAATAGGAATGAAACTGTTATATGCAATCATTTAATTTAGCTATAGCCTAAACAATTTTTGTTTTTCTGTGATTAGAAACAAATGGTTAATGTATATTTCAAAACAGTGATGGTCACTTTGAACACATCTTTAAATGATTAAACCTGATTAAATATATAAATTGCAAATACAAACAAAGTGGTATTTTCAACATGTTCTCTATGTGACGTTACAACGTAAAACAGTTAACAAGAGCACCGCTGGGCAGAGCATTATATGCCCGAAGGATGTGTTTTCTACGTTGCATTTGTGATATAAGGGAGGAAACCTTAGGCTTTGGAATTAAATGATTTGCTTTAAATTTGAATTTTTTGTTTTTGATTTGTAATATTTTGATTTTTAACATTTCATAATTTTAATTTTGAGTTTTATAGATCTTTATCATATCTGAATTTTTGGTTTTATAATTTGTACAAATGTCAGTCTTTCAGAAGTTATGATATTCATGTTGTGATGCATGGTTATCAAGTTACAGTGCAGAAATATTGATTGTTTAGTTCATTGTCACCTTGACCTTTTATGTACTTATCCCCAGCAGCATAGGGATAGGGGTCTTGTAATCAATGATGGCAATCATCCTACGAAGTTTGAAGTCTGAATGGGAAGTAGTTGCCAAGTTATACAGCAGAAATGCTTTTCACTGTTTAAGTCATTATGACCTTGACATATGACCTACTGATCCTAAGATGTATGGGGGTCATTTTCTCAATGTAATCAATCATCATATTAAGTTTGAAGTCTGTATGACAAATGGTTATAAAGTTTTACAGCGGAAATAGTTTTCAGTGCTTAGGTCACTGTGACCCTGACCTTTGACCTACTGAACCCAGAATCAATAGAGGGTCATTCACTCAATATGTGAAACCATTATAAGAATTTTGAAGTCTCTATGACAAATGGTTGTCGAGTTACAGAGTGTAAATGATTCTAAATATTTAGGTCACTGTGACCTTGACCTTTGACATACTGACCCCAAAATGTACAGGGGTCATCTACTCAATGTGTGCTATCATGATATAAAGTTTGCAGTGTCTATAACAAAGGATTGTCAAGATACATCGCAGAAATGGTTTTCAATGGTCACTGTGACCTTGATCTTTGAGCTACTGGCCCCAAAATCAACAGGGTCATGCACTCAATGTGGGCAATCATCATATTAAGTTAAAAGACTGTAGACCAAACAGTTCTCAAGTTATCATCCAGAAACCAAATTGCTAATGGATGGACAGACAGATGGAACTCCAGGACCATAACATAATATGCCCCTTTGGGCATATAAAAAGTTAACATAGCTATCAACAGATAGAAATCTGGTCTACCACTACCCATTTTCCTTGCTCCTTTTGGTGAGTATAAATTAATCATTCTTATTAATGTTTTAGTGTTTAAATTATATTGTTTGGCATGTTTTATACTGACTTCTGCATCTTTTATAGAAGTCAATAATTTGCAGTTTTTCTTTCAAGAATATGATTTTTGCTTTAAAGGCATTCTACTAGGATTCATGTTTGATAACATACAAGAAAACTGACTGCAAACACATGGAAAAGAGAACCCAGGCAATATACTAGCACTTTATTTTCTTTTCTTTTTTCAAACTACCAAGGCTTTTAAGGCCCTGGAACTATATTAAGCGAGGAAAATTACTACAATTACCTAACAACTGATATGAAATATGCCTGGCTTTTTATTCATACTTAATGACTGACATTCATGATTTTTACCATAAACACATTTCAGCCGCTTCTTTGATAATACATGGTTTCTGATATGCGCCTTTTCTTAAGATAGAATTGGCAGTGAGAAATAGACATCTGCTTTTTATCACATACAGAATAACAGTAAGATCATTACGTGCTTACTTTCGGTATACCATTGAATTTAATTATGCACCTTCCTGTCTTTTTTAAAGAATATTTTTTTCTATGTTGTCAATGGATCAAAACAAGTATTATGTTTTTAACTATACTGGATTTGAGGTTCTTTCTCGTATACATTAGTACAGTCTATCTATCTGAGTTTATTTATCGTCAGTACCGGTTGCCCATATAAGCAACGCCCCCTGCAGAGATTAGTCATTTTATGTTGTGGGGAATAGTGCAAGATACAGAAAGCATCCCATTCCAGAGACACCCCTGGTTCTTTAGTATGCTCAGTGTACAGCATTGATATATGGGACCTCAGTATATGTCTCATCTGAAAGACAATAAGTAATGTTAGTAGAGGAGTGGGGGATCGATCTTGCAACCCCTGGGTTACCAGTCCAGCGCATTACCACTGGACCACTGATCTGCTCCATTTGCACAGAACTTTGATAATTCAATTAAATCCGCAGTCTGAATCATATATGCTAATGACTTAAGTAACTAACAGGTTTTATTGATTCTCTATATTCATTTCAACATCTGTCACAAATATGCATTTAGATCTTTACCATATACCCAATGGGCAAAATAACCATGTCCCTGACACACTACTTGACATATCAGTTCTTAATATATCCTAAGAAAGCCATTAACACAGGCTGGTGTTTAGTTTAAAATTATATATAGGCCATTTTTTTTATATTTTTCGGTTTACTGACCCGCCGACCCTGTATTTTGGAAAATGAAAAAAAATAAATATATTTTTCAGGAAAAAAAAATTCTGAACGCCGATTTTACGGAAAATGTACCGTATGAACGGCTCATTTTCCTTGGTTTCTTCACAGTACAGACTGAATACATTATTAAAATATTCATATATACAGTATTCAGGAATAAATAGAAATAAGAAGAGTTTCCGATGTTTTTTTGTTTTTTTTCAAGATTTTTTTTTTTTTCCCCTCCTCCTACCCTACCTTTTTTTGAAAAAAATCAGTAAACTAAAATATAAAAAAAAAATGGCCATACTGTAATTATGTGAAGTGGTATTTTAAGTAAAAGTAGACAGTATCAGCTTTTTTTCACATTTCAAATGCTAATTCAGAGAAAAATATATATTCATTAAAATATAATTATTCTATTTAACATAACTCATTGGGAGTAACTTTTTTCACAATAAATATACTTAAGTAATTTACAAAGGCTGGTAAAGTTTGTTATTCTAACACTAAACATCAGTGCAAATTGATTTTTTGATAGCATTTTTCATGGTCAGTTTAGCCACATATGACTTCAAAACCATAGTTATAAGGAATGTAGGGTCAACATAAAAATACAACTTTATCTTACTGGTAATAACATGAAAAACTATTCATTAAATTTGCCATCAGGTCAAACTGTCTAACAGTCTAAAACCAAAACAGTCCATTACAACGCTGAACTAACCTTACTATATAGTATATTATCAGTTTGTATGTTTATCCAGTACTATTTACACATGATAACCCAATTCTACTCACGTTGTCTTGTCACATGGCTGTTTATATAGGGCAGTTGAACCAGGACAAAGATGGTTGCATCACTAACTGTATTCAATCTTTGTTCACCCTCTAGGCAGCTTTTGTTTGCTCAAATGTTTTCATTAATTTGATGATTTACCTTAAAATCACTTACTTTATTGAAAATGCTCAACTGATAAACTATTTCAAGGTCCTGCAGTGTAAATGGCTGGTTGCTGCCATGTGAACCCCTATGGTCTCTAATTTACAGTGATTGGTTTGTGTCATGTTAATAATCTTGTTACTTCACACAAGAAAATTGAAAATTTCTTACAGAAGAAAGGGGTCATAAGGGTATCGTATCATTTAAGAATGGTCTATGCATTCCAAGATATTTGACCTACACTCCATCCGTCAATGATATTCAAGCAAAATGCTAACCAATCAACAGGAAAAAAAGTACTGGAGCTAGTTTTATCAAGGCTGAAAACAGGTCATAGTAACTTAGCAGTCTGCTATAGATGGTTACCTAAGCAATGATAAACTCCCTCCTACTTGGACAAAGTGGTTAAAATTATATAGGAATGTTTCACAAATATATATTTATGGAAACACAGAACAAAATATTGAATGATTACATTTCCTGATCACTTTTCATAAGTATGCTTCTTGTATACCAAAAACAGGTAATTGTTTGTTGTCATTAAAGTTTGAAGTTCTAAATTAATTTCAAAAGTTTTTTATTTTTGCACTGAACTGTGAAATATTTGCAGTTCAATATGGAAAATGATAACAGTCTAATTTGGTTGAAATTTTATTTATGGTTTACGAAAGTCCAATGAAATAATGCCTCACAAAAGTTATGGATTTTACATCAGCCTTTACTCTGATTTTCCTCTTAAAAATGGGCTGTATAGATTACCTTCAGAAGTGGCAAACAAATTAAAGTATGAAAGTTATCTGTTGACAATCTTGTCAAATTACCTGTCGAGGGAGGCATTTAGATCTGGAATTGGTAACCGTGGTAACAGTGGTTCAAAGTAGAAACAAGGATATTGTCCATTTCCTCTCAGTAGACCTAGCATCAAAGCCCACATCTGAAAAGAAATACTGTATCAAAGAAAATAGTAAAAAAACAGTCAAATTAGTAACTATAATGTACAGATCACTTGTTACTGGTAAGAGTGATTACCTCCCTTCCGGAAGGTCCTGGGTTTGTTGCTCTAGCCAGAGCATGAGGTGTCCTTGGGCAAAAACCATTTACATAACACTAACATATCTCTTAGTTCACCCAGCTGTGACCAGTACCAGTTATTAATGTTAATGACTCTATGAGGTGGTGTCCCTAGAGCAATTTCAGTAAGATTGGATACATTATAGTTTTGTTGCAAACGAGCGAAAGTAAATCAGTATAATCTAAAGATTAGTGCAAGAATCATCTAAATGTTTGAAATCTGTATGAACTTAATCAAATTATATCTTGCAATTTATCAAGACTACATAACTGCTAGAGCTATCAATACTAAAACCAGTATTGATCTATCGGCATTGTGAAAGGTAAAGTTGCAAGATTCATTTGATTTTCCATTGATAATTAACATCACAACCACTTCATAAAGTTCACGGAATTTTTCCCTTAAAGCTTTAGACAACGTTTTTTCAGCGATCTTCACTAGCTATGCTCTTCTCATAGGATATCACAAACTTACAAATGTACTAATTAATGTTTGATAATTGATATGTACATTTAATCTCATTACTTCGTAAGTTGAGTAAGCTTATTATAATATTACTAGAATATAACATAAGAAAATATGTACGTATTATATGTACTTTTTTCATTATGTACACATCATGCCTTGATGAATCACTATAATTATCTGTCTAAGTCAATATGTTATTTATAACACATTTTCCCTTAACAGCCTTGAGTAGAAAGTAGACTGTTTAGACAGCAAATAAATCACCTTTTAGAAGTACACATAAATAACTTTCAACACTGTCAATACATTGTTGGTTGCTTTAGAGGCCAATATTTTACTTGTCCATCTTTTAATGAAACAAGCAACCAATATGTATGAGAATTTTTTTTTAAATCTCCTTGAAAATAACAATGTGAAATAGTTGTCTAGTCAGTAACGATGCAAGAAAATCAAACATGGAAAGAAAACAGGTCTTTCAAGTAGAAATATTATATGAATGACCATCCTTGCAACAATATTAAAGATATACATTTGTATATTTGTAACTGTTATAAGTGTAATGATTCAGATGAAAGCCCATTTGATTCATTTTCAAATGAGGTTTCTTCAATTTCCATTTTGACATCATTTTGTTTGTACAAAATATAGTTTGGTCATGGGTCTGTTAGAAACTGTATTCTGCTTTATATTTGAAAGACTGCACCAAGAAATGCATGAAAAAAAGTTTCTGTTCTCAATGTTATTGTATTAGACTAGAGTTGTTTTAGTACTTCCAACAGGCAGGCCAAGCCGGTTATAAGTCAGTTTTATAAACTTAAAGTTTGTGCTGAAGGTATCAGTGGTTGAACCATATTAAATTCTAATGTTCATCAAAGATGAAACAATAAGGCTGGTTTAACTTCTTTGAAAAAAAATACAACGAAAACCTTGAACTATTGAGCCACTTTAAAATTATCAGTACAGACAGTCCTGTTGAACATTCAAAATGTTCGAAATACTCTAAGACTGGTCTTCTGCCAGAAAACTGCAGCTTTACTTTTTAATGTTTTCTTGTATACCAGACAAAAAAGCTAAAAAACTATATGAAACTTAAAGTGACTGAAAAAGGACCATTACATTGAAACAGTATAATTTTTTTCTTATTTCTTATAAGCCAGACCCTGTTAGAAGAATCCCATAATTACATACCAGTTCTACACTCAGTGGTCATTACAAATAAACCAAAGAAAAACTTGGAAGTATTTATGTCCATAGTTTTCTGTAAATTTTTGATTAAACCTGTGTTTGCCTGACACAAAACTTTGGGAATGTTGAGTAAAATTGATAAATTAAACAATAAAAAGAGGCTACTTACATCTAAAATTTTGATTATAAAAATATAATTCAAATATTTCATTACTGTTATTTGATCAATGACACGGGGGAAAAGGGCACCGCACTCGGACATTTGTTTTACTACTGAAATAAACCTAACTGAAAATCAGCAAAAAATGACAAATTTCTTGTCCTTTTTAAAAACAAAGTTGAAGTAAAAAATGATAGCTCAAATATTGCCCATCATAAAAATGCTTATTTTGTATCAAATTTCTTGACGACAATTACCATGGCAACAGCTTTTGGAGACAGTTCTTTCTTATATAAAAATGATGATACCTGAATAAATTGCAACTTCAAATGATGAAATTAATAGTTTTTTAAAAAGGTGGGATACACTGAAAAGGTATGGAATTTTACAATGGATTAGCTATAACTGAAATATATATACTGCCAACCGGAAATTAGATAGAATCTGACGTCAAATTTGGGTAAGTGACATTATTTTAAGGATTATATATTTTGTGTGTCAAGTTAGAATATCGTATCTGTTCTTTGCACGAAGCTGAAATGTTCACACACTAATCCTCGGATATATCATTCATTCAAAATAAGTATAGAGGTCAATTTCTAAAAATTATGTCTGAGTGCCCTTTATCTCATATTGTCGGTCATATAAAGTTTTTAACCAGGATAGTTTTCCTCAAGATCTGTATGTGGCATGCTTCATCCTGTAAAATGTTAAGCTAAATCTAAGTTCAGTCTGTATGTTTTTAGTTAAAACTTAATTATTTTACAACTATTGGGAAGCAAGCACTTGCAACTATTATAAACCCTCTCAATGACTGCTTCCAGGGTTCAAACACAGGCGGATAACAGTTTCGACTCTTGAATGACTAAAAATTACAATTTCAAGCTCTTGAGGTTCAAACTAGTACTTGCGCCCAAAAGTGAGCAATGCAAAGTCACTGCAGACTCTCACCCCTGTTGGGATTCGAACCAATGATCAAGGATCAGGAGGCTGGCTCTCTAACCACTTGACCACTGCTCCTCATCAGTTGGTAATCTTCAGACATTCGCTTCATTTAGATATATTAGGAAAAGGCAAGAGTTTGTAACAGAACCTAATACTTTTCATTATAAAAGGTTTCTGTAACCAATTAAAGATCTGAAATACAATATAATGAACAAACTGAGCTGTTTACCTTTGTTGTTGTAGATTTTGGGTTGAACATCCATCCTTGGTAGGCTAGCAACATCTTGAACAACTGCATCCTTAACAACAAGAACATCTTGGTGGACCCATACCCGACAATAAAACCAAACATTGCTATGTTCATCTGGTATGGGATACCTGATAATTCCATCCATTTTTCTCCAAAGTCGACCAAATTTTTTACGGGGTCTGAAAACACTGTAAACAAAATCGCAGACAGAAAGCCGACTGCCGATGCTTCGCTAAAATTCCTCTTGTAAATGTCATATGCCCTGTTCCTATAGGGCATCATCGAGCCCATTACTCGAAACATCTTGCAATCACTTCTTTACCCCTGATTCTTTATTAAATTTAGAGAAATTCGCAGTTGCGATTTGTTTGACAGTTTGTTTACCCGTACAGACGCCGACAATGTCCGACTATTCCGAATAAGTGATGACACACCTTCAGTTAATATTTTGACGGCTTCACGAGCCTAATTTCATTAATATAGAGTTAGGGTTCCCTTCCTTAATTTATACTTTTGTTATTTGAACAAGTATCATTATATATTTTCTCAAATAAGTTTCCATTCCCAATAGTAGTAAAGAAAAAATACACAGAAAGGTGTACCATGTGTCATAATCTGGGGTAAACATCTGTAGTAATTAAGCATTGTCTATTTAATTATCTAGATGTTTTCTTTCATTTGTGTTGAAAATGTTATCATTACACAGAGAAAACATTTATTTAAAGGTAATACAGAAACTGTCTGAAAAACTAATTGTCTAATTGATAGGAAGTAAACATATTTCTATTTGGTTGTAGTTTTTGCCTACTGTCTTAATTTTGGTCTCAGTACTTTGTAAAGGCACACCCATTCATTAGTCTCATTGAATGGGGTCCAGAAAAGCCAATATCATAAAGGCAAATTACCAAAAATGCTGTACCAGAAAGGCCAAATTTAAGTTTTTTACTTTTTTTCTAGTTTACTTAATTCTTGAATAAACAACCGCTGCCTTAAACTATCATATAGTATCCTTTAGAATGTTGAAATACTTATTAATAACAAATTAAGGAATAGTTGAGTCATGTTTTTGCCATCAAACTTTTAGATTGACAAGTAATCACAAAAAAAGAAAGAAACATACTTAAAACGAGGGCAATAACTGGTCTGTATGCACAGCAAATAAACATTGTCAATTTCATTTTTTTAACATGGAAATAATTAATTACTAATTCATGGTAATACTATGAAAGTTACTATTTTAAACCATTTTAACGCATGTGAAAAATCTATATTAACCAGGATCCCAAATAACTCAGTCATTTTCTGCCATAAACATCAAAGTTAATTGAGGAAATCTTGTAAAATATTGAGATAATTGTATGTGTGGGAAAATTTCCAGCAGCTTTTGACATTTGACAGATACTTCAATTTCATTTTTTCAACCTGGAAATAATTAATTGCTAATTCATGGTATGAAAGTTACTGTTTTTAACCATTTGAACACATGTAAAAAATCTAAATTTAACTGGGATTTTTGTCAACATGCTCATACTCTAATTAATATTTATTTAGTAAATACAAACCAAAACTTTAATAAACTTATTTAATCAACGGAGAATTAATTCATCCTTCTAAACACATTATATTTTTAAAATATTCAAGATGATTTAAACGTTCTATAGAAGTTTACACACTCAACATTAACACGTGTGTACAGGTAAACCATAAAGACGTGTCATAATAAAATTATGCAGTCTCATCGACTGGGATATAAATAACAATACTGGTAATCCAGATTATCAAGAAGATAGAATTGAATGGGTTCCCTTCAAACCTAACCATAGTTAGATTGTGTACTTCAGTCAGATTGTATTATTTTCTTGCATTTCATCACTTTATTAGATCATTATACTGCTTACTTCAACTTAACTTTGCCGAGAATTTCCAAAAAAGAGTCCTGAAGTACGAACTCATTAAAAGATTTGTTAATTTGCAGATACATTTATAGAAGATGGAGATGACAGGTTACACAGTTGATATAAATCATCTGTTAAAAATGTCCTCCAGAGGAAAATAAGGTTTGAAAGCACACTACTAAAATTTGTTCTCCATGGCCAAGAAATGCCTTGCTTAATTATTTACCAGGAAATCCCTGGATCTGTAATGGAATGGTAAAACAGTGCAAAATTCACCAGTAACAGTTTAAAATTTGTCATGATACTTAAGTTGCTACATGCTATGAAACATGTACCCATTTTGACAATCGTTGACAAATTCAGCTTAAAAGTCAACAACAGCACTCATACAGTGTTGATTCCAACGTTAAATATCAACTCCATCATACCTTTACCAAGATGTGTTATACTGTTTGACCGCAAAATCTCAAATGCAGTGTCATAAGTATGGTGTGTTGTTATTGAAAAGAACTGAAATCAGTATACCTTGTGTCCCATTTAAGAATCGTGAAATGCGTTTTCTTATGTTAACTTAGAAGTTTCGTTTTAAAAACTGTGAAAATACTTTCTAAGGTTATAAAATATTTTCCGACTTTTTGTCCTCACTGGTAACTAGGCATCATTGGAAATCATAGATTCTGCATTTTTGTTCATGTTGTAAAGTGTGATGAGAAATTATAATACTGCCATTTGACAGCTGACAAGAAAGTGGGCAGAAAAAAGTGTCTTGCATCTTTCTTTAGACCAAAACAAATAAAGTTACTACTCTCAATAGGCCTTTTTTTAAGTACCAAAATCAAATGTAGTCCCTCTGCAAAAACTATTGCCTCTCAGCATATAGTTCCAACTTTTTGTTTGTTGTGTTTAAGCCTTGCACTTGTAGGCTGTAGGTAAGCAATGCTTAGCCCAAGAATATATCAAAACTTCACAACTCTCTCAGAAATACAAAACAGAACAAACATTGTACTTAAATCCTACACAGACAGATGGATTCCTCATTATTATGTTATTTTATCAGTCATTAAAGCGACTGACTCACAGATGGGCCAACGATGAAAAAAAAAGAAAATGTTCTTACATCTTGAAATTTTTGCTGCAGTTGTGAAGAACATATTTAAACTAAGTTACTAATTCATTTTTTGATACAGAAAAACGTCAAAATATAAAGTTTCACACACTTTTATTGGTAAAAAATTAACCCCGTTAGTCACGGGGTAGATACTTTAGTTAAAACATTAATTTTGACGCAGCGTTACAAGTGGGCGCTGTGGCTCAGTGGTCTAGATCGTCGCTCAATATTTTACTGACTGAAAGGTCGTGGGTTCGAATCCTGGTTAAGTCAAAACTTTTTTTTTCAGTTTTCATGGCGTATAGAAGCATGTTTTTTCCATAGTATATTAAATTCTCTAAAATTTTAAAGAAAAATATTTTTCAGCAAAATTCTGTGAGTCAGTCGCTTTAAGTCAAGAATTATAAATTATGAGAACTGTAAAAAGCTACTGTTTTAAGTTCATCAATTAGTGTCTGTAAGCAATTTCATTTGGTTGATTGCAACATAATTTTGCCTTACAATGACAATAGTAACATTGCTGTATCTGGAATCCACAGTATATAGAAAGAGAGTACAGGACTGTTTTTAAAAACAGTAATATTCCTCACCTCCTACTGAAAACCACCAATACTTCTGGTGAAAATCAAAAATGCTTGGAAAACCTTGACAATGACACAGGTTATAGTTTTGACTTTGTGCAGAAGATAATTATGCTTGTTTCACCCTTTCATTGGGGCATCACAGTTTTTAGAACTTACAGTTGGGAATATCTTACGCTGTCACACAATTACATTCCTATTGTTCTGCATGTCTATATGACCATGGGTATAATTTACAGAAAACGGTCATTATTAGAAGGGTAGTATACATGTATATTGCAAATACTTAAGTTTACCACTGATGTAAACTGAACAACAAGAACAATTCTATATCTTCATTTATTTCATTATTCGATATGATACAATCAGTTGCCTAGCAACAACATTCTAACATTGTTTTAAAAAGTTTTGAAAAGACAATATTTGAGAATAGATGTTGAAGCACTCTGAAGTTGAAACAGAAAGCACTGTCACATATATCATATTGACAAATAACCGTCTAAAACATTTAACTCTACATCAAACCTATGTCTTGAAATCCCGATGTTTTTTAAAAGACTACAAAAGAACATAGCATCTACAGTCTTTTAATTACACACTGTCCATTATTCTCTTCTCCGTACTTTGTACATTCTCTCTGAAAAAATCATTCCCCCTTTTTCATTTATCTTACAATTCCTTGTTCAGCCATTATGAAGTTACCTCCCCTTTTGTGTTAAACCACTGTCATCTTCAAAATTCACCACTTTCCTCGTTTACTCCAATCTTTTGGCTGCCAGTGTAAACATTTTGGATCAATTCTAATTTTACGTTTACTCATTGATTTGAAATGTGCGGCTAGTAAGTCTTTACCCAGTACAATGATATACTGTCCTTTGTAATAGTTGATAAGGTTCAGGTGCTGTAATGTTGAGATCACATCCTCTTTCTTAATACTGGTCATCTCCGAGATTTCACTGAAAACAGCAAATGTTAAAAAATGAAATGAGCCTTCAGATTCAGTTTAGGTAAAACTTAATTGACATGTACATGAATTTGTACAGAAAAATTTTGCAATTTATGTAAACTTATTTCGAATTCTGCTTCTAAGAGTTTTTCCAGTTAGGTAACAGTTCACCTACTTTCTACACCAACATGCTTTCAGGACAGATTTTTGTATGTCCTTCTATATATCAAACTATGGGAAAACAGCTGAACATGGCACATTGGGTCATCTTCAGCAAGCCACAGTACACATTCCATAGAACTATGTGAAGTACCTTCAGGCATTTGACTCCCACTTTCTTGTTTTCATGAATGTCAATGAACGAAGCGAAGGAACTCTTCATCCAATGATATTCCACATTACAAATGAAAACCCTTCAACTGTCATACAGGGTGAAGGGAAAGAGATGGGGGGGGGGGGGGGGGGGGGGAAGAAGGAGTGTCAGTTACTAAAAATAGACAATTTTCTACTTGAAATCTAAACATCCGAAATTTTTGCAACAGATATTCCCATGGTTGATAAATAAAGTGAACTGGAATTGATCGAATGTCTGTTGCCAAGCATGTTTGGGGTCTGCGTTGAGATGATGTATTAGTCAAAAACTGGTCTTATTAATGGATTTATCTTCAACACTCAACTTACTTGTTCTGAATTTTAAACTTTAGTTCTTTCAAATGTATCATTTCTCTGTGATATGAAATACAAAGTGGTCTTAATAGTGGAACTTTATAGTACTTATATTCACTGGTTTTACATTGGTGCTTTTGAGGTCATTTCTGGCCTGTCCCCTATGGTGGTTTTGTTGCATTACTTACTTAATAGTTATTACTGGTTTATCATTTCCCTCCTCTGGTTTTAGATTGAGCAGTATTTCTGTGATAGTCTGTGACCAGTAACTTCTGTATGACAGCAAGCCAAGATCTGATAGTGGTTTTTCTGGAGAGCCTGTCTTCCCTTCTACTTTGGATAATTCATAACCTTTACAAAACAGTATAATGTTTTTAGATTGTCAATAACATAGTATATCTTTTTATAACGTATATCAACCTCACCAAGTAAACTGAATATAACTTCTCAGTGGATAATGAGCGAACAACAGAAACATGACTGTAGAAAAGTTTATATGGGCCGTGTCATGAGATTATCAACAATGTGGTCAAATTTTACATTTTCAGCTTTTTTCACTTTCAGATAAAAGACTGTTTTGAGTACTTTTCTACACTTTTTATCACACTATGAATACCAGAAGGTAAACTAATAGTGGAATAAACAATGCAGATATAACATTTATATTAATCATTTTCCTATCATGGACGTCATACCATGTCACATGCAACATGCCATATAATTTCTACTTTGATATGTGATACATATCCATGTTTCAGTAACCTTTGATCACTTAACTTGCATTTATCCAAAGACGGCACGTCATGGTAATTCAGAGAAGGTTGAAAACATGGTGTATTTGCAGAAATCATTAAATAGTTTATGACGTCAAACTCTAATGTCGTTTTCTCGATGACGTCAAACTGACCAGATTGTTGATTTTGTCACATCACATATTATCTACATTTATCCACACAACTAACATACATTTCTGCTGATTTATTCTCAGTGAATAAATCATTGCAAAAGCAAAGAAAATAGGATTGACATAGGTATTTTCTTTTTATAAGTTTTACAGATGAAAGTTTTTTAATATGAAATTCCACATAAGCATACACTATTACACATCAAAATGCTTTAATTTCCATTACCTTAAAAATAATTGGTAGAGCTTTAGTAACTGCATTGTATTGTTGCAAAAAAGAATGACATGACACTTAGGAAATTGTCTAAAATCAAGAATAAAGCCTGAAAAGATTTTGAAATAAACATTACTTACTAAATTCTATGAGCAGTTTCCCAAAACCTTTCTTCTGGTATGGTGGTAAGGTAAGTATACAAGCTACATTATAATCCTCAGATGATTCTTTCTCCTGTAAAACAAATTCCATAGCTCTAGTAGTCAAAAGACTGAAACAGTAGCATTATCTGGCAAATCTATTACACTTCATCATTTTTTTTCCTTCAGCTGATAAAAGAAGTCTAACACAATGCTTTCTGTTAACCCATTTATTCTCAATGGGTTATGCTATCCTTGTTAGTTGGAGTAGTCCATTTTCAATTAAAAGGGTTTCTGGTATAAATATTTAATTTCATTCTATTTAGGGAAGAAAGACCTTTCTGCAAACAGTGTAGACCCCGATTTGACCCTACATATTGCGGCATCTGACCTGATAGTACATAGCATTGTTTGCCTATGTTTTATTTTGCAGACGCTAGGCATTACTGGGTTAATAAGTTCAGACCTGGAATAGTAGAAAATAAGTTATTATCAGTCAACCACATAAGCCTTACATCTAGTAAAATATCAATATACATGTCCACATGTTTCATGCCAAGTTTGAATATTCCTATTATTTAGAAAGTGTTGTTAAAACCACTGTTATACCTCACCTTTGAAAAATAGCCAACAATATGGTAGCCCTTATTATCACATTCGCAACACACATAGAATAAGAATGGATCTGTGTCATAGTACAATGTTTTGTGGTCTAGAAACAACTTTGCCAGTAAACAAAGGTTCTGTGCATATATCTGAAACAGAAATTCAGCATGTATGACTCTAAAACAAACAGATTAACAATATTCTTGAGATTAGCAAGACCAGAGACATATATTATGTCTCTGGCAAGACATTCTAATACAGATTTAAGTCAACTATCAACATTGAGTATAACATATTACAAACTACTGGTATTACAAATGTACATCTATATCAAAGGGATATTAGGAACTTTTCAGTTTCAGCGAAAATCTTAGCCAGAACTGCATCTCTCATGAAACATACTACTAACATACTACAAACTATAGTGCCTTAGTTAAATTTAAAATGTATCACAACATAGCCCCAGATATACTATAGTTGTTATCAAGTGGATGAAAACAACGTGACCTTACATCAAGGCGGACCTTTCTCTGCCGTTACAAATACATTTTTGAAAGACGAGAATTCTAGATTTGAAAGTTCTTATGACACCGGGTGGACATATAATACAACTTTTCTGATATATCTAGGAAAATAACTGCCCTGTTGCTTATTTCACTAAAGTCTACTTTATTATTATTTCTCTTGACCAAACTTACCTTATTTTTGCGACCATCTATTTCAAATATGGAGATATTTCCTTTTCTGTAAATCTCATTTCCAGGAGGATGCCGTAAAACACATTTAGCCTGTAAAAGATTAGACAAATATTATCACATATACTGTTACATATGTCTAGTAACAATTTACTTAATCACAAATGAACATGTACAAATTTACAGCAAAATAAGATCATACTAGGGGAATTTCTGTTTTTGTAAGGAGTATACTCCATGATAACTAAATGTGAATACAATGCACCTCATTGAGAAACACATAAAAACATTTTTTTTTAGTCTCATATTTCATGACAAAAAAAATCCTTTTTTAATATACAGTAGAATCCCGCTATTAAGACAACCAATGGTTCTTAGATAAAATGATCTAAATAGTGGAATGGTCTTCTTAGCAGAACAGACAACCACATGAAGTTTTAAGTCAAGAACAAGCTTCATGATATTAAAGTATACTGGTTGCTTTTAGGCTACAAAGGACAGTCATTTATGTAGAACACCTGGAGGTGAACAATGTACATGTATGTAGCATAATCTTATTTGGACAGACAAGTAATAAAGACAAATGCAGAATTTTTAAAAAACAAACCTAATCATCATTTATTCATTGATGAATAACTGGTAAAGGGAAAGGAATAAAGTGATAACAACGGTGCCATTGTCACAAAATATGCCCATCACAAAAGCTTTTGAAGATGTGGGCATAATGGATAAAAAGAGGTGTTAGTTGGGAAGCAAGTTTGACTATTCCTAGTGCTGGATAGTGAAACATACATTTTAAATGAACCTGAAGATAAATTAGTACATATATGAGTCCAAGAAATGGAAAAATTGCAATGAAAATTGACATTTGAACAAAATTGTAAGTATGAATCTATACCAGGTCTGAAGTACATGAAATTATACAAGGGCTTGAATTTTGCACATTGCACTCTGTCTAATAATAATGAATATTTGTGCAATTGTCTTAATTACAATTCCTCAAAGCATGTGGACATTCATTCTTGATCAGTTTCAGACTAGCATATATTAAGCTTCAGTACTGAGATGTAAGTGAAACTGTGCAACCAAAGAACGTAACACTTTATTTAAAAGAAGAAGATCATAATTAAGAACAAGTACAATGTACATATATGTCTGAAGTAATTATTTCATGCACTTTTGATAAATGTGTGAAATGTATGATCAAACGGATATATGTACACAAACAGTATAATGACATTTTAGTGAATCTGTGTCATTTGGATAATAGATTACGTGTGTAACACTCAATCTCATGATGGTAAACATTTGTGACAGAATCCCTAAATTCATGATGACTAAATGGCTCTCACACACATTTTCATACTTTTATCTGACCTTTGACTTCTATGTGTGACCTTAACCTTGGCCACAGGGACCTAAATCTTTTGCGCAACACTCAGTGACAGTCTGGTGAACATTTGTGCCAAGTTAAATTAAAATACCTCAATGCATGTAGAAGTTTTGCTCCGGACAAGCATTTATCTTACCTCTAAGTGTGACCTTGACCTTTGACATACAGACCTGGTTCATGTGTGCTACAGTATGTATCATGATGAACAATTGTATCAAGTGATACTAAATTCCCACTATGCATGTAAAAGATATGCTCTGGATGGCGCCTGCCAGCCATAGGCGTTCCCATAATACGACCCGTTTTATATAAAAAGTATGTGTAAAGAAGTATGTGTATGTGTATACAAGAGGGCCATGATGGCCCTGGATCGCTCACCTGAGTACTTAGGTTTCCTGTTAAGCAGTATTTCATTTTTTAATTGAAAATATGTAAGTGCCTACAAACCAAATATGTAAAATATCAGTCAATAAATAAAGGCTCTATGACAGAAAGTACAAATATCTATTATAAGCTATGGTGACCTTGACCTTGACCCAGTGATGTCAAACCCTACCCATGGGTAGAGGTCCATGCAAGGAACCTCTATACTGAATATCGAAGATATTGGTCTATAAATGAAGGCTCTATGAGGTACAGTAGATAAATCTACTTTTAGCCTCCGTGACCTTTAACCTAATCCAATAATTTGAAAAAGCTTGATAAAGCTTGCTTCATGCCAAATTTTAAAATTCTAGGTCTTGTGGTTTCAGACAAGAAGATTTTTAAAGATTTTCTTCTATATTGTTATTTAAAACTTGTGACCCCTCGGGCGGGGCCAATAGTGACCCTAGGGAAATTTTTCTAATAAACTTGGTAGAGGTCCACTAGACAATGCTACACACCAAATATCTAAGCTCTATAACTTACGGTTTCTGACAAGAAGATTTTTTTAGATTTTCTTATATACCTCTATGTAAAACTAGTGGCCCCTGGGGCGGGGCCATTCTTGACTCAGAGGCCAGGATTTAAACAAACTTGGTAGAGGTCCACTAGACAATGCTACACACCAAATATCTAAGCTCTATAACTTACAGTTTCTGATAAGAAGATTTTTTTAAGATTTTTCTATATAACTCTATGTAAAACAAGTGACCCCCGGGGCGGGGCCATTTTTGACCCAGAGGCCAGGATTTGAACAAACTTGGTAGAGGTCCACTAGACAATGCTACATACCAAATATCTTAACTGTAGGCCTTCTTGTTTCTGACAAGAAGATTTTTTAGTTTTTCCTATATAACTCTATGTAAAACAAGTGACCCCCGGGGAGGGGCCATTTTTGACCCAGAGGCCAGGATTTGAACAAATTTGGTAGAGGTCCACTAGACAATGCTTTACACCAAATATCTAAGCTCTATAACTTACGGTTTCTGACAAGAAGATTTTTTAAGATTTTCCTATATAACTCTATGTAAAACTAGTGGCCCCTGGGGCGGGGTCATTTTTGACCCAGAGACCAGGATTTGAACAAACTTGGTAGAGGTCCACTAGACAATGCTTCACACCAAATATCTAAGCTCTATAACTTATGGTTTCTGACAAGAAGATTTTTTAAGATTTTCCTATATAACTCTATGTAAAACTAGTGGCCCCTGGGGCGGGGCCATTTTTGACCCAGAGGACAGGATTTGAACAAACTTGGTAGAGGTTCACTAGACAATGCTACACACCAAATATCTAAGCTCTATAACTTACGGTTTCTGACAAGAAGATTTTTTAAGATTTTCCTATATAACTCTATGTAAAACAAGTGACCCCCGTGGCGGGGCCATTTTTGACCCAGAGGCCAGGATTTGAACAAACTTGGTAGAGGTCCACTAGACAATGCTACATACCAAATATCTTAACTGTAGGCCTTCTTGTTTCTGACAAGAAGATTTTTTAGTTTTTCCTATATAACTCTATGTAAAACTAGTGGCCCCTGGGGCGGGGTCATTTTTGACCCAGAGACCAGGATTTGAACAAACTTGGTAGAGGTCCACTAGACAATGCTTCACACCAAATATCTAAGCTCTATAACTTATGGTTTCTGACAAGAAGATTTTTTAAGATTTTCCTATATAACTCTATGTAAAACTAGTGGCCCCTGGGGCGGGGTCATTTTTGACCCAGAGGCCAGGATTTGAACAAACTTGGTAGAGGTTCACTAGACAATGCTACACACCAAATATCTAAGCTCTATAACTTACGGTTTCTGACAAGAAGATTTTTTTTAGATTTTCTTATATAACTCTATGTAAAACTAGTGGCCCGTGGCGGGGCCATTTTTGACCCAGAGGCCATGATTTGAACAAACTTGGTAGAGGTCCACTAGACAATGCTACATACCAAATATCTTAACTCTAGGCCTTGTGGTTTCTGACAAGAAGATTTTCAAGTTTTCCCTAAATAACTCTATGTAAAATCAACTGACCCCTGGGGTGGGGTCAGTTTTGTCCCCAGGGACATAATTTGAAGAAACTTGGTAGAGGTCCACTAGATGATGCTTCATACCAAATATCAAAGCTCCAGGCCTTGTGGTTTCGGAGAAGAAGATTTTTAAAGATCCAACTTATAAAATCTATTTTTAGCTCCAGTGAACCAGAAATGCAATGGACCAGAACCATTTGAACAATCTTGGTAGAGCTTCATGCAAGGAACATCCCAGGCAAGTTTCATTAAATTTGCCCCATTGGTTTCAGAGGAGATGTCGTTTGAATGAAAAGTTAATGACGGACGGACGGACGGACGACGGACAAAGACCGATCAGAAAAGCTCACCCTGAGCACTTTGTGCTCAGGTGAGCTAAAAAAGTATACCAAGCACCATCAGGGGTTTCATTAAGTTTTTGAGTTGGAGGGAACACATGTAAAGTAGGCAGGGGATTTGCTGCCAGTTTGTTATAAAATAAGCCTGATTTTAAGAAAAGTAGCTGGGTGAAGATCTCAAAATAGCAGGGGAAAATAACCGCCTTCCGCCTCTTAATGAAAACCTTGACCGTAATTAATCTACTCAATTTGTGTTGCAAAAATGAGTAGCAATTAACAGTTTGTATTCATTAAAATGAGACTATCCATTACATGTATTATTCTTAAAGCCTACTCTGTAAATGTCTGACAGTTTGTTTTTAACATCAATTTCACATCAACATCAAAACCCTTAAAGTTTGATCTCATATTAGTTTCTGACTGTGATAAAATCTCTCAGTGTGGTGTTCTAGACATTTCCATAAGTGACCATTTGCCAGTGTATTGCACCAGAAAAATTTCGAAAACTTTTGTAGGTAAACATAATACTGTGAAGACTCGATCACTGAAACATTATAATAAAGAAGATTTCCAACAAAGTTTATTGTCCACAGACTGGAGTAGTGTTATGAACTGTGATATTGCCTCTGAAGCTTGGAATAATTTTAAATATATATTTTTGTCAGTTTTAAACAATATTGCACCTGTAAGAGGTTAGATTTAAACAACGCACAGAGCCATCAGACATTCTTAAATCTATCAATGAAAGAAATAAAGCTTTTCATTTGTTTAAAAAAAAATAAGTCTGATGAGAACTATGATCATTTCAAACAGTTGAAAAATAGTACTGATTATATGATTTATTCTGCAAAGAAAAATTATTTTACAGATGTTCTTGAAGAAAATAAATGTGATTCAAAATTGTTATGGAAAACGCTTAAAAATCTTGGATTGCCTTCTAAGAATGCTCATACTTCTTCATGTACTAATATTGGTCTCAACATTAATAATGAAATTTCATTTGATAAATTAAATGTTGCTGAAAAATTTAATAACTTTTATGTAAATGTAGCATCAAAACTCGTAGAGAAACTCCCTACGTCTGTTTAAAAATTTTGTTCAAAGTTTCTATTTATCTAAAGGAGTTATACCTGATAGTTTTTCTTTTAGTATTGTTTCTGAAAACAAAGTTTTAAAATATTTGAACAATTTAAGTGCAAAAAAGGCCACTGGTTTAGACGGTATACCTTCTCGTTTTGTCAAGGACAGCTCTCCTATTATAGCTGGTCCCCTTACCCATGTTATTAATCTGTCCTTGATACAAGGTGTTGTTCCTGATGACCTAAAGTCAGCCCGAGTAGTTCCCCTTTATAAAAAGAAGGATAAAACAGAAGTTGGCAATTATCGCCCAGTGTCTATCCTTAGTATTATCTCTAAGATTTATGAAAAGTAGTGTATGATCAGGTTGAAGGGTATCTTTGTAACAATGATTTATTATATAAGTTTCAGTCTGGTTTTAGACGAGGTCTCTCAACTGATACATGTCTTGTTCATTTGTCAGATTTTATTAGATTTCAAATGGATCAAGGCAATCTTGTCGGTATGATCCTTTTGGACCTTCAAAAGGCATTTGATACTGTAGACCACAGTATACTTTTAATGAAAATGGAAGCATTATGTCTTGGTACCAACATCTTAAGGTGGTTCAAGTCGTATCTTACGGAACGACAGCAACTGGTTGATGTTTCAGGAACTTTTTCCTCTTACTCCAGTACTTCTTGTGGTGTTCCCCAAGGTTCAATCTTAGGACCCCTTTTGTTTTTAATCTATGTAAATGATATGTCAGCTGTTGTTAGAAATAAACTGTTGCTCTATGCAGATGACTTGGGTATTTTGGTTACTGGTAAAAACAGGTCCGAAATTGAACATGCTTTAAATGAGGACATGGAGATTGTTAGCAAATGGCTCATTGATAATAAGTTGTCATTACATTTAGGTAAAACTGAGTCTATTCTTTTCGGCTCCAAGCCCAAACTTAGGTTAAATCCAAATTTAAATGTATCCTGTAATGGTCAAGTCATTGAGCCAACCTCATCAGTTAATTATCTTGGTGCCACACTGGATCAAAATTTATCTTGCGATGCAATGGCTTCATCAGTTATTAAAAAGGCCAACTCAAGGTTAAAATTTCTGTATAGGAAACGTGAATATCTCACGCAACATACTAAAAAGCTGTTGGTTATGTCTCTTATTCAGTGTCATTTTGACTATGCCTGTTTCTTTTGGTATTATGGTTTAAATAAGTTGTGGATGAATAAGTTACAGGTAACTCAAAATAAGTTGATAAGGTTTGTCTTGAACCTGGACCCAAGATCTCATATTGGTCATGAAGAATTTAATTCTTTAAACTGGTTACCCGTGTCAAAACGAGTCGATCAAATTATTCTGACTCATGTTTTTAAAATTGTAGCAGGCACAGCCCCTGATTATATGGGTGAACATTTTATTCCAACCAAGGATATCCACAGTCATAATACTAGGTTTCATGAAAAAGGGTCTTTTGCAATCCCAAAAGTCAATGGTTTCAGTAAAAAATCTTTCGCTTATATTGGTTGTAAACTATGGAACGGGTTACCATCTTCAATTAACTAGTATTTCACAGTCCCATATGTTTAAGGTTGCTGTCAAAAACCATTTTTTAAGTCAAGTTTTATAATCTTTTTATTTATGAAATCGGTATCATGTGTGTATCTTTTTAAATGCATTCCACTTACCGGTATCTTCACCTGTTTTTTATTTAAAATGCTAGTAAGAAATGGTGCTTTTTCATATAATTTTTTATCATGTACTTGTGATAATTTTTTACTGGATAAATTTTTTTACTCTCATGTCATAAATTATTAATATGTGCTAAATAATTGTGATATTCAAATATTATTTCTAAGCCAGGTCATTTTAATATCCTGAGATTCCATGATTAGTTCTCCACCAAGACATTTCATATATATTTTATAGTATGTGATTGCTTAAATCTGTGATATTCTGTAATTCATGTCTCTCTATGTCATGCCGCCAGTAACAAGGACCACAATGGAAATAAGGGATCACTCTCTTTTTTGTGCTATCCTTGGTACTGTGTTGCATGACATGGTTCATACTCATGCTTGTATCTTATTTAATCAGTTAATTATTTTACTGATACAACATGTTTGTACATAACCATTGTATGCACTGTGATACCAAAATAAATCTATCTATCTATCTATAAAGTAGTCTGTATATTACACCTTGAATTCATGAAGTATGTCACTGCCTTGGGCTAAAAGATGGATACTTGAAAGAAATTTCAGTGGTCACATTAGCCGACATTAATTAAGAGCATAAAGTGCCAATGGGACCGACACAAATAGTCGTCTATGTGGATTAGCCTAGTGGTTGTGATAATGAACAAAATTTCATATGAACTGAATTTCAGTCATGAAAATCCATTCTTTTCAACAATGGTCATATTAGTGGAGTGGTTGTAATTTCAGTGTGGTCATAAGGCTGGATTCTACTGTACATAACCAATACATAAGCATACAATACTATGCAAGGCTTAAATGTATGATAAACATCTTTATTGAACACCCTGAATCCAAAGGCAATTTTCAATGTAACATATGGTTCCAGTCTGCCTTAAGTAACCAATTTTCTTATCTATAGGCTAGCTTTTGAATAAAAGTTTGTCAGTACACATAAATATACTTACTAAATGTCTTTCTAAACATTTGTTGCTTTTTACATATTTAAGGCAGTATTCACATATATACACCAGGGAAAGATTTGTTAATTCCTGAAACAGAAAGAAATTATTTCTTGATACAAAGCACAACTGAATGAAAAAACTTTTCTAAATAAGTGAAGTTTAGTCCTATTTATTTTACTTTGACTGGGAAACAAGATCTCAAGTACTTGCACAAAAAAAGGTGTGGAATGTTGAAAATTACCGGAGACTCTCCCCTGGTGGGAATGAAACCAGCAGCCTCAAGATCAGAAGTCCAGCACTCTACTTTTGACCATTGATTCTCCATACTTATTAAACATATTTATTTTGTAGTAGAAAGGTGTAGTTCCAATGTGAAAATCCTGAAAAATTTGTGTACTGGTGTTTGTAGTTAAACTTATCACATTAAATAAGCATGTCAACGAGAAGATAAGTAGTCAGGTGGTAAAACACATAACATGTAATTCAGAGATAGTGAGTTTGAGCTCCAGCTTCTCCGCTTACACTTTAAACTGTCTTTGAGGTCAGATGTTAAACAGGATAAACTGTTCAGACACTGCTATTCATATGGGCAGGTGTTACTAACAACAAATAAGCCCATATAGATAGATGGAAGCATCTCAAACACAAACCTGTGGGTATGGGGAGAAGTACCAAGGTTTGATCCGGTACTGTCCTAGCTCTATCAATTCTATGTTCTTCATTCTTGTTACAGCATCATCGTGATGTGCTACCATACTACCTGTCTGCCTTGGTGCTGCTCCTGGTGTAGTACCATCTGCATTAAGATCTCCCTGCTCATGAAATGGAGAGATTCATTTTAACATAATAAAGTGACCATTAAAAAAAAACATAGCACTTAAGTTCACCAGCATACAACTTAACTCTTAAAAAAAAATACCACAAATACTGACTCATCAAGAACCTAACAAACATGTTGCTGATAATATGCAGAACTAGGCTTGGAGCTGACAACTTCTGTGAAGTTTGGCTGAAATCTGATAGATGGTAAAGGAGAAATAGCACAAATATTGACAAATTTAATGCATATAGAATAACAAATACATCTAAAATCAAGGATTCTCACTAAGCCTGGAACAGGAAGCTTGGCTGATATCAACTGTAGGATATATAAGTGCACAAAGTGAAGAAAGGGCATTGAAAAACTGAATGCATATAAGACAATAACTCTGCTGAAAATCTCTGAGTTAGTAAATGTTGATGACATGCATAAATAGGCTTGGCACTGATCACTTCTGTGAAGTTAGGCTGAAATTTGCTCAAGGGTATAGGAGGAATAGTGCATAATTGAAAAATTGAATGCACAAAGGGCAATAACTCTGCTAAAACCTAATGAAAACCTATCAACATGCACAACTACACTTGGCACTGCATAAAGGGCAATAACTCTGCTTAAAACTAATGAAAACCTAACAACGTGCACAACTAGGCTTGGCACTGAGAATATGTGTTAAGTTTGGTTGAAACTGACCTGTTTGTGTCAGAAGAATTGTGCTGACAAACTTTATGACAGACAGAAGAATAGCATTTAATAAATATGTCTCCCCATACATGATGGGAAACACGATGAATGTATTGATAATGGAACAAAGGACAAACTTGCTGATGAACGGATCACTTATTAATATTATTTTGTTCAAAGATACAAGGACATCACAGACATACATGAACTGAATGAGTGTAAATCAGAACACTAGGTGTATACATGGAACTTAAAAATCTGTGGCTGAAATAGTAAATGGCTGAAATAATAATAATTAAACATACTTACAGATGAGTTTACATTTGGAATAGATGGTGTGGCTGATCTACTTCCACTAGAATCTACACCCTGAAAACACAAAGTTTTGCTCAGTTATTGAAACAAGAGGAAAACTAACCTACCATGATATGACTTTAATTAAATGAAAAAAAAAACTGCTATGTATCAAAACGATAGGGATTTTGCATGAATGTAAGGTAAAAAGTCCCCTATTACTGAAGGCTGAAGAAAAATGTTCAAGGTCAATTGACAGTAAGTCTTTTGGTTTCATTACAGTTCTTTTCTTCCAAATTGAATCAAAGCTCAATAAGATTTAAGAACATTAAAGAACCACAGTGACTGCTTTTACAATATGGCAACAGTTTACTTAAGTTTGTATAGATAAGATGATGCAATTTTGCTTGAACTTTACTGCTTTCTGACCTGAAAATCAAGTGAATTCATGTTCCAATCAAACTTCTTAAACATTGTCTAACAGAAATAAACAAGCAAATTTTCTGAATCTATTTCAACATTTTTTATTACATGTAGCTAAAAATAATTTGAAATAAAGCATTAGATAACATTACAGCTGTTATTTACTAATACAGTTTATTTTTTCAACCAACTTCAGCTAACAGTTAGTTTACAGCTTCAGCATTTATTGCGCATAAAAGCCACCAGCCAGTACACATTACACATGCCAATGCATTGGTATCATATCACATTATGCTGTTGTAGACTTCAGTCAAAAAGAGCAAGATATGATGACCTCTCTTTCAATTCATTTAAAAGATTAATGAGCCTAAATTTTGTCTAGAGTCTTTCTTATCCGATGACATTAACCTGTAAAACACATTTCCAAAGACTTTTGTTAACACTCTATCTTACCAGACTGGTACTTGTAGCATTAGGTGTCGACAGCAGTGATACAGGATCTACAATCTGTAAAAATAATTTTCTGCTAACAAAAGCCATGCATGTACGAAAGTCTTTTCAACATGCATCTAGTGATAATAATATATCCGAATAACCCTCGAAGTAGGAAGCTGAGATAAACGTATAAGGTCATTCAGAACAATTATTTTACTCATCAATATAAAACTGAGAGAGTTGTTTAACAGTAAAAATCAGCTGCTACTGTAAAATGGTATCTGTTCACAGTATTTGCAGAAATTCAATTTTTCTTCAGACTGACTATGATAAAAAAAGTAGTTTTCAAAAGGGCTACCATCTTTGTTTGGTTATCTTGAAACTGAAAGTAAAATCTTAAATTTAGGTTTTTAACGAGTAAATTTAAATGTTACTTTCAGTTTCAAGACAGTGGCAGCACTGATCTGACTGGTAGCCGTAAAGTTTGCCAGAGAGCAACCTTCCTCTGGTCATTATCAGATCCTCATATCATAGAAGTTTTCAGGATTTGATATTAATCAGACTGTGTCTGACAGACAGTCCCATATAATTTGATCTGGCTTGTATTCAAACTTCTGTCTGACAAACTGCTGCAAATTATTTGATCTTATTCATGTGATTAAAACTTAAAAATATTCCTTATGAAAGAAAGAGAATTTCCATTAATATTTGACAATCTTGCCAGCAGTTTTCACTGTATAAGACTTACAGATAAACACTGCAAAACTTGCCAGTAAATCCTATTATGAATTATAAACTGATACTCAATTCTTGGATATTTGTTGTTTTCTGCCAAGCATTTTAACATTTATGTTATGCATAAATTTTTCATACTGAATGGCCTTAAAACAGAACATCACAATCTAACAAGGTTACATAGATGAATATAAATATTTGTGTACACTAAAAAGCAAGCTGAAAATATCTTACATGTACTAAGAACAAGCATCAACACTATTCAGTATTGTGATTTAATCAAGAACTGTGTGATATATTTATAGATACTATAATCAAAATGAACCATTCAGTTACTCCTGTTTAAGAAATCCATCTGAATCTAGGACTGATTTAGATTAAGTTGGAAAACAAATCCATTCATTTTCCATTAAGTTATCTGATTTGCTAATAAAAGTTTTATTATGATTACTGCTTGACACACTATAATTTCCAAAATTAACAGAAAAATCCTATGCAGACCTAAAGTCTGTAAATAATATCAAATATATAAATCAGAAAGGTATAAACAACTCATAAAATGATGTGTAATGAGTTTGTAATATCTTATCCCCTTTAATTTAAATAACCTCAGAACTAATAGGAAGGGGCAAAAACAAGAGCTGTCAGTGGAGACAGCATGCATGACTATTTAACTACTGGATAGTTAGAAAGGGAGAACTATTAAAAAATAAATTTAATTCAAGATATATAAGCGAGAATCATTTCCATGGTAGATGAATTATCATATAATACTTCTTTTTCTATCATTGAAAATCCCTCAAGAAATAAAGAAGTTACATTTTTTAAGGAAAATTCTAAGTTTAAAGGGGAGATAATTCTGAAAATATGGATGCTAGAGTTATGAACACCTTACCACAGATGATCTGGGTGATGAAAAGGAACATATATTTGAAGTTTGAAGTAAATCCCTCAAGAAATAGAGATATAAAATATTACATTTTTTAAAGAAAAATTCTAAGTTTAAAGGGGGAATAATTCTAACATTATGGGTGCTAGAGTAATGAACCTTACCATATATGATGTGGGTTATGATAAGGAAAATAAACTTAAAGTTTGAAGTAAATATCTCAAGAAATAAAGAAGTTATAGTAAAATATTAATTTTTTTAAGGAAAATTCTAAGTTTAAAGGGGAGATAAATCTTAAGATATGGATGCTAGAGTTATGAACTTTACCAAATATGATATGTGTGATGATAAAAAACATATATATTAAGTCTGAAAAAAATCCCTACAGAAATAAACAAGTTATAGTAAAAAATATTTTACTGCACAAAAACTTTAATCAGAAATCTGTATGTGGACGCTGGGGTGAGTAGAACTGCTCTCCAAATATTTTGTAAAGTCGAGCTAAAAAAAAAAAAAAAAAAAAACATCCAGGAATTATGAAATTATTTCATTAAACTTTACACTGAGAACATTTCCCAAGGATCTGTTAAATGTAAGCATTCCTATTTGAAAGCAGGATGATTGTATTAAGCGACATCAAGACACCACAATACAGTGCACTGTGATCAGATATATTTACCTCTTCTTCAAGTTTTCTCTTTCTACTTCCTGTTGATGACTTCTTGTTTGATCCAGTAGAACCGTTCTGCAAATGGATATATCATATCTGATATTAATTAAATGATCTTTGTAATACATAACACTGTCAAAGCAATATTACAGGAAGTGATATCTTCCAATTATCTCAAACACAAGAAACAAAAGTAGTTAAACACACTCCATGAGAAAAACACCTGACTTATGTCTATTTTGATTAAACATCATTTTCAATCATATAAAACTGAATGGTTATGAAATTAAAGATTAAACCTTTGAGTTGATCACGACAAGAATAAAATCTAAATCCTGTTTTTTACATCAAACTTAGGTTTAGGAGTTATCTTTAATCCATATGCATAAATAAAAAGAATACAAATGAGCAATAGTTCTTAGAGTAAATCTAAGTCTAAATTTGTTATCTCACCAGCAGGGAGGTATCAGGGCTGCATGGTCTACTAGAACTTGTACCAGCTTTTCCTATTTCCTTCTTGGGAGTTTTCTGCTCTTTTCTAGGGTGCTCCATTTTGCTCATGTCCATTCTTGCCTCTGGCACCCATTCGTCCAATCTTTTATTGACTAAAACATAACAACACACATTTGACACATGTCCATGTAGATAAAGAAATGAAATAATTTATCAATAAAATTATAATTTCTGTATAAAAGGAAAATTTTGGCTATTAAAAGTTTTGTAGAAATTTGGATAATATGTCAGTCAAAATGAAGATAATACATTGACAAGTATCATACATTACTTACCACACAAGGGCTTTCCTTTGCATAAATATTTTTAATTTCTAATCCTCCTTGATAAGATATTTATCATTTTGTAGAAAAATTAATTCTCTATTGCAAGATGTAATTTGTCACACTGCAAATGAGACTTTATGAGATGTTTAGCTGTCACAAGTTTTGGTGAGATTTGCACAATGTGGCAGTTTTTTTGTATTTCATTAATTTCTTTAAACATAACAATTATATTTGATACAAGGATTGAAATTACCACCTCAAAACATGCTTTTAAAACTGTTAAGTACTTACAGTCATCATAATGGACATAGTAAAGTGTCTTTCCATTGACTTCTTTCTTGCCAAGAATTTCAGCCCAATCTAGAAACACAAAATGAACTGTAGCAAAAAAATATATAAGATTAAGAGACGACAATGAAGAACAGATGGTAACTGTAGCTCTGATGCCTCACCTTATAATATAATTCAAGTTCTAATTTGAAATCTTTAGCTAGTGTTACAAGCATAATGATCTTAATTGGGAAAACAACATTAAATAATACTGTGTGTCAAAACAAAGCATTCATCTGTTTACTTAAAATATGAAACAAATATGAAAATGAGAGAGTTGAGGGTAATTATCTTTGGAATCAGAGATACTATTTAACGGTGCTAAGTTATTGTAGAGTTTTGCTATTAGTTATGATATTATATAAGTGTTTATTTATCTTCTTAACTCTTAATCATAACTTGGTTTATTCTATGGGTTGGAAATGAAACGAATGGTTCGAAGTTTAATGAGTACCAATCCAAATGTAAACAAAATGTATCTTACGCCATCCTTCCCCATTTGTGAGCAGAACTGGTAACCTGCAGCCCTCGATCAAATCAAACTGTAATGAAAAATAGATACTACAAAGATCAAATATCAACTCGTGCCTAACAAACAATACAAATTCAGTTCGAAAGAAAATTTTACCTCTCCTTCCGCCATGACAGTCATGATTAATTACTCCAAAGTTTACTCAAAAGCGCAAAGACTTCATAATATTTTCCTCCTTTCTTCTTTTTCTTTTTTTAGTTACACACAACTTAATTGATTAGATCCTACAGTATTTCATTGTAGCATCAAGTCGATATCTCATTTTGTACGCATAAGAAAATGTCACCTTTCCTGATTTCTGGAAGCAATCATGAGTAACATTTTTATTCAGATTTTTTTTCATATCATGACCATTCAACTTTCCCGGTATACCGTCTCGCAATCACTTTAATTTTGGTATTTTTTATTACCATCTGTCAAAATTTTGCTGTATATTTAAAAACGATAAGAAATAGCCAAGTAATGCCCGGCTTTGTGTTGAATATCCAACTCCTAGCTAGCTGGGAATTCGATCTCAGCTGGGTATTCTTGTGTTTCGGGTCGAATACCCAACTACCAGCTGGCTGTGAATTCGAACCAAGCTGAGTATTCGTTTGTTTGGATACCCAACTCCTAGGTGGCTGGGAATTCGATCTCAGCTGGGTATTCGGCACTATCGATAACTCTGATATAACTTAAAATTTTTTGTTTAGTAATGATTTTTAAGTGTTTTTTTTTCTAATGTTCATAGAGTATATTGGGTATTATACAAAATGAAAATATTGTATATTTTACATTATATATTTAGAACAGTGTCCACTGCTGAGTGGGGCTAGTAGAAGTAAAGATGAAGTGAAAGCAGTGCATGAAAGAATACTAAAAGCATCATATTACAGGGCAAGACAGTATATGGCACGCCAAATTATATAAATGTCAACAACAAACATAACAGCTATTGATTAAAGGATGTATTAAATGTGTTCAGTTACAGTATGTTTAGATGTAGTTTGCTTTGTTCTTTAATTCAATGAAGCTTAGCCTAAAACCAAATCAAATCGATCTAAGAATGTATAACTTCTGAGAGGCGAGGTAAACTGGAGTAAAGAGCAGAAAATTCTCTAGAACAGAACAGACTGAAAGTATGAAATAAAAATAAAAGAAATAGCAGAAAACGTTTTATCTTCAAGACATCAAATAGGGCGTGAATATTGGGTTTCCAGATGTTTCACCCCCAAGACTTTTCCTCACTGAGACATTTCACCCCAAGACTTTTCCTTCCCAGTTTTTTATTGTACAAGACATTTCACCCCCAAAATATAAAAAGTACTCAGATGGTGAATTATATTTATATTTTCTGCTTTATTTTTAAAGTTAATGGAATTCAGAAAGTTATTTTCATAATTTTCAAGAGATAATGGCTATTTAAGAGATAATGATTGGATTACTCACATTATCAACACCTTTTTACAGTTCAAAGAAGCATGCATTGTTAGGATTGTTTATTGTATATTGCCCATGATTGGCAATATACATACATATTCATCACACTTTTTAGTATGAGGTGCTGATTAAATAGGAGTAAAATTGAAACTCAATCAGGTAGTTATTTCAAAATTTCATCAATCTTTTATTCACTCATTCAAAAAGCAAAAAGGTGTATATAAGATTAGTATACCAGTTGCAATTTGCTTAATATAATATATATTATAGATAAATAACAGACTATGTCAGAACTGATTCTTTTCATTTGTCAGTCTAGAAAAATAACTGATCATGACCAATCTAATTCTTTTAATTTGTCAGTCTAAAAAATAACTGAGGATAACAATAAACAAAAATAATTGATACGAGTCAATACAATTATGCAAATGAGCTCTAATTAATACAAGGTAATTATTTAATTCCATTATTACAAATTCTTGAAAATAAAACATCAACAGGATTAATATAATTCATCCATTAATAAACATGATTAAATTAATGACAATTTTTGAATGAATATGTATTGGGGGTGAAAAGACATTTCACCTCCAATTTGTGGGTGAAATGTCTTTGGAGGAAACGTCTTGGGGGTGAAACGTCTGTCAACCGAATATTGCACTAGGATATTTCAGGGAAAAGTCTACTCTTTTCGCTTATTGAATACTATACAACAAAAATATAGATGGTGCAACAACTGCAGCTAGATACATGTGTTTACAGCGATGGCATCGAATGTAAAACAAGAACCTGTTGAAGATACTGATTTAGAAACACGGTATGATGGCAACCAATGTGTAATTTCGATTCTAAAGAGAAAACCGTTAAAGTTGCTCTAAAATGCAATATATTTTCGCGATCTTATTAGCAGAGTCAAAACGGCCCAAAACCAAAACGGCCCAGTCAAAACGGACCGCATTTCAAGTCAGAACGGTCCATATTACAAGTCAAACGGGCTCACATTTCAAGTCCAAAAAACATGTTAAAAAGTAGTCCAACTCTTGTGAAGTTGAAACGGGACTCTCATATACAAATGACCCCACAAAACATCAGACTTCAACTTCAACACCAATACTCAGCGTTATCCACTACCAGACATCTTGCTGAGGTGAGGGGTGAAAACTGCAAACTAGTGCTGTCCATTGGTCCAGGAAGTTGAATTCCCCTCTTGAAATCTTCCAAAGAGGGTTAAAGGACGGCTATTGTGGGTAGGTTATTCCAGACCACTACTGTTCGCGGAAAAAATGAATGTTGGTATATATTCAGGTTACATGTAAAAGTCATGAGTTTGAACAGATGACTGTATCTGGTAGATCTTATGACTGCTGATGGTGGATGATATTCTGATGGCACTGATATTTGGTTGTCGATAAGTTTGTACATCAAAATAAGATCAAACGATGTTCTACGATGTGCAAGTGATTTCCACTCTAACTGCTGTAACATAGCGGACACACTTCCTGGGTTCTTATAGTTAAATGGTTTGTTTAAGACAAACCTAGCGGCATTTCTTTGGACTTGTTCTGTTTGCTTAATTTGAGTCTGTTGGTGTGGGTTCCAGATTGGGCTGCTATATTCCAATTTTGGTCTTACTAATGATTGATATGCTCTCTCTTTGACCTTTAATGGACAATGTTTTAGATCCCTTTTTAGAAATCCAAGAACTCTAGATGCTTTGAACGTGATATTATTGATATGAAGATTATATTTCAATGTGTCTGTGAATTCGACTCCCAGGTATGGATGATGACTTACTACTTGAAGTGTCTGGTTTTTCATTTTGTAATTAAAAGATCTTTTTTTTTTTATAGAAGAAAATAATTTTATTTCAGATTGAATTGGAAAAAAATATGAGTTAATAACATTTCCATTATAAAAGATTTATTATTTTCTGCTTTATATTAAAAGTTCCACCTGAGTTTCTTTTTTCTGCGAAGATAATATATGGAATAAATACGAAAAGAAAAAAGAAATATAATCTAATACAAAGAAAACAAAGTGACTTACAGATAAAATGGAGTTTGTCAATATTTTTTGTTACACAGATAATAACACCTAATTTCAAAGGCACACAGTTATAGAAGTTGAGAAATGCTATCTCATTTCCCTTTTTAGAAAGTGTTGATTGGTACTATTGTTAATTGGTGATTTTACCTGAAGAAATAAAACAACCCTCTTGAAATGTTTTTCCAGCGGGTTTTCGGCATACCTGAAATGAGCGCTTTAACAGATACATTTTTGTATGCACTCATTTTGAAATTTCTGTAAGAATAACAACTAAACATAGACATTTCTTATGTGGGCCGTTTTGACTGGAAATGTGAGACCTTTTATCTTTTGAATTCTGGTCCGTTTTGATTGGGCTTTTTTTTTTTTGGCGATGGGCAGTTTTGACTGACATCCAGCATATCAATACTGCCAAAAGTCAGTACTAGATACAAGTGACTATATGTGTCAGGACTATTATGAATAATCAATGATGAAAACAGAGTAAATGATATTTTCATTAAAGATCTTACTTAAACATTTAATCTGTAAAGCTTATTTAATCCAATATCTTTAATTTAGCGGAATAGAGTTTATAGTTTTAAAAATCAAAGGCCAGAAAGTCCTTACATCACAGTTTTAATTTAACAAATACATATCTTAAGGAATTATGGGGTTGACAAGAAATCACTAACTTGGCAGTCAGTTACAAGTTGTTATTGCCAATAATGTAAACTGTTTTCTTTTTTATTAGTAGTATGCCTTATTATCCTCTGCCGAAAAGGCAGCTGGGGGTAATAGTCTCCGTCTGTCCATCTGTCTTTCCGTCCAACATTTTTTGTCCGGATCATAACTCGAAAAGTATTTGAGATATCAACTTGAAACTTTATAGGTGGATAGTAATTATGCCCCCTCTTCAAAGAAGTGGGGGTATATTGCTTTGCATATGTCTGTCGGTCCGTCGGTCCGTAGACCAAATGGTTTCCGACCAATAACTAAAGAATGCTTAGGCCTAGGAACTTCAAACTTGGTAGGATGATTGTCCATCACCAGTAGATGACCCCTATTGATTTTGGGGTCAAGGGGTTAAAGGTCAAAGTCACATTAACCTTGTAGGTAGAAACGGTTTCCGACCAATAACTAAAGAATGCTCAGGCCTAGGAACTTCAAACTTGGTAGGATGATTGTCCATCACCAGTAGATGACCCCTATTGATTTTGGGGTCAAGGGGTCAAAGGTCAAGGTCACATTGACCTTGTAGGTAGAAACGGTTTCCAACCAATAACTAGAGAACGCTTTGACCTAGGTTCACCAAACTTGGTATGCTTGTTGGTCATCACCAGTAGATGACCCCTATTGATTTTGAGGTCATTAGGTCAAAGGTCAAGATCACAGGGACCTTCATCCTAAAAACGGTTTCCGATCAATAACTAGAGAACGCTTTGACCTAGGTTTACCAAATTTGGTATGCTGGTTGGTCATCACCAGTAGATGACCCCTATTGATTTTGAGGTCATTAGATCAAAGGTCAAGCTCACAGAGACCTTCATCCTAAAAATGGTTTCCGATCAATAACTAGAGAACGCTTTGACCTAGGTTCACCAAACTTGGTATGCTGGTTGATCATCACCAGTAGCTGACCCCTATTGACTTTGAGGTCATTAGGTCAAAGGTCAAGATCACAGCGACTTTCATCCTTAAAACGGTTTCCGATCAATAACTATAGAACGCTTTGACCTAGGTTCACCAAACTTGGTATGCCGGTTGATCATCACCAGTAGCTGACCCCTATTGATTTTGAGGTCATTAGGTCAAAGGTCAAGCTCACAGGGACCTTCATCCTAAAAACGGTTTCTGATCAATAACTAGAGAACGCTTTGACCTAGGTTCACCAAACTTGGTGTGCCGGTTGGTCATCACAAGTAGATGACCCCTATTGATTTTGAGGTCATTGGGTCAAAGGTCAAGGCCACAGGGACCTTGATCCTAAAAACAGTTTCTGATCAATAACTAGAGAACGCTTTGGCCCAACCACAAGCAATTAGGTGCTGCCGGGGGGCATTTATGTTTTACAAACATTTCTTGTTTTTTTAGCTATTGCCCTTTGTTATTTTTCATGTTTAATTTTTGTTTGGACAATAACTCAACAAGTGATTGAGATATCAACTTGAAACTTCATACATGTAGGTTGTTAGATCTCATTGGGGAGGAGTGCTGTGCACAAGAATGATAACTAAGCAAACACATTCGGCATGGGATGGCCATGTCAACATGGCTCTTGTTGGTATTAAAAATGATATTCAGTATATCTCTTTTACTTGTAGGATCCTACTTCTGTGTCACCAGAACCCAGATGGAATCAATGATACTACCATACAGGAAGACATGCCTCAGTTTGATGTGAAACAGAGAGTAACTGCCATAAACAGGCTTCTGTCTACTGTAAGTATGTCTGCTTCTTACCCAAAATTCATTTGAGTTATCAGCTTGGACTGGGTAAACTATTTTATGCTGTTACAAGAAAAAAAGACTTCGTAATGATATAGAATTTAGTGTTTCCATTACCAGACAAATTACTTCTCAGAGGAAATAGTCCCACTTCTCAGAGGAAATACATGTAGTTTGGTAATTAACCTTAATTGTTTGATGAAGAGGTGATTATCCAAGTTTAATTGTCTAGCAAATGTGATATTTACAGAGGCTGAAAGTTCTTTTGTAAGTGTCCCTTGAAGTTCTTACTAGAACTTAAGCTGAAAGTAGGGTATGTGGAAATCATGGTCTGTTAAATGAACACTAGATCACTGCCTTAATAAAATGAACTTTTTCTTCTTAGAATACATTATAAAGTTATTATTTTGTAATATCATTATGAGCATCCCTGTTTACTAGAATAAATGCATGTATCTGTACTGCAGGGTCGTATTGATTTGTTGAAAAGCAGCACAGGAAAGTTGATTTACAAGTTGAAGGATACAGGGGCCACAGACCCTGTCAAGGGGGCAGATCAGCAGGAGAAGGTTGTCTATCAGATCATAAAAGAAGCTGGAAATAAAGGTACAAGTCATAAAGTGACTATAAAGGAACAGTGGTGGAGGGGTAAAATGCCAGTCCCCCCATCCAGAGGTCACTGTTACGAATCCCACTTGGGGTGAGGTTTTCCAGAGACTTACACATTCAACACTTTTGGTGCAAGTACTGGTTTGAATACAGGAGGCAGTCATTGAGTGGGATTAATATAAGTTGCTAGGATTTGTTTCCAAATTTATGTAAATTAAATGGGTTTAAACTAAAGTTACTCAGGTATGCTGTTGTAATGGTACTGTAGTATTTTTCATTTAACTCCAACAAGCAATAGTGATTACTTTGCCTTGAAAGATGGGTAAAACTTTTCATCCATATTCTCTCTTAAAAAAAAATGGAAACAGGACATATTGGAATCACAATGGAATCCAACCTCTTACAAGTCTGTCTTTATTGTATCAGTGTAAATAATGTTGTTCTGTAGTTACAAGAACTATCAGTTGATAACTGTCTTAAGAAATTTAAAATGTTCGTTAACTAGGAATCCAATTCTCAGGAGATAGAGCCCTTTGTACATTTCAGCTTAATGGTATTTATGACCAAATGACCAAATGCAGATTGCACGTCTTGTTTGCAAAATGCTAGTTTGTTTATTGTTTGCAAACTGAAAACATCTTCAGAGCAGCCATGCCATTAGTCATTTCATGGGTTGGACTATGTTTCAAACTATTTGCATTGAATAAGGGTACAAAAAAATCCCACAAGTATGAATAACCAGCAGAAGTTTTATTACCATTAAAGTCAGATTTTACTGCATTTTACTTCTCTAAATTTCTAAATTCACTAAAGGCCCAGGGAAGTCTGACATTCATTTGTGTTGCCTTTGTAATGAAAAGCAATTTATACTATTATTTGGAGAAAAAAAGTGAGTTTTGTAATTAATAGACATTTGGGTACTTTAGCCTGTTAATGTTATTTGTTTGTTCATTGGTAATTCTGAAGACAGGAACTGTGGGGCAAAGTGCATTTAGAATATTGCTCTTGTAATATTTGCAACACTTTTTACACTTATACTGGACTGGTAATTTTTTCAGGCATATGGATCCGAGACATAAGATTCAAGTGTAACCTGTTACTTACACAAGTCAACAAGATCTTGAAGAACCTTGAGAGCAAGAAGCTAATTAAAGCTGTCAAATCTGTGGCTGTAAGTATGTCTGTACCTAATTGACACATTTTATTACAAGGCCAAGCTTATGTTGTTTTTGATTTCTTCAAGGTTCCCTGTCTGTCCAAAAATCATTTATTTTTTAATTTTTCAAATTTGTGTGTTTTCAGCTATGTTATTACTTACATGTAGGTTGAAGGTTGTGGATTTGTTTTAATTAGAACGTTTAAGATAACAGTCATCTGAATTTTGGTAATGTATGCTTGGAAAATGAGTAATAAAGTTGGTTTTGTCTAGTTCTACAAGTGGTACTTAAAAATATTCTAAGAGTTGTAATTGTCATTGAAACCATGACTTTAGTTAAGGCAGCAAAGATCTGACTAAAGAAAATAGAACAACCATAGCTGTTATGATACTATTTCAAAATATAGAAGTTGACAATGAATATGAAATTAGGATTAAAGATTGAAAATGGAAGGCAAAAGGTAGATGTCTTTATATTACCACTTGAGCAAAATGGGGGGGGGGGGGGGGGGGGGGGGAAATGCGAAACCTGTCTCCTTTATTTCATAACACATACAACTTTTTTGCATTCATCCCAGTAAGTGCTTTTTTTGAGCAGCTTCATGATAAGCACATGAAAATTACTAATAATAGCTTACTGTAGGAAACACATTCATAAGAGTTTCAGTTTATGCTACATTTTATTAAAATAGCATCAGTCTTAACTGAAGATTACCTGGTATGTTTAGTCAAGGAAAACAAGGCAAAAATTAAAAAGTTTGTTTAACTGATGCTCAAAATGTTCAGAAAGAAGAGTTGGTACATATTTAAAAAGACATATCTGTCCAAATTTTGGAGTTAAATATATGTGTTAATCAGTTCTGTTGCATTGATTTGCATGCATTTGTAAATCCAATCTGTTATCCTTCTTTAAAACCTGTTTTACATCTAGTTTAAGTTGTGAGATATATTTTCTCTTCAGTTCTCGTTATGAGTGAATTTCTCATTATAAAAGATGTTTCTGTCTGTTCTGTGCTTTTGTTATGTTTCAGAAATTATATTTGATTGTAATGTAATTGATAGTTATTGAGGTCATTAAAAAGTAGATGATAAAAAAAGAACTCAAATAAATATTTCAAATTTATTACACAGGCTTCGAAGAAGAAAGTGTACATGTTGTACAACCTAGAACCTGACAGATCGGTGACTGGTGGGGCCTGGTATAGTGACCAAGACTTCGAATCAGAGTTTGTAGAGGTCCTCAACCAGCAGTGCTATAAGTTCCTTGTGCAGAAGGTTTGTTACACTTGTATGTTTGTATGTATTTCTGGACGTTGTACCAGTAATGCTTTACGAGTTTCTTTTAATGGAACAAGTGTACTATTGTCTTTGATGAATGCTTTTAAAAGTCCCCATAGTGTGTGTATGTACATTTTGTATAGGTTACCATGCAGTGTATGAGAACAGATTGTTAATTTCTGTTAAGTTCTGGTTGTTATTGTTTATGATAAACATCAGAAAAAAATAACATGAAATGTAAGCCTTGTGCATCACTTGTATTGTACAAGTCTTGTTTAGTGTTTAGTGAAGAAAGAACACTATTATGCAGTTCTAAAACTTTACCTTTCTAGCCTACTGTGTTTAAATTTTCAGGTTCTATTTATTTACAACTGTATGAGTTTAGGTGTCTGTACTTGTGTAGGCAAGGCATAGGATACAATTTGGTTACAAAAATGGTCTAGGCAGAGGGTGAGATACAAGTTCATTAACAAAAATGGTCTAGGCAGAGGGTGAGATACAAGTTCATTAACAAAAATGGTCTAGGCAGAGGGTGAGATACAAGTTCATTAACAAAAATGGTCTAGGCAGAGCGTGGGATACAAGTTCATTAACAAAAATGGTCTAGGCAGAGGGTGAGATACAAGTTCATTAACAAAAATGGTCTAGGCAGAGGGTGAGATACAAGTTCATTAACAAAAATGGTCTAGGCAGAGGGTGAGATACAAGTTCATTAACAAAAAAGCTGATGATCTCTTGTCATGTCTCAAGAATAGTTTCCATTCTGCTACAGTGAATGTTTAAATTCTTGAAATTCAGTGTTGCATCAACATTAATTTACATGTGGGATAGTCAGTTCTGCCCAACTAATGTGCTATTTCATTCCCTCGTGGAGGTGGAGTTTTTTGTTCCTGTTCATGATAGGGTGTTGTGTAAAAACATATTCAGATTCAGACTTGATAATTGTGCTATGTATAACAGTGACTGGTTCTGTGTAAATATCATCTTCAGATCATTTAACATGTTTCATTACTAGGCTGAAGCAGCAAAAGAGACTAAAGTGGACCCAATAGCTCAGAGGAATGGTTCCTATGCTTCCTCCCAGGATGTATGGAAATATATATCTGAGCTGGGAATCAGTAAGGTAATTTTTTTCTAAATGCATGAGTTTTATCTGTCTGGCTGAGTTTCAGAATATGGATACACCTTTAAATGGACATTTTGTTTGCATTTACTTAAATTTTTAGGACAAGGAAATACTAACATGGACATGTAGTTTGACTGCCTGTTCTGCAAAAACAAACTTTTTTTGTGTGGACCCATTAGAGTTTTATCTATGGTTATTTTGGTTGGTTATTTTTCCAGGTCCAGCTGTCAGTTGAGGATATAGAGACAATACTAGACACTCTTATTTATGATGGAAAATGTGAAAGAACTATTGTTGCTAGTGTTGGAGATACAGGTCAGAGTAAATTATATAGAGCTGTGAACCCTGTTACAGAATCTACAGGCCTTATGAGAATGCCATGTGGCTCTTGTCCAGTAAGTAAACATGCATTGGAGTTGGGTCAATCTGTGTTTATTTTATGAACCTCAATAGAAAATAAGAACTGTAGAAAAGTTTATTCAAATCACTTTTGCATGTACAGTCCAACCTGTCTTAAGCAGCCAGCCAAGGGAAACAGTCAAATTGGCTGCTTAAGCCAGGTGACCACTTAATGGAGGGTCAAATGAAAATGAGAAATATTTTGGAAATGTAAATGCCCAACACTATATGCACAAAATAATAAAAGATATACAATGAAGGTAACATTTTACTTATTTTAATAGCCAAGAACTACATACATGTTTTATCAAATGTACTTGCATGAAATAACAAATGATTAAAATGTTTCAGCACATTTAAGAATTGGCAGCACATAAAACAAATTTACAAGTAATGATGTACTTATATATCATGTAGACTACGCTCAAGCTACATTAGATGTCTACATACCATGGACAATTCACTTATAACACAGTAAACATTAGCACATTAAAGTATTTCAATCACATGTTACTTATTAACATTTTGGAGCTCATGTAATCTAAGTTGTCTGAAAACTGTTACAATTTCACTGTTTGAAGAAGTCACCTATCTTTGTTTGTTTCTCTGCAGCTTCAATTCTGGTTTGAATGAAAAAGTCCTCAAAGTTCATCACCATATCCAGAAGGGTTGACTGATTTTTGCACACAGCATAATGTCTCATTTTCACAAAAAACTCCCCAATTTCATTCACAGACAATGTTGATTCAGATTGCTGTTCCTCCTCCTCATCATCACTGACACTTTCCTGTTCAACAGAATTTAAGTCATTCATAATTTCATGAGCAGGTCTGTCCCAATTCATCATGTTGTTATCACAAGTTGAAATCTGTTTGTCTATCTCTACAAGGTCCTTGAATTCACATTCAAACAACTCATGGGACATTTTGATCACTGCCAATGGAATGTCATCATCACTGTCACTAAGACACTCATCAGCTGATGCACCATCACTTAAATTAACAACTGATACACACTCAGGTGATAAACCACACTTGGCGAAACATTTCTCAATAGTACTGGTTTCAACTTCCTGCCAAGCGGCTGATATCCAGTAGATTGCCTGTAGAATGGTAATGTCACGCAGGATTTCTGGACCGAGCTTAGTTGGTTGTTTTTCCATCTCGTGTAACACATGTTGAAGCTGACGCTTGCGGTATTTCAACTTTACCGACTGTATGATACCTGCATCCATTGGTTGAAGCGCAGACGTTGTGTTGGCTGGGAAAAATTGCAGCTTCACATTCTGAAATAGAAATGGGCATTTTTTACTTAAAGCATAAACATACTGGCCTCACCTGTAAATTGAAATTCGTTTTAACATTGTGAACACACTGGTATTGTTGCACTTTACAGGCAGATATTGTTAAAACATTTAATAGAGTCTGTTCATTTGCATTACCTGTAAGTTGCCGAGATGCTGTTTATTTCTTCTTTTCAATAAAATGTAAGAAACTTTTCAATTGTTGTTTGGAATTGATTGTTTTATTTTCAGGGAACAGATTCAAGAGTGTAGCTTCCAACTAAAACAGAATCTGAATAAGCTTTACAATGATCATTTCCATTGAATTTTGAGTAAGACATGTGTAAAACTGAAAAAAAAATATGTGTCTTACCTCTAGCTTTATATTTGGATGTACTGGAGCGTTGTCAAGAAGCAGGAGAATCTTTCGTTTCTGTGCCCGCATTTTTCTGTCAAGTTCTTTCAACCAATCTTCCATTAGAGGAGTTATCATCCAGGCTTTGCTATTCGCCTCATATCGCACTGGCAACTTGTCAACAGACATTCGACCAAAACACCGAGGTCTTCTGGCTTTCCCAATGACAAGTGGTTTCAGTTTTTCACCTACAAGAAACAAAGAACGGGTATTCAAGACATGTCTGTCATTGAAAAAAAAAACTTCATAAAATAGAACTGTAAAAAGTTTCGTGTAGATAGATCACTTCAATTTTGTGCGTTATTGTAAAATTTATCTTCTGCACTGTCAAAGCAGTAACTTTCTTACATTCTTACATTTCATGACAAATGTTGCATCGCGAAAACCGTTTCCAGCAGTGCAGAGTTCTGTCCCTTTGAAGCATTTCCGGTACTCTGTTTCCGGGGTTCATTTTCACTTTAAAAATTAAATTAAAGATATTTTGTAGCAGCTATATGGGGATATCAGTATTTTTTTTGCAATTATCGCTATTGTAGTTTAATAATAAAAAAATACTTAAAATACTTAAATTTAAAAAAAAATTGACACGTACCTGTCATAGATGAACAGAGAGCGATTGTGATACGCTGTTTAGATCTCTTCCCACCAGAGCACGTCTCATTCTTGTTGTAGTAGGTTGACTTTGTTGTGTCACGGAAGAACAGACCACTTTCGTCCATATTGAAAATGTCCTTAGGATCGTACCCCTTACACACATCGCCGATTTTATCTTTCCATTGACTAACAGTGTCATTTTTCACTTCCCCGCGCTCACCAGTTTGCGTCTTGAACACGATATTGTGTCTCTTTAAAAAACACTCAAGCCAGCCATTACTCCCCTTGAAATCAGTTAAACCTAACTCACATGCAAATGTCCTTGCCTTTTCCTGTATCAAAGGACCTGACACATTGACCAAACGCGATGTAGCATCAACAAACCACCGATACACTAAATTGTTCAATTCACTGTATTCCGTTTCTCTCTTTTGCCTTTTGAAATTTAAGTTCCCATTAGACTCGAATTCATTCATAATATCGCGTTTTCGTTTCAACACATTTTGCACTTGTGTACGTCCAACACCAATTTCATTTGCCACAGCGCGTGAACTTTTTCCAGATTCGAGTAATTTGATACATTTCACTCTCTCTTCTAAAGTCAAACATTTTCGTTTTTGCGGTTTAGACATTTTTTCCTTAAAACATTTGGAATTAATCAGGTCTAATAACTGAAAGTGTACTATCAAAAATGATACCATGGAAATAATTCGAGCACATTAAATACAGAATATGAAGTGATTAACAATTAAAGTCAATTAAAATATCGCAGCAAACGTAATCTTCAATAATTAAAAGCAATCAAACCAAAATTAATTAAAACAAGACTTTAATCTATTCCCGGCAAATTCACACTTTTTTCAAACATTCTGCTTTCATCTTTCACTAATTGGTTCAGATAGCGCTAATTTTCAATGTTTGTAACAGTTTCTCAGTACCCGAGTAGCAGTCGATATCAATCAAAAGAAGCCGCGTGTATTGTCATCGGACGTGTCAATAGACATTTTGTTAATTGTACCGCGATGTAATTTCCGCTTTCGATTTTCACGAATTTCAAATTTTACAGTGACCGTTTAACAAAGAGCAAAAACTGGTTTTTGGAGGCATTTAGACTGGCCGTTGGCCGCAGACATCAGGTGACCGCTGAATTAAGTTAAAATAAAGAACAAATTTCTTCGGGAGCGTCATGAATTGGCCGCTTACACAAGGTGACCGCCGATACAAGGTGACCGCAAAGGCAGGTTGGACTGTACACAATTCTCGTGAATGAATTTAATTTTGAACTTTCCTGTCTTGAACAAAAATACTGTTTAAAAATCAACAAAACTGTGATTCAGTGTACAAAGATTAATATCTTAACATCCGAAATGAGATATTTTCAGAACTGATTTAAAGAAAATCTTATCAGTCTTCAAACTAGCATTGTTAGGCAGAGGTGATTAGAATTTTAGTGTTTACACATGTATGGAAATAAGCCGACTGTTTCTAATGAAATATTGTATGACTTAAAAAGTTCTATGGTACAGTCAGCTATTCACTTAATCTGTGTTCACAGCTTAAGCTATTTTTAACCCTTTACCACATGGTTAAGTGTTAAATCTCATATGCGACCAGTGCAGATCCAGATCAGCCTGCACATCCGTGCAGTCTGATCAGGATCTCCACTGTTCGCTTTTCAGTCAGAAATACTTTTATGGATATATAAGTGAACAGTGGAGATCCTGATCAGACTGCATGGATGTGCAGGCTGATCTGGATCTGCACTGGTCGCATATGCGTTAAAACACGTATCTATGGAGTAAAGGGTTAAAGGAGAAAATACAATTTAAAGGATAGTTCCTCTTGGTTTACCAAGCCCCCTCTAGTTAACTTTGTTATACATAATACAAATTGGTATACATGTATCTTTTCCTTTATGAGATGGTTCTGTAAGCTTTTCATGTCAGCCATTCAGTGTTTAACATTTATATTTTCCTTTAGGTATTTCACAAATGTTATGAGGGAGGAGCCGTTTCCCCGACAACCTGTATATACATGAAGGACTGGCTTCAGTTGTGACACATCATGTTTAGAAGTCAAGAGAGATCCAGTCTAACTCTTCAAAGGAACTGGTGAAAGATACACAAGTTGCATGTAGATCATGGAAAATGTCATCAATTTCAAGTTTATAACTTGGGCAGAAAAGTCTGATGGAAAATTGACATGTTTACATCAAAGTTTTTACAGCTTTTCTTGGGTTTTGTGCTTTAAATATATCAGAATTATACAAAATAAACAAGTTCTATTGCAATCAGCTAAGCCAGTAATTCCATACAAAGAAAAATGACTTTGTGTGATGATTGCAACAGATGTATACTGTTTTTAAAGTTTATTTTTGCTCAGTGTATCTTACAATACATCTAGATCAAATATTGAAGAACTTTAGGTGATTGATGGTATTGATATGATTGATATCACATTGTTATTCTTAGACTTCATTACTTTGATTTATTTTTAAAAAAAAATCTGTTATTGTTTAAAGTTTGTTGTTGACTTGTTTCAATGGTAGTAATGTCTAGCTGATAGTTACAAAAGTAACGGTACTAACCCTATGACATTGCCAATTATCAACAAAGCATTACAATAACCTGGAAGTCTAAATGGTGACCTTGACCAAAATCTGTGCCCACATTTTTGTCCAGAGCATAACTCGAAAAGTATTTGAGATATCAACATGAAACTTCATAGGGTGATAGATCTCATTGAGGAGAAATGCAGGGCACAAGAATGATAACTTTACCTTTCATAATTTGAGTTACTGCCCTTTGTGCACTGCACAAGAATAATAACCGTACCCTTCACAATTTTTTATTGTTCTTTGTTATCTTTCATGCATAATTTTTGTTCGAGTGTTTGAGATATCAACTTAACTACATAGGTGGATACATCTCATTTAGGAGGAGTGCAGAGCACAAAAATGATTACTCTGCCTTTCATAATTTTTTAGTTACTGCCCTTAATTTTTCATGCTTAATTTTTGTTCAGACAAAAACTAGAAAATGTTTGAGATATCAACTTGAAACTTCATAGTTTGATAGATCTCATTGGGGAGGAGTGCTATGCACAAGAATGATAACAAAGCAAACATTCAGCAGGGAATGGACATGTCAGCATGGCTCTTGTTTACATGTTTGTAAGTCTGTAATTACCACGATACTGATTTAAAGTGGCAGTGTTTGGGTTAGATAAAAGTTCTCTTACTATTTAAGCAAAAAAAAAACCTGGTCGAACCTTTGCATGAGAAAAAGTATTTTCATATGATACTGATTTGAAACTTTAATAGAAGTGGTAGTGTCAAGTGAGGTTAACTGTGACCTTGGATGTAGTAACTTTGGTTAAGCCTTTGCTTGCTAAACAGTATCATATGTCAGAGATATAAAGTCAGATTTGACAGCTCTTGACAGAAATCTACACAAACTACTGGAAATTTTAAGTTAGTGGTACAGAGTAAGATAACTCTTCCTTTAAATTTATTCCTATAATTATGTGCTCTTTACACTGCATGTATTTGGTAATTCCTGTGTGAATGGGATCATGTAAGAATTACGTAACTCCTTCTAATACTGGTTAGGTACCTTGATAGGCATCAGTATTTTTCAGGTCAGATAACTCTTGAATTTCTAGAAAATTATGTTTGCCTGCAAGACAGTAACACATGTCGGGTTGACAGAAAATGTAGATACTTGCAAATCAACGGAGTCTGTAGGGCTGCCTTAATATCATGTTAGTTAGCTCGGGACTATATTTCTTGTACAAATACTTTCTTTTGAAACTTAAAAACTCTGATTAAACCCCTGCTTAGCAGGTTCTATGACCGATTAATAAAACTTCAGCTTAGTGATAAGATTAAAGCATTTCCATCATTATAACTTCATAGATGTTTTTTACTTCTAATGTAGTTTTCATAAAAATGAATCAGTCTTAGAAGCCCTTAAATAGACAGCATGATAGCTTCTGTAAAGATGTTTCAAATGGTGAAGTATCCAGACTTATGGGTAGCTGTTGATGCACAATAAAGTATCCAGACTGATGAACAGCTCTTGTTGAAAAGTGAAGTACCCTGACTGATGAATAGCTCTTTTGAATCATGAAGTATCCAGACTCATGAATAGCTCTTGTTGAATGGTGAAGTATCCAGAATTACTGGAAGCTGTTGATGCACAATAAAGTATCAAGACTGATGAATAGCTCTTGTTAAATCGTGAAGTACCCTGACTGATGAACAGTTCTTGTTGAATCGTGAAGTATCCAGACTCATGAATAGCTCTTGTTGAATGGCGAAGTATCCAGACTTATTGGTAGCTGTTGATGCGCAATAAAGTATCCAGACTTATGAATAGCTCTTGTTGAATTGCGAAGTATCAAGACTTATTGGTTGCTGTTGATGCACAATAAAGTATGCAGACTTATGAATAGCTCTTGTTGAATGGTAAGTACCCTGACTGATGAATAGCTCTTGTTGAATGGCGAAGTATCAAGACTTAACGGTTGCTGTTGATGCACAATAAAGTATGCAGACCAATGAATAGCTCTTGTTGAATGACAAAGTATCCAGACTTATTGGTTGCTGTTGATGCACAAAAAAGAATGTGGACCAATGAATAGCTCTTGTTGAATTGCGAAATATCAAGACTTATTGGTTGCTGTTGATGCACAATAAAGTATGCAGACCAATGAATAGCTCTTGTTAAATGGCGAAGTATCCAGACTTATTAGTAGCTGTTGATGCACAATAAAGTATCCAGACTGATGAATAGCTCTTGTTGACTGGCGAAGTATCCAGACTTAATGGTTGCTGTTGATGCACAAGAAAGTATGCAGACCAATTAAAAGGTCTTGTTGAATAGCGAAGTATCCAGACTGATGAACAGCTCTTGTTGAATCTTGAAGTATCAAGACTTATGGGTTGCTGTTGATACACAATTAAGTAGTATCCAGACCAATGAATAGCTCTTGTTGAATTGTGAAGTGTCAAGACTTATGGGTTGCTGTTGATGCACAACAAAGTATCCAGACTGATGAATAGCTCTTGTTGAATGGCAAAGTATCCAGACTCATGAATAGCCTTTGTTGAATCTTGAAGTTTCAAGACTAATGGGTTGCTGTTGATGCACAATAAAATATCCAGACCAATGAATAGCTCTTGTTGAATGGCAAAGTATCCAGACTCATGAATAGCTCTTGTTGAATAGTGAAGTATCCAGAGTTATGGGTAGCTGTTGATGCACAATAAGGTATCCAGACTGATGAATAGCTCTTGTTGAATGGTAAAGTATCCAGACTTATGGGTAGCTGTTGATGCACAATAAAGTATCAAGACAGATGAATAGCTCTTGTTGAATGGTGAAGTATCAAGACCTATGGGTAGCTGTTGATGCACAATAAAGTATCCAGACTGATGAATAGCTCTTGTTGAATGGTGAAGTATCCAGACTTATGGGTAGCTGTTGATGCACAATAAAGTATCCAAATAGATGAATAGCTCTTGTTGAATGGTGAAGTATCAAGACTTATGGGTAGCTGTTGATGCACAATAAAGTATCCAGACAGATGAATAGCTCTTGTTGAATGGTGAAGTATCCAGAGTTATGGGTAGCTGTTGATGCACAATAAAGTATCCAGACCGATGAATAGCTCTTGTTGAATTGTGAAGTATCAAGACTTATGGGTAGCTGTTGATGCACTTATGGGTTGCTGTTGATGCTCAATAAAGTATCCAGACTGATGAATAGCTCTTGTTGAAATGTTAAGAAACCAGACTTATGGATAGCTGTTGATGCACAATAAAGTATCCAGACTGATGAATAGCTCTTGTTGAATGATGAAGTATCCAGAGTTATGGGTAGCTGTTGATGCACAATAAAGTATCCAGACTGATGGATAGCTCTGGTTGAACAGAAAAGTATCCAGACCTTTGGAGAGCTCCTGAAGAAGTAATTAATCCAGATATATGGAAAGCTCTTGTTGAACGGTAATGTATCTAGACTTACAGACAGCCCTTTTTTAAACATTTATATTTTGACACTAATAACTGACAATGTTTTCACTTTTAGGGGACTACTCCCACCACTAGTGGATTCATGTTGTAGTCTAATATGCAAGTGAATATACATGTATAATTTTGTTGGTGCGTTGTATATCCTATTAATCCATACATTTGTGAAGAGGTGCAGTGGAATTTCTTGTAAAAGTTGCAGTTCTAAACAACATTGCTATTGGTGAGGAAAGGGTAATTTTGGTAACATATCTTCTACAAACATACAAGTTTAATGGGTTGATTTATTTAAAAGACAACAAAAAGGTCAAGGTTATTATTCTATATAATTAATAAATTTACATTTTGATTGAGCATATATAAAAAACACTATATGACTCACTCATAAAGGATTTCAAAAAGCAAAGGAAAAAAGCTGATAAAAAAAATTTGACTGAACCAGTATCTTCCCACACTGACAGTAAAGTATATTTAAAACAAGAGGGCCATGATGGCCCTAGATCGCTCATCTGAATACTTTGCCTTTTGGTCTGCTGTTGAGCAAACACCAGAAGCTTTTTTTAAGATTCTCCCTATATAAATTTATAATAATTCAAGTGACTCCCCAGGGTAGAGCCAATTTTTACTCAAGGGGCATAATTTGAACAAACTTGGTAGAAGACTTCTAGCTGATGCTCGATTAAAAATTTTTAAATTTTTTTAAAAAGTTCTAGGCTTTGCGGTTACAGACGAAAAGTTTTTTTTAAAGCTTTGCCTATATAAGCCTATGGACAAATTTGACAGAAGTTTAATAGACAATGCCACATACCAAATCTTTAGGCTCAGGGCCTTGTCGTTTCAGACAAGAGGATTTTCAAAGTTTTTCCTTGATGGAATTCAATTCTTTGAACAACTTTGGCAGAGCTTCATGCAAGGAATATCCCAGGTATGTTTCATCAATTCTGGCTTAGCGGTATAGGAAGAGAAGTTATTCAAGTCAAATTGTTGAGGACGCACGATGCAAGCAGATGGACACCGGAAAATCAGTGATCCCAATAGCTCACCCTTGAGCACCTTGTGCTCAGGTGAGCTAAAAACAACAAAAAAAGCCTCCTTCCTTCTTGAGGTCATGAAATTATACCTAATAGGGTAATTAAACATTCACCTGTAAAATACCGTAAATAAAGACTAAGCTACCTTAATTATATTTAAACCTACAGTTTTACCTGACCGATAGCTGCTGGTAAATTTCATCAGAAACATGCAACTGGCTGAGACTTCAATAATGCCTATGTCAGTACTATTTATGACACCAAGAAAAGATAAAATAATTATATCACATTAAACAAAAAAATTATAAAAATCAATTAACCATTATGAACATTATCACATGAAAACCAAAATTTGCCCTTTAAAATCTACAACAATTAAACAATCACAACTTTTGATTCACTTTTTATGATTACATAAATTATAATTAAAGAAAATTAAACACTTCCATTTTACTAACTACCACCAGCATAAAATAATTGATAAAACATGAGTTTTACTTTTCATGTAATTACCAGCATTTTATCTTGACCAGCAACAACTTATATATAAGGTTGTAAGGTTGTCTGCCTTATGCCTTTTAAGGTATTCTGCAAAGCTGAGAGTCGTCAGCAGAAATATTCATTTTTTTTTTGTTCATTTACATGATATTACATATCTTACACATTAAATTTATCAATACTGATGTAAGACAGCTTTGGAAATGTTTGTTCTGATTACTTTCAGGCACACTTTTCTGGCTGATTTCTTTATAATTATCTGTCAAATATCCAGCTGTAACCTTTAGTAAAACAATAAGTCAACTAAAGAAAACAAGAAATCGGTAGAACCGATGGATGCTCCCCGAATAAATGCCAATTCCAAAAGGGCTATAGTTTAATATGTATTTTTTTTAAAGTATGAAAAATAACAAAGGACAATAATTCCTAAATTATGCATATAGAGTTACGGTTCTTGCACGCTGCACTTCTCCTCATAGAGATCTATCTATCAATAAAGTTTCATGTTAATATCTATTATACTTTGTGAGATATGCCCCGGACAAAAAGTAAGTATGAGAAATTTCAAAGGCAATAACTCAAAAATTAATAAAGCAAGAGTTATGGTTCTTGTGCATTGCACTGCTCATCAATGAAATCTATCTACTTGGTTTCAAGTTGATAAATCTTATACTTTGTGAGATATGCCCCAAACAAAAAATAAGTATGATAAATTTCAAAGGGCAATAACTCAAAAATGAATAAAGCAAGTGTTATGGTTCTTGTGCACTGCACTGCTCCTTAATAAGATCTAACTACCTATGAAGTTTGGTCTTGATATCTCTCATAGTTTTTGTGTTATGTTCCAGACAATATTATGATGGACGGACGGATGAACGAACGGGCGGACAAAACGGCAACTATATGCTCACCCTTCGTGGAGCATAATATATTATCAGAAAAGTCCTTAGTTAGAACTTGCCCAAGTGCTACTTAATCAGTCTTAAAATTTTCTTTTTTTTGTCAAAGTTTGTATTACTGAAAAGGGGAGATAATTGTATAGTCATGGTCTGTATAAAATGGTTAATTCCTACAAAATATTGCAATAGTACAATTGCTTGGTTTCAAATAAACAATGTAAATACTATAAAATCAATGTATGTTCACAACCATATACATGTATATGTCAACTTGGTTCTAGCACCATATTAAAACAAAACTGATAACTTTTGAAACACACTGAAGTCACTGTAACTGTTTCTCACAATTATCAGGTTCCCAAATCTGGCCAGCAATAAAAAGGTGAACACGAACAACGCATACATTTATGAATCTTAATTTTTAAAGAAACAACATACAAACACTTGCAAGATGTTACTATGCAGCTATGAGAAGTATCAGCATCAAAGGGTTTTGAATGAAAAAGGAAACCTCCATTGAACACAGAATTGCCACAGTCTCCACCATATGACCAAACAGAAAGTCCACAACATAAATTTTGAACATTTTCTGAGGTCAGGCAAACTTACACAGACAAACAGTTCTCTTTCTTTACAAGCACTACAGTAACCATTCTCTCAGTTCTGTATACTGTCTTAGAGTTATAATTGTTTTTTTTAATGGCTAACAAAAATGAAAACAAGAAATGTGTCATAGACACCAATGCCCCCAAACCAAGGTCATGGTCACAGTCATGGTAGCTTATTTACTTGATGTTAATGTGATCATTTATGCAAAAAAATTTGCAGTCTGTGAAAACTATAACTGCCACTACACTACCACCATTACCCCCTTATGCCGCTTTTTAAGTAGGGTATTGATAAATGGGAACTACTACTTAATGCCCCGGACTAAAACTATGAAAATTGAGAAAGGCAATAATTCCAAAATTATGCAAAAAAGAGTTATGGTTAGAAGAGCAAAAATTCCCAAATTATGCAAAAGATAGTTATAGTTCCTTGACACTGCACTTCTCCTCAATGAGATCTATTTATCTATGAAGTATCTCCAATACTTATGAGTTATGTCCCAGACAAAAATTAAGTATAACAAATTCCAAAGGGCTATAACTCCACTTTATGTAAAAGAGAGTAATGGTTTTCCTCAATGAGATCTATTTATCTATAAGTTTCAAGTTGATAACTCCAAAACTTTTCAAGTTATGCCCCGGACAAAAATAAAGTATGAACAATTTAAAGGGCAGTAATTCCAATATTATGCAAAAGAGAGCTATGGTTCCTGGGCACTGCATTTCTCCTCAATGGGATCTATTTATCTATCAAGTTTCAAGTTGACACCTCCAATACTTTTTGAGTTATGCCCTGGACAAGCAAAAATGACAAAGGGAGATTATTCAAAATGTAAGTGAGCTGGAGTTAAGGTTCATGTGCACAGCAATCATTTATAACAACCTATATTCCAAGTTTGAAGCCAATCCTATTTATACTTTGTGAGAAAATGGCCAGACAAGGAAAACTGAAAAGAGGAGATTATTCAAAATGTGAGCTGGAGTTATGGTTCTTGTGCATTGCACTCAGCCTCACCAACAACCTATATGCTAAATATAAAGTCAATGCTTTGCATGTTTTTGGAGTTATGCTCTGGACAAAAGTAAATCTCTACCCTGTGGACTGTGAGTAATAGGGTACAGGACTAATCAAGAATGAAAAACCATTAATTCTACTGTTTTTCTGAGACAAAAAAAAATAAGTCAACAACTAAGTTTTGAAGTGTTCCTCAAAAGAAACAACTAGTTTGAACATATTTTTTTGCATTGTCTAACAATGTACCAAACAGTACAAAATCTTTAAAAAATACACAAGAACAGTACTGATCTGAATTTACCCGTCAAAATGATCACCTCTACAATCACAAGAATTTGGCACTATAAGGTACATCATGAAAACATTTCTGTATCTTTAAAATTGCATAAAGAATTTGATTTTTACTCTATTACACTACTGTATAGCTTTGAAAGCCTTTATCAACTCAACATAGGTCAACAATGTGACAGCATTAACCAGGAATGCCCGTGTAGCTACTGTAGTGTAACCACGAAACAATACATTCAAACCTTCTTCGTTTACACTCTTCTTTACACAATCCCAAAATCCTGTGTATAAATTCCCCTTCACATCAGCCTGAATACGACTTTTCACAACATCTAATGGTAAAATTAGGGTCCAGCTTAAGACACCTGCTAAACCTCCACATATAAAATTTATAACCTGACTGTTCAAATATGGAAAAGACTTGTGTCCACTAAATGAGGAATATTCGAATATGGCAAAATAAGCCGCTGAGGCAGGAATATCCCTGTAAAGTTGAGCAACAGTTCCTCTGTACATGCCTCTTAAACCTTTAGAACGAACAATGTCTAGAACTCCTTCATTTGGTCCCTTGTAATAATCACGATTTATGCCTGAAATGTATAAGTAACATTCAAGAGTTCATATGCAATTTACCAAACCAAAAAAGTAAAACTTTTTTCATTACATAGTCGTTAAAATTATAAATATATGCAATTTACCAAACCCAAAAAGTAAAACTTTTAACATTACGTAGTCGTTAAAATTATAAATATAATTTCTTACACAAATTTTTTATAACCCATGCACAAAGTATAACAGTACCCATGTTGTTCTCACAGCATCAATAGTTAAACATGAAATACTAGGGCTTGAAATGAATTCATTTAGGATAATGAAAAGAAATATGAATAATATACACAAAGCACTTAAAGTACCTAGAACTTGGCTTTTTGTCGCATGTGGAATCTGTGACTGTAAAACAACCTTAATGACCTCAACTGGTACTGACACAGATAACTGAGCCAGTCCCCCAACACCTCCTGCTAGCAGGCAATGTAGTAAGTGTGGTTCTGATCCTGGTGTGGCACTGGACCCTAAGGCCTTCAGGGTGGCTGTGTATGTACCAAAGAACATAGCATTGACAAGTCCATACGAGAAGAGAGGATATGACATTCCACGGAAAAATCCTCTTCCCTGAGAGAAAATACATGTTCATAATATACAATCAAAACACAATGAACAAACTGCAACAGAAAAAATTACAGTGAACTACAAAAACATTCTATGGTCCCTTAAGTTCCTTTTTGGTAAGAACAAAGAAAGCCATGCTATTCTCAAAATCTTAATTCCGTATATGCTTGTCGCAGTTTTATACACTACATTATTTGTAATGTTGTTATGGTCAATTGTGTATTTCATAAACTGTCAACTTCCTTACACTAAGAATCAGGTCACTGACAAGGCTTACTTTACTAGCCCACCATCAGTGGTTCCAGTGGTTAAAAAGTCAGCAACCTTATTAGTCAATCACAGTAACAGTCTTGCAATAAACTTTTTGTTTAATATTTCACTTAAAACTATGCTAATAAATTACTATTAAAGATAAACACACAGGAAATAACAGGAAAGCTACCATCACCTTTTATTAACAAAATACATTTCTTCATGAAACTGACCTTACCAGTCCCTGTTTACTTATGGTAACACAGCAGTCCCACAAGCCTTTGTACTGGTTTCCAGCTTGCTGCACCTGTAACTGACACTTGACAGTGTCCAGTGGATGACCGAACAGGACACCTGCTGAGCCTGGAATACAGAATGAAGCACCCATCAACTGAAGCAAAAACTTAACTTGTTCCACAGCAACCTACTAGGTTCTTCACCTTGACTATTTAAAGCAAAGAGATGTCTTCATTTTTCACCAGTAACCAATAGTCACTGGCATTTTTTTAATTACTTCAAAATACCACTTATTTTCACAATTTCTGAGACAATTACTTAAGTTAAAATGACTTGTATTTTTGGCTAATTCTAACACATAGCTACTTACTTTTATTTCTTAACATCAACCCAGGATGGTCTATGGCCTAAACATCTACAGAAAGATTGAAAAGTTGGCAATAGGTCATATATCAACTTTTTCTGTATAAAATTTTTTTTTTGTTCAAGTAACAACAATCTGAAGCTCTGCAAGCTTTGTACATACATATACTTCACCCCTTTTTGTCATACCTGAAATAGCTCCAGCTACATAATCTAATACAAGATCTTTCCCACCCATCCTCAACTTTTCTTCATTGAAAAGTATAGCCTGAAAATAACAAACAGCATTAATTAAAAGGACATATTTAAAAGTTTTGCAGGTTGATATAAATTCATCATAACTGGTGAGTTACAAAAATCGGCCTCTAGACAAAACAGACACCTAAGCTAATTATACTAACCTAATATTTCTAACGGCTGATAACTTCAAAATCTATGGGTTAAGCCCTCACATAAAAAAGGGTGTCATGCACAACTAAACTTCATGTACACAAGTGAATCAAGTTTTATTTACTGGTAATTCTCAAATATAATAAATGAGTGGTTCAATGCAATTCTACACCCAACTTGGCAAGGGAGATAGCTTTAGAATACATGGATGGACTGTCATGAAAATAATGGCCAGCACACTAGTTTAATTTACCAGCCATTATGGAAGTCATTTTCATTAGGACATTTATAATGTGCCCTACACTTCATGAAGAATATTGCCAATCAGAAGGATATATCAATATCCTGAAGCAGATACCTGACTATCAAGCACACCTACTTTTCAAGACAGGGCGTACTAAGTAATTTTGTACAAAATGCAGATGTCATTTATTGTAACAGGTTTTATATGTCTATTTTATATCCAATGCAGCTGACTTTACATCATACAAAGTTTCATGTCAGATAGATGGAAATTGCAGACAACACGTGTCATACCATCATAAACCACAGGTGCTTGAAACATGGATTTTTTTGACCTTCTATAAGTGCTTATAACAACTATAAAGTTATATTTATGCTTCCTGACACATGCTTGCCTAGTATAGTCAGTCAGTCTAGAATTTTGGCAGTAAAAAGTTGAAGATATTAGTAATAAGCACATAATAGAAGGGCAAAAAATTTATCAAGCACATACAGAAGACGAAAAAATTTATGTTTCAAGCACCTGTCACCATGAACAGAAAGGTATCATTTTAAAGAAATGGTTAAATTGTCCTGAAATAACCCTTTTTTGTCTGGCAACATTTTGCTTTTCTATTTTAAGGAGAAGCCCTTTAAATATGTAATTAGACCATGGCTGAGGTTTGGCAAAACTGCTGACTTAGTTAATATTGTAAAGCAAAGCAAATACATGTGTATTCAACGCTTTACACACACGTGCATTTTTTTGTTGACAGCAATATGCAGCGCCACCTGGTTTGTGTACTGAAACATGAAAACTGCCCGGATGTTGGCATATAACCTTTTCTACACATGACAGAAAATCCTGCATAAACCACTTTTACTGATATAGTTTTCTTTTATTGTACCTCCCTTGTACAAGAGAAAAATGTTTAGCTCGGGTTTACATACATGAGCACTTTTTGTTGTGTCCTCTTTCAATGCATTTCAAGGAAAAATATGACGTACCCCTAGCTCTATCTCATGTGTAATCCACTGTTCATTACTAACTGCGCATGCTTATAGTGCGCGAATTTTTGTTGTCACGTGACTTTTATCCAATCAAATTGCGGGATTCCTGTGTCAGGTTGTTGTTCAGCTGTAGACGATTTATTCATGGATTCTCCCAGCCGAATACCGAGTTTTAATTTTCGAAGATTTTGGTCATAAATACACACCAGATCAAGCTGTTGTGAACGGATCTGTACAGAGAAGGTTAAAACTACATATGTGTAAAATTTCATTATGGTAAGAACTTATTTTTGTACCAATATTCCGTAGAAGTTTTAAGCGCCTGACGGACGTGTTGTTTTGACAGTTTCATTTTGGATAATTTTGACTAGAGTTTCTTGACGTATTCATGTATTTCTTTAGTAATATCTCGGGCTAAATTTATAATACTATAAAGAATTTATTCAGTACTTAACCCCAATCTTTTCTGGAAGGTGAAGTTAAGTTTTCTTCGCAGCATTCTCAAAATAAATTTACGAAGTGGGTGGGGTAAAGCCCTAACGGTCGAGTCGGTTGTTGTGAACACTGGCCGAGTCGATAATTCGGAGGCAAGAGATTTTGAGTTAATACTTTCCAATAAAGGCGTTAATTTCATCAAGTAACCCATAGATTACCATGAATACAGTCATTGCATCTGTCTTTTGTTAAACTTCTTTTTCATATGTCCGTATTTTTAAATCACTTCAGGCTGCAAGTTCAGAGCCGCCGTACCTACCCATTGGCACTGATGTTAGTGCAAAATACAGAGGAGCTTTCTGTGAAGCTAAAGTGAAAAAGATTGTGAAATCAGTAAAGTGCAGGGTAGGTTTTTTGGACAATAATGAATAATTAGATACAATTAGTAAATATTTTTAGATAACCAAGTTTCATTAAATATGAACACTATATCTAGGACCAAAAAGAATGCTTTTGACATGGAGCAAACTCTTCATGAGGTGTTTTTATAGGTTTTGATACACGGTTTATCTTCAAAAGTCTTTGTTTTAGGCCATGTGTTTAAGAACTACTGTGATCTTAAGATATATAAGAAAAGGTGTGTCTTTGATTTCTAGGTAATGTTTGAAAAAAAAATCCCCATTTTACTTCATATTTATTACCATCTTGTATTTATTTACAGGTTTTCTTAAAGGAAACACAGTCAAGTTTGCTAGTTACTGATGAATTTATCACTGGGCCCCTAAAGGTATGGAACCATCTGAAATTGATTTACTTAAAGAAACTACACTAACGATTGGGAGTCTGAAATATTTAAGTTTCTTCTTTGATAATGCTTAAATGAATATATCTAATCCGTCTACATACTACTGCATTTTTGAGTGATACTGTAAGAAAAAAATGTTTCTCTTAACAGTTGGGTGCAACAGTTGAAATTAAACATCCTGACACTGGACGTGTTATGGAAGCCACTATCAAGCAGATGAGTGACTCAAGCATGTATACAGTTGGTAAGTGTCTCTAAATTATGTTTCATTTATACACAGATATTAAAGCTCATAGACTTTTCAAGTTGCAAATGATAGTGAAGTTGAATCACTAAAGAAGATTGAACAATCACAGAACTTAAATTCTACACTTAATTTTCTAATTACGTAAAGAAAATCCATCTGTTTGAAATTTTGATCATGTAGGCAATAGATACATTGTTAATATGTTCCTTCCTTAAAAAAATAAACTTAAATTAATTGGTGCTTAATTCCTACACTCTTCCTTGTAGTGTTTGATGACGCTGATGAAAGAACACTCAGAAGGACACAGTTGTGCTTGAAGGGTGATAAACATTTTATGGAAAGTGAGGTATGTTATTACAATCAGATTATAAAATCTTTTGTTTATCAAGGCTATGATGCAGTTTTAATGTAAACTATCATATCTAAAAGGATTATAAAAATCTATAAATTCTGAGTTGTATTATACCAGTTAAGGCATGTTTAGAATTTCTTTAAAGAACTTCTGTTATTAAAAAAAGATAAGTGTAAAGAGAAGTGAGTAGGAAATACTTGCTTGCCTGTTCATATATATATTATCTACTTATCATCTACAGACACTGGATAATTTGCCCTTATCCAACCCAGAGCATTTTGGTACTCCAGTCATCTCACGAGGAAAAAGAGGACGGACAAGTCTTGGAACAGGGTACTTATACTGTTTCATAATTTTGGCATAATGTAAAGACATAATTAGAGTACAAGCATTCAGATGATATAGATGAATCTTCATTTAAGTGAAATTTACAAATTGATTTGCAGATAAAATTGTCTATATTCAGTTAGGTTAGAATTATTTTAGTGTAAGTCTGTAATTATGATTAAAGTAAGGGCTGCATAAGCTATAGAAGAATGTGTTATTTGAAGTGTTATTTTATCAATAACTCCAGAAGTAATCATGAGGAAAGCGAGTCTTCATCGGAGGAAGATGATAGTCCAAGAAAGAAATATCGTGGAAAGAACCAGGAATTAGTAGGGAAAGTGATGTTTTACGAGACAGGGGACAGGAAGAAATCTCAGACCCTACCTGTACTGGTTGTTCTGCCAGATGCTAATCCCATGGAATTAAAAAATAAGGATCATATACTTGTTAGGTCCTTCAAGGATGGGAAATAGTAAGTAAAAGGTTTGGTGCTTGTTTTGCCTTGAGAGCTTGTTCAAGAGATTCAGTTTCCTCGAGAGTTTACCTAACAGATTCAAGTAAGAGTAGACTTTGACTAAGATATTCAAATAAGTAGAGAAATTTACAAGATGAATTCTTAATATTGAGAGTTTAATATCTTAGATTTTCATATTACTATCTAGAAAATCAGACAAAACTATGTGTTAATTTGTTTGAAAGTGAATATTGCATAAATGAGTATTATGCGAGGGAAAACCAATGAAGTGTCTATCTTTTAATGTTCTTAAAGCCCAATGTGTTGTTAAACAGTCCAACTACAAAGGTGAGAATGACAAAAGCTTGATGTATATGCTAAAATTGTTGTTGCCTTTTTCAGTTTGTCAGTTTCCAGTAAGGAACTGAAGAACTTTACAAGAGAGACAGTTTTGAAGAATGAAGACAAGTCACTGAAGCCAGGTAAAGGGATGTTGAAATATTGATAGAACCAACAAACATTGTCAGACTTATTTTCATGAAAAGCTTAAAACTTGAGAAGGTAAACCTAATATAATATTTTGGTCTGATTACATGAAAGATATTATTGGCGGCTGTACTCAAAATTTTACATTTATCTGTTTGACAGATGATGAGTTTAATTGCAAAAACAAGAAAAAGGAGTATGTAAAAAGATTCTAACAAAGATCTTGGGTGGTATTTTCTATTAGAAATACATGTACATGCTTTTGGTGTTCCAGCTATGGAGAAGGCATTGTTATATGTTGACAACAGAGAATTACCTGTGTCATGGAACAAGGAAGAAATGCTGGGTTCTGATGACGAAGATCTGGAGGATGAAGATGTATGTATAAACAGTCTGATTGGGTTTTTCTGACAAGTGTTATAAATACCATCATGATTGGTACTCATGTAAACCAGTTAACCTTTACTATGCTTGTGGAAATATCTATTTGCTTTTGTGACCAGTACAGACCATATCAGACTGTAAATCAGTGTGATCTGCACCGTTTCCTGTTTATTTAGTTTTCATTTAACACCCCTGCAAATAATGCATGGCACTGTCTACATTGCATGCTGGGCAAGTCCTTTTCTGAAATAAAGTGGGTGATATTAGCAACACATGAAGGAATACAGTGGCTTAAAGCCAGTCCTGTATTTTAAAAAAATCCGAGGAGAGATTGTTGTGTGTTTTGTATATTTTAACATTTTTACCAGAACAGCAATTAAGATTTTCACCAGGCTGCGTGGTTATCAATGCATTTATAGTTACAGGCCTCATTTTTCAGTTTTGAGGTTACCCTTATCTTCATTATACATGAGGTTTGTATTGTTTAAATGAATAGTTGAAATTAAGGAAATGTCCACATATATTGCTTGTGCTTGATTTAAGACTAGTTTAAAACAGGAAGATTAAAAAGGGATTGTTAAAGCAATTGTATGAACATCTCTACTGTGCAACATTTGATCATAGATAATGTGAATTTATATTTTGTATTTTGATAGACTGATGAAGATGATGATGAGATAAGTGAAGAGAAGGATCGCTTTGTGGCACAACTCTACAAGTTCTCAGATGATAGAGGTGATGAAAGAACAAATAACAATTTCTGATACAATTCTTAATTTTACCTTGCTTTTGAAAATACAAGACTGTAAGCCTGTTGTTTTATAATTAGGAGCCTTATTGTGAGAGAAAATTCCTGACATATGCACTGACTCATATAATGGTTCTTAGGGCTTTATGAAATTTATTTATTCTGAAGCAAAATACAGGTATGAAATTTTTAATGCTTTATTGTATAAAATACTCTGTATTTAACATTTTATGGAGGATCTGACAAAAACAAGTTATGTGAGAATGATCTTGACTTCTTTAGAAAGCAAATTTGTCAAAAACATTTCAGTTGTAATTACCAAAAGATTTCACTGTTTCCAAACAAAGCTATAAAATCTGATACTGCCTTACATATGCAAAATGTTTTAATTGCAGGTACCCCAATAAATAAAGGTCCAAGCATTGGGACAAAGGATTTGAATCTTTACAAATTGTTTAAAGTTGTGCAGAAATATGGTGGATATAATAGGGTAAACATTTTCAGTACTTAAATTGTTCTCTAAGAAAAAACAGATCTGAGTAAAAAGATAGTAAGCAATAGTTCGTTTTCTTTTTTTTTGGGGGGGGGGGGTTCAAAATGGTCAGTCTGTCATGGTTTTTGCCGTGGTTGAAATATTTGACAGATAGATTATTCCACTGTTCCACATCTGGAGTTACGTGGTCAGTTGTGTAACAGTCTGGGTTTCACATGCGAGAAAAAATTAACTGGCAGCTATCTTATGTACTTGTCATTCAGTTTGAAATTAATTTTAATTCCAGTTAGTATTGTTTATTTTTAGGTGACCAATCAAATGAAATGGAGACTTGTGTACTCCAAGATGCAGCTGCCACCTTCGAACACTGCCTCAACACAGATCAAAAATGCTTACAAAAAGTAAGTGGGATAAGATTCTTTTAACTAACATCATTTGCATATTTCAGTGCTTAATTTATCTGTTAGTTTAAAGACCTGGGAGAAAAACTGTGTGTGTACATTGTATCACTTCAATAAAAAAAATGCTAGACTTCATAGAATTTTGAACTTGCATTTTCTAACAGTAATGTTGGTTTATAGTTTGGTGTTTCTTAGGGAAAAAAATGGTGAAGTGATTCTGTTTTTACACATACACTTCTGCTCTAAACTTACCCGTTAGTCATACATATGAATGTGATGGCTAAAGACATATTTTGGTTTGGTTTTGTTCTAATTTGAAAGAAATATTATTTTTTTCAGGTATCTGCATGCATTTGAAGATTTCTACAGGAAGTTGGGTAGTTCTATGGGAACAATCAGTAGACCAAGCCGTAGTCGTAATGACTCAGGAAGAAGCCTTCTCAGCTTCAGGGGTAGGGAGGCGGCCAGAACTCCAGACAAGGTAAATTTTTTGTTATGCTCTTTATGAAGCAAATTATTTATGTAGAAGATATAAATGGAAAAGAATTTTATTTTTAATTTCATATAACATGCTATGTTAATAAAATATTCTGGGAATTCTGTCTTTAGATATCTGATTACTTGTATTTCTTTCTAATGTCAGGTTGAGTATTAAAACTGATGATATTTTTTGGAAAAAAACACTCCCGTGTTTCACTGACAGTAGGTAAAAAAGTATTATAACTGATTTATTTCCATTGATTTTCTCGAAGTCTATAATAAAAAAAGTAACAATCATTTGTCTGAATTTTAAGTTTGTGAATGTTCTTTTTTTTTTTCAGACTGATTCAGATAAAGAGAAGTTATCTGAAGATACCAAATCAGAGTTAGATAGTGATTTGGAAAATGCTTCTAAATTAGGTAAACTTTATTGTCTATTCATATTTTTGTTGTGTTATTAACATGGGGTGTAAAATAAAAAGATGTTTTGAATAAGTTTGTGCATATTTTTTGCGTACATACTGATGTTTCAAAAGCTTAAAGGTTTACAGTTATTTCATAGGTGTGAATTGAACAGTCAAAACTGTGATCCCTCGGTATCAGGGATGACATTTAGAATTGTTCTGCCATGGGCAACAGTTCCAGATGTCATCCCTGATACCAAAGGACTACAGTTGTGACTGTTTAACTGACACCCATGAAATAACTGTTTTGTTACCTAATGTGTTTGTAAATTGGCATTTGTTTACATCAAACTCCTATAAACGCTTGTTTAGCTGAAAGACACTGCCGTACAGTGTGCCGAATTGCCTATGGAAAACTCCACCTTAACCAGAATGTACTGATTACTGCAGAACATCCTTTACAGAATCATCCAAAGGGAAGCAGTCAACAGTTGACCGGTCAACAGTTTGTCTTTGAAGTAAATGTGTATTGAAGTGAATTGTTTTAATGAAAAAGCTAAAATTATTTAATAAGCATTTATATAAGGCATTAGGTAAAAAAAATGTTGACATATGTTCATAATCTTGTGTGCTGAACTGAATACAACAGAGAGAATATTGACTAGGTTGAAGAACAGGATGTGGTGGAAATTTCACCATGTTGAACCTGCAGCAAAATGCTGGTATTTGTATGTATATATTATCCAACTGCTTCTTGTGTGGTTTAGAAATGTAAGGACTATGATTGGTTATTTTCAAACTGGTTAACCAATAGTTACTGATTGGAAAGTACATGTAATTCATAATCTGCTTGCTAGTTCAGAGATTATTTTTAAAACCAGGTACCCCAAAGAGACCAAAGTCCGCTAGAGTAAAGTTTGACAAGGAGAGTAAAAAAGTTGAAACAAAAGAGAAAGAAAGTAAGGAAGAAAAGAAGGTGGACAAACAAGAGGCAAAGAAAGAAGAAAAGAAGGTGGACAAACAAGAGGCAAAGAAAGAAGAAAAGAAGGTGGACAAACAAGAGGCAAAGAAAGAAGAAAAGAAAGAGAGCAAAAAGGTGGAAGATTCACCAAAGAAAACAGCTTCAAAAAAGGTAGAGGAAAAAAAAGAGATTAAACAAGAGCCTGAGAAGATCCCAGAGAAGAAAGGATTAAAGAAAAAAGAGGATGGAAGTGTAAAAGAAAAGAGTGACACAGAGGAGGAACTCAAAGATCTTCAGAAAAAGGTAACCCTTAATGTTAGCATTTACCAGCAGCCAAAATAGCAAATGGTTATCAGTATGGTTGATACTATTAAAAAAAAAAGACAACTTATTTTTCTGATTTCTTGTAAAGATATCTAAGATATGTTTTATTTTTAGCAACACTTAGTATTTTCATACTTGGAAATTTAAAATATTTAACAGTTTGATGTCGTGCTTGTCACAAAGGCAATTTCAGCAGGGCCAGTTTTTGTTCCGAAAATTTCTTCCGTTTTATTCCTTTGGTAAAACCATACTCCTACAGAATTTTACTTTGATTCTTGTTGAAGATCACAAAAGTTAGTAATATAAATCAGATAATTAATTAATATTGAAGTTAACACACTGAAAAAAGTTTTTTTGTTTTTGTTTTGCAAAGTTTAAAAAATGCCTGAAAAATAAGCATGTTTAGAAACAATTTAAGTAAAAACCAGAAAAGGAATTTAAAATCTCTTATGTAAAAAGAGCATTTATAGTTTACACTGTTGAAGGTTCCTTTTGATATACAGATATGTTTTAATGAATCAGTTTATTGATATATATACTTTGATACAGATTGGTAGAAGAAGATCAATGAAAACTGAAGAGAAACCTGAAGATGATAAGGAAGAAACCAAAAAAGATGAACAGAATGAGAAAGAACTGAAGGAGAAAGAACAGAAGGAAAAGAAAGAAGATGGAGACACAGACAAGAAACCAAAGAAGAAAAAAATAAAGACAGAAGAATCTTCGTATGTATTTTAGCAACTTAGATGTATTTAATGGCTTTGAGTTGACCTTGATTGTTTGCCTTGGAATAATTGATAATGACTGTTTGCCAGTAGGCTTTAAAAAACATTTTGAGATGTCAGAAAGTTACATAATTATGTCTCCCCCCAAAAATGGGGGAGACATATTGTTTTTCCCCCGGTTGTCCGTCCGTCCGTCTGTCTGTCCGTCACAAAATCGTGTCCGCTCTGTATCTTCCAAAGCCCTTGAAGGATTTTAATGAAACATGGGTCAGATGTTCACCTCATCAAGGCAACGTGCAGAACCCACTCTGCGGGTGTGGTGTCTCAAGGTCAAGGTCACACTTGGAGGTTAAATGTCAAATGCCACAAAATCGTGTCCGCTCTGTATCTTCAAAAGCCCTTGAAGGATTTTTATGAAACTTGGGTCAGATGTTCACCTCATCAAGGTGACGTGCAGAACCCACTTTGTGGGTGTGGTGTCTCAAGGTCAAGGTCACACTTGGAGGTAAAATGTCAAATGCCACAAAATCTTGTCCGCTCTGTATCTTCAAAAGCCCTTGAAGGATTTTAATGAAATTTGGGTCAAATGTTCACCTCATCAAGGTGACGTGCAGAACCCACTCTGCGGGTGTGGTGACTCAAGGTCAAGGTCACACTTGGAGGTTAAATGTCAAATTTTACAATCCTCTGACTCAATTCTACCTGCAGCAACTGGCTGGGGGGAGACATATGTTTTTGTTCAATCAAAAACCCATTTCTAGTCTTCTATTGTTAATAGCTGCATGTACTATAAGTCAAAAAGAAGTAATGTTGCCTATTATTTTATTCTTATTTTATCACTGCATTAAAAGGAAACAATTTTCTCCACAGTTAGTTTTATTGGATTAATTTTATTTACTTTTCTACAGATAGAAGTTTGCTAGCCAGACTTTAAAAGTTTAAATCTAAAAGGAATACAGGTTGTAATAAAAGGTAGCTTTTAGCAATAGTAGCTGTTAAGTGGAACTTTCAGACTCTTGATTTTTAAGTAAATACATAAGTTCATTAATTCAGAAATTTCCTTGGGAACCCAAATGTTGGGATTAACAAGACATGACAGTAAATATTTGATACCTGTAGTAACATCACTAACTTGTGTGTATTTTACAGAGATATGGAGACAGAAGTGTCCACATCATCTGCAGTGGCTATTGATAATCTACCTGTGGGTTCCAAACTACGTGTAAGATATGGGAAAGGAAAAAACACAAGGGAATATGAAGCTAAGGTTGGTTCTTCTTAAAAATTGGTTTTAGAAACCAGTCCATGTGATGAGAATATTTCAAGCATTTCTTATCCATTACTTTTAAGAGATTGATACCAAAAATAATCCCAATTGGAAATTTTATATTAATTTTTGTTTTCTTGTTTTCATTGATTTCATGTCTGGTAGACATAGCCTTGTTATGATAAAAGTTAGTCATGATAAAAGTTTGTCATTATTATGCTTGTCTGTTTTCTATAATAATTGTGCTCACTAGTGTTACAACATAAGGAGTTTTTGCTTCCCCAGGTACTTGAAGTCAGTGTCTCGGGACCAGCACAGTACCTGGTACATTACCAGGGTTGGAACAACCGCCATGATGAGTGGGTAGGGCGTGACAGAATCATGAAAGTATTGGAAAGACCTGACAGTAATAAATCAAAGAAACAAATACAGAAAGCTTCACCCAAACCTGGAACAAAGGTATCCATGACAACAAATTTGCAATTACAGTTACATGGATTGGTACGCTTAAAATAATTTTTAAATGTTGACCTGTTAAAGAGTGATCGGCTTCAGCTACAAACCTGACTGTTTGTTGGAAGATTTCTTATGGACTTATATTCCAGAAAGATGCCTATAATGTGTGTAAGCCTGCTGCTGTGAAAAAAGAAAACCATTGAATAGGCATTAAAATTTTCTGTTGGATACTTTTGCTGTTACAAGCACGTGTTGCCCATTTAGTGTGTATCATACAGAAAATAATTTTACCCATGATCAAATGTTTTTTACAATTTCTTTGCAGGGTCCAAGGAAGAAGTCCTTATTGGACAAGGCCCCAGCCTCTCCATCTAGTGTGAAATCAGACTCAAGTACAAGCCAGGGTCCAGGGCGACCATCAAACAAGGCAGGGAAATCATCAGCATCATCTTCACCATCTCAAGCCAGTGCCAAACCAAGACCTACACGATCAAATAGCATTGAACTCATCACAGATGGTCTGCCAGGTAAGTTTTTATTTTATCTCTATATTGCTATGTTCTTAAATGTTTTAAGCTATTTGTAATTGAATTGATGTGGTGTACACTGGTTTGGGCTCCACTGTCACTGTTGCCTTTTCATTCTGTTGTTTTACTAGTGCTAGGCACAACATTTAGCAACTGTATTTAGTACTTCACTGTCATTGATACAATTTTTCAGATTTAAATCGTTTACTAATTTTAAGCTCATCTGATAACACTTTTTTATTTGCTTTCAAGGAACCAAGTTTTTTTAGTGACATGTCCTATTCTGAGCTAAAAAGTCTAGTTTGTACAAGTGTCTCAGTAGTATCCATTGAACAAAATGTTCTGTTGATTTTTGCAGCTAAACGTAGAAAGAGAAAAGTTTCCAGTGTGTATGATTCTACAAATGGTGAGTGTCTCTTTTGCTTTCCTTTCAACTTTCAGATCTGTGCATCATTCTATAATTAAGTTCTCTAAAACGTACCAAAAAATATGCAAACTAGAAGTATGATTGGCTGTAAAGTTTCAACTAGATGTTATGCCAGAACATGCTGCTGTCATAGAAATAGGCTTCAAGCTTTCCAATTGTCTTGTCTGAAGTTGGGAGAGTTTTAAAAGCATGGCTTGGATTTGCCAGAGGGTTTCTGTTAAAGTTGTGTTATCAAAATTTCGTGCATTTTTCTCTGGTGATTTGGCTTGAGTTTATTTTCAGAAAAGTGCATATAAATTTCTGTTTCAGATGTGTTTTGTAACAACATTTTGATTGTTTACAGGCTCTGATAGTGAAGACAGTGTCAAGTCAGACACAGAAATGGAATCAGTTGAGTTAGAAAAGAAACCTGAGAAATCCAAGGCAGACTCGCCTATAAAGTCCACAAGCATGCCTTCTATTGCTTCTGAAAAACCAGAGGAGGACATCACTGAGGAACTTGACTCCAGTATTGACAGAAGTCCACCAAAGTTAATGAAACAAATAGATCTGAATAAAGACATTATTGAAAATGAAGAGAAGTCCACTGAAAAGGAACCAGCTAAGGAAGAACCTCTTGCCCCAGTGTTAAATGTTGTTGATATTGAGAAAAACAATGATGAACCTATCCTACAGAAGTTAGAAGCTCAGTTAAATTCAACAAGTCCAGTTAGTGTTGAAAAACAAAATGAAAATAAGGAAAAAGAAACAAAAAAGAAGGAACCAGAGAGAAGGGGAAGAAAACCGATGGTGAAGGTAGATAAATGTAATGAAAGTGAGGCTAGTAAAAAGGTGGAGAAAGAGAAGGAAGAAACTGGGCCTAAGAAGGAGGTAGAGAAAATTGAGCAGTCACCTTATGATTTCAAAGATGAGCCAGATACTAAGGATGAAATAAAGCTAAATAAAAAGAAAGAATCTGAAAACAGTATTATTAAAGATGAAAAGCCAGAAGGTAAAAAACCTGAAATTATTACAGAAGTTGTGAATGTTTACAAAGGTTCTTTAGATGATTCAGGGAAGGAGTTTGCAGGAATTCCTCCTTCAGTACTGCTTGATGAAAAAGAGGTTGCTAAATCTGATTCAGAGGTTGAAAGAAGAGGACGGAAAAGGAAAGTTGTCGCAGTGAAAGAAACAGTGAAAGCATCTGTGTCAGTTGTTTCTGTAAATAATGTAAGTAACATAGTTTCTTCATCTGCCATAGAACATAAACCATTTGTGACATTAGCAGCAAAGAAACAAGGCTTTTCCCCAATGGTGAGAAAGGTTATGCAGGTTCCTGTAGAGGTGAATGTTGATAGTGTTAAAGCAGCAGTTGAAAAAATTGAAATCGATACAACTGAGAAAAAAGAAGAGGCCAAAAAGATGCCAGATCTTTTGGTAGTTCATAAAGCATCTGTTGTAAAAAGTGATATAGTTCTTGGCAAAAAGGTTGAAACAGGAGGTGAGCAAGTTGCAAATGGTGAAGTGGAACCAAATGAAGAAGTCACAAAGGAAGAAGAAAATGATGTGCCAAGTGTGAAGAAAAAAGTTAGAAAGAAAACTAAGAAAAAACTTGAAATGGAAGAGCAGGAATTAGTGACAGGAGTAAAGAAAACAACAAAAAGGGGACCTGGTAGGAAGAGTAAAGAAACATTGAACAGAGAAAAAGATATTGATAGTGCTAGTGCTTCAAAGGACAATTCTGTAGATATTGATTTAAGGTGTGAGGAGCAGATTAGATCAAGATCTGCAAGTCCAGAAACTGTTCTCGGAAAATCATATATTCAGGAATCCCAAGGCTTTGTGCCCAGAATTGAAACAATAGACTGCCGTATAAGTGACAGTCAAGGCTCAGACAGCTTTTCAGTAAAACATGACAAAGTTGAAAAATCTCAGTCTGTGAACAAAAGTAATGTGTTTGAAAATACTCCACCAACAACACCAGAGCAGGATTCTGATGAAGCTGCTCAACAGAATGGCCATAATGAACAAATCAAAACTGCAGGTAACCGTTCAGAGGAAAGTAGTTCAAAAACAGACACTAGTCAAGGTGCAGGCAGTGAATCTCCCGTTGGGAATGCAAGTCCATCTAATCGTAGTACAGGCAGCAGTAGTGGTGTGGTAGCAGGTTCAGAAGGCAGCATTGATGTACCAGTATTCTCGGCAAAGCGTCGCAGAGAATCAGAAGAGCCAACTCCAACAAAACGCAGAAGGAGAGCTTGTAGAGGAAAATCTTCTAATAGGTCAAAACAGTTAGGTAAGTTTACAACTGGTTTGTTTGAATTCTTAGTACTGTGTTCACTCTATTAGTTCAACAGATTTAACACACAGAGGTTTTTTACCTGCTGTATTTTGAAGTACTGTTCTTTAGATAAAGAGTATGAATGAATTTCACTCCTTTGGCAGTCTTCTTACTTTTAGAGATAAACTCGGTGCATTTGCTTGTAATAAAATCAAGAGGATTAACAAAGAACAATTCAGTAAGAAACTTTCTGTTATACAGAAGCACAGCCAGGTTAAAGTACTATTAAACACTGATTTTGAATAGTTCAGTATTGTATGGTTCCAAATTGGTCTGTTTTTCCAGCTGACAGTGACAGTGAAGATTTCAGTAAAGGCCGCAGCCCTCAATACTCCTCAGAGAGCTACCAGAGGACAGCCTCCAGTTCTTCACCCAGACCTCCTAAATATAACTTCAACTTAGGTTTGTGTTTCGTTTCTTACAGCCGAGTGTAGTAAAGTTTTTAAAAAATTGAGCATCTTTCATTCAACATCATACTTGTGACCTATATTGTCGGATATTAGCATAAGCTGTGCAGCTGTGTTTACTTGTAAGGATTTTTCTTTCAAACAGTAGGATAATTATTTAAAAGTCTTGGGTAAGGAGGGAAGTAGATCGGGACAGTTTCTAATTTGATTAGAGAACTTAATTGCATGTCTGTTATTTGAGTATATTTTGTAATAGTCCTTGCTTGGAGCTTAGAAATGAAATAAAGCAGCTGATTTTTTCCTGTTCTTGCAAAACAAGGTGTTATTTTAAAGTGATGTTGTCAGACATAGTGAAAAATGCTGTCATTTATAAACAATTTGAGATATTCCAGTAACCAGTGAACATTTTGGTTCTGTAGTGCTAATGTATCCCAGTGGTTAAAGGAGTTCTATGTTAATTTGATTGTAAGGTTTAGTTTATATATTTGTATGAATATTCTTTTGCAGAAGAAGGCAAATATTTGGAAGGCACAGATAGAATAGCATTCCTTGTAGACAAAATCACTGAAATACGCAAAACGTACATGAACCTCAAGGCAGAAGTGGCTTGCATTGACAGGCGGAGAAAAAAACTGAGAAGAAAAGAGAGAGAAAGTAAGTTTGTCATAAATAAAATTACCTATAGGGTTAATGAAAATATTGTCTGTAATTTTGTTGGTATTTTTTTTATAATTTTTTTAAAAACTTCAATCATTTGTTGATTAGCAGAATTTTCTAAACATAATTCAGATTTTCTAAACATAATTCAGATTTCTAAACTGTCAGGACATGACAGGTCCAACTTAGAAAGAAAATATTTAGCACCCACTTCAGCTGACATCCATTAACAATACTGAATTTTGTTTATGTACCTTTTGATTAGTAGGGAAAATAAATTTTAATTAGTGTCAGCGATTTAAAATAGTTTTTTTTTTATAAATTACTTCCTTTTAATTTATATCAACAATCAGTATGAAAAGTTCATTTCTGTTTTCAGACAAGTAGACAAAAGCAAGATCAAAGCTGTTTGAAAACCAAAAGTATTTTATTTTAGGAGCTAAACACTAGATTTTTATAACATGGTTTAAATATAACTGTTTGCATTTTGTTGAAACAAAATGTCACATTTTTGAAATAACTAATTGTATATTTTTTAGGAGAGGCACAGAATTCATCAGCAGTGGAGGTGGAATGCTCATAACATAGTGCTAACTCATCACCCTAGCAACATGACAACACATTCCTATCTGGCAACACAGCATGTCAAACCCTGTTATTACTTGAATGAATTTTTTTTTACCTATGTTACTGAAAGATTTTATTCTTATAAAACTGTTATTGTAATGAGAACTGTTTATTGGAGTCTTGTGCAATATGTTTACAGAATTTTACCTTATTATGTTCCATTAAGAACTAACATTTTTCGGTGTATATTTCAGTCAACTAAAATGTGTTAAAAGGTATGTTTCTGTGACTTGATAGTTAAGGCAGCTCACTGGTATTGGTATTTGATGTTTGATGCAACTTTTTTGGGGAGAAAATAAGATTTTTTTAAAGAAACATGTTAACTAGTGGTTTGAATGGTGTGATTGGTTTGCATTTATTTAAGTTGACACTTTAGCATCTAGAATGAATTAAGTGGTGCTGGGCAGGACCCTGAGGAGCAGTAGGTAGTAGTCAAAGTTTAAATACTTGAAGGGGCCATTCTTGACAAATATTTTTGCTAGAGATGAATGTAAGTGGCAAGCATTGTTGGTGAAGTTGGAGGTTTTGAGTAAGTTGGATTGAACCATACTTGAAAAGGAAGGTAACTTTTTCTCTCACTTTAGAACTTTTCATAGTCGCCCTACTTCCTGAACAGATGTCCTAAGTTGCAAAATTTGTGGCCAATTTGGATCAAATAACTGGTTTGTAGCTAACATGTATAGATTATTAGATGAACCATACTGGTGTCAGTGAGTTGCTTCCTGAAAACTGTTACAATATACATTCGTAGCTTATTTGAAGTTAGCTGAAAATTAAGTTTTACCTTGTTGGGGGTTTTAAAAATATCTGTTAAGTCACTTAAGAAAAATCACAATATTGGGATTTTTTGAAGTATTGTTAGATAGGAATTGTTTCAAGTGGGATAAATACACATAAATATGCCATTTGTAAATAGTACTGTACATATGCATCTTGTGCGATGTATCTGGAATTTATATTTTTACCTTCGTTAATGTCTCGAGTGCTTTAATAAAGCAGCATTTGCTGCATGTGATATATTCATGAATTAAGTATTGAAAATTTGTAAAGTAAACATTTTTTCTTTTCATTTTTTAAAATTAGGAATTCCAGGTGCATCATTTACAACATTGTGAATAAATTATTGATCAAGATTTAGAGTAAAATTGATCAGTATAGTTTGTTTTATGTCTTCACTTTAAACCCATACAATGGAACTCATGGCATAGAGGTTTAGGGTTGTGTGAAATTTCACTGACAGTATTTCCTTTTGGACCTTGTGCTGATCAGATACCTAAGGCAATTTAAAAGAGTAAATGTAGTTTTACCATGGCCCTGCTTAACTCTAAAGGGAATATTCTCTCAAATACACCTGGGACAAGTCCATTTACTGTCAACAGGGGTGTCATCTGAATCAAATGGCATTAGGACAGTCTGATGTGACCAGACTTATCTGAAGTTCTTGGAGATGCGTATGTTAAACAAGGAGGTTCAGTGCAAGTTGTTAAACTCGAGAAGAAATTGACTGAAAATATGTTTGCACAGGACTTGGAATAAATTACCCGATGCGAAACAAAGAATGTAGCAGCAGCCATGCTCTGTATGTAGACAAAAGTAATTTTACAGAGGGGTATACACGTCAATATGGCATTAGAGTATGCTTGACGGGTTGTGTTGAAATGCTTACTAATTGATAATTACTATAACCATCTCGTCAAAGGTCTTTGAGTTGTAGTGTTAGTGACTTGACTATATCACATAACATGCTAGAAGTTCTAAATGGGAAATGAAGGTTTTCTGCTGGATTTTTAGCAACAGTTGCTAGAAACTAGATACTATATTCTGCTGTACTGAGCCTCTGGCAATGAAGCTTGTAAGTTTTTACCACAAACCTTGAGTTTCTTTTATTTATTACCTAAAAAGTATAATTCAGTAACAAGAAAAAATTGTACAAAATGTCTTGGAATTTGCTCATTCCAGTTGTTTTATCTTAAAACATCACAGTTTCTGGTAAGTCGGTCTCGAGACTTGACTGGGTGGGTGTCCCATTTATGTCTGTTTCATTTTCAGAAGGGGAATTTGAAGCCTCCATGATTTCTAAATTTACTCCATTTATATCCTTTGACTTGGAAGTTTTGTGGGTCAGTTGATTCAACCGCTCTAATATCACCTTGGAAACTTCATTCAAGTCGGGCTGAAATGAGAAAATACTACAAGTAAATATTTATGTTGGTGTTTTCTTACTGTTGACATACATATTTTTGATGGTACAGCAAATTCATCAAACAAGAAAAATGAAAGAAGAAATGGTTAAACTTCTTTCTCTAACATCCTGGTCCTTAAACAGTGCCTTGAATCACTTTTCTGATTAATTCATTTAACAGACAGAACATTCTTGTAGATCAGGTGCTGATTTCACAAAAGAATTAAGGTTTGTTGTAACTAAGTCAATAGGGTTCTCATTTTATGACAAGTAATAATTTAAGGGTTGAGTTTAAAGGAAATGGGCCACTGAGGTGGTAGCTTTAGACATAACCATAGCGACTACCGAATTGGAAGATTACAGTCGATTTAAATAATTACATCTGCAACTAGTTTTAATGTATCATGGCTTTTAGTGTCCAGACAAGCTCTTAAGATTCCTGCAATCAGTTCAAATGCATTCAAAATTTAAGAATGTTTTAAATTTTGATGCAAAATTACCTGTAATATATGGAGTCCTTTCAGGGTGATTATCACCAAGTCTTCCATTCCATCTCCCATGATATCAAGATGATTTATCCCCATTACTGGGCATGGAAAGCTCCTTTGCCAAAGTAGTTTACAGCCTGTTCCCCTAGAACTATTATCTCTTGCAGTTACTGATTTAACACTTCCAAGTAAATGGGTTTTAACAATGACTGTATCTTTTGATGATGATAAAGGGACATAATCAGCATCTGAACTGACAGATGCAGAGAGGTTTTCCTGCGACTTCACACGTCTTGTTGTCTGATGATCACAATACTGTATACCAGAAGATTCATTTTCCCCTGACCTGTGGCGAGGTTTTGCAGGCGAGCCTTGATCAGAAGAAATTGGCTCCATCATCACTGGGCTTGTCTTGGTTACAAGTGATGAAGTCAACTTGTACGCAAGAACCTCCTAAAAAGTAAAATAAGAAGAAAAAAGTAAACAATCAACTTCAATGCAAATGGGTTTCTCTGAAACTGGCAATGGACCTATCATTATTTTCATAGTAACGCGTTTTGTGCCGATAAAAAGTACTAAGGGACCAAAGAATGTTTTCATTGTACAACATAATTTTATTCTAATCCTTTTTGACTAAATATTTTGTCATGGTTTCTTAACATTTGAGTATCTTGTAAAACAAAATATATCTTCTTTCAGTATTTTGGTATTTGTTAGTACCGGTACATATATCAGATATCAGGTCCTCTTCACTAGAGATTAACAATGATCAACAAAGTTCATATTGCTGGTTTATAAAAATGTAAGAATTCAAACTGAAAGGATTAAATCTGATAAATGTGTCAACCTTACCTGGCCATATGTTCCAATCAAAATTTCATTTTCTCCATCAAAGTCCACATCAATTATACAACCTGTCAGAACCGCATCGAACTTGTTACTGTCTGGTAAAAATGTTGGTTCCTTGAGACCATTGTGTAATATGTCCCTATTCATAGATATAAAACTTACATGGTTAATTTATAAAGTAACTACCCATGTTAGAAAATTTTAAGAGACAAATCCATATTAGTACATATTTAAACAGCTGTTAGTATAGTCATAACATGATTTTAACTGGTGGATTTTTGGCATATCCTTAGTACAAGGGTGCCAAAGATACTGGCTGTTTTCATAATACACTGGCATTTTGTTCTATCATGATTTCATTGCATTTCCACTGCCGTTATATTTGCTGATTATTCATGGGGTCTACAAGAACTTATTTTCAATTTTGAAAATTAAATTAAACCATCAGAGTGTCGAATGATCTCCAAAACAAAACTGCTGTATGAATTTTAACTAACACTTATCCTACCAAATTTTTATATGGACTTTCCTTTAGAATCTGGTTAGTAACTGAAATTTACTGACAGAGTAGAAAACAATACAAATCATGATCAGACTACTGACCCTTGTCTGCACAGATAGCAAGTGTTACATCATCCACCAACAGCAGGGTAAAGGTTACTAAACAAATAACATTTCACTGCAAGGACATTGGTTCATGACACACTGAAAATCTTTCAGTGGGGTAACCGTTACATAACAAATAAACTTTCACTGCCAGGGCATAGGTTATAGTCTCACTACAAATCTCTCAGTAAAGGAAACATAACAAATAACCTTTCACTACAAGGACATGGGTTCATGCCAAACTGAAAATCTTTCAGCAGGGTAGAATTTCTACAACAAATAACCTTCGACTGCAAAGACATGGGTTAAAGCCACACTGCAAATTTTTCAGCAGGGTAATGGTTACATTTAAAGGGATACACAGGCAAATGAATGCCCAAAAAATCAAAACTGATATTATTTGCTCAAATCACCTTCAATATGAAGAACTTTAAATTCCCAGAATGTTTGTCCATATAAATAAAGTGAAATGCATGCTTGAACGTAAATATTAAAACATTCTGTAACAGAAAGTAAAATGTGAACAGAATCATGAATTGTGAACAGAGTTATGTTTGAATAGGTCATTTGACAAAAAAAAAGGTCGTTTCTCTTGGGTTGTTTTTGCCATAGATCACGTGACAGGTACTTCAATTGTCCAATCATTCACTGCGAAATTTAGCGCAAAATCTAAACTTTCTATCTAGACCCATGTGGGTGGAGTTAGGAAACCACCAGATTTTTCATTTAAAAAGAGGAAATCTTTGTTACTGGGACTGGTTATTGCATTTATTTCGATCACATTTATAGTATATTGATTGAAGAAACAAGAAAGAAAGCTTTTGCCTGTATATCCCTTTAATAACAAACTTTCACTGCAAGGACACAAGTCTTGGCAACCCTGCCAATCTTTCTCTGTGTAAAAATGTACAAGATTTTTGACAGCAATTTGGGCACTTCTCAACTAAGTTTTTGGTATTACTGTTTATTGTTCGACTGAAATAAATCAGCTTTGCAACTGCCTCAATACCGATTCCATGTCAGACAGCAGGAAACAGTGTTCTTCTGAAAGAATGCTATTGTAAACCAACACTTGTCACCATGCTGTGCATGTTTTCCTTAAATACGGCAGGGTTACCATAGGAATTTCATCCCTGTATATAATTATATCCATACACTTGATGATACATGTAAACGTCCAAATTTATAGAATTGGCACCGGGAAACTAACCTCTGCCTTAAGTCTCAGTCAGTATCATGTTGGTGAGGTCCATAAACTGGGACATTCACCTCCTAATATTACATACACAATATCAAACATACTTGTACTGTACCTGTAAACTGTAGCAGGTATCAGGGCACTAAGAACAAGTATATTTATCTCTGGCAGAACATCATCATCATCACTCTCATCATCAACATCTGCAATTAAAGAGAAAGTCTAGACTTGTATCTGTAACAAAAATATATAAAAAATCTAAGTTTCAGCTCAACATTTTTAAATCATTCTCAGATGAGTGTACATGAAAGCTTTTTCTACAATACCATTTAATCATAATAAACAGAAAATAAATGACTTAAATCAAGTTTGTGAAAGGTCATCTTTGTTATCTAATGGTTAAGGCAACTATCTACAGAGCAGCAAGTCAAAGGTATGAGCCCCAGTCTGACCTTACATGATTATTTCTGCAGACTGTTTGTTTGGTACAAGCCACTAACTAGTTAATGTGTGGCTACATGTCACCTAACTATAGAAATTTAGAATTTTAACATTAAAAGGAAGTTTCATTATCCTACTTCTGATTATTTCATAAACATTCTTAAAACAAAATCACATCCATTTTTTCAGATGATTTGCTAGAGGTTGTAAGTTTTGATGATTATACCACATAAAGCAAGCAACAGATCTCTACGATAATTGTTTTCGCAGTACCTATATACCTGGATCAGATCTCTGTTTTAGCAGTTAATACCTTGATCAGTTCTCTGCCATAATTGTTTTAGCAGTATATACCTGGATCAGATCTCTGTTTTAGCAGTTAATACCTTGATCAGTTCTCTGCCATAATTGTTTTAGCAGTATATACCTGGATTAGATCTCTATTTTTGCAATTTATACCTGGATTAGTTCTCTGCCATAATTGTTTTAGCAGTATATACCTAGATTAGACCTCTATTTTTGCAGTTTATACCTGGATTAGTTCTCTGCCATAATTGTTTTAGCAGTATATACCTGGATTAGATCTCTATTTTTACAGCTTATACCTGGATCAGTTCTCTGCTACAATTGTTTCAGCAGTACATGCATCAATCTGGAGAAAATTTTATCAACAAAGGGGTCATATGCCCAGTTTTATCTTAAGTCCAGTATTAAGGACTGGTCCTGTGACTGCTTCAAGGCAGTCTTAAGTAGTGCTGCTCTTTACCAATGCTGATACCTTTTTTTCATAAGACAGGTCTTGGTCTTAAGTCTAGGCATATGACCAAGTCTTTGTTGCAACCAGATGTGATAAGCTGTGACTTTTGATGAAATGGTCCCAAGATCTGTACTGTAATAGTTTTACAAGTATACATGTATACCTGGATCAGAGCTCTACTATAATTGTATTACCAATATATACCTGGATCAAAGCTCAACTATTATGGAACTGTTGTATATACCTCGATCAAAGCTCTACTACATGTATTATTCTTTAAGCAATATATACCTGGATCAGGAGGCAGGAATGATGGTCTTGGTACTTTGTTAAAGTGTGAAAATGCTTTCACATATGTTATGGGATTGTCAAAATCAACTGAAAAACTCTGTAAAACATCTGAAAAGAAAGATAATTGTAGTCATTGAATTCAAAATGCTACTCTCATGAGAATACATCTTCTTCTCTCAATGTTATGATTTTCAGGTTCACAATCATTTGTGATAAGATAACCCTTTACTCCATATATACGCATTTTTACGCATGTGCGACCAGTGTAGATCCAGATCAGCCGGCACATCCGTGCCGTCTGATCAGGATCTGCACTGGTCGCTTTGTGGTCAGAAATAGCCTAATGTATCAAAAGGCGAACATTGTAGATCCTGATCAGACGGCACGGATGTGCCGGCTGATCAGGATCTGCACTGTTCGCCCAAGCCATAAAGGTGTATATATGGAGGAAAGGGTTAATGATATAAGCGGACAGAAATCCTTTCCAAAAGGAGTAGAACTGTATCTAATATTCTATACTTAATACATCTATTTCTCTGAAGAATCCATTCCAACCTGTTGGTTTGGGAAAAAAAACTTTCCTCAAGTAACCCAGCCTTTGATGAATTAATTATGATACAGTTCCACTGATTATATAGAAATAGTTGTCAGGACCACACAATATCTTTGAACAATCCAGGGTTCTTGATCTGCTGAAGCTTCTAGTGTTTTACTGTATCTCAAATAAACTAGAACTATATCAGACTTTTTATTGAAGAGTCACAAGCTTCAAATGATTATGTACTCCTAGTTCAACTGTAGCCATACATCTAAAATGTATGCTTACTGAGTACAGATCTCCTGAAAAAGTAAGAATTCTGTCAAACTGAATGTCTGAAAATGAATGAAAAATCCCCAGACAAAAACAGACCTTAACTTTTAAACACCTAAGTTTATCATAAAGACATACCAAAATTAAGAACATATTGGTAAGTATGAATCAAAATTTATAAGTCAAGTTTGCAGGAATTCTGAAAGTAAGTTATGAACTGATATTACGAAATATATTAGGAACTCACCACATTTTTGAACATCTACAATGGAAACTTTCAGCACGCCATCCTGATGACCAGTTACTGACAGCCGTCTGGTATTTTTGCTGTAGTACTTTATATCCAGCCATAAAACACTAAAATGTAACAATATATATCATTACGATTGTGTGGCCAATTGTCTAAAGAAAACTACTGAAATAAAGGCACCTCAGGACTGAACCTCTCTTCTTTTCAAGTATTCACTAGTGACTGGAAAGATGAGTGTAAGCATATACATTATCAGCAGCAGTAACATTATCATTATCAGCAATTCATTATCAGCAGCAGTAACATTATCATTATCAGCAATTCATTATCAGCAGCAGTAACATTATCATTATCAGCAATTCATTATCAGCAGCAGTAACATTATCATTATCAGTCATTCATTATCAGCAGCAGTATCATTATCACAATCAGCCAGTCTGATAAAAATCTTCAATGGCTATGCCATGAGGATGTGAAGATAAATGACTTTCTCCTCACCTTTCTATCAGCCAGTCATAGCAATGCCTACACTGTTATGGAGCTGTAGGTAATGTCTCCTTTCGACAAGTGAAAATCTATATAGAACCTGGGATCCCAAATACAATCCTCGTATGTTAAGAAAAAACAGTCAAAATGTGATTGAATGAATCATAATAGAAAGAAATTATAAGAGTATTACAAAAAAAAACTTTGACCTGTCAGTACTTTTTGTGTGCTTGGAATGAAATATGTGATGCAAAGTAAAATGCCATTCTACATAAATATGATCAGATCTGTTGTATATTCAAAGAACTGCATTTGTCTATTCATGTATATACTCACACAGAAGGAAGATCTTTGAATTCTGGGAAATATTCTTCACTATCTTCTTTGAAACTGTGCTGGTAACTAACCTAAATATAGACACAACAATGACTGAAAAAATGGTTGTGAAAACAAAAGGCTGAAAAGATGTTCAGTATACAGTCCTGTGTCATGTTAGACATTACTCAACATTTTGACTAACACAACTTCTTATTTTGTACGAAGTTGAGACTGGAGTCCTCTTAAACTGATTATGTTATATGACCTTGTGTAAAGCAGCCTATTTTTCACTTTTTGTCTTAGCTGATACTGTGGGGGAAGTTTTAGGAGCAGAGGTTGAGGGGTTGAGCACAAAACTCCTGATCTGGAGGTTTGTGGTTCAAATACCAGAAGGGATGAGATTCCCCCATGGTTTTTCACATAGTCACAAGTACTAATTTAACCAAGGAATCAGTCCTCAAGAAGGTTAAATTTGAGTTGCAAGAACTTGTTTCCCTGCTACTGCAAAATAAATAAGTTTGGAATAAAATAATGAAGAAGTTATTATATTTTTGATAACAGAAAACACATAGAAAACATTACTACATAACTTAATGGTCTAATACACCCCAGCCCGGTGACAAACATAAATCTGAATGAACAGCACAGAGTCATGTTGTGATGGGTCTAATCAACATAGAAAGTTGAAAGAGGTGTGCTACCTAATGAACAAGCCAAGCTTACATACCTCTCTATAAAGATGAACCTTGCTGTCACTACCACTCAGCAGAAACACAGTCTCTGTATTACCATCAACAATCAGTCTATATGTATACCAGACAATGATTTTTTAACAACATATCATTAAAAGAAAAAGATCCAATGAAATTACATATCAGCATAACCTTGCTGTAAATTACTTCTCTGCCAGTGTATATTTATTGTAGTTTCACCATTTAACAAACAAGCTTTCAGTGTAAGTTAATTTAGCTGTATGCAGGAGAATATCCAGTAAGAGGAATTTTGGAGAATTTTCTAGAAATTAGGTTTTTGGCAAGAAACTGAAACATATTGGTCTATGCCCTTTCTAATTATCGTATGTATCCCAAATGATCTATAATCTGATTTAAGCTATCCAAAATCCCTGGAAAAAAATATCCTTGGCATTAGAGACAATGTTACACAAAAATCCCTGGAAACAAATACCCTTGGCATTAGAGACAATGTTATACCAAAATCCCTGGAAACAAATATCCTTGGCATTGGAGACAATGTTATACCAAAATCCTTGGAAACAAATATCCTTGGCATTAGAGACTATATGTTATACCAAAATCCCTGGAAACAAATATCCTTGGCATTAGAGACTATATGTTATACCAAAATCCCTGGAAACAAATATCCTTGGCATTAGAGACAATGTTATACCAAAATCCCTGGAAACAAATATCCTTGGCATTAGAGACTATGTTATACCAAAGTCCCTGGAAACAAATATCCTTGGCATTGGAGACAATGTTATACCAAAATCCTTGGAAACAAATATCCTTGGCATTAGAGACTATATGTTATACCAAAATCCCTGGAAACAAATATCCTTGGCATTAGAGACTATATGTTATACCAAAACTAAAATGACCATAATTAAAATCAATACCTGGTAGTACTTTTGTTTAATTACTTATGGTATGGCTGCAAATAATTAGATAACAAGAAACTGTATCACTCAATCTTTGAACCTTTGAAAATATACTAGTATTACACCAGAGGTGTGCAAGCATAGATCAAGAGTACATAACCTTTCAATTACCAGCCTGTCTCAACTTACTCTGTGTGTGTTAAATGGAAGGGCATGAAATCCAGCTGCAGACTTTGACATCCCTCTTGAAATAAGAGAAAAAAAGTTTTATTTCAGAAACAATTATACCAAGAAAAGTATTATTTAATCAAAGAGGTGCATTCTGACACTATTTATTTAGACTCGAAGGTAATTATTACAAGGTGCAAAGGAATCCTAGTTACTGTTCATTGAAAATGAGACAAAATATTGAACTATTGAAGTGGGGCAATATATGCCAAAAGAAAGCTATTGACAGCAGAAGACCTTTTTTCACAACTGATAAATATTTATCAACAGAAAACATTATAAGATCTTTTTTTATTTATTAGAATAATATTATAACAATGTCTGCAAATAAGTTAAAAATGTTTATTGTTTTATTGATTAGTTCTTTAATCATGTTTTACATGTACAAAAGCTGGAGCCTATGCTCTGAACATCTTTTAAATATGGTTAACATTTCTACCTAGTAGATTCAATCTCCTTCAATTGGTTAAAGAAATACAGAGCAGACACAAAATTTGACACATTTAATAATAATGACTTAGTGTGACCATGACCTTATGCCAGCAAGCTAGAACCTGTGCTCTGCACATTGTCTCATTATGGTTAACATTTCTGCCAACTAGTTTCAATTTCTTTTAATCATTCAAGTGATACAGAGTGAACATGAAATTTGACAAACTAAATCATAACAATTTAATGTGACCTTGACCTTGATCCAAGTAAGTCCGAACCTGTGCTTTGCACATCTTCTCAGTATGGTTAACATTTCTGCCAAGAAGTTTCAAGGTCTTTTGATCAGTTCAAAAGAAACATAGCGGACAAGAAACTTGTGACATTTAATCATTTAATGTGACCTTGACCTTGATCTGAGAAAGCTGGAACCTGCACTCCCCTCATCGTCTTGTTATGGTTAACATTTCTGTCGACTAGTTTCAATCTGATTGAATCAGTTCAAGAGATACAGAGCTGACACAAAATTTGACACATTAAATCATAATGACTAAGAGTGACCCTGACCTGAGAAAGCTGGAACCTGTGTTCTGCACATTGTCTTGTAATGGTTAACATTTTTGCAAAGGAAATTTTGATTAAATTTGTTAAAAAGTTTCAGACCAGACACGAAATTGCTAGTGGAAGGAACGACAGATGACCAGAGGCATAACATAAAATACACATAATACGTCCTGTTGGGTGTTAAAAAATCCAAGATTGCATGTCCTTTCTTGGATACAACAGCGTGATTTATTTTCTATGATATCTGTTTAAGATGCCGCATAAATTTAGCTTTTATCAAAAAAACTGAAACAAAATTTTTTCAAAGTCTACACATCAATTGAAAAGAATGGATTTCAGTGTTTGAAAGAACACTTCCATAAACAAACCGAATGATGCTTTTTATAAGAAATTGCTACAGCCACAAGCTATTTAAGATTCTTGGACTTAAAATGACTTAAAACTTTCCAAGGAATCTTTTGCATATATTGGTATATGCATATATGTTAGTAAATAAGAGTTTATAATAAAGTGTCTGGTGAATATACTTACGAGCAACACTTTCAAGGCTGAATTCTTCTCCGGATTGTGCAGCGTGGTATGTATTTAGGAACTGCTTACTCTCATTATCTTCAAGCTAGCAACAAATTTAGATAGTTATTAATCAATTTAATATGATGAAATAAATCTTGTGACTTCTAATGGTAAGCCTTTTCTGTCCTAATAAACTGAATTTTGTTACAATTCTAGTTAATTCTCGTTATAAACCACACTGGTTTATTTCATGTTCTTACAATGAATAAATGAATAAAATTTACAAAAGCTGGTTTATCTATTTAATACAGAAAACAGACTGGACCCATAATCCAGTTTAACTTACTTTCCAGAAGGTGATACCTATTGTTAAACCATTACCATGACGACATTTATTTGTAGCATCCACCGACACGATCTCTGACTCTCCTGTAAATGGTAAAAACTTAATATTTTGAGTTTCTATTAAATAATTGTTGGTTTTGCATTAGTCTAAAAATACTAAACAAGTCGGGGAAAAGTAAAAAGGGTCACAAAAGGGTTTCATTGTTTTCACTCAGCAAACTAAATTGCCAAAAAAAAAAAAAAAAGTCAAAGGAACGTTCATTGATAAATTCTTCTTGATCTTAATGTCCTTCCATAGAGGGTTCACACACAGAGCAAATAATAATGCAAAGAAGAAATGCCCTTGTGGGTTGTGGAATATTTGAGAATTGTTCTTTCATCTATCATAAGAATATCCAACTTTTTTAAAGTTTCCATAGTATTTTTTTTTCTTTTTGGGGATTATTGATCAATTTTGTAATATGAATATGTTTTCAAACTAGGGCTTTTACAGTTTATATAGCAATCTGGCAAAATGTTGATTTGCCTTGTGATGAAAAGGTGTATTCAATAAATTTGTTAAGACTTCAGTTCTCAGTACATGTATAACTTTGATTTCATAAACTGTCTAGAGAAGAGGCCTGTGTAAATTGTGAATTTTATAAGTACCTGGAATGTAAGTAAATTGTACTTCTTTTGTAGATGGTGTCAGTTTATCGAATATTCTCTGGTAATCAATTGTGAAAAATCTTCCAACAAGGGATGCAACAAGCAACTTGTTTGTTCCATTCACATTGTTTTGTATCTTTGTACATCCATATATGGACGTCTGTGATGGCAAACTACAAAAATGTGCGTCTGTCCATTTCCAAGACCTCTGCTCCATCATTTAATAGGTACAGCTCACTGAAAGAGTTAAAACTGTTGAAATTCCAGGCAAAAGGAGTGTTGACATTTCCCGCAAAAATTCTTTAGTGAAAATATTACTTTCAAGTTAGAGAGCTGTTTTGTTCGTTCTCAAAATATTTCAAGTTCTTTAGAAAATCTCTTTTTAAAAGTGCTAATAGTAATAATTTGCAACATATTGTTGTAAAATAAGCAACAAAATATTTAAAACCCATTTTGTGTTACTTGTTGTATTTCAATTTTTATGACATTTTGTGACATTTTTTTCTACCAATGTACGAATCGTTGTGGGTGCAAATCACAGGAGGAAAAGTGTGGCCAGATTTCTTGGTGAATAGTCAGGTTTCTTGCGTATTGACCTGTCTACTCTTTTTCTTGTTGGAAATATATAGATATAGTGTGTTAAGTTATTTGTTTTCAAAGATTGACTATGTTTCTAAGTCTACTTTATATCGAAAAAATGTTTGTGATCTGTTTTCGCGACTTCATGCCAGCCAGCTGACTCCCAATACCTGTGGACATGTATGACTGAAATTTGAAGAAATAAATATATGTGGTCTTGAATTTAACATAGCATTTACTAGCACGAATTTCAAATGTTTGAACATGAAAACAGTTGTATTAAAGTGTATAAGATTAGATTGAAGACTGATATTTACCCATGGAGTTCTTACTTTTTATATTTTTCTTTTACACTTCAAACAAATTTTCAGAAAGTTTCCTTTTCAGGACTGCTATAACAGGGGCTCCAGTGTAATTCTTGTATAGTTTTTTAAGGGAGATTTTCATGTCATATTGTCAAATGGTGGAAATCATTTTTTTTATTATTATTATTATTTTTATCATTATTATTATCATTATTAAAAAAATACAATAACTGGCAGAAATTGGTAAGATTTTTTTAAAGTGTAACATATCTAAATATATCTGTTTGATAGTCTTTCAGACAGACTTTAATAGGCTCATCAGGTTTAAAATATTAAGGAACTATCATAAAGTAAAATGAAGGGAAAAATTGATAGGCCAGACTTTATGTTGTTTTAGGTTTTCAGTCATTTTGTCTCTTCAGTAACTTTCTTTCCTTAATCCTAAATCTGATGAACCAATTATAGTCCATGCATAGTGCCATAAAAAAGACATGTTCAAATAACAATAGATGGCTAGTGAAATAATATCTTACTAGTTTAAAAGTTCTCATTTAAAACAGATATTGTAATGTATCATCGTGTATCAGGGATTATATTGAGAGCCAAAGCAGAAAAAGTTGATGATTATGTAACCTTCAATAAATAAAACTTGCACCTTGCATCCCTTTTCATTAATATTTCAACAGGTTCAAACAAATTGACAGATATTTATATCAACAGATATGAAGAAGGTTTCAGCATTCTCTGTATTTAAAGGAAAAAAGGTATATCTCTTTAAATGTCTTTATAATCCAGTTTTCATATCTTAATATGTGTGTAAGCTATAAACCTTTTATATCAACATTTATCAAGTGGTCTGTTTCTAAAGCTGAAGTAAAATTTCTTCATTCTTTACCTATAAATTGTAGAAGTTTCAGTTACAAAATCAATAGTTTTTGTTTCTCCAGAAAAATGCCATTTTAAAAACATAACATAGAGAATACATAAACCCAACATAACATACAAAAGATTGAAAAAGTACAGCGCACTGCAGCAAGATGGGCATGTAGAAGGTGGCGTAGATCAAGTTGTGTGGGTGACATGTTAACAGACTTAGATTTAGACAGCCTTGAACATAGAAGAGAAGTTTCAGGTCTTACCTTCTTCTACAAAATACATTATAACCTTGTGTTTATTGATAAGGACATGTATCTAACACCAGTTACAAGCAGGTCACTTCAAACCAGACATAGTCACCCCTTTCAGTATTCAAGACCCTCTCCACGTACAGACTGTTTTAAGTACTCTTTCTTTCCTAGGTTAATACCAGTCTGGAACTGCCTGCCAGAGTCAGCTGTTTCCATTTGCACAGTGGACTCCTTTAAACAGGCAATTAGTCAATGTAATGTGGTACAACCCTGTACATAGTTTTAACAGGCTAGGCTTGCTACTTCTGCATGTAATTATAATCTCAAAGCAGTTTGGCCTCAAATTTTCTTTTATTGGTGTATTATACATGAATATTTTTTTTTTTTTTTAACCCATCTGGCTGCTAATTTGCCACCCACATGACTTAATGATCAGTCTTGATCGAAGTCATTATCGGAAGAAAGAAAGAAAGAAACCTTTTTTCTTCAGTAGCATAATGCTAATTAATGACAGGCCTAACAAGGGTAGCTCCCCCTGATCCCAATAGGCATGGTTATCTCATCCCTGGCATAATTATGGTCAATTGATGTAAGAGTGATGACTATAAGCAGCCTGCTACTTAAAGAATTGTTAAATATTTCTGTCTTAACCAGGCTTATTGGATACAGCTGGCGATTGTGGTGCATACAAAAAAAACAACTGTTTCATAAGCCCTTTTGATACCCATTGAATGTTAATGTGCAATCATTACACCTAACTTTTATATGGAATGATCCAGGATAAAGGCGATTCACCAGCACTTGACAGGAATAGTAGCAAGAGCGGGTCCCTGAAGAAAGCCTCCAGTGAACCTGTGATAAATGGAGAGGATGACTCCAGATCTAAAAAGTTACTGGTATGTGTGTTGATATGATAATATTCATGATCATTTAGTCCCTTATACTATATTGCTGCTAAAAGAACAAACTCTTTATGATCTTTTATTTCCGTACATAATATAGAGTTGGTTGAAAGATTTACATAACTAAAAATGGATAGACTATCTCTTTATTTGTGGGAATTTCCAGATTTCAATATGGCTTTGTTGTCGTATGTGTTGTTATCTCAACTGACATTTCTTGGAGAACTTAAATATTGACAATAAACAACCAGACAGGCAATATTATTTGCAACAAAAACCCAAACAGGTGGCATCTAGTTGTGGAGCATATGTTTATTATCTCATTAAAGTATTAAGTATGCAGGTGTTTGATTTTCAATACAGAGAGCAATCAAAGGTGGGAGTTTCCGAAATACTGTGAGAGGTAATAAACATAGACCAACAATTCTAGCTGATGGGTCAGGAAACAGCCCATTTGTAGCAGGGGATGGGGCAGGAGTGAAACTTACAGCCATCAAGGGTAGTAAAACAAAAGCAGGTAAGTGTCTACTGTTTAACAGTCTTGATTGAAATATTTTTAAGTTTAGGGTTTTTTTTTTCACCCAGTATTGTTTAAGGTGCCATTGTACTGTGGGGTCAGGGGGTTTTGGTGTGGTGAAGTGTAGGGAAACTTAACATACAGATTTGGGGATCAGATTTCATCATTTGATAGTGATTTCCATAGTCCCTTTTAGCAATCATGGAGTAGAAAATCTTTTGTTTACATTGAATATCAACATTAGATGCCAGCATTTGATGTGAATCAGTTATTTCAGACTTGTGACATGTACCTGTATTTTCTTGTTGACTGTAGGTGTTGTAACCTAGATTCAGTGTTTTTGGAATAAATATTGTATCAACATTATTTTTTAGCTTTAAGGTCAGGTATCTTTCACTCCTAGCAAATTAAATTATAAGAGGCATTACGATTTTCTGTTATGATTGGTGGAAATGTTACCACTAAGACATAAATGATTTGGTATTTCAGAGGAGTCAGTTAACACATCCGTCAATGGTACTCCTTCACTACCTAAGAAATTGAAAAAATCAGGTGTGTATTGCTCAAAATATTTTTTATATGTACCATTTTCATCTGTATCATTTTTGTTTAGGTAAAAAGGTGGGAAATTGTACCTTAAGTTAGATATAGGAACACTAGACTTTGGTTGTGGCACTGGTTTGTTGAAGACATGCAGAATATTTGTCCTGAAATATGATTATGCCCCCTTCGAAGAATATTGCTTTGCACATCTGTTGGTCGGCCGGAAGACCAGATCTTGTCCAATCAGTAACTAGAGAACACTTTGGCCTACAGTCCTCAGATTAGGTGGGAAGGTTGGCTATGACTGGTAGATGACTCCTATTGATTTTGAGGTCAGTACCGGTATGTCAAAAGGTCAAGGTCACTGTGACTGAACACAAAAAGCTTGTCTGATCAGTAACTAAAGAATCCTGTAGCCAACAGTCCTCAGATTCGGTAGATGACCAGTAGATGATTGGAGATGACCAGTAGATGATCCCTATTGTTCTTTAGGTCAGTATGTCAAAGGTCAAGGTCATTGTGACCTTGACTACTAATAGCTTGTCTAAAGAACGCTTTGGCCTACAGTTTTCAGATTTGGTGGGGAGGATGGGCATGACCCTTTTGATTCTGAGGTCAGTAAGTTAAAGGTGAAGGTGACCTTGACTGCAAAAAGAACACTTTGGTCTACAGTCCTCAGATTTGGTGTGGAGGTTGGTTATGATCTGTAGATGACGCCTTTTGATTTTTAGGTCAGAGGTCAAGGTCACAAAAATTTTGCCCGATCAGTAACTAGAGAATGCTTTGGCTTAGAGTCATCAGACTTGGTGGGGAGGTTTGTCATGATCAGTAGATGACCTCTTATTGATTTTGAGGTCAGTAAGTCAAAGGTCAAGGTCTGAGTGACCTTCACTATAAAAAGCTTCTCAGATCAATTTCTAGAGAATGCTGGGGAGGTTTGTCATGACCAGTAGATGGTCCATATTGATTCAAGGTGAAGGTCACATTTAGAAGTCCATGCAACATGACTAATTGGTTGCCTTCAGGGGAGCATACATGTTTCACAAACATCTCTTGTTTTATAGTGTGTTTATCAAAAATAGAGCTAAAGTCATAAACTCAAAAGGCAGGTGCACAGCGGTTACATGTGTATCTCAGTGTAAGCATTTTCTTGAGTTGCTTACCAGAGAACAATTAATTGATCTTAGTTTAACTGCACCCAGCCAGTTGTTGTTGCTGTTGTCTGTTGAGTTCTTACAGGAGTGATTAAGATGGTATAAATGTTCTCAAGAGATGATAGGACTTTAATAGAGCTTATCTGTTGATTTCAGATCAGTCAGTTAATACGTCAGTTAATGGAACTCCTGCACTCCCAAAGAGGGCTAAAAAATCAGGTAGGTATTGGTAAACTTCCATCATGCTCACTTAATCTCTAGACTGAAGTTAAAGATCTAAAGTATCTCCTGATGATAAAGATATAATAGAAAGAGATTGAGACTGTTTCAGGGATCTTACTACATATTTTGGATCTTACAGCATTTTGTACAAGGTTAAATCAAAGTTTACAAAAACTGATGGATCGATTGTCTTTGAATCCAAATTTTTTCAGTTTCTCATGCCGCACACGATTATCATACTGTGTAAACCCGTTTTTGCAAAGTAAATAATCACTGAACTTTTTCGTAGGTAAATCCTATTTTAAATGTTTGAATTGATAGAACTATTTGTTTTAGTGGTAGGTAGAAAATTCTGGTCATAATTATAACTTAACATTTATACTTTATGATGAAGGTCACTTAGAATTTTTCCAGTGGAACTTTGCATGTTATATGATGTATATGGCTGTTTTTATTCGAAAATAAAATTGCAGTTTGCTTTCTTTGGCTTATTTAGCTGCTATGTTGTCGTTCCAGTTACCCCAAAGTCAGCTGACACAACTAAAACAAGTAAACAGAAAAAGAACCTTCCACCGCTGCCAGTACCAGATTTTAATGAGACACCTAGGTCCAGCACACAACTGACCAATGGTGAAGCTGCATCTGATGGAAAAATCAAAGGCAAGCGGGGGCTTGATGATACCTCTCCAAGCTCCTCAGTGAGCAAGAAGAAAAGAGTAGAATCACCCAAGCAAGCTCCTGCTCAGCAAGTCAATCCGCAGAGAAAGGTGAGTATTTTTTTAACCTTTTAATTCACTCTCTTCACACAAAGAAGAAGCAGACCAGCCGACTTTCCCAAATTTTCTGGGAAACTTTGGAATTAAATTTTTTTTTTACCTCCTGCCCAAGGAAAGGAATATCATATACATGTATTTTTAAAAAGCTTAACCTGCTGTATGGAACATGTGTTTTCAATGACTAATGAATTAAATTTGGCCAGTTCTGGATTTGAACTGTGCCTGTTATCTCAGTAAGATACTGCTAATTACTGCTAAATTAAAAAAAAAAAAAAATGTGTTGTTGCAGGACAAGTTAAACAAGAAAAAGTTGATGCCTAATGCAGTGTTTGAGACAGTGTATGATTCCACTGAGGAGGCAAGAAAGCTGTTTGAATGTATGATACATCCAGTAGAGACTGAAAAGTTCTTCAAGTAAGTTTTACGGGCGGTACCACCAGTAGCATGCTAACTGAAGGTGAAAAGTAATGTCTTATGAGGTCAAAAGAGGCATGCCCTAAAATCTAGAGTATTTCATTTTCTTTAAAATGATGTAAATTTGAATATTTTGAATAAATTATTAACTGAAATCCAGGTGTCAGCCAAACATTCTGTGTACTAAAATGTAAACTGAATACATTTATATTAGTCTTTATATAAAGTTGTTGTTGTTGTTGTACCATTTTTGGATTGACAGCCGTTTATTCCAACTGAACACTTCCTTTCAAAGTTTTTTGAACATATGTTCTGCTTTAAATTATCAATTATTTTTCTTCCTTTAAGGATTGAACCAATGAAATAGACGTTAGCAGTATATTATTGGTTAAGTGTAGGGAATGTAGTAAATAGATGTTAGCAGTATATTATTGGTTAAGTGTAGGGAATGTAGTAAACAGATGTTAGCAGTATATTATTGGTTAAGTGTAGGGAATGTAGTAAACAGATGTTAGCAGTATATTATTGGTTAAGTGTAGGGAATGTAGTAAACAGATGTTAGCAGTATATTATTGGTTAAGTGTAGGGAATGTAGTAAACAGATGTTAGCAGTATATTATTGGTTAAGTGTAGGGAATGTAGTAAACAGATGTTAGCAGTATATTATTGGTTAAGTGTAGGGAATGTAGTAAACAGATGTTAGCAGTATATTATTGGTTAAGTGTAGGGAATGTAGTAAACAGATGTTAGCAGTATATTATTGGTTAAGTGTAGGGAATGTAGTAAACAGATGTTAGCAGTATATTATTGGTTAAGTGTAGGGAATGTAGTAAACAGATGTTAGCAGTATATTATTGGTTAAGTGTAGGGAATGTAGTAAACAGATGTTAGCAGTATATTATTGGTTAAGTGTAGGGAATGTAGTAAACAGATGTTAGCAGTATATTATTGGTTAAGTGTAGGGAATGTAGTAAATAGATGTTAGCAGTATATTATTGGTTAAGTGTAGGAAATGTAGTATATAGATGTTAGCAGTATATTATTGGTTAAGTGTAGGGAATGTAGTATAGGTCTAGGAATGGAACTTGCCTATAACTATGGGTGAAAATGTTAAATATTTGAAGAGCATGAAACAGAACAAATGCAAAACTAAATCTGATGGGCTTCTTAATTTTTACAGAAATATTAAAGGTATTTCTTGTCCGTGCCATGCTTGATACAATTCCTTATGTTTTTATTGCAGTTAAAATGATGATTTGTTTTTAATTTCAGCGAGCTGTGGCAGAAGAAGCCATTATTGGTACGAAGACATATCAGAAATTACAATGATGGTTGGTTTAGTACTCAGGAACTGGACAAAATATTGGAAAAGGTACACTTTTCTTCCCATAAAACCCCATGTATATTACTTTTCTTTCCCAAACCCTCAACACACACAAAGGAAATGCTTTCAAATAGTTCTAAGGGAAATCAAGGGGATACCAATCCTAATTTCAAATCTCGAAAATTCTCTAAAGAAGTCCAAAGTTATCTCAGTGAATCTGTGATGTAGTGCACCTTTGAACTGTTTATTATATTCGTTGTGGGGGTATACTGGAATAAGCTTGTCCGGCTGTCTGTCCGTCTGTCGGTTTTTCCTTGTCTCCCCAATAACTTAAGAATCCTTTGACCCACAGTCATCTTACTTGGTCTGGAGATTGGTCATGGCCAGTAGATGACCCCTATTGATTTTGAGGTCACTGGATCAAAGGTCAAGGTCACAGGGGCTTTGACTATAAAAAACTTGTCCACCCAATAACTTAAGAATCCTTTGACCCACAGTCTTCATATTTGGTGTGGAGGTTGGTCATGACCAGTAGATGACCCCTATTTATTTTGAGGTCACTGGGTCAAAGGTCATGGTCCGAGCCTTGTCCCCCCAATAACTTAAGAATCCTTTGACCCACAGTCATCTTACTTGGTCTGTAGATTGGTCATGGCCAGTAGATGACCCCTATTGATTTTGAGGTCACTGGGTCAAAGGTCAAGGTCACAGGGGCCTTGACTGCTAAAAACTTGTCCGCCCAATAACTTAAGAATCCTTTGACCCACAGTCTTCATATTTGGTGTGGAGGTTGGTTATGACCAGTAGATGACCCCTATTTATTTTGAGGTCACTGGGTCAAAGGTCATGGTCACAGGCCTTGTCCGCCCAATAACTTAAGAATCCTTTGACCTGCAGTCATCTATTTGGTTTGGAGATTTGTCATGCCCAGTAGATGACCCCTATTGATAATGAGGTCACTTGGTCAAAGGTCACAGGAGCCTTGACTAAAAAAAGCTTGTCCGCCCAATAACTTAAGAATCCTTTGATCCACAGTCTTCATATTTGGTGTGGAGGTTGGTCATGACCAGTAGATGACCCCTACTTATTTTGAGGTCACTAGGTCAAAGGTCATGGTCACAGGAGCTTTGACTAAAAAAAGCTTGTCCGCCCAATAATTCAAGAATCCTTTGACCCTCAGTCTTAGGTCACTGGGTGAAAGGTCAAGGTCGCAGGGGCCTTGACTACAAAAAACTGGCTTACTTCCCTCAGATTTGGCAGGGAGGTTGTCCATGACCTCTAAATGACCCCTGTTGATTCTGACAAAGCCCTTTGCGGGGGGTATTCACGCCATGACAGTGGCAGTTCTAGTTTAAACTTATTTTAGTGTATTCTCCTTAAAAATACTTCAGGAGCACATAGAATTTGGGGTAAACCTTGATGTAACTTCCTACCAAGATGGTAAAAGAGAGACACATAACCCTCCAGGCAGAGCTTACAGATCTGTGGTTTGGGACTTCTACCAGGTATGGACACCACTCGATGGATTAATACTTTCTTTATGGACTCTGTATGTCACAACAAATGGTGGAGGTTTACAGCATTGCTGTTGTGCACCCATCATATCTCGAAATTTTGTGTGTGACATCTTTCTTACACATTATTTGGGCAATTTACTGCATCAGTCATCATCTGAAGGGGCTGAAACTTTCGGGCCTTTGATTTTAACAGAGATTTACTGCATTCTTTTATTTCAAGAACAAAGAATTCTTTGGGATCAACTCCTGATTCACCTTTGGGCTGAATTATTTCAATCTTGTACAAGGGATCAGCCATCAGCTGTAGATAAAGATTGGTTTTATAGTGCAAAATATTTACTGGAGTTATGTCCCTTTGTTATCTTTACTTAAAATGGATCTCTGTAACAAATATGACATGTCAATCATGTATGTACTCATTCAGTAGAAACTACACTTTAGAAAAGCCATTTACCAATCTGACTGAAGTTCACGATCTCCCTACGGTTAGATCTGAAGACGATGCATTCATTTCTGTCTTCTCGATTACCAGGAATTCCCACTATTTTATTTATATCTCAGCCAATGACACTGCAGCTTATGATGCATTTCAATTGGTTAATTGTACACAATGCATGATCAAACAGCGTGTAAACTTCTCTAGCATCTCTGTTTATTAGCGGAGATTGAAAGTGCCTAGATATTTTGAAAAAATGATATTAATCACAAGCATAAATCTCATTATTTTGAAAGATTTTGACAAATAAATTTATCTGAGTTCAGTGACAGTTCAGACATGGCAGATAATATACAAGCTTTAACACCAGTGAATAGATAAACTTAAAATCATCTTGCAGTGAAACACTTATTTGCCACTGTTCAAGCAACACAATTTTTCCCTGTAGACAGACTTCTGGTTACAACATTGATTACAACCTTGTTTTTTGTAGCATTGGTGTAAGCTGTTACAGTGAAGGTTAAACTACTGTATTTGGACAGTTTGGTTATCAATAGAATGGAATTTTTCAGTGTTTGCTTATGTGTTTGAATTACAAAGTGTTAGATATGTTTGAAGTGAGTAAAACAGAATATTGTGACAGTGTGAATGTCTGTAAATTAGGAATACATGTTTGAAATGTCTGTAACAATTAACATGCCACACAAACATCCCATAATTTATGTAATTATGACAATGTAGATTTAAGCAGTAAACAGATAAAATACACATATCATTTGCAGTTTTGACATTGCGAGATTCACTATTGAAGTTAAAATACAAGCTTTTTCAATGAATACAGAATTTACCATATGAGATAGTATTAAAAGACATAATAAAGGTATATTATTAACTCTGTTGTATTTTTATGCCCCCAAAGGGAGGCATATAGTTTTTCAACTGTCCGTCTGTTTGTCCGTCCGTCATTCTGTTTGAAAACTTTAACATTGGCCATAACTTCCTTAATAATAAGTGGATATACTTCGTACTTGGACGCAAAACCGCTTTGAACAGTACCTTCCCATTGACCTATATTTATTTGACCTTGACTCCTGAATGACTGGTCCTCAGTTCAAAAGTGAAAGCACCACTTCTGGGGCATTGTCATCTTACAGTGACAGTTTTTGTTCTGTTTGTAGAATGGATGTTCAGTAAGAATGTTGAACCCTCAGACATACTCCAGGAATGTATGGAAGATGTTAGCTACCCTGCAGGAATACTTTGGCTGTTGTGTTGGAGCAAATGTGTAAGCTAGTACACACTTTATTATAGAAACAGAAAGAATACAAAAGATTCACAACACGAAACATGAATTAAAGCTAGCATATGCATACATTGGGATTGAAAAGTCTTTACATACAGTCATGTGGTAATTGAGTGCATTAACTTTGCAGTTAAGTAAATAGCTTAGTAACTGATATTTTGCCAGCTATCTTTTCAGAAAAGCCATATTAAACAGTATTTAACTTCAGTTTCTGTCAATAGGTACCTGACACCACCTGGAACACAAGGTTTTGCACCCCATTTTGATGACATTGAAGCATTCATTTTGCAGCTTGAAGGCAAAAAACATTGGAGACTTTATAACCCAAGGTAAAGATTTTTTTCAAGCCAAGATTTAAGTTGTTTTTGTGATTGTTTTTTTTTTAATGGCTTGATAAATTTTTCCATCCTAATTCTGTTCAGAGTTATACCACAAAGTGAACTGTATGAAATGATTTGCTACTACACAGGAAAAAGATAGAGAAATGTTTTAATATTAAATCAGTTTTTAGTTGTATTTGTCTTCTCTGAAACATTCTTTTTTTCTCATCAGGTCAGAACAAGAAACCCTTCCTAGGGAATCTAGTGGTGAGTAAACAGACTTTGGTAAGTGAAGATATATTTTGAAGCTTGTTTCTTCTGTTCACTGTGGGAAACAAAGGTCCAAAACTTAAAAGTGCCAGTCTATTGTATCTCCTAGTCATTTTATATGTAGTTACAATTGTTTTGAACTGACCCCTTGAAATAGGTTAAGATTTCACTGTGACTGCCATTTCCTGTGAGGACATCGGAAAAATACTAGAGTCGATTTCCAGAAGTCGCAAATCTCCCTAGGAATGTGAGTCTCAAATGACTCTACATGCTACAATTTAGGCGTAAGCGCTGGTTTGAACTCAGAAATTTGCCATTGAGCAGGATTAATATAAGTTGTAAGAAGTTGTTTTCTACAATCTACAAAAGTAAAAATGTTTAGACAAAATATCCTATGTTATTGTCATGTTTAGATAAAACAGAGAAAAACAAAGACTTTGTCTGATTTCAAGTGTCCATTTGATTTATTATACATAGCCATTCTGCACTTAAATGTAAGTATATGTGTTGTATAAACTTATGTTAATTGTTTTGCTAGGGAATTTTGATCAGTCAGAGATTGGTTCCCCAATCTTAGATGTTACACTTGAAGCTGGAGATCTTTTATACTTTCCAAGGGGAACCATCCATCAGGTTTGTTGTGTTGGATTTCTTTGAATCTATTGCAGATGTGGTTGAACTTTCACTAGAGATGTAACTTTTGTAAAATGTTGAAATGTTGCTTTGGGTTGTAGCTTTACAGAATTAAAAGAGTTCTTTTTAAATACCTCTTGTACATCATAGATACGTTTCTCAGTTGTAGATGTGCTTGCTCAGCACAACAATTCAGTCATGTTCCACACTCGGTACCCTGCAGCAAGTGACTTTCAGTTGGTACCCTGCCGCAAGTGGCTTTCAGTTTGGCAGTGGGGTTAATTTTGATTGCACTAATTCAATATTAAAAAAAATAGATACTATGTTTATAACACATTGGCTAGATCATTCTGCTAATTTATTATACTATGAAAATGGCTGGCAAAACTTCAGGTTTTTTTTCTTAATTTTTCTTGCTGGAGGATAGTAACTTTCTATTATCTTTGTTTTTTTTATACAACAGCTGTTACGTATATTTCAGGGTTATGCATTAGAAGATGCACATTCTTTGCATATAACATTTTCCTGCTACCAGAAAAACACATGGGGTGATCTTTTTCAAAAGGTAAAATATCCTGGACAGTCTTGAGATCTTGTTTTATATTTTATATCAAAGCTTCCATTTTCAGGTGGTATTTACAATGTTTAATTCAGCTTAAAAACTGTTTAATATTGTCCATCATGTAAATGGAGCCAGATGCTGGAAATATTACTTTGTGATGCTTCCTCAGTGATATGTACATTTATCTCAAGGAGTAAGTAAAATGGCTGTAAATCTGAAATAATTAAAATAACTTTTAGAAAGAAAGAATTGAAAAGATTAGTTTCTGTTCTGTGTCTTACCACAAACATTGCTGAATAGAGCGTTTTGGGAGTTGGAGTGGGACATGGAATTCAACTCCTCCACATGTCAAATTATCCATGTCACAAAAAGGAAACATCCTATCGCAACACAATACTACCTCCATGGAGTCAACTAGAATTGGTTACCACAGCAAAAAATCTAAGCCTGGTATCTCAGATAACCTTACATGGGATGCCCAAATAAACAGGACAACCCAGAGAGCAAACCAAACATTAGGGTTCCTATGCAGAAACATAAAGGTCAAATCTCAGTCCATTAGGTCCATAACTTACCAGACATAAGTCAGACCCCAGCTTGAATACGGTTCCGAAGTACGGTCTCCCCACACCAAAACACAAATAGATCAAATTGAAATTGTCCAGAGAAGAGCAGCCTGTTGGATCTAGTTAGATTATGGTCAGACTTCAAGCGTTACTGACTGCTTCACTTCCTTAATCTCTGTCGCCTTGAACTTCGGTGTATAGATGCTAGGCTATCCCTGTTCTGTAAGATTCACCATGGTCTGGTTGCTCTTTCCATTGACCTCCCTCTCCCGAACATCCCGCCACGGTCATCCCCTGAGCTCTAAGTTTCTTCCAGCAACTTCAAACTACTATAAATTCTCTTTTTTTCCTAGGACTATATTCCATTGGAACCACTTACCACCTAATTTTGCCCTTCTCCCTACCCCAGAGCAGTTAAGTGCAGCCTTATCTAGAACTGAACATGTCTCACCCTAGTTGTCCAGCCCCCTAATTTTTTATCCCCCTGCCAAAGGCGAAGGGGATATTAGAAATGCCCTTCGTCCGTCCGAAACAATTTTGTCCGGAGCATAACTCCAAAACTACTTCAGGGAATTTTATTCAAACTTCATACACTGACAGAGCACATTGGTAGGTAGTGCAGTGTGCAAGTCCAATAACTCTACCTTGCATTTTTTAGAGTTATTCCCCTTTATCAGATTTACTTGATAAATTTTGTCTGGAGCATAACTCCAAAACTGCTAAAGGGATTTTATTCAAACTTCATACACTGACAGAGCACATTGGTAGGTAGTGCAGTGTGCAAGTCCAATAACTCTACCTTGCCTATTTTTAGAGTTATTCCCCTTTATCAGAATTACTTGATAAATTTTGTCCTGAGCATAAGTCCAAAACTACTTGAGGGATTTTATTCAAACTTCATGCACTGACAGAGCACATTGGTAGGTAGTGCAGTGTGCAAGCCCAATAACTCTACCTTGCCTATTTTTAGAGTTATTCTCCTTTATCAGAATTACTTGATAAATTTTGTCCGGAGCATAACTCCAAAACTACTTGAGCGATTTTATTCAAACTTCATACACTGACAGAGCACATTGGTAGGTAGTGCAGTGTGTAAGTCCAATAACTCTACCTTGCCTATTTTTTAGAGTTATTCCCCTTTTACAGATTTACTTGTTTACATTTTAAAAATCCCAGCATATACATGTATATCTAATTCTTGAATTCTTGAACTTATTATCACCCTGTCAAAGGCAGAGGGGATATTAGAAATGGTCTTTGTCCGTCCGTGCGTGCGTCCTTTCCAGTTTTGTCCGGAGCATAACTCCAGAAGTACTTGAGTGATTTTCTTCAAACTTCATATACTGAAAGAGCACATTTGGAGGAGGTGCAGTGTGTAAGAATAATAACTCTACCTTTCCTACTTTTAGAATTATTCCCCTTTATCAGATTTAATTGAAAAACTTTGTCCGAAGCATAACTCCAAAAGTGCTTGAGTGATTTTCTTCAAACTTAATTCACTGACATAGCACATTGGTAGGAAGTGCAGTTTTTAAGAACAATAACTCTACCTTGCCTATTTTTTGTGGGATTTTCTTCAAACATTATTACATTGAGTGTTTGAAAGTTCAACCTTCAGGTAGCTTCTTCCCGGTGGGGGGATTAACCATGTGTAACATGGCTCTTTTTACATTTTAATCTTTTCTTTTTTGTCTTCTTGTAAACAACACTTCAATCTTCTTGTGATCTTTGACAGGCAAACATGTCTACATCCCCGCGAGGGGTTTGACATTATTGGGAGATAGAGAGATTTTGTTCTGAAGTTACACCACACTTCAAACTCAATCATAGTTTTCTGTCTGTAACAGTAGAAAATAAATAACTGGTTATAGGGTATCAGAAATTCAAGTTATGTTATAAAAACTTGAAATTTTATAAAGTTGGTATTTTATTACATCATCATAAAAATAAACCACCCGATTAGAAGTAATAGATATGATAAACATATATTACTCTTCACATTACTCTTGAAGGTTTCCCACTCCTGTGACTCTCTTAATCCAGAAACCATTTATATCTAAACATTACTAATCATCAGCACCTCGTACTTACTGGACAGAAACAAAAATATCCTTGGTACATTTTGAGCTCTGACACTAAGTTATAATCTTCTAACCAGTATTCTTGTTTCTTTTACTTTGTTTTGCTGGGAGCGATTGTCACACCATCAATCCAGTGTTACTAAGGGCACAAAGCTTACTACAGATCACTTATCAATGACCAGAAATTTCTACCTACCATCAAAACAAAAAGTTCTGTCAATTCAAACATTTAAAAATAACATTTGGCTACTTAGAAGTTCAGTGATTATTCAGCATGGTTTGAGAGATAGTTGTTTTTGATTTTCTTTTTTTTTTTTTTTACAGTTTTTATGCTCCCCGAAGGGCGAGCATGTAGTTGCCACTTTGTCCGTCCCGTCCGTCCGTCATAATTTTGTCCGGAGCATAACACAAAAACTATGAAAGATATCAAGACCAAACTTCATAGGTAGTTAGATCTCATTAAGGAGCAGTGCAGTGCACAAGAATCATAACTCTTGCTTTATTAATTTTTGAGTTATTGCCTTTTGAAATTTCTCATACTTATTTTTTGTCCGGGTCATATCTCACAAAGTATAAGAGATATTAGCATGAAACTTTATTGGTAGATAGATCTCTATGAGGAGAAGTGCAGCGTGCAAGAACCGTAACTCTGTTTTGCATAATTTAGGAGTTATTGCCCTTTGCTATTTTTCATACTTAAAAAAAAATATATATTAAACAATAGCCCTTCTGGAACTGGCATTTATTCCGGGAGCATCCATCAGTTCTACTGATTTCTTGTTTGTCTAGTGTTCAATGTAGCGCAATGATTCAGTCATTGCTATTTTTAGAATATATGTTATTCATCGTCTGCTGGCTTAAAGTGTTCAGGTCATGACCATCCCAGATACAAAACGACATAGTTTGATTAGAAGATAATAATGTTATAATTGTAATATAATTTTATCTATCTTTTAAGACTTAGCCTCTTGCGTGGACATCCAAAACATAGCTCAGTTTGCAAAAACGAGAATACACAGTAAGAAAATCATTTGCAACACGTGACCAGACTTTCATGTAGATTCTAAGACAGTTAATCCATCACTTTTTTGTCAACTTTGATTATTTTAGCAGTTATACCCAGGTGGGCATTACAAAGCCACCAGGGTGCTCTTGTAAATAATAATGATGAAATACGATTTATTTCAGCTTCTACCTCGTGCCCTGGAGATTGCTGTAGAAGAGGACATGGAGTTTAGGGAAGGTCTTCCCACAGACTATCTTAACTATACAGGCGTTGTTAATTCTGATATAGTAAGTTGTTTCTTTGATTTGCATATTTTTTTGGAAATGAATGTTATTGCAGAACAGGTTTTTAGCTGGTATGAGCCCGAAGTGCTCAAGGGTGAGCTTTTGGGATCATCTGGCATCCGTTGGCATATGGTGTACATCGTCAACAATTTTATTTGAACAACTTCTCCTCCTATACCGCTAAGCCAACTTTGACGAAACATGCCTGGGATATTCCTTCCATGAAGTTCTTCCGAAGTTGTTCAGAGAATTGAATTCCATTAAGAACTCTGGTTGCTTTGGCAACAGAAAGGAAAAAAACTTTGAAAAATCTTCTTGTCTGAAACCACACAGCTGTGAGTGGGCAGAGCCTTAAGATTTGATATGTAGCATTGTCTCGTGGACCTCTACCAAATTTCTTTCAGCTGTACACCTGGGATCAAAATTGACCCAGCCCCAGGGTTCAATTGATTTTACATAGGTTTATATAGGGAAAACTTTAAAAATCTTCTTGTCTGAAACCACAAAGCCTAGAACTTAGATATTTTTAATGGAGCATCAGCTTGAAGTCCTCCATCAAATTTGTTCAAATTATGGTCCTTGGGTCAAAATTGACCCTTTCCCAGGTGTCACTTGATTATAATTGACCTATATAGGGAAAACTTTAAAAAATCTTCATGTCTGAAACCACGAAACCAAGGGCTAAGATTTTTTACATGGAGCATCAGCTCAAGGTCCTCTGCCAAGATTGTTCAAATGATGCCTCTGAGGTCATTTATGGCCCAGCCCCGGGGTCACTTGATTTTTAACAGGCCTATTGAAGAAAACCTTAAAAAATTCTTGTCTGAAACCACAATGCCACGAACTTAAACATTTTGCATAGAGCTTCTGATGTTTGCTCAACAGCAGACCCAAAGCCAAAGTATTCAGGTGAGTGGTCCAGGGCCATCATGGCCTCTTGTTTGAAAGTCTTAGTGCCAGCCTGGACTTAACAACACTATGCAAAATGGTAAGAAATGTTGTCCATCTCTACAACCAGTAAAGATCTTCAGAGCTTTTTATACTTCTTTCAGGTTGTAAGTTTATGAATTAAAATTCTGTAATTTACCCATTGACTCCCCATGCTAATGTATACTATCATATACAGATACACTGTGTGTAACAATGCTTTCTTCTGGCATAGTTTGAATAGCTGAGCATTGGCAGTTCTACAGACAGCTCTTGTATGTTTCAAGTTACAATGCCCCAAGAGAAACGTGAACTTGAGATAGTATACACATATATAAGCAACACTGATGTAGAACAAAACTGGAACTTGCACTTTTTTTTGGTCAACAAAACTATTCAACTGTTGTTTTTCTTTTTAATTGTATAGATTAAAGCGACTGACTCACAGAATTTAGCTAAAAAAAATTTTCTTTAAAATTTAAGAGAAATTAATAACTATGGAAAAAAACAGAATATTATGCTTCTATACACCATGAAAACTGAAGAAAAAAATGTTTTGACCACCAGGATTCAAACTAATGCCCTGACTCACAGAATTTAGCTGAAATTGTTTTTCTTTAGAATTTAAGAGAAGTTAGTATACTATGGAAAAAAAAAGAATATTATGCTTCTATACACCATGAAAACTGAAAAAAAAAATGTTTTGACCACCAGGATTTGAACCCATGCCATTTCAGTCAGTAAAATATAGAGTGACAATCTACACCACTGAGCCACAGAGACTAGCTACCAGGATTCGTCAAAATTAATTATATAACTAAAGTAGCTACCCGTGACTAACAGGGTAAATTTTTTACTGATAAAAGTGTGTAAAACTTTATATTGTGATGATTTTCTGTAACAAAAAAAAGTCAGTAACTTAGTTTAGATATGTTCTTCACAGTTACAGCTAGAATTTGTGGATGTATAAACATTTTCTAAAATTTTCATCCACGGCCCATCTGTGAGTCAGTCACTGTGACACACGCACGCACGCATGAACGCACACAGACAGACACACAGATTGAAATTGATTTCAATATTTTAAGTTAAATCATTTCAGTCCAGTCATGCTGTTCATTTTTTCATATTACACTACAGTTCTGTTTCTGTTGTTCAATTCAGTTAACTGTTTCTGTATAAATCCCCTACCTCGAAGAAAAAAAAATACACTGGTGAAATTTCTGTTGATGAAAATATTGTATCTTTTAAGATTGCCTCCCATGAATATGGTAAGGTTTCAAGATAAAAATTGTGATTGTTCTCCTTAAATTTCATTAAGTAATTTCATTATATTGGTGCAGGTCACTGTTGTAATAAAACTTCTGTCAGTTATATCAGTATCCTGGTCAACTTGGTGCAGTTTTTTTTTGTATCATTTTAAATATCGGAACATAGTTACTTTCTACTACCAGCATTGTTAGTCTTCTTAGCCAGAAATAGCATAATATAAACAACAAAAACAATGTCACTTCCAGCCCAGATCTCTTCTGCTGCTGGTAAATCCTGTATCCATCCCGTAGCATCATCAAATGAGTCCACAGATCCCTGCTGAACTGGCTTTGAAAAAATATTCCCCATCCTTTTTTCTTTTGTTAGAGCAGCAATTTTTTAAATTTTAACTTTTCAAAGTAAACTGAATGTAACTCATAAGCTTATTATCTTTGTATAAACTAAATCAGATCTGGTCATGAGGATGATATAATGAATTTGAAACAATGCCTAAACAATATCTAAAAGTAAGCCTTTTGATCAGTCATCTTTTACGCTAACCCGAGCACTATGTCATCTGTCAACATTTTCTAGCAAACGACATCTTCTAAACCATAGGGGTAATTTCAGATGAACTCCTCTTTCAGAGTTATATAAAAGATGGAATTCCATGCAGAACTCTGGTTGCCATGGCAACTGAAATGAAAAACTTAAAAAATCTTATCTGAAACCATAAGGCCCAAAGCTTACATATTTGGTTGATAGCATCATCTAGTGGACCTCTACCAAAATTATATAAATCATGGCTCAGGGGTCAGAATTGGCCTGAGCCAAGGAGTCACTTGATTTTACATAGACTTTATAGGAAAAACTTAAAAAATCTTCTTGTCAGAAACCATTAGGCTTAGAATTTAGATATTTTGTTTGTACCATTGTCTAGCGGACCTCTACCATTATTATAGAAATCATGGCCCCTGGATCAAAATTGGCCCTGCCCCAGTTGTTGCTTGGTTTTAAAAGTGAGTTATGTAGTTTTAACGAAAGTGAAAGGCCTTTAGATACATATGGTTCAGCATTGCCTTGTTAATTAGATTTGGAAGATCTTGGCCCTCACCAGGGTACCCAGACCCCACCCACCTCACTTAGGTACCCTCACCCCACCCCCTACAGAAAAAAATTAAATCATTGGATGGAGTAGGAAACTTCATCCACCTTAGTCCTTGACCTTCATGTTACCTACAAACCTACTTCCTTGTTTTTTGAAGCTACATCATTAAGATTTTAGCTATTTATATAAATTTGCATGCAGACTTCAACTTTGACCTTGGCTGACCTTGATCTACTGACCTTGTTTTTGAACATATATCTTTGAAAGTTTAACTTCTTGTAAAAGTTTACATACAGAAAATTGACTTTGGTTTACCTTGAATTATTGACCCTTCTTACTTGGTTTGAAAATATTTTTTGATATCAAATGTGGACATTAGAGAGTTTGAACCATCTGCCATTTGAACACATCCCTTATGTGAACCCTCCTCCCCCCACAGACACACATAGACACAGCCCCAACCCCCAACCCCCCCCCCCCCCCCCCCCCCACACACACACACACACACACACACACACCCTTCCAATCCACTCTACTAGTTGTTTGTTAGTTTCTTTTCAGGTGAGCGACCCAGGACCATCTGGTCCTCATGATGATTTAGTTAGTAAAAACTACCCATAAAACACAAATACATGTAGTTTATATTAATAGTTTTTATATCGAAATTATCAGTTTATTCTTATCTGTATTATATTGTTTAGTGCTTTTGATAAGATAGTAAAGTCACAAGCACAGTGATGCATTGAAAGTGATTAACTGCAGTCCTGACTTCATTTTGGTATCTAAGTTGTGATTTTTAGCTCACATATGTCAGGTGCTGTTATAATCAGATTAGATGGGAGCCCGTACAAGCACAAGCTTGATTCACCAGAAATGGTTTTGCCTCCTTATGTAAATTGTTAGATTTTGTGCTGTCTTTAAAGACCTATAATTTCATTGCTACAGATCTTGAAAATCAGAAGAACTGAAATATGTGTATTAAAAAAATTATATTGAAGAACTGCAGTTTGGCTTAGGAGAGACAAACTTGAACACTAAGGCCTACTGATCCCACATGGTGTGCCCCCTCTTTCCCAGAGCAGTTAGAAACATGATGTTAATACAACAGTAATTATTGTATAATGTTGATTTGCATCCTTTTGAAGAGATAATTGTCATAATAAGAAATGTGCTGAAGGTCTCCATGTATTAAGGGAAGTAACTGCTGTTTATACTATAGAAGCCATGTTTTTTTCCCAATTCTCAATGGCTGAGATAATCAAGGATTGTACTGATGCTGTAAATAGCAATTTCCAAAATGATGAAATTGCCTTTCTGTTACAGGAAAGTGCCCAAAGAGATGCATTTACACAAAAGGTATCTAGTCTATTGACCAAGATGATACATAATTACTGTCCAATAGATGCTGCCTGTGATCAGTTGGGGAAACAGTTCATACATGATAGCTTACCTCCAGTATTCTCAGAGAGTAAGTTATGACTTTTGTCCTAATCTTAATTTCAAACATAATTGCTTCCTATGCGGATGTTTTCAGAGAGTTAGTAGTGAATCACAGCTAGATTATTAAGGTCAAGGTTTTGTAGTTAGTAAATTTTTAAAGTATAACGAAAGCTGATGGATAATAATAGACCGAATATATTCTCTAGTGCATCTTGATATTCAAGGTTTAACATTCGCTAACTTTGCAAGAAAGAGAATATCTCATACAAAATTGCTTTCCTCCGATATTTTCTTTAAGTGTTGAATCGCTTGATTAATAACCTGACACATGTATGAGGTTAAGGTCTTCATGATGCTTTATGTACTTGAGTATTGTCACCTGATTTGTTAGATGAACTATAAAAGCACAGATGTACACAGAAATTGAATGACCATGTATGAAGCATTAAGACATCAAGACTCAGTTCTGATTAAATTACATATCTATTTTTAGTGCCGATAAATATTGCCAAAAAGTGTAGCTTTTTATAGTTGATTGCTTGCTCTTTTGAATAACCAAACATAATCTGTGCCTGAAGAGCTGATGTGGTTATGCACATGGAGACATTTTTTGTCACCAGACTTACATGTTGGGTTCCTTCTTTGTGTATTTTCAGTGGAGAAATCATGCAGTGTACATGGTCATGGTGAGAAATGGGACCCAGTAAGTCAGGGAGTGAAAGGCAATACAGAGGTGGAGCCAGATACCATGATAAAACTTGTCAGAAAAGGATGTCTAAGGTAACGTCAGCATTCTTGTGATGACATTTATGGTATTTATAGCTCATCTGAGCACAAAGTGCCTTGCCTCTGTTGTTTGACAGCATTATGAATTGTCAGGTTTTTACTGTAAACAACATCTCACTTGATCACAGTCGATTAAACTTGGCAGTGATGTTCCTTAAATGAAGCTCTACCAAAGCTGTTTAAAAGAATTCTATTGCATTAGTTCTGGTTGCTATGGCAACAAGAATGAAAAACTTCAAGTATCTTCTTGTCTAAAACTTTAACTAAAAGCCTCAAAGTTTGTTCAAATTAAACTTATTCAAGTATTGGCCCTGCATGAGTTTTAAGTTGAAGTATACATTAAAACCTTTAAAATTCTTCTTTTATGAAACAAGGCTGAAAGTTTTAAAATTTGCATGAAGCATTGTCTACTCGACTTCTGCCAAGATTGTTCAGACTTTGTCCCTGGGTGTTTTTTTGCTCTGCCACAGAAGTTAGATTTTTTGTCACATAATTATAAAGTCTTTTTTTTTTTTCAGAAACAAAATAGTCTTTAGCTTTGATATTGGCATGCAGCATTTTCTAGTTCTTTTTTTTTTTGATAATAAATCCTTACATTATTGCACTTGTCGTTTTTAGCAGTTATACTCAGGTGAGAGATTTAGAGCCATCATGGCTCCCTTGTTTTACATAAACATTGTCACACCACCAGTATCATGTTGACTAAAAATTTCCTGTTTTTTTAATGATCTCACCTGGATGTTTTTCTTAAGATTTACATCGTCTGTTTGGCCTGTAATGAAATTTGAACCTGTCTTTGTAATGGTTACTTTTCTGTCCAGTGGAACTCATGACAGCTAAAACCTCAAAGAAATATAAAACCTATAGGGAAGAATGTATTAGTCAACTTGAAGTTGTTGCAGTTTTCTCAAAAGTTCCTCTTTCAACACTAAACTATACATTTGCCACCCTTAGTCAAATGTTAAAAATTCTAATTAACATACTTCACACAAATTACAGAGAAATGGTTAATCATTGTAAACCTTAAAGTTTTCAGGCCCAGTGATTATAAAACCATTTTATGCTCAGCTCATTTTGATAATGAAACTTGTTCATTTGTTTAATAGAACATAGAAAATAAAAAGAATTTAAAGACTGAATATAACTATTTCAACTTCGGGGCTTTCCACTTACTGTAGAAATTTTTGTTAGATACTGACAACCTTTCTGTTTTAAACATTGTAACTCTGAGCACTTAGTTGAGCTGAGCATGAAAAATGCTTTATAATCACGAGGCCAGATCTTCAGCAGATGAGACAATATTGACACTCATAGGTAAATTATTCTAGAGTAGAAAAAATCTTGAAAAAGTTCTATTTTTAAACTGTAAAAGGAGTGAATTTGAATTATTTCCTTCTAGACTGGTCACAGAGGAAGACACTGTGAGAGTGTATCACAACATAGAAAATGCTCGAGTATATCGTGGGAGAGAACCACAGTTTATTGAAATAACACCTGATGTAAGTGCCTCTTTACAGTTGCAGTCTCTCTCCAAAACAGTCATTGATCAAACTTGAAATAAGACTTCAATAAGTTGGATAAAATCTCAAAAGCATTATTGAACAAACTAAGATATTTTCTTTTCTCATTTTGCCAATGTTTTCTCATGCTCTTTCATTCTTGTTTCAGTCTGTTTTTGTCTTGACTGGTTGAGAGGCTTTGAAGGGTTTCATAATCAGCATAATTTCTTTTAAACTGACACTCAAGATTTTCTCCTTGTTGAAAAGTCTGTGTAGTTTTTGCTTTGAGTAGGTCTTATCAGTATCCTTTGATGTTGCAGAGTTACTTCCCATGGATTATTAAATTTTTATACTTTATTAATATTGTTCATACATTAACGTCTGTGCACTATCAGTAGAGATAATTGCTTAAACACTATTTAACCATTTTCAAGCATGTAAATTCTAAGGTGAAAAAGATTTTGGTAACCAACAATAAGCTTGTTGAAACAAAAGTATGTGAAATTGTAGTTATAAATAGAAGAAATGAGAAATCCCAAATAGTCAGTTGATTGTGCAGATAAATTTGCTTATGTGGAATCAAGGACAAAGAAGTCCTTCATGATTTCATAGATTTTTTAGCTCACCTGAGCTAGCTATTTGGATCGATGAATGTCCGTCGTCCGTTCACACTTAGTTCGTTAACACTCTACTGGTCACATTTTTGCTCCAATTGTCACAAAACTTAGTCAGGATGTTTGTCCCAGTAATTACTCGCACGAGTTCGAATATGGGTCATCTGGGGTAAAAAAACAAGGTCACATGACCTAAAAATAGAAAAATCTTGTTAAGGCTCTAGAGGCTACTGTTTCAGTCCAAATGTCCTGGCAATTTGTCAGAAAGGTTGTTTGGTTGATTTCTAGCCCAAGTTTGAATATGGGTCATCTGGGGTCAAAAACTAGGTCACACAGCCCAAATATGGAAAAACCTTGTTAACACCCTAGAGGTAAGGTTTTCAGCCCAAATATCCTGGAAATTTGTCAGAAAGGTTGTTTCCATGATTTCTAGCTCAAGTTCGAATATGGGTCATCTGGGGTCAAAAACTAGGTCACTGAGCCCAAATATGGAAAAACCTTGTTAACACTTTAGAGGTCACATTTTCAGTCCAAATGTCCTTATAATATGTCAGAAAGGTTATTTGGTTGATTTCTAGCCAAAGTTCGAATATGGGTCATCTAGGGTCAAAAACTAGGTCACAGAGCCCAAAAATAGAAATATCTTGTTAAGGCTCTAGAGGCTACTGTTTCAGTCCAAATATCCTGGCAGTTTGTCAGAAAGGTTGTTTGGTTGTTCAAATTATTAGATTAGGTTAAAGGTCACGGAGGCTGAAAATAGATTTATCTACTGTACCTCATAAAGCCTTCATTTATAGACCAATATCTTTGATATTCAATATATAGGTTCCTTGCATGGACCTCTAACCATAGGTAGGGTTTGAGGTCACTGGGTCAAGGTCAAGGTCACCATAGCTTATAATAGATATTTCTACTTTCTGTCATAGAGCCTTTATTTATTGACTGATATTTTACATATTTGGTTTGTAGGCACTTATATATTTTCAGTTAAAAAATGAAATACTGCTTAACAGCAAACCTACAGCCAAAGTACTCAGGTGAGTGATCCAGGGCCATCATGGCCCTCTTGTTTTAAATACTTTTATCTATTTTTCTTTTTACTGTAGTGTTCATTTGTTACAGCTTGCTCCAGCAGTTGAGTTCCTGATCCACAGTTATCCAGAGTATGTGAGTGTGGACAGTCTACCTGCCCCGAGTGTAGAGGAGAGGGTAGAGATCTCAAGCATACTCTATGACAAAGGACTCTTGTTAACTGGTGAACCTCTGCAGTCTGTTCATCAAGATGTTGATTCAAGTAGCGATGAGAATTGCGGTGATAACAGCTGAAATTCTTGCCATTCACAGAGATGCAAGTTTTCTCGTACAAATTTTAGTCGGACAAAGTCCCAACAAATAACCGAGTGCTAATTTTTCTCTTATGCGAGTTACACACAGCTTTTGAGCTGTTCTAAAACACAGTCTCAACATATTGTGACTGCATTTAAGCATTTACATTTGTGTTAAAGTTTTGGTTACACTTGTGCTTCTATGTGCCTCTAAATGTCTCAGAAACTTAGATGTTTACTGACAGAACTACAAGCTTAATTTTTTTCAGTTTTCTTATGTAAGTAATTCAAGAGACATTTTTTGTAGGTGAGGGATTTCTTGTCTTCTTTTTGATTTTCTAGTGCTAGCAATATTATGCCCTCTAGGAAGTTGATAGATTTTTTTTCACCTTGTCAAAGTGATACTGTGTTCAGAGCACCATCTGTAACATTTGGTGACAACTTTGCTTTTGTTTAAGTCATAAAAATTGGTTTCTTTACAGAAATTAGCTGTGTGCATCTTGTCACCAAATGAGACATTTTCCATGAGAGATTTTAAATTCAGATAAACTCAACAAATCATGCAAAGTTATCTAAGTTGAAAATGCCGCTTAAAAAAATTCATTGAACACAACCTAGTTTTCTAAATATTGAAGTTGCATCTCTAAATATGACGTAAAAACCATTTGCCTTGCTTGTTTTGCATGTTTCCCCTTTGTTTAATGCATGTGTTCCAGTCGCTGATTTTATGTGTTCAAAGTAACATGTCAAATATTTTTTTCTAAATGGATTCCATGTTTATTTATATGCTTGAATGTTAACAAACCATTTGTGGATGTACTTTGTACATGTCAATTTTCAAAATCTGCAAAGTAAAAAACATTTTTTTTTTTTTTTTTTTTTATTATTAAAGAAGCTGCAGTCTAAGGAACATTTCATTTTCAATTGTTTAAAGCATATGTAAAGTACATTTATTTTACACATTCAGTAGCTTATAACAAACATGATATGTGTTACATGTTTTCCATAAAATCAAATCCAACTTGGTATTATAAACACTTTACAGGTCAGAGAACTTTATGAAGTTTTCATTAAATTTCATTTTGAATGCATTCTCAATAGCTTACATGTTCATTTAGCTTATTTAACTGTCATGTTGTCTGTGTTATTGAAAGTATTTATATACAATGAAGTGTAATAAACATCTGTTTCAGTAATTAAGTTATTATATTTTTGTCTTTTTAATGATCAGCACTAAGTGATAAAACTGTTCTTGGGAACATTTCATTTCTTTTCCACTTATTTTACTGCACTTCTCACCAAAGAAACAGACATGATTTACAGTAAAATCAGATATTTTTGCAGTGTTTTAATTTCTGCTGTATTTTAGGCTTCAAGGAATTCTTGAAACTTATCTTGTCAGTATAATGGATGATTGATTATTATGGTACTGTAAATTTTCAGACAACACAGTCTTCTCTGAATTTAGTAGCAAGTAACCTGGCAAACAATTTCCATGTTTTAGGCTCACTAAATTCCAGTTCTGTGAAAGTTTATGATTCTACAGTATATATTATAATCATTGAATTCACATAAATACTAGATCAAAATGTAATACCTGCCATCCACACAGAAAAAACAAAATTCAAAAATTTGGCAGATGTTAAAAATAGCACCACTGACTATGGTTGTCTGTTTGACTGTTAAACTGGTCACAAGATTGAAACCTTACTGTTTCGCAATCTTCGTAGTTAAAGGGTTGGTCAGAAATCCATGGAGAAAAGTAGTTAATATAATTTGCAATACATTGTGTCCCAAATGAATGTGAAACTGACATAATCTACTTTGTCCAAGATGTAATTGACTATGATGACAAACATTGTTATTTCTGTTTTTAAAATGGGAATTAATTTTTCTGTAATAAATTTTGTTTTATGAAAACTTTATTATTGTTTATCTTATTCTTCTTTCTGTAATTCAGTTCTTTTCCAGGAATTCTATTATTCTAGTCCAGATCAGCTGTATCGTTTTTCAATGAAAATGAAGATTGTTTTACCTGGTCCAAAGGAATCTTTGTAAATGCCAGTTTTAGTTTCAGCATTAGTCAAAGGGTTTATATTAGCACTTGCAAGGTTTTTGATGATTATACCCCCAGATAGAATATCTTAGGGCTATACTGGATTCATGTGCATTGGTCGACCAGTCAGTCCATCAGTCCAGCCATCTGTAGATAAAATTTGTCTGGACTATATTTCAGCAACCATTTCTCAGATTTTGAAAAGACTTTGCAAAAATCATTAGTACCAAGCCTTGTTGTACATGTCATTGTCACATCCGTGATGATTTTCACTCAGTTATGGACCTTTGATATTTTTTTTACACATCAGTTTGTCCGGACTGTTTCTCATTAACTATTGTTCAGATTTTTATACTTTGCAAGAATTATAAGTACCAAGGGTAGTTGTGCATGTTGTCACCACATTCCAGTGCCATGAATTTTAACATGAGTTATGGGCCTTAAATTGTTTTTATGCCTCTGAAGGGAGGCATATAGTTTTTGAATTGTCCGTCCATCTATCCGTCATTCAGTCCAAAAACTTTAACATTGGCCATAACTTCCTTCTTTGTAAGTCGATTACTTCATACTTGCACACAACACCCCTTTCAACAAGACCTTCAGACTGACCTATATTTATTTGATGTTGACCCATTAATGACCTTTACCTTGAAAATATATGCTACCATGGCTGTGACCATTGCCATGTTTCAGGGGCATTTGTGTCTGTGACACATTTCTTGATAAATTTGTCCAAAATATTTGTCGTCTGCTTTTTCATCTTGAGACCTAAAATACCTTACCATATATCATTTTTGGAAGCTAAAGCTGCACACCAGATTTTCTAGTTAAAATCACATGACCTCCTCTTATCCATACATTCGCATTGAAATATAGTATCACTACGCATTGAAACAATCGCAACTTCTCGGCTCTTTGCTTATTGGCGAGGTATTCCGAATGCCTGTAATAAGATAATTAACGTACCAAACACGAAAATGTACATGAACAACCAGTCACGCGTTTAACTCTGTTGATAATACTTTTTTGTTGTAATGTTGTCAAATCAATCGGAATAACTAAAATATTTTCCTCTAATAAACGTGCTTAAAATATTTTTAACAGCCTTGCTTTTCGTTTGCAGGTTGATTAAATTATCAATGTCTATGTTTATCTGTTTTCCCGAATCTTGACCGAAAGAAAAAGAACCCTTGCTATATTATCAACTGTCCGTATTTATGGCGATAATTCACGTTTTAAAGAGCGGAATAGATTGTGTTTATGCCAAACACAAGAAGAATTTGAGGCCTACATTAAACAAGCCATGTCTTGATTATACATTGTAGTTTCCCGAACCATGTTAGTCTGACGGAAAAAGTTAAACAGTACTTATATTTGGATACCGAAATTCGGATAACTGTTGGAACGTCCGAAAATCGAAAATTCGAATATTTTTCAATATGGCAAACCAAATATTCGAATATTGATTTCAGTATTCGTTCCTATCCCTACTTTTTGATAACCTTTTACTTGTTTATAATGTTTATAATAATGTATATATTTGAATGCTTTTCTTGAAACATCATTAGTTGATTATTGATAAGCACAAATCTCCGAATATTTTGGTCATAAAAAATGTAAGCATTAAAACATTTCATTGAAAATATTTGGGGTTTCATCATAACCATGTTTTGCCTTAAAATTAATTTCATGCCACATTCCCTATACAAAGATAAGATTCAGTCTGAAACTATTAATACCTTAAAAAGCATCTGATAGAAAAGGACACTTTATGCAAGTTTACTTCATGTAAGTTAGCATGTATGTGTCACATTATAAATTTGTCACAATAGGTTATTCTACATACTAGTAGTCATTATCTAGGTCTATGACAAATCTGAGTAGATTGATCTAGTAAAACAGCACTGAATGTTTTGAACACGGTCATGGAGTCAAGAAATTAGTTTCTGTTAACTTCTGTGTTGTCAGTATAATTGCATTTGAGGCTGCAATACATATTTGCAGTATTATTTTATACATTTAAAGTTATTTATCTACTGTTTTCACATGATTTTTGTACTTTTTTATAATCAGTTTACTTACATTGTTTTTAGAGTTCTGCCTCATTTCAACTTGAATTTTTTGTTGAAATTGGTTATTGATATAGAAAATGTTGAAAACTATAAAAAATATTGTACTCATTCTTGGCATACTTGCTACTTGGGACAGCATACTTGCTACTGGGGACAAGGCACATCAGTACCACAAGAAACTTTACTAAGTGATCAGTGTGTCTAGAGTTATGCCCCCTTTTCGCATGGAAAAATAATTTAAACTTTTGTATAAATACTAATATCTTGAACATTCACAATCACAAAGTTATTGATCTTAAGTGAAGTGCATAACCACAGTTATTGAATAGACCATAATACTCTTGAAATTAATCTTATTAAGTCGTTGCTTTTAACATACTAGCGTTGGTATTGTATGCGATGTTCTTATAAGAGTCTCAAATGGCCATAGTGTATCCCGTCACATCTGTACGTCGCAACTCGGAAAATACTTGAGGGATTGAGTTTAAACTTTATATAATGGTCACACTTTAGTGACAAGAAAGTTCGAACAATGACTACCTTGGTGCATTTTTGGATTATCGCCGTTACTTTTGTGTAGAAATTATGCTTTTCTAGAGTATATCTAAAAAAGCGTTTGAAGGAATTGATATGATTCTTATCGCATTGGTGCAGTGACAAAGAACAATCTGCAGACATTTTAACTTTCGCTTCTGACAGTACTCTCTGTGCTTTGATTTTATTAATTAATTCTTTGGCTTTATCAAGGGACAGTTGTACAGTTTATAAAAATAGTTCTGTTATTCAGTTACGCAGAATCTTTCTGTAAAGCAGAAGAACAGATACCAGTCTTCTGAGTGAATCTATCGTTGGTGTCAGTTGCCCATGTATCAAATGCCCAGAAAAAGAGATTAAATATTATTTTAGGATAGTGTAGGCAGAGATGAAAACCCAGTTCAAAGAGCAATCAAAGGGTATTTTACATGCTCATTGTAAACCAATGATACATGCATTCATTTAAAGTCTTCTCCAAAAGACTTCTTATTGAACCCATGTTGGATGTCCTTTAATATTACACTTCTCTCCTCAGACACACAGACTATTAATGTTTGCCTGTCAGAGTACAACTTGTGTCATAGACATGTATTCTTGAAACTTAACAAACATTTAAACAACCAAGCTAAACATTTCTTGCATTAATCTTATGCCTGTTCACCGAATTGCAATCCACATTTCAAAGTGTGAGAATACTTGCCATTTTGATTGATTTCGGTTGCATTTCATGTTATGACTAGCACATAAGAAGATTTTGAAAAGTGCATTTTAAGAGTATCAATTTTAATGCATTTGTCAATCTGACCTTATTAACTTTGTTGCGAAATGCACTTAAATCTCGCAGAAATACCGTTTCGTCAAGAATTCAACACGGGCTTAACTAATGGACCGTTAATATTCCTTGTATAAAGTCCTCTGAGAAAAATTAAAGAAAATGAAAATCTTAATGCGCTTTGCACGAAGGGCGTCTGAAAAAATGCAGCCAGTAAGTAGAAGACTGTGATCGAGTGGTAGAGCGCCTGAATCCTGGTCTGGAGATCGTTGGTTTCAATCCCAGCAGGTGTGAGAGCCTTCAGTGACTGCATTCTACATGTTTCGGAGAAGTACTTGGATTATTCCAGAAATTTCCGAAGGTCGCGTGATACAAATCTTTGTTTCCTATTACTCGAATTAATATATGGTATGCGTCCTCAGAGTTCTCAGAAAATATATTTGTATCAAGGCACTTTTTAAGCCTCGTGTGTTAACAAGTTACTGCTTACAGCTGTTGTATCAACAAACTCAATGTTCTATCGGAAAAGGACTTCAAATTGAAGTTCAAGTATATTTGCTAAAAACTGAGCATGCTAAAGAACCAGGAGTGTCTCTAAAATTGAATGTTTTCTGTGTCTCTCACAACCTAAAATACTGTTATTTTCTGAAGATATTGGTGAAATGCATGAGAAACCGGTACTAATTGTTGATAGACAGAAGCTCTTGACGACTGTTTGTGCTGACAGACGGAAGACAAACTGATTATTTTAATGTTATAATGCTATTGCTACCTTTTTCATACCACACCTGCCCCCTACCCCCATAACCAAATAAATATTCAGCTTTCACCGAAATTAACGGCTTTAAGTTATAATATCATCTACAAAACTACTTTTTTCATATGCACTTAAGGTTTCGGAGGAACAGTTCAAATTAAAACCAAACTGGTCCTTTTAGTGGTGATAAATGTTCATACTGCGCCATTATGTCAGAGGACCGTAGAAAAGTGACTGTTATGTTTTAGGAATAAGGAACCCCCAATCCCCTTTATGACATGTACTTACTCTCAAAGACGTCTGGATTTTAAAGGATACAGAAATAATTGCTTAAGCCTAAGGATGAAAAAAAAAATACAAATAAAAACAACAACAAAAATAGATGTCAAGTACGAAACAATGTAATCAATCAAAAACAAGTGAACTTAACACACCTCCATGACGTGTTTACCGTAAATAATTGATGTCAACATTTTTTCCTTTATGAATATTATTTCAACTTACATTGTTTGCGGTTTAAAATCCGTGTAACCTAATTCATTTTTTTAACTCGTTATCATGTTGTTGTTGTTTTTTTTAGTAATAATGACCTAATATTCTGTTTTGATCGATTTCTTGACAATCCTGTATCTAACGTACTAACGTAACGTTCACGTCATTTCACCTGCTCATTTTACTGGACACGGAGGTATATTTAAACTCGGGGGTAAACGCTAGTCGCTCAAAACAAATCGCAAGACGTAACCATTAATTTCTTGTAATTCGCGAACCAAACACTGCAAAGATGAATCTTCTGTTACTATTAGCAACTCTCTTCGCTGTTTTCAGCTATTCTGTGGCTGACCGGAAAAGGTAAGTTATTTTTCAATCATTTATACTTATTTCAGACGCATTTTAACAAAAATGTAAAAAAAAAAAAACATTGTGCACAAAAACAACAACAAAAAGCAGAACACCTAATAGGTTTTGTAAATGTGAACACTGTTACGATTTCTCTTGTGTGAGTCAGTGTAAAAATTATTTCTATTTTCTTTTTTAGATATTTCGTTCATTTATTTATTTATTTATTCATTTATTTATTTATTTATTTATTTATTTATTTATTTATTTATTTTTAGTGAATCAGTGTAAGAATTATATATATTTCCTTTTCTTAGATATTCCGTTTATTTATTTATTTATTTATCTATTATTAGAAAATATATTTTTTCATAACTTCTCTACTGTTTCACGTTTCAGGTGTTTTTGTAAAGCCGTAGCAGCCGACAATCACAACCACGTGCTACATGATTTTGGAACGATCGCAGAACATCGTAACTTTCTTCATGTCGGCTGCAGAAGATTACACGGTTGTTCCAGTAAATGTGACCAGAAAGTAAAGGAATGGGTCTGCAGCCATATATCTGAATGCAAGGCCAAGGCGAAGGGCAAACATGTGCTACCATACTATACAGCCAGTGTTTGTGGAAAGGGACCAGGAAATAATGCCAGACCGTGCGAATGTCAAATGAGTAAAACCAGGAGATGCCAACTTGATTGTGTAGCAGAACTAAAAGGATCGAACTTTCATGCGTTCATAGGTTGCTTGAATAAATGTTTGCAGTCAAGGCAAACGGGCGCTGTGTGATTATTATCCGTAAATCATTCATTACATGTTTTTATTTATTTATTTTGTGTCGATGTGATCTCAATTTAAAATAAATGTTTACAAAAGTTTTTATATTTTTGTTATTTACTCGAAATTAAAATTTTTAAGCTGTTATTTTGCTATGATCGGCTTTTACATGAATCACTCAGTAAATCGAATATAAAGTTGTTTTTTCCCCATAATGCACGAGATCACCAAATGGCCGAATAAGGTGTAATTCCAGGGTATTAGTATCAGCACTAAGAAGAGATTTCTTGATAAAATGCAGGGATTAAACTTTAATTTCCGTCTAAAAATAAGCGCTGTGAAATGCTTTCGCCATAATAGACAATGGTGGTTATTGGTATTTTAATCTGACATAAATAAGCACATTAGGACCTTGACGTTTTTTATTATACACCGATGAACTTATGAAAGAATTATTTTCTCCAGATTTACAATCTTTTTCAAACTTTGTCTTCTTACAAAACAATAACAAGATGTGTTTTTTTTTTCGTGCTTACATATTTGTCCTGCTCTGTCTATAAACATTTACAGAACTAGGTACATAAAAATATGTAGTCGTGTTTGGGTAAATACATTTGGCATTAATGGTGACTGACAAAATGTTAATTCTTGACAATACATGTATAACAGATGCTGCCTTTCAAGGGACTATGAAACATGTAAACATTAGGCGGGCCTAATGAACCTAAGGAGGTGATTGCAGAATATAAATAAAGGCCCAGTTGAAAATGCAACACGCCATATATAAAAGGACTAGGTCCTGCGGTTTCAGACAAGAAAAGATTTTTCAAAAATGTTTTTTCATCTTCTTTTTTTAATATATGACATCTAGGATAGTGATAGTAATGACTCCAGGACTATGGCTGTACAATACTCACTGAAACATGCCGAATATTAAAGCTCTTGTATTTTGATTTGTTTGATAGTTAAATGAGACAAGTTTCACTATGAATCGGTATTTCAAGTAATGTTGCAGGATTTACACGAAACATCAGTCTTTCAGACTGGGGGTACAATAAAATGCAAAGCACCTAGCACCTGATAAATATGTGTGGTGTGTGAGCATATATTAGAAGACTTTGTTCGCAGGCCCCCCGTCCCCCCCCCCCCACCTCTCTCTTAACACACACATGCGCCCCCTCCCTCCTCACACACACCTGCACACACAATACGTGACTGTTTTTCTTTTATTTTATATATTTTTGCTAAGGTATATAAAATTATTTCCAAATTTGAAGTAACACACATGTACTGCTTTTACAACAGGGGGCTTATCAGTAACATGGCTTCATGACCCTTTCGATTTATTTATGACTTGTTCAATAAGGAACCTGAGAAACTACACAATCTGACATTTCTCGCTCTGATTCCTACAGGTTAGGTAATTTGACGCCGTCCATTAGGCTGAAATCGGTTGGAATTAGGAACACCGCTGAGGAGATAAGAAACTCTTGGACAATTTAGGGAGAATTTGAAACGATTGCACGTTTGCTTTCATGTTGTTCCGAGGAAAATAATGGCTGTTACTTGTTATAAATCATGTGAAAGTTTATTTTAAAATTGTCTTGCATTCGTGTGAATGTTTTGAAGTGAGAGGGGATAAAAAGTTATCATTTGAGTTGTTTGTCGTGAAAGACATTTGCAGAAATTTTCTCACCTGTTGTATAATTGCATGTAGTGACCATTTCCGGAATAGATTTTCTTAAAAGTGAAAATAATTCTCCAGTGATAGTGAGGTGTTTTTAAAGGCTTGTTGTCAGCCAGAACGTGTACAGGTAAGTTTTTTTTAGTCATTTGCAGATAGAAATAAAAAGAAACTTTTAAAACAGATAATAACTGAAACAAACATATTTACATGAAATACGTTCCGAAGAAACATGTTTTTTTTCTTATCAAAGTACAAATTGTTACATTATAAGGAAGTATTACAATGACTTAGGACTAATTGCATTACTTCTATCTGCAAATGACTAAAAGTATCTGTTGTAATATTTTCGTTATGTTTTCAACCGGAGAGAAACGAAGAGAAGGAGTCAGAGAACCATTAATGTAAAAGAATCATTTCATTTTCAAATGTAACTTGTCTCTGGCGCTTTCAAACTTCTCTGGTAAATCTGCTTATAGTCAAATTATCATCTTTTATTGTCGTAGGTATGTCTATGCCAAAGGGTTTCTTTTTTATACGAGCACACATATTTTTTGTATTGTTTTGACCTTGAAATGTTCATGCCTTGGTCTGCTAGTCACACCTTGAATACAACTTGTCTTGCCATTTAAAACGACTTACAATTCATTGTACATATCTTTGTTTTCAATATGATAATCATTTTTATGGACAAGATCATCTTATCAAGTCAACACCCGATCTTACATAAAACACCAACCAAGCATTAAAGGATTTCGAATTAAATATAAGACTGCTTATCACTTTATCAGTCAATCAATCGATCGGTGGTAAAATGTTTACTCTTCGTGTTATGGTACCTGATACGATTTCACACGAAACGTTTATATTACAAAAATTTGTTCGAGCTGGGTCCTTATATAACCAGGTTCAGGTTAAAACATGATTAATTTCAGTTCTATACTCTGGCTTATCAAAGCTACAAATCAGCTAAATTGTACACAGAGAAAATCCTAGATATCATGCTGTGATGACCAGTTACCATTTTCAGCACATTTACATTAAAATATACATGTGTCCATTATGTAAAGAGAAAGTGTGTTTGATTCTGTAAACGAAGACAAGGTGGTGACTTTCGAAAACATCTTTTAAAATAAAACGAAAAATTCAGATTTAGGCAAATAACAGGATGTTGTATTACGCGTCTATTGATATCATAAACCATAATACCATAAAACTACGTACATATGAAAGATTTTCTGAGAGATCGAACAGTTCAGCTTCACAAGAATTTTGATACTGTATAATGCTTTCGAATGCTTTATATGATTACTGTTTCACGATGAAACACGAAACAGATAAAGAATGCCCTTAGAAAAATGAACTTAATCAGTTTACAAACACCAGTTTCAGCTACAAGTGGTCATTGGGATTCATTTAATTTAGACTCGTCACCATTAAAACAATCATTCTGAAATTTTGCTTTGCGTCTTTAAATCGGATTTGTTTCACTATTTGCTTAACGATTAAAAAAAGTTTTCGGATGTTATTTATTTATTTTATTTATTTTATTTATTTGCTGTTGTTCATGCGAAAAGATTCAAAACAGGCAACGTTTGTGATAGTTCACATTTCAGTCGATCAGTTGATTGTAAGGCTGTAAGTATACATGTTTTTTTTCTTTTATTTCAGTTGAAGGTTAATTTCTCTTTCGACAATGGCAACAGAGAATAATACGGTGAGTTCACAATTGTCGATCTCTCTCTGTTTGAGCGTATCTATCGTCGGTACCGGTTTCACGTATATGAGTAGTGAAAACCAGGAAAAGTGATAGATGAAGGAAATCAATTAATGCTTTGGACCAGGTGACTGAAATATAAAAAAGATGAATGCATTTTATTTGAATTCTTGTGTTCACTCAGGTTTTCATCGTTATTTCATTTTTAATAAGCAATCCAATATACTCATTGCAGACAGAGACATCGGATCCCCCAACAGACAATGCTGCATGCAACGGAAACTTACTAGGTAAACACAGATTTGTATCTATTTCCTTTTAAGTGTATAACTGCCGGCAAGTGAATTTCTTTTTCATTTCACTAAAGTTTCCTTTCATCATATGAAAGGTGTCAATTTTCATTTTAATTAGTTTGTCCAAGTTCTAAGGTAACGCTTTTTGAATTACAATACCTTTGAACTTCCACTTTTTAATGAAAACTAAATGGAAACCTTTTTATGTTTGTTATGTCATGTCTCTGTTTACTGTTTCTAATAGGTAAGAGCGTTCTCGTGCCAGTAGAAAATCTTATACAACCTGACGAGTCAAGAGCAGTGAGAGAAATAGACCTAGACCATGTCAGAGAACTAGAGCAGCAATTTGAACTGTCTAAATGTACCTTTGGGGTACTAGTAGGCCTTGTTACTAGTGAAGAAACAACATTAGAAGATGTCCAGTCTAAAGGAAGGTGTTTAGTTGAGGTAATTGGAGGAAACCACACAAGGCAAGCTCTTTCCAATATGATTCGTCGAGGTAACACGTTGATCAGCCACGTAACAATGGATGTATACAAAGATTTGTCTGATAAAGAGGCAATCAGACTTGGCTTGTTGCATAATTCTCAACACGAGCATTCCAAAGCAACTTCCTTTGAAGACAAGGTGAAACTTTTCCGACGTTTATACTTATCTGCAAAGAAAAGGTATCCCGAGCAGGAGAGAAAATGTAAGATAATCCACAGAGATATGGTCGCTGATGTGATGGGAATAGAGGTATATTGTGTACTTTAAACCAATCATGTATTTTATGGAAACGGATTATGAAATACAGATAGATGACCGTGTTGAATCTTTAATTCATGCCTGAAGGATTTGTAGATTTAGGAAAGTTTTAAGAGCATGCACTTTTACTGGTAAGAAACAGTTCTGTAGCGTTGGTGAATTACTTTGATATTGGTATATGACTACACAATGAAACACATTTCCGACAAACTTTCTATATTGCAGAGAGGTAAGACAAAGAGTATGCTCCAGGTACCTTTGCAGATTTCAACTTTGCCAGAAGACATTTGGACTCTTTTCGTGCACTTCACTACTGTTTGGAAGCGGAAAGAGATTTTAGGACAACCTAGAACTGAGCTGAGACAAACACATGTCAAATTTCTGCTTGGTTTAAAATCCGAGAATGACCAGAAAAACTATCTGAACGACTTGATATATCAGAAGAGCCGTTTTCAGATCGAAAGAACAAAGTAAATACATTTAATTACAGTTTTATAAATAATAACAAATTAACTTTGGGTATGGATTCTTAGTCGGTTGCGGTAACAAAACAGGACCAAATATCTTCTGTTTGACTCTAGACGTAAATGTCTTAATCAATTAATACAACTAATTAATCAATCTTTTGTTTTCCGACTCTTTTAACGACAGAAAAAATTACATGCTACATTCATGCCAGTCATAAAGCACAATTTCACTTCATTTGTAGGTCGCAAATTTCGAATGAGAGAGTGGAAGACATCGAAATAAAGTGTGAAGAATTAACGTCTAACTTGAAATCAGCAGAAAAAATAGTTCAACGCCAGAAAATGGATATTAAAGAGTTGGAGACAAAGATAAAAAGACTTGCAAGTCAGAAGAGACAACTTGATGTTAGACTGAGTTTTGAACGAGAAAAAGTCAAAAATCTCCAAAGAACTATTTCAGTGGTAAGCAAGTGCCTCTGTCTCAAGTAAAATCGAAAATGTTTATTGTAAACAGTTAGCCAACCTTTCAACTTAACCAAGTCTAAGATGTCATTTTCAAACAATCGTTCTTTGCTCTCTGATGCTCAGAGATCTTAGCTATGTGTTATGCCGCTGATTTGATAGTTCTTTGAAATGCAATAGTTCTGAAATGTCGAAGAAAAACTTGTTAAAACTCAACTAAAAGCTTGTCATATGACGCGTTTGATGAAACGATCGTGGTAAAAAAATCAGATACTAAAGAAAAGGGGGTCGTGTTATCAGCTTCAAGAAGAACACAATAAGATTTTTTTAGATAGAGAATTTTTTTCAGATGAAAAAGTCAGAGATTACTTTTTTTGAAATGAAGACAGAACTACAGGTAAGAAAACTATTGCTGGTATTTCGTACTTTGCTAGACTGTCGTAGTGATGTAACATTTTTTCTTCTTTTATTTCATATTAAACGGGGATGGGGTATTATAAAATTTGTACCCTGAATGTGTTGAATATATCATATCTATACCCTGAATGTGTTGAATATATCATATCTATACCCTGAATGTGTTGAATATATCATATCTATACCCTGAATGTGTTGAATATATCATATCTATACCCTGAATGTGTTTAATATATCATATCTGTACCCTGAAAGTGTTTAATATATCACATCTATACCCTGAATATGTTTAATATATCATATCCATACCCTGAATGTGTTTAATATATCACATCTGTACCCTGAAAGTGTTTAATATATCATATCTATACCCTGAATGTGTTTAATATATCATATCTATACCCTGAATGTGTTTAATATATCATATCTATACCCTGAATATGTTTAATATATCATATCTATACCCTGAATGTGTTTAATATATCATATCTATACCCTGAATGTGTTTAATATATCATATCTGTACCCTGAAAGTGTTTAATATATCACATCTATACCCTGAATGTGTTTAATATATCATATCTATACCCTGAATGTGTTTAATATATCATATCTATACCCTGAATATGTTTAATATATCATATCTAAATTATCAGGATAATAAAAGGCTGAAATGTTCTTGTCATTTGTTTATTCACCGTTTATTCACTATATTCAGAGAGACAATGCTGAGCTCATGGTGGAAGTGATGGCCTTGAGTCGACGCCTTGAACGTGCAGAACAGAAAGCAGCAATGGGGCAGGAGATAAGGCCACAGAATGTAACAACACAGTCTGATTATTTATATGATGTAGATAAAACAGTTGAATTCCTATTTTTCAAGTACAGTATTTTGGATCCTGTCACGTTCTTGAAAACTCTACTTCAAACCGCTTTCCCGACGTAAATAAGTAAGCTGAATTCCTATTTATTTTACCAAATAAAATATTCTGGATCATGTCACGTTCTTCAGGTTGTTTCATAGAAAATCGGACGTAACTTCTACTTAACAATGATTGGAATGCAAAATTCTGTATACACCAGCATTAACGAGAAAGGTCCATTTGTATACTCGCTCTTTTTCATTATTGCAGTCGAAAGTGGCCATAACAGTCCTACCAGAGAAAGACACCAACAAAAAGAAAAAGTTGAACGAGGTGCGTTAAAATTAAAGTTTCGGTTCCCTTTAAATGTAGAAATTGTAAATTGCTTAGTCATAAACGTAAAAGGCCTGTCTGCTGAAAGGCTACATACCTAGAATTGATTTCAGTCTTGAGTTCCTGAAGCTCAAACTTATTCATTAAATGTCATTTCCAAATCATTCATGTAAAACTGAGTACAATTTCGAGGACACAAACTTTAATATAGAATACAATGTAAATATGTATTTCTGTTTGAAATGTATTTTAGGAAGCGGCGGGTGGAGTTTCAAAGAAGAAAAGGAGGAAGACAACAAAGGTGGCGGCAAAAGATTTACATTTCATACTGACATAATATTGTTTGTCATTTTCATTTGTATATTGATTGATTATCTTGCAGAGAAGGGAAACGGAACTGAGTAAAAGTAACACATTCATAGTGCTTAATCAGTGCTATTTTTAGGCATACGTGTTGTAATAAAGATAACTCTGTCTTGTTTTAGGCATACGTGTTGTAATATAGATAACTCTGTCTTTTTTAGGCATACGTGTTGTAATAAAGATAACTCTGTCTTGTTTTAGGCATACGTGTTGTAATAAAGATAACTTTGTCTTTTTTAGGCATATGTGTTGTAAAAAAGATAACTCTGTCTTGTTTTAGGCATACGTGTTGTAATAAAGATAACTTTGTCTTTTTTAGGCATATGTGTTGTAATAAAGATAACTCTGTCTTGTTTTAGGCATACGTGTTGTAATAAAGATAACTCTGTCTTGTTTTAGGCATATGTGTTGTAATATAGATAACTCTGTCTTGTTTAAGGCATACGTGTTGTAATAAAGATAACTTTGTCTTTTTTAGGCATACGTGTTGTAATATAGATAACTCTGTCTTGTTTTAGGCATACGTGTTGTAATATAGATAACTCTGTCTTGTTTTAGGCATACGTGTTGTAATATAGATAACTCTGTCTTGTTTTAGGCATACGTGTTGTAATAAAGATAACTTTGTCTTTTTTAGGCATATGTGTTGTAATAAAGATAACTCTGTCTTGTTTTAGGCATACGTGTTGTAATAAAGATAACTCTGTCTTGTTTTAGGCATATGTGTTGTAATTTAGATAACTCTGTCTTGTTTAAGGCATACGTGTTGTAATAAAGATAACTTTGTCTTTTTTAGGCATACGTGTTGTAATATAGATAACTCTGTCTTGTTTTAGGCATACGTGTTGTAATATAGATAACTCTGTCTTGTTTTAGGCATACGTGTTGTAATATAGATAACTCTGTCTTGTTTTAGGCATACGTGTTGTAATAAAGATAACTTTGTCTTTTTAGGCATACGTGTTGTAATATAGATAACTTTGTCTTTTTTAGGCATATGTGTTGTAATAAAGATAACTCTGTCTTGTTTTAGGCATACGTGTTGTAATAAAGATAAGTCTGTCTTGTTTTAGGCATATGTGTTGTAATATAGATAACTCTGTCTTGTTTTAGGCATACTTGTTGTAATAAAGATAACTTTGTCTTTTTTAGGCATACGTGTTGTAATATAGATAACTCTGTCTTGTTTTAGGCATACGTGTTGTAATATAGATAACTCTGTCTTGTTTTAGGCATACGTGTTGTAATATAGATAACTCTGTCTTGTTTTAGGCATACGTGTTGTAATAAAGATAACTTTGTCTTTTTTAGGCATACGTGTTGTAATATAGATAACTCTGTCTTGTTTTAGGCATACGTGTTGTAATATAGATAACTCTGTCTTGTTTTAGGCATACGTGTTGTAATAAAGGTAACTTTGTCTTGTTTTAGGCATATGTGTTGTAATATAGATAACTCTGTCTTGTTTTAGGCATACTTGTTGTAATAAAGATAACTTTGTCTTTTTTAGGCATACGTGTTGTAATATAGATAACTCTGTCTTGTTTTAGGCATACGTGTTGTAATATAGATAACTCTGTCTTGTTTTAGGCATACGTGTTGTAATATAGATAACTCTGTCTTGTTTTAGGCATACGTGTTGTAATAAAGATAACTTTGTCTTTTTTAGGCATACGTGTTGTAATATAGATAACTCTGTCTTGTTTTAGGCATACGTGTTGTAATATAGATAACTCTGTCTTGTTTTAGGCATACGTGTTGTAATAAAGGTAACTTTGTCTTGTTTTAGGCATACGTGTTGTAATATAGATAACTCTGTCTTGTTTTAGGCATACGTGTTGTAATAAAGATAACTCTGTCTTGTTTTAGGCATACGTGTTGCAATATAGATAACTCTGTCTTGTTTTAGGCATACGTGTTGTAATAAAGATAACTCTGTCTCGTGTTAGGCATACGTGTTGTAATATAGATAACTCTGTCTTGTTTTAGGCATACGTGTTGTAATATAGATACGTCTGTCTTGTGTTAGTGTTTAGTTTAAGATCTGGTAAAAACAAACATTAAATTTTGTTATGTTGCGAAAATTTATCAGTTTTGATAGCAGATTAGACATGGTAGCGTATTAGCATTACAGTATGTTTTATTACAATATAAATGATGCGGAGCGACGTTCAAATAGGTCTTGACACGAATATTTAAGTGCTCGACATTTAAACAAACCTTTACTCGCCTTTCAGACAGATGAACTGGAAAAATCCAGCGCAACATGCATTGTTGATCAGCATAACAAAGAAGTAAGTATCTGTTCTTTGAAGTGTATTACATGTGAAACGTTACAATATTCAATGTTTACATTTATATTCTTTTACTTTGTTTCCTTTTTATTGTAAAATTAGTTCAGTTTGTACTGTATATTTCTCATTAGTATTTAATAATGTTTTTATATTCAATTAATTTACATTTGTACTTGATCTATTCATTAACGTCAATTTGTATTCTATATCTGATTTTTGTACTTTTACTGATTAATTTATATTCAAAAGAAATTCTATTTGCTTTTTAATTTTTTTTTCCTTTATATTGTAAACAAATCCATTTGTATCTAATACACGATTCAGAACTGAACTGATGTGTCTCTTTCTATTAGAGCTTATTTATCGTCAGTACCGGTTGCCCGTATGACCGACACCATTTGCAGAGATAAGTCCTTTTATGTTGTGTTGGGATAGTGCAAGATACACGAAATGAAACGATATAGAATACAAATCTGGACATTGAATAATTATTGCAACGTTTCACACGCCATTGAAATTGAAAAAATTTTTTTTTTATTTTTTCTTCATTTCAATGGTTTTTTTCCCTACTTATCAAAAACATAAAACAAATTATTCTTGATAAAAAAATGACTGCAAAAATCGTGACAACAATCTAAAATTATAAAGGATATTAATTTAATAAATTTCATCTATTAGTTTATCAAGTTGATAAATCATACAAAACCAGATTTCACTTACTATTGTTTTTATAATTTAGATTGCAGTAGTAGAATGGACGAGGAAAAGTGTTTATTTTGGAATTTTAGAAGAGCAAAGAAAGCTGACACTTTGCAGAGAAGCTTTTGGCAAAGGAGCTAGCCTGAACTTCACCAGAAAGGACAGCTATAGTGTTGATTATGATAATAAACAGACAATAAATTTCAACTGTATTATCTGTAAATTTAAAGGAACTGTTAGCAACGATACAATTGTGCTGGACAACGTTCAAAAGAACAACATTATTAAAATGTGTGGAATGTACTTCGCTAGAAATTAAATGGAAATTTTACTATATATAGTTTTGGTGTACGTTAATTGTACGTCCTGTACTTGAATACTTGATTATCCTTGTCTGCCAAATAAAGTACTTTTATCGTAGTCATTACATTCAGAAGCATAGTGCTTATAATATATCTGGTGTAGAGTATTAACACACTAGTGTGGCTCTTTTTTACGCATTTAAAAATGTTTCCATATATGCAAACCTATTTTTTTATCAGAAAAAAGCACGTCGCTGTTTTAAAAGCAGACGAGAATTTTGCAAATGTGCAATATGAAGATTGTTCTCATCTACCCCGCCTTTAATTCTTGAACATTTGCGAAGAAATGGTCGACAGGAAAACAGTCAGTGGTTTAGCTAAAGAAATAAAGACTTTATAATTGTTCAATATTTCGGCAGAAATTCATGCTTAATTGGTTAAAACCTACTAACCTCATGTCTGAATAAACGGCAACTAAACATATATACTTATATACACATTATAACGATTTAATCAACAAAGACTCCACCAAGGTAACCGGTCTGAGGTTGTGTAGTTAAAAAGAAATGTAGTCGATTGGACAAATTTGAGCAAAAGTGAGCATTCAAGTGCTGTCTTTAAAATCTGTAAATTGGCTAGGACAAAATGACCACTGTAAATAATTAACGACGGAATAATTTGGTATTATTGATACAATAACTGACTACAGTAACTTATTATTGAAACTATTAATCTTTGTTGCGGGAACAAAATACCTGGCACCAAGTATCTGACTTTACAAAATTGAAACAACACACTCCATTTATTAATTCCGCTGCTATAAAACAATGAAAAAGAACAATTAAGTATTTCTATATGATCTCTTTAATGACCACTCAAGCTGCAACACTGTCGTCTGACACATTTCATCACGTGACAGTTTGAAACTTGGCACCGTCAGCAAATAAAAAGTTCCTGCTTTATTTATTTCATTTTGAGTCTTGAATAATAAATCTAATATTGGATTACGAATCTATCTAGTTTATACCTCAGAAAACCATACCTGTAGCGGACAACTAAGCCATAACTTTTAATAAAGACGATTTTTTCTCTATTTGTATCAAAGATTAAGTTCCAGGACAGATTCAAGTCTTTGCAAAATTGGATAGGCTATAATTTTGGTTCAGGTTATAAGGGGTCGGTACTTTTTCAAATCTTTCAAAATTTTTATGGTAAAGCTGACTGAATTGCCTATAATGATTTTTTACAAAATTTATTGTAACTGTTCTAGTAAATAAAGACAAACTGGATTTAATTTCAGCAAATGTTCATAAGTTAAGCTGTACTGTCGGAGATCGACTAGATATTGGAACACAAACAACAATCAACTACCAACTTTCGTCTTTATGCACATCAGAATGAAACAATTCCTCTTATCATTTTCCGCAAATTTAGGCACCTAGAAAGCTGAGTGAAAATTTCTAATATTTGTTGCAGTACTAGAATCTGACGCAATGCAGCTGCCTGCATAATTAAACAAACAATACCTGCTGAGAAAAGAAAGAAGCAAAGAAGAACTTTAAAATGCCCTTTCAGACATTTTTTACGTGTAAGCAGCATACAACATTAAACATTTCGTGTTTCATAATTATATTATGCACCCAGCACTTGATGAAAAGAATAAATAATTATATTCAAAACTCACATTTTAGGTTCTTTTCAAATGGTAATTCTGCAAGTTTAAAGTGCACTTCTCATCAGAACTAATAAAGTTATGTTGGCAGTCTTATTTTCAAATATGCATCTAGATAACTTAACAAGCGAATAAGTGAGCTGAATAAAATGCTGAATGTACCCAAAAGCTGCTAAAGTAGCAGTGATTACAGAAAAAGAAGTAGCAGCAGCAACATCAAAAGGTGTAAAGTGTTAGCAGTATCATCATTAGCATCAGCAGATGTAAAGTGTTAACAGTAACAGCATCAGCAGCAGACATATAGTGTTTGCAGCAGCAGCAGATGTTTAGTGTTATCAGTATCAGCACAGCAGGCGTATTGCGTTTGCAGCAGCAGTTGTTTAGTGCTATCAGTATCAGCAGCAGCAGCTGTATAATTTTTGCAGCAGCAGGTGTTAAGTGTAATCAGTATCAGCACAGCAGGTGTATAGTGTTTGCAGCAGCAGCAGCAGCAGTTGTTTAGTGCTATCAGTATTAGCTCAGCGGGTGTATAGTGTTTGCAACAGCAGCAGCAGCAGATATTTAGTGCTATCAGTATCAGCACAGCAGGTGTATATTGTTTGCAGCAGCAGCAGCAGCAGTTGTTTAGTGTTATCAGTATAAGCAGCAGCAGGTGTATAGTGTTTGCAGCAGCAGCAGTTGTTTAGTGTTATCAGTATAAGCAGCAGCAGGTGTATAGTGTTTGCAGCAGCAGCAGGTTTTGAATGCTTTCAGTATCAGCAGCAGCAGAAGGTGTTTAGTGTTATCAATATCAGCAGCAGCAGTTGTTTAGTGTTATCAGTATCAGCAGCAGCAGTTGTTTAGTGTTGTCAGTATCAGCAGTTGTTTATTGTTATCAGGATCAGCAGCAGCAGGTATTTAATGCTTTCAGTATCAGCAAAAGCAACAGAAGCAGCAGCAGCAGCAGCAGAAGGTGTTTAGTGTAATCAGCAGCAGCAGTTGTTTAGTGTTATCAGTATCAGCAGCAAAAGTTGTATAGTGTTTGCAGCAGCAGCAGGTGTTTACTGTTTTCAGTTGTAGTAGCAGCAGGTGTATAGTGTTTGCAGCAGAAGTAGCAGCAACTGTTTAGTGTTATCAGTATTAACAGCAGCAGGTGTATAGTGTTTGTAGCATTGGCAGCTGAAGCAGCATCAGCAACAAATGTTTACTGTCAACATTACAGCAGGTGTATAGTGTTTGCAGCATTAGCAGCAGCAGCAGCAGCAGCAAGTGTATAGTGTTATCAGTATCATCAGCAGCAGGTGTATAGTGTTATCAGTACTAGAAGCTGCAGATTTATAGTGTTTGCCACAGCAGCAGCAATTGTTAAGTGTAATCAGTATAAACAGCAGCAGGTGTAGCATTGGCAGCAGAAGCAGCAGCAGCGACAGATGTTTTCTGTTATTAGTATCAGCAGGTGTATAGTGTTTGGAGCATTAGCATCAGCAGCAGTAGTGTTTTCAGAAACAGCAGCAGAATCAGCAGCAGGTGTTAAGTGTTATCAGTATCAGCAGCAGCAGTTGTTTAGTGTTATCAGTAGCAGCACCAGAAGGTGTATAGTGTTTGCAGCAGGTGTTTAATCTCAGCAGTAGTAGCAGCAGCAGATGTATAGTGTTTGCAGCAGAATAAGCAGCAGTTGTTTAATGTTATCAGTATCAACAGCAGCAGGTGTATAGTGTTTGTAGTATTGGCAGCAGAAGCAGCAGCAGCAACGGATGTTTACTGTAATCAGTATCAGCAGGTATTTAGTGTTTGCAGCATTAGCAGCAGCAGCAGCAGGTGTATAGTGTTATCAGTATCATCAGCAGCAGGTGTATAGTGTTATCAGTATCATCAGCAGCAGGTGTATAGTGTTTGTAGCATTGGCAGCAGAAGCAGCAGCAGCGACAGATGTTTTCTGTTATTAGAATCAGCAGGTGTATAGTGTTTGGAGCATGAGCAGCAGCAGCAGTAAGTGTTTACTGTTATCAGTATCAGCAGTATCAGCAGGTGTATAGTGTTTGCAGCAGCAGCAGCTGTTTTTTGTTAGCAGTATCGTCGTCACCAGCAACAACAGTAGGAGCAAATGAATTGTGCAAGCAGTATCAGCAGCAGCAGGTGTAAAGTGTTAGCAGTAGCAGTATTATCATCATTAGCTGCAGCAACAGCAGGTGAATTGTGTAAGTAGTATCAGCAGCAGCAGGTGTTAAGTATCAGCAGTATCAACATCATCACCTACACTAGCAGCAGCAGCAGAAACAGCCGTTGAATTATGTTAGCAATATCAGCAGCAGCAGGTGTATAGTGTTAGCAGTAGCAGTATCATCATCGCCATCAACAGCAGCAACAGCAGGTGAATTGTGTTAACTGTATCAGCAGCAGCAGGTGTATAGTGTTAGTATTATCAGCAGCAGCAGGCGTACTTTATAAGCAGTATCAACAACAACAAATATATAGTGTAAGCAGTATCAGCAGTAAGTGTATAGTGTTATCAGCATCAGCAGCAGGTGTATAGTGTTAGCCGTGTCAGCTGTGACAGCAGCAGCAGTAGCCGTATTTAGACAACAAATGACATATAGACAAGCGCCCAAACACGCATTTTCACACAAACACAACGCACGCACGTACATATGTCTATATATAATTCAGAAAGACTGGTTAAGTTCTGAAGACTGGACATAGCCTCCATAAATAGGGAAATGAGTATTTACTACCAAAGATGTCCAAACAGTTATTAACCAAAAAGCTTTTTTTCGGTGCTGGTTGTTCAACGTTAATTCAGTGTTCTCTATAATTCATACATTTTATTTGACGTTATGCAAAACAATGAAATTACCTAGGAGAACGAATCTAATGACGAAATAAATGTTTCCTGTGGCTAATGATGTTATATTAAAAACAGGCTTATAGTCTCGCTCTTCAATAAAATGAGCAGGGAGAAACTAATTCATTTCTCATGTTAATGCCGTATAATTGAAGGGCCATCTAAGTTTTCATCACAATTGAATTTTACTACAGAAGCAGATATCGATGAAAAAGAGAAACCGTATCATTTTATCGAATTTACCAGGGACCGTATATTAATAGTAAGTCCCAGAATACACACACCATATCAAATAATTCATCTAATCACACCCTGTCCATATTCAAATCCTTTCATCTTTTTCATCTAATGACAAAATAAAAACTTTGCACGCATGTTGACCTTTTTGTATCCAAGGTCAATGACTTGGTGCTGATGAGATTTTAATATATGGGTGAAAAAGAATAGATTGGGTAAATAGCGTATAAAGATTAAGGTAATATGGCGTAAGAATCACGGACCTCAGCAGCATGCAGCAGCGTTTGTTAACATTGTATATATATGTTTTTCTTTCTATGCGTTATATCTCACTGGTTCGACCTCTATCTGTTAAGGTAATTTGTCTTTATATTATCGAAGCGCTCAATATGGTTTCACTGATTTAAATTGGGAGATTGAGCATGATACAGAAGGCATTCAGAGACAATCCTAGTTCTTTAACATGCTCATTGCATAACTCGGATACTTGGAACGTCGGTTTACATGGAACTATGGATCGATCCCATGCCCTGTTCGTGTATGGTCATATTCTGTTTGAATACGTACACCTTTTTCTTTTGTCGTAACATAAAAAAATTCGGAAATTTAAAAGATAAAAAATACTTGTGCATGATGCCTCATATACACTGCACAGTGTTTGAGATTTCGAAAATCACGGGGAGAAAGTATGTTTATAAAAAAAGATTAGTCTCCCTTTAAATGTAAACGTTCGTATTCGGCTGTTCAGTACTAAGGTTACTGTTAAAAGTAACAGAATAGAACACATTTCAATTTATGCCACGTAAGCATACAAATGATTCTCGACAATGGTTTCACATGATGCATAAAAAGAAGAAAGATCAAAGGAAGTATCGTATAAAGTGTTTAAAATAATCATAAGTTACAGACGGTGATGAAACTTGATATAACTGAAGTTTGCTAGACATAATGCTATCATTATACAATTTTATTTCATAAATCATCTTTAACTTTCATAGCTTTTATAATAAATAATTTTGCAAGGGTATTTCAAATCATATTATTGTCTCTTTATGTTACTGAAGTGTCTATACGTTTTTACATTTCAGACAGTAACTATAACAATAATAAAGTGTGCAACAAACAGAAGATGACGTAAAATTGTGACGGCAGTATAGTTCATGAAAGGGGTCATGTGTGTGCAGTCTAGTTACTAATTTTTATCGTGAGATGCTTGCCCATAAAACCACCGCCTACAGAAGAGAGCACATCAAATCATTTTATGTTTTAGGGGAAATGATGTCATTTAAAACTCTCGTTTTGTTTTGTTTTTTGTTTTTGTTTTGTTTTGTTTTTTGTTGTTGTTTTTTCCCCATGTTCTGTGTTATGCTCTGATACAGAGAACCTCGGATTAACATCTCATCCGAAAAACAAAGACCCCAAGACGTAACCTAAGTAACCTAGCTATTTTTCGAAGGCTTCAGGCACGTTCAGTCCAATTTTTCGTGTAGTGTTATGATAATGATAATCTTTTCGTAAAATATTTATATTTCCCATGTGGAATCATGAAATTTAAATAGTTGAGTGGTATAAATATTCTAATGACTAACTGTTTACTTTCTTATACTCAAGTATTTTGTGAGAACATATATTACTGTTGTTTTACTTGAACGTAAATAAAGATAAATATAAATGGTTATTTGTATAACATTTGATTACCTATCATTTACTTTCTTCAAGATCTTGTGGGAACATAACACAACTATTGTTTCACCGCAATGTAAATAAATCACAGATGACAAAGATAGCGAATAAAGATTATCAAAGTGTCATTTTATTACGCTGCAAATGTTTTAACAATATTTATAGAACCGAAATCTATTTTGAAATGTAAAAACTGCGTAAATCTTCATTATGTGTCAAGTAGTTGTTTTTATGAAGTGGACTTGAAGTGTGTGAATACTTATACAAATTTACGTGCTACTACTGTCCCAGATAAAACAAGTGATTTATTTATAAACTAGACGAATCTGATGCAACTATTTTTCCCCAAACATAAACAAAACGATGTCAATTAATGTTATAATTTTCAGACGAATTTCCTTATGTCAGATATAATGTTTATATCATGGCAAGTGAAATTTATATTTTCTTTATTTGTTTATTTGACCTAGCGATTGAGGAAAATAGTAACAATATCACACCTTTCTTTTTAACACGTAGAACTTGTATTTTGTAATAGTAATGTCGGGATATTAACCTATTGCAAAATACATTTTGACTTGGTTGACTTCAATGTTTCCCCAAAAAGAGTTATTTAAAAAAAGAGCTGGGGAGGGTAGGGAGAGAGAGAGAGAGAGAGAGCGAGAGATGAAAAGATTTAGCGCAAAATGCTTGAAAATTGTTACGTACCTAACTTCTTATTAATCAGTAAGCAAGAAACTGACTGGCAAGTAGACATAATAAATGAAAAACTGTTTTAGATATATTTCAATTCTTTTTTCTAAGTCAGACGACTTAATTTCACTTATCTACGTTGTATTTCGATCAGAGGTAGGTGTGTCTTCTGATTGTATTTGCTTATTCTATATATTACGACATCTGGCAAATTAGCAAAAAGGTACTCTGACATCGGAATTTCATAGAAATATGTCATATATGTGAGAATTGTATCAATGATGACTAAGAAACTCACCGATATCTCTCATTACCTCTTTTTTCTTTTACAGGCGACCAGGCTGTATTTCAACTCTTATTCATTAGCCTGTGTGTTGTTCTGTTCCGTTCCGTTCCACTCCACTCCGCTCCGTTCTATTCTGTTTTGATTTGTTCTGCAGCAATTTTGAATTACATCGGAATTCTTCAATGCACAATTTATAGTTCTACCAAACTTTAAAGATACCTACATTTCATTTTATTTTATATCAGTGGAAAGTTGCATTATTTTCAAATGAAATGAAAATGAATTTATTGAGACTAAAAGGACACATTTTCTAGATTTTGACCTATGCAAACTAATATAGGAGTTTTTAATCAACTATTGAAAGGTGTTAAATTAAAATTCAAGGTTAGAATTTTAATAGAATTCATGATTTTAAATACTGATTTTCTATTTATGATACTGTTTAAACGCTTGAGGCAAACCATTTGCCTGTATTTACATGCGCCATTCAACATGGCGCCGGAGAGCCTGGTTCCACTCCTTAATTTTTGTTGTAAAAGGTGCAATGATGACCCATACGTGTTTTGAACTATTTAAAGAACTGTCGTTTTTTTTCAAACTTTTAATGGGTGATAATTCTTGTACCACAATTTTGTTTCCTATACAACATGTAGATAACAGTACATTCGAATCCTTCAGTAGATTGATATTGGTCTGTGGTTCCGACACATAATGATGAAACTTTATTTAATAAGGGGTGGACCTTACATGAGTAGGGTAGAAATTCACGTTGGGAACTAAACTTCACTCTATTAAATGTTGCACGGTGACGTGACAGAACAGAGGACAACGCATTTAATCCCCGCATCAAGACTGACTTAGCAAATTAAACGGTTGAACACTACATTCAATGAAAATACATTGGGTTCGCTGCATTTGTACTGAATAACTTATTTAATCATTCAGTTGAGATGATGATGAGGATGATGATGTAGTTGTTGATGATGATGATGGTAGTGATGATGATGATGATGATGACGACGACGATGACGACGACGACGACGACGATGATGATGATGATGATGATGATGATGCAAAATCTCATCAGCTCGAGGCAGTCTGCTATGATAGTCTGCTTTGATAGGTGCCTTCTTTGCATATCCATGTACAAACTTGTTATGTAGCAGAACGGTTTTGCTTTCCTGCCTTGTAATAGCCATGTTCCCAAGAAACAATGAAGAAAATCAAGATTATATTAACAACCATTTGTATTGCAGTACATATTTTGCAATATACATGAGTACATAGGCTGGTGCATTCCTCAGAGAGGGTCAGTATTTTTGCTTGGTCATGTGTCAACTGTAAATCAGCCAAGTTAGCATGAACAGAACATACTGTAGTTCGTCAGGGTTATGCTGTATTAGCTAACATACTGTTGTTCGTCAGATAGTGTGTATTTTAAGTATTTTTCAAGCATTCTTGGCTTATCTCCGCTTAGATATTTTGGCTGTAAGCTGAACATGTAGAGCAAAAGATATCAAAAAGGGTCTGGGATAATTGAATTACATAAGTTCATCAATTTATAAACTATTGCAAATATATTGTTGCAATTAACTATTGGTAGAGGTAATAAATTGAAAAAAAATAGACACACTTTTGTTCTTGTTCATCCTTTCAACGTTTTATTATCCTGAGAAAATTGCTTCAATATCATATGAAATTGTATATTTATAAGCAGCTTTGCAGACCTCCTGTAATATCCTATTACACCAGTGCATTTACTATTAGATAAAACATTATATATCTAATTTGATATATCCTTTATTAAATACGTCAATTTACTGTATTTATATACAGTGTACTCTGATATACTAAAACCTCTGCCGTAGGAAATGTCATTTTAGAGAATAACTGAAATTTAATTGTAAAAAGGGCAAATTGAATCGACTTTGCTTGATTCACAGACATCAATTAATTTTTTTACGCTGTCTATAATTTGACAGAAGTTAATTTTCTTCCTAGAGCCACCTGGCATTATTGTCAAGATTTTAATAAATCTATAAACCAAAATTACAGAGTCATGGTAATAAGTAATTTTTCTTTAGAAAATTATGCTGTCTCTTTGACACAGTGATATAGTTTCTCGTTTCTATGTAAACCTGTTTTGTTTCAGCGACACAGTTCAAAACACTTGCTCACTTATTGATAAGGAGACGTTACAAGTCAAGGGGTAACTTTACACAGCAACCCCCCCCCCCCCCCCACACACACACACACACACACAAAAGATTGTGGGAAAAAACAATTCTTAAATACAGTTGTAGGAATGTTGTAGGTATATGATATGTTATAAAACAAATTCAGAAAAATATCAAAAATGTTTCCTTTTATGTATAGAGTCTTCGAATATATTTTATTTTAAAATTTTAAACAGCGTTTATGTGCAAACGGATAGCTTGGAACATTTTACTCGGCAGTCGCAAGATTTTAAAGTATATCCGGTCAGTGGACTTTCAAAAAGACACCTAGTATACTCTATTTTCAGTGCGAATTCCTGCAGACAATAGAAAGAAATTTTTACATCAATCAATCAATTTAATTTCCACAAGACAGGAAACCGAACCACTTAATTTCTATAGAAAAACGGTTAATAATGTCACCGGTGTCATAGCTTTATTGGGAGCGACAGTTTTGATGACATTAGATCTCATTGTGCACTATTATTACGCTTCCCCGTGAACAATGACTCAGCAGAAAAATCTTGAGAAAATGGCAGGTGAAGAATAACAGAAACGTTCAGATTGGAATTTCAGGAGAGCCATATTTCAACAATGATTGACTCATCGTTAAAAGATATAGACGAAAATGTAAACTATACTTCTAAACAGACAGGAATGCTTATGTTTGCGAAATTAACTTTTCAAGTGCCTTAGTCATATTTCGGGTATGATCCTGTCACTCGGATATCATGCATTTAAACATGGGAAAACGTCTCTGTCAGGCCTGTGTTTCTCTAGACTTGGACAGGTCAAGGAAACTTTAGTAGTCTTTTACAAGGTCCCATCTTTTCAAAGTAGATTTGGACATTTTTTTCTTCTCAAAATTGATATTTTTCACTTTTATTTTCATGTTTTATTAGCAGTTGAATTGGAGCTAAGCTAAGATTTTAATCATGCAATTAGCTACTTAAATAATAAGAACACTAGAAGCCAACTGTCATTAAGACATTATTGCAGCGTGGCAATAAACCTGCAAAATGTATCATTTGTTAAAAGAAACTCATTAAAATACGTATTTTCCCAGTTACCAGTCTGTGGCAAACTGCTTGTTATGCTTTTCCCATAAGAAAATTTGGTTCCAATCGAAGACGTTTGCTAACAGAAGAGATAAAGAAAGAAATCACCACTTTGTTTCGAAATTTTCAGCTATGATGCAACACGAGGCATGTTATTGATATGTAAGATAAAACATAAAGGATGGCATGATGAGCAGAATGTTCTAGGTAGGTTCTGTATTTTAGACCGTGGGAACAGTTGTAAAATTTCTAGTGGTTTGTGACCTAGTTCTACTAGATTTATGTTACTGCGCAGTTTGTAAATATGTTTTCATCGTTTTTCTTTGTCTAAATTGTTACATATACATCTAATGTTCCTGCATATATACGCTGAAAATAACATTTATTCTGCTGAGAAAAATTAACATTTTACTCTCTTTTCTTGCATAAATTACAATAAGCTATATGACAGAGGAGACGTTTAGAAAATAGACAGTTAACAACACCAGCTTTTAACTGTATATTTGCTCAAACTTGGTAAATAGGTTGGAGAATATCTGGAAAGGTCAGGCGAAAAATTAACGATTTTTATAATGCCATCACCTATCTTATGTGCGGCTCTCTTGCTGACAAGTGTATAAAAGGCTTAATGTTTTGCAGATTTCATATTTGGCTAAAATATTATATGACGTATGCCCAGAATAACTTAGTAAAATGGCGCCGAGACGCTTCAATTCCAAACATCTACCCATTCGCAAACTCCCAAGAAAGATCTTTTTCAATCACTGATCATTGTAAATATTATTTCAAAGGATTCAAACAAGCTTTTTGATGCAAGTGACGTCATAGTCTTTCAACAAATGGAAATGGAAACATAATTTATTTTGCGTCTCGTAATTTCCTTCATTGTTGAACAATCCGCCGTTACAAAAAAATCAGAGAAGAGAATTTCGTATAGTTCTCAAAACAAAGGAAAATGCAAATAAAAAAATTGGCAACAGTTATTTGCAGGAATGCAGAAAAATAAAGAAAATGTAGTTATAAATTCCCGGCTCAGGTATTTGTCTTAACAGGAGCAATTTCTTGTGTAAATAAATTGGTTTATTTTCCTCACAAAAAAGCTCTAATATTTCACCTCATCACAGCAACCGGTGTTTAATGAGCCCCAGATTTTTCAATGTTCGCATCTTTGTTTATTTTGTCTACTGCGATGTATTAATCATGTCAAGAAAACCAGGAATCTTGCTGTCCCTATAACACTGTACAGACACCGTTCTGTTGCTTTATCTATCAGTTTGTATAATTTATAAATACCTATTCACCGTTTGATGCGACATTTGATTGGCATTATTTCCTTGTTAAAAAGCGAAAAGCGCCACTGTAAATAAATCACGAGAAAATATCATAATTTAATACAGCTAGGCATCTGTTATTGTTGTCAATGAGAGGAAAAGCTCCTCCGGAATGAACTGTTACAGATATTGAAGTAATTAAGCGTTAATTGTCTGCCGCAGTTGAGATTTCTACAATAATTATTATTGTGAGCTTATTAGTGGAGAATTCTGCACGTGCTCTTCCGCGATGAAAGTCGTCTGCTGCACTATTGCTCTCTCGTGATTATAGTTCTTGTCATACGTAGTTTTCAAGTAAAAGCGTTAAGGCGTATATTGATGTGGTTAATACTGGCTCTTGAGATTTAAATCCTTAATACTTACTTTGTTTACAATATTCGGCCCTTTGATGTGTTCACTCAGTGCACCTCTTTCATACATTTCTACCACCTGGGCACCTGACTCATTATTCCGTGATTCTTTTTTCCTTTAATGTTTTTGAACTCACTCAAGGTGTAACTGAAAAGTCGGATCCACTAATTATATATTGCCAAGAGAAATGTTCATCATCCTCATCATGGACTTGTCGTTATTTTTAAATATCAGCATGTTCATTTACATTAACATCATCACTATCATCATTTATTGATTACGTTATTCTGACGTAGGATTCAAAAGGGGTTCTCATTGTTTTGCAGTGTTGACAACACCAAGTTTGAATAAAGTTCATGTCAATACATCTTTTTCAAAAATCGCACAAAAATTGCTACTCAGAATTCAAACGTCAGCAAAATTGTCTTTTCTTAAAACTTCATTTTGTCCATTTGGATTACATAACACTTGAAAGGGTTTAGCAAGCTCTATAAATATAGTCGACAATCTCTTTTGAATTGTCAATTTTAGTTTCGTGACCTGGTCGTATCCCCTATTGTCCCTTTTGTATAATGGTCACATTAGATTTAGGGCTCCTCCTTTAGAAAATAATCTTTATTTCTTACAAGTGAACTGGTTTAAAATTTATGTAAAATCAACATCACATTGGCAAGTTCTATTTTTAAAATCACGTAAACTGATTTGTTATAGCTGTAAAAAACAACAACAAAGCATGACTAAATTTATTCGCACCAAGAATATTAAATTGTCTGAATATATTACAGTCTTCAGAATATCTCTAAAACAACTCCACGATTGGGAAACACATTATCAATTCTTTATGACTAATAACTTCTTGTTCAGTACAGTATTTCATTTCAAAACCTAAAAGACCTTGATTTAAATTATAATCTTTAATGCCCTGGACAAATGACGAATGAAAAGTAAATTATTTGGATACTGACACTGTTTTATAACAACGGCATGTTTTCTGGGAGACAGACGCTTGGAACCAACAAAAATAGTATATTACTCACCGGCTGCTTATCTGTGGCAAATCGATACTGGGTTATGTAACGTAAAACATGACAGAGCTAAATATACCCTGTAATGTAAAACCTTGATCGCTGCCAACAATGATTTAAAGATTTTCACGAAGAAATAAATATCATCAAATTCGAGAAAAAGAAAAAAGGAAAACTCAAAAGGGTTTCTTTTTTGCTCGGAGTTATTTCAGTTTTAGCAGCAGCAGCAGCAGCAGCAGCAACAACAACAACAAAAAGAATAGCAGCAACTTCGGCATTTAGAACAAATGTTATCAGTTTTATTTAGTTATATTACCGACAATGAAATCAGGTTTTACATTGAGACAGTTTAAGCACTTCAAGGCTAGAATGTTATACATAGCTTCATTCCTTTATTTCTAGTTACAGACACATGATAAGACATTTTTCCTTCCGACACAAAATGCGGAGTAAATTTGCAGCCGTACAAAAAAGGGTTATAATTATGTCTCTTTGAGTGCATAAATGTGATTTTCGTTTTAGTTTCATTGCAATATTGTACATCTGTAGCTTGTCTCTCGATTTCTAGCGTTCTTAATTTATTTTCTGATGTAGATGTTCATTGTCTTTGGTAATTTATGTCCTTTTTGGAGACGAGATATGATTGTTTGGTATATATGTTCGTACAAAATTCTCATTTTTCATCTGTAATTTGCATAGAAATATAGTAAGTCATTTGAAAACTTGTGACAGTACATTAAACTACCGCATGCAGATATTTCTAAAATGCACTTTGAGACAGCTGTTGTTAATTGTATGAGCGTTCCTTTCAATAGAAAACAATAGGTAGCGTGGCTTGACAATGATTGTCTATCTATGACAATAATACGACTGATGCAACTCCTCCTGATATTATCAAAGGAAAGAAGTTCATGCAAAAAACTGTTACATTGTTGTGTACATTCTATCAATCGTAAAATCTCGGCCTTTTCTGACAACTTCGTATAAGTCGCCCGAGGTGTTCCGATTGACATTCTATATGCGATGTTTTAGAAAAACATTCATTGTTGTCGTCTGTTTCCAAAGAGATGGACGTGTCTTGTGTTTTAACCTTCAAGGATAAAATATTTTTTTCTGTATTATTGAAGTACCCGTGAAATAGTCAAGATAAAGGTGTGAAAAAGATATTTAAAAACAACCCTCGAAAAAATCTGAATCTTATCTAAGTGACTGGATTCGAGACATTCAAATCCAATGTTTCACTGTAACCAAGTTTAAATTAATTATTATGAGATAAAGTTATTAATGTACAATGCCGGTTCAAAAGGTTTAACTCCTCTGTAATTAGAGATGGAAGCGCTGTTACAGTTTGTCAAGGGAATCGACTTGCTATTAAGATGAACCAACACATTTCTAATCAAATCATTCAAGTGGAAACCTACCGCGAGGGGTTTGTTTTAAGACACCATATGGGGCGAAAAAATGTAACAAAAATCCGACTTATATGCAAATTTTTATCGGGAATTTAGCATTTTGTGAAAATCACTTTAAGGAGTAAAGCTGGGAAAGCTTACAAAATCGTTCTTTTAAGTTAATTTTAAGTTGTTAATGGTTTTTATTACGTGATTCATTAGCTCATCAGAAAGCTTTTCTCTCTAACAGTTGTAGGATCCCTAGTTGTAAGTGTGAAGGGTACTTGGGCCCATAAAATATTCGTCAATATAGGCCATACATGAATTCCCATCGGGGTCATTATCTTCAACAAAAAATACAAATGGGCAACAAAACTACATAAATCACAATCTTTCTTTGTCGGTCGTTCATAAAAACTTAGTGACAAGGATAAAATAAAGAATCATGAAGGGTTTTTTTTTCACTCAGTGAAATTCATCAAAGTATTAATTATACTTTGTGAGCGGACCGGAATAAAACAAAAGTATCAATTTTGAAAGAAGGTTTAAGTTGTAATTCTACTGTGTCAAAAACGTTAAAACCAAGTCAAACATCTTTCGCCTAGACGTTTTCTTATAATATTATGTGTAAAAGATAAACAGGAAATTCGATGCGTATTTAATGCCGCAAGCATCATTGCCAATGAGGAAACTTTTTGTTCTTTTTTTTTCAGACAAAAATATTTCAAGAAAGTGCAAAATGTTATTTCCTAAAGTGAGATCATAAAAAGTTCTAGAATACACTTAAGGGTCCTTCAATGTTAAAAGAACTTGATAAGTGATTTGTAATTTTGAAAGAGGAAGAAAACTTAATTGTTATGAAACCGGATAAAGGTTTGTTGTTTCTCCGAATATTTTTTTCAAGTAGCAGTTTGCAACCCTCCCATTGTTAATGAATAGATATAAATAAAAAAAAATGACAAATAAATCAATAAAATAAAGGAATAATAAAATAATATAAAAACGAGAAATTTCTTGTATAATCTCACAGCAGATCGACGGTGATTCGTCCTCGAAATCGTCAGTCTGCTTTTCGTTACGTGCATCGACATTATTGATGTACTGATTACAAGGCTTATAATGATTCTGAAGTCTGCAAAAGTCAAAATCTGTCAACAGTCTGAATAATTGATACCAATCTTTGCCATATCCAAAGCAGAACAAACTTACAATTTCCGCGGTTGCTGTGGCTGATGTGATACTGAACCCTGTTCAGCAGAAACAAAAACAAATTGCAGCTTATCGGAAGTTATTTAGGAAAAGCAAGCTCAGGCAAGCAGATTTCAGAACTGTTCTTTTTAGTGATGACGTAATGTTATTGACTTGATGCAGACGATAAGAGCGTAGATAATTTAGCACTTCCTTTTCGCCAGGGTATGTGCTTTCAGGGGCGTAGCTGCCCAGAACGTTTTGAACTGTTTTCCCGATCGACGGCAGCCCCAACACCCGAACCAAACCCGGATATTTATACGATAAGTAAAATCGTGCATCTTACTCAGTCACACTTTGATAGCAATTCATAATTAGATTCCAGTCACAAACAAAAACAAAACAAAACTGTTAGCTTATGGCAAGTTGCGTGTTTTATTCAATAAAATTGGTCATTCTTATTCGCGAGCCCCCTAAACCTTCACTTTAACTAATGTGATGTTTACAGGTGCGTAGCCTTCTTCAATATTTTCTGAATGATGGAATGATTTGTATGACCAGGCGTACTGGAGAACACTCCTGACATTTTGTTTTATTTGGAAGTTTTTGTATCCCCTTTATATGGCGAGTTAGCAATTGTTTTTATAATTGTTTATGCATATTTTATTGTTTAACAGGACCATTATTTTTCTTAATGTTTTATCTTTAGAATTTATCTTATTATGTTTTGTTATAAAGCGGAGTATGAGTAGATTGAGAAACCAAAAGTTTACCATCGCACAATAGAATGAATGTTCTGTGCTGTAATGTCATGTGACCGGTTGATTATCTGAACAATCTACCCCAGCGAAATGTCTTCGTGTTCTTCAAAGTAAACGAAAGATCGCTGTATATCCTGAATTGTAACAGCTGTGTTTACCAAGTTTGTTTTGGTTCGTTTGTTTGCGTTATCTTTATGTATTTTTCTAATAATTGATCAATGTAGACAAAAGTGTCTGACACATGGCTTAACTGGGACTTACCCTTACAGCGTCTGCAATTTCTATTTCAATTTCAAAGTCATTAATCATTGTAGATGGAAGATAGACGAAATGATGGATATCGTATCACATAAGTGATGAATCTCGGAATTATTGATCGAAACAGCTCTAAGAAACCTTTTAAAACTGTTGTTGTTTCAGATAACATTTAGATGTCAATTTATACAAACTTTGGATGACACAAAACATATTTAGACATAAAATGAAATAAATCAGCTTCCTTTTTGAACATTGTATTCAATTTTCTAGCATTAATTAAGCGGACGAAATACTTTTTGAAGTGTGTTCAATTTTAAACATGTTGCCATTTATTGATGTCGTCTGCTGATTCTACCTGCACGATGGAATGCAAAGAATGCTGGGTATTTCCTGTGAATACTTCCCCCTTGCTTTCCTAAATATATAAACTGTAGAAAAAGCTGTAACTTTAATTCTCATCTGCGTCGTTTAAATTACGTTCTTCGTGTTCGTAATCACTGGCTTTCATAATATACACAGGTGCCATATGCGGTCATATGACCTATTAGGATACAAAAACAAGAAATATCATTAAAAAGATAGACGTAGATACTGTACAAAATTAATGCCTCGTAATTGTATGGTTTTTGGACATTCGCGAATATTGAACGCACATGGTAATCGAATGTCCTATTTCCATAACAGTTTAGACTATAATTATGAGTTTAATTTTAAAAGTGTCAGTATGATTTTAATTTTAAAGATAATTTTTTATGGTCAAAACCTTTTGATATTAAATTTGTGGCTGTATCAATGATATGACTTTTGAATTATTTTCAGATGCAATTAAACTAACAATTACGAATTCTGTCCTAAAATGTTTCTAACCTACTGCAAACGCCCTTCTTCAGCTGGAGATTTTGTATCTAACAATTCCATTCGTTACAGATGTAGGTCAAAATCGATTTTAATACAGCTACGCTAAAAATTCCATTGTACAGCATATGATTGAAATAGTATAAACAAGAACCGTCACTGTAAGGTGAAAATACCCCCGAAGCGGTGCTTTGACCTTTGAGCTGAGGACCAATCATTCAGGAGTCAAGGTCAAACAAATAAGGTCAATGGGAAGGTATTGTCCAAAGGGGTTTTGTGTCCAAGTATGAAGTATATCCACTTACTATAAGGTAGTTACGGCCAATGTTAAAGTTTATGGACAATTGGAAGTTCAAGCTGAAGGTCATTCAGGGGTCAAGGTAAAAAATATTAATCAGTAGGATGGTCTTGACCAAAGGGGTGTTGTGTCCAAGTATAAAGTAAATCCACCTATAAATAAGGAAGTTATGGCCAATGTTAAAGTTTACGAACGGAATGACAGACGGACTAACGGGCGGACAGTTCAAAGACTATATGCCTCCTTTCGGGGGCATGAAAACATCGAATTCATGTATTTAATAGTTTTTAGGGTTTGTAAAGAGGGTGGGGTGATGGCGAGGGGTGGGGGGGGGTCATATCACCGCATCTTGCACCTGTGATAGTATACATAATTATGTATGTTTATTTCAGTTTGAAATAATTTAAAAACGTAAAAATGAACAATTCCTATAAATAAATCCATACTGTTTACTCGCTTTGTAAAACTAAGCAAGTTATTATTATGTTACATTGTAGGACTAACGGAAACTGACGGATTTTCTTGGCTGTGGGTAGCAGTTTGTGTGTATCGGGCTTGAGGGCTGTATTTTATCTCTTAGGTTTATCAGTTTTACTGAAAGTGGTACAAATTATACTTGAATTTTGGATAAGTTCTGTTTTCACAGGTAAATCAACTTCAGATAACTATAAATAACAAGCTATGTCTATGTCTGAAACTTTTATTAAGACGGTTCAAACCTCAATGTGTAATCTTATTTTACATAAAATACCTTTGAGATTTGCATGACTGAAGGGATAAGACTGAACATGCAAAAATAAATGCAGAATAACAAAAAGGGCTTCAAAAGTGTTTCAAACAACAATTCTGTAGAGTGGACAGAGTATCTCTAATTACCATGTTCATTTAATGTAAAAACAGAAGCTGACATTTTTCTCATTAAATGAAATTTGCATAGTAATAGTAAAACTATTCTTTCAAAATAAGTAAAAATGTAGACCATTTATTTTTCATTAAGCCACATACTCTTTGGCTGACATTTAATCATGTTTTTGCTTTTGTTAGGTTCAACAACAATTAAGGCATTCATTCTTTTCAAGTGTTGTTTATATGCAAATGATTGTATCATACAAAACATGGGTTTTCAGGCTTCAAGTTAAACTATACAGAGGTGAACTGACTTCTACATGACAGGCTGAAAAGGTTTTGCGAAAAAATACTTTTATAGGGGAAAAAGCAATAAAGAAAAAATATATAACTGTTAAAAATGTGAATAAATGTTCTGTACCCTTATTTTGTAAAGTCCTTTACCAGTATCCTGAACAATTCATGTGAAAATAAAACTGAATGCCCGAAAAAGCAAACTATACATTTTCATATGGAATTTCACATCAAACAAAACCCAAAAAGTATAAAAACATTTTTTTTTCTCTAGCACTAAAATTTACAGTTTTATACATTCATCCCTGAGGTCAACTTTAATGCAGCTATTCTATTTGTAGCTTGATAATGTGCTATTATGGCTAGAAATAGCATGGCAGAGACTCATTTAAACATTTAAATTGAAAAGAATTAACCATACTAACTGTTAACACTTAGTAAGTTTAGACCAATTCATTTCCAACATCTAATTTCAGAAAGTGTCCAAGTTGAAAAACTGAAGAGACTGCAATATAATACAAGAAAGAATTTATTAAGTGTGCATGGACTTATAAATCTATAACTTTTTGTTTGAAAACCAATGTTTCTTTAAGCTTTTACTGATGCCCTACCATAAAAGTGACCAAAGTTTAAAATGGTGTAATAGAAATAACAAGAAATACTTCATTGTTATTCTGTGAGCAGCAGGAGCCTGACTTAGAGACTGTACACAACTTTGGTTATTAATGTATGGTCATCATTCCCTACCAAACACTCTGCCTATTCTTTTTCATACTGATTACAAAGGCAAAACTTTGATTTTCACACAAATTTGTCAACAAGAGATTTCACGGGACAATATAATATCAGACTGCACATTTACTTCAGTAATATGAAATAACAAATTCTTCAAAGTGTGACAAAACAGACTTTTCTATCATACACAATCTTATCTGAGATCAAAATACATGTATGAAAGCATATGAATGACAATACAAACAAACATGAGAAAAATTATGACGTTGATTCACTTACAGTACAAGAACCGGAAGTGAACGTGTAACAAACTTGTACCGGAAGTGTACTTGCAACATGCTTATACCTAACAATATCCAGCTTTTTAAGACTAGTCCTAATATGCATTTTGGTCAGGAAAAAAAAAAAAGAATAATGCAATATATTCTTAACATAAAACCCATTGAAACTCATTATATTTTTAAAATGTAGTAGTGAAATTAGTTCAAATAACTAAGAATGCAAAACTCCTGACAGTTCTTTGGTTACCAGACTGAAGTAGTGTTTAAGGAAAGCTGTTGGTTCACAGCATAGAAAATTTAGGCTCAGACATTACGTTTTATCATTATTTTTATAACATTTTTCAAACATATACAAAAATAACTGTCTAACAAAAAAAAAACGGAGATCAAAGTTTATATTGCACCAAAACTGCCCGGAATATGCTATCCTCGGATATCTTTGGGGAAATAACAACAAAATCGGAAGTTATGACTGCTAAAGAACAAAATAATAAGAAACGGGAAAATATATCGATGCACCATCAAAATTCATAAATTTACAGAAATGTACACTGGTGCAAGTCTCATACAACCAATATCGAAAAGACTTTGTCTGTCCGAAGTACTGTACACACAGCCATTAACAACGAAATCCACCGAACACAACCGAATAAATGAAAACCGGAAACAGTCATCCTTGGTGGTTTTTTGTTGTTGTTTTTACATAGAGAACTAAGTTCTCGGCGTCATAACTCACAGAACATATATACACACAAAGAAGACAAAAAGTAAATGCGTTGTAATGCAACAGTTTGATTGTAAAAAGAACATGCATAATAGAATGTTTTGAACATGAGATCACATCGTAGATACGTAAATTCTTGTCGTCAACATCTGGGATTTGTAAACCGTCTGAGCAAAAAGTATGAAAGAATTCTAACTAAACCTACTGAGCTGAAAAAAAGAACTAGTATGCCGCGCAGGACATTCTTATATTCCATTAGTGTTCTTTTCTGTTACGCTTGCAAAACTGTTGCTGTGTTACATGGAAAACAGTGGCCAGCACCTTCCCACCTGACCTTCTAATGAGCGCCCACGTCATTTTGATTCCGTCACGTGATGCTTTGTTAACAAGGTCAACACATTAGAGTTATTTTCATCAAAGGGCTTGAAAATGTTTCCAACGTGCCGCTGAGAAAACACTCAAAGCAAAATATCAACTTTGCTCTGGAATCTCAGTAACTTTGCTTGTATACCAAAGATTATGTTTGCATGCCACCTCGCGGCCCCTAATGGAATGGCATGGGATCAAATGTCGAGGGGTCGTCCTGAACCTGGTCAAAGGAGCTGCTAGAGACAATACGTCTAATGTTTCTCCAGCACGCCTGTATGTTGATGTTGAACTGTCTGGGAAAAGATGACGGATATTCAGGTATAGCCTCTCTCTAAAATAAATCAGTACTTTATATTTACGTATTAACAAAAAGGTAGCAGCTCTAATTACGAGAAAAAATATGCAAATTTGCCCAATACATTTAAAATAAGTTATATAAAAGTTTTATGTTTTGATTTTTTTTTAATAATAATAATAGTAATAATAATATAGGGTATATTTCAAACGGTAGCCATCTTTTTATGGTCATATTAAATAAATATGATTTCAAATTATACAGTCCCTGTTCATTTATAAAAAGACGTATTTATACCCAGTGGTTTTATTACAAATCATTGAGATAAAGTGCGCCGGTTCGTATCTAATATGTAAATATTCATGAGTGTACTGCAGTACAATTGTTTAAGTTAATCGCCCGAGACTGTCAGACAGTTTATAATTTATGTCGCAAATAAATCGAAATGACAGAAAATGAAGTGCCAAACCACTTTATATCAAACTAATAACGGCTCTAGCGCACTTGTCTTCCTTAAATTAGATCATCAAAAGTAATTACAATAAATAAATTGGAACATTGCCATGTTTTGAATTAATTGAAATGTGATATCTACTGTTTATTCCGTCTTATTTATGAAAGAAGTTGAAAACTCTTTTCTATCAAAACATATTCAATACTGTATTTGTATGACAGTTCAAATTCTCCACTAGAAGAAATTGGTTTTTTTTTTTTTTTTTTTTCCTTAATTCTGATACCTTTGAAATATGTTCAGAGTCATTGTACGTTGAACCCCTAGGGCAAGTTTTTTTTCTTCTGTATATAACTTCATTAGTCAGTCTATATTACTGTTAAAGCTTGTCCTCAAAGTATATCTGAAAAAGTCTTATAACCTAACCTGGTTTAATTAACTCAAACATTTGTTTTTAAACCGCCTGTTACATCCTTAACCTAGAGAACATTTGATAGAATATGATCATTAAAAAAATACTTATTGACAAGCCGTGCAAGATTCTATAATAGATAGTTTGGTTTTACGTTTACATTGCATTATTTACATATCTTACGCTAATTTTGGTAGTATCTATCTTACCGCCTGTTTTTCAGTGCTTGACATTAATTTGTCAGCAGTCTTCGTGTTTTTTTTCCTTACATACAATAACACAACGCATGTCGTAAAATAGCTTGCGTAATTTGCCTCATTCAAGGTCATTTGACGAACTACCTCGTATATAAACAATTGATACAGACATGGTAAATTTGAATAATACCCCTAATTCAAACGAGTGACGCAAATTTACTTCAAATAAAAAAAGTGATAGATTTCGTCTCAAGATTTCTCGGAGAAAACGCAAAAGACTTTGTAGGAAATGTATACTGCAAAGCTGGTGATGTCATTGAAGGTACAGACTCCGCTGTCATTGTGCGACCAGAACAACTAGAATGTCCTAAAACAGCGATATTCTTGTAAAGAAATAAAACCCCATAAACTCACCCTTCTTACTGGGGTGAATGACGAATGGAAATCATCGGAAATTCTCCTGAGCTCCCTCCCTATTTCCTGTTCATGAACCTGGCGTAACGAAGGGACATTTGGCAGGGATACAGAACGATCACGTGTGTGTGGCACTACATCCGGTAGGGGCGAGAACCCGGGTTCCATCCCGGTACATTCTGATTCAGATCTCAGTCTCAGACGAGGTATGCCTGAAATTGAAGTGAAGAAGAACTGTTACTGAAACATTTTGCTATGTACAAATTAACATTCCAGGATACTGCACTGGTAGGTAGTCTCAGCTGAAAGGACCTCATTATTTTTTCAAATATTGATATTTCACAATTTTACACTATTGAGGGTTTAATAGCAATACCATTTCTATTGTAATTGAGGTTAGATATTTCACTTTCAACTTCCTAATTTGTCGTCAGCCTGTACGACCAAACCCCTAAGAGTTTAGTCATTTTAGTCTTAGTGGATTACCGCAAGCAACCGCATAATTTCTTCATGTATAAAACTTATACATGAGACTTCTTTATATTCAACTTGGAAACAAGTTCTCGCAACTAATTAATCACGCTCAAAAACGCTTAATCCCGAAGTCCTTACCTCACTGTTAGTGTATGCGGTCGTGGTGTGTGTGTGTGTGGGGGGGGGGGGGTATGCTTTAGCATGAATTAAAAGTATTTAATAACAATAATAATAGAAACTGTGTTGGGTCGTGTACTTTTCCGGAATGCATATTCATCTCTCCTACAACTTCCCGTATTTCCGTATATCTAACAAAACAGAAAGCTAACTTAAGTATAATTTCTTTAACAGATGCGCGATAGCTACATATTTACGCAGTTTCTTGTTTTTCTGCACTCAGTAAACTTTTCTCCAGGTTGCGTTTTATCTTGTTTTCAATTAGAATCAATATAACGCTTTTAAATGTGTCTTTTTCCTTTGAACGGCAATGAAAGATAGAGATTTTCGCAACCGCTAACTTGAACTGATACAGTGGTTAAAACAATAAATACTTCTCATAAAACAATTTCTCTTGGCTCTATGAAGGTGAACAATAATTCAAGAAAATTAGCCTGTGTTTTATTTAAGAGTGCCGTAGTTAACAACTTAAAGAGGCACTGTCAGACTGCCATTTGAACTTAACGCATTTTTCTCTCTCTCTCTCTCTCTCTTCCCCCCCCCCCACACACACACCAAAATTCTAGAAGTACGTGAAAAGACCAAGGCATTTTTTTAAAGTTTAAGATCATATGACTTCAGACAAAAAAAAATGTACTATTTTATGTTGCCATTATTAAATCACGTTTAAATAAGATCAAGTGTCAAGGTAAATTAATATGTAATTGATTTCATGTCAGTATTTTCTGTCCACATGTATACATATTAAAGTAAAGAAAAGAATAATAAACTTGACGCGCACGTACGGACTGTTATCAAACACGTGACCATCATGTATTTTGACTGACAGTCCTCGTGTTTATCTAAGATCGATCTTTATAGAAAGTTACACCTGATATTTAAGTTTAAGTTTTCAAACAGTTTAATCCACTATCATAACAGCGCAGTTTGACCTGCTGTTTATTTTAGGAATCTGATGTAAGCCAATTTAAAGCCGGGGGGCCTCCTCAACAAGTCTTTAGCCTATTAAATGAGTCATTATAACTTTTCGGAAGTGTGCCCCTTGAAATCACACGAAAAGCTGTAGTAATTCTCGGGTTTAAGTGTTTTATAAGTTGTTTGTAGATTATGACATTTGTAATAACAACCTTTTTTTGTTTTTCCTTTGACTTTTTAAGGAGATACTCGCGCGTGCGTGCCAAAGGGGCCGGGGGAGGGGGCATGGGGGGTGGAGCGAGTGAGCAGCGCCTATAGTAACTTTAGATGCAAGTTCACTACACTATCCACAAAGTAAACAAATAAAAATTCATTTGAGAGAACTAAAGTGTTCTTGTCATGTTTAAACAAATCTGTGGTATTGAGTCATTGGTTTTATTAGGTTATCATTAAGTTTAACAACTATGCTATAATGTCACTATGTCAGTGCAGGTTTTAAGTTATCAGTTTTTCTGCATATCGCCAAGAGATTTTGCGCCGTAAATTTTCTGGCGCGTGCAGTCCTGTGTCACGTGACTGAGTTCGACCGACGAAAAAGTCGTTAACCTCTCTGTAATTTGCTTTATTACATAAAGTTCGTCAAAAAAATATTTTTTTTTTGATAATTCACTACTTCAAAACAACACTTTACTCTGGCGCATTAAAACCATATCATCTCGTCGATTGTTTTAAGCGTTTAAAATAGAGAGGTTTTAACAAACGGTTACCTAGACGTATCTGAATTAAGATAGAAATGAAAATATTAAAGATGGGTCGTTGGTTCACATATTCGAGGAAGTAAAGATATCATTTTAATGGTACTGTCCTTGCTATCTTCATTACTGCTCACAAAACACTAAACGTGTCATTGTGGCACAAAATAGAAACTTGCCAAAAACCGTAGCGCCGTAAACAGATGGATATTAATATCGTTAGAAAACTGTTACACCAGTTCACAAACTGTTGTAGCTACTCACAGAAAAAGTAATTAAAAAGACATTTAGCTCAACGGCTGTCGGCATGGATAATTTACAAGCAACACTTCAGAATTAAGGAAGCTCACGCGAGGTCGAACCGTTGCTGACGCTAGCTCGATTATTAACGAGATATACTCAGGTGATGAGTAAAATGAAAAAAGTCTTTACATTACGTGGCAACTTTGACAAACCAACCTACCCAAGTTAAAATTTCCCCTTTTAGATCGACATACTTACCCAAAATGAAAAATGAACCAAGCATACAATGGACAATTATAGCCAAAGTTCTACATGCAATAAAAAAAGCCACATGTAAAATCATTGCTAAGACTCTGGGCAGAGAAAAACTTTTTTCGAGGGTAACTTTCAATAGTAGTGTTCCCTAGGTACTCATCTTTGGTCCCTGAGCATCCCTGTGGATAACTATGGAATTTTGTACAAAAAGCATGAAATGCACAGAAGCAAAGTATTTTCTTGTACCAACTCACCAGGTCACTAAAACTCCACATATCTCATTGTCTGTTTATTTCCAGTTTCAATGCAACACCTTGGTTAAAAATCTAAAAGGAACGATGACATAAGTTGACGTATTTACGAATCTATGTATGAATCATATATATGATATATATATCACATGTTTTACCTTTAATAATCTAGAAACGAAGCCTTACCTCTTGCATTAGGCCGTAATGGATAGGTGGGTTCTATAAAGTCCTGATTTCGAGGGCTAGGTGTCTGTGTGCCAAAACTTCGGCTTGCGATAGGCCGGAACCGCCGACGTGCTCGGTCCCGTCTCGTCCATGACGTATTATAGAATGGCCTTGACACTTCCGAGTTCTCGGCCTGATCTTCAGGCGCCCAGTTTCCGTCATATTCGTCTTTCCCCTCTGGAGTTGGGACAGGTGCTTGGGGTCTTTTTATATCAATAGGCTCTGATACAGAGTGCTGTAGTTCTGCACTGTCATTAAGTAATTCTTCCACTTCTCTATCATTGTCGTCTGCTGCACCTTGACAAGCAGCTGCATCCGATGGTTCTTCAATATATTTTGTGAAAACTTCCTCATTATCATCAGTATCCATACATTCTGAAGTTTCATTGAAATTTAGATCTACATCAGTATCGCAACTTCCAAACGTGAACTTTCTTGGCACAGAGGTACCTGACGACTGGGAGGCGGGCGAATTAACGTCTGTCCCATAACCACTATCCCGTTTGCACCCCGTTAATGCAAACACTAACGGAGATTTTCCCATTTTCATGGCTTCACTTGAAATTTTGTCATCTTTGTTAGACTGCATGGTTCACATTATATCCAGTTCCTTTTCGTTAACTGTAAAATATATAAGTAAATTAAGCTTGCGGTACATTTACAAACAAGAACGTTTCCCCAAGTATAACTGAAACAAAGTCACTCGGTATATATTTCTTTACTTACTGTGTGAATGAAAACAATAACAGTAAACAGCTCTCAAGATCAATGTATCACAAATCACGTCCGTCTAGCGTAACACTTGGCATAATATCTGAAACGCAATGTGAGCTACTGTAAGATATGGGCGTCGTCAGATTATCGACCAATTAGAAATTCAGTCATCAGCACTATAAATAAAAACAAGATGGGCGTTACTATAGGCGGAGACTAATTTACATAATTCTCACGACGGTGTATACACACAATTGTACCAGAAGAATATTGTGTTTATTCTAATCTGTACTTCGTTGTTTCTGTTGTTTGTTCTTGTAGTATCATTTATAAAGAAAATCAATATAGAAGCACCTAAAAAGCAGTACAAAAAAGTTGTACGTTATTTGCAAAATGATGATATTGTTTTGATTGTTTCTCAATGAATATTCAATACAGCTCAGCCTTACTTTAATCACTTTAGATGTGTTTTTTTTTCATTATTAAAGTTTGATGATACTATTTCATGTCCTCCATTTCACACAACAGTCGAAAATTGTGGCATATCGGCACGCAACTATGGTTTGTTTATTAGAGATTTTCCCATGAAATGACAACTTTGTATGTCATTGAAGTTAAAGCAGTCTCATTGGATTTATCTCCCTTGATTGTATTTTTGTTCTTTTATGAACGTTCTTATAGTAGTAACCTTTTCTAATACTGAAAAGCTTTTTTTGTAGGAAAAAGCAGGTTCCTCAGTCTCTTTAAGAGCATGTTAGAGTTACTGTTACTTATTGATAAAAGAAAAGAAATCTAGCTGATGAAGACAAGGGGCAGGTCAGTGATGGACTCACTGGTCACGCGCTAGACACCGGGGAATGCAAGTTCGATCCCCCGCTGAACTTGTTGTCCTTCGGATGAGACATTAAACCGAGGTCCTATGTATCGATGCTAAACACTGAGCATGTAAAAGAACCAGAAGTGCCTCTGGAATGGGAAGCTGTCTGCATGTTGCACTATCCCCAACAATCTAAAATAACTCAACTCTCCAGGGGCGTGGGTCATTAGGGCAACGGGTGCAGACGGTAATTAAACTCACATAGATAGAATGAAGCCAGCTTACCTTTCATTATAAAAAAAGAAAAAAAAAGCACGGTGTGTTTTCAATCTCTTATTGTGTTGTTTTCTATTTAGCTTGTGTTTTTCAAATTGTCTGGTTTTCAATTTATATCACGCGCTAAGGTGTTCATTAATTCTATTAGACTCTATGGCACACATTTATAACACAGTAAAATACATACATATGCTAAAATTAATAGTTGTGGTTATCAAAATCATTTAATTACAGTATACTAAAAAAAAAAGAAAACAAGTTTTCAGTAGATGCCACAACTGACCCTATTCGACCCTAATATAAATATTAAACTTGCTTAGCTATTTAGAAAAGGCACGAAACAGAACAGGAGACAGACAGACACGCGACTAAAACGTGATTACCAGTGTGTAAGAAAATATGGTTGATTTAGGATAATGTGACAGTGAACAGAATGGTACTCGAGAGTAGTGCAAGAAACAGATTTTACCCATTTTATCGATACATGTATCCTTATTTCCATCAGGTTCACATGTATAAGAAGTGAGCAGTAGCAGTAGTTGGATGTAGACAACACGTTTTACCTACTGCTAGTGCCAATTACTGCTACTTCCAACTTTACGTCTTACCTACTGCTGCTACCAACTTCACGTTTTCCCACTGCTACTGCTATTTACGGCTACTGCCACTTTCGCGTTTTTCCTACTGCTGGTGCTACCTATTGCTACTGCTAACTTCACATTTAATTTATTTTCTACTGTCCACTGCTACTTGCAATTGCTACTGCCAACTTCCTACTAGTCGGGTTCACGGTATATGCCAATCTCCAAGCAGAGTTGTCGTTCGTCCCTCAGATAACGGAATGCAAGCCGGTGTGCAACAGAATGGGTATATGTATCGATAAACAGCCAGGCAGTTTAAGAGATCGCCTGAAAGACAATTACTGATATTAGTGATTAAACAGGGTAGCAGTCATTCTCTATACATAGCCGATATTTTTGGATTTCTTTTCTAATGTGTCGACCATATTGCGAATCTGAATGCATTACGAATCCGTAAAACTTATTGTTTCCCTTTCCAGCGGGACAACTGATTATACGAACAACAAACTGTTGTTTCTACTCACTGCCACATTGTCTGACATAAACTGTACATGTCAGGTGATCATCATAGAAAAAAAATTGGGAAAGTGTCCAAAGGCGGGTGCATAAAGATGCATATTGCCCTGGAATTTTGTGGTTTGAGGGAGCCATTATGTGGTTTTTATGCCAGTATGTTTGGCATCGTGAGCTGATCAGCAGATATCACAAATGGAACCGCTTGTTTGTAGGGCGTGGGAAAACTTTACCGTAGCTTTATGTAACGGTTACATTCGTAATTGTATGATTAACTGACGCGTGATTTTTAATTTCTGGATATTAATAACTTGAGAGTGTACAGATGAGCCGAGGGTACTCAAGTAAAATTGATTTTTGGTGTGAATGATAGAACATATTAACAAACTACACTTGAAAATTTACTTGTCTTCTGATCATATTGTATTCTTTTGTGTTATTCTTTATTATTTGTATAAATGTACTTTCATGTATGTAATTGTCTTTGCCATAACTTCTTTTGTGTGTGTGTAAATGAACAAAGGCTTTGTGAAAGACGCTTAAGGCCCGGTCACACCGCAAGAACTTTGCTGGAGCCTACCTGGAGCGGTGAAAAAAATTCATCACCGTTCGTTACCGTTCACCAGAAGTTGGCCCCCGTTAAGGCAACGCCGTATACGCTTGGCCACCGCTTATGGTCCCTCCTACCGCTCCGAAAGTTTTGCGCTGCACAAAATATTGCGAGCGGTGAGGAGCGGGCAATTTTCCGCTCCGGCAAAGTTCACCACCGCTCCAACAACGCCCAGTCAAAGTTTGGCACCGCTAGACGCAATTTGTGGACGCTTGGGTCCGCTAGGCCAACGCAGAAATCTTGAACGCTGGACCACCGCTGCTTCGCCAGCTTTGCCCGGGCGGTGATTAAACGTTGCACAAACTTTGGTGGAGCGGTTGTTAGCGTTTTACGAGCGGACACGGGATTGCTGGAACGGTGTCTGGCGTTGAAGCAGCGATCCATTGCGGTGATGAACTTTGGTTTGGCGTTGGTATGGAGGTGTCGGAGCGGGACCAGAATTTGGCTATAAATACGGGGAGAAATGGACGAGGAGCCCATATCAGAGCGATCCGTTCAGCTCCGTAGTCAAAAGCGGTATGCCGCTAAACCAACTTTAAACCCCCGCCGAACCAACGCCCGCATGCTCAGATCGTCGCTCTATCAACGCTCGCGTCACCGCTAAACAAACGCTCGTTACCGCTCGCTACCGTTAAGCCAACGCTATAGCAACGCCGGCTTCAGCGGTGCACCGCTAAGGCAACGCTCGTGTTTTCGATTTTTTTTCCTATTTTGTGCGCGGTGACGAGCGTTGTCGAAATTCGGTCCCCTCTCCCTACCGTTCAAAGAACGCTCCAACAAAGTTCGGGCGGTGTGACCGGGCCATTACATTGTGCATGTTAAAAATCAACATGAAAAAGTGAAGATGCGAATTAAATCAACCAAGGAAGCACTTATCAGCTGGTACTATCTGTTATCATAGTCTGTTCATTGTAAGTGGTGGGCTCGAACCTGTGAGTCTGGATCTGTTCATTGTAAATGGTGGGCTCGAACCTGTGAGTCTGGATCTGTTCATTGTAAGTGGTGGGCTCGAACCTGTGAATCTGGAGACTCAATCAAGTACAATACCGCTAGACTCAAAATAGTTAACTTTGTAAAGCAGTATAAAACAACGCTTGCCCTGTTTGTCATATGAAAAAATAGAATCTTACCATAATAATGTACATGTATATTGCTTTTTGGACGGTCGTGCTCAAATTTCTGTTTATAAAAAAAACAAAACAAGCCTCCTATGTAGTTTTACACTTTGAGTGTAAGTCATCTAAAACTAAATGACCATGATAACTTTTTCTGTGCACGGTGATTTCGTGCATTTTGACATTTATCAACTGTTCGACTTTTCAGATTCAGCTACAAATGTATTATAGCTTCACACATTTTTTTTTGAAAATGCATGAAACTATCGCCACACAGTTTCAAACATTAATTTTATTCTTTTTTCTCAGACACCGAAAATCACCAAAAAAATTATATGGATACAGAAAATCGTAAAAAAAATCTCTGAATGATAAAGATGGGAAATTCTGTTACTAAGGATGCCACTGAACCAGTAATAAAGACTAAACTGGGGTGAAACTTCTTGGAGTTAGTGATAACAACAACTGTTTTTGCCCCGCGGCCCGTGTGATACGTCCTTTTATTTGTTTTGAATAAAATCTTTGTAATTTATACAACCTTATAGTACCTTGTTTCACGCAGAACTTTTCTTCTACTTAAAGCCACTCTTCCACGTAAAAACAGTAAACGTAATAGTCGTAATTATTGTAATGGAATAAGTTGAATATAGTGCTATTTTTTTTTTCTCAATTGTTATGTCAGTGCTTTGACCGGGTCTGTCTTTGCAGTCGAAATGTTGAGACTACAATAACCTATGCCTGTGAAGTAATTGTCTTCTGTAAGTAACCAATTGGCTGAGCAGCCAGTAATGTTAGGGAATGAGTAGCCTTGCTGCATGCCATACTGATCCTTTTCTTTTTATGTTATAGCATTGATATGATTATAATTTTTTTACCTCTCTAATAGCAACATTTTTTCCTCTGCTTGCAATTCCAGCCAAGAAAAGATAAATCTGTAGTTTATTAGGGAATTAATAGTCATTTAGTTAACATTACTAAGGAATAGCATTAATTGCTGGGTCTAAAACTAAAACCAGTCTAGCGACTGATCTGTGTTTAAAAACAACTTTTAGAAGTTGTAGTGGAAGGTCTTTTCATACAAGTTTGACAGTTAAAGTAACTTATTTAAGCTTATATGATAATGGAAAATATTTCGGGAACAGATAACTCTTACCAGCAAAGAATATTTCACAAGAAGTGATAAAAAATAGCATAAATTACCAAAAAGTAATAATAAAAAGAAAAAAATAGAAAAAGAAAAAAAAAAAAATGGTGAAATTTGAAAGAAAACATTTATCAGAGTTCAAAGACACCATAGACATGTCCAAGTTCTCGTAATCTGATTAAAAATAGTTTACGTGCGTGCTAGAAATTCTATTACAAGAAATTATGTTTTGTGTAAATTGAAATTATGACTATCAATCATATTTCTGAATTTTGTAATTGATTTCTATATGCAAGGTAATGATTCCTAGCAATATATGTCTAAAACTCTGCCTTGACCTTAAAATATTGCCAGAGTTACAGTGACTAAGTAACATTTGAATCGCCAATGGGATGTGGCATTTTAAGGGGTAACAAAGCGTTGATCACGCCCGATATTGACAAAATTGGTCAATGTCAAATAAAATGTGTGGCCTTTTACAGCAATAAAAAATAACGCTGCATTTATTGAAATAATCATTTACCCCTGCCCTGTGTTTATTTTGTGTTAAAATAACTGCAACATTTCCAGATTCTCTCAATTTTGATATTGATCATTGTTTTGTTTTTATTAGTGTTTATTAGACACACTGTCTCTTCAGTGTTTATCATCAACGCTGTAACAATCGTCCACAAAATTAAGATCACGATTTCATGAAACGAATTCCTCTATGAAAATCGCATGCACGCGTTCTTCTTTACGAATAACCTAGGCGACATACCTAGCCAGAATCTTTTCGGGTACCGAATTAAAAAGACACGTGACTAGGGCGCGTGCAGTGTCTGAGGTAGTATCTGTCAGTTGTGATCTATTAACGCTCTGTTATTTTTATCTCGTTTTGATTTGACAGATTATTGGCTTAGCAAGACTGTAAGGGAACCAACCAGTCTGTGACTTTCCGGTTGATGATTAATATTGTATAATTAATCAGTAAATAAGTATCTGAAATTGTACTTTACACGTTTTCATGCATAATTTATATTACATTTTAATGGCATTCAACGAAGCCAAACGACTGCAAGTTTTATTTTTTTCTTGTGCAGGATGTGAGAAGTTCCGTTTCTCACTTTCGTTTATATATTGTTTCAGTTTATTCGTCGATATTTAAGTGTTTTTCCCCTTCTAAATGACAATGAGTAAAAAGCTCTTTGTGTGAGGTCATTTACCAAAGTTTTTACTAATAGAGCAGCTCCCAACATAACTCAGTTCTTTCTATTGGCATTCAATAACTCAGTGAGCCAATTTCTAACAGGCTCTTATCTTGCGTAATTAGTTCATTGTCTGAAAGATGTAACTGCGAATGCAATATATACGAAGTGTCAAAAGAAAAACAGGTATATCTAGAAAGCCATTACTAACTGGGTTTTCGCTGAATGATGCTTTTTTCTGAATATGCTTTCATGGTGGTATCTAGGTAAATCCATAAATTATGATTTGTCAAGATAAAACTATTTCTTTCTGGGTGGTCGAACTCACAGACCCACTGCAGATCATGAATTGCATTATTTTCATAAGCCGAGTGTAGAAGCAGGTCCAAAAGTCAAACGCACATTTGAGTCTGGTGTGAACGTTAAGGGATATATTTTTATTATGTCTTGTAAAAAATAAATATAATTAACTAAATCTATATCAGTATTTACGAGCGGTTAAACAAAAATATTGCTGTATACTGTCTGTGTTAGATTCGTATGCATCTGCGACTATTAATCATACAAATCTGGGAGCAGTGGTGGAGAGTTTAGGGGGCCGGACTCCTGATCCGGATCTCGACCCCCCCCCCCCCCCCCCCCCTTCTATTTTGTTTCAGATTTGAAAAAAACTTATCACATAAAATTTGATAAATGAGAAGAAATATCTTTTTTAAAAAGATTACTTTTAAGGATTATTTATAAATCAGTCAAAAAATAAAAAAATGGCGATTGGAAAAGGTGTTATCGATTATGTTCTACTTCGAAGAGTAGCTCTACAGAATAAATCGAGTGTCCAGACGACTTTTAAAAAACATAAATTTCACCAGTTTGCACTGACTTGGCAATAAAATTAAAAAAGGTCTGCAACCCTTTGCTTTAACACCGTGAGAAAATGTTATCCATTTATCTGTCGGTTCCAGTTAAATTGCATTCCATTTTTGGTAAAGGCTAATAGATTGCGCTTAGGGTGTACTTGTTTCTATGACCAAATTTCTCCCAGTGAAGTCCGTGGTTGCATAAAATTATTTTGTACATTACATTGCCTGTCTCCACATTCATCCGTGAGGGGAAAAAGTGTCTTTTTATGTGACATAGACAGCGTACGTGACTTATCTTAGGATTATCTATAGACAAACTGTTAGCAAGTTGTGAACTTACTGCTATTTTCTGTAGCCTATCTCTCTATCTATCTATCAATACTGCTTAAGCCCCTTGCAGGTGAATTAGTCTTCAGAAAACAAGATTTTATATACATTGCATTATGCTTTCATATTCTTTGCATTACATTGTACAATACGTTTCCGACTGAGTCTGCACAATAATTGATGAATGAAGATCTATGCCGATGGAGTATATGATAAAACGATTATCTTGTTTGCTGAGACATTATTATGTACATATCAATACATGCCATGATGCTTTCGGATAAAGCAATTATCTTGTTTACAGAGTGACCTTCACATTGACACTATTATGTACATATCAATACATGTCATGGGAAAAGTCGTATGGAATTGTTTATGCGAAAACATAAAAATCTTTGTAAACAGACCAGACAAGAATAGAACAATGACACAAAGAAGTATAGAAGACGGAGTAAACGTTTATATACATTTATTTACACAACCTAGTAGCTAACAAAGGCATGCTCGTCTTTATAAACACATTAACAGTCAGTAAAATATGAAAACTAGTTACGGCTATCAGTTTTTACTAGGGCCGGGAATTATAATCGAATATTCGAATATTCGAAACACGACCGAATATTCGAACGTTGAAAAACGAATACGAATATTCGATGAAAGGAAAGGTTTTGATTTTTTTTCATTTTTTTTTTACTTTTAAATGTCAAAGATTGTAAATTAAACCCTTGACCTTCACTTGACTAGGTGTTCATATGTTTGTATAACGCGTGTCAACGATTATCGCCAATTAACTGTGAAAAGTTTGGGGTATAGTTGATCCCGGGAGTTGATCGAAAGGGCACCCGTTTCACAGTTTGTAATTTACCTGTCTAACAGTTTATAATGTAATATTTCCGACTTTAATTATCTTACTTTATTGTTTTTTGTGCTTTAATCTTTCTGATCAATCGATAATTGTGTTAATTTTTGTGAAGAGGAATAAATCGGCACGTATTAATCCTGTTAATCATTCTAGAACAATCGACCAATCGATATTCATCACTCTAAAATTAACTCTTTCACCCAATGGAAATTTAAAGCTCTACTCGGAACCAATAACTTTTTGCAAACATTGTTTTCAGATATTTTTTTAGGGGATGATTTTGGACGTATCTTTCTCACTCTGTTGAAAAAATCAAAGTCAATATATCGCAATGCCGTCACGTGTTTGGAATTAGTTTTCACGTTCTATTGATAAGTCTAAAGGATTATTACTGTCCGGAAAAGATAGTTTAGTGCAACAATGCACGTTAATGATTACTGTAATCAAGTACTGGTGTGACCCAGGAACAAATGATAAAAGCTGAAATACTGCAAAAGGAGGGGAACATAAACAAATATTCAGCTTGTTCGTAAGAGCGATGATTCACGGTCAGTCGAGTCATGTGAGTTACCTCCCGTTAATAAGACAAATGATCAGCAGCCGGATAAACTGACAATCAAATTATGAATTTATTTCAAAAGTAAGAATATAAACAAATATATCGATTTACAATCAATAAAACAAAAAACTTTAACATAATAATAAAGGTCTTCTTAATCGTCGATTATTTCAGCATATTAAAGTAGTATAGTATTCGACCTAATCAATTTCGGATACTACGTAAAAGAGAAATATTGGATAAAATTTTGTAAAAACGAATATTCGAATATATTCGAACATGGAAAACGAATATTCGAACATCAAATTCCTTATTCGTTCCCGGCCCTAGTTTTTACTCGTGTGCACGCAACAAAATTTACATGTATGTATTTACTTTTATAGAAAATTCTGCATACACAAATATTTGTATGCTCATCTTCCATATGCACTCTAAAACGTTCAGTAAGATCTGAAAACAAGATAACTGGAATGGTCGCTCTGTCCCTCTCCCTCTCATACGCAATCTCACCACGACCAATATGTCCCCTGCCCCCTATCACGACAATGAAAATAATGACCAGCCCCTAGGTCAGTTCAGGTTAAAGGGGGCAGGGGACATATTTATAACCTTGGCCACGGTAATTTTTTTTTTATAATAAATCAGACATGGTGTTTTGAAGATATTGAAAATTATTGATAATGCTTTGTCAGTGTAATTCTTTGTCATTTGTTTGTAGGAAATGAGCAATATTTCTGGAATTGTGCACGAAACTAAACATTTGGTAGCTTTGTATGTATTTGTGACTCTCCAAAAGGAGGTATGAAAACTGAAAATGTAAACATTGGCTGCTGCTGCCACCGGAGCCATAGGAGCACGGGTCCAGGATTGTATCAAAATTTTGCTTTTTTTCCCTTGCAGAAGAATAGAAATTAAATGCTCAGTCCTATTTTAGCGAATTCTCAACTTTCCAAAAATTACCCCTATCTCCGATATTGTACTGTATACTGTATGCATTTAGTCATTTTCATATAAAAAAAACAACACCCTAACAGAAATAAAAAACTGAGGGGTGGTGGGATGGGGGAATGCTTTAAGTTACTTTCAATCTTGTAAAGGACAAGTTAATACTGTAAAAACTGGTACATGTGTGCGCTAATTTTAGGTTGAAACCAGTGTGAATTCCAGTCAGCTTGTCTGTGAGGGAGAGCATATCAGCACTGAAATAGAAGTTGATTTGATGAATAAAAAACGTGTTATCAATGAAGAAAATGTCTTGTACTGACAAATATGACTGCTGTAGCATCTATATTTATTTAGAACCACAGCTTTTACACATGTATGCATCTTACTAGTCTTTTACAGATATGGGTTTTTACATGTTTTTAATGATTTTTTGACTTTGAGAAAATTAAGGGGCAACAAACCTTTAACTAACAAATATTGCCCTCATTATTAATGGTCTTTAGGGTCTGGGCATGTCTATCAGCTAAATGTTTTACATAATGTTATACTTATTGATGAAAAAGAAACTAAATACAAAAAGACTTGTAGAAAGAAAGAATGGTTGTATTCATATTATAACTATAATTATGTATTTTAAGTTACGATGTACAGTTACGAAAGTAATTAGATAACCATTTTTTTAATCCATAAACTTTCACATACATTATATTAGGCTAAAGTAATGTTTACATTTTTGAGCTATCCAATAAGGTGCAGCAGCGATCAAGAGGTGTTTCAATAAAAACTTCAAATCTCAGTTTCCTACTGCATGTTTCCTAGTTTCCTATTGCTTCAATATACATGTAAGTTATTCATACAAACAATGTAATTCTCCGACGGGCTCATTCGTGACTGGCAATGATACTTTCTACTATTTTACATGAATAGATCATTCAGACCAATTGCCTGTGTCTTGGTAATCTTAACCCGATTGAAAGCTCTGTGTACACCCATAGTATATGCAATTCCTTTTGTGCAACATGATTCCCAAGTGGTCTAGTGGTTAGGATTCCGCGTTCTCACCGCGGCGGCCGGGGTTCGATTCCCCGCTTGGGAAATATTTTTCGTTTTCTTTGCAGCATTTTCATTCCTATGACCCGTTTGTGTCCGCCATTATGAAAAGAAACTTGAATGTACTATTGACGCTTTCTCCTAATTTTAATACATGGTGCAACTTTCACGATCTTATTACGACAACGCTGATCGATGAGGTTAGTACACTCATAGAAATGTTAAACTAAGATCATAAAGGATAAAAGAAAGAGAACTCCCCGAAGGGGTATCCTACCCCGGTCTTCCCGTGACAGGCGGGGATGCTTACCACTATACTAACTCCTCGATAGTATAGTGATAAGCATCATACAATGGATCGACTTAATCTTATGACAGCTTTTCTCTCCTTTCCAAACACCTGAAGACGTAAGGAACTCCGCCTTCTATAAATCATTGACATTTGACATTCATTGTGGCGTAATTTGGATAAATAGATATTTCTGCGCGTTTGCATGCTTTCTTTCTGAATACATCAAAGTTTAAAATTTTCAAAAGACTTCAATTATCACGAAAAACTCAGAAGGTATTTTTTGTTGAAAGAAAGAAAGAAAGGTGCAGTTTTTTTTTATTTATATCACTGTTGACAGATTACTCGACATCGTAGAACGAAATGAAATTGAAGACGTTTAACATTATGTGGACCGAGATTTACTTAACTATAAGCTTAGAGATTTTTATTTCTTTAATATTTTGTTTATTCTCCCTAGAACGCAAGTGTTACATATTTAACCAGGAATCAACAAAATCATTTTAAAGCAAAAGTACGTATAAGAAACTCAGCGTAGTATTTTGCTTTGGAATATTATTTAATGGGGGGAAACGCTCCATTTTGCCTCGCTAATATAAATATACAAGGCAACATTTTATTAGCACGAAAAGACGTTTGGGTCTTTCAGCAATTTGTACACAGTTCTACAATCCAACACCTCATCTGTTCAAAAGTCTACATTAAAGTCTTTCATAAATCTACTGTGTCAGAATATTCTGGCCAAAGTGACTGCATAAAAGAATTTACACGTTAGCTTAAAACAAAAGATGTCTGTTATAGTCAGCTATGGGGATTGTCTTTATCCATGTAAGTAGGTCGCTGCCCCAAGCTTTTGCGTCGTCGACGGAGACCCGAGTCGCCTTACTGTTGATGTCTTCCATGAAAAACGTCTGCTCGACGAGGTATTCTTCGATGTCAGAAAAAGAGCCGTGGAACATTTGTGTCACGAATATTTCCTCGTTATCGTCGCCATCTGACGGCGATGATGATAATGAATCCGACGACTAGCTTGAAATGCGCCGAAGATGACGTAATTCGGTTAGTCTAGTTGTGTCATCTTTGACGGAAGCAATTGCGTGCGCATCACTGACCGTGCCGGCGCCCACTATGGAGCTAGAAAACGCTGTGCTGGAATTAACGAAGCCGACAGCGTGTCGATTCTTTAGTCGGCACCGGAAGCCCCGCTTAAAGCCGCCACCCTGACCCCGAACAATAGCGGGGTGGCAGAGGCGAGATTGAGTATGGTAGCAGTACTCAACTCTGTCGTTGTGCCTGACTGTAATTTGGTGATTATCCCGTTTACCACCCCGTCGATAATCATAATCCCAACTTCTGTGTCGTTGTCTAGCCGAACGTCCCTTGTCCCTCTCAACACGCCATAGTTGTGCAGTCTTAACTTTAGGAAACTGAATATTATGCAGAGTATATGCAGAGTAATTTAGCGGAACTACACAATGCGAACTATCAGGTTTTAAATCAGACGGGTCCGAGTTTTCTGTATGCTTACCAATTACTAATAACATGCCAATCAGAACGTAAGTACCATAATGTGATATATCTCGCTTCTAAAACTAGGGGGTGGTCGACTAGATATGCAGTTGAATCACTCGGTAACAAGACGATGCCCTTAAACAATATATTACATTCGTAATAACTGGATCAGATGGCGTTGTTTCATCTGATAAAACTGATTGACAAATTACTTAGAGATCGCATGTCGGGATAGTACCAAAACTCCCAGTCAGAGTAGCGCATTACTACAAACCTGAAAATTGGCATTCCTTTGTTAGTTACAGTCAGGTCCTTTACCAACAATGCATTTTATCCCCAATCACCCTAACTCTACGTAATAGAAAAAAAAAGATTGTTACTTCCATGCGTCCAGTATGTCTTTGTTTGATTATAAGGGAAAATATTTTTGATTTTGGGATTGATTGCATTCCGATATGTTTTTAACAGCCGCACTGAAAATATTATTTCTGAACTCAGTTTAAACAAACAACAGAAAGGAAAGGGGTTATGGGTATATTTTGGCAAATTTACAGAAGCCGATATTTTCACGTAAAGCTGTTGGACGCTAGGGGCCCAAGATACACGTTTTTCTCAGTGAAATAGCATTTCTGAAACCAGTTCCAACATTTAACATGAACAAAAGGTGTTAAAGATTTTTTTTTTTCAAATCAAGAAATGTGTCACAGAAACGAATGCCCTCGAAACATTACAATGGCCACAGTCATGGTAGCTTATAACTTCATATTACCATGATCATTTGTGCAAAAATGTTTTGCAGTCTGTAAACTGAACAAAGTACCCATACGTCAAGGGGTAAGACTATTATATGTCCTTTACCTATTTGCAAGGCTGGTAGAATTAATATTTTTTCCAAATCTGATTTGTTTCAAAAGATATTGATCTAGTGTTTTGTACCCATACTAGCAGATCACCACCTGTCTTTTACAGAAACAAAGTGCTTCAAAACAGTTTCTTACCTTGTAACTTTTGGATTTTTATGCTCCAGTTGAACACAAAAACATAGTTCAGTTATAAATTGTAGGAGTTGGGCACAGAAGCAATATTAAGTAAAATTAAACAAAGAGCAATAACTAAAAATGATCGAATCGCAAAACCCTGAGTATATGCACTGCAGCACTTGATAATGATCATTCTTCGAAAGATTGGTGAAAACTGCACGAGAAATGTAGGAGAAGTGCACATCAAGTAAAATTTAACAAAAGGCAATAACTATGCCAAAAGTACTATAATCAAAAAAGCCTGATAATATACACTGTAGCACTTAATAATGATCATTCTGTTGAAGTTTGGTGAAAATCATTTGAGAATTGTAATAGTTGTGCACAAAAGTAATTATTTTGCCAAAATAGTTGAGTCACAGAAGCCGGAGTATATGCATGCACCTAATAATGATCATTATGTGAAAGTTTAGTGAAAATAAAATGAGAGTTGGTGCAGAAGATGGGACGGACGGACGGACAGACGGAATAACGGACGGACAGTGCAACTACTATATGCCATCCTTCGGGGGCATAAAAAAAGGATTTGTATGGAACAATTTCAGCGGCCTATGATATACATTGTGTATTACATGTACATCGAAAGTCATATATCTGAAGTCAGAACAAACATACAAGATCAGCAAAAGGGGTTTGTGCTATTTTTTTGTTTCACAGTGAAAGAAACTCACATCGAACAAAGAACATAAATAAAAGATGATTGGCATGTGTGTTTGTTTGTTTGTTTTTTTTTTTTGGGGGGGGGGGGCAAATTTAAAGAAATCGATATTTCACGAAAAGAAGTATTTGATCTCTATGCCGCCAGCAGCGACCTTAAATATACACTGTGTATATCTTAGGCAGATGGACCAATGGCAGCCCACATATCAAAGTGTGATGGTTTCTGTTACACCCAATTAGAGTTTATGTTAGATCATAAAATGCATATGTTAAATTCAGCTTCTCGATGGTTTGCAATAAGTATCTGCTAATGGTTTTTTTTCAATCTCATATAAATCGTTTATAGATTGGCCAGTACATGTTTTATGCTTTATTTGTGATTTTTTATGCTGTACATGTATTGTATGAGAATAAACTATCATATTCTCATGTAAAATTCCCTTTCTTTAAATTTGCAAAATACACCCAACTACCCATTTTTGTTGATTGTTGGCACTTGTTGACAAGTTCAACGATATGGTTTTGACTGCTAAACATAGCAAATACTTGATTCCAGGAACATTTCAATTCACTTGACACCCCGCCCATTGAGCCTCCATTTTTTGTTTTATTTTTTTAATTTTTAAGTCCAAAACATTATTTTATTGTAGCACATAAAGAGTATTATGGAACACATTAACCTTGTTACATTCCATGCTGAAAAAAAAAACACTTTAGATTGAACAACCACGACAGAATTACACGTTCTTCCGGTTTCCAATACAAGCGTGCATTACAGGTGTGCAGAGTTTGCGCTCAATTTGAAAAGCGGTTTTTTGTTATAGTTTTGCTTCTTATTCAAATTCCTTCATCTAACTGAAGGTTAATACAGCTAATACTTTTGAGAACAATGTCTAGTTTGATCTCAGATTTTTTTGTGGAGTTTAAAGTAAAGATAATATTATGTTATTTCAGAGATTAGGATTGGCCAACATTTCGGTCCAAACCGCAGATACTGCTGGAGGCTGACGCTAATAATGGTCAGAGAGACACAGTGTATTTCAAGGTCAGCTCTTCTCTGGATACTTCTTGTTCCTACTTATGCGGATGGATGCTGGACGAGATACCAAATGTGGAACAATCTATTCTCATGTACTTTCCGTTCTGGTGAATTTGCGCCGCTTCGTTTTCTTCTTGGAGCTTAAAAACCGGGGCTTGATTTCTGTCACAGGCTGACCAACCAACAGCAGGGTCTGCTTCGTCTGAGCTGTCATCGCCGCCAGACACTGGGATCTAGGCCGTTAAGAGCTCTATTTGCATTGGACAGAATCAAGGGATTCAAGAAAACTGTACAGATTTACGGAAACAATGTCAGAAAACCCGTACGTCACTACACTTTGAGAAAATAAACAATGCAACTATTATCGTTTTCACTATGGAACATAACACCATTTTCCCGTAACTATTATCGTTTTCAGTATGGAAGATAACACTATTTTCCCGTTGTACATCTCAAAGAACGGCCGTGGTAACAGACGACACGCCGACCTGTTGCTGCCGTACACAGACGACCCAGAAGCGCTGAGTCTTAAGACATTATTGTGCCGTCACGAACCGAGGACGACTGTTGTACGGACAGTGAAAGTGGCACTACAAAATCTGCCTCTGCCCAAGGTGCCTGCAGGTGCACTACATTACCACTGACCTTAAAACTTACATGAAGATATATGTATATCTCGATCCGCTTCGAGTTAAATGCCGAAACAAAATATACCTTCAGTTTCGAAACTACCATCTCCAGCTTGAGGCCCCGCTCCGTATCTTCACGAGGTCTAAACGAGCCAACAAAGGGAGCTATCGTGCGGGAGAGACTGCAGCAGCCCTGTGCGTTTCTGTACTTCGTGGTTAATGTAGACAAGAGTTACCCGAGGCCGCAGATAACATTTACCTAAACAGACCTGGAAAAGGGTCATGAATAACCCTCTGCTATTAGGTACCTAGTCTCACTATTTCGCCTCCGAAGGTGAACCCATTTTATAGGCTGATATTTTATAAGGTTGAACAACTAAAAGATATCAGATCAATATATGGGTTCAACACTTTAAGCCTAAGGCTATTAGGTACCGTAGTTAGATCGTGTACTTCAGTCGGATAAAAGACTGCCGTCCATGAAATTCCTGTATATAAAAACCAACTTAGCAAGGTAAAAAAACAGGGAATTGTATGCACAGCTGCTATTGTAATATCGTTTGTGACTGTGTCCAAAGCTTTACCAGTTATTTCTATCTATTAAGTTATTTCTTTCCATTATTTCGCCACTAAAATATGATGAAATTTCAGATGAAATTTCAGTTTGCCCTTTCGCGTCTTTACGAGTAAGCTTACTTAATGCACAAAGGGTCTGTCTGCGATGAGTTTGTATATTCACACCAACTGCCATCTGACCTCGCGATGCCCTACAGCTGATACCGACAACAGCCTGTGCAAGGTGAGCTTGTAATGACAACTCTAGCATGCACAATTTCCCGCGCTGTCTTGCCTCGAATTTCATTTTGGCACTCTGTTCAGGCTTTGTCTTGATTGACTGATAAGCTCAGTCTTCATCAGTTCTGTATAATTACAAGATCTCGCCAAAACACAATTGCGCAAAACACCCTACCCTCATGAAATAATTAGAAATGATTATTTACAATTCATTGATACTGATAAGCAATGGCATTAGTTGTTGTTTACTCAGAAAAAGAAAATGATATTTATAAGTAATTGACAGGTTGTTACGTTACCGAGATACAATCTGTTTTTCTGAAAAGTAATAAAATCATTTGTAATAATTATTTACACTTGTAATTAACTTACAATGATAAGCACTGGCGGCTTTGATAGTTTTTATTTATAAATAATTTACCTTACCTACATACAATCGCTTAATTGTTATATTTGTTAATTCTTGTAACTTACTGATTATGATAGGCATCGACTTTAGCACGTGTTCTGCTTGAGGGTGTTATCAATACACGGCTGATGCAACTTCCCTGTCATTGATTACGTAACCGATTCCAAACGCAACTGCATCCATTTCACCAAAACTCTCACAAAAATACTACTTCTGTCATATGTGTTTTATTTCTTCTTCATTTTAAATACAACCTCACGCAAGACTTTTTTCCTTCTGGTAGTCACTCTTCGACATAAGAACAATAATTTATTCCATAATACAGTACACTGAAACACAAAATTCAAAACAATGCCCGACTGATCAATTTGTCGCAGGTTTTCCTAGCATTTTAGATAAATCAATAACTTACCGATTTATTGTTGTCTCATCTGTTAAAAGAAACTACTTTTTCCGCCATTTTGAGCATATATGATCCGAAAATCTCTGCAGCAATGTTAGATCTGTGATAACTGCAGCAATGTTAGATCTGTGATAACTGCAGCAATGTTAGTTCTGTGATAACTGCAGCAATGTTAGATCAGTGATAACTGCAGCAATGTTAGTTCTATGATATCTGCAGCAATGTTAGTTCTGTCATAACTGCAGCAATGTTAGTTCTGTGATAACTGCAGCAGTGTTAGTTCTGTGATATCTTCAGCAATGTTAGTTCTGTGATAACTGCAGCAATGTTAGTTCTGTGATAACTGCAGCAGTGTTAGTTCTGTGATATCTTCAGCAATGCTAGTTCTGTGATAACTGCATCAATGTTCGTTCTATGATAACTGCAACGATGTTAGTTCTATGATAAATGCATCAATGTTCGTTCTATGATAACTACAGCAATGTTAGTTCTATGATAACTGCATCAATGTTCGTTCTATGATAACTGCAACAATGTTAGTTCTATGATAACTGCATCAATGTTCTTTTAATGATAACTGCAACAATGTTAGTTCTGTGATAACTGCATCAATGTTAGTTCTGTGAATGTTAGGTCTGTCTGCATCTGAGGGTAAGATAACATCACGTTCAGATACAAAGTTGTCTTATGTCTTAGAAATGCTGGTCTCAATTGAAGACCCTTTTATAAATCTTACACTATTTTAGATTCGACTGTTCCCAAGAATATCAATGTTGTTTCTGCATGTTTTGAGAAATACTAACACACTGAAAGCAGACTTTGCGTTGTTCATTGGATGATAATTTCAGCCATGAGACAAATTAATTTCAGATTAAAATTCACAAATGCATTCAGCGGATTTTGAAATTGTCAACAGTAACCAGTTCATTATGTTTATGGCATTGTAACTCAGTAGAAGTCTTCTAGGATCTCAGCATAATGTCTGTAATCTTCCTGAGAATGCCTTTACCTTGTAGGATTATCTGTTAACGAAAAAACTGGCAATTTTTTTTTCAGCGGATGTTTTTGCGGACTTATTCGTAGATAACATTGTCAGCTTATCACTTGAAGAAGGCTTGCCCACGAACGTTGTGTATGCCAAACTGGTGCCACCAATACTGTCCTGGTTTACTCCTCCATTTTTGCAACTTTCTGGTGATCACGCTGGAGGATGAGATTAAAAACCAAATTGGCAGGTGCTGTGTGATATTGTGTCGGGATATTTTGTCACATATATATGAGTCTAATTTGTGACGATTATATCTTATCTAGGATAGGATATAACTTTCGTACTTTCGTAAAAATGCTATAAGAAAGAGTGACTACTCTTTTTTTCTGTGACGCAACATTTCGTCAACTTGGCGTTTTAACTTCCCTGTAATTCGATTGGCTGTTAATAACTTTTTTTCGTGTTATGCTGCTTAGTCAAATTTCTCTTGCACTTAGATTAAAATGAATTTTTTTCTTAATATAGAAAACGTTTGGTGTTTGAATCGGCGTTAAGGCTATTTTAAAGGGCACAGTATATTTTGCAGGCAGATTTTGCAGGCAATATAAACAAAGAAGGATTTTGCAGGCAATATACACAAAGAAGGATATTTGATTTTGCAGGCAATATAGATTGTATAGGAGAGTAAGAAAAGGTGTTATATTTATACCATGAAGTGTGAATGGGAACTTTAAAGGCTGTTGGTTTATAACAAATGAGGATTTAAAGAAGGGGTTTTGTGTTCCTCTTACTGTTGAAACATTTGTGATTAATACTGTTCATTTTGTTAAATCATACATGTACAATGTAATACAGGTCAGTATAAACTGTTTACCTACTTACTGTTTATGTTATACATTCAATGTGTGTTTTAGACAATGAAATTATTTTATTTTTAGTTATGATATGAGAAGTGAAGTATGCAATAATTACAAATATTTAGTTAAAATATGGAGAGCCAACAACAGTGTAAATTTTCAGTACTTATAACTGTATATTAAAATCACATAAAACAAAATGATTATCACATGAAATTTAACCAGGTACAATTTCAGGAGTGTAGGACAATAGCCCACTTCTATAAATAATTATGCATTTAATGAAGAAACTGAGTATGTAATGAGTTTAAAATATAAATTCATAAGTCAACAGTGCAGACTTTTTTTAAAGTTTGAAATTGAAAGGAATAAATGAGTAAAAAACACTTTATTACTGAATATGAAAATTAATGTCTTGACTATAAATGGAAAAAGATTGAAATTGTATTTAAAATAAATCAATATAAATTAAACATAATAAGATAATTTTCAGTCCAGTCCAGTGGGCTATTGTCCTAGTAGACTGTTGTCCCAGTCGTGTTTTTTTTTCAGAACAACTGCTATTTGAAGACAGCAATTAACAGGAATTTTGTAAAACGTGTTTAACTTTGTAAATGTCCATAAAAAATTATGTTCTGTGTTAAAGCCTGTGCTAATGCTTCCTTTGTAGACTTCAATTGCAATTATTACAGGAACTGAAATTATTTGAAATTTTTTGAACCTAAAATTTTTTAACAGCTTATTTTCTAATAATTATGCAGTTTTTATTCAATCTTTATAAGTATTCTTATCATTTTGTTAAAGATAAATATTTATTCTATATCAAAATATTCTCAATATAGATCTTTCACATTTCGCACACAGGGCATATTTCTCAGTATTACTTTTCATTTATATATTAGCCTGTTTATTGCTATAATTGGTTTAGCTCCATGATCCACACCTTCAAATCATGTCATAATTGTCCTTTAGTCAGTGGTCAGCAGAGTAGACATTTTGATCACTGTTTATTGGTTTAATCCTTTTATCACCTGTTAGGTCAATGATGAACCTTTACGAGTGAACAACAAAAAATGAAAATTAGTATCTTTATATAGGACAGACAGACAGATAACTTTATTTCACCAAAGGTATTTTAAAATACAAGATGAGGATATGCAAATTCAAAAACTAATAGGCCTATCAAGATAGGTAGAAATCAGCAATCAGAAATCTAAATATAAAGTGTAAGGTGTAAAGGGGAATTTCAGTCAGCTGGTTAGTTTAAGTACTCAACAAAGTATAAACAAAGAATAAAAAATACCAATTTTACATGTACTTGACTTAATATCTTTTCATAAGTAAACATATCAAGGTTGAATTGACCCGTCAATCTAAAATGCAAAATCGAAGAGAAACCAACAAAAAAAAATGTCCGATGAGCCAGCATCACAGAAATCTGTAGCAACTAAAATTATTATGGACAATGACATTATTCTTGTGGCTCAAATGGGGCATTTATGGTAAAAGAAACAAAAGACAAAAACCATTCTGTCACCTTATTTCCTAAAGAAACCTGCACTTGTTCATCTACCAGTAGGTGCTACCATACAACATCAGCTATGATGGCAATAGGCATGCCATTACCAGAGGACACAAAAAGTATAACTTGACCCAATTTAGAAGAAACTGTCGACCAAAACACCAGAAAAAATGTGGCACAAAAAAGGGAAGAAAGGGTGACACAGAAATGGATGACTTAGTAGTTCCTGCACCAGATTCTTTTGCAAAATCAGCAAATAAAAATTGTATCTTTAACACGCCTGTTGATCTTAAAGACTCAAAAACAGTCAGGCCAAACTCAAATGTAAAGAAATCTCTGTGTGATGAAACAACTCCAGAGTCACCAAAATCTCTAATTAACAGTACACCAAAAACACCAAAATCCATATTAAAAAATAAAAACAGCAGTAACAATTCACAAACTTGTAGCAAAATGAGAAAATTACATTTTCATGATGAAAATCATTTATGGCATTGGATTCATTATTTAGGAATTATATCTGTTAAAAGTTAAATGTTAAAAAACCCCACAAAACTTTTTTAAACATCATTTGTTATAAACCAACAGCCTGTAAAGTTCCCATTCACACTTCATGGTATAAATATAACACCTTCTCCTACTCTCCTATACAATCTATATTGCCTGCAAAATCTAATATCCTTCTTTGTGTATATTGCCTGCAAAATCCTTCTTTGTTTATATTGCCTGCAAAATCTGCCTGCAAAATATACAAACCCATTTTAAAGCATGAAAATGCTTCTCGTGGAAATTACTGTCGAAAACTCTGAAAATATGCTATCACAAATTTCTCTTGCACTTAGAATGAATTTTTTTCTTAATATAAAAAACGTTTGGTGTTTGAATAGGCGTTAAGGCTATTTTTAAGCATGAAAATGCTTCTCGTGGAAATTACTGTCGAAAACTCGGAAAATATGCTGTCACTTAATTCACACGCCTTGATCAAACCTAGCTATTCAAGTCTTCTTCATCCTAGTGTTTGTTGAAACCACTATCGGCTCTGAAGATTTTGCTTATGGAGTAAAGCTTACTAAAACCTTTAAGAGGAAATATAAATCTTAAATGTCTAGGCCTATGGATAAAGTGCAAATCAGCCTCGGACGACTTCTTTTTCGTACCGGTATAAAACGGCCCCAGGTACTGGCGTTTAGCAATAGATTGTAAAAAGTTTAGATCATGAAATCTGCGCGCGTAAATAATGATTCTTTTCGGTACTGATGTATTTTTATGTTTACTGCAGTAGCTAAGATGTTCGATCTGAAAATGGCGAGAGCATTTACGTCAAAAATAACGTACGTATTGTTAACTAGTCTTTGCCCCGTAAAAAGTAAAGGTTGCAAACGAAAGACAGTTCGTCCCTTGTGCTTTTCGAACCGAGTTTGAATCTATTGTAAGAATTCAAAACAAACAAAAATGACTTGGAATAAATATCAGTTTGAGCTGCTTTTATATGTAAAGATATTAAGATAGTGGTAAGAAATTTGTAAAAGTAATAAAGAGAAAAAATCTTGGGAAATTCCTTTTCTCATTCATTCATGGATGCTTTTTAGCTGTAGTTAGTGTAAGAAAGTAATAAAAGTTAACATCTACATCTACTGTATAACCCAACAATCGATTTCTGATTATGACTGGGTATTTAATGCGTTAATAGTCTGGGAACAAGCTGATAAAGAAGTTTATGTTACATGGGTTAAAAGATTAAAAGATTAGACGTAGTATATTACAGTTAAAAAGTAAAACAGAGATGAGTTTACAGATTGACTGCCGCCAGTCTCTCAGAGAAAATACCGAGACAGGGGCTAGATTTGACCTCGGGGGTGGGGGAGAGGGGGGAGAAGGGAGTTCCAGAGTCTAATAGATCGTGGGAAAAAAACAGTTGGCAAAGTACTGAGTTTTAGAGTAGGGGATGAGGTAGTTAAGGTTCCTAGTGGGTATAAGGTGACTGATATCTACTGCAACTGTTTGCAACTGTTAACACTCGTATTTAAGGTCTTAGATAGTAAAGCCTAAATTTGCATTAAAAAATTGATATAGATCTTTGCTACACTTTAAATTTACAAGTTTTACATCCTTAAATGGCAGCTATACTTTTTTGTCATATTAAGTGAACACTACATAAATTCTGCCTTTACACATTTACAGTAGTGGGTTTACCAGGGATGCATGGGTCTGATAACATGCTATCTGATAAGGCCTATGCCCTGCCAATTGGCTAGCAAGTGATATATTGAAAAGAAAAAAACCCATCCTATTGGCTATGTTTTATTAACCTGATACATGTAAAAGACTATTATTAATAGAAGAATGAGGAGAGGGCCTCAAAGCGACTGACTCACAGAATTAAGCTGAAATTTTTTTTCTTTAAAATTTAAGAGAAGTTAATATTCTATGGAAAAAACATAATATAATGCTTTTATACACCATGTAAACTGAATAAGAAAAGTTTTGCTTTTATCATGATTTGAACCCATGCCTTTCGGGTCAGTAAAATATCAGGGCCTTAATTGAGAGGGAATGGACACTCCTTATCTATCGCAAGAATAACCAAAATATGCTGTCGCGTGTTCACCCGTATATCCTGTAAGGGAAAATCGATCGATAATTATCTATATCGAAGGCATAGTGGAAAGTTGACATGTAATGCTTGCACCTAGTTTACAAAAACATCGGTATCTTTTTCAATAAAGGGCTGATTGTCAAAAATTGAAATTTGCAAGACAGAAGAAACATTGACCTTTTTCATTTCTATTTTTCTACTTCCATAACGGAAGTTTTCTTTTAAGCCGACAAGTAAAAGACGACAGCTCTGTTTTTTGTAATTATCTGTCGTTGGTTAGCGGTACATTGGCAGGCAATGCTCGTACCTAGTTTACAAAAACGTCAGTGGGCTGATATTAAAATTTTAAAAAAAATGCAAGAAAGAAGAAGCATTGACCTTTTATAGTATCTAATTTTTACTTCAACAACAGAAGTTTTCTTGCAAGCGGACGAGTAAAAGACAACAACTTAATACCTTTTTTTTGTTTGTAAAAAATCTGTCTCGATTCGATGAAAGCACAATATGTAACCATCCATTTTGAAGTTAATATTAAGAGAAGCTCGGAAACCTTATATCCAGATCCCAATATCGTCCAAGTAGAGTGTGATGCAATTCATGTTTAGTGTTTTTATGAAGTCTGTTAGCACTGATACCACCCGAAATTCGGTACGTTGATGATCACTGAATTACTGTATTCAGTAATCATCTGAATAACTATATTTACGTCAAAACTGCTATGTTTACGGTGCTGTATTTCATAAACAAACATCGATATAGCAATAAAATGCATTGCAAAGCTCAGTTCTGTGTCCACTTATCAACTTCCATCTTACGCCAACTTATTTTGTAAGTCCATTTTCATCTGATAGCCCCCGAAAGGTGACCAGAAAACTAGAATTTGTTTAAATTTTCCGCCATTTTGGAAAACAACGCTTCCATTTAAGTATCCTTTACATTGTTTTTCAAGCAAAAGTTGCATTGAAAAACAACAAACCAGACAATCAAAATAATAAGGGAATATTTATTTAACTAAATTGGCTTGAATTCGTACTGTAATTTCTTACTGTAAGTTGTTTTTTCAGCATTTGAAGTAAACCGCATGTGTGGCAAGGAATGTTTGGAATTTATCAGCATATCTGCATCTTGACTACATAAAAATCAGAATTTCTTCAATATGTGAAAAAAAAGTAAAACCCTTTTCATTTTGAAATGGTCACTTTATAATAATTATGCTATTGAATTCTAGTTAGCCTAATAGGATTTTTACAGGTCATTTGTTTTGGGAGAAAATGTTGCCTCCCCCTGTGTTGAAACAGTTTATTCCTTTGACTTATAAAGGAGTTTTGAATATGTGGTATTTAAGGTCTTTGGTTGATGCAAATAGTTAAAGCAAATCTGGTAAAAATTCTGTTATTAGCATTGCTATGGGTAGAAAAATACTCCTATAAAGATAAATATCTTAATCTGCTGATGACAAATCATGAAGGGTCCAAGTGACATCTCAAACTCTAGATATAAAGCACAGCAATTTTTTCACCTTTTTAGGGAAGGTACTGTACCAGTTTGATTTGCACTTTTCTCCTTTGGTTTACTTTAAATACATCATAATTTTTGCATTACGTTTTGACACACAACAGGCCGCTGGTTTTGTAAGTAAAATTAAGAGATTACCTTAAGAAACAGAATCAGTTGATGTGTTATTGCAGGTCCAGTGATGAGCTGGTGAATGTTGATGCACCATTATTCCATGTGGTCCCATATGTGACAGGTGGCTATCAGAGACTATTGCACACAATAAAGACGGACAGTATCCCAGATTTAGCAGGTTTAAAGTGAACTAGTTTATTTTTTGAAAAAAAAAGTGTGAATGCATCGAATATTTTTCTTTTTGAAGTTATATATTACAAGATATCATGCTAGCTCTGCATTAAGAAACAAAACCTGGTAGCGAAATTTTCCATTTTATCAAAACTTAGTCATTTTAAAATTATTTCCCAGTATTGCCAGAATAGGTGTTCTTATCAAATAATTTGAACTATCAAGTAGTTAACATGCATCCAGTGGATGATATTTTCAAATCGGCTATTTTAAAGAGGCATAAGTTAACCTTAAATTCAGAGTGTACAGTTTTATTTAAAATCGTATAAATTTGAATGAATTATTATTTATGTCAAGGTGTCAATACAAATGGCAACAGATAAACTGGAAACATTATTACAGAGACTGGAGAGCTGATGTTGTACCATTTTTGGGTGGATAGCTATTCTATTCCAAAAGACCACTTTTGAGAGTCTTAATACCTTTAGGATTTTTTAATATATGTTCTTCTTTATATTAGCAATTATTTTTAATTCTATAGGGAATGAGGCAATGAAATAGATATCTAGTATATCATTATTTTCAGGGAATTTTCCTAATGTATTGTCACTTATGTTGCATGATATTTTGATTTATTTCAGAATATGGTTACCACACAAACAGTGAAGGACAATTTGAGCCAAAAAAGGACTGTGTTATTGGACTGAGATACAAAGTGAAGAAAATTCTTGATACTAAGGGCCAGTCTGCTGTTCTAGTTCTTGCTCAGGTATTTGGAGACACTTACTCAATAACCAGTGTAATGATTTCAGTGTTGAAAAACAACAACTTTGAGATGGGTAACATGGGTATACAGACCTTAAGACAAAACTCTGTCTGTATTTTAAGCAGACTTACATAAGCTCTTGTAACATTTTGTAAACCATTTTGATATGTGTATTTTTCCCTTATCGTGTTATGATTTACTGTTTCTTTCTGTTTCTGTTAACAACTTGCAATGCAGTTTTTCTATTATTAAGAAATACTCCTGCAAGAAGCTATGTAATAGATATAATAGGAGTTTTTCTTCAAAAGTGTCTTTTTACAGACGTTAAGGAAGTTTGACTACACTTTTTGAATGGCTCTGCTGGAGGTATAGTCATATAAAAATAGAAGGAGTGGTTATCATAAATTATTTTGTATCAGTTCAAATCCACATCTCTCCAGTTAGAATTATAACTGTCTGCCTCCAATCCAGGGCAGCCACTCTTATAACATGTGTATTGATATTTGAAAATATATTTTAATACTTACTGCTCACTTATTTTATAATATTAAATTAATAATAACATAACCCATTGCAACAGCTAATACATTTATTTAATATTTATTGAAACTTTAGGGGTTGCTATTTATTATTTGTTTGTCAAATAGTGGATGAGTTTGGCCGCGAAGAAACAGACCCGCTTAGGTATGCTTAAGGCACTATCGAGTCTGCCTCAATTCATCCAGGAAAGAGAAGGTCAAGCATGTTTAATGTTTCACCCAAAGTATTGAAGGGAGACAGAAGCATTCCAGACTGGCTACTACTACTATAGTGCAGAATAACATGACAAAGCAAAGCCACGCGATCATGGCTGCAAACACGCAAAGCAAGGCTATATATGCAACATGCAAAGCAATGCAATCATTGCTGTAAGTGCAAACTGCAAAGCTAGGTATTACCAATCCACCGAGTAATAACCTAGTCCAACTTGATGCGCAAGGCTAGACACAAGGTAGTCGGACATGATAATGTAAAATTTTTGCCCATTGATCGTGGTTGCCCTTTCAATGCTGGGTATGAAGCCGTAGCAACACCATCATGTCAAGGTTGGCCACAACCATTAACCCGAAACTGATAAAACAACAATACAGTGTATATATATATACGGTTTAGACCTGAAGCAAAGACGACCTAAGTCATGCTTGACCAACTCTCCCCTGGAAGAATTTTTTTCCGCCACACATGGAAATTCGCGACAATAGAATTGGAATTTAGTGTCAGCAAGGGAAATTCATCAGTTCAACATCGCATATTCCACATTATGAAGAATTAATGTCTACAGTAAATATTGATCAACCATTCATAAAATATTCAATAACACCACAGTTTACTTCATGTTTATATTTTCTTCAGAAACACTAGAGCTTGTGCTTTCTCCTGGAATTCCACTGGATATTTAGTAACAAAGCAGCTTCCATTTTCCATTGCAAAATAGTTTATTGACTGCTAATGTTTTAAAAATTCAAATAGCTGTCTGCATTATGGTATGCTGGTAATTGTAGGAAGACTTAGATGGTGATGATCCATTCTCATAGCAACCCCCGTTGAAAAGGTACAACTCGTTAGCAAACGTCAGAAACACTAAACGTCAGTTCTGAAAAATACATGAAGACAACAGCAGCAACTTTCTTAGGAAGGAACAATCATACTGACAGTGAAATGAGCAAAATTAAGCCTCCGAATACTTTACATTAAACTGAATACTACATAGCAGTTGTATTTGACAAAATGTTTTAATAATTTACTTGGAAAACGGATTTTGAATATGCAAGCAATCAGTTACTGCACTTAATTACAACATTGCAGGGTGTGGTGGGTGGGATAAAAATGGTTGTTGAGCCTGGTCTGGAATTCCAGGAAAAAGGAAGTAGATCATGGAGACTGGTTCCAATATTTAGTGTACTTAATACATTACTGTATGAAGTCGGGAACCTGCTTTTGCATGTAAATAGGAGTATTCCAAATGGTTGACAACAATGTAAATAACAATATGAAAACACATGAGAATTAATTCTGATAAAAATAAATGTCATTATTTTAAGTGAAACATAATGAATATTATTTTATAATATTAAATTAATAATACCATAACCCATTGCAACAGCTAATACATTTATTTAATATTTATTGAAACTTTAGGGGTTGCTATTTATTATTTGTTTGTCAAATAGTGGATGAGTTTGGCCGCGAAGAAACAGACCCGCTTAGGTATGCTTAAGGCACTATCGAGTCTGCCTCAATTCATCCAGGAAAGAGAAGGTCAAGCATGTTTAATGTTTCACCCAAAGTATTGAAGGGAGACAGAAGCATTCCAGACTGGCTACTACTACTATAGTGCAGAATAACATGACAAAGCAAAGCCACGCGATCATGGCTGCAAACACGCAAAGCAAGGCTATATATGCAACATGCAAAGCAATGCAATCATTGCTGTAAGTGCAAACTGCAAAGCTAGGTATTACCAATCCACCGAGTAATAACCTAGTCCAACTTGATGCGCAAGGCTAGACACAAGGTAGTCGGACATGATAATGTAAAATTTTTGCCCATTGATCGTGGTTGCCCTTTCAATGCTGGGTATGAAGCCGTAGCAACACCATCATGTCAAGGTTGGCCACAACCATTAACCCGAAACTGATAAAACAACAATACAGTGTATATATATATACGGTTTAGACCTGAAGCAAAGACGACTTAAGTCATGCTTGACCAACTCTCCCCTGGAAGAATTTTTTCCGCCACAGAACTTGAACAGGATAAAATCCTGAAAAAAGTTCCCCCAAAAAATTCTGCATTTAAAGTTTTAAATACACTCTAATATTACATCACGCAAAGAGTCCAGATAAAACTCAAGGCCGACTTGGTTTAGGTGAACCCCATCATCCCTGAAGAAACCTTCCCCGGACTTAATATCAACTGACAAAAACTTATATGGCCCAGTCTTCTTAACTAATTTCCTACCCAGCCGATTTATACGGACTTTTTGCTTCAATAGCCTGATGGCATAGACCCCCACGCCAAACTTGGCGTTGCAAAATATCAACCCATATGAATATAATATTTGGGAATGCTGCTCTGAGGTACCCTACCTCCCTGCTCATAACATTATGGAGTTGCCAAATGGACAGAGTGGTCAGATCATTCCCACCTAGATTCAAGATGATTAATTTTGGTGGTTCCTCCAACAACACATCAGCTTCTATGCTGTGGCGTAGGCCTTTCCACCCTAGCCCCCTGACACATTTCCACGAGATGGAATGGTTAGTTTTGATGTTAGGCTTCCCTGTTTTCATTGCCTCCTGGCCAGCCCAATATGGAATTGAATCACCAAGGATCCAGATTTCTATAGTAAAATATTAATTAACATGTGGATTAAATTTATATATGATAAAATTTTTAATCATCATAGGCTGATATCTACAGTTCAAACTCGATAACTCAAACTTGCTTAAGTGGAATTTTCGCTTAAATCCGACATCTATTGTCCCAATCCTATCTACCTACTTTGACCTTGGTTAATTCGAAAATGATTATGTTGAACTTCGGCTAAGTCGAGGTGTTTTATTGGTTCCTTGATTTCAAGTTAACGAGCCTTGACTGTATATAATTGTGTTATGGCATATAACTGACTACACTCATTGTTTAAAAACTGGTAACTATTTGCGGATATATAGCTTGTATGACATAGATTGCCATCTGCCTAACTTCATTATTTGTGACATAGGCAGTCCCTGTGCTGCTAAATCTGAAGCTCTACCAATGCGGAAACTGTGTGACCTATAATGGCCGGAGGCATATGAAGTTTTCCCTAAACATTTTGCTAAAACTGCAGAGAACTGTTGTCTTGTAACTGGGGTACCATTAGCATGACAGAAAAATATGGAACTGTGCTTTGGACGCATTTGAATGAATTCTTTTACAGCATGTACAGGGCATATTGATTGATTAGTCTCAGGGGGAAGCTTAATGGTGACTTCATCACCTCTTTGATTTGTTTTGTACTTCTGCAGGGTGATAACAAGGGAGTTTTGGTCAATACATATATTCTCAGATGTCAAGGCAGTGCTTATTAATGTATTAGAGGCAGCGACCAATTCGCTCACTCTGAAAAGGCCGAAATATGCAGTTGTAAACAGGGATCTAAAAAGTGTGGATTCATATTCACTGTAACATGTTTCTGGGATGACAGTGGAGATTGCCATTAAAACCCTGCAGGATATAGGAGCTCTTAAGTCTTTAGCTTTCCGTGACCTGTGGCAGCCTTCTAGCATTTTCTTTGCCACAAAGCAATTATCAACTGCAAGCCAACCATGCAGTTTATGAAAGTAATTAACTCCTGCAAGGTATGTTGTAATGGTCTTAGGAGACAGGCCAACTTCAAAACAGTAGGCTATGAATAGCACTATTTGTTCTTGTGTGGCTGGCCAGTTTTTAGCCAAAGAGTAACTGACTCGGAATTTTTCAAAAGCATTTAAACCAGTTGTGTATGCCAACTGGGTATTTGATGCTATTCCAGCCTGAAGAAGTCTTCCAGCTCTGTACTGAAGACTGTCCAGAGATGGTCTGGGACTTTTCTTGGTGCTGGGTCTGCATTTGGCGCTAACTGGTGAAAGCGGTTCAACTGAAAACGAGATAGTGCATCGCATATAGAGTTTTGTTTGCCTTGTACGTGACAAGCCTTCAATACAACATTAAGCTTGAGGCATTTTAAAGTCAGAACTCTAATGAGGCACATGACTAACTCAGATTTTGATGACAATTTGTTTATAATGTCTACTACTGCCCTATTGTCACAGTGAAATTTGATCTTTTTGTTTTTGAAATCTTCTGCCCAAATAAACAAAGTAACAACAATAGGAAATAGTTCTAAAACAGTAATATCTTTTGTAATTCCCATGATGTGCCACTTCTTGGGCCACTTTGCGTTGCACCAATGCCCTTTGAAGTAGATCCCAAAGCCAAGGTCAGCCCCACCGGCACTATCGGTGAAAAGTTCTAAATCCTCACTTGAGACCCAAAATCTATCATGGAAAACAGATATACCATTGTGATTTTGGAAGAAACATTGCCACATTTGTAAATCTTTTCGAATGCCATTATTAACTCGTGTGTGATGGTATGGTTTGGTTAAGCCACAGGTTGCGTTAATCAGGCGCCTGCAAAAAGGCCTCCCCATTGGGATTGCCCGACAACAGAAATTCAGAGTACCTATAAGTGATTGCATTTCTTTTAATGTTGTTTTTTGCTTTGCTAACATTTGTTGTATTTTCTCAAGAGTAGTTAGAATTTTTTCTAAAGGTATTTTAACAGTCATGTTGATTGAATCAAGCTCAAGACCAAGAAAAACCAGCACCTCTGTTGGCCCAACAGTTTTTTCCTCTGCTATAGGAACATTAATAGCAGACATTATTGTCTGAAAGATGCTCATGGACTGTGCACAGGATATTTTACTTTTATCACCCCCAAGAAAGTCATCAAGGTAATGAATTAAATTGCCTGATTCCATTTTTTCCTTTATACAGAATTCCAGTAATCTTGCAAATTTTTCAAATGTGCTGCAACTGATTGCAGCACCAAAGGGCAATGCTTTATCAAAATAATATTTTTCATTAAATTTGAAACCAAGGAGTGCAAAATCCTCTTTTCTGACTGGAATAAGTCTAAAAGCGTTTTTTAGATCCATTTTGAAAAGCTGACAGTTTCTGCCTAATTTTTGTATCATCGAAACTGCCTCATCAAAACTAGTATATTGTACAGAAGCCAATTTGGGGTCGATGAAGTCATTAATTGAGCCACCCTCAGGATAAGATAAATGATGAATCATTCGAAACCGTTTGGCTTCGGGAACACTAGGGTCAACACATTTTTTCGGAACAAGCCCGAGGGGAGAAACAATTAAGTTCTCAAATGGCTTTTCTTTAAAAGGACCTGCAACCCTGCCTGCCTCTATCTCTGTGTTAATTTTTTCTGCCAAAATGGTCTGGTGAGCCATAGCAGAGCGCAGATTTTTCGAATCTCTGCCTCCTCTTGGGCCAGAATATTGTAGAGGGAAGCCAAATGTGAAGCCATTCAGTAAGAAAGCCAATTCAGAGGGGTCGTAATTAAGAGCATATTTTTTAAGCATTGCAACATTTATTGGTGAACTCGCTAAACTGTCTAAATTTTTGTTTTCTGGCTCGATATTCAGACTACTGCCTTCTTCCCCTGCTGAATCCTCTACCACGACCTCGAAAAATATTTGACTGTTGAAAAGGACGATCCCTAGCCTTAAACGGTGCATTTGCTGTACTTTGTGTTGCAAAGGGAGGCAATCCAGAATTGCTATTGCTACAGTTAGTCAATGCTTGAGGACCCCTGCATTTTGAACATACATGAGCAAATTTACAGTTTGGCCACCTGCATACACCACTATTAAAGTCGTTGCAGGAGTACATGAAAGATTGAGTTGCAGGTTTATTCTGTGTACCATTATTCGGATGTCTTACCTGCATACACCTCCACCATAAGTCATTATTTATTTGGGACCATGGAGAAGGGTTCAAGGCCTGGCGCAGCCTAAACTGTTCATCATACACCTTCCAGGCTTCACCGCCCTGATATTTGGCGCATTCACGAATGTTGTACATATAGTGCAATATCTCATGTGTTTTGCCTGGATGATACATTAAATAAATAGAGCTAAAGACAATGAATGCATCAGTCCACTTTTCAATGGAATTTATTTTGTCTTTGCATTCACGCTGACTTGATTCTATTCTGCCGTCTGCTGAAATTTTAAGAAAACTGCCACTGCAAAATTCTGCAAGGTCAACTGCACCCTTCAACAACAATGCCAGATTTATGTACTCCCCTCTACCTATTTGCTGTTTGATGGATGAAGGGATATGTGCAGCAAGGTCATCATTGGCTAATCTAATGGTTGATATTTGGTCATTGCTATTGGGCTGAGAAGGGTTAACTTGACCTGTTTGCAAAGTGCCTGTTGAATGCAAGTCCAGTGAGGTTTTGTGCAAATTAAGTTGAGTGAGCTGGGTATCTTTATTATTGCTTTGGCTACCACCACACCCTGTGTCAGGTACAATGTTTGATGCTCTTATTATTTCCTCAAAATCTATAATTGAAGGTGTGCTTTTTTCCTTACCTGCCCCATTCTCTTCATGTTTGTCAAGGTTTAACTCCTCATTAGCTGGCATCTTACGCTTTAAACCTCTTCTAGGCATATTTAACTTGCCAAAGATGAAATAATATGCAAAAAAGAAATTCTTTAACTTAAAATATTTTTGGATTTAAATTTCTTATAAAAATGGTTGTTGAGCCTGGTCTGGAATTCCAGGAAAAAGGAAGTAGATCATGGAGACTGGTTCCAATATTTAGTGTACTTAATACATTACTGTATGAAGTCGGGAACCTGCTTTTGCATGTAAATAGGAGTATTCCAAATGGTTGACAACAATGTAAATAACAATATGAAAACACATGAGAATTAATTCTGATAAAAATAAATGTCATTATTTTAAGTGAAACATAATGAATATTATTTTTCTGTTTTGTACCAAATGTAAGTGTTGCGTCTTTAAAAGAAGTCTGTATTTTTAGCTTCAGTCAGGTGTAGCTTTTAGTATGCTCTTTTGTCTGTTGTCCGTCCGTCCATCATCCACAACTGAGTTCAAGTAACATCTCTGCCTGTACCAATGGTTCAAATGCATTTAAACTTTACAGAAATGATCCTCGTATGTTCCTTTTTCAAAAATATGTAAAAAAAATGAAATTCCTTGCAGAACTCTGGTTGCTGTGGCAACTGAAAAGAAAAACTTTAAAATCTTGTCTGAAAACCCAAAGCCTACATACTTGGTTGATAGTATCTTCTGGTGGACCACTACCAAAGTTATATAAATTATGGCTCTGGGGCACAGAATTGGCCCCATCCCAGGGGTCACTTGATTTTACATAGACTTACATGGAAAAAAACTTTAAAAATTTTCTTGTCCTAGAGTTAAGCTGTTTGTTGAATATGATTGTCTTGTGGATCTCTACTAAATTTATACAAATCATGGCACCTGGATCAAAATTGCCCCTGCCCCACTGCCAGTGTCACTTGGTCTGACATAGAGTTATATAGGAAAAAAAGTTGTCTGAAACCACTAGCATTATCTAGTGGACCTTTGCCAAAATAATATAAATCATGGCTCTGGGGTCAGAATTGGCCCCACCCCAGGGGTCAGAAGGTACTTAACCTTCATCTAGATTTGTCTTTTACCTTCATGTGACCTCCTTACCCACCTCCTTGATTTTTGGAGCTATATTGATGAAATTTTAACTGTATAATTTTGCATGCAGACTTCAGCTTTGATCTTAGCTGACCTTGACCTGCTGACCTACTTCTTTGTTTTTGAAAATATGTTATTGAAATTTCAACTATTTATATAAATGTTTGCATACAGACTTCCAATTTGACTTTTGTTTACCTTGAACTGTTGGCCTTCTTTCTGTGTTTGAAAAATATTTTTTATATCTAATGTGGTATTTGAACTTTCTGCCATTTGACACATGCCTTATGTACCTTAGGTGACCCCCACCAAGTTTTTGATAGTTTATTTTCAGGTGAGTGACCAAGAACCATTTGGTCCTCTTGTTATAAATAATAGAACTACATTTTCATAAGAAATATTAGTGCAGCATTTTTATCAGAAATGTTAGTTCTGCGTTTTTGTTAGAAATGTTGTAAGCAAAATGAGTGCTCTGTTTTTATAACTAATGTTGGAGCAGCATTTATTTTAAACTTCTAATAATAACCTCCAACTTTTCAGGATGAGTTTTCCCACAAGACTGTAGTGATCAAAGTTCTCCATTCACATTTCTACCAGCTGGGGGCCCAGGAAAGCCATGTATTGAGAAAACTAGCTTTTGCTGATCCCCTAAACAACTCGCATACATTAAGATTATTGGTAAGGACACATTTGTGACATACCTTGGCTTTTATTGCCTTTACCCCAATTAGTAGCTACAAATTTTCTAATTCTGATTCAAGCATGCGAGATAAGAGCTTTTTTATAGAGTAATAAAGCCTTTTGTTTTGTTTTGTCGTTGACAAATGACGCAATGTTCAATTAGATTTCTTCATGTGTGCTGAAAGAATAGTCTAATTAAATTGTTTTATGAATAACATGAGATCTAGATTTAGTTGACCAGGGTTGTCACTAGGGAATTTCCTGCAGTTGTTTTGCTGTTGTCATTATCTCTCTTATTCATCTTGCAACAATTTAGTTGTGGATTTGCCTTGTCTATAACAAACCGGTCATTTCTTCTTAAACTTTCAGTTTAAGAAGAAGAGAAACAGTTAAAGTCATTAAGTACGATGTTTGTGTATGTTAGGTTATGAAATAAGGCAAAGAGATATATTCGTACAAATCTAAGAACAATTTCATTGTTTATGTAGGACATAAATGGCTTATAGATTAATTTTCAAATTTGCCCAAAGAGGCCACAAAAGGAAAATTCGAAAGATAGGTTCTAACCACAAACATTTCCTAAGACAAGAGATACAGTTCTTTTGCAGTATAATGATAAAAACTACGGGTCTTGTAAATGTAAATTGTCACTTTTAGACATTAGACATTGTCTTTAGGTAATGTACTTTTATCGATTTAAGGAGGTGAAACTTGTCCATTTTCAAGTAAAAGGCAGTTTTTTGTTTTCAGACGACTGTGGCATTTGACAGTCATTTCTGCTTGGTGTTTGAACCCCTTATACCGCAACCTTTGACAGCTGTGTTCCGTAGCATACCTTCTAATAGGGTAAGTTACATTTAACATATTTGCTGCAACCAAGTGTGGATTTAATTTGGCTGTTGACAATGTCAGTTGTGTCAACATGAGAAAAGAACAAAATAATGATTCACATGGCTATTAACTAAAAGTTACTTGATAGAATTTAATAGAATTTATATGCACAGTAAAGGGAAAAAATATCTTTTAAATTATGCAAAAATCATCACAAAACCCACAGTACACATATACTCAATTGATAAAAATATTAGGTCACAGAAATATTCGGCTTCACTGTTCAGCCTGTAGGTAAAATACAATCAATAATGTGAAACACATAGCAGTTTATGAAGTAGATTTTACTCGAGATAATACTGTCCTGTCCTTTCCAGGTAGTTGTAAATTTTAGAATGATCTAACAAGTTGTTGATTTTGACTTCAAGTTCAAGTTAATCTTATTTCTCCCAACAGTCAATACTGACTATACTAAGTTAGGCAGGCAATTTCTTGCAGCTGTATGATGACTGTTTCCTGGGTTCATACCAGTACTCGCGCCAAAAGTGAGGAATGTGCAATGTCACTGGAAACTCACCTCTGGTGGGATTCGAACCAGCAACCTCCTGATCGGAAGTCCAGCGCTCAAAGCCCTCGACCACCACTCCTCCTCAATTTTGACTTGCCGTGGTCTACTAGGTTGCTGATATATGCCCGACCTGCTTGTGCTTATATGGGACATCTATGTGTAATGCTAACATTATATCTCATAAATATGCAAGGTTTTATATGGGAGTGGCAGCTGTTTGTAAACACATGGTACATTAATGTTGAAATATTATATTCTTGTTTATTGTGTTTGCATTCATCTTATGAGTTACACCTCACCTGTTACATATTCCATATGCCCAGCTTGGCACGTAACTTGTGAACTGACTGATCCAAACAAATTTCTTGTGAGCCACACTTTATACTTGACATTTCAAGCAAATCAAATATAAATATCCCTACCGTTTCATTAAAGCATGTTTACATTCTGTGAAAGTTCTCAATTGAATTTGGCTTAAATTCAATGAAAGTACACAATCTATGCCAGTTCAATGAAAGTTCTCAATCTTTTTAGCTCACCTGTCACGTAGTGACAGAGTGAGCTTTTCTGATCACCTTTTGTCCGTCGTCCGTCCGTCCACAATTAGTTCGTTAACACTCTAGTGGTCACATTTTTGCCTCAATTGTCATGAAACTTGGTCAGGATGTTTGTCTCATTGATATCTCGGACGAGTTCGAACATGGGTTATCAGGGTTGGAAAAGTAGGTCACAGAGCCCAAATATAGAAAAACCTTGTTAACACTCGAGAGGCTACTTTTTCAGTCCAAATATCCTGGAAATTTGTCAGAAAGGTTCTATTGATGATTTCTAGCTCAAGTTCAAATATGGGTCATCTGGGTTCAAAAACTAGGTCACAGAGCCTAAAAATAGAAACATCTTGTTAACACTCTAGAGGTTACATTTTCAGCCCAAATAATCTGGAAATTTGTCAGAAAGGTTGCTTTGACGATTTCTAGGTCAAGTTCAAATATGGGTCATCTGGGGTCAAAAACTAGGTTACGGAGCCCAAATATTGAAAAACCGTGTAAACACTCTAGAGGTAACATTTTTAGACCAATTAATCTGGAAATTTGTCAGGAAGGTTGCTTCTATGATTTCTAGCTCAAGTTCAAATATGGGTCATCTGGGTTCAAAAACTAGGTCACAGAGCCCAAAAATAGAAACATCTTGTTAACACTCTAGAGGTTACATTTTCAGCCCAAATAATCTGGAAATTTGTCAGAAAGGTTGCTTTAAAGATACCTAGCACAAGTTCAAATATGGGTCATCTGGGTTAAAAAACTAGGTCACAGAGCCCAAAAATAGAAAAATCTTGTTAACACTCTTGAGGTTACATTTTCAGCCCAAATAATCTGGAAATGTGTTAGAAAGGTTGCCTTGAGGATTTCTAGATCAAGTTCGAATATGGGTCATCTGGGGTCACAAACTAGGTCACAGAGTCCAAATATGGAAAAAAACCTTGTTAACATTCTCAAGGCTACAATTTCAGTCCAAATAACCTGGAAATTTGTCAGAAAGGTGAGTTCTAGCTCAGTTTTGAATATAGGTTTTTTGGGGTCAAAAACTAGGTCACAGAGCCCGAAAGTAGAAAAACCTTGTTAATGCTCTAGAGGTTACATTTGTAGTCCAAATGTCCTTGAAATTTGTCAGAAAGGTTGTTTCAATGATTTCTAGCTCAAATTTGGATATGGGTCATCTGGGATCAAAAACTAGGTCACATGGCCCAAAAATAGAAAAATCTTGTTAATATTCTAGAGGTTACATTTTCAGCCCAAATAATCTGAAAAATTGTCAGAAAGGTTGCTTTGACAATTTCTAGCTCAAATTGAAGTATGGGTCATCTGGGTCAAAAACTAGGTCACAGAGCCCAGATATGGAAAAACCTTGTTAACACTCTAGAGGTAACATTATAATTCCAAACAACCTGGAAATTTGTCAGAAAGCTTAATTCTATGGTTTCTAGCTCAAGTTCGAATATGGGACATCTAGGTTAAAAAGCTAGGTTATAGAGCCCAAACATTGAAAAACCTTGTTAACACTCTAGAGGTAACATTTTCAGTACAAATAACCTTGAAATTTGTCAAAGAGATTGTTTCAATAATTTCTAGGTCAAGTTTGAATATGGGTCATCTGGGGTTAATTAACCAGGTCAATAGCAACTTTGTTAAAAGCAGTCATTCTCAGGTGAGCGATACAGGGCCATCATGGCCCTCTTGTTTGGCTTAAACGGACAGACCCTAAAACTTACTGATAATTATACTGCAGATGTGTTTTACTGGTTCATTCTCTTTAAAATGAAAAATAATTGATAAATTTAAGAAGCAAATGTGTTTAAATATATTTCCTTAAACATAGCAACCAAGTAAGTTTGTATTTGTTATAAATGGGGTCAATAATTTATGCAATACCTTCTATAATTTCATGATTTTTAGCTCATCTGAGCACTGCTCAGGGTGAGCTTTCGGGATCGTTGATTATCCAGCATCCGTCAGCGTGCGTCTTGAGCTTTCAACAATTTGAATTGAACGACATCTTCTCCTAAACCACTAAGTCAACATTGATGAAACATGCCTGGGATATTCCTTGCATGAAGCTCTACCAAACTTGTTCAAAGAATTCAATTCCATCAAGAATTCTGGTTGCTATGGCAACTGAAAGGAAAAACTTAAAAAAAATCTTCTTGTCTGAAACCACAATGACCTGAGCCTTAAGATTTGGTGTGTAGCATTGTCAAGTGGACCTCTGCCAATTTTGTTGAAATTATACCCCTAGGGTCAAATTTGGCCGAGCCCCAGGGGTCAATTGATTTTACATAGGCTTATATAGTGAAACTTTAAAAAATTTTCTTGTCTGAAACCACAAGGCCCTGAGCCTTAAGATTTGATGTGTAGCATTGTCTATTGGACCTCTACCAAGTTTGTTCAAATTATGCCCATGGGGTCAAATTTGGCCCTGCCCCTGGGGGCAATTGATTTTACATAGGCTTATATAGTGAAACTTTAAAAAATCTTCTTGTCTGAAACCACAAGGGCCTGAGCCTTAAGATTTGGTATGTAGCATTGTCTAGTGAACCTCTAGCAAATTTGTTCAAATTATGCTCCTGGGGTCAAATTTGGCCCCGCTCCAGGGTCATTGGTTTTTCATAGGTTTATATGGTGATATATTCTTGTCTGAATCCACAAGGCCCTGAGCCTTAAGATTTGGTATGTAGCATTATCTAGTGAACTTCTACCAAGTTTGTTCAAATTGTACCCCTGGGGACAAATTCGGCCCTGCCCGGGGGGCAATTGATTTTACATAGGCTTATATAGTGAAACTTTAAAAAATCTTCTTGTCTGAAACCACAAGGGCCTGAGCCTTAAGATTTGGTATGTAGCATTGTCTAGTGAACCTTTAGCAAATTTGTTCAAATTATGCTCCTGGGGTCAAATTTGGCCCCGCTCCAGGGTCATTGGTTTTTCATAGGTTTATATGGTGAAAAACATTGAAAATATTCTTGTCTGAATCCACAAGGCCCTGAGCCTTAAGATTTGGTATGTAGCATTATCTAGTGAACTTCTACCAAGTTTGTTCAAATTGTACCCCTGGGGACAAATTCGGCCCTGCCCGGGGGTCAATGGATTTTACATAGGTTTATATAGTGAAACTTTAAGAAATCTTCCTGTCTGAAACCACAAGGCCCTGAGCCTTAAGATTTAATGTGTGTAGCATTGTTTAGTTGACCGCTACCAAGTAAGTTCAAATTATGATCCTGGGGTCAAGTTTGGCCCTGACCTGGGGGTCAATTGATTTTACATAGGCTGATTTAGGGATAACTTTGAAAATATTCTTGTCTGAAACAACAAGGCCCTGAGCCTTAAGATTTGGTATGTAGCATTGTCTAGTGGACTTCAACCAAGTTTGTTCAAATTATACCTCAGGGGTCAAATTTAGCCCCACCCTGGGGTCATTGGTTTTACATAGGGTTTTATAGGAAAAACTTTGAAAATCTTCTTGTCTGAAACCACAAGGCCCTGAGCCTTAAGATTTGGTATGTAGCATTGTCCAGTGGACTTCAATCAAGTTTGTTCAAATTATTTCAAATTATACCTCAGGGGTCAAATTTAGCCCCACCCCGGGGTCATTGGTTTTACATAGGGTTTTATAGGAAAAACTTTGAAAATCTTCTTGCCTGAAACCACAAGGCCCTGAGCCTTAAGATTTGGTATGTAGCATTGTCTAGTGAACCTCTACCAAGTTTGTTCAAATTATACCTTGGGGTCAAATTTGGCCCCACCCAGGGGTCATTGGTTTTACATAGGCTTATGCAGGGAAAAACTTTGAAAATCTTCTTGTCTGACCCCACAAGGCCCTGAGCCTTAAGATTTGGTATGTAGCATTGTCTAGTGAATCTCTACCAAGTTTGTTCAGATTCTGCCCTTGGGGTCAAATTTTCCCCCACCCTGGCGGTCAATTGATTTTTCACATGTTTATATAGGGAAAAACTTTGAAATTCTTCTGCTCTGACACGACAAGGGCCTGAGCCTTAAGATTTGGTATGTAGGATTGTCTAGTGGACCTTTCATATTGTACCCCTGTGGTCAAATTTGGCCCCACCCGGGGGTCATTGGTTTTACATAGGCTTATATAGGGAAATCTTTGAAAATCTTCTTGTCTGAAACCAAGTTTGTTCAAATTATGCCCCTAGAGTCAAATTTGACCCTGCCCCTGGTGTCTGTTGATGTTACCTAGGCTTATATAGGCAAAACTTTACAAAAACCTCTTGTCTGAAACAACAGAGCCTAGAACTTATTTTTATATATATATTTGTAATGGAGCATCAGTTAGAGGTCATTTACCAAGTTTGTTCAAATTATCCCCCTTGAGTGAAATTTCGCCCTGTCCTGGTGGTCACTTGTATTCATATAGATTTATATAGGGAGATTCTTAAAAAAGCTTTTGATGTTAGCTCAACAGCAGACCCAAAGGCAAAGGATTCAGGTGAGCAATCTAAGGCCATCATGGCCCTCTTGTTTAAACATACTAGAGCTCTGATTTGGTTTATTTTTAATGACTGTTTTAGTCAGTACTATAACTTTAAGAATCATATTACTTTAGTTATTGTCATAGTAAACCAGTTGATAAGTAAAATTGTAAAACCTCAACTATATAATATAGGTACATTTTGAGGGGTTTGACAGTTTTTGTCAGACTAACTTGGCCTTATACTTATTAATACATATTTGTCTTCCAGGTCCTTTCAGAATTGAGGCGGGTTGGGTTAAGGTTGCTGGCATCTGTAGGCTTCCTTCATCAACAGAACATGATACACACAGATCTCAAACCAGAAAACATACTCCGGAAACATGGTAATATGAATAAAACCCCTCTTCCAGTAATATATGGTGTTATGAAATATTTGTTTGTTCATTTTTATTAAAGGTTTTACCTGTCTGGTAGTGCTTATCACTGTAAAATCTCCTTGAGGAATCAGAACAAGGGGAACCACTATCACCAACAGAATTATGTCTCCCCCCAAAAATGGGGGAGACATATTGTTTTTCCCCCGGTTGTTCGTCCGCCCGTCCGTCCGTCTGTCTGTCCGTCACAAAATCGTGTCCGCTCTGTATCTTCCAAAGCCCTTGAAGGATTTTTATGAAACTTGGGTCAGATGTTCCCTTCATCAAGGCGACGTGCAGAACCCACTTTGTGGGTGTGGTGTCTCAAGGTCAAGGTCACACTTGGAGGTTAAATGTCAAATGCCACAAAATCGTGTCCGCTCTGTATCTACCAAAGCCCTTGAAGGATTTTTATGAAACTTGGGTCAGATGTTCACCTCATCAAGGCGACATGCAGAACCCACTTTGCGGGTGTGGTTTCTCAAGGTCAAGGTCACACTTGGAGGTTAAATGTCAAATTATACAATCGTCTGATTCAATACTGCCTGCAGCAACTGGCTGGGGGAGACATATGTTTTTGTTCAATCAAAAACCATTTCTAGTTTCAACTATGTTTGGCTTCCCAAAAACAGAATTTAACTAGTCACATATAAACAGAATTTTATTTTCTTCAATCTTCTGTTTCTTATTTTTGGGGTTGCAACCCTTTTACAATTTAGTAAAGTTGAGCTAAGATGTCACTTTCTTACTTATGTCTAAAATATGCTGTTTTTTTTTTTTTTTTTTTTTTTTTTTTTTTTTTTTTTTTTTCTTACTGTATAGTGATTTTCTCTAAACTTTGCTGTCACTTTTGAGGTCACCTGAGCCCAAAGTGCTCATGATGTGCTACTGTTATTGACCTTTGTTTATTGTCACCAAACCGTTATTGTTACGTTTTTATAAAATATGGAAGAAAAAACCCATGAGAACGACCTTGTCATTGCCTGTATCTGCTTATAACCCAGTATTAGAAAAAAAAGAACTTAATTGATAAACTCAATTCAAGATAAGTAACATTTAACAGTCAACAGTCTGTCTTTATTATTATAATTTTTTGAAAAGAGTCTGCACAAGTGAAAGTTGTAACAGAATGTCATTGGCAGAGGTTCTTGGCAGGCTACTTGAAACGAGATTGCACTTGTCTCATTAGCAGAGAAAAATGTTGATGGGACCAACAGAAGAGGTTGTTTTACAGGATAAGCGGGATGGTCATAGTTTTGAACAAATTATAATTTATGTGCAAAGAATTTTGTTCTTTTCAAAATCAGTCTGTTAGTCATGTGACCTTGATTTCAGAGTGGTCGTAAGGTGCAATTCTACTGTACATACACATGAAAGTTTTGACCCATTTCATTCAAGTGAGCAGTTTAGGACCATCATGGTCCTCTTGTGTAAAGATATATACCAGTATGTGCAGATCAGTTTAACTTGAATTTAAAATCTAAACATTTCTTTCAGAGAACGATCTAGACAGTGTGCATATTGTAGATTTTGGGAATACAATAAACTTCATCCACAGTGAGGTATCTCTGTATTACAAGGACTTTGAGATCCAGACTCCTTTATACAGAGCTCCGGAAGTAAGTGACTCGTGTAAATTTATAGTGGCTTCATGGTGCAAAATTTGAGCTCACTGAGAGTCTGTTTGTTGAGTTTTTGTTTCCCCACTTATGGGGAGGTTGTTGTTCACCTGGGGTTTTTTTGGCAGCTCATCACAGAATGGCTACAGTTATGGCCCTTGAAACAGTAAATTGAGCATTTAAAGTTTGTCGCCCATAGCAACTAAAGTTTTTGAAATGCACCTGTGGTTTTGTTTGCAGCTCTTCAGAGTATGATCAGTTACGGCTGTAATGACATGTTGTAACAGCAGTTCTTGTAACATGTAGATTATAATGCTTTACTATGTCTTGGGTATCATATTTATGTTCTGAATTGAAGAATTTCGTATATTTCACTGCAGTGTGACACTTATTCCTTTAGGTTATGTTTGGTGTGCCATTTGGACCTGAGATAGACATATGGTCGCTGGGCTGTGTACTCGCAGAGCTGTTTCTAGGAAAACCATTATTCCTAGGAACTACCAAAGAAGAACTCATGGAGCAGGTAGGTTTTGTACGAATGCTGTATGTAATTAATGATTAGGGAGATAATGTATGTTTCGACCATTCCAGTAAAACATATATCACACCCCAAGGTGCTTTCATAATTGAACAGTCCCAGGTAAAAGTATATTTGACAAGAAAAGACACCCCCGCCCACTATGTACAGATACCATCTGTGACTGAATTTCTTTATCTTTTCCTCTCTGTGTTTTGGGAATATACATTTAACTGGAATTGCACCTCCTGTCATTTAAATGTAAATTAATTTAACCCTTATCCCTGCTGCAGGCAACTGACTTTGTCTTTGTGACCAGTACAGTCTGATCATAGTGTTCACCATTCTTCATTCATTCAGTAAATTTTCAATAGGCAGCACCACAAACAATCAACAGATTTGTCCAAATTGAAAGATAGAGAAGTCCATTTTAGAAATTTAGCATGGTAATGGTTAAATAAACTCTTTAAATTGATAGGTACTGGTCTGTAAAGTAGTGTCAGATAAGCTTTGTTTTTTCTTTGATGGCTCTATTTTTTCATGCTACTTATATTACAGTCAGTTAACAGGTGTAGACACAAATTATTACTACAGCTACGTATTTGTTATACTAAAATGGCTACAGGCTTTGTGAATCATTGCATTCTGCTTGGATTTCTGTTCAGGTTTTTAACAAATGTCCTGCAATATTTTCTAATCTGGCAGAATTTCATTTTACATTAATCACACTATCAGTAGCAGAAGAAAACATTTAGGTTTCATGTAAAAATGATCCTTAAAGTTTAATATCTCCGCTTCTGCATTTCTTTCAGATGACTTCTTTGCTTGGGCCATTCCCTTCCAAGGTATTTCGTAGAGGCAAGTTCTACAAAACATACAGAAAATACACCACAAGTGAAGAAAACAAAACAAGCTGTATGTCACATCAATTACATTGCTTTTTAAGGAGTTGATATAGTATCATATTTTATGAATTGTAAAGAGATAGAAATCAATTAAGAACAATGCATAACGTAGCATAAAATGCAGCTGTTCCTCTGTTTGAATGGAAACTGCCAAGCATTCAGTGAATATCATACATAATATAAATGACATTTTCATAGATGAAAACATTAAGTGAACATTGTTTTTTGTTATAACTTTCAGTACATATGTATTTATTGTATTTCTCATTAAGATATCACTTGAGCTAAAACATATGTTATTTACAGGCACATTGAGGCTGCTTGATCGTTTACAGTGTAAAGATGTTGTCTTTGCTGATTTGATTGCACAGATGCTGAAATACAGTCCTGGTATTAAGTATATTGTAATCTTACTAGTTTCACATTGTTGGTAAAACAACTCTCAGTAACTGATCCATCACACTTTTGAATGTATTGAAAGTTCTTACTCTCACATTGAATGTGAGGTATAACTTGATTAAGCAAGTGGTCCATTATTTATTTGTGTGATGTCTTTATGGTAGAACAAGTTTATAATTTGGACAGGAGAGCCAAGTCCTAGATTCAGCAAGAGATGAAAAGGATGAGATATTGATGGACATTTTCTCCAGATTGACAAATATGTGTTATACCTGTTTATGTAATAACAAGTAATTTTTCATACATAAGTTATTATTTGTGATTTCAGAGGAGAGGCTGACAGTTTCCAAAGCAGCTAGACATCCATTCTTTGCTAGCCATCTACCAGTGGCTTTCTTAATGCCCAAAAGCTCAGGTAGCAGTGAGTCGCAAGACTTAAATTCTTGAAAGTCAATGCTTTTTGTTTTTAGGGTACATTTTTAATCCTTTGGCATAATCACATTGCATTTTGGTTTATACCCACAGCTTCATCTCTGTTTCGAATATGATAAGAGTTGTTTTATATGTAATATAAAACTTTGTTGTGATTATTTACAGTCGACTTCATTTCAGAGTGCTTTTTAGTGAGAATTCCTATTTTGATTTTGTAATAGAATTACTTCAGATGTAAAGTGCTTGTGTTCTTTATTTAAGCACTTGCAGAACTCTTTGGTACCTGAACTAAATGTTTCTTTTATTTTTCAGAAAGCCCAGCTTACCCAGTTCTCAGCTTATCCAAGGAAGTGTACACTAACAGTCCCTACATACCTGCTGACATTAGAAGACAGCCCCTCTCTAGTTTGGACCTTCTCAGACATGGCACAGCAGAGTTACCTAACTTGGAAGACACAAAGATAGTGAAACCCTCACCAAGGAGGGGAACATATACTGAAAGTAAACCTGACCAGTACCAAAAAAATAATACTGAGAGTTCAGACAAAAAAGAAAGTCAGCAGTTGAGTAAAACCATACATAGTGATATGTCAGTGGTTAGAAATTTCATTGTAAGTGAAGACAAAAAGAATTTTTCCAAGAATGTTAAAGATAAAATGTCTGCATTGTTACAGGTGATCAGGGAAGAACAGGACCATGTGGAGGAAGACTTAGAACGTAGAAACAATTCAGCGACAGACGTAGATAGAACAAACAGAAAATCTTCCAGTGGTGCTTTACCACTGCAGCATTTGGGAAGACAGAAAAAAATACCCAGACCTTTGCCTTGTTACGGGAAATTCCAATCCAGTGTTGAAAGTGGAATTGAAAAGAATGCGAGCGTACGAGACAGGACTGATGAATTAAAAACTCTTGATAAAAAAGTTTCTCATGGTACAAAACACATAAAATCAGTATCATCAAGTTCCCGTCAAAATTTCTCTAGACAGCAAACAGTGGAAACAGATCAAAATGGAAGTAGTTTGTTTTCTTCCAGATATGGTGACAGAAAATCTTTGAATAAGAGTGACTTTGAAGCAAAAGACGGTTCTCCATCATGTCATGGAGGGAAAGACAGAGTATATATTCAACATCCTGGAAGCTATGATTCAGATCTAATTAAGACTGGTAAAATGTTAAATGTTCAGCCAGATACTGGGAGTTCTTCATTTCACAATACTGAATCAGGAGTGAAGGAGTCCAATCAAGATTTGTCTTTCATTTCAGGCAGTGTTCATGACACTTCTCTTCATTCGTGTCGCAGCCCTTGGTACAATAGTGATTCATCATATGGTGATATTACTGACTCAGGTAAGCAAGAAAATAATCAAGTGACACAGTTGTCAAGACCCAACAAAGTAAAGGAAATTAATAAACTCAGGGAACAAGTTGGACAGAAAAGAGAGAAAAATAGAAGCCAGTTTCAAAGAGAAATGCTTGCACACCATTATGCTAAGGAACTGCATCCAACTTCAAAAGTCCATTTCAACACTGGCCCCAAACAGATTTTCTCATCTAGTAAACAGCCGAGGCTGAAAGGTGAAATGCACAATGTTGAGATTGTATCTCCAGGCTCAAAAAAAGGTATTATATGTATGAACCAAATTGCATCCATTGGTAACGTTGAAATTGGCTTCCCTGTTGAAGCAGAGTCTCAAGGGTCTTGTTTTAACAGAAAGAGAGAGGCCAGTGAGAGAATCTCAGATGATGAAGAGTATGTTGAACTTTTGTCACCAATAGCAACCGGGTCAAACAAGAAAAAGGTCAGACGTGATAGACCTAAAAGTGTAATGGGTGACGATGAAATAACGTACCAAGAACAGGAACTTAGCTCAGGTAGATCAAAAAATACTGAAATAAAACTGCAATCAAAGAATATTGGAACTCATGGAAGTCATCATAAATCATATACTGAAAACCAAAGAAGTATTGAAAGACAGAAACAAAGGAACGACCTTCAAGAAAAGATTGATTCAAAGCAGGTATGGTCTAGGAAATTTGATTTGCAACCTGGTGCACAAGGGAATCACTTGTATATATCAGATAGGAAGAGAAAATTGACAGAGACTGAACCACTGCCTTCAGTTACACCTATAAAGAAAGAGAAAAATTTGATTCGAGTCAATAAATGGGAGCTTGATAGTCCAGAAATAGTATATAAAGGTGTTAGAGAAAGGCTTGGTAGTAGAAATGATGCTAAACAAATTTGCAGTTGCATAGACGGGATAAAAAATGAAAATGAAAAGCTTCAGGAGTTCTGTAATAGAAGAATAGCTTGCACTAACAGATTGTTAGGAGAAACTGATCGAGCGTTGTCACAGAATTTATTAAAGAGGAAGAGTTGTGAAAAAAACACAATCTCAGTATTTGATAAACTGAAGCATGAGAAAAGTAACTGCTTAAATGAAGATATCAAAGGAGGGGCAAACCTTTCAAATAAAAAGAGTGAATTCTCTTTTAGAGCTACACCTGACACAGATCTAAAACAGCTGTTGTCAAGAGGAGGTTATGCAGAAAGAATTGCACATGCTAGCAAGAAAAGAAAGAAGGCAAGAAAAAGTCTTGCATTTGATTCCCAACAAAGTGCTCCTAACAGTTACCCAGAGAAATATGAAAGCAATGATGTAGATGAAGATGATGATGAAAATTGTGGCTTTGAAAATAAGGTTGATAATTGGTTTGAAAATAGTAAAGATCCGAGTGAATGCAGGCAGCCACAAATAAGTTCCAGTAATTCGGTGGAACATTTGGAATTAGGCAGAAGAAACCAGTTGTTTTCTGGAGAAAATAAACCTACTTGTGTAAGACCAAAATTCACTAATAGAGACTCCGTAAAAATTCAAAATCAGCATCGGCAAAAACAGTTTTCATGCACAGAAATGAGACTGCAGGCAAATTCTCGGAAAGAATTAATGCGGAAAAACTTTGATTCAACCTTTACAATAGACTTTGAAAGTCCACTTAGAGATCAAAAGTGAGGCCAGCTGTATCAGTAAAAATAAGGAACTTGTCATCTAACTTCTAATTTCATCTCAGCTGTATTTTTTTTAGTTATGAAATATAATAAGTTGTTTTTGCTCTTAAATAAAATAAATATTTATGAACCTTTGCCTTGGCTCATCTTTGAGACAATACTTTTTAAAAAAGTAAAGGAGTTAAAAACTTCCAGTAACCCTTACTGGGTAAAACGGCCAGTTCCTATATGTACATACACATGTACCAATACTGGAAAACTGGTGTCATCTTATTTTTGTTTGGGCAAAGACATCAAGTTTGGTCTGAATTTTTAATACAGAAAATTAAACATTCGATTTGCATTATCCATCACCCATTCTCTTGAATTAACAAGAGGGCCAATGGCCCTAAAGCGCTCACCTGGGTTCAAAGATGAAAGAAATTTTTATGAATGTAATGATGCATATCACAGAAATGGACCAATGCAATTTCATTGCCATAGCTCGAAAACAAAAAGTAGGTCAGTAGGTCAAAATATAGGTCATGAGAACATTCTTGAAATCGTAACGAAAAGCTGGACACAATCCAAATTTCATTGCCTTAGCTTTAAAACAAAAAAGTAGGTAGGTAGATCAAAAATATAGGTCATTCTATGACACTTTTAAAATCGGAACAAAAAACTGTACACATGGTCCAAATTTCATTGCCATAGCTCAAAAAACAAAAAGTAGGTCAGTAGGTCAAAAACATAGGTCGTGCGATGACATTTTTGAAATCGAAACAAAAAACTGTGCACATGGTACTTGCTGTAGCTAAAAAACAAAAAAGTAGGTCAAAAATATAGGTCAAGGAATAATGTTTTTGAAATCATCTTGAAAAACTGTACAAATGGTCCAAATTTTATTGCCATAGCAAAAAACTTAAAAAAATGAGATTTTTTTTTTTTTTTTTTTTTTTTTGGGGGGGGGGGGGGGGGGGGGACAAAGTTTTTTGCTATATAACTCTATGTAAAACATGTGACCCCTTGGGCGGGGCCAGTTTTGACCTAGGGGCCATGATTTGAACAATCTTGGTAGAGCTCTACTAGACAATGCTCAACACTAAATATCTAAGCTCCATGCCTTGCGGTTTCTAACAAGAAGATTTTTAAAGTTTTTCCTATATAACTCTATGTAAATCAAGTGACCACCAGGGCGGGGCCAGTTATGACCCCAGGGTCATAATTTGAACAATCTTGGTAGCAGTCCACTAGATGATGCCTCATACCAAATATCTAAGCTCCAGGCCTTGCAGATTGTGACAAGAAGATTTTTAAAGTTTTCTGCTATATAACTTTATATAAAACATGTGACCCCTTGGGCGGGGCCAGTTTTGACCCAGGGGCCATGATTTGAACAATCTTGGTAGAGGTCTAATAGACAATGCTCAACACCAAATATCTAAGCTCCATGCTTTGTAGTTTCTTACAAGAAGATTTTTAAAATTTTCCCTATATAACTATATACATCAAGTAAGCCCTGGGCGGGGTCAGTTCTGACCCCAGGGTCATAATTTGAACAATCTTTGTAGAAGTCCACTAGATGATGCCTCATACCAAATATCTAAGCTCCTGGCCTTGCAGTTTCTGACAAGAAAATTTTTAAAGAATTTACTATACAACTCTATGTAAAACATGTGACCTCTGGGGCAGAGCCAATTTTGACGCAGGGGCCATGATTTGAACAATCTTGGTAGAGCTCTACTAGACAATGCTCAACACCAAATATCTAAGCTCCATGCCTTGCGGTTTTTGACAAGAAGATTTTTAAAGTTTTCCCTATATAACTCTATGTAAATCAAGTGACCCCCAGGGTGGGGCCAGTTCTGACCCCAGGGTCATAATTTGAACAATCTTGGTAGAGGTCCACTAGATGATGCCTCATACCAAATATCTAAGCTCCAGGCCTTGTGGTTTCAGACAAGAAGATTTTCAAAGTTTTTCCTTTAAGTTGCCATAGCAACCAGAGTTCGGCATGGAATTGAATTCTTTGAACAACTTTGGAAGAGCTTCATGCAAGGAACATCCCATGCAAGTTTGACTGAATTTGGCCCAGTGGTTTCAGAGATGTCGTTTGAATGAAATTGTTGATGCCTAACAACGCACACCGGACATTGGGGTATGACAAAAGCTCACTCTGGCACTTTGTGCCAGGTGAGCTAAAAATGATAAAATCCTTCTATACTTGGTGAAATCTCATTAAGATTCTAAGGTTTTGCTTTGAGCTCCTGTACTGTGAGAAATATACAAGATTATGGTTAGATTGAGCTGTACTTTTTTGTTAAATCATGTAAATGTGAGGGGTCAGGAATCCATCAATTGCTAAGAGGCAAGAGTTGGATTGGAACAACGAACTTCAGACTAAGACATATTAATTGTTTGCTAGTACCTCAAAAGTGGCATACATTCATGTAGAAACAGGAGCTGTCAGTACCCAGTGACAAAATGGTTTCAATATTACTATAATTTGGTTCACAACATAAGTAAGTATGAGGTTACAGTAATAAAACTTTGCTTACATATTACTGTCGCACTCCCTTGGTGTTACTTGATGCCCTTAACATGATTATATGCCTGAAGATTAATAACAAATCTGTTATTTTTTCCAACATTTTATTAAAGAAAAGCTCACCATAGCAATGTATTTCTTTAATGATCTTTGGAATTACATTATGGTTACATTTTCAAATATATGACATCTGACAATGTAGTAATTATGTAATTATACATTCCTTAATCTGTTACTGTAAGGGTGAACTAAAATTATGCTCCTATAGTTAGACAAAAAAACAACAACAAGAAAACACTTTGTACAACAAATCTTAGGGTATGTGATATTAAGACATAATATATAAAATCCATGGCAAATTGGGATTCAAGACATTTCCATTCATTTATATGTTGATACCACTTCTCCATTTCAGGGCAAGCAAAAACACAGCCAATCTGACAACATGTTGGCTTAAATCTTAGTACACACATATATATTCATGTATGTATACACATATATTTTTCTATTTTACAAATTCAGCCCTTTCATTGACAGTCACATGTTGTAAACAACCATAACTTCTAGAGTTATTCACACTGCTGTCTGTAAAAATTCAAAACACTGATACTTTTTCAAGGAAGATCTGTCTCTATTACTTGAACTGAAGAGATTTGACTATATTGGAGTGATTGACTATTCATTTTACCAATCACACCAACAACATGAAGTTCTGTGTGCTTTCAATATGCAATTTTCTTGTTCTCCAATTTCATAACATCTCTTGAACTTGTACCTGTTGGTTTTACTCTGGCATATAAACAATCATATTGCACTGAGAAAAGTGGACAGCTGTCCACTGGAAGAGAGTCAAAGACCTTTGTCTGCTGGTCGGGTCAGTGTTTCTTTGGTCTCTGCAGAACTTGTAAAAACTTGCCCCTTGTCATTTCTCTGGCTGAAAAAGATTGACAATGATATACACATGTTCAATCTAAATATCTGAAGGCCAAGTTTAACAAAAACAAAATGTGCTAGGCATGGAGTTGTAAAAATCTGACTGAAAAAAATCTTTCAGAAGTAAAAAAGGCTTTCTGTAAATATATCCAAAATTTTACTGATGACTCGGGAACAGACCAGGGAAAAATACTGCAGCAGATGCAAAACACTCTTACCAATAATAAGAAAGACAAGAGGGCCATGAGGGTCCTAAATTGCATATCTGAGAAAATGGTCTTTCAGAACACTGTGAATTTTCTGTATGTATCCATTTTAAAACACTGTTAACATCTGAGCTTGGCCAATGATTACCCAACAGACATAATTTTAGCAATGTCAATAACAGTCCACCAGATAATAAGAATCTCTAGGTCTTATGATATCAAGCAAGTGTTTTGAAGTATTTTATTTTGTTTCTCTATGTTTAGAGACACCAAGAGCAGAGCCATTATAAACTTCAGGGGCATGATTGAAGCATTCTTTGTAGTTTGTCCACTACATAATGCTACATGGGAAAGATGAAGACTAAAGACATTTGGTTTTCAGCAAGAATTTTTAAGCATTTCATATATCTCTGTGTAAAACAACTGACTTGTATGTGGCAAATAATGACCCAAGGGGCGTAAATTTTTGTAAAGGTTCACAAGATAATGCAAATTACCGGGGTCTACCTTAGACTGGAAATTTAGCGAAAAGTTACTTCTTCCTCCAGGAGAATTAGGAAGAAGTTTTGAAATATAGCGAGAAATTATGCTAATGCATTGCTGCACATTATATCAACACATTAATCAAGCTTAATGGTTGGGGTTTTAAATTTTAATTTAATTAGCTTAAGTATGTTTAACAGGTATAGCTATACATCTACGACATATTTCAATCATCTTGAATTGTGTATCAACATATCTGTGACCAGAGGTATTAACTCCAAATAATGTTTTTTGAGCCATGATCTGTTATAATCATGTAAACAGTTTTTCACCCATAATGATAATCCAGATCTTATCACATTTACATGTATATCAAATTTAATGATGCAGTCTTCCCTAAACTCAGAAAAATATAACTGGACAGGTGGTCCTGTGTAATTTTGAATTTTACTGAACCTCGCATAAGATTTCTGGACTGAAGAAAGAAGTGCAGCAATTTTTTTCTTTTACTGTTTACTTTCATTTTTGCTTGCTTTCTTTTATGCTTGGTTTTTCCTCTTCATATTATGTCCATAAATTCCTCAATGCTTTATTTATCTGACCTTATGTTTGTGCAAAAGAATAACAGATCAATTTATTTAAGAAACAAGTGTCAAACTGTTACCTACTGCTCATTGGCAAAGTTGCTAAGACACATTTCAGTGCGCATGCTATCAACAGACGGTGTATTCAGCAGTTTACACAATTTAATCCTCCCCGCCATTTTTATCGAGTAGGGATTTGTATATGTCAGATTATTTAGACAGAAATTTTCGGTGACTAGAACTTTGCTTTTCTGTTCAATTAGAGTGAAGTGAAAAGACCTTAGGCAAAGTTATCACCTGACTTTGCCCTAAACACAGTCCCTGACATACCAAATTTCAGGGCTCTGAGCTTTGAATATTCGGACAAGATGTTCAAAGTTTTTCCTTCCAGTTGCCAAAGCAACTAGAATTTGGCATGGAATAGGATTCTGTTAGCAATCTTGGAAGAGCTTCATCTATCTCTATGCAGGAGTGTAAGTAGAGATGTTATATAGGATAAGATGTTGGACGCTGATGGACAAAGAAAGACCCATCACAAAGTCTCACATTTAAGCACATATTGCTCAAGTGAGTTAAAAATCAACCTACCTTCATCCAGACCAAGCTGATAGGCCAGATTCTGTAACCCTCTCACTTTCTCCATAAGCTGTGATGTTGTTAAACTTCCAAATTCTAAAACAGTAAATCAAAACCTATTTAAAACAGAAAAATATTTATCCTATGTTCTGAGTTTCATTTTAAACTTGGGAATAATGAGTAAGGAAAGTGAATTAAGGACATACTACTACTGAAGTCCAAGTGGTATGAAAAACCACTGTTAAAATATTCTAGAGGTTTCTAACTACTTTCTTCTTAAACTCGGAAATGTCTAATAACCAAACCTGGTGACTGAAAACATACTTATTCACAAATATATTGTACCATGCTATTACTATCTATGTCTACTTTCCATACTTTGCAATTAAGTATAGTAGTGAAGTCTTGAATAGAAGACTGGTCTATATTTTGTAAGAAAAAATCTAAGAATATAGTTTAAAGTCATACTCCTAATCTATAAACAATAATAACTGATTTCATTGTGCTTCAGAAAAAGGAAATAAATGGAAGAAATATAAAAAAACTACCTTGTAACAGGTTGATGTCATCATTTTCTAAATCTGCCATCCACTTTGGAGGACTGCTTGCTCTCGAGGATGGCTGAAACAAAATCAAGACGCACAATGTTCAGTTGTCCTCAGTTTTGATGATAAAATATTTTTATGATTAGGAGAACTGAATATGTTTTCAAAATAAAGCTTACATTTTTTTTTTGATATTCTCCACACAGATTGATTTTCTAGTTAAGGATCCCTCTAGAACTTACACTGAATAAATAAGGAAGCTATTGAAATGAGTTTTTTCTCCAAAATGTAAAAATATCATTTCACATTAAACCTGGCTGTCATTATAAATAGCTTCTCTTAACTTACCAATTTTTCAGCTGCATATTCAGACACACCAGGTACTGAAACAAAATAACATTAAATCATGAAGATTATAAATTTTCCTGCACTGAATATACACCATAAAATATCAACTCAACTCAAAAGCAAGCACAGTGTCCAACAACCCAGCAAGTAATATTTCAGATTATTTTTATTGCTGTAAGGTGATTACATCTCAACAAAAGCTGGACACTATTACAGGTAACATACAGTGCTTTAATTCATCATTTATTTAGACAGCCAGTTAATAAACCTGATTAAAATACTAGAAGTTTAAGTAAACCTTAACAATATAGAAAGGAGCTACAATTGTACTTCTAGTCAAAACACAGCATTCAAAACGGTTATAAATACGGTTTAAGTTCTATGAGCTTTGAAACAATTTAGTTAACTATTCTAAGGCAGTAAACCCTTTTAAAAGTTTTTATTTTGTTTTTGTTTTTTTGTTTGGTTCTTTTTTTTCAAGAAACTGAATATACATGTATGTAACATGATATTGAAACAAAACAACAAATATTTATTTACTTTGTTCTGGCCACAAGTCTGGTGATGCTCTGTCAAGCTTCTCGAAACTCAGAAGCTGATCTGTGTCACTAGGAGTACTAACATACCATTTACCTTCATCTAGATAACAGCAGAAAAAATCAGTGTTAAGATATCAGAATTGTTATAAACTGAAAGCTATAATATCATAATTGTTCCATAATAAAAAAAAAAAAGAGTATTAATGCCTTTAGGACCTTGTAAGCTCTTTATCACAACTATGCTAATGAGCTGCTTCAGTTAAGCACCAGACACAAACAAAATTAATCTGTCTGAGGCTGATCTTAAAAGCCTTCATTAATGTAATGGACACAATAGCACCAGTTACAAAAAAAGCTTGCTTATCAAACAGTTGAACGCCATACTTATATTCTACTACAATTAACAAAGGAAAATTGAAGCTGAAGAGAAACTCCTTAGTCATTACAGCACTGTTTTTGTAAATCAATATAACATATTTCATTTATTCTGCTTGTGCTTGCTCATCATTTTTGGACGTGTGTCAGTTTTTACCAATCTTTTTTTCCTGAAATGCAAGTGCTAGTTATAATCATTACAGACTGTTCTGCCTCCTTTCAGCTGGAAAGACACCACTGGCCACCTCAAGGTGCTGGCACACTTTGCAGACAATCTGTGCAAGAGAGAAAGCAGAAGCAGCCAGTAAAGAGGAAGTGTTCCTCTTTCAGAGTTTGCAAAGTCAGGGGAAAAGGCACCAAGATATCTCCAAGTCCAGCTTTTCTATTGCATTACGCAGTATCACAGGAGACAGAGGCAGATCTAGGATGGAAACTTTTATTTTAAGATGCTGTCCCACAAACTTATGGTCAGATTTTGTGTTGTGGTCTGAAGGATACAGAAAGAAATCGTAGTAGAAATGACTTTTTCCTAGGAAGGTTTTCTGGTTCAGTCAGCACAAAGACTTTTCCAGAAGAATTACAATATACTGACAAAAGAAGAAGAAAAAATGGTGATTCAGCAGTTGGTTATAGCTGGGAAAGATGCCTCTTGTTGGTAATTAGTGCAGAAGAGAAGAGCAATACTGGAAACGTGACAATAGCAGACAGTGATCCCATCAAACACAGGATAAAGTGAAGAATGGGTCAAAACATCTTATGACATTTGGATGCCACCTGACAGTGCTTATCAGTCATCAGATACTATCATTATCAACAATGACAACCCATACTGAAAAAGTTGTGAGGATAAGACAACAGCAATTGTTAACCTTATTTATCAATGGCAGTATTAAAGGGACTGACTCACAGATGGGCCGATGATAAAAAAAAATACATCTTGAAATTCTTGCTTAATTGTGAAGAACATATCTAAGCTAAGTTACTGACTCACTTTTTGTTACAGAAAAACATCAAAATATTAAGTTTTACACCTTTTTATCAGTAGAAAATTTACCCAGTCAGTCACGGGGTAGATACTTTAGTTATAACACTAATTTTGACGAAACTTGATATCTAGTCTCTGTGGCTCAGTGGTGTAGACCATTGTTCTAAATTGTACCGACCAAAATGTCATGGGTTCCAATCCTGGTTAAGTCAAAACTTTTTTTTCAGTTTTCATGGTGTATAAAAGCATAATATTATGTTTTTTCCATAGTATATTAACTTCTCTTCAGCTAAGTTCTGTGAGTCAGTCGCTTTAAGTTTAGAATGATTCAATCCATGGTTAAGGAAGAATGTCCAAATTAAAATGAGTACCAGAACATGAGACTTGGGCAAGTGGCAACATGCAAGACTGGTGGAATTTCAAGTTCAATCTCTGCTCCTAGAATAACAAAATTGTTTATTTTTTTTATTTAAAATTAAACTGAGGTCTCTTGTTTCTTGTTGAAGACCCACTGCATTGGTATCTCTGGACCTGGGATATTTACTGCATCTTGTATAACCTCAAAAAGACAAATGTCTTTATTACTAAATTCAGTACGAGTCAGTATGAGTATATGCTGGAAGGTGTCTGTACTTTAATGAAAGAAGAATTCACCTGCGGTGTTTGTCACTGAAAGCATAAATAACTTAAACCAGGATTTAGTGAGTAACTCCTGATATGACTTTAAAAATGACTCAATTTTATAACAGCTCTGACCTAAAAGATCACCATGACAACCAAAGTTCACTTGCATGGTACGGTTTCCAGTCGTTTCCCCCACACTGACATTTCCTCCTGGATGTTTCCTCCAGGATGTTTCCTCCCCTATATATATATTATATAGTAATGTGAAGATATACTATATAATGATGATATTGTTCTTTATGAAATATTTAGTATCATTGATATTTAACAAATAAAACATGACAAAATCATTCTTTTACTTAAATATAAAAGAAAGTTGGGGTTAGGTAGTTTAAAACAATTTGTATCTATTGGATATCAGGTATTAGGTTTTTAATTAAATTTTAACAGTTTACTTATTTTTTTGGCAGTGTCTAGAGGTACGGATCCGTACCCCTAGACCGGCAGTCTAGAGGTACGGATCCGTACCTCTAGACAATACTACTAGGAATGTCTAGGGGTACGGACCTTTTTTTAATATATAATTAAGCATTAATTTACGTTAGAAGAAACTCTGTTTAACAGACTAAAATTATCAAAGAGTGGCAATGACTTCGATTTTCAGTTCCCGTTTCCGACGATATAATGCGAGTAATCCGGAATCCAAATTTGCTTATGAAAAGAGGAACATATCGTTGTCATCTATTTTCAAACAGAGAGCGTTCAGTTATAACTAGTTATGTAAATAGTGACTGAAAAAATAACAATATCAATAGTGACTGTTATTTAAAAAAAAAAGCATCAACTTGAATGATTTTTTACTAAAGAAATGTGGAAAAAAATGTATATAATGACTGTAAAAAATCTAAGGCAAATCAAAAATATGCAACATTAATAGGTTTATGTGAACTTTTCTTTGCGATAGAACTACCTAGAATCATAACTTATACTTTCATTAGCTCATTCGTTCTTTATGGCTAAAAAAAAATAAAAAAAGGGCACGAAGAGAGTTCCTCCATGTGGTGTGGCCTGGATGTAGCTGAACCTAATGTTTTCCCATTATTTTTGCATTAGAATGTCAGAAGCTATAAAAACGGTCATTTGTCACGAACATTTAGGTTCAGCTATAACTGAACGCTCTCTGTTTGAAAATAGATGACAACGATATGTTCCTCTTTTCGTAAGCAAATTTGGATTCCGGATTACTCGCATTATATCGTCGGAAACGGGAACTGAAAATCGAAGTCATTGCCACTCTTTGATAATTTTAGTCTGTTAAACACTAAAACCTGTCAAAACCACTATGACCGAGTTTCTTCTAACGTAAATTAATGCTTAATTATATATTAAAAAAAAGGTCCGTACCCCTAGACATTCCTAGTAGTATTGTCTAGAGGTACGGATCCGTACCTCTAGACTGCCGGTCTAGGGGTAGGGATCCGTACCTCTAGACACTGCCTATTTTTTTTTTGTATTTGTTTATGGTGGATAAATATATAACTAGAGATAATTATGTATGCATTGATATTATAAAATATTAAACAATTAGTCATTTAGCATCAATTGTGTGAAAACAATTTTTCAAAGTTTGCATTAATTTATTTTGGGATAAAATAATGTGTTAAAGATGTTGGAAAAATTATTCAATCAAATCTGAATCAATCATTATTTTAAATCCATCCATCCCAACTACTTTTTATATAGTATATATATAGGGGAGGCAACATCCTGGAGGAAACTGTAGTGTGGGGGAAACATCCAGGGGAGGAACTGGTTTGTGGGGGAAACGACTGGATACCCATGGTACTACTGTATTTTGGGTCTGAAATCACAATAACACTGCTGAAAACATAATGTGGTCTCAGTGCAAAAATATTGTAATTTCATATGAAAGTAGGCGATAGAATAGCTTTGCTCAAAGTCTTCGATTGACTTTTATAGTATATGGTATCGACGGAGTTGTGATTTCTAAGTTTTGTCAAAAACTGACCCAAATTACTGCAGTCTTAGCAGAAAAGTAGCACCGTGAGCCGTGCCCGTGGCAACTTTGATGACACCCTTCATATGGAGGTGCTTTATATCTTAAAATCTGTGTCGACTCCGTTATACCAATTTGAGAATAAACATTTAATCATTTACTATATTTTTTTAGTAATATTCTATTAATTAAATACAAATAAAGTCGTATTTTACTTGACACATTTGTTTCCTTGTTCGAATTGGCCGCCATTACTGTTGACATTTTAATTGGTTGAAAGGCACTAAATTTAGCTTCCAAATTGGTATGTAACCACTAAATTCAGTCAATTTCCATATTTTAAAAAGTATTTTATTCCAAATCTCAATTTTAGACAATTGAAAGGACAAGTTTTCTTTTATACTTATCCCACAAAACAAGTATGCAAATGTTGGAAAAAAAAATCTCATTCAAACTTAATTTTGCTTCAATTGTAATGGAAGTTCAAAAACTTACAGTACCTTTCCTGGATGCTTGATTTCTATAGATCTCAACAGTGCTCAAACGGAAGGAATACTGTGGATATTATTAGATGGGCTTCCAACTGGCGACCTAACTGGTTTAGAGGTCTATGCTCTACCTCTGCAACATGACTCATTCACAGAAATACTGGAGTCCTATAGGAAACAGCTGTTTCTCGAAGACTTGTTCACAGCAGAAATCTTGTTTGATTATAAACTATGCTAGGGTTACAATACAATAAACTTTATTTTGATTCGACAAGAAAGATAACAATACAACATAAGCTCTGAAGATCTTCTTGAACGGACTGTCATGTGTTATAATGTTTTTATTTTATCTCAAATATATAAGGTTAAGTCAAAGAACATAAATACAATGGTATTTAGGTATTTTAATTACTAGTAAGTCAAGTTAATTTCCAAAAGATTTTGTTTTTAAAGAACTGCAGTCTTTTTCATCCTATTACATTAATTTCTCATGATTTTTTTTTTATTTGCCTACTGAATAAATATACCAACATATTCTTTTAGCACAACTTTTATGCATCAATGTTAAGTTGTTGTTTTTTTCAAGTAGTCATTCCACATTGGCTTGTTATTTCCACTTGCTCCAGATAAGACCTTTCAAATGTGCTTCTGTTTCTCTACCAGTTAGTTTACAGTAATTTAGTAAAGTTCAAGAAATAGGAGTATTTTTGACCATAAAGATATTGTCTCCAGCTAGAAATGCTATCAATTACTTTTCACTTATTGGTACCTACTGTCACCATCACAGTATTTTCAAATAATAAAGCTTACTGTACAACACTACTGAAACCGCACTGTATCTGACAGTACTTTTTATTAACCAAAACAATGAATTTGGCTACATAAGCAAAAGGAAATCCTTGCAGAAACTAACTTCTTTCATTCACTGTCAAGTTTCTAAAACAAGAAAGTTAAACAAGAGGGAATGCAATACATTGTTGACAAATGAATGAAAAACTGGATGAAATCTTGTGAATTTTTTTCTGTAGACAAGATATTTTTCAATTCTGATCATCTGAGCTCTGCCAAACACGGCTCATTTCTGGTAAGTAAAGGAAAGGAAACAGAATGTTTTGCTGATACAAGCTTTTAATTTAAATCAGCTCAAAACTGTATGATCTGTTTTACTCAAGAGCAATCAGTGCAACACTACAGAAGGAAGATTTGTCTTACATAACAGTAAAAAATAACACAATTCAATAATGATTTCTTTTATTTTATTCAGTATAGATAACTGTCATCAAGATTTTCTGTGAGAACATACATATATCATTCCTAACAGAATCAAGTCATACCTAAATGTAAAGATACATTGTAAAAACAATCTACAAATACAGGTACCATCAGGCTATCACAATATGGTCGACAACATATACCAGAACTACTAAAAATTTGCTAAGGATCGCTATTTTGACATTAGATACTTGGTCCATATTATTACAATATGAAATCAGACTCCTACCAATGATATACCTATACACAAGCCTCACAAGCATTTTGTACAGTTATTGTTATGTCATGTACACCTTGCATGTAAAGCACAAGGAAAGGCATATCCATGGAAACGTGCCTTCATGTACATGAATACGTGCAGGACGATTTTTCTTGTGTTATTGTCAAACTTTGTTTGAAATTCACAAAAACTCTAAAGGTTATTGAGATGTAAAACAGTTTTCAGATTCAGACAAAATATGAATGCACTTTAAAATACCTTCATACAAAATGTTATACTACATTTTCAATAGTTTTTACTTCCCCTGAGTAATAAACACTGAAAAAACTGTCACAACAGAAATGTTGATCTGGACGGTCCAGGACGGAATATCACAGAGTGAGTATGCATTACTGTTGTCATACAACTCCAAAATGAATCACATTTGTTGAACTGCTGTCATCCTGAAAAAGAATTTAAAACACTGTCACAACATCTTAAAGTTTCACCACTTTTAATGTCCACAATAATAAATCCGGTATTTTGGTTTTACATATACCCTACTAAAATATGACCTGGAGTCTCAATGCTTTGGTAATGAGACCAAAATCTTTTTAAGGCATTAAATGATCTAATTAGCTGTCAAAGTGATGTGCCTTCATACTTGTGAGACATTTATGATTTCTGATCTGTAAGTATTATTTTTATTGCTGGCGTACGTTCAGTCTGGAATACATCTTAAATATAATTTTGGTCTCCAATTCAGATGAAAAAATATCATTTCATTTAAACTATGACAGTCTTCATATTGCAAACCTGACCTTTAACACAACTTGTTTACATCGAAGAAACAATAATTTACACACAAAAAGTGCACAAAATGCAAGGTACTACCACATTTCACACAAACCAGTGTCAATTTAGTGCAAAACCATCATCTTGTGCAAATGTTTACCTTGCTTCTCTTAATAAAGGTGTCCAGACTGCAAATGATATTTGAAACCTTGGAATTTCTTCCTACTATAAATGATTTTCAATGGATTTGAAAAAGCCTCAAAACAGAAGAGAAACAATTTGTTATCATCAAGGAATGCCCACACATAAATATATCCTGATTAAGTGAAAGAAGCTCACAAGTACTTGAAAAACTAAAATGCCAAATTCAAATATCCTGAGATAACAAGGTTGAGGCTGCAAACGGGTAGCTGGGAAAATGATTTCCAAAAAAGGGATCTTTTTCTTCGGAACTTTTCACATTTCACATATAATGTCTCTAACCAGTGTAAAATCAAAGTGTATTGTTTCAAAATTTACCTGCTGGCCATCACCTTGGTTATAGGCTCCACCATCATTTAAAGCAGCTGTGTAATCTCGGATCAGATCAGAATTCAGATCTATACTATCAAAATCTTGATGTCTGAAATGAAAATACAACAAAAATGATAAACAAGCATTTAAATAAGAACTCTGACCTTTCTTAAGTGTTTAAGTTTTAAAATCTGAATTCCTTACTAAACTCAGAGAGAAAATAATTTTGCTAGAAACACATTAATGTGTCACTGTGAGATTACTTGGCTTTATGTGGGTTGTAATACAAGAAATGTAGTACTCTACAATTAGTGATATGAATTATTCATTAAATTAATAGTGTTTCAATCTATCCTTACATGTGTATACTTCAAACTCAGAATCATTTTTTTATGTAATGATGTTAGGAAGACAAAACAGGGTAAAAGTTAAATCAAAACTGAAGTGGAATGTAAAATTATCTATAGAGAATACAATTTTATTAAAGAACCCTCATTTCCACAAGTCTTCACTTACAATTGCTGATCACTGTATTGCACTCTTCTTCCTGACCTCTGCCCTCTCTGTGATGATCTTTGAACTCTGTGTGAAGCACCATGGGATTGTTCAGCTAAATGCTGGGAAGAACTAGATGAATTTTGATTGGACAATGGAGCTCTGGTAACCTGTGGTGATTTCTGATCTTGCTGCCATGGATGCTGCCTGGATGCAGGGATCTGAAACAGTTTAACATAGTTTTATTTTGTGATTAAACACCAAAACAGACCAGTACTTGACATAATAACCATCACTTAGCAACAAACCTTTGACTGAATTGGTATGACAGTGTTTGAAATCTCAAAAGCAACAAGCACTTTGTAAAGCAAACTACAGAGTTCTTTCATCGAACTGACAAAACCGGTAAAAAATGTCAAAGAAAAAAATAAAATAAGATGAGTTACACTAGCTGGAATATAAATGACCCATTATTACTTGTTTGCACTGATCAAAATGCCTACGACAGATACAGAAATTTTACACTAAGCCAAAGAGTATTAAGTATCACTTTCAGATAACATACTGTAACTTACATTTTCTCCATTACGATCCCCTGATCCTGTCCTATGTAGACTGACAGGGCCACCATTGTGTTGCTGGTAGAAGTTCCCTTCTAGTCCCCTATACTCATCATCAAAACAGTCTAAAATTTTAAATTTTCATCATACTGACTAAATTAGCACAAGTGCAAAATTTATTTTGGTTTGATTAAAGAAATCAACACTTTTAATTTTTACAAACATTTAAAATTTTCTTCTTTTTTTTATATAAAGAGTGTAACAACAAAGACATTTTCTTTAAATAAAGGTAATTAATTCACTCCTGAAGTTAAGCACATTTATTATTCTATTAGTTACCTAAAGACTCAGAATCAACTTGTTCCGCTTTTCTTGCAGCCACTTCTGCCAGAGCATTCTCTCCCTTGTCAAGTGCCATATAGTGTATGTCCTAATCAAGGAAAATCAATCAAAAACTACAATCAACTCTATTACCGTCAGATTGAAATACTCATTCATCATGTCACTTACTTTCTTTTTTTTGTAAATATTCTTTTGAATATATGATACAGCTAGAAAATGACCCAACAAACCTTGATAAAAATTAATTAAAAATCACTGTGAAAACATTCTTTGGTGGCTTCAGTACATTTTGCAAGGAATGAAAGATGGGATACAATAATATTGTGTGTTTACAAATGAATTATCAGGTTTATTCTTAATTCTAGGAAACACATTTCAAATGTATCGTATAACTTAAATATAAAATTTTGCATTGCAGAGACTAAACAATGCAAAAAAGTCATTTGTTTAAACATTTCTTTAACTTTACTTTTTGTACACATCTGTCAGTGATAAAAAAGGTGAACTAAATTGTACTTACCATAAATAAATCTCTAGCACCAATATCAACTGCTAACAGGTAGGCCTTGTCAAACCTTGCATATCTGCAAAACAGTATGTATTCTTTAGTTCTTATATGACCATACGGCAAATTACCCAGTTTATGGGTATAGCTAATGTGATATTTACCATGGCTTCAGTAAATATCACTTTTCCAGGTCCATGAATTGAGTTTTACCAATACTATCATACAGTAACTATTCTATCATATGACTTTCAAGACAAATACTGTAAATGTTACTCAAATACATTTTATTCAGTAACAGGAAAACATCACATCAATAGACTAACACAATCTTTGTGATACAGTTTTAACCAAGTAACCGAGGTGATGAAAAGTTATAAAACAATAACAACCTCTGACATGGTCTTTAAACCCCCTAAACATTATTATATATATAGGAATGTCAGTCCCAGGGTAACCCTAAGCTAATTAAAGACATAACACAGTATGTTGCGGTAATATCTGTTTACAACAGTAACCATTTGGATTGAGCTTCATTTTCTACTTGACTTTTATTGATCACTGTTGGACCAATCACAACCAAATAACACAATAAGTCCTATAATACATTATATGACTGACACATCATTTTTGTTTTAGTATTGTAAAGACAGACCTTCAGCACAGTCTAATACATCCATTTTTTTATGAGTAGAATTAAATAAAAATGTTTTATTTGTTCAACCTGGATTCATTTTACCTCAAAAATGTGTTTCAATAGAATATAGAAAAGCATTCATTTTACTGAAAATGTGATTTAAAAATCTATGTTTAAACCATTTCTTTTTCACTAGTATGTGTTGAATCTGTTAAGATTAAAAATAGACAAAACATGGGGATATAGACAATAGCTTTCAACTGTAAATCAAGATTTCAGGTTTAGTTTAGTTTAAACTTATTTTACAATGATTGGGAAGCAGGTTCTTGCAACTTAAATTAATCACTCTCGATGACTGCTTCCTGGGTTCAAACCAGTACTCGCGCCAAGAGTGAGGAATGAAAAATGTCACTGAAGACTCTCAACCCTGTTGGGATTCGAACCAGCAACTTCCATATTGGAAGTCCAGCGCTCTAATCCATTGGCTACTGCTCCTGATTTTAGGTGAAAAATTATATCTGAATTGTGAAGAAAAATGACCATGTTGTAAGAGAACATATCTTAGGTACCATGGGGAGGGCTTGAACCCACAACCCTAGCTTGCAAGTCAGGTGCTCTTTGTTCAATGACGATACATGCGTAATATAATATTGTACCTAAGTAAATGGTGGAAGAATCGTCTAGCCAATCGACTTATAGGATCTCTATAATCTAGTATGGTCATCTCCGAAAGGGGTCGTTTTGGAGCATAAAATGTACCGAGAGCTGTCTCCAGGTGGACTGAAAATTATAAAGACATAAGAACACCAGAAATTTAAATAATGTCTCAATCATGAAAACAATTTAATCTTATAATTAAATATGAGAACAAAAAGAAAATGTCAAATAATGTGTTAAATATTTTTCTCAGATAAATGCTTAGAAAGCTCAGTAATAATTATAAGATTGTCTTTTTCCATCGAGATACAAGACCATAAGACTACCCATTATAGTTACAAAATTTTTAGCAGACTTTCGAAAAGAATGGTCATAAAAAAAAGCTAGCATTGCTTCAATTTACTTTTTTTTTTGTGTGTGTTCAAAATGATGAAAATGTGGTATCCTTTTTATATTTTGTTGGCAAATTGACCCAAATAAACCAGCTTAGTAGGTTAGTATGTTTTAATTTTATGTAAGAGGTTCATTGAAAATAATGAGTTTCAAAGATTTACAATGCATTTCAATTTATGATCATTTTAAAGGAACAAAAACTTCAGCCAGTATCAAAAGCATGAGGCTTGAATCAAACTTGTCTCAAACTGACCATAACCACCCCTTTCCCAAGAGTGGGGAAAAGTCCTAAATAATCTTAGCATAGATTACCTTCCCTTTCTGCATTGAGTGGCATCTTCAGAAGATGTGTCACAATCGCTGTCAGACACGTATAGCAGCTGGCGCCATCTATATCCCAGTTCATAGCTTGTAATAAGGCCACAGCCTATACAGAAATCAAATTACAAACTATACTCCTTTCACTCCTTTCATTACAGTTTACTGAACACAAACTGCTTTAAAGAGAACAATGATGAAAATAAAAGCTGTGAACCCCTTATAAATATAGGTATCTAATGTATTTTAATGATGGAAAACATGTGCATTTCCACATCACTGAACAAAACTGAACATACCAGTGTAACAGATTGTTGAGATAGAATCTTAGCACTCAGTGAACTACAGACTGTATCAAGAATTTTTCCAATTCCTTGAAAATCCTGAGTTTACAGTTTATAAACATTTTCTGTATGTCTCATATGTATGTTGGCTGTTTACCTAGTCATTTTCTTGGTAAGAACTGACAATAGAGTTGAGCAGTTTTAAAGTCAATATGCCATACATGTGCCTGAATCCACAAACCTTTATTTATGATATCGTTATATCAGTTTCAATTAAGCAGACAAATGGAGGCTTACAACAGTGCCTTAACCCTGAACATGCTGAAATTTTTTAATGGATTTGCCCAGCTTTGAATTTGGAACAGTCCATTCAAGTTTAAGGGATTTCAATATCAAAATACAAAAATGAGGCTACCAACAGTATAGAGCCTGGTCAGACTGCACGGACGTGCAGGCTGGCCTGGCTCTATACTGGTGGCAAAGGCTAACCACTTTCGGTTCCAGCAGGTTAAGAGTTAAATGTTAAAACAGAAATGCTAAAGATTATATCAATCAAGTGTCTTTAGTATAATTAACATAAGCGATAAAATAACATAACAGAACAACAAAAACTATAGTAAAAGTCTCTTAAATTTGAGTGTACCTCCTCGATTTGTTTAGATCTGATGTATTCCTTGATGAGTTCAAGACAAGATAATCTTTCACGACTAACCACTCCTAATGACATTGTCAGCACACCAGCAGGGCCTCTGTAACAAAGTAACAGTTTGTTTACTATTTCATTCTTTACAGTTTTTGCTGCTAAAGAAAATAAAACTAGGCTACAGCCTTGTTTCAAATTTCCCTAAATTTGAGCATTTCAGTTATATACATATCTATTAGTTGATATCATTTACATGTACCTGCAAGTCAGTCAGTCTATTGTTTAGCTGTGAAAGAAATATTACAGGGGATGTGATTCATTATGTAAATTTAATTATTTTCAAGGCAGAACGCTATATTACAGTATGTGCTGAAAAAGTAATAAAGCTACTGTTTTCAAACCAAGGCTGTATATAAACTGACATGTCCCTATAATATATACTGAATTTCTCTTTACTGTTTGATATGAGGGGTATTCAAATTTTTAAGGACTTGCTGTACCTAGTAACCCTGCACTAGTACACACCATAAATTACCTGTCATATACAATGGCTAAAGCATCTGTATAATCCCCTGTCCAATCAGCTGCCTGGGGGTCAAAAGGGCACCACTGGATCTCCCTTAACAATGGGGGAGCCCTGTTACAAAGGACAAGGTTCAATACAATAACATAGCAAATTTTACAGAGATTTGAAAAATAAGTCACAAGTCCCTGTCTCTCTGTTAAAACATATAATTTCTTTCAGAAAATATGCTACCCTAGTCCTGATATTGGTATATCACGAGTCCATAAACTGGATAATCACTAGTCCAAAAATGTGTATGTCACAGTCCAAATATTATATATCATTAGTCCAAATATTGGTATTTCACTGGTCCAAATATTGATATATCACTAGTCAGAAAACTGGTAAATCTCTAGTCTAAATACAAGTATTGGTATATTACTAGACCAAATTTTGGTATATCTATTGTTTGAAGCTTTCAAGGATGTTTCTGAAATACCAGAGAGTAAGTAAGATTATGGAATGAACAAATGTATCAAGAAACGAATGCAAAGCCAGTAATAAGTGTATGGGGCGAGGGGATGGCACTTTTTTCAAGACCCCCATCAGCCATAAAAATAAATAAATAATCAGACCTGTTACCAAGGTTTATTCATTGTCTTGAAACCCAATCACCCACAATTACGAATTTTACAATATATCCACATACCGTGTGTTTATTTTTTTGTGAAAACACCCACTAATTTTTTAATGAAAGAAGGCTTATCTTTCCAGCATTGAATTATTGTGGTTTTTGCATGCTGAGTTTATGTCTGAAAACTGACAGGTCCAAACACAGGTAGCTATGAAGCGATGGACTTCCATAGTACCACGTAGCTTGATTATTTTTTCTGATGTATATCGATAGGAAAAACATATTATCTCTAAATTTACTTCAAGATACCTGAAGGCCATTTCACGACATCGTCTAGTGATTACTTTTTCCACAATTTTTCGTCCGCCATGATGGTTGCGAACACAAAGGAAGCAATGTTGGTAATAACTAATCTCTGTATGAGTCTTTAATGACCAGAGGGCAATACTAATGCAACACCAACATTGTTTTTTTCATTGATTTGATTATTAAATTAATATGGATCTATGGACCCCACCCCACCCCAATTATTTTCGTATTTGACAAAGACTAATGACCCATAATTACCATTTTTTAAGGACCCCCACTATGCAAGATTTTTAATTTCCAGTTCACCCCATGACCCACAATTCAAAATTTTTGGTGCCGTCCCCTCCCCCTCATACACATATTACTAGAATTGCCCTAACTATGGAAGCTTTATTTTGTTCAGTAAACATGTTACACCATGGACCTGGTAGACCTCTATGCAACTTGTCTTTCTGTCAAGCTAATAGTTATACACTGTCTGAGACAGCTCCAACTACCTTCTTGGGTTTATTGTTTTCAAGAAAAGAGTACATACTTGAAGAACTTGCTAGTTGGCAGCAGTCTAAGTGGGTTGGGTTCTTCAGACAAGAGTTGTATCCGTAGCGGGGACAGTGCCATGTCAAACACCTAGAATGTTTAATGATGTCAAATCATTGTAATATTTTTATTCTCTTAGGCCTTTAACAGTGCTGAAAAAAACTTACACAGTGGTTCAATGTACCCACTAAAAAAATAATTCATTTTCAGAGTGACTTTACTTGTGAAGAAGTATTTATTTACAATGGACAACTATTCAACACAACTTACGTAATCAAATTCCACAGCATTTACATCAAATTAGGTCTAAATCTTAGGTTATCTTGGTAACTGAACATGTTTTCAACCTCCTTATTAACCACTAACCTGTATGTCACCTCTGTTACTTCCAACATAAACTATGGTCCCTGTAGGGTGCCATGCCACTAAACTGGGTATCTGCAATATTCATGAATTCATTTTTTTTTATAACAAGCAATTAAGATCAACATTAATATTAGAATGCAACCTTTCAAAACTTTGTTCGTTCAGTTTTGCTGAAATAACACCTCAAACTACAAATATTTCTCCTTCAGTAAAGGCAAGTGAAATTACCTAATCATAAGGTTAGTTACAAATCTTACATGACATGAACATGCAAGGTAAAAGTTAAACTTACAAGTCCAGCTCTATTCACTTCTGTATTTTTCTTGTTCTCATCATACATAACCTGAAAAAAGGGCTATTATTAGTACTTGGTTTACCTAAGCATACATTAAGCTTTGAAGAGTGCAAACTCTGTTAACTTAACCAGCAAAATCTACCCTATATAACAGTTTACTCTAGAATGACCAATAACATGCATGTGAGTAAAGAGTTAGCATTACAGATTATTAAGTACAGATGCTTGCAGAGTCATCAATTTATTTGGCTTGATAACCAGAGAGAGCAATAATAGGTGCCTTACCATGCAAAAGACAGTTTTATGTCTCAGTACATGTAACTTATACTCAAACCATTTTTTGGGACCTACATGTATTACACTGCATAAAAACGATTTTTTTCTTTGACTGAAGAGGCATACATATAAAAACAGTTTAATGTATAGATACCAATGTTCCATCAGCACAACCAAGTAGGACCTTATCTTCTCCTGGACTTCTACTTTCACACTGCACCATACCTACAATGAAACACAACAATGATGACAGACTGGGGTGCATTCTCAATAGAAACACTCAATGATCATGCCACTATGGAGCAGCATTTAATGCACCTGACTAGTACTTTAGAGACACAGTATTCAGCAGTTTCAGGTGATTCCAACATTAACTGATGAATGCCGGTATGCCTTTCAGGTGTCCACAACTGTCAACTCCTTCCTGTATCTAAAATGTTATACTTCTAGAAAGGCTTCATGTTATTATTATTGCTAGAACTTTAATCCACGACATTCTATACCAATTCACATTATCAAAACAAGATCACATTCAATATAACACGATGCTTAAAATATAGTTTTGACTATCTAGTAAAAAAGAAAAAATCTTACTTTTCAATGGAATGTTAACAACAGTAACCCTCTGTATCTGTAAAAAGACAAGTTAATGACCATTTATTATCTCTTCTATGATATGATTACACTTAAGCCAATCATTTCCTTCCTTGCACTAGGACAACCATATTACAACTGAGAAATTAACTAAAGAAAAACAGAACATGAAATACTGAAATAAAATTGTGAAGTTTCGTAATTTTGAAGATTATTGTATCTATATAAAAACCTGCCCTTTCATGAGTGACTGTTCCCTCCAAATGAAATGTACAAAAGCCACACTGGAAGAAATGTTCTGTAAACATCTTCATTTGTGCCTTGTTTTTTTTTTTTTTTTTTTTTTCAAAAATATGTACCTAAGATTTTGAGACTCAGAGTATGGAAATACCTTACGTACTGCAACAGAAATACCTACCTTTCCCTGAACCACTTCATAAGTGCATGCTTTTGCTGTGGTTTCCCCACCAGAACTCATTCCTTGCTCTACTGTGTATATCTTGTGTGGCTGTAACTTACTGAAATAAGTATAAAACTGCCAACTTCAGCTTAGAAATCTCAACAATGTCATGGTGCGCAATACTCTTTTTTTTCTTGACTGTGTAAATTTCAGATATTTCAAATAGACATATCAAACCCTGCTCTATTTCCAGGATTTGTCTGGTATGGTGTGCACTTCCTGACCTGCACACAAACTAAACTGGTATTATTACTTTACACAATAGTGTATTTTCTTGTATGTGATTATATAGATCACTTGAGTGTAAGTGCAAGTGTAAATGGCATATACTTGATAAGAATTGCTATAAATATGACTACAGCATGATATAGATTTTGAATGAATGTAATGCAAGTATTTCTGAAAATTTTACTTAGATATTCCCAGATTTTATCATTAGCTTATGGTCACACTTTATTCAGTCTTTTCAAGTTTCTACAATTTTACGCTGATCATTTACCTAACCAGTGGCGAGTGCTGCTTGGAAATATTTCAAGTGATGACAAATTATACTGATGCACTTCAAAATCTCTTTCTAAGCTTTAAATAATCTTTCACAAAATAAAGAAAAATCAGCTACATCTCTAGTCAATTACCTAAATCCAGCAAAAACAGGATCGCATTCAGTCCTGTTGAAAGTATGGACATCAACGTTGGGCCTGAAAATGAACATTCTAAATTAAAACAGACCAAATGACATTCAACAATTGTTACAGTAACAGAATAAACAACTTTACTTCACTAACAGAGAAATGACTCATTGGTTTAGTTATAACAATCATTCCTGGGAAGGACTAGTACTAAACTCCTATCTTCCATAAGTAACTGCAAACTTTCTCAAATAAATTTAAATAATCATGGTCAGGTACTGGGCTCAAACCCAATACTTTCAGCTCAAACCCGTTACCTTCAAACAGTGAGAGATTTAAAAACTACAAGTCAATGACCTTAATCACTATACCAAGGAGACCACCAACTGAATGAAAGTAAAACACCTCAATTCTTCAGTGAATTGTTTCTCTTATTATAAAGAATTGAGCTCTTTTACTGGCAATATAGTTACCATTAAATAAATCCCTTAATATAAAACTAAACATTCCTGTCTGTTAAATCTGAACTGGTTATAGGAAAAACATAGAGTTAAGTGTTTACCCATGTATTGATATGATGATAAGATTAGCTCTGTCCTTTTCTGTTGCCATGGGAGACCAGGGCATTGCTTCTTTACTAGAATTACTCCACCATACCAAAACCTACAAAACAAGGATATTGTTGCGAAAAACTGAGGTTTTAAAAAGTGCACCATGTTTTATTCAAAATATTATTACAAGTTCACTTTATGTGATGTATCTATTCATAAAGTCTCAAGACTGCATCTTCAAGGGTATTGGAGTAATGAATGCAAAAGTAAACAATAACAAGAGGACCATCGTCGCTCACCTGAGTACCACCAGTAAAAACAGCAAGGCCAGTGTAAGAATCAAGGTAAGTTCACTCAATGTTGAAGTTAAAATCTACATGCAAAATTCTACCTCTGGTCCAAATTTAATAGACACAGCTTTAAAAACATTAAGAAGGTCAGTAGTACATTGTAAGCTAAGGTCAAAGTTCAGTGACCTCAAACAAAAAGTAAAGACGAACTGCCAACTAAAAACCCAAGACTCAAAGACGCTAAGGAAAATAACTGATTCTCTGATGAAAGTGATCCGTTCACTTTTCCATTAGAGAAGTAAATTTATTTTTGAAATTTATTCTTTAAAAAAAAGTGTCTAATATAGCCTGTCCTTGTGAAAACTCTGAACTGAGATTTGTTTCATCTTTACACAAATATCAAATAAATCAAGCTTCACTTTGACTGGAGATTTCTCTTCTACAAGTAAGTCTAATGACTAAGCTAAGTATAATATCACTGTTGTCTACTGTAAAACATGCTATAAATACTTAATGAAGCAACACAAATCAATTACCTCAAAGATGCTGATATAAACATACAAACATTGGCCTTAAGACAACAACTCATAAAATATTCATACTGTTATCCAATCAACCATCAATACAAACAGTGTTTGGATAAATAAATACATCACTGTTGTGAGAAACACAATATTCTTGAAGGAATCATTCAAGATACCAATAACAAAATTTCAAGTTGAAGATAGAAATGGCTGTCAAGGAATTCACAGATATTGAAGTATGTCTAAAATGTGTGGATGAAAATGAAATTTTGTATGATGAAACAGGTAAATATGTTGAAGAAATTTCATCTACCTTGCTTGACTGTTCTGAAAAACATTACCATGATATACTGAGGAATCTCACAGGTTGTAGGGATATTGTGACAATGTCATTGAAACAGAGGATTATCATGAATGAATCGCGTGTGAGGTTCTATGCAAAAAATGACATTGCTGGATTACAAAAACAAATTGCAGATATTAATTTACCAAAGGAGTGCAAAGACTTTCTAAGGGACATCAGCAACCAAGGTTTTAAGATACTAAAAGAAAACCATTTCTTTGATCACCTTGTAGAATTTGATACAGAACAGACTGCAAAAATATGTATATTTGGAGGGAAAGCAAAGATGATGAGCAGACCTGATATGCTTGCAATGATGGATAAACTCCCTCAAAAGGTAAAACCAAAGATTCTGTCAAAAAAGGGATGTAAAAATCCAAACACAGCTAGCACTGGACACCCAGTTTCAGAAGAAAGGAGTGATATGTCGGTAAAGGAGACAAATATGAAAAGCCTAAAAAAAGTTGTAATAACTGTTGCAGTAACAGCAAGGAACTACATCAGTTTAACAGATATCTTTAGACAGTTCTTGTTTAAGTATATACACAAAATACCAAGCTTCTTTCTCCTTGTATTTCATATAGGGCCATTGGTTGAAAAACAGAAAGTAGTTCTGTATGAATACAAACCACCAACTGAACTAATCAATTTTTTTCAAAGTAACAAAACTACAAGTCTAAGTCACGATAAAACTTTAAAACAGCCAGACAATGAACAATTTGTTGTTAGTCAAACTGTGCATAAATCTAATATGTTTGGTCCCTCTGGAACACTGGTGGAAGAATCACAAGACCTTGATGTAAGCAAACTGGAGGCCGAGTTGAGAAGGGTCAAAGGTCAACACCTGCAGCAGATGACACCACTGAGAGATTATTTTCGATACATAGTGTATGACTGTCCTGGAGTGAAGGATCACAGAAAGGACAATAAGGCGCGGTATGACAGGTACATGGCAAAGTGTGAGAAAAAACGAGACTTGAAGAAGTCAAAGGCTATAAAAGAGGAAGAAGAAACAAATGACAGGAATGACCCTGAAAGTACCGCAAGGACAAACATTGCAGAGTTTGGAAGTATACTATATAATTAGCACTGTATGAACAATCATTTCACAATGTGAAAAGAGAGATTTTTAACAAAGATAAAAAGCCATAAAAGAAGACGAACAATAAAGTGACCGAAAAGAACAAGCAGGTGACAAATTGTGCAGACTTTGGAAGTACAAAAACACGCAAGAATTAGACTGACAGAAAACAAAAATGTGTTTAAACTATAATAATTAAAACATTTTAAGTTGAGCTGTTACTGAAAATGTTAAGAATATTGTGGTGAGTTTAAGATTCTCGTATCAATGTATTTGAAAAGATAAATGGGATAAACTGAAGCTGTCAGCTAAAATGTTAATACATTATTTTTTTTTTTTTTTAAATAATGAGTTTTCTTCCTTTAAAAATTAAACAGAAATTAACTGTCTGATCCCTCAAATCTACAGCCTACACCTGCAAAACAAACCATACAAATAAGTGCAAAACAAGTTGTCGAGAACACCTGATTTCAGTTCTGTGATATGTTTTGTACATAACTAGAACTGCCACTGTCATGACTAGAATACCCCCGCATAGCGCTTTGTCAGAATCAACAGGGGTCATTTAGAGGTCATGGAAAACCTCCCTCAATCTGAGGGTAGTAAGCCAGTACATTGCTTAGTTATGTATTCTACATGTTTTTTAGTGGCAAAGATCAAAGTAACCATTACCTTTGACCTACTACCTCAAAACTGAAACTGCCATTGCATGACTTGAAACCCCCTGTGGGCCAAAGGATTGTTAAGTTATTGGGCGGACAAGGAAAATCTGACGGACGGATGGATGGACAGACAAGTTGATTCCAGTATACCCCCCTTACAACTTTGTTGTGCAAGGGTATAACAAATTTTCTTTTTATTACATGTTTTTTAATGGGTTTAAGTCATTTTTACTCATTTATGCCGGGTGGTCAAGTTTTTGAGTGAAAGCCACTGTAACCATGACCTTTGACCTAGAGACCTAAAAATCAGTAGGGGTCATGTACTAGTCATGACCAACCTTCATACTAAATATGAAGATTGAGGGTCAAAGGAATCTTCAATTATTGGGCCGAAGTTATTGGGCAGACAAGGAAAATCTGACAGACGGACGTACAGATGGACGGACAGAGAAGTTGATTCCAGTTTACCCGCCTTACAACTTTGTTGTGCGGGGGTATAACAAATTTTCTTTTTATTACATGTTTTTTAATGGATTTAAGTCATTTTTACTCATTTATGCCGCGTAACTGGAAGGTCAAGTTTTTGAGTGAAAGCCACTGTAACCATGACCTTTGACCTAGTGACCTCAAAATCAGTAGGGGTCATGTACTAGTCATGGCCAACCTCCATACCAAATATGAAGACTGAGGGTCAAAGGATTCTTCAATTATTGGGCGGACAAGCTTTTTTTAGTCAAAGCTCCGGTGACCATGACCTTTGACCCAGTTATCTCAAAATAAACAGGGGTCATCTTCTGGTCATGACCAACCTCCACACCAAATATGAAGACTGAGGGTCAAAGGAATCTTAAGTTATTGGGCCGACAAGCTTTTTATAGTCAAAGCTCCTGTGACCTTGACCTTTGACCCAGTGAGCTCAAAATAAATAGGGGTCATCTACTGGTCATGACCAACCTCCAAATCAAATATGAAGACTATGGGTCAAAGGATTCTTAAGTTATTAGGCGGACAAGCTTTTGTAGTCAACGCCCCTGTGACCTTGACCTTTGACCTAGTGACCTCAAAATCAGTAGGAGTCATGTTCTAGTCATGACCAACCTCCATACCAAATATGGAGAGTGAGGGTTAAAGGATTCTTAAATTATTGGGCGGACAAGCTTTTTTTTAGTCAAGGCTCCTGTGACCTTGACCTTTGACCCAGTGACCTCAAAATAAATAGTGGTCATCTACTGATCATGACCAACCTCTACACCAAATATACTGGGCGGAAAAGCTTTTTTTAGTCAAGACCCCTGTGACCTTGACCTTTGACCCAGTGACCTCAAAATCAATAAGGGTCATCTACTGGCCATGACCAATCTCCAGACCAAATAAGAAGACTGTGATTCTTAAGTTATTGGGCGGACAAGGAAAAACCGATGGACGGACAAGCTGATTCTAGTATACCCCCCTCAACTTTGTTGTGCAGGGGTATAAAAATCTGTCTACACTACATGTATTGTGATTTCCATAATTCTTTAATATGAACATACCATATCCTGGTGCATGTTCACTGACAATTTCCTCTCAAGTCTTCTACCAAGTGGTCCTGGGGTATCAACTGGTGTTATCTAAGATAAGGAACTACATCTGTACAAACTTCTCAGATTGCTTATTTTACATGTTATGGTACTTAAAAAATACCAATCTCTGAAATGCAACTTGTCTAGAGATGCTGTCACAATGACCATGTCAAGCAAGTAACTAACTGATACAAATTTACTTTTTCAAATGCTGGTAAATAGTCTGTGATGATACAGATTAGTCATTTAAGTTAACTGACACCCTGCTTAATTACTTGCCCATCATTATATTTGGACTGACTCTATTATTATCATATAATTTATTTCTATTATCATTTCTATTATTTTCACAGTCTGATCATGAGCTGCACTGTTAAACATACTGGATACAAAATAAACATAGCATCGCATGGTCAGACACAATACGCTTACCGATCTTGTCTAGTAGGCAATAACTATTGTAACAATCTGGGTAAAAATAAAAATTTATAATAACATTTTTCAACCTTATAAACAATTTTTATACCTTAGGTTCCCATGCCGACACTTTTTCTAACTTCCTGATTGCCTCTCCTAGGGGTGGTCTTTTACAGAAGTAGATATAGTCTATTTTTGCCTTATCTTGATATGTTGTCACCAGGTACTGATCTGTCATACATGCTGGAAATAATACAATGTACCAAATATCAAGTTACATGTACATGCACAATGCTTATCTTAACTTTATTCTCAACTTGTCAATTTCTCATACACACATACACGTATGTTGTCTTTTAAGTAGGAAAACAATTTTAATATTAACTTTTTTGGACCATTTTATTTGACTCGTTTTTTAACTAACCTGACCTTTTTCTTCAGAAATCATGTATATGTACACCTTCATTTTTTTCCTACACACGCATAGATATATAGTAAATAGTAAATGACTATAATGTCCCATAATTTCAGGTGCAAGAAATATCAAACATAAATCGCTTCACTTTTTATAAATAATTTCAGTTATTCTTCTATTTACCATCCGATATTGTTTCCCCACTAAGCTTTCCAACCAGAGATTTATCAATGAGTAATTTTTCGATGTCTCCCGAGTGTCCAGTGAGAACAACATTGATAATGCAAGCATTACTGAGTATCATCTGTAGACACTTCCTGCTTCTCCAGCGTAACTGTATCATTTTAAATGCAGACAGCATATCCTAGAAATAAGATAATAAAAATGTTGTAACGAAACATCAGTTACCTATTTAAAACATTCTTTTAGACACATATGTCATCCTCTTATTATATAACAAATTACTTTGTAACAAAATCAAGGTCTGACAAATGTTATACTAAAAAACTTTGTAATGGAGTTCAGAACTTAAAATCATTGTCTATTTCCTGTATGATAATCAACAACAACTGCATGATAATCTTCAGCCTTGGCTTTCAGTCAGAAATAAATTTATATAACAATATTTTATCTTCAAAATGAAATTAGTTGACAGGGATCTCACAAGAGTTTGAAACAGGAGTCCAAAGTAATAGCTAAAAACAGAAGTCCAAAGTGATGATTCCGGATAGATGTCCACTATGGAATTGTAAGATATTTTGATGAAAAACAGCAGTCCTCTTGCAAAAAATAGAAGTCCAGGGCTCTAAATACTGGGTTTGTGAGAACCCTGAACTGATACAAAAAAATAATAATAATAAACAGAAAGAAATTAGCATCACAAAATATTTAGTAAAAGTGATGTAATCAACAAACCTCCATTTCTTTGATATTATCCCTGAGTTTTTCTGGTCTCTTATTTTTGGGTGCCCACACCATATCTCTACCTGCAATATAGTTTGTATTCAACAATAAGCTTAGATTCTCTTTCATGTCTCAAGAGAAAATAAAGTAAGCTTTTCTTTTATCATAGAAAAGGCTAGATTTTAGATAGATAGGCCATATTAGCAAATGCATTCTGTTACCTTTTAGCTCTTTGATGTGAGCTGATGATTTAGGATACCCATTCAAGCTAGAGTAAGGCTGATTAAACAAGTCACGCATTAACCAAATGGAAACATAATTTTTCACCACCACAGTAAGTTCACTGGTTATTTAAAAGCACTCAGGTATTATTGTTAATCTTTTCTTTGAACGTCTTGAAACAGACTTGTCTCCTAAATACATTGTACCTTAATAGAAAAAATGACATTTTGGTTCAAGGTGCCCTATGAAACATACGTATATGTCAAATCACAAGGCCTGTCATGCTCTTGGTTTTTAATGATTGTCCAAATAAGGATTATTTCATTCTATTCAGTATAGTATGTATTTAATCAATATAATTTAAAGTATTCTGAAACATTATCAGGTGATACTCCTCACCACTTTCTACTTACCTTCAGTAAACTGTTGTTTTTCTTCATAATACTGACTGTTTGAACCTATAAGTAAGACAGCATTTGGCTAGTTTTTCCAGTTGAAAAACTAAGAATCTAGGATATTGTTAAGTACAGTTATATGTATTTTAACAAGTTAACATAAATCTCTAGAGCCAACAACACAAATGAATGGAACTAATTAAAGTAATAAGTAAGTTGAAATGATAAGGACAGATTTAACTGTACAAGGTATTTCATTGAAGTATGTATGTTACCTGTTTCTCCTTTTTCGTGATAGCTATGACATCCAATAACATGATCTGAAAGTAATAAACATGAACATATATCAGAAGAAGAGAAAAGGAGAAATAATATGATTCATGACAAGGTCTTAACACAAATTTTTAAGGGTATTGACTGGACAATGATATGATTCATGACAAGGTCTTAACACAAATCTTTAAGGGTATTGACTGGACAGTGATATGATTCATGACAAGGTCTTAACACAAATTTTTAAGGGTATTGACTGGGCAATGATATGATTCATGACAAGGTCTTAACACAAATCTTTAAGGGTATTGACTGGGCAATGATATGATTGGACAATGATATGATTCATGACAAGGTCTTAACACAAATCTTTAAGGGTATTGACTGGGCAATGATATGATTGGACAATGATATGATTCATGACAAGGTCTTAACACAAATTTTTAAGGGTATTGACTGGACAATGATATGATTCATGACAAGGTCTTAACACAAATCTTTAAGGGTATTGACTGGCCAGTGATATGATTAATGACAAGGTCTTAACACAAATTTTTAAGGGTATTGACTGGGCAATGATATGATTCATGACAAGGTCTTAACACAAATCTTTAAGGGTATTGACTGGGCAATGATATGATTGGACAATGATATGATTCATGACAAGGTCTTAACACAAATTTTTAAGGGTATTGACTGGGCAATGATATGATTCATGACAAGGTCTTAACACAAATCTTTAAGGGTATTGACTGACATATGATATGATTCATGACAAGGTCTTAACACAAATCTTTAAGGGTATTGACTGGACAGTGATATGATTCATGACAAGGTCTTAACACAAATCTTTAAGGGTATTGACTGGACAATGATATGATTCATGACAAGGTCTTAACACAAATCTTTAAGGGTATTGACTGACATATGATATGATTCATGACAAGCTCTTAACACAAATCTTTAAGGGTATTGACTAAACAATGATATGATTCATGACAAGCTCTTCACACAAATCTTTAAGGGTATTGCAGGGTTTCCTCTGGGTCAATTTTAGTTTGCGCCAGCAAATTTGCCACTCAGAAAAAGTTGGTGCCAATGGCTCAAAATTTGGGGCCAGTGATTTTGTAAGGAGACATGCCTTTCTCTGTTAATATATTACAGAAGTAGTATCATTGTGACAACAAACACTATTTATATATTTATTACAACTGTTTATTAACAAAAAATAAGCACATTTGCATATCATTTTTAAAAGATACATAAAATGAAAATATGAACAATATCGTTATAAGATTAAGCATGAACCATTTATTTTTACACTTATTTAATTTTTCCATACACGAAAACGACACCTGCAAACACCGACGATTTTTCTTTTCATCACTGTAATTTGCTACAAACACTAACTGACCACACGTGGTTAATTATCTTATTTTCGGACGATTAAAAATGGCAAATTAATCCAATTAACCGATTGTCAGTTGCATCTCAACACATTCTCCAAGTGTCATAAAGTTTCGATAAACAAACTAGTCAAGCGTGACCTTGTACTAAAGATTCGGGCCGCCTATTTAATTTTGTTGGCCGCTTATTGATTTTTAATCGTGCTAGTTGTCGGATGCTTTCTTTTACGTTGGCGCCAGTAAAATTCGCCAATGGAAGATTTTATGGGCCAGAATAAGTATTTTGGCGCATTTGGCGCAATTGGCGAGCGACAGCGGGAACCCTGGTATTGCCTGAACAATGATATGATTCAAGACAAGCTCTTAACACAAATCTTTAAGGGTATTGACTAGACAATGATATGATTCATGACAAGCTCTTAACACAAATCTTTAAGGGTATTGGCTAGACAATCATATGATTCATGACAAGCTCTTAACACAAATCTTTAAGGGTATTGACTGGACAATGATATGATTCATGACAAGCTCTTAACACAAATCTTTAAGGGTATTGACTGGACAATCATATGATTCATGACAAGCCCTTGACACAAATCTTTAAGGGTATTGACTGGACAATGATATGATTCATGACAAGCTCTTAACACAAATCTTTAAGGGTATTGACTGGACAATCATATGATTCATGACAAGCTCTTAACACAAATCTTTAAGGGTATTGACTGGACAATGATATGATTCATGACAAGCTCTTCACACAAATCTTTAAGGGTATTGACAAGACAATGATATGATTCATGCAAGCTCTTCACGCAAATCTTTAAGGGTATTTCCTGAACAATGATATGATTCATGACAAGCTGTTAACACAAATCTTTAAGGGTATTGACTAGACAATGATATGATTCATGACAAGTTCTTCACACAAATCTTTAAGGGTATTGCCTGAACAATGATATGATTCATGACAAGCTCTTAACACAAATCTTTAAGGGTATTGACTAGACAATCATACGTTGTATGATTCATGACAAGTTCTTAACACAAATCTTAAAGGGTATTGACTGAAAAATGATATGATTCAAGACAAGCTCTTAACACAAATCTTTAAGGGTATTGGCTAGACAATCATATGATTCATGACAAGCTCTTAACACAAATCTTTAAGGGTATTGACTAGACAATCATATGATTCATGACAAGCTCTTAACACAAATCTTTAAGGGTATTGGCTGGAAAATCATATGATTCATGACAAGCTCTTAACACAAATCTTTAAGGGTATTGACTAAACAATGATATGATTCATGACAAGCTCTTAACACAAATCTTTAAGGGTAATGACTGGACGATCATATGATTCATGACAAGCCCTTGACACAAATCTTTAAGGGTATTGACTGAACAATGATATGATTCATGACAAGCCCTTGACACAAATCTTTAAGGGTATTGACTGGACAATGATATGATTCATGACAAGCTCTTAACACAAATCTTTAAGGGTATTGACTGGACAATCATATGATTCATGACAAGCTCTTAACACAAATCTTTAAGGGTATTGACAAGACAATGATATGATTCATGCAAGCTCTTCACGCAAATCTTTAAGGGTATTTCCTGAACAATGATATGATTCATGACAAGCTGTTAACACAAATCTTTAAGGGTATTGACTAGACAATGATATGATTCATGACAAGTTCTTCACACAAATCTTTAAGGGTATTGCCTGAACAATGATATGATTCATGACAAGCTCTTAACACAAATCTTTAAGGGTATTGACTAGACAATCATACGTTGTATGATTCATGACAAGTTCTTAACACAAATCTTAAAGGGTATTGACTGAAAAATGATATGATTCAAGACAAGCTCTTAACACAAATCTTTAAGGGTATTGGCTAGACAATCATATGATTCATGACAAGCTCTTAACACAAATCTTTAAGGGTATTGACTAGACAATCATATGATTCATGACAAGCTCTTAACACAAATCTTTAAGGGTATTGGCTGGAAAATCATATGATTCATGACAAGCTCTTAACACAAATCTTTAAGGGTATTGACTAAACAATGATATGATTCATGACAAGCTCTTAACACAAATCTTTAAGGGTAATGACTGGACGATCATATGATTCATGACAAGCCCTTGACACAAATCTTTAAGGGTATTGACTGGACAATCATATGATTCATGACAAGCTCTTAACACAAATCTTTAAGGGTATTGACTGGACAATGATATGATTCATGACAAGCTCTTAACACAAACTTTTAAGGGTATTGACTAAACAATGATATGATTCATGACAAGCTCTTAACACAAATCTTTAAGGGTATTGACTGAACAATGTTAATCTGTTTTTGTTTATGAATACTATCTATTGAAGGTAGACTTTGGTAGTAAAGATGTTAAACAGCACCTCTACCATCCAGCTGCTCTGAGGACTAACATTTCAGAGTTTAAATCCATTATCTGGCTACTGGATTTTAATTACTGGTACCATTCAATTTCAGTCCAAATAACATGGAAATCTGTCAGAAAGGTTGCTTTAATGATTTCTAGCTCAAGTTCAAATAAAGGTAATCTGAGGTGAAAAACTAGGTCACAGGGCCCAAAAATAGAAAAAAAATGTTAACACTCTAGAGGCCACTTTTCAGTCCAAATATTCTGAAAGTTTGTCAGAAAGGTTGTTTCAATGATTTCTAGCTCAAATTTGAATATGGGTTATTTTGGGTCAAAAACTAGGTCACAGACCACAAATATGGAAATATCTTGTTAACGCTCTAGAGGTAACATATCCAGTCCAAATAACCTGGAAATTTGTCAGAAAGATTGTTTCAATGATTTCTAGCTCAAGTTTGAAGATGGGTCATCTGGAGTCAAAAAACTAAGTCACAGAGCCCAAATATCCAAAAACTTTGTTAACACTCAAGAGGCTACATTTTGGGTCCAAATTTCCAGGAAATTTGTCAGTAAGGTTTGTTTGATGATTTGTAGATCAAGTTTGGATATGGATCATCTTGGGTCAAAACTAGGTCACAGAGCCCAAATATCGAAAAACCTTGTTAACACTCTAGAGGCTATTTTTTCAGTCCAAATATCCTGGAAATTAGTCAGAGAGGTTGTATCAATGATTTCTAGCTCAAGTTCGAATATGGGTCATCTGGGGTCAATTAACCAGGTCCATAACAACTTTGTTAAAAGCAGTCATACTCAGGTGAGCGATACAGGGCCATCATGGCCCTCTTGTTTGATTTCAAGTCTGTATCAAAAAAGTTAAAAAATTTTGACCTTGATTCAGAAAGGAACAAAATACATTGGACAGATGTGAGATCATTCAAAATAGAATCCAGCAACCCAAATACTGTAGCCATCAAGTATGATTACAATGGTCCGGTGCACTATCTTGATTTAGCTCAGCGGTTAAGAAGGTCACATGCTCTTCTGAACGTGAATGATATTGTCCTGGAAAGACTACATCTCGAATATCCTAGAATTTCATATGAGAAGTACAGAGATCTAATTTCCTTATGCAGGTCTGGTGTGATCCCTCCTTCACATCACATGTTCTATGCAATTCTTCCTCACAAGATTCCCAACTGACTGATGGTATCATATTAGTGTTTGTTACCAGTAAATACTTAAAAAGCTACAAAATATTTTGTATGTTGTAATCGTGTGTTTTCAGTATGATGAGCAAGTGCTATGTCCTGAACATTTTCAGAGATGCTTTACTGTGACTTAGAAAATACTTGTGTGATTTGTACTGACTGGCCATTATTTTCCAATGTTTCTAACCACTAAATAGCTAGAAATGCATTGTATTAATTTTCTACTTCATTCAGCATGAAATTTGAAAATTGCTCAAATATTTCCTAGTCTACAGTAATCTTTCTAGTTGAAAGACAAAAAAATCCATATATAATAGATTGTGATCATTGTGCTTGAATCAAAAGTTTAACCACTTCAGTGCCAGTGTTGTCATTTGTAAACCACATAGATTCAGATTAGTCAGCACATCTGGGCTGTTCGATCAGAATCTACACTGTTTGCCGATAAGAAGAAAAACCCGTCCAACTGGAAATGGACATGGCCAAATTAAAAAGTGGAATGTTCCATCTTAATAATTTGGAAGTGAAAGGGTTAAGTAAAAAGTCTGCATTAAAATATGCAGTAACTGTAGATCAACTACTCAATGTTCTTGAGATCATGTTTTTGAACTGCAGGTAAATGTTTTGAGCAGTTTCTGTTAACATTTGTTTTAGTAATACAATAACTGTTTTGCAGTTTATTTGATGAGTTGGTTCATCCGCTAGTTAAAAATAAAATTCTATTCTGTTCTGTGATGTTCACTTTTTTTTTAATTTTGGGAAAAGTATGAATTCATACTGCTAAACTATATCTGACTTGACTTAGACCATTTAGTTGATTTAATTTTCAATGCAAAACTATTACTAACTGGACCTAGCTATAGTTTTGCACTGTGATTTTTTCAAACAATCCCTGATTTTAAGTGCAAAACTACCCCTAACTCAAAAAAATACTTTTTCTCTGTGTAGAATTCATTTCATAAAAAATGACCTCAACCATAGGTTTCCATACATTTAAAAGCACATGAAACAGAAAAAATGTTTAAGATATATCAAAAGAGAAAAAATTAGAACAGTTTTTTCACTCTCTTGTAAAATTTCTGAAAATGGAGTTAGCCTAGTTTTGCGCTGAGCCATCGATTTGCTTTATGTGCTAAGGGTTCTCAGTGTAAATTTCAGCACCATGATATTTTTTGAGATTTAAGTACTAAATTTTGTACTTACTCGGTATAGAAACATTTTTCTTTAGTGACCATAGAAATAGTTCTGTAAGACATGTAGTCATCTTGCACACATTCTATTGTCTTCAGCTGCAGTACCTGAAGTATTTAAAATATTAAAATGTCAGTGTTTTCTGTACCTAATTTATGTCCTTTTTTCTGTGACTTCAAACATAAACAACAAATTCTGTAGTGTAACTATTCTTTCAAGAGCTGCTGCTGTAAGAGGCTCTACCTCCTATGCATGGGTTAAAAAGTTGAAAAAATGCAAGTTTTGGTAAGATAAAATCTGTGACAGTCAAAATCACTATGATCAAAACAATAGAGCAAATTCTACACTGCCTGCTTCGTAATACACATAATGTATGCAAGAGTTATAAACTTCTACTCTCTGAAAAGGATTAATACATTGGTAAACATATAATTATGGATTATATGTAATGATTTCAATCATTCAGGCAGATATCTTGAAATATTATTTTTAAATTTGACATGCAAGTACTTTCGATTTATACCAAAATTCAAACTGTGAGTAAGCTGTACTGGCAACAGGCCATCAATTCAAGTGTATGTGCTACATCAAATATCAGTGGCTTTATAACATCATCATTTCTGTGTTTGTTTTTAAGCTGTTTTTTTATATTCTAAGGAAAAACAATCAAATAACGTAACTGCTGCTGATAACAAAATGACATTCTAAATCCTGATAGGTAACCAAATGATTTTACATAAATGGTAAGAAAAAATCTAACATTTATTGTTGCGACTGTGCACACTAAAAACAAATTCTTTGTATGGCTAACAGGAGATAAATTCATACTTATATTATCATAAAAAAAAATAAATAAATAAATAAATAAAAAATAAAAAGAAACATTTACGTACTTTTATATGTATTTCAAAACAAGCTTTTTTAATACAAGTGAGTATAACAATAATAAAGTTTTTCTACAAACTAAGATTGATGACTATGCTCACATGACTATCCATGCTTCATTTTCTATTACAACTAGACCTAAAGATTTGCTGCTGTTTTGTTAGTTATAAATGAGTGCACAACTTCATTTTGTATAAATTCAACCTCTGACAACTGTGCCAGGGCATTAATGCTTTGACTAATTGGTGTAGAACATGGGTTTTTCATGTTATTCAGAACTCAACAGGTGTGGATTCAAATCACACTGGGACTGGGATTTTTCTGAAGAATCACATCTTTATAACATATCAGCTTATCTTAGCAAAATGGAAGCTCATCCTGGATGCCGGCTTGAAGACTTTGAAAGTTACCTATAAAGCTCTCTGACCTAGATGTCAATCACAGATGATGACTTTCAGAAGATGAGGTGTGTCACAGATGAAAGCACACCTACTTCAGTTCTTACAGAGTCAACCTCTGTGTTATATATATGCTATTCATATATAAATTTTATGTCTTTAGATTTTTGGGTTGTATAAAACTTCAGACAATTTCAAGGAAGGTCAGAATGATTGGCAGTCATCATTAGGACCTTCCTACCATTTCCTTCCATTCAGTATTATATTATATCTTCAAACACTTTCAGTTTCCAATTGATTGACATATACTCATTAGCACCTGTGATACAATGTGTTTGATTCTTTTATATGTCTTAGAACATCCTGTGTTTAGAACTTTGAATTGTATATGTACTTGTACTTCTGTATTTCTTGCTCAGTTAGGAACAATCTTTAGGAAAAGCAACATCTAAAATTCTTTATTCAAATATTATTTATGATTTAATAAACATCAAAAACTTTACATTGGACTTTTGCTATTCCCCAACTGTTTGAATTCAGGAAACCAACTAATCGTTTACATCTGACAACTTTGTCAAGGAACTGGTTCTTTGGCTTGGTGGTATACACCATTGGATTTACAAGCTACTTATGACCTAAACTAAAAGGTCTTGGGTTTGAATCCCTTTGGAACCAGGATTTTTCTGATGCATTGCATCTTTGTGTAACAGACTGAAGTTCATAAGATATGAAAACTTTGATTGAAACTGACAGTTTTGAAATGCTGAAATGTAATTCTGATAACTGACTCACATATTGGATCATATGATCCTCTATTAACAATTTCAATCCTCTAATGGATGAACTGATCCTATGTGGTAAACATCAGAAATGGGCATAGAAGTTATTTCATGCAGTCTAACAAAATATTATGCTAATCTGTGATTAGATTAGATTTATCACCTTATACCAGTACCCGGCTACATATACCCCCTCCAAATTTTGAATTCGTCCTAAATAGAGAATATTATGAAACATTCTCGAGGTGCCAAAGCACTAGCCATATTATAAAGTAGGTTATTTGGGCTGGGCGCCATATTTAACAGGTGGTGAAAAATTCTGGCACAACTGGGACTTGAACCAAGGGCCTTCCTCTTACAAAGGCAGACACTCGATCTTATCAACTGAGCTATCAAGCCACAACATGTTACCAGTCGATTTATCACCATATACAGTAACCTGTTCCTGGCTATGTAAAGAAAAAACAAAACATATTATAATGTGCAAAAATCTCAATAACATATCCCAACAAAACTTAGGGTAAGGGTTAGAACATTCAAGCTATGTGACATAATGTGCAACTGATGAAAAATGATTCACTGATTGTTTTACTTGACAGGATAGAGGCAAGCTCTCGGACATCCAGTATTAAATCTCAGTATTAAAGTGTGTATCTTCTGATCCATTATTGGCTTCTCTACTTAATAAAGAGTTCTGCTAAATGTTTTATAATTTAATAATGATAAATCAAAGACCAAAAATTATCCATTGGTCGCGAAAATATGTTGTAAAAATATCTGCTGTCAAATAAACGTAAACTTATCATTTTAAAATGTTTTTCATTAAATTTATGTTTATTTACGAGAGGCGCAATAACAGTATGAACTATCTGTACTGCTTACATTTGACAAATGCTGTTTGTTGACAAACAATCACTTTGACCTTCACCTCCCAATCGCTCATTCTTGGACTGTCAAACAACTATGATAAAGACAGAAAACTCCGTATACCATCTCCTTGTGTAAGTGCATATTACACAAGCATGTTTGCACGTTTATGGTTCATGTGACATAAAGGGAAATTGTGTAAGCGTTGTTTGTAGCAGACATTTAATAAGGAGAAATACAGTTGCCAAAGAAAGGGTATGCATTCTATTCGTTTTTGAGAATATTGTCATAATACTGCTCAACATGTAGTGATGCAAATTTCCTTTACTTTCAGTTTCACCTTCATCCAAGTTCAGACTCATTTCACTTACAATAATGTACTCGGGCGTTGTTATTTGAGCAAACAACCTCTGATTATTATATTTCTTTCGATGTGCCTTATTGATTAAATGTGAAGTTATATGAAGAAATACTTATTATTTTATATATTGCATTTGCTACATTCATTATATTAAAAACAAAATCATTGAGAGAATTGGTCCATATTTATTTCATTTTTTTCTGTTTTAATAAATTGGCTCATAGTGAGCTGACGTAAATGCCGTAATGAGGTGTTTGTGTTTGGCATGTAGATGCTGAAATGACATCCAGGTCCTTTTGTCAAAGGTCAAGGTTACTATTAGAGGTCAAAAGTGACCTCTGATACATTGTGGAGATTTGTCTTCCTTAAAGTCAGGGTTGAACACTTCAGAAGTATTTAATAAAATTAACTCCAATTTAATGATTTACCTTGATCCATGCTGGCTGTGATGAGCGAAGCTCGTGATGACCTTAGTCTCAATATTGTGACTTCAGGGAAGACGACCTTTCAAAAAGTTAGCATGATATTCAACTTGTTACTTTCACAAAATGTATATACATGTGCTATGCATGCGATGGATGTACTACTCACTGATTATACTAGGTAAATGTAAAGGTATCAGATGCCCTCAAATTGTTTTGGCCCACTCCTTCCAGTCTTGCCTATATTAAAGCTACTCTTAAAGGCGTTCACTCTAGTGGCTTCTGTAGCTGAGCTGGACAGGTTGTTCCAGTCAGTCACAGCCCTGTTGCTATGTCTGTGTTGTCAAAATCTAGTTTAAACATGGGTTTTCTTTATGTCCACGAAGTGTTGTATTTGAGGCACTAACATTTTATAAAGTTACCTAGTCTTGCTGGTTCATAATCTTGAATAGTTGGATCATATCGGCACAGAAACTCAGCCTGTCTTTTGTTACTATATTTTGACTAGGTTTGAATTATCAGATTGAGAAAATGAATAATTTTCAGTACACTAAGATTTCTACATATTTTGAAAGATTAATGATTTCTCTTTTCATCTATGTTTAATTAAATCTTATTCATTAGTTATGAAATAATTGACAGATAAATGTTGCTACAAGAATCCTGTTGGGACAGTCTGTTATTTTGAAAATCTTTTAAGTGATTGACTCAGGTTGTAAAAGAATTTCTCAGTATTTCATAAGATTGGGTGATATAAGTTTTACCATGAAAGTTTAAAATTACACATTCATTAGGCTAAGTAAATCATGTGTCATGTGTATTTTGTTTTATAAACCATTATCTGTCACAATAACATTGAAATCTACTTGTTTCAATTTTTCTTCTGGGAAGTGTGATATTCAGGCTTTTGGTTTTGATTTCAGGTAATGCAAAAACTGTTTCTTCACATGTAACCATGCACATCCTATGCACATCCTATTTTAGTGCGTCTGACAATGAGTCAGGTGATTTTGGTTTGATCCGCAGCCAGGCCTAACCCCATATGACTTAAGTTGTTGAAAGGGACATTAAAAATGAGTTCACTTACTATGCCTTATTTCAGGAGCATCTCTTGTAAAACAGGATGGCAGGTAGAGGAGACTTATCAGGCTTTCTAAAGGGCTTGAACCTGATACGACAGGCGCTTGTAGAGACACAAGGGAAAGAGATAAAACAAGCCTGGAACAACTCCAGTCTGAAGACAGCAGCAGAACAAGCTGGAACCAAAGTGCAGGAGAGTATGAACAGTGGACCAGCTGTAAACCTCACTGAAATACCAGTAAGTACCTTGACAATGAAGATGGCAAAACTGACTTTGATTTGACATCAAGATCAAAGCATAAGACAATATTTTGTTAGCATTACAGAGATTGTTGCTGTATCTGTGATAAGCATTGGTGTAGATGAAGAGCATCACACTCATAACACAGTTGTTGCGGCTTATATCCCATCAGGTTACTTTTGACTAATTTCAACTTTCTGTCCTTTTAGCCTGTGTAGTCAGAATTCAAGGAAGCAGTCAATCAAGAGTAGTTCACTTAAGTGGCAAAAACTTAATCTATAATCGATGTAAGAAAGATTAGTAAAAAAAAATGAAATGTTCTACACAGACTGAAAGGAAAGAGTTTGACACGGAGAATATTTTCTTATTAATGGAAATATGATAATATTTTACTATCAATTTCAGACAAAAGTACAGAACACTGTTTCCTTAATGTACTCACAAGCAACAACAGCAGCAGCGGCATTTAGGGAGACAGGACAGACTCAAGTCAAACCACCCTCTTTAGATATTGAGGAAACTATTGCCAAAGACTTCGATATTTCTAGTCCAATCATAAATAGTGAAGGTGTATATGAAATGGATATGCCTTCTGGTGCTGTTGCGACTAATGCTGGTCAAACAGTAAATGTAAAAACACAAAATACAACAAATGTAAATGTTACATCTACCTCGGCACATGTAGATAGTGCATTTAAGACTGAATATGTTACACCAGATGCTGTAGAAAGTAAAACACCAAAAGTGGACCATGTTCTTTCTAGTAAAGTAAATTTAGGGGCACCAGTACATAAAATGCAGTCGGTGCCAAAAACTCCAAAAGCAAGACAGTCTATTTCGTCTTTGGATCTTTCAAAAAGAAAGGAAATACTCAGTAATTTTCAACCAAAGGTGAGAAAGTTATTATTTCATTTGTGTTCTAATGTAATGCATTACAAAGTGTTGAAGCAACAGTTACTTAAAATTTGTTGTCTTTATGTAAATATGTATTTAACTGATTTATTTTGCATCACATTTAGAATTCATTGATTCTTTCTACATGGTGACATTTCCACTATTTGCAACTTCTTTGTGACTGAACTTATATTTAAATTAGGGATTGAAATAGGTGCAATTATAGTGCTGATGTGAGAGAAAAAAACAATAATAAAATATTTCTATTTATAGCTTAGTGACAGAGCTCAAGAAAGAAAAGTGCCTTCATCTAGGATTGGTCGTGTTTATACCTTCGGAAGTATGACTTTACAGTACTTTTTTATCTGTTAGTTTGTTAAACGTACCATTACTGTAAAGCTGGATAATAAATCAATGGTATTTTTTTTAATCATGAGTTTGAATAAATTCTTACATCTTGTCAACAAAAAAAGTTATTTTTTTAAAAAGACAAAAATAGTTTAAAATAATAGCTTAAACTTAACTTCTTTTCTAAGTAAGATGTATGTCTGTTTAAATGGACCTATCTACTGACTATGTTTGTGACTGATTTAGTATAGTTATAATTTTATTTATTTAACTTTTTACTTTAGAAATGGCTGCAGGTCTAGGTTTTGGAGCTATGTCAGAAGTGACAAAGAGATCATTGGGACTTGGTGGGAAATCTGGAGCAGGTATGTTTCCCGAGAATGTATCTAAATTGTGATACCATGTACAGATGTTCAGAAAATTGTGCAGATAGAAATAGGGCAGCTGGATGTATGAAAATGATAGCTGTCTATTTTTTTTCAGTTTTCAGACTTGTTTTCTAAATGTGGTTTACCCTGGTAAAGATATTAAGGTATTACATCCATAACTATTTACCTCCACTTGAAAGAGTACTCAGTTCCATTAACTTGGAAAGGTTTGGGACCTTTTAACTGAAGTGCATAAAGCCAAACACCACTAGAGCTTTTTTTAGTTTTTGGCTTTTCGTTGTTGCTTTAGGTTTAAATCATTAACTTTTATTAGAATTTCCTTTATTTTAAGTGTATATTTTAATAAAATCTTTATGGTATTTGAATAAAAACTGGGTATCAGTGATTCAGTTGTTATTTTCTTTCAAAACTATATGGTAAACCTCTTTTATATTTTGCCAAATAGATGAGAACAGCATATGAATAGAAAACATTAGATATAATTTGTAATATGCAAATCAAGGACTTTGTATTAATTAAACTTGTAAGAATTTTTTTTTGGAATGATATGGAGCTATGTTGAGGCTTTTCATGTTCTTTCAGAAGTAGGGGAGACAATCATGCAAGGCAATCCATTCCTGAGTGAATCTAACATGAACCTGATTGTGGACACCCTCTGTAGGGTCCGAGGGGCAGCCCTAAAGTTAGGACAGATGTTGAGCCTTCAAGGTAACTGTCAGATAATGAAAGTAATAGCAATTGTTTGCCTTGTGATCAACAAATGAAAAAAAATCCTATTTTTTGGTACTTGTATGAATACTGAAAGATATCAGGTGAGTCGTATTAAAACTAAGAGTGCTTTGAACTTAACATTTATTCAGACTGAAAACTAAAACTTAGTTAAATTCAGTTTTGAAAAGGGATGACATACTATGATAGTCTTTTAACCAGAAATTTTTATTTGAAAAACAGTGAAATATTTATTTTGTTATTAACAAGATTTTCGCTTTAATATTTGAAAAGTTTAACAACATCACTTGTTTCTAAAAAAAAAAATCATATTCAACATATATTTTTAATCTTACAAATGATCTTGCATTTACTTTCTGTATAGATGACTCGTTGATCAGCCCACAGTTACAGCAGATACTTGAAAGAGTACGTCAGAGTGCTGACTTTATGCCTGTATGGCAGATGGAGGTAGGTTTGTACTGTAAATATTTGTTTCACTTACATATGAAATGAGTTGGAATACAGTCTTACAAGACCCTTTCAGCCTTGAGATATGCTGTAATGCTAAAGCTGCTCTGTGCCCTATTGATAATCCAGTTAAACAGATTTGTACAGCTATGACTGCTGTTTTCACAAGTATTATGCCCACTTTAGGATTAGAATTATAACTTTTATTGCAATGCTGAACACACTTTCAGCCTTTTCATTTAGTATGAAAACAGACTCGTACAGTGACAGTCCAGAAATCATGCATCGTGAATATTTAGCCTCCCCAGGTGCTGGTATTAATGCACTTGTCATGTTTTCAGAGAGTTATGAAGAGTGAGTTTGGGCCTGACTGGAGGGATAAATTTGCCAGTTTTGATGACAAACCATTTGCAGCAGCCTCCATAGGTCAGGTGCACAAGGGTGTTCTCCATGATGGAAGAACTGTTGCTAGTAAAATACAGGTAAGTGTAGCAAGTTTGGTCCTGTTATTTGTAACATATTCAATATTTAAAACCCCTGTTAAATATTTTCCTTTTTTTTCCTTTGCTTTTTTTCTGAATAAACCTGTCACTTTGAAGGCTTTGTCCTTTCAGGCAGTGCTTTGGGGATATTCGTTTGTTTCCTGTTATTTCTAACTACATATATGTGATGTTTTTGTTGTTTTTTCTGTAACATTCAGCTTTTGTTCCTGTCTTCATGTGAAAGTAAATGGAAAGGACTAATGTTCTTACTACATCTACTTGTAGTTTCCTTAATATAAAAAAGTTGCCCCCAAAAAACCAAAATACTTAACTTCCAAAAGAGACATCTCAGGAAAAGAAAAAAAAAAATCTTAAATTTGTTTTTAATGGTTTAGTTTACTTGTTGTATTTCTTTTTACTCTTTGAAAAAGAAGATAGAAATGGTCTATATTCTGTTTCAGTATCCAGGTGTAGCTAAGAGTATAGACAGTGATATCAACAATCTCATGTCTGTCTTAAGTGTCTGGAATGTTTTACCTAAAGGTACATGCTTGATCTTCTCTCTTTTGCTAAGTTTTATATGACTTCTGCTTGTTTTCTTTTCTGCTTAGGGAGACAGTTCAGTTCAAGTTTTGTATCATGAGTTCTTAACTAATTCTTGAAATTATAATGCGAATGCATATAAAACATATGTACATTTGTACTCTGATAAAAGAAAATTCGAATTAAACAAGGGTTTATGTCTATTTTATGCTCACAGCAGAGAGAAATTTCTTTTATTTCAAACTGCACATAAATTTTAAGATGTGTATTAATTTACTTACCGTATACATTCATAAATGTGTTACCAGTATGAGACCCACCTCTTTGGTCAAGTGATCAAGGTCACAAACTTGTAATTACTAAACATACAGCTGATCAAAGGTCATGGGTTTGAGCCTAACTATTGACCATGACCATTAATGTGAAAAAGTCGGCTGTTCCTTTAAGAGAATAGGAGTTTAGTACCTGTACTTCCTCAGAATGATGGTCATTTTAACTGTCTGACCTATATAACATTGACTGTAAGAGGGCATTAAACTTAACTGAACCAAAATTACAAGTGTGATGGGGCATAAGACTCAACTAAACTAAGTGTACAAGTGTGATGTTTACTTTCAGGTCTGTATGTTGACAGTGTAATAGAGGTAGCCAAGAAGGAACTGGCCTGGGAAGTAGACTACATGAGAGAGGCTGAATGTAGCAAGAAGTTTAGGTGTGCTTTTGTTACGAGTTCAGAGTGTCCTTGTTCCTGATACCGTTGTTTACCCATTCCTCCATTTACCTAGCTTTTGGATATCTTTGTTCATTTCAGATACTACAGAAGTTGTAAAGACGTAGTGTTGATAAGCAAAATATATAAAGTCTTCTTTTGACTAGGAGTTTAATACGAATGATTTACCTGTTATTAATCATATACAGTTTTTGCGCCATCTAATGAATAACTACACCCATCAGCACTTGTATCTAAATGTAATTTTGACGTCTTTTGAAAACCATGCTTAACCATTTGTAAGGTATATGATCATGTGATATGATCATGTGATAATAGTACAACATACCAGTAGAGAATTTTTAATAGTAGTATTGTATAAACATGCTATGTTGTTCATTATCGTTGCAAAAGACGGTTAATATTTGTTGGCAAATCAAATGTCGAACTCATTTACAACGATTCAGCTTTTTCAAAGTGTGTATTAATTTATATCTTAACAGGGAGCTTTTGAAGGATGATGATGCATTTTACATCCCTGAGAACATAGATGACTTAACCACTAGTCAGGTACTGACCACAGAGTATGTGGAAGGTCTTCCTCTAGACAGAACATTCAACTTGGACCAAGATACGCGAAACTGGGTATGTAATTCCTTCTTTTAATTTTGTCGCATTATTTCAGAAGTGTCCTTGATAATGTAATGAGTTGGTTGTTTTGAATATGTAAATGAACAGAAGCTCTTATATGTAAATTGAGAGTACTGCAGGTCAGAATCACATTGAAATAAAAAGAGTAAAAAAAATGACTGCACAGTAGCATAGAGGAATATTATATAGAAACTCCATCCTAATTTGCTCTACAAGATTCAAACTGAGGTTTGAAGAATACTGAGCATAGTGAGAGTCCTACAAATAATAACTTTTAGCTAACCCATGTCGATAAGCTCAGGTGATATATACATATTCATAAAATTTGAGTTCTATATATTTCATGCATATATATACAGGTGACGCTTAAGGGCTATCATAACATTCATGTTGTATAAAAAAAAAGTAATGTGCTAGCTCCACTTGTCAGGAAAGTAAATTTAATTAGATATTCTTGCCAATTTTCTTGACCTATACACAATCAGTAACTGAAGAAAGGTTTATTTCAAGTGAAGCATTAGGTTGATTCCATTCTTTACAACTTATAATGTCATTTTACTTTGTTTGAAGATGATATACTGTATCAGTGCATTGATATATTTCAACAGCTCGGAACAAAGCTACTAGAACTGTGTCTGAAAGAACTGTTTGATTTCAAGTTAATGCAGACAGATCCTAACTGGTCCAATTTCTTCTACAATCCTGCGACTGAAAAGGTAAGCCTTTACACAAGTTTACAAAACAGAAACTCAGATTTTGGCTGTTTATGTTGATTTCGTTTTTATTTTTAGCTTAGATTAACACTAAAATACAGTTCTTTTTGTGCTTTGGACCATGCTACAGGGAAAGACATACAGTTTCATTTTAATACATGTATACAAGTAAAGATTTTTTTTTTTTTTTTTTAGAAGTCATCTTTTCTTGTTAGGACTGACAGGCCTAATGTAAAATTAAAAAATATGAAAATGAAATCAGTACGTAGTGTTTGACCTGTAACATTTGTGATCCTGAATGAAAGTTAACTTTTGAAAGATGGTTATTTTGAAGATTCATCAATGACATTGCAAATACCACTGCCATTATCTAATTATTGCTAAATACATTTTTTTAACAGATAGTGTTGCTAGATTTTGGAGCAACTCGTGGTTTCAGTACAAAGTTTGTTGACGGGTATATACATATCATTAAGTCAGCTGCAGATAATGACAGAGAGGGTGTACTCAAATACTCACAGGCTCTCGGCTTCCTTACTGGATATGAAACAAAGGTTTGTTCTTTATTGTGTTTTACATTTTTTTCTTTTTTTAAACAAGCTGAAACATTTTAATGCTTATCTTTCTTTGCTTCTCACGTGTGATAAAAATGATCCTTTATTAGCATAAGAGAAAAGTTTTCTGAAACTGGTGCACACAGTTGGAATGAGGTTTTGGAAACTATGATGTTTTTTTTTGTTATCTATGATTGAAACAAGTTGCCCTTGTTATGATGGGATTAACCATTCAGTCTTTTTTATGCCCCTGAAGGGTGGCAAATAGTAGTCACACTGTCCATTCATTATTCCATCTGTCCATCCATCCATCCATCCCATCTTCTGTGCACAACTTCTCCTACAATTCTCATTTGATTTTCACCAAACTTTCACACAATGATTATAATCAAGTGCCGCAATGCATATACTATGTGTTTAACAAACAAATTTTTTTTGGAGTTATCGGCCTTTGTTAAATTTTACTTTATAATGGTCCTGTTCACAACTCCTACAATTTTATAATTGAACTATATTTTCACTTATGTTGTTCAACAAGAGGATAAAAATCCAAAAGTTAAAAGGTCAGAAACTGTTTTGAAACACTTTTCTTTCTTTAAAAGACATGTGGTGACCTATTGGTAGGAAACAAAAACACAAGATCAATATCTTTTGAAACACATCGGTCTTCGAAATCTATTTACCAGCCATGCAAATAGGTAAAGACATGATCAAGGTCACATCAAGTTATAAGTTACCATGACTGTGACCGTTGCCATGTTTCAGGGGTATCCATTTCTATGACACAATTCTTGTTAGAATTATTTTGATTGTTTTTATATAGAGTAAAAAAACAAGACCTATTTGATGTTTACTAGGATCAGAGAAAACTAGTGAAATAATGACTTGAAGTTTCAGGTTTTCACATTAATCCTGAGTTATTATTCGAAGTTGATTTGTTGTTGATAAAACGATTGTATCCTCTCATTTAAGGATATGGAAAAGGCACATGTAGATGCTGTAATGATTCTTGGTGAGGCATTCCATACTGATGGACCATTTGACTTCGCCAGCCAGGACACAACTCGTCGTATACATAACCTTATCCCTGTCATGATGGAGCACCGACTGACTCCACCCCCAGAGGAGACATATTCACTTCATCGAAAAATGGCAGGATCTTTCCTGTTATGTACTAAATTAGCAGCTAAAGTTAATTGTAGAAGTTTGTTTGATCCAATTTATGATAATTACAAATTCAATTCACCAGCAGATCATGAAGTTTCAAGTACAGGAAACGAAGAACATTCAGAGATTGAAGAAAAACTAGCTCCTTCATAATGCATTTGAACAACTGAATTGAAACCTATTTATCTTAGTGCTTTGTTTCAGTAATAAAAGGATAACTCGGGGCATAAAGTATATAGGTGCCTTGGAAACTATATGCACATTGTTCTCTTATTCACTGCTGAATGTTACTTAGAGCGTAAATTCATGTTTTTGTTTATTCATTACCATACTGCAAATGGTATAAATATTCATGCAAAATACTTGTTTGTAAATATGTGTGTGTCTTGGTGTAGAAATTCATATTCTTATTGTTATCAGTTTAATTATATCATTTAAAATGTAGTTAAAAGTTTAACAGATGCAGTAAACCGTGTGCACGCACAAGGATCAAATGTAATGCATACAGCAATCAGATAACATTCAGGGAATATTGTAATTTAGGACCAGAGACTGCAGGAAAACAATTTTCTGTATTAAGTGTGAATAGATTAGCTCAATAGGACTTAATAATTAGATAAATGCATGTGCTGAGGGCTGAAGCTTTGCCTAGAATTTTTGATTTGTAGGTAGATGAAAGAAATAAATTCTATGAAGGTTATATATGTATGTTTGTATTTATTGATATTCTTCCATTTGCATACATTTTATTGTGGAAAATTTCTACAGAGTTGAATTCTCTTAGTTCATATTTAGGTAGGGTGATTTCATATGAATTTTTCTGATAGCATGAATAAGTTTTTGCACAGGGGCAATAACTCTAAACTAAAGTGCAAGGTAAGTTTTGACAAAGGGGCAAAATAAGTCAAAGAATCGATGTCTATATTTCTTTTAGTGCAAATTTTTGTTCTCAGATATACTCTCATTTACAAAAATAGTAACAGACTAAAGATATTGGGTATTCAGTTGCTGCATTCATAGTGGTACAGGGATGCTGATTGTGCATCATTCCTTTGACATGACTTTATACCCTGTATCAAGAGTAGATTCCTTTTCAGCAGATAATGGTCATTCACTGCTTAAAATGTATTTTACCGACCAAATACTTGCATGGTAATGAATAAGACTGTAAATCAGGAGATGCCAATATTCATATTTCATATTTACAGGTCGGAATGAGGTGGTTAGATGTTTAGCCTTAACCTCCTCATCAATTGTTGTATCTAATCATAATCAGCATCGTTCACAATAAACGATGGACAAGTCCATTACAGAAATATTCTGTTGTCATACGTTACCGAGGTGATACCATCTGCTTTAGATTACTGCAGTTCTCTCCCCTTGATAGCGACTGGCAAAAACATTCCAGGATAAACAATAAAAATTCACACGAAGATTCGACTATAGTTATATATAGACTAATAAAGATACGATAACTTACTCAACTCCCATTGAAAAGCAAAACAATGTAATTAGGGTCCTGATCTGGGTTGGAATAGACGTACTGAATTGTTGCAAATAGGACAATGAATTATAGCTCTTTTCAAATATCGAATTTTCGCGATTATCAATATAATGCTTATATTATAATGATGACGATGATAATGATGATGATTATTGTATTTCAGATCTTTATCATCACTCTAGACATTTTATAAGTTACAAATAACAATTTGCACATGCCTTGTTACAAGGGTTTTACAGTGCAACATATTGTAATCGGTAATACATGTAGGGTAGATCTGTTTTTATTCTTTCACTTTTTACGGCTTTGCCTCCCGCCACGATTTTTCTGCCAGTGTAATCGGATGCAACAGTTTGAGCGCTACGTTAAGATATTATCTGGCAACTTTTTCCCCGAGAATATTAGCATTCTAATTGACTTGTTGTTAAGTAATACCATAAAACTGGGGCGACATATTTATTCCCCGTTAAAAGAGTGAATTAAAGCCATAAAGCAGTAACATGCCATTCTGTGATAGATGTTTTACAGATAATCTTTGATGGCGAAGACTATTGTAGAATGTTATCTCACGTACAAATCACGTGGTAAACAAACACCTTGTCATAAATCTTCATTACCGTGCATGACACGTGATCGTTTCAAAACATGATAAACGGCCTCTGTAGATACTAAGTCAACAAAGGTTGCGGTTTTAGACAAAAAAAACTAGAAGATTACGAAACAAGAACCAAGTAATTGTACATTTCTGCGTTTCTCTGTCGATTAAAAAATATATTCAGATTTTAGGGTCACTTTGAATTCAATGAAAGTGTTGTTTTTTTAGAGAGAGAGAGAGAATGAAATTCAACATGCAAATAATACTCGCAAAGTGATCAGCAGTATATATAAAAAAGATTAAAAAATTGAACTATATACCGAATATTCATAGAGCCGATTTATCGCTGGCGCTGATTTCCCATAGGACCAACGGTCCCTGAAAAGTTTAGTAATTTGAGGTTGTTTGGGATAGTTCATGCCCAAGAAACCACCCAAAGTCGGAGACACTCCTGGTACTTTAACATTTGTGTGTGTGTAAAAAGCACCATATACATGGGACGTCTCACCTGAAAAACAATTACAAATATTTTCTTATGTACGGAAAAGTATTTTGGCAAGACTTTCCAATATCATCGTGTAATTAAAGTAACCTACTTTACTGAGCGATATATCATCACAAAATTAAACGGCATATGAAAACATGTGCGTTTAAAAAGTGGCCGGAATGACGACCGTGTCCTTTAGTCAAGTTATTTGTCTGGAATATAACTGCACGGACTTACGCGTCTGTTTTTACGAAATATGAATGACCTTTTTTACCAGTATATTGAGGTCTCTTAGTAATACCGTTTACAGTGCAATTTTACGAACAAAATTCTCATTTAAAAACGACCTTTTCTTATTTGTTCATAACTTAATTTGATCACTGACGAAATTTGACTCTATATGAATAGTAAAGAATGAAAATTGAAAAAATACGACCCTGCACGTGACACCAAGACAACATCTCAAATGTTGACAGCTCAACGTCACAGTCCAAGAATTACCTGAAATAACAGAAACAAAACAATGTGAACACTTGTAGTGTCGAGTTGATTATAATTACTAGTTAGCGGTACTATACAGCGGACGTTCTGAATTTCATAAATTTAGTCTAATTTAAGCCTTATTGTTTAGCAGACTTCCGCATTCATTTAACCGTTTCAAATTCGTAAAAAATATAGTTTTTTTCAAAGTCCTCTTTCTTCATTTAATTTCTTCTCTTTTGTTTAAGTAGCGTGTTCGAAAGTCGCAGGAGGCTGTCACAGTATCAGAAGCTTTTCTTCGGAAAGGGAGTTTTCACGAAAGTGAAACAGTTGGACATGAAACAGTATAGAGAAAAACTAAGCACTGACAACACAAGAACAGAACAATATACTAATTGTTTGCAAATTACTTTCAGATGTATGTAGCAAACGAATACGGCCTCATTATTATAAACATGTAATGACACGGAAAGCCATATTCTGTGCCAGTTACACCACTGATGGCCAAGCGTACTTAAAATATGAACTTTCTGTAAAACATTAATCTTGACTTGTTCTAGACTATGTGCTAAACAACAACACAAAAAAATCCTTTCATTGTTACACATGTTCATTTTACTTATCTGTGCATTTTATTAAAGTTTTGACATTGTTTTTTTTCATTAAACCATTTGGTATCAAGACTAGCAAAAGTCTGGTTGTTCAAAACTGTCGGAGTAGAGAAAACTTAGCCATCTTCGACACTTTTTGTGCAAGCGCACTTGAAGAAGCATCTGTCACAAAAATAAACGGTTACAAAGACAGTTAACAAAGACGTTAATGGGTAAGGCGTTACTTCGTTACATAATGCGTTGAGCTGGCACATTTTCATAGTCACCAGTGGGGAATAAAAATAGTGCCAAGACACCTGTTTAATGTGCGGATCCGCTCATACTGAAGCAGCCCGAATGCATCCGAAGAATGCAAACTTGGTAGCGATGAAGGCACGCGGAAAGAGATTTGTTAAAAGCTCGCTTCTTAACATATATTTAATTCAAACTGTTATCGAATCTTTTGTTTAACTCTTACGATATTTAGTTTTGTTTTTGTTGAAGACAATGTTGCAGTGAGGATGATTTTACGAAATCTGAGGTGACGACCGTGACTTGCTTGATATTTTTTGCTTTCAGTGTTGTTACTTCGTTCAATATTTCAGACTGATTAGAAATTTCCCATTTTAAAGGGCATTTGAGAGACGTTTTATGTCATGTGATTGCATTTTGACAGTTTTTAGAATTTCTCGAGTAAATTTAAACCTATTCGTTTTACATCGATTGAAAAACAAATTGTTGCAACTTATATAAATCCCGCTCGGTGACAGCTTCCTGGATTCAAACCAGTTATTCACATCGGAAGTGTGGAATGTGGAACATCACTAGAAAATAACTTTGGATATGGTACCCGGCGCTCGATCCCCTCGGCCACTGCTTTTCCATATCTCAAATTGACAAGAAGAATACACTTACAGGGTTAGAAACGACCATTGGACCCTTACCATGCAACCATAACTTGTATCAAGTACTCAAACTCTGTGATATGCCATGGCGAGCAGTTTTAAAACTTATTATCACACAGTATGAATGCCAGTATGAATGCCAGTAAGAGGTTGCGATTCTTTTGGCTTTAGTGCATTTTACGGGTGTAAGCTACGTCCCTAGTACCTGTGAGTAAACTTGGCATTACTGGTTCAAATGTCAAGTACTGAGACTAATTTGTACTTGGAATTCCTGTTGTCTGCTTCATGAACTTATGAACGATCATAATTTGGGTGTCTGTATCTGTAATGTTAACATGAAGATTATTGTGTCAAATTCTGTTAACATTTTAACATCATTCTGGAGCGCAAATTTCGATTAAGATTGGCAGTTTGGAGGAAATCCAGACAAAAGTCAATTACCACGCAGTAAAATGTTTTTAACATTATTTTGTGCAAGATATAATATTTATTATAACATGAAGATGATTTCCTAATAACTAACAGCTAGGAATCCATCTATATCAGTTCTTGTAATGTCACAGTTGTGTCATTTATTGTCAAGAATGTTTTTTATATGCTATTGTCGTTTGGCACAACACTTCCTTTGACTAGCAGACTGTACGGTTGTTAGATTATATTGCATTTGTATTCCGGTTATATTAAACAGGAATATTAATTTATAACTGATGAAGGTAAAACAGATCGAAGTTATTTCTCTTTTCAAAAGAAACACTGAACGAATTAAGAACAAAGAAATATAAAGAAAAAAAAAACACACAGGAGAAAAAAAATCACGCATTAATGTATCTGCTTACTCATTTGTACAAACTGTGATAGTGGGAGCCTGCACATTTACAGAGTTATCTCGCTTTTGAATAACGACCCTTTGGTACTGGAATCTATTGGAACTGACTAATATAAAATATACGTTTTTGCCATAGATTCTGCTATGTAAACAAATTATCATCAAACCAAATATTTCAACACATTAATAGAGTTATGCTGAAGATAATCATTGGTGAATATTTTCTCTTTGCATTTTAACCATAAAAATACAGTTTTATCTACTTACAGTTTCCACAGTACTTTTATCACTGAACTTTGTCACTCTTTTATTGTTATATAAAGTATTAATAACGTCGATAGATATACTAAGCTTCTTCTTTGTTCTACAATGATATTAATACTATGTTCAATGTTTATTAACGGCAAAATTCGTCAGTTAATCAAGTAAGGCTACTGTTTTTGAAATGGCGGGAAATCAATATTCGAACCTGCCGTCGACTTCAAGGCATTTGGTCCGCTTACATACATAACGAGAGTGCAAAAGAGAGAAAACATCGCGCTAATATTTTAAATAACTTAGATATTTATTGAATTTCACTGGTTAATGGTCTATTCTGATAAAACATTTGCGAATCATGAAATAGCAGGTGTTTGCCAAGAAACACTTTGCATTCTTTTATAACAAGTTGATAATTGCGTTGAATTACCTTGACTATGAGTAGAGAAAAATTTTATACTATTAATGTAAGTGAGTGCTTATTTGAGGCGAATATTTTGGCAAGCAAAGGGGACCCACCTTTGATTTTATGCCAGAGGTGTATTAACACAAGGGTAGCAGTTAATAGGTTGGTTAATAGGGTATAATGTCAGCTCAGCAATGTTAAAAGTTTGCAAATATGTAGCAGACGATCATTGCACGTGCGGTGCGTGCTTCTCCTCTTCCCACTTTTTATAGCTACCTGCCTTCCTTTTTCTTTCATACCTACAAATATTTAATGCACATTTTTTACACAAACTTGATAAGGTATACATTGTCTGGTATGTATAACATTTTCTCTTATTTTCTTATAGATCACAATTTTTCCTCTGAAGACTATCTTGTCTTAAAATTTTTTTACCACAATTTGCTATATGGTATTTGTGTGCCCTGTAGCTGAGGCAGTTTTTCCATTTTTCGCCGCAGGTACTATAAAATAACTGGGACCTTGAACATGTTTGGGTTGAAAATCATAACCTCTAAACTTTAACTTGTTATCATTTCTTATTTAATATCTTATGTATACATGGAATCATGATATGCATTAGGAAAATGTGTGGCCATGATTCCCATTTTGTGCTTGTAGACAGAAATTTAGGAATATCAACCGCTCGCTGCTCCTAAACGGTGTGGGTCGAGGCTTTGAATTGAAGTTTGAACACATCATGAGACCTGGTGCATCTATACCAACCTTTTTATGACGTTTTTATTTTCTGAATTAATCAATTCAACAAATTTGAGCATATAAATGTCTGCGTTCTACAAAATAGCTTTTCCGTTGTTAGATTGCAGGACAGAAAAAAGTACAATGAATAGTTTGGCTAAATTTACCTAAATAGAATATTTAAGTTAAATACATCAACACATTTACATTTAAATAATTCACTCTTTTGTATTGCCTATATATTTTTTTATAAACACTTAAAAAACAGCAAACTATTATAAAGTACATTCGACCTTTGATGGAAAGCCTTATCTATGAATATAGCAACCTTTTTTATGATGTTTTTTCTGAATTAATCAATTCAACAATTTTGAGCATATTCGGACGTTTCCAATAATATAATGGAATTAAATACTATTTTAAATCGGTGTAAAAGCTACATTCCAAAACAAAATGATATTCGGTCTCCAAACTCTATCTATTTGAGTTTATCTATCGTCGGTACCGGCTGCCCATATGACCGACCGACGTTCTTTTGCATGCTTGGTGTACAGCACTGATACATGTGATCTCGATTTAACGTCTCATCCACTGGACCACTGATATGCTCCCTTCCTCCAAAAGATAACAAACTTAACATTTACGTTGATTTGTGGGTATACCAATCGGGAGATTCCATCTTACATTTTCAATATGTAATCGATGGGATGATGAACGTAATCGAGACAACTACATGTAATACGGGATTCTTTTATGTTTACTATTTCCAAATACGACTTATATGAGTTTACAGATAATTTCTGTTTATATCAGTAATTATCAACAAATCTAAGCTAAGCTGTAACTCTTCTTTGCTGTTTGAAAAATAACAATTTCATGAGCATACAATATCAAAATTTTGAACATTTAAATATCAATAACATCCATACCTTTTTATATGCATGTCTTCCATATCGTTTATGAACATGGAGAAAAGAAAGGGGGATAGGCATTCCCCTTGTCTAACGCCCAGCTAACATTCAGAATTACTATTTAATTGGTTTAAATGTTTAAATCTTGATGATATGGTTATTTGTTAAATTGGGAAAAATAATGACCCAAAATAATCAATTAGAGATTGGAGCTTTTAGTTTTGTCCATGGTTACGCGACTTTTTTGCGATATGTTACTTCATTACAACTTCTTAGCGGGAAGGAATTCAATCAGAAAGGAAAGTATAGTTGTTTTTTTTTCAGAAGTATATAAAAAACGAACTCAAGTACTTATGTAAATTGCATTTGTTTTTTATTCTTTCAAAAAATACTAATGGACTAATGCTTATAAATGGTAATATGTTCATTTTGTGACTTTGAAATTCCATTAACCTCATGGATAATAAAAAGAAAGATCAAGTGACAAAGGAGAGAAATTTTGTTTTTGTTGAGTTAGTGGTGAAAGAAGAGTGTTGAGAATTTAAGATGTAAAAAGTAAGGATTTTCAACCTGAAGTAATAGCAACAATCCCACCAGGGAACATGTCTTTCATTCTTCCTGAAAAGTAAAAAAAAAAACAAGAACTGTCACTGTAAGATGACAATGCCCCCGAAAGTGGTGCTTTGACCTTTGAGCTGAGAACCAGTCATTCAGGGGTCAAGGTCAAATAAATATAGGTCAGTGGGAAGGTCTTATCCAAGGGGTGTTGTGTCCAAGTATGAAGTAATTCAACTTACTAATAAGGAAGTTATGGGCAATATTCAAGTATTTGGACAACTGGATCTTCAAGGTGAAGGTCATTCAGGGTTCAAGGTCAAACAAAAATAGGTCAGTGGGAAGGTCCTGTCCAAAGGGGTGTTGTATTTAAGTATGAAGTATATCCACTTACTAATTTGGAAGTTATGGCCAAATATTAGTTATTGGACAACTGGATATTCATAGGTCAAGGTCAAAGAATTAAAAGTCAGTGGAAAGGTCTTCTTCAAAGGGGTGTTGTGTCCAGGTATGAAGTAATTCAACTTACTAATAAGGAAGTTATGGGCAATGTTAAAGTTTTGGACAATTGGATCTTCCAGGTGAAGGTCATTCAGGGTTCAAGGTCAAACAAATATAGGTCAGTGGGAAGGTACTGTCCAAAGGGGTGTTGTGTTTAAGTATGAAGTATATCCACTTACTAATTTGGAAGTTATGGCCAAATATTAGTTATTGGACAATTGGATATTCAGGGGTCAAGGTCAAATAATTAAAGGTCAGTGGGACGGTCTTCTTCAAAGGGGTGTTGTGTCCAAGTATGAAGTAATTCCACTTACTAATAAGGAAGTTATGGGCAATGTTAAAGTTTTTGGACAATTGGATCTTCAAGGTAAAGGTCAATCAGGGGTCAAGGTAAAAAAATGTAGGTCAGTGGAAAGGTCTTGTCCAAAGGGGTGTTGTGTCCAAGTATGAAGTTAATCCACTCACTATTATGAAAGTTATTGCCAATGTTAAAGTTTTCGGACGGACTGACGGACGGACGGACAGTTCAAAAACTATATGCCTCCCTTCGGGGGCATAAAAAAATAATAAAATATATCATTATGTCCAGACAGCTTAGATCCTTTTTCATTTGATTTGTTTATTGGTTATAACATTGTTGTCATATTGATTTGAGAAAAAAGTACTGTTTTCTTTTTCTAAATATACGTTTTCCATGGAAAGATTGATTCTTTTAAAAAATGTTAAAGAAGGCAGTTAAACTGGCCAAAAAAAAAAAAGGTAAATAATTTTTTTTTGGAGTCAGTTTTCATGGAAGCCAATATACTGCCGTACTCATAGTAATTTTTCTTCAATATTAATAAATTTCAGTTCAATTTGTCGTTATGAATACTTGTTTAACAGTTGATTAATCGTCCCGTCTCGCTGAAATATTGGCTTATCATACCAAAGAATGCATTTTGAATACCTGCACGTGCTTCACATACGCGTTCCTGTTGCATTATCATCATTATACCCTAATTGTACGAACTCTCACGCTGGGCAACAAGCCGAGGTGTCTAAAGTGTTGTTTGCGCGTCACTGTGCTGCACACCGTGCGCGTGCAGACGGTAACAAAAGCGCATGCGCAGCTAATGAAGATTTTTAGTTCCGTTTAAGAATTTTTGTAATTGGTTAATGAGCGTGAAATCTATGACAATAATGCCGATGCAGTACAAATGTCAAGATGTCAAATAAATCAAAGTTGAAATGAACTAAATCAAGTCTCAGCAGGGCAATATTTAAGAATTTCTCGTGCGTCTCGAAGAAAATCTGAAATAACTGTTCTTTGTCACGAAAGAATTCCACGGTATCTTTTCATTTTTTAAGGTTTAAACGAAAGTAAATAGATATAGGAACTGCATCCTAACATAGTTTAAAACTATTTCTCATGGAATACGAAAAGTAATTGCACTAGACAGAGATTGTAAATGCCTAAAATGTGTGTGGTTATTAAATGTATTCAAGCAAAGGAAGAATGTTGAGAAGAATTTTCTTTGGTATGTTAACTTTATTTAACACTTCGAACAGATTTATAACCAAAAAAATCATACTTATGAAACGTGTAAGATATTTGAACAGTATATCACCAGAAGTAAGTTAAAGTTGTGTAAAAGTTTTGGTAGAACATTTATGTATTTATCAAGTTATAAAAAGCGGTCAAGTGAAGAATCTTATATTTAACAACTCTGGCCATAAAAATGTCTATTTCTTTTTACATGTTGAAAGAAAATGTGTTTGTACATAGACCGATGGGCCTTCATTAAGAGGGAAAGAAGAAAGGATGAATAAAAAAACAGAAACAAAACCGTCACCATTGTTTGGGCGGTCATTTCTTATCATTTCAGAAACATCAAAGATTAAAATATAAAAGTAATCTGATAATTACAACTGGACTTCGTACTTAAATTGTTGTTGCTATGTATCGAATAACTCCTCGGGACTCCTTGGAACCTATTTACGAATCTTTGATGCCCAAACGCAGGTGTCTAATAGTTATCTTGCCTGAAACAATTCCGTACAAGTGTGAGGTCGTTTTACCGTTAAATGTCGCAAATATTGATATTAAAAAGCAATTAATTGTTTTATTTTTCCCTAAGATACTATGAATGAACGACCACGGAGCACGGTCCGGTGTTCTACACGCCTTGTAATTAAACCAGGTTGACCATATGGCGTTTTACTCCGAGGAAAACCCGTCCCAATATTGTTAACGGGAGCAATTTAATGGCCTTTGATAAAAAGAGAAACATTTTACGCTCATATAGAAACGATAGAAACTGATTCATTTAACAGTCTGTACGATTATTGAATTGCCATAAATGAACAATTTGCTTTTTAGAAAACAAGATGTGAAGCTGTGACAAAAGAATAATACCAACTTGTTTTAAGTTATCATTTATTATCCTTGCTTTTGTTTTGTTTTCCCCAATATATTAAAACGTTATGTGAAGATATTATTTTAAGAAGCAAGAAACTATCTTGTTCATACTCTTGAGCCTCGGGTGAGTGCACGAGACTTTGCAGTGACCAATAAAAATGCTCGAAATATTTGCTTGGCTTAAAAAATTTAACAATGGGGAAGAACGACTGAGATGTTGAAAATGATAAATAACAGAATACTTAAGAGTGTTATCTTCAAAAATCTGCCCATCGCATTCGCGTCATTTCAAGGAAACTAATAAACTTCATTTGTAAATAATATTAATAATAATAATAATAATAATGATAGCAAAAAGACACGAGCACACAAATAATAATAATGACGATCTAATTCGACGTTAACATTATTTTCGTAATTTACTTCATTAGAAGATCCTGTATCACACTTCTCTATCCTGTATATAATTTTTGAAATCTAATTGTCAGGGAAATAACTTGGATGTCTGTTTAAACAGTCTAAAAAACGAAGCAGCCGCGGTACCAATATTTCTAATAACGATGACGTGTAAATAATAAAGTGATGATTGCATAAGACCAAGGACTGCAAAATTGATGCAGAAAATAATTAAGAATGAGCCTAAGGATGAAAGTTAATTCCAAGTCTGATCCATTTGCAGACGACAGAGAATTTGAGTTAATGTATTAGTTTTCTCCCCAAATTGTAACGACGGTCATGACGTAATTAATTTGTCTGAATTATTATTGGAAATTATCGTCTGCTTAACGTCCGCAAATTCGTATTCGTCCTAGTCAAATGTATGTCAGAACATTGTGTTAATTGGCAATTAACTTAAGTTTATGTTCTACGCTTCATTAAAAATGCTTTAGATCAGGGAAATAAAATTCTGGCGTGGAACATATGAAATTATTTGAAGCAATAATCTTAATTGATATAAGATATTATGTGTAAATTGTGGAGTTCTGATCGGTTTTATAGTGAACGATGATGAATGCAGCCTGAACGAAAATGTCTGAACAAGGAAATTTTATTGCTGAATTTCAATGATGATTCATGTATGCATTTTGCCAATCTATTGAAGTAGACTAAGGCTTTCTGTTATTTATCGTTGAATATTTAATGGTTTAATGTTAAGACTTACATAATTTATTGTTTCCAAGACGTCTTAGGAACAAAATGTAGTTAACAATGATATTAGTGATAAACTTGTGTCTGGAAAGCACACTTTGCATTGTAATTCTTGCATGTTGAATAAAAACATCTCAATCTAATCAATCAAATAAACGTTATTTAAAGAAAGAAATTCAGTCTACAAGTTAAAGAAATATTCTTTAAAATATTAAAACTAAATTTATTTATGCTATCATTTTAGGTACTAAATCCATCAAAGGCAAAATTTCTTTACTTGTTGAATGAAGAAATAGTTGTTGAATTTTTGACGAAACAGGTGTATAAAGAAACTGGAGTCGATCAGAAATTTGTCCGTCTGTGTTTGTGTTTTTAATATACATGTAAACACACACTCAGCTCTTTCAAAGAAGACACGAAATGGCTTTCCTTTTTTGATCATTGGCGACTCTGACCGTATTAATTCCTGTCCTGTCATGTAAACTGACAGTTTTTCAAAATTTCTGCGGTAAAAAAAACCAACATCTATACATATATTCTACCGAAAACTTATACAGTTCTCCGAGATAAATTGCTGCTTTCAAGCTTGAATAGCACAAATTTACAAATGATAAGATAAAATTTTATAGACAAAAAAATTTGGCAGCGATTTTTCTACAACTGCAGACAACCGATTTTTTAAAAAAATTTTCCCACGAAATGAACACAGGCATTTCTAACATTATAATTACCACCTGATTTCTCTTTTTATTTTTTCTTTATCTTTATCTCGATAATGTTGCTACTTAGAAATTGCTACCTGGAATTGGAGTAGGATCTATTTTCTTTCTAACGCGCATTAATCGTTAGAGTTTTGGACTGTGTCCCACTTTTATCGGTTTTTATCTATAACCAATACAAAGATCTGGTGTCCCAGACAAAATTATTTCGTGTTCCAAGTGCTAACATGTGTTCCTACAATGATTTCGTCTGCAAATGAAGGGCTTCAATCACAGGAAAACTCTTCAAACTCTCACCAACATGGAATTCATGTAACATGTTAATAAACAGCATTTTATTACAGGTAAGCATGCCAGAAAGTACGGTTTGTGTTAAAGCAAAGTCAATGGACGTTAAGTGAGCCCGTCTTACCACAGTATTGCTCTTCTTTACTGAACAGAGCATTTTTCTTTATCCTTTGTAACAGATTACTACAAAGATATAGTTCTCAATTAACTAGTTTGTATAAAGAAAAATACGCAATCAACTGTTTGTCCAAAATTCAGTTCACAGTATATAAATGCATCGTTTCTAGATATCTTTCAAGCGGCATAAATATTGGACGTTTAAGAAACGAAACATTAAAAAAAAAAATCAGAGAAATATACAATAATAAAAAAAGAATTCACCTTTATCTTTATACAAAGTTGTATTTTATCATATGATTTTCGGAATCAATATGGTCCTATATGTATTTCATAATATGATTAGATATTATGCAATAGAATGATAGATCAATGGCTGGAGCATTTTATTTCTGTATCAGTGCAAAACAGTCACAATTAATCAAATAATGGAATCTGTCATCTTAATTATACGCATCACAAATTGCGCAAAATCTTTGATTACGTTCAATACTCAGAGACAATCGACTAGACACATTAACCAACCCCTCAAGCCGGTATATCCAGTCTCCCTTGTCTATATTAACCTTCTTCGTTCATTTAACAAACAATAATTAAAACTGAAACACGCAATTATTTCTCCCCGATGAAAGCGCTATAAAACCTATCTTCTTTTATCCCTGTTACAAAACGCTAACCATAACATCTTTATATTCAATTCTTCGTAGTCAAAATGATTTACGTTTATCAGAATAATCAACCGAAGTGCTTCTGTAATTGAAGCCAGCTTCTCTAGTTCATGACAAATTTACTGTTAGAAAGTTAATCATATTACCGCATGCCTCCGACTTCAAACAGCGGCTAGGGTAACAAGCTGCAAACTTGGACAAATTACGACTAGCTGCTCATAATTTCCATGATTCATTACACGCAAACATTATCATGGTACAAAATGTTACCACTGGACGTGACGAAACGAAACATTATCAGTAATTTTATCTAATTTTCCATTAATTACAGTAACATCTTTCGCAATTCAAAGGTTATTGGCTGCTTACATCACACAGATAGCATCTGTGGTCGTTAGAAATATCATGGAACTTGTTAAAAGTGTGTTTAAGCAATTATATAGTATGGTTAACAAAGTAAATAAAGTCGGTACTGTTGAAAGGAGCGATGACGGACAAAGACCGGAGGGGGATCATGAACGCAACATGTTGACCGCATGAGGTCAATATAAACTATTTAAACCAATTAGGACAAAAAAGATCTTTTTTCTTGTTCCTTGGGGGAATAATATTTGACATAAGAAATTATTTGTTTTAATCTAATGATGCATTTTGTGTTGACGTGAAATATCTTTAACAGGAAGATTTTTTGGCGTTGCAAAGGTGAACTAGGTATAATTGGTCATATTGCAAATAGGTACGGATATTGAATGTAATCTTTAACTTCTAAAGCCAATTTGCCACCTCTTTCATTTTACATTTAGAACGATAGCCGATCATGTCCAGTAATAACACTGGTCGTTATATAATAAAATGTTAAAAGAAAAGAACTGTAGACATTCATTCGGGATGATTTCATTGTTTTCTGACATGTCTAAAGCTGGGTTTAGAAAGCTTCGCTGAAGAAAATAAGTTTAGTTATATTGAAAAAGACGGTCCTTGGATTTCAGAAATACACAAAGCACACACAAAGTTACGTATTTTGATTCCTTAAGATATGTAAATAAAATCATAACTCATATTTCCAAAATATAAGAAAGATGTGATTTTGAAACGAAAGAATGAAAAAGGAGATTTATTTAAACCTAGATTATAATTTTCAACTTATCAAAGTGCCTAGTTACAAAAACTGAAAGATGTTTTGTGCTTTTCTTAGCGTATCTAGAATTGACTGTTGTTGAGATTCTTTTCAGCTTTTTTTGTTAAATATAAACTTGGAGCCAGCATTCACTAAACTTAGGTCTAACTTAATTTATTTGATTGATAATTGCAAACGTTCCAGTTAGACAGCACTAATTTTAACACGACATAAAGGCTGCGGAAAACCAAGCTTTGTTTTGTAGAACAGAACATATCTTTTATTAATCCCTGGTATCATAACAATACAGCATACGTGTATAAAAGACGGATTATTTTAAATATGCAATTTTCCGGAACAGAAGTGTGAATCATGCATCTTGATCGTAAAGAATGTACAAAGTTCAATATTATATAAATATTATATAAGTAACTGAATATCAATAGGTGAATGCAGAAAGGGCAATAAGTCCAAGTAACATATAGAGCCTCTTGTTATATTGACAGGTGTAATAATAGTCATATGTCACCGATGACATCATTTTGCGTGGCGCCACCATGCGGTTTTAAACATATCTGTAACCCATTAAATCAAATTATCTCCCCTTGTTTTGCTTTGATACTCTCACCCCCTGCAATTACATTTTTGTCTCCCCTGCAATTCTGAAGCTGCGAAAATCACATAGACCCGAGGCAATTACGACACCTTAGTTTTGAACTCCTAGTGATAAATTAACCTGCACGCAATAACAGCTTACAACTAAGCAGTGAATAAATAAATCTTAGATAACATTAGTGAATTAATTAATATATAAGACATTTTTTAAAGACAATTTACCTTTTCTATCAAAATAAGTAAAACATTTATTTCTGATACTTGATTTCCACACCCCTACGAATTTTGTGAAAATAAAAACAAACTCAAATTGTATTTCATGAAAAATTCTTATGACACTTAGCTTTGTTAAAGAAAAAAAAATTAGGTGTTAGATTTTAGAATGCGCACGCAGTTTCTCTCATTTCTACAGGCTTTTTTCTCTTTTTTATAATATCTTTAATATGACATAAATTAAAAAAGAAATATCGCTATTAAATTTCAGCTTTCGAACAAAAAACACAATATCAAAAATATTTGAACCTTCTCCTACCCTCAATTATCTGAGAATACAGCACGAGTCTTGCGAAAGTCTGGGAATAATACATTCTTACTGGCACGTAACTTACTGAACCTTACACGTGCGTATTAAAATTTGACAGTTTTTCACTTTCTAAGGAAAGAAAGTTACGAACTATAAACTTGAACGCGTTGACATACTCAACTAAAAAGTACAAAAAGGTCATATGTTTTTATTCCATTTTAAATCATCAAGACAGAATACCATGGCCTGAATACTAGTAGCTATATAGCGAACGTACCATCTTGGCGAGTGCTGAAACTCTATGCACTGTTGTGTAGAGGCAAGTATATATTTCATAAGCCTGAAACCCACTGCAGCGTTGTTTAGGGACAAGCATTTTTTAAGGCTGAAAGCATTGTTCGCCTTTTTAAAATCTAAAAATATAACCTATTTGAATATCTGAGAATTATGATAAAAAAGAAATCAAGCCCAAAACTCTTATTTCTCTAAATTCTTACCACAGCCGTCTCAAGACCTTACTTAGGTCGCGTGCTAAAGACTCTCAATACATTGCTTCATAATCAGGTCGGCCATTTTGATTACTATCGCTTACATACCTAGCCAATTAAACTTCAATAAAATCTTAATAAACACCACCAATTAGTAGAATGTTTAGATTAATACGTTAATAATTCAACAATTTATGGAGATTATGTTTCTAGGCAAGCTACCATCGAGATATGGAGAGATACCGTTTGGCCATGTGGTCAGTACGGTTAACTTTTAATTTCTGTTAATGCCTTTATTACCGATGATCAAAGTGACCGGCGTGCAGCGTCACAAGTTTTTAACTAGTCTTTGATTGATATTAGTATAAAGATGAAAGAGAATTTTGTATTAATGGTAGACCTAAACGCTCGAAGGACAAATTGAGAAGCATCTGTTCCATATCTCGTACTCAGGGATGTACCGTTAGTTAATTTGCCAATATTAATTTTCACTTGATACTTAGCTGACCCCCTAAGGTAAACCTTTCCGCATAATAATAAAAGCTTTGCAAAAATGCAAAGAGACAAATTATAATTGAACATGAATAAATTGTTTAAAGACGCTTTGACGACAACATCTGCATAAAATAAGTTTATTAAAAAACATGATAACGTAACATACTAGAACATGTTCTTAAGTTCGGAGATGAATTATTACGGATAATATATCAAAGGCATCTCAGCTTTTGTTTTCATTTTGACGCTCAGCTAAGTCAACTGGACGTAACCATAATTATAATAGTTATGAAAATCTAGAAAATCTGGGGAGTTTCACATGTATATAAGTAAGTAATATATACAAAGATTAAAATTGTTTTATGTTTGTAAATTGATTTTTTTTCTTTCTCTCGCAGGACGATATCTTTCAGGGCAACCTGTTTCAATGCAAAAGTAAACAGGTTTGCCTTAGTGTCCAACTTTTGACACGGAACCATTGAGTATTACACAACAGGGAATATATTTAGAGAAAAACTGTTATGAAACTATTTCCGACATTTCAGAATGATAAAAATATATAACTAGAATATAATTCTATAATTTTCTTACAGAATAACTGCTACACTATAATGTTTTGCCGGGCTCACTTCTTTCCTTTTTCTTTTTCATTTGAAATATTAGAGTTTATTTTTTTATTTTTTTAATCAACTTCTGAATTTATTTCAAAACAGACTTTTATTTTTAATTGGTAATATTTTTTTCTATTCTTATTTATTTATTTATTTGATAACCCAACGGTTTTTCTGTTGGGGGTCAAAATTAGCGCAACAAATGAATTTTTTAAGACTATTTTCTACCATTTTGTTGATATCAGTTCACAATCCTAGCTTTGTTTCTAAGAATCATTTGAAATTTTAAACTTGATACTGTTTCTACCTTAGAATACTTTACACAGAGGGACTTGGTTTATTTAAGGAAAACCTAAACACCACTTGCTACACAAATAATCATGTGCAGAAAAATATCACGGTAGCAGTTGTTCTACTGAGTCACCGCCGTGGGAATAAAATAAGCAGACTCCGCCTGTCTAATGCCTATTGGTTCTATCCATAATTTGCCACATCAATCAACAACATGTTTACAAACACTGCTGGTGCCATTGATGGTTATTGGCAGGGGAGTTAACCACGCCTTACCGTATAAATGAGTAAACACTTCTAGCGATATTATTAACGCGTCTAGACTTGATAACCGTTTGTGAAAAACTGATACAGTTCTGTTTAACGCTAGTTAAGTTAGTGATAGCAAAAACTGGATTTAAACGAGTAAGGTTAGAATTATTGCACGAAAAAATTGGACATGGTGTAACTAGACTTACAAAGGAAATCGAAATTGGAATAAATAATAGTAATTTAAAACGTAAGTACATTTGTGTTTATTACGCAATTTCAAACTTTCTGTTACGTCATTTTTTTCCTTATTCTATTTATTTCTTCCTATTTCTAAGCTTTTGAAGATCTAATCGTAACAAGATAATTCGGACGTCTGTCCGTACATTCAGTCCGCTTCCTATCGTACATCTAGTGCAACTGTATTTAAAATACAATTTTAAATCGTCCGCTGTATTTCTTCTAAATATTTTTACTCTTTTTTTCAGATACAACCTAGATGGACAGTTGAGTCACTATGCAGCAGTTGTTGACATCAAAGAATTCCGAAGACGATCATTCACATACCTCGGCGTTCCAGCCTGTTAACGTCCTAGCAAAACTGCCCACCACACCTTGTAAAAAGAGGGACAGTGGGTATGGCTCAGATTTTTCACCCGCTGGACTGAAATCTCAGTCGCAAAGATTTACTTTCGACGACGATGACGATATTGATTCGGAATTATGTGATGCGCTGGATGATGTAGACATAAGCGCGGACGAAGAAGTTTTTGCGGATCACTTTGAACCTTTATTTCATGCTATAAGTGAATGTGATGAAAACGGTGACACAGACAAAGAAGTTGAGGAATTATTAGGTGACAGTCCTGCCAGGACGTATTCGGGACCGCAAAATTTTCAAATTTGCCGACCAGCGGCTCCTTTTCCAACGTCGAAAAATGGTGAAGTAAGTGGTACGAATGATCGTGAAAGTGGATCAAGAGACTTGTGTTTGATATCCTCTCCTTATTATCACACTACTTGGAGTAGAAGAGACAAAACTATGTGTAGAAATCCATTCCATCCAACAGGTAGCCGCAGTGTGGGGACACAAACGCCAAACCCACACTGCCAGCTGGTACAGGATGCCCTTAGCTCAAAGAAGGTCACACTTACTAGAGGTAAGGGATTTATTTATTTATTTGTTTATCTAAATGGGTTCAGATGCGTAAAGCACTCGTAAATTTACGTCACATGATTAAAATTTCGAAACGATGGTAATGTCGTTGATGAGTTTACTAGACAGACATTTCATACAATATTACAGTTTTGTCTGAAGCGATAACTGTGCACTTACGGCCATTTTGCGCCATATATACACGTACCGAGAAATAAAACTATTTGTGAATTAATTAAGGCAGACATAAACTCACTACGCCACTCTCGATTTGTATTCTTTCAAAGACCTTAAACTGTATTTAACGATTTTGAATTAATTGCATAGGTTTTGCACACATAGGGTCTAGATAATTAGACATTATCGTAGGACTGTGTGCAGAAAATTTCACTTTTTCTTTCCTTTACACGAATTGGGCCTATTGAATAGGAATTTCGATGTATAACTATTAGAATGGACAGTTGTGCTCTGTAAAAATGTAAACAAAGTTTTCAGAAGACTGTTACTGCTATCGCTACGTGATACCTTCAAATAAACACTATAATAAATTCACTATTAAAATAAAAGCAACACCCTGCCACATCAATGACTTTGCATAAAACGATCGTACTAGAGTCCGCTGACTGTAAAATTCGTGCAGTGTTGAGTAGTTTGCACCAAAGCACCTCGCACTTCAAGAATTGATTATGTGATGTGTGCTTTTTGAACCTAGAAGGAAACGTTTTCTAGAAAAGTGCTTAGACTATATAGTAAACAGATTAACATATACGGTCGGTGTGATGGATTAAGATTATTGAAGTAAACAAGTAAATAAAAATAGAGAAATTATTGACATTTAAACACCTGTGCTTGGCTAAGATTCGAACTCGGCGATTCAGTGGTTTTTAGACAAATAATTGAGATCAAACAGAATTTTAAAACAGTAATGTACAATACCTAAGAAAACATATACAAGTGCTTTTGGAAAAAGACAACAGCTAGGGATGGGAGAATAGTTAAGGTACATGGAAATGGGATTGCGTAAAGATTGCAGGGGTGGATCCAAGATTTCAGGTTGGGGGCGAAAAATGTTCGTGTCCGTTTTCTACCTCATTTCAACGGTTGTGGTTATGCTAGAGGATACTGATTTGGCAATATCACATTGGCCTCTGATTATTAAATTCAGTGTTGAACAATAAAGTATACATTATTTAAAGACATATTCAAAATAGACCTACAAAAACACCTATGGTCCGGGAATTGTTGGGGAGGGGGGGGGGGGGTCGGGTACGCCCCCCGGATCCGCTAGTGGATTGGGTCAGTATGAGGAGATGGCTGTTCGTTAAAACAACCGGCCTCTAATATTTGTTTAAATGTCTTGCATGCAAATTATGGAAAGTCTTGACAGAGTTAAACTAGTTTTTCCCCATACAAGCACCCCGTTTTCAGTTTAAGCAACGTGTGTTAACTTACATGAAGCATTTGACTTAAGAGACATTATTGTTTATAACTTATCTGCACAAATAAGCCCGTTAACATGCTGTAACACATTGCATTGAAATTATGTTCAGATAATTATCTTTATGTCGTTTGTGTCTGCACTATATTTAACTATCACCCATGTACATGGATAACTTCTGGTAGATGTTTTTTTCTAAATGTCAAGCATTGACACTACTTCGTAAATGTTTTGTCAGTGTGACTGAAATGTTTATACGGTAGAACATTCAGTCGTGCGACTGTAATCAACCATTTGTCAAACATGTCTTGTTTTTCTATTTTAAAAGGTCGTCTGCGTCTGCAGTCAGAAGGAGAGCAAGTTTTTCACCCGTTACCGGATGTTGTGCCAATATCACGTGACCGTTCTATCTCATTACCAGATGTGCCGTCATTACAGAGGCTCGAGCATGAACAGCACGTGGGTCGAGAGCTTAGACGTATCAGTGACGACTTCCATTCAGTCTACCTCCGTCGACAAAGAAGAAGGGTAAGAAAGAAATATCTTCACTGTGTTGTCCTTCCTACCTCGTGTTTCTTATTCACTGCTTGTATTAAAGTCAGGTGCAGAAAAAGAAACGAAATTGACCCCATTATTAAAAGGCCCCATCTTAAGTGATGTTATCTTATAGTAAGTTAAGTTGTTATTGTTAGAACTAACAAATCGATTACTATTTAAGTTTAAGTTTTTGTATCAGAGGGCAGATGGTGATGAATAAAAATTACGAAAAATGCAAAGTTAAAGTCCCAGTTTCACTTTTAAATATAAAATATACTGAAATTAAAATATTAACTTATGTTGTTACAATAATACTTTTAACGAACATGATTTATACAACCCAGTATCTACAATCTGCAGGAAATACCAACGGTTTCGCTAACTTGATGATGCATCAAGTTCAACTACATGCATATTAGGAAAGGTCACTGATTTTCAGAGAATTTTATATTTGGAAGTGAAACTGGATTTTTCATGTTTATTCATTTAACCTTTAATCCTCGCCCAAATTTTACTGTTTCCAAAGTGTGAAAATCGAAACGAATCAAGCCGATAGAAGACAAATATTTATCAAATTTTCTTTGAATTAAGCCGTCTGCTTGACTCTGTCTGATTAGAAATTAGTGTTGAATTGCTGAAATGTTGCTCCCTAGCATTTTACAATTTGATAATCAGCGTGAGAGTAACCTTTTAGTGTATTATTTTTAACCAACAGTGTCAAAGAAAGTCCTTTAGCATATTATCTGTAAATCAGATAACAGCCACTGTACGCAGATTTTGTGTAGTTTGCTGCTATCAAATTAACAAAATGAGTGTTAAAGGGCAATCTTTAAATATAAAACAAATATATACCCAGAAGATATCTTTAGACATTTGACACTTGTAATTCTCTGATTTACCAAATTCCCTCAATTCATCATGACTTATTTCCCTCGAGATTTCAAATTATAATCAACAGTGTCAAAGTAGGTTTATAATTATCTGTGGGCTGTCCACAGGTTTAGAAATAGCACGGTTTCCGCTTGTTTAGCTCAACGACACCGTTAGTTGGCGTGTCAAGTTAAGCATAAGGCGAGCTAACAAGTCGTCTGCAGTCTCACTTAGAAACATTTTTGCCGTTCGATAGAACAGATAAAAGTATTATATTGAACTTTGAATTAAGATAAACAGTTCCTCGATTAATGAAGCGAAAACAATAAAGACATTACAAAATCATCGCAGATGTAATCGGTGGGACTTTATTACATTAATTTCTCCAAATGGACTATAATTTTCGCCTCAATAGTTATTGATGGCACCAGTCCAAGACCAGCATCCACACTTAGTTTGATTTGATGACTAAGTATGAGCAAATGTCAGTTCTCTTGTACAGTTCTCTACAGTTCTGCTACCAGTTTGTGTTGATATACATCTAACTGCTGAATGTCAGCACGTGTTTAAAAACTATTCCTCGTAAAAAAAGACACAATTCACTGAAAACCTAAGAAACGGGTAAAAATGTAAGTGAAGTAATCAACGTGATGTATGTATATCTTAGATATATTGGTCATGAACGTGAGGCGTATTGTATTATCTTCCTGAAATGAAAAATCGATTGTAGTTTAGTTTCTTGTCAACCCTCGATGGCGCTTAAGCGTACTCTGTGTTACGGGATGTACTGATTTTATCCCACAATTTATCGGTTCAAAGACCAAACATGTCCGAACATCTTTGACCCGAGACATCTCTTACGTGGATAGTCAAAAAAGCTAATTTACTAAATCACCCACTGTCAAAGCGTTGTAGAAAGCCTTTGTTAAATTTTAAAAGGTAAGCCTTTTCTGTGAAGTCTGTACTGTTTGCATTACAACATATTCTGTACTGATTGCTTCTATTTATAGCCGAGGACGAGGTCTGAAGACCCTCCGGCGTCGTCCAGATTCTCTGTGGATCTTCCCGGCTATTGGAACAGCCTTCGTAGGTTTGTGTCCAGTAGTCCAATATTCCAGGCTTGGTCAAGAGAAAATTGTTGACCTTAACCGATGGGTGGCGCAAACATTCAAGGTCTCGAACCGGACGCTCTGTGGTTCTGCGAGAAACGCCACATCAAGAACAAAATGAGATAGAACCAGACTCGCCCTGTGTGTCTGTCTAACGACAATCTTCCGGACATGATTCAGGGAACATCAGAGATTAAATTTCCAAGCGTTTAGTGGAACACTGTGCCCTCTGGTTTGTTGAACGCTCACAGAAGGTCAGACTAACTGTAATGAACACTATGAAAATTGAAGTGTCTAATCTATGCACCCAGTGGACAAAATGACAAATGCCTACTTTTATATAGACTCATACGGAGTACAAAGAAAAGTATCGTACAGCTGTGCATGTACTTCAGGGAAATTGTTGAGACAATCCAAGCTTTAAAGGTGTTATGTGCATATTTGTGAATAAGACGATATTTTTTCAACACATTCGAGCGGCATTTCAGACGAAACAATGCAATATGCCCATTATTAGCAATGCATATGTGACCATGCAGATTTCAAGGCTTATATTTAATAAGCCGCCATGAATGCTTGAACGCTGTTATGTTTTCCGCTTTTATAGATGCAGACGAATTTATGGTTGCAACATGCTATACAGAACTGCTGCACTTTAAGCCTAATCTCATAAAAACAGTTGACAATATGTAACATAATGCAGCAGAAATAAATTCATATACTTATTAACCTTTGTGGGATAATCTGACTATAAGTATGTATTTCTACCCTTGATCAAAATATCATTTTCATTCAGTTTAAAACTTCAGACTTGTTTCTAAGCAGTCAATATCATGACACGCTCAGAAAAGAAAACAGGTCAATGTCAAGCATGTAGAATATATTCACCCATTGTAAAGCTAACGAGCAATCATTATTAATTCTTTAAATCATTTAGGCGACTGTCACGGGTCAATGTCATGATAATGCCATTTCTGCTTTTAGGCTAACTGATCAATGACATCATAGTGACATTCGTGCATTAATGTCACTTTCATGATAGTGACAATCGCGCTTTTAGGCTAGCGTTATGACTCATGCTTTCAGGCTAACCGAACAATATTTGGCCTTGGGCCAAATCTTTTACTTCAGGTTTTAAGGCTACCAGGTCAAGGCCATAATCTATTCTTTCAGGGTTCCGACTTACAGGGAATGAACAACAATCACGACATATATAGGGATATCAATGTCATTTAAGCATATAGGTTAAACAATTCCTTTTAATCTGCATCTTTTCCCCTACATTCTTGTTGTTTTGTGTATTTTTGCTCAGAGCAATGTTTAAGGATTGAAAAAAGTTAACTTTTATTTCCATTTATTTGTGTCGTATACTTCCGTTATGTCTTTATAATCATGTTTAGTTTAATTTTAAGCGAGGATTTTTTACATCAAATTTTCAAAGTCCAAAAGTCTGCAGTACAGAGTTATATAAAATTCTGATTTCCTTTTGTAAAATAATCGGTTTTTGCTTTTCATACTTGCAGTCCCAAGTACAGACATCTCTAAGGTGTTTTCACATATAGATTTTATTTTATGCTAGTCTTACACGTGTTCAAAGATAAATTGGCAATATTTTCACTTACAAGATGTTTGAAGTATTAACAAATCCACGGGGTTGTACTAATATTTTAAATTTCCACGGCAGAGAGAATTATTAATGTTTTTGATCCTTACTTTATTTCTTTTTTTTGCTCTCTCTCTCTCTCTCAATTCTTGTTTTCTTGCGTCTTTTCTTTCTTTTTTCTTTCTATCTCAACTTCTTTGTCCGTTTCCTTATTTCTGTCTTTCTGTTCGTTCGCTCGTTCGTCCGTTCGTTTAGGCAGTCCCTATACTTTTACATGTCCTATTTATAGCACTAATACATATTCTTAGGTTAAGGCAACTGAATACTTGTAATTATTAGTGATAATGGTGCTGAATAAGGGATCTCTGGATCAGCATTACATGTACGGTACCCCAATTTTTCGATCATTTGATATGACATTCTTCTGTTGATATATTATTACTGCACACGTGCTTATGTTGTTTACAATGACAATATATGAGTAAACATGGCTAATTTTCTTTGTTACCTGTATACACAGTTTTACCCCCATCAAGGTCGATATAGCTAGAATAACACTTTTTTTCTAGTGTTATGACCCAGTAGTTTACCATTTTGTTTTGTACATACAGTATGCTCAGAACATATTATTACCATACAGAAGTTTTCACAATGATCTCAGTGAGTGGTTTCTTTTTTTTTCGTTTGAAAAAAAGGGAAGTGATGTATATATTTGTGTAGTCAAGTTTGTTAGTATGGTATTTTTGATTTATTTCTCAAAACTGTGTCATTTTTTTTTAATAATATGCTTTAAGTCAGTTTGAAAATACAGTATATGTTGCCTTACTTCGGGTAAAAATAAAAACTTTGGTGAATAATATTTTTGAATATTCTGTTGTTTCTTTTTCTTATTTCTTTGAGTTCAGTTTTATAATTAGCAAAGTGCGGACGCTTTTAGAATTGAAAATATCAAGACTGGGTGAGGTGATGAAATTAATATGTAAAATTGTCTTACTACAAAAGAGTTTAAATATTGAGTGACCAAGATAGCTGATTTAATGTTTTTGATTTTCTGATTTTGCGACCTCAGTATCCAAATGTAACAAGTTGTTTTGACTGACGTCGGTATACAATCGTTAACAATGTTTTTTTTCTGACGTCGGTATCCAATCGTTAACAATGCTTTTTTTCTGACGTCGGTATCCAATCGTTAACAATGCTTTTTTTTCTGACGTCTGTATCCAATCGTTAACAGTGCTTTTTTTCTGACGTCTGTATCCAATCGTTAACAATGCTTTTTTTCTGACGTTTGTATCCAATCGTTAACAGTGCTTTTTTTCTGACGTCGGTATCCAATCGTTAACAATGCTTTTTTTCTGACGTTTGTATCCAATCGTTAACAATGCTTTTATCTGACGTCGGTATCCAATCGTTAACAGTGCTTTTTTTCTGACGTCTGTATCCAATCGTTAACAGTGCTTTTTTTCTGACGTCTGTATCCAATCGTTAACAATGCTTTTTTTCTGACGTTTGTATCCAATCGTTAGCAATGCTTTTTTTCTGACGTCGGTATCCAATCGTTAACAGTGCTTTTTTTCTGACGTCGGTATCCAATCGTTAACAATGCTTTTTTCTGACGTCGGTATCCAATCGTTAACAATGCTTTTTTCGCGACATTAGTATGCAGGAGTTGATTTAATGTTTTTGATTTTTTGATTTTCCCACCTCAGTATCCAAATGTTACAATGTATTTTTTCTGACGTCGGTATCCAATCGTTAACAATGCTTTTTTCTGACGTCGGTATCCAATCGTTAACAATGCTTGTTTTGCGACATTAGTATGCAGGAGCTGATTTAATGTTTTTGATTTTCTGATTTTCCCACCTCAGTATCCAAATGTTACAATGTATTTTTTCTGACGTCGGTAACCAATCGTTAACAATGCTTTTTTTCTGACGTCGGTATCCAATCGTTAACAGTGCTTTTTTTCTGACGTCGATATCCTATCGTTAACAGTGTTGTTTTTTTTTGACGTCGGTATCCAGTCAATAACAATGCTTTTTTTGCGACATCGGTATGCAGGAGTTGATACTTTGCCTTTTCTCGACCTTTGGTCGCACCAACCACTTCCTAGAACTTATCTAAACCAGTTACCTAGCAAGACGGTCTTCCATGAAACAGTGATGTTAAATACCTTTTTTTTCTGTCTCACTTTGAAAAGATGATAACCTTGAGATGTCACTATCTGTTGTAGGATTTAAACAAGTCATGTGGACAGTCAAACCTCCTTCAGTTGGCAACAGAAGTGCTGGCAAGATATTGCGCCGTTGTGATATTTGTATGAAATAGACTTTTGACATGACACTGATAACTGAGTGAAAATTATTTCTATATCAAACCTCATTTTCATGATAACCTGGGTCGCTTAACAACGCTTTTACAGACGAGGTTGTATTTATGACTTTTTTCATGTCTGGGGAACAGATGGAAAGTCTATATACGTATCAAGTAAAACAATCAGTCAAACTTGTCACGTGTTTTACCTATAATATAAAAAGTTTAAAAAAGTATGTCAGTCGGAAGATATTAACTGTATGTCATGTGCCCGAAATCAATTGTGTCTACGTGTATTTTTTGTATTGCGTGATGAAAAAGCAATGCTTGGAAAATAACTACAGGAAGTGATGATCACGTGATCAGATTGTATCCGTATACAAGAGAATAATGATGACATTGTTGCACTGCGTGCGCCAGACATATTAAATAATATTGGCAGTAACACCATTAATTGAATTGTTTGATGTCTGTCGTAAGATTTTACAGCTGATTCGCATTTTTGTTTATTGGATTGGGAGAGGGGATAGACGGGACAAAAACAACTACATACTACAGACAGTAACTTTGTTTCAGACAACTAAAAACCCAAAACCATCCAGTTTTACACCAGAAATTCAGAGTTTCTTACAGACGCCGTTGCTGTTATTCTAGTAACTTCCCTAATCAAAGCTAAAAGCGCATTCTTGTAGCATGAATTTTGTACTTTTCCTTTAATACAGTCGCACGTACGACGAAATTGTAGAATTCTTAAAACAGAATTTTAAATTGACTCGCCCAGTATGTTATAACACGCGAAAGAAAAGGTTATTTGAGGTTTTGGCTCTCAAAGAAGCCTGGCACGTCTTCGAAGACACTAAGTGTTAACAAGCGAAAGCTATAAATAGAATGACATAACATTGACACAACACATTTCTTGCGCGAATATCAGCTGAAGGAGCTAACCAAAGCTAATGGAAAATTTTTCAAAACAGTTGGGAAATTGTTGGAAAATATTTGAAATTTATTATCTAGAAATATTAATCCAGTTACCCGAAGGGTTGGTTTTCTGATATACTCAAAATCGAAAAAGGGAAAGAGAAAAGAGAAAATACAACATTAATTTATTACTTATGTAATTATCTACAAGGAAATAATTTATACATGACTGAGTTTTCAATAGATGCGCTCGACAATTATATATATAACTACTCAGACAGGGTGTAGTCTTATAACAACCTTCTGTCACAAAAATGTTTATTTATTAAATGAACTGTCTAGGTATATTCATTACATAAATTAGACGACCGTTTCACTTCTTTGCAATAAGTCAATGACCGACTTCACATCACAGCAGCATTGTGACATCACAGCAGCATAGTGATATCACAGCAGCATTGTGACATCCGAAAATATAAATTAAATGTCAAGATGAATCAAGTCTTTAAAAAAAGCAGAATAAAATCTACAAGATAAAATGAAATAAAAAATGAATAAATAGAATAAAATAAATAAAAACGTATACGGAATGAGTATAAACACCATTAAACAGCAAGATGGCATCATTTACAACACACGTACACATTATCTATCACAGTTTTCGCTTTTAAAATAAATAAAAATCTGTTCACCTTTTCAAAATATTATCCGAGAAAAAAAAACGTTTATAAAGATAGTGATTTCATCAAGTGGTTCGATTTTTTTATGATCTCACGATTGACTTGTTAATTTCAAGGTATTTTGCAGAAAAGCCTACGATTCTTCCAGACTGTCTGTCTGTTAGAAACGTTTGAAATAACGCTTTCACGGTTAATTTGAATTTAAGCACAGTTTGAGCATGTCTCACGCAATCGGTATGTACACCTGTATCAAACCCGGTTAAGTGTTTTATACCCATCGGAGACTGAGTAAGGCGCCGATCTAGCACCGTGATATTCCCAGACCCCCACTGTTCAGACACCTATATTCACTGACACTCTCCGGTGCCCGCCTATCTGACGTGATATCATACCTGTGAAATATGAATGTAACAAGATTATCGGATAATACAAGAATACGGCATTTCATCTTGAGTCATTCACCGAAAAGCAAATGCACTTATTTTTCCCGCGTTCTTTTATTTCCTTTCTTTTTTTAATCAATATGTTGGAAAATTTCAATCAATTTCTTTTGTAATTTCATTTTGTTGAATTGACTATGTAAGTTCTGCTCGTCAAGCAATTGTTTAAAGAATTATGTTTCCGGAGTGAGTCCTATCCGGGGTGCGTCTAAGGGAATGTGTTGGAGGAGGCGGGGGGGGGGGGGGGCGGTGATTCCGAGGAATACTCACACTTAAGTATTCGGATTTTATTCTGATCTATAAATTGTGTTTTATAGAAAATAATAAAATTAAATAAATTGCTTAGTCACAGTGAAACATCAAGAATTTGAAATTTTAGAAATTCATTAATAACCAGTAAATGGCGAAATATTTTATTAATAAAGTTTATTTATTACGCTATTTGTCTTTGAGTGTCTTGTACCTGACTTTCTATATTTCAGATGAATCTCAGATTACTAAGGAATTGCTTTCATACAAAAGCAAGGAAGAGATTCATAAATAAAATTTGACACCATGTTGGAGAAGATTGCATTAATAATGTACATGTACTTTAATAAACGGGGATTATAAAAATATTTTTATCGAGGAAAGCGATATATTACTCTACCGTGAGATGAAGCGAAGGCGAGGCGAGACGATGCGAGACCTTTCGAAAAGGAGCGAGACGAGACGAACTCTTTGTTTTTTTACATTAGCCGTAAATATTCATTAAAAATTTTGTCAATGGTAAAAATATTAGCCGATTTTATTCATCACTAAATATTTTATTATAATAAAGTTTTCTGACAGCTGATATACATAAAACTTCTAGGACCATAACATAGCAAATTCTTGGTCATAATTGGTAATCTCCATGTAACCATCAAATCGTTCTGGTTGTTCTAGATCGAGGACACTGTATTCAGCTGCCAAACCGGGGAGTCGAGACCAGTCTGCAGATTTATCATCAAAGGATTTCATCCCTTTTTCATGTCATGTTTGTAGAAAAGAATATTCATAACTCTTAATGAAAATGATTATCATCATGGCAGGTACTGTTCTTATCTTGATCAATGATCATGTGACCAGACCTTATCATTTTACCATGTTGCTTTTAACCTCACGCTCAGAAAAAAATAATATACTCATAAATTTCATTGGAAAGGCAAAAAGACCCGTTTAAAGCTCTTTAGAGTTTCAGCGGTGGTAAGTTTTATAACCTTTTCGAAAAAACTTAACTTAGACCGACTTAAAGCTGAAATACAATGTAGGTAAATAAAAAAAATAAAAAAACAACAAAAACAAAAGCATTAATAACCTTTAAATTGGTTTACATATTTAAAGTTCCTTTGAATATTATAATAAGAAGAAGAAGAAAGAAAAAAGAAAGAAGAAGAAAAAACCAAGATTGTCATTCTGTATGTTATTGTTTGTTCTGGATTTTTTACTTTAAATGGTACATTGTTGTGACATGTCGACTAGTCTTGAAACAGTGATATAAATTTGTGCCACTTTACTTCGACATTTCTAGGGCAATGTATTATTGTATCTTCTTAAGCTTATCTTTTACTTATAAACCTCTAAATTCAAAACTAAATGTACCTATGTTCTTTTTCTTATTTTTGCCCAATTTTCTTTTTTTTGCCCTATTTTCTTTTTTTTTTTGCCCTATTTTCTTATCTTTGCCTTATTTTCTTATTTTTGCCCTATTTTCTTATCTTTCCCTATTTTCTTTTTTTTGCCCTATTTTCTTATCTTTGCCCTATTTTCTTATTTTTGCCCTATTTTCTTATCTTTGCCCTATTTTCTGATTTTTGCCCTATTTTCTTATCTTTCCCTATTTTCTTATTTTTGCCCTATTTTATTGTTTTTGCCATATTCAGAGTTAAGTCACTAATTATCTAATTATTTTGTAGTTTCTGAGTATAATCAACTTTTCATTGATCTTTATGTTACCCATATATCTAAAACCTTCTTTTGAAAATCATAATTTAACGTGAGTTAAATCATGATAAATATTCAGAGATAAAGTTATCGCGTGTAGACAAACAACGGGTTACTGAATTCTTGTGTGAGTGTTCGTGGTGGGTTTTTAAAATTACGATTTCGATATTGTAACTATACGCGTATTCTGAGCATTAGAACTGCCATTCAGGTTTTTAAAAAGTCGACAGGAAGTACAATTGTATTCCCAAACAAGGCTCTTAAGCATAAAACGAGACAAACTCCTCGCAACGGTTACTTCCCATTTAGTATAGTAATCACTGCCACTAGCAGGGTTGAAAACGACGTGACCAAAAATGGTACGCATCACGGCCAATATGGCGGATTTTTGAGCTGTTTGGACGCGATTTTTCAGGTTTGGAAAGAACTAACGAGTTTTTACTGTCGTTTTATAGCGCATTCAAAACGCCCTGGAAAGCTCTTTCCAAAGGTTTATGGACCAGTTTTGAGTTCCTTCTACTTTCTGACTTACCTTAGACGGCGAATATTTTCGGTATACAAAGCGTGATACGAAACACGGAATCACACTTTAATGTCAAAATATTGACGATTTTAGGTTTAACACATTTGAATTTTGTATATATTTATACGATATTTAATGTACAATGATTATACACGTTCATTGCTTTAACAATTGTATTTTTTTCTGCTTAGAAATGCTAAGAAATGGACAAGCTATCAGAATGGTACTTTCCAAGGACATGATACGTAACACATAATGATAAACGATGCCTCTTGTGATAAGTAATCATAGTTATCTCTATTCTGACTGCCTTACAGTTTGATAATGGAACAGTCAAGTAACATGTAGACGTTTCAATGGTCAGGTAATTGAACACTTCAAATTGACTGCAATAAGGCAAATGAACGTGTGATTTCAAACAAAGAGATCGGTTAGTATATTGGTTAGATACTCCGGAACACTTCTTAGGTGAACTGACCACCGGGATATAACCAAAACAAGAGGGCCATGATGGCCCTGGATCGCTCACCTGAGTACTTTGGCTGTAGGTTTGCTGTTAAGCAGTATTTCATTTTTTAATTGAAAATTAGTAAGTGCCTACAAACCAAATATGTAAAATATCAGTCAATAAATAAAGGCTCTATGACAGAAAGTAGAAATATCTATTATAAGCTATGGTGACCTTGACCTTGACCCAGTGACCTCAAACCCTACCCATGGGTAGAGATCCTTGCAAGGAACCTATATATTGAATATCAAAGATATTGGTCTATAAATGAAGGCTTTATGAGGTACAGTAGATAAATCTATTTTTAGCCTCCATGACCTTTAACCTAATCTAATAATTTGAACAACCAAACAACCTTTCTGACAAACTGCCAGGATATTTAGACTGAAACAGTAGCCTCTAGAGCCTTAACAAGATATTTCTATTTTTGGGCTCTGTGACCTAGTTTTTGACCCCCGAACTTGACCTAGAAACCATCGAAATAACCTTTCTGACATATTTCCAGAATATTTGGGCTGAAAATGTTACCTCTAGAGTGATAACAAGGTTTTACCATATTTGGACTGTGTGACCTAGTTTTTGACCCCAGATGACCCATATTCGAAACTGGGCTAGAAATCACCTAAATTACCTTTCTGATATATTGCAAGGATATTTGGGCTGAAAATATTACCTCTTAAGTGTTAACAAGATGTTTCCAAATTTAAGCTCTGTGACCTAGTTTTTTTGACCCCAAATGACCCATATTCGAAGTTGACCTAGAAATCCTCGAAACAACCTATCTGACATATTTCCAGGATATTTGGGCTGAAAATGTTACCTCTAGAGTGTTAACAAGGTTTTTCCATATTTGGGCTCGGTGACCTAGTTTTTGACCCCACATGACCCATATTCCAACTTAAGCTAGAAATCGTCTTAACAAGCTTTCTGACAGTTTTTCAGGAAATTTGAGCTAAAAATGTTACCTCTAGAGTGTTAAGAAGGTTTTACCATATTTGGGCTGTGTGACCTAGTTTTTGACCCCACATGACCCATATTCCAACTTGAGCTAGAAATCGTCTTAACAAGCTTTCTGACAGTTTTTCAGGAAATTTGGGCTAAAAATGTTACCTCTAGAGTGTTAACAAGGTTTTACCATATTTGGGCTGTGTGACCTAGTTTTTGACCCCACATGACCCATATACCAACTTGAGCTAGAAATCATCTTAACAAGCTTTCTGACAGTTTTTCAGGAAATTTGGGCTAAAAATGTTACCTCTAGAGTGTTAACAAGGTTTTACCATATTTGGGCTGTGTGACCTAGTTTTTGACCCCACATAACCCATATTCAAACTTGAGCTAGAAATCATCAAAACAACCTTTCTGACATATTTCCAGGATATTTAGGCTGAAAATGTTACACCTAGAGTGATTAAAAGGTTTTTCCATATTTGGTCTCAGTGACCTAGTTTTTGACGCCAGATGACCCATATTTGAACCTGGGCTAGAAATCATCCAAATAACCTTTCTGACATATTACAAGGAAATTTGGACTGAAAATGTGACCTCTAAAGTGTTAACAAGGTTTTTCCATATTTGGGCTCTGTGACCTAGTTTTTGACCCCAGATTACCCATATTCGAACTTGAGCTAGAAATCATGGAAACATTTTTTCTGACAAATTTCCAGGATATTTGGGCTGAAAATGTTACCTCTAGGGTGTTAACAAGGTTTTTCTATATACAGGCTGTGTGACCTAGTTTTTGACCCTACATGACCCATATTCGAACTCGTCCGAGTAATTATTGGGACAAACATCCTGACCAAGTTTCGTGACAATTGGAGCAAAAATGTGACCAGTAGAGTGTTAACGAACTAAATGTGAACGGACGACGGACCACAGACGACGGACGACAGACGACGGACGACGGACATTCATCGATCCTAATAGCTCACCCTGAGCCAGCTCAGGTGAGCTAAAAAGCCTTTGAAACCGGCGTTAAACTTCAAATAAATAAAATTTCAAACACGTTTTTATATTAATTATGACGTTACGATTTACTACCTGGATGTGCCACAGCTCCTCCACAAACATCACTGATTGTCTTTCGGAAGAGACGTTTTAAACTGAGGTCCCATGTACCAGTGTTATACACTGAGCATGGAAAAGAACCATGGCTGTCTATGGAATGGGATGTTAATTGTATCTTGCACATAAAATCAGTAATTTCTGGAAGGGGTGTCGGTTGCCGATACCGACGATAGATAAACTCAATAGAGTGATCTCCAAGCAGTCAAGGTGTGAAGTTGGCAGTAGCAGTAACAGCAGTAGCAGTAGGAAACTCTGAAAGTCTGCGAGTGTTTGAAACAGTCACAGACCGGTGGAATTGAACCGGGAGGGTCCCTAGACTTTCTAGACTGACACCAAAATTCATGAAAGCCTGCAAGAATGTCAGAAACAGTAGCAGAACGTAACAATGGACTCCAGAGGGTCCCTTAACATCAAAAATGACATTTTCTCGATTTTGGCACCAAAATTCCTGAAAGTCTGCGAGAGGGTCAGAAACAGTTGTAGACCGGTAAAATTAGCACGGGAGGATCGCTAGAATTAAAAAATTACATTTTCACGATTGGTACAAAATTCCTGAAAGTCTGCGAAAGTGTAACAAACAGTCGCAGACCGGTAACTTTGACCCGTAAGGATCCATAGACCTTCCCATTAGCACTAAAATTCCTGAAAGTCTGCGAGAGTTTCAGAAACAGTCGCAGACCGGTAAAATCGACTCGAGAAGGACCCTACACATCAAAAATGACATTTTCCTGATTGGCATCAAAATTCCTGAAAGTCTGCGAGAGTGTCAGAAACAGTCGCAGACCGGTTAAATCGACCCGAAATGGTCCATAGACCTTCAAAATGACATTTTTCCAATTGGCACCAAAAATCCTGAAAGTCTGCAAGAGTGTCAGAAACAGTCGCAGACCGGTTGAATTGACCCGAAAGGGTCCCTAGACCTTGATAATGACATTTTTCCAATTAGCACTTAAATTTATGAAAGTCTGCAAGAGTGTCAGAAACAGTCACACACCTACGCAGTGTTAAAACATGCTTTATTTTCATTGAAACTTTCGAGTCTTTTAAGACTTTTCTACTGCTACTGCTGTTACTGCTACTGCCAACTTGACGTTTTGCCTACTGCTACTGCTGTTACTGCTACTGCCAGCGTCACGTTTTCTTTACTACTACTGCTGTTACTGCTACTGTCAACTTCATGTTTTGCCTACTGCTACTGCTGTTACTGCTACTGCCAGCTTCACGTTTTGCCTACTGCTACTGCTGTTACTGCTACTGCCAGCCTCACATTTCCTTTTAATACTGCTATTGCTGTTACTGGTACTGCCAGATTCACGTTTTGCCTACTGCTACTGCTGTTACTGCTACTGCCAACTTTACGTTTTGCCTAATGCTACTGCTGTTACTGCTTCTGCCAGCGTCACGTTTCCTTTACTGCTACTGCTGTTACTGGTACTACCAGCTTCACGTTTTCTTTACTGCTACTGCTGTTACTGCTACTGCCTGCTTCACGTTTTCTTTACTGCTACTGCTGTTACTGCTACTGCCAACGTCACATTTTTTTACTGTTGCGTACTGCTACTGTTCACTTCCTATACATCTTTTCCTTTGCATTCCTAATGGCAAAGCCAGATCTATTTTGTATATATAGAAAATTTTAATCTGACTGCATTACAGACAATTGCACCTGAACGTGTTGTGTTTTTTAAGGTTTAGACAAAAAATGATTTAAATTCCGGTAGAAAATAAAATGTTGTATGCATTATGTTGTACCGTAATAATATTTCTGTTTCTAGATATGATACACTATTACAAACACGGCTGCCTTTTGTCCGTTGACAGAACCAGACGAGAAACATCTATTAAATTCTGAAATAGTTTTAAAGTAAATGAAAAAATGAAATTTTAACTGCATGTACTTGCTTATCTTTTCTTGATAATTACATTAAAAAAAGAATATGCAGCGCCAAGTCAATTGATAAAAGCAACGATAAAATTGCCTAATTGATGTTATAGAAATTTGTGTTTCTACACCGTACTGGCTAATGTTTCCTCACTGACATGAGCTGATTGTGTATTTTAATCTTATGGGCTCTTTAGTACATAATCTTTGTCTGATTAATGATATATTCTGTCACAAACGTATCAAGAGTCATTTTTGGGTTCTTTAGGGTTTTTGCCGCACTTGTGCCGAACATGTGCTAAGGGCTTTACAAGTACCTCTGGCTTGTCAGGCCATGAAAGGAGGCATGGCAAAACCCAACATCGCAGAACTTTTGATAATTGTTTCAGTTTGCAATGATTACGAGAACGATCTCTCCACAACCTTGGTAATACATCTTCTGTCTGTGTTCTTTAGTCTTCTTGCCGCAATGATTGCAAACAAACAAATGATAACGTTTATGTATGCCAAATACACTGACTACCTCACAAAATTATATTCTACATAACTAAATAAGAAATTATAGAATCAACATCAGTTTCAAATTTGCATCAAGAAATCAGGGAAACGGCTGTTATATTCCGGTCAGACCAAATTGAAAAACTTCATGAAAGCAAATTATATCTCACACATCTAACACTGTAAGAAGACATCATTAAATTACATCACAGAAAGCATCGATTTTTCATTACATGTTACGTATCATGTCCGTGGAATGTACCAATCTGATAGTTTGTCCACTTCAACCAGAATAAACGGGTATTGGGGAATGTGCATAGTCATTATGCATTAAATATCGTATATAAACATATGCAAATGCAAGTGTGGAAAAAATAAATTCGTTGGTATTTTGGCGCAAAAGTGTGATTCCGTGTTTCGAACCACGGTTTATTTACAGAAAATATGCCTCGCTTCGCTAAAAATCCCGAAGGTAAGCCAGAAAGTAAAGACTTGTTGTATAGGCCGTTGGAAAGAGCTTTCAATGGCGCTTTGAAGGCGCTATATGAGAAACAATAAAACTTGTAAGTTCTGAGCAAAGTTGAAAAAGTCGCGCCCAACAACTCAAATATCCGTCACGTTGGCCGTGATACGTATCACTTTTAGTCACGTGGTTCTTTACCCTGACCAGGCACGTCACGTGTTGATGGTCAAAGGTAAATGAATAAAATGTTTTTTCAAGGTTCAATGAAGGTTAGATCACTGCGTGGGAGATTGAAAACGCGTCTTAATCGTCCAGATCATCAGACGTTCTTCAGGTGATGAAAATTACCAACAACAATGCCCCGCTGGACCTACATATCGACAATATAAAGCAATATCAACCAGACTCCATATTGCATACCCACATCCTCCAAGCAGAGTTACTTCCCTTGTCGTATCAGTAAAAGTTTCGAGGATGTCAAAAAGCTTTGAAATATGAAGTAAAGTACTTACTCGGGCGAGCGCAAATTCGATCGACCAAGTTTTCATGCATTTTAGATGTAAGTCTAACATATAAATGCTGGTTGTAGTCGACTATCTGTCATGACGTCTGTTTGATTATACCCAATCCGAACGTTAGCGTTTCAACTTAGTTTGTTCAATGTCTCATACAAATCGATCATGTTAGATTTCATTATACGGATTAAAGCTGCTTCAATAGTAACACGACAGACAGATTGTACTTTTAAGACTTAGTACTAAATAAAGTCTTGATAGTCACGTGATACAGCAGATAATAAACAGATACTACGTTAATTACCAGTGTCGTATTATTCAATACAAACCAGAAATTCCTTGCTAAATTTTACGTCTGCATTATTCATTCGCCATCTTCCAGTTTTCTTTAAGATTTAAAGATTTTTTCATTCCACGAATACCTTTGTAGGTACTTTATGAGCCATAAAAGTGTTTAAAACAGAAAACAGATTAATGAATCACCGTGATTCAAATAGAAATCAGAGCGACAGCATAGCATGTTTGCTGTATAAAGTAAACAAAACATTCCATACATTCCTAGAATATTTGTTGTCCTTATCTGCCTCAGATATTGCATGAGCACATAGGTTTTTTCCCGTCGCGGATCAATACGTAATTAATATTGTATAGCTTTCATGACGAAACCAAGGTGATTTCCACTGGAATCTTACTCTTCTTTTCAGTAAAATGAAAAATTCAAAATTTAAAATTTAAAAATAATTTCTTAGTCTACTTTCTGATTTTTTCTGAAATTTATTGTTGTCACGCTGGTTTCTGAATCAGTATGTAACATGTTGTAGATATCTACATGTAATTGCTTTTCCAGTTTTCTAGATAAAAAATGTTTAAAGATCTCAGTATCCGTTTGTATCCTTTTTTTCTGAATGCTAGAATGATGCTTGTAAATTTTTTCCAAAGGAATGGTATTTTTTATATACAAAAAGAGGCCATATCTTTTAAGAAACTAAACTATAGTTATACATGCTATTCACTTGTTCGTATTATCAACTTCATATAGGCAGAGGAGTCAAATTTGTTGTGTAATATGAAATGATCTGCAATAATAAAACATGACGAACGCTTTCTTTTTCTTATACGAAGACAAATTCGGCTTTCAGCATTTGAATTGTGTTGTAGTTTTTTTTCTCAGCATTAAAATGGTACTCCTTTAATCTACATGACGAAAATGATAAGAAATGTCTTACTTTAATTAAAAATGCTTTTTATACGTCTGTTGTGGGACAAGAAGGCCTATGTAAAGGGCAAGGGCAACACACCCGCAACAAAAAGAAATCGAACGGGTATAATTTTGTTAAGTAATTAGGCAACATTAAACAAAGAAAGGTCACTTTAATAATGATACGAACTTTTTTTATGAGTCTGAAGTTGAGAAATGACTATCCTGAGACAGAAAGGGGGACTACTTTCTTTTATTTATGTCCAACGTTAATATTACCCAATTGATAAAAATGCACAGTGTTAACGCGTACAAACCCGTAAAATCATCACGTCATGATAAATACACTGTCACATCAATAGAGCATTATCTTTTACATCATCTTCTCTAAGTTGTCAGTTCAAAGATGTGGATTTCCAGGAATCGTTTAATCATTAGAATAACAGAGTCTTGTGAAGAACGGACCCTGTATGAATCAGAACTAAATACATCATAGAAAAATAATACCCTTTATGTTGAAGTTTTTAGCATCTTAAATAATGAAAAGTTCTTTGTCATTCATAATGAATTAAGGCGCTATCTTTTACAGAAGTCAGTCAAATATTTCACTCTTGTACATAATTTATGTTTATCTGACATGTCTTTCCTTATATAATTCTGCTGTGGTTAAAAATATATTCACTTTTTTTGTTTTCACTTTTTGATAGCTCCTTTGAACCACGACTAACAAGCTAATTTATAGATTTTTCAGAATTTCTTTACAGCAGTGAAAAAAGTACTTGGCCAGGTTAGTTCTTTCCTTCAGCCTTGTATTGATAGAGAAAGCCAATATTTTTCTGAACAACAACAACAACAACAACAAAAAATAATATCGATGTACAAACAAACAAACAGCAGCAAAAAGAACATATATACACCTGTATGCGCGCACGAGTATTTGTTAGTATTGTTACATCGCGCAATCAAGACGACGTCAATTAGAAATTATGGATCAGGGATTTCCCTTCAAAACATGACTCAGTCCTTTTCAAAGCTTTGTACCATTGAAAGTGCATGAGCTGAAAACAAGTTCGAGTAGATTTGATTACTTACACATCACACAACGCAAGATGTAATATTACAAATTACAATCAGCGTAAAATCAATTTGTCCTCTAAAAGTACACTGGACCCCAATTATCGCAACCACAACAACACTGCAAATAAAGTGTACACGCTTTTATTAGAAACTGTTGTTTGCAACGTAGGCAATAAGGTGAAAGCTCCATTAATATCGATACCTTGTAGCATGCTGTTTTGAGCTTTCAGGAAAAATACATGAGCTAAATGAAAAGTGCTTGAGTCTAGAGGAAAAGTGCACTGCAATCATATATATCTAACAGGATGAGACTTTAATTATACTTTAACTCAAAATCTAGCGCTTTGAGGCTAATTTTACGGTGAATTAATTAAATCCTTAGGCTTACTCATGTGTACTTTTCTAAGCAAGTTTACTGTTTAACCGTTGATTATGTAAATCTTATGGTTTATTTTTTTTACATTTCATATAGTGGAAATTTTGCTGTTTAAATTAAAATGAAAATCCATTTGCATCCTAAATGTTAATTATTCTTGGCAAAATACTGGTATGGTAGCAATATTTGTGTATGTGAGACTTTGTCCAGAAAGGTTAATGATTTATTAAGAGTAACATCCGGCCTACATGAAGATAAACCATTTGCCAAGAATCCGACCGAGATTTTGTCTCCACATAACCAGCAAACTGTGTGCTCTTTTGAGCTCAGTTGTGCAATAACTGTACTAACACTTTTTAAAGGTACTGGTATTCGCTAGTTTCCACTTTTACTTTTATTGAATTAACTAAATGTGTTGTTAAACTAATTGACGGTAGATGAGAAAATGATTGATCTCTTCAAGAACAAGTTAAAATATCACACTTTCTTTCGTCAGTCTCTCTCTCTCTCTCTCTCTCTCTCTCTCTCTTTCTCTCTATTATTTTGCTTTTGTTTGTAGTTTTATTCGGAATGGACTTATTGATTCCAAATTATTATTCTTTGCCGTTTTTATAATATCATTCGACGATCGAAACATTGTATGCATCACATATACTTAAATTCGTCCGTCCGTCCATCCATCAATCCACCCACCCATTTAACTATTTATTTATTTATTTTTAATTTGTTTTTGATAATTTGATTTTTTCGATATATAGCTCTTTACGATTAGTCCTGAGATATTTAAAAACTTGTTCAAAGATTATGTACATCCTTAGCACGTAGATTGTAGGCTACTGACCAGGCAAGACTTGAGGATGACCTGTGGGGAATATTCTTGACAGACAAGCACATCGTTTCACTTTATTTATGGTTTGCATTTCCCCAAGATATTATCACTTGAATGTATTTTAACCATCAACCGGAACATAACTGTTACAAATTATTTGATAATTCTCAGCAATAATTTTGGATACCTGTCAGAACTCAAATTAACATCTGTCTTTGAAATTGGCAACAAAACATGATAAACCTTGGCACGGATAATGAAGACAAACGATTTTGATATGAACGCCATTCTCTCGTGCGCTTCGTGTTTCTCGAAAATTCTCGCGGGAATTAAGAGTGAGGTTTCCGTTACACACAAACAGAGGCTCGCCACATCAGCATGATTAATCTGTCACATGTAATAACGTCATGTAACACAGATATAAAAATCATGTGTGAAATCGAATCCTGCTGCACGTGCAGAAAGGCGCCAAATTACTCTTGGCAGAGGATGAAATACCAAACGAAAAACAAAAAAAGGAGAAAAGGATAAATGAATAAATCAAACCAAAGAAATAGATATCAAAGACTTCTAGAAAGAGAATATATGGGGAAAAACAGTAAAATATACATAAAATTATAACCGAGAAATTGTAAGATGTTTAGATAAATCTGAACTATACTGTCTTCTGAAGAATATAAATTTTAAGCAATGGAATGACATTACCTTTACTCGAACACAGTTCCGTGGAGTCTCTGCCATTCTGCCTCGTAGCCTGCATGTTGATGGTAGCCCCTGTAATCAGCGTGTACAGACTTCTGAGTTGAACAGCAAATCTCAGTAAGATATGTATTGTCAAGCCTTTGTGACCCTGGGTGGTTAAAACCTACATTTCTACAAACTTACAGGTCACACATACTGTTCTTCGTGTACCTGTTGGCGATTGAAAACCTCTAGATTAAAATATTTTATAAAGGTCTATAAAAACGCAATAGAAAGTGCCTTAAAATAAATCGAGCACATCGATTCATGGTAAAATATCTGCTATAGAGTTACAGAACTGTAGAATTTGATTACTTTAATCTGTCTGGGATATTAATCAAACACAGCCCCTGATGACGGCATAATTGCCGTTCTGGTTCCCGTGCAACATTAAAGTCATTAAAACAAAAACATTCCGCTCAATTAATAACCCTGTTACATGTAAAAGATATCTTTTATTAATATTTACTGGGATCAGCACTTCAATGTCGTCAAGCACGTGTCAATTTTCTAATCCGAGTCTCGTAAAATATCGCCAATACTTGGGTGTCGATTTCACCGATTCGCCATTTTTTGAAAGTGTTTTTCCCTGGTTAATTTGGTTTTATGGAATTACAAGATCACACAACTTACTATCTCAAAATAATAGGGCGATAAAAGTGACAGATTTTCCGCTTTTCGCAGAATTTATGAAAATGCAAAATCCTTTGGTTTGTCCATAAACAAGAGCAAATTGACGTCTGAAAAAGACCCTGAGACAGCATAAATGTTATTCATGCGTTTTATATTCTCATCAATGTTATATTAATTTCCACAATTCCACTAAAAGACAGACTTTTCGTATTGATCTTCTTTATTAACGTTGTAAGCTTACACTCAAGTTATTGTTAACATGGGTCGTGATGACACAGTAAATATATTATATAAAGGAATATAATGCAATGAACATTGGTGAATTTTGTTTAAAATCATAAAGAAAAATCATAAAAACAATCTGACAAGTAGATCTATCAAAAAGCAATTAATCATAAATTTGTTTCTAGAAATCAAATATCTCATTTTTTTTCTCTCGTTAGGTACATCAGAAATATTATTGCCATTCAAAGCCTGGAGAGTCTGAAGAACTTGTCCAATTCTTACCATGCTAAATATCTAAACTGTCCATCTTTCAATTTGGACAGATCCAAAAATTGTTTATGGGGGTGCTTCTTAAAAATCAGTCTGCACGGAAGCAGATCTTGGTCTGCACTGGTCGCAAAGGCACAGTCAATTGCCTCCAGCAAGGTAAAAATTGATTTAAAGTTAATGCATTTTTACATCTATTATCACAAGCGCAACTGAAATGTGAGTATTGAAACAATAAATCCTTCATTTTATTACATGACTCTATTTGTTCTCTTATACAACGCATTCTGAAAGAAACGCAAGTACACGTTAAAAGGTTCTACGTGTTATTTCAAGTCTTTTAGAAGTATAAAACAATCTATATAATACAATTATTATTTATTACTTTCATATTACTTTAACCGAAAATAACTATAATGTCTGTATTTTTTCTGAAATATTTGCACATTTCCTTCGTTATATTATTACTACATTACAAATCTTTCGCTGCACTAAAATATAACATGTTTTATAGCAATTACAAACACATCTAACAAAACAGGCAGAATATTATGCCTATCATGACATGTCTTCGAACTCGGCTTTTCATTGTTGCAAGCAAACTTAAGAGAGAATTTTAAGAGACAAAGTACTCTTTTTCTTTTTGTTTAAGAATACAATGCGTTACCCAAGTGTTGAAATATAGTGTCATTTTTAGCGCATCAGTGGAAATAGTTGTGTGATTGTTGATGTTCGTGCAAATCTTGTTTGAGCATACCATTACTCTAGTATTGTTCACTTTAAAGATACTCGACATCATTTCGATTGTAATGATAATATGCGTCAAAGTAAAACGACAAAAGCAAATGTTAAGTCATGTGAAATCTTAAAATAGCCTGAAGCCGAGATTATTGTTGTTGAAGTTCAACAGATTTCTGTTCTAGAATAAAGTGCAAGATACAGGAAGCATCCAGTTGCAAGCGTAATGTCAAGCACCGATACATGGGTTCGCCACCGATACATGGGTCCTTCACCGATACATGGTTTCTCAATCGATACATGGGTCCTTCACTGATACATGGGTTCTCTATCATTACATGGGTTTTCAACTGATACATGGGTTCTCCACCGATACATTGGTTCTCTATCATTACATGGGTTTCAACTGATTCATGGGTTCTCCACCGATACATAGGACCTCCACCGATACATGGGTTCTCCATCGATACATGGGTCCTTCACTGATACATGGGTTCTCTATCATTACATGGGTTTTCAACTGATACGTGGGTCCTCCACCCAAACATGGGTTTTCCACCGGTACATGGGTACTTAACTGATATGTGGGTCCTCCACCGATACATGGATTTTCCACCGATACATGGGTTCTCCACCGATACATGGGTTTCAACTGATACTTGGGTTCATCACCGATACATGGGTCTTCCACCGATATATGGGTTCTTCATCAATATATTGGTTCTCCACCGATACATGGGTTTCAACTGATACATGGGTACTCCATCGATACATGGGTCCTCCACCGATACATGGGTTCTCCGTCGATACATTGGTTCTCCACCGATACATGGGTTTTCAATTGATACATTGGTTCTCAACCGATACATGGGTTTTCAACTGATACGTGGGTTCTCCACCGATACATGGGTTTTCAACTGATACGTGGGTTCTCCACCGATACATGGGTTTTCAACTGATACGTGGGTTCTCAACCGATACATTGGTTCTCAACTGATACGTGGGTTCTCCACCGATACATTGGTTCTCAACTGATACGTGATTTCTCCACCGATACATTGGTTCTCAACTGATACGTGGGTTCTCCACCGATACATGGGTTTTCAACTGATACGTGATTTCTCCACCGATACATGGGTTTTCAACTGATACGTGGGTTCTCCACCGATACATGGGTTTTCAACTGATACGTGATTTCTCCACCGATACATTGGTTCTCAACTGATACGTGGGTTCTCCACCGATACATGGGTTTTCAACTGATACGTGATTTCTCCACCGATACATGGGTTTTCAACTGATACGTGGGTTCTCCACCGATACATTGGTTCTCAACTGATACGTGATTTCTCCACCGATACATTGGTTCTTAACCGATACGTGGGTACTCCATCGATACATTGGTTCTCCACCGATACATGGGTTCTCCATCGATACATTGGTTCTCCACCGATACATGACTACATTCTGTCTAAATAGTTGAGTTAATCTATCGTCGGTACCGGCTGCTCGTAGCACAGACAACTCAGAAGAGGATGTGGGATAGTTTCGATATAAGGCAGAGTACGTTCTATCAAACGGAACTGACGTCATAAGGTCGATTTTAATGAAGCAGATGAGATCTACAATAACCTGACACGAATTTAAAGTAATTACCTGTAGGCAAAGCAAAAAGTCATCTTGTCAAGGCTATGTTCTATAAACAAAATACCCTGCTGAAAAATAAGTATAATTTGCGGTACGAAACCACCAAGACATACAGTCTATGAGTTGCACTTTCTGTGACAAGTAAATAGCAGCTGAATAGTACTTTTTTCTCCCAAAACTGGAAATAAATGAGATGTTACGGATTCGCAGCAATGTTGTGTTGCTGCCAAGAACTTTGTATCTGTTTACAAATGCTCAGGTAAATTATTACGTTTGACTGAGCAATTTTCCCACGACCAAGAAATAAATACGCCTAGTTTATTGCTTTTTCAATAACTCGTACGCGTGCGTTTGTTTGTGTACGAGATTGATATATAAAAATCAGTTAGTCCCATGATTATCACATGACACGTGTCGGATGTAATTAGTCTAGTAGATAGTCTAAATATTTATATTCATTAGCATTTTTATAAAAAAAACTATTAACTGCTATATCATGCCGTTTGTAAGTTGTGCCTTACTCTTGTTTTTCTATTTTTAGGCAGGACTTTATGCTTTTCTGTTATCTCTCCAAACATGAAAAAAGATCAATTATTATACAAAATAGAGGATGAAAAAGAATATAATATTACATAATATGCATAGATATTATTGCCCTTAAGATTTTTAATTAGATTTATTATTTTTGGAAATTTAAACAATCTGCGAAGACGGTGGTTGTGGGAACATCAAATAGAACAGAATCATTTACGCATCGTTTTACATAATGTTAGAAGTTTTCTGCGTAAAAACGTGCCACCAATTCTAATAAGTCGCAAAATAATTAGTCCACAAGTCAAGCAACTATTCAGAATAATTCTTGACTTATATAAAAGTAAACAAAGTTTGACTTAGGTTAGTACGTAACCTTGGTGAATTTCATGTTTAGCCACAGTCTACATGTCCCAAACACTTTTTCTAGTGTCGCCCAGTGTACTTTCATTCTATTCAGAAAACTTACCTGAATATGGAAGGAAGAGGATAAAAGAGCAGGACATACCAAGAACATGAAAGTTTTACTTCTACAGGATAAGGAATTAAGGAAATTAAGGTGAATATTTCCTGTCAGTAATTTGAGACATAAAATCAACTTGTACTGTGCTAGTGAAAGTCCGTCCCAAGAACAGTATGCTATAATCCAATAATTTTAAAGAACAATAAAAAAAGTCAGAAACAGGGCCAAAAACTTAAAAAAAAGACAACAATAAAAAATGGGAAAAAAATCACTTCCACATTTGTTCAATATACAGTCTCTTCAATATAATATTGAGTCTCGATTACTAGTAACCAAAGAACCTTCTGTTGACAATGTCCGAACAACCGGACAAGTAACCTCATTATTAATTGAACGAAGATACACGACCCCTAATTTGCCATGAAGGTGCACCATATGCTATGACAAGATATCTAAGGCCCCAGGGCCATGCATCTCAGCTTTCATTGATCAGCAGTGTCGTTGTAAATTTAGATATTGTTAAACGTATCCATAAATTCGATGCATTTGTCCATTCTTTGATGAGACCAGAGATAATTTTACCCATTGAACCGGGTTTTACTATCATCCGAATTACAGACCCATCAATCTTTTTTTTCAAAGCCTCATTGTTTCTATATCACGAGACCACAATTAACCACTTTGAAGTTAAAACACCACTTTGATAATTGGCATGAAAAGATAATTAATGTTGGTACTATTTCTTTTAATCTGATTTTATTGCAAGCACGTACGTAACTATTTTACAAACATGTAGTCTGTTTTGCGCAGTAGTTCGTGGGTATTACATTTGCTTTGAGAAAGTATTACGTATGAGTAAATAAACCATGACAATTTTGATGAAACATAAAAGGGGATTTTCTTCTTATAAGGGGCACTTCGTGCTTTACTTGTTTGTACCTGTTTTCATTTTTGATGTATAAATATTACTGACATACTTAAATGATAAACGGAGGAATGGCGATTACATACGAACCACGACATGGAACAGATGTCAGTTTGTTTTCTTCGCAAATTCCTGGCTCACAAAGGAAACAAAGGTGTCACTGGAAACGTAATATAGTTCCCCTCTAAAAGGGAGGAGTGCGGATCAGTGGCCCAGTGGTGACGCGCTGTACTGGTAAACCAGGGATCGAAAGTTCGATCACCGGCCCTACCACTGACACACTGAGCATATAAAAGAACCAGGATTTTCTTTGGAAAGGGATGCTTTCTGTTCTATCTGCACTATCCGCAATAACTAAAGTCTTCAGGGGGTGTCGGATTTATCGGAAACAGGCACCGACGATAAATAAACTCAAGCAGAGAGTAGATAATATATTCTAACACTATTTAAAGATTTCACTGAATAAAAATTAATTTTGAAAACAATTCTTATTTTTGTTCTTCGCGAAATGAGCTCTATAAAATAGCTCTGTTTTGCCCAGCTTAAACGACTGTGTTGATTTATAACAAAATTGATACATATCAGTTTTATCATATTGTCATGAGAACGAATGATTTTAACTAGGCATTGTATAGTATGGTTTGGTCTATCAAACGACATCCAGTATTTTAATCTGTGAAAAGGTTTCGTCAAGAAATAATACTACAGAACTATTGCGGTACAAAGGTATTATTTTTACTTGATTTTTGTGTTTCTCATTTCAAAATTAGTTGTAACACAACATTATGAGTGAAAAGTTGTTCTTTAATATCTTATTGTAATAGAAATTAACATCTCCTCTTCGCAAAATTTCTTGATATTTTACAAGTGTTCTGGTCAAACAACTGTATCATTTTGTTATTGGTTAACTTGGCACGAACTTGGACACATTATCGAGTGTTTATAACCGTTAAAGTCAGATCAATCGGGATTTTTCAATCAGAAACAAATCTGTTTTCACTTCTCCACGGCGTTCATTCTCCCATCTCAACAATCTCAGTCCACTGGTGTTTAATTCAATGGATGATAAAGGGTACTTCAGGTCCGCTATCTTGTTATTGGAACCGAGTTAAAGATCATTAAATATGCCGTTATATGCTTTCTTTATTTTAAGAGGTATCATTTTGCTTTCTTGAATGAGCAATTAATATCAGAGATAAATAAATAAATGCGCTTTGAGTACGTTGTAAATAACATTTTCTAATAAACTACTCCCTGAGGATTATAGTGTTACAGTAGAGGACGAAGAACGCACTTTAGTACACTAAAACAATTAACCTGTACACTCACATGTACTGCATGGTACTTTTCGGAGAATAAGCAGAAAAACGTATTGTAAAAAATACCATTTCTGAACATGACAATTCACGCACACGTGGCGGTTTGTTTGTTGTTGTTTTTTTTTTGGTCATGCATGTACTATGAAAAAAGTAAAACCGGTGCGTAAAATATGAAAATTGTGAGAAAAGCTTACGTTTTCACGGTATTTTAGACGTTGTACGTAAAACCATTATCTTTTGAAAATGTCGAAATAATTACAAAGGTTTACAATATGACCAAGTGTGACTTTCTTTTCCGTCGGCTGTTCTAAAAGTATAAAATTTACAAACTTGTTTCTGGCTCAGTTTTTGGGCAATCATCAGACCTCTATACAGTGTTGAGATAATTGCAATTGGCATCCATTTTTTTGAGATTTGAAGCCCATATCTTTAGAACCAGTCTCTAATAAGCTTTGTGCGCATGCTCTGCTTGAAAAAATAAAACGAATTCAGGAAAACGAAAAAATATCATTACATTATTGTTTGGGAGGCATTACATGACTACATTGTAATTGAATTATTGCCGTGTAGATTTAAAACTAGTTGATATACTGAATAATATAGATATGATTTTTTTCAGAGCACGCTGATGAACCTCTCATATGTATTTAAACAATGCTGTGAAGAGCACAAAGCAAACAAGTTGGAGAGGACAGGAAAAAATCCTTAGTCTTTACTTTCTATGATATGTGCCGAGAAGTAATAAAAGTAATGAAAGGGAAAAACTACAAAACATATACAACCGAGACACACGCTGAGCTTGAAGCATTCTTTTAACACCGGAGGAAGCATGGAATTTGTTTTATAACACGGGAGGTATTGCTTTTAAACTAAAAAATAACGACAAAAAGATAACAGGTAATGATAGACAATCAAAAGCTCGAATCATAATAAATGAAAAGAATTACTGTCTGGCTGAACTATTTCACGGGTAGTTACATCAGTAATCACCGTACTCGGAATCCGGCAGCTGGCACGAGACCGGAAGTATGTGCTTTCATTTTCATAAAGATAATGAGCGTTCAATAAAACTGATCAAGCAGGAGATCTTCTGACATGAAAATAGCCAGCTATAAAATCAGGCCAAGCGGACAGTTGAGTTCTGTTTCCTTTTGCAGAAATGTAGCCATAGTCTAGGTGATAAATTGTGCGCAAAAATGTGGTGTATCTGAATCGTTCATTGCTTTCACTATACAAACCACTATAATAACGGTAATCGGCTGCATAAAAGTGTCAGCATTCATGGCTGTTTAATCGTTGAGTGACACAGTGAGTGTGATTTTTTGGTAGCAAAAGGACGCACGTGGTGTAAGAACATCTGTACAAACATTACAGTTACCAGTGATAAAACTTTTATAACGCCTCGATGATAACTATCTATATAATATATACACTGAACTTTCGCTGTTATTTTAAAAATGTAAGAGTCGGTAACTCTAAATTCTTAAATTTACTTACAGAATTAATGCAAATGTAACAAATACGAAATTCAGGTAACAGAGATTCCATTAATGCCACCTTTTTAACGTTGTGACAAAACGTTTTACGAAAATTTATTTTACCGTTACTCGCTAATAGTAGAAGAGAATCAGTTTTTATCCTGTTTTATAACAGTCATTTTTTACCAGTTTCCTTTCTTTGAAGCAAATGCATTCGTAAGAAAACATAAACGATGAGGTAAATTTGTGAGGAAGCACTTCAAAGACCACATATTTTAAGTAAGTATGTATACAGAACAAAAAGATTTGCGAGCACAAACGTTTCTAACTTCGTCATTTCCAAAGCATAAATCTATTTTCTGCAAAGTTTCAAATAACTGTACGTGATTTATAACAAGTTACTATTACTCATGCTTCTAAGAATTCACGATTTCATAGTTAAACTTTTCTACCATTTTGCATACCTTTAGAATGAATACAGTGCACGGCTTCTTAGAATCGTCAGTTTATAGAAACTTGAACTTGAAAATCTAAGTCAGCAGTTTAGTAATTCAGCATTGCGTTAAGTTATACATTGCAATCTTTTAAAATCAAGCCGCGTTACAAAGACGAAGCTTTGCAATTTGCTGAAAGTTTATTGTTGGTGGGATGACAAATTACGATGAAAATAAATATGCCCTTTTCAGGAAAAATGTGTATTTGTTTGTTTGTTTTACTAATGTGTTGTTAAATGAGGTTACACATTATCCGGGACATGAAAATCTGTCTTCCATCTTAATAATTTTTAATTCAGACGTCTCTTCGTGTCAGTGTAATGACTACATTTTGAAAGTGGATTCGTGCACAATTGTTTCTGTCCGTTCGTTTGTGCTGTCTAACGAGAAAACTCACTAATCGTCACTGATTTATGAATCAAAGGTGAGTTCCTGCTATCAATATATGTCTGATAAGCTGCCCCAGCAGTAGCTATGGATGCTTACTTGAAATCAAAGCAATTTGGAGAACCCTGCTTGAAATCAGGCTGATTACCAGTCATCATTTTTCATTGTAAACTGAAACATGTAGAACATATTGTGAGACAGGGCTTCCCCACTCTTGGGCTATTGATGGATATAAACGTTTTCTAATGGCTACACGTTGTGGATATTGACTGATTTAAGCGTTTCTGATGACCACACTTGCTGGCAAACGTACTCTGTCAGGGAAAGTTTACACTAATCTTTGATTTTGTCGATGAAGATTTACGACATTACTTTCGCACCACTCTTGGTACTTGCAGGCCATAACAATTAATGAAGCAAAAATGACCAGTCGTCTATGTATCTGCAAATATTCTTGATGTGGTTTGTTTAAGATTTACCATTAGCACCTTCTCTGTTAGTAAAATACTGTGAATTTGGAATAACGTTCACTTTTCATTTCCTTGTCTTTGTTCCATTTCGTTTTAGGACTTACAAACGTATTAATTCAATTAGTGCCGTAGGTCCTTTTAGCATTTTTTGCTCCGCAGTATTTGCACTGTGGTATCCGTGGGAACTGGCGGTACTCATTTTTCCTGGTATCCAGCGGAATACTTCTGTCGTAAAATCGGTAAATCTCTTTGGAATAACAAAATGCTTCATTGTTCCTAATCGTGTTTAATTGCAGATAACGTGTTACCTTTATGAGTTCGTTTTTTTCTTTGTTTTCTGATACAGACAAGGATAAAACCTGGAAAACGTGTACCGGACGGTTGTCGTATTGTCTCCAGATTGGTTTGTGTCGGATTGTGACCAGCAGCACGTGAATACGCTTCGATTAGCAGCCACATTTAATGTTAGAGCTTCTACTCGACACGAATAAAGGATAAAAGAAGACACTGCATAAATCATAAAAACTTAAATTTGAAAATAATCTTCAACGTATTGCTTTGGTCGACAAGGATTTTTGTTTTCTTGACGGTTAAAAATTAACTTTATGTTTTATCTCTATGTACAGAAAAATAATACTCAAGTGGACGGCGTCGCCGTTTTCGGGTTGACAGGTTTTGTCACGTTTCCCCTACGTAGCAACGTATTGTATTTAGCACGTGCATAATGAACAGCACTTCAAACATGTATATTTCATTTGAATCGCTCGTTTAGGTGCACGTTTTTTCACCTTTTACAAGCCGCAACCTTATTTCCATTTGTTTTCTTTAACAAGTCTGTGGGAAAGAAAATTAATAATAAAACAAAAAAAAATAAATGAAATTAGAAGAAACGGTATTCGTGTTTGCAGTTTACAGTAACGAACTGTCCTTTACATCTCGATAGATTACAATATCACACAAAGAAAACAACTGCTGTTTAAAATGTGTAATCGAAATTCTAAAACTTTCTGAGCCTTTCAGACTGTACTTTTCTCGAATATAAATTTCGATAGTTAAGGGGCTGCAAAACGAACGTGCAGGGGTATCATTTCATTATAAATAAATAACAAGAAATCTTGAAGCCGTGTTGATCATTCTTTTCAATACCAGATTTGTGAAAATTAAAATTGTTGTCAAACATTGTGCAGATATAGACCGCTATAAAATATCAGACTACGAAGGAAACTTCAATGAAATATTAGACTGGATTTTTGTTCCTTTTATGCAGAAAATGATGTATAGGAAAACAAGGTTTTGTAAAGTATTTCTGTGCATTAAGTTAAAAAAAAAATCAGAAAATGAAAAAAAGTTTGCATAAATATCTGACCTGGCAAAAAGTTCAGATAAATCAAAACCATGTAGAAAGTTCGTGTAACAATAAGATCAAAGAGGCAGTTTTAAAATATCAGAAAATACATAAAACAATCTCAAATCATCCAGACAGTTGAAATAACTATCAAACTATCAAGACAGTTCAAATAAATATCCAGTCAGTTCAAAAAAATATCAAACTATCCAGTCAGTTCAAATAAATATCAAACTATCAAGTCAGTTCAGATAAATATCAAACTATCCAGTCAGTTCAAATAAATATCAAACTATCCAGTCAGTTAAAATAAATATCAAACTATCAAGTCAGTTCAGATAAATATCAAACTATCCAGTCAGTTCAAATAAATATCAAACTATCCAGACAGTTCAAATAAATATCAAACTATCCAGACAGTTCAAATAAATATCAAACTATCCAGACAGTTCAAATAAATATCAAACTATCCAGACAGTTCAAATAAATATCAAACTGTCCAGACAGTTCAAATAAATATCAAACTATCCAGACAGTTCAAATAAATATCAAACTGTCCAGACAGTTCAGATAAATATCAAACTGTCCAGACAATTCAAATAAATATCAAACTGTCAAGTCAGTTCAAATAAATATCAAACTGTCAAGTCAGTTCAGATAAATATCAAACTGTCCAGACAGTTCAAATAAATATCAAACTATCCAGACAGTTCAAATAAATATCAAACTGTCAAGTCAGTTCAGATAAATATCAAACTGTCCAGACAGTTCAAATAAATATCAAACTGTCAAGTCAGTTCAAATAAATATCAAACTGTCCAGACAGTTCAAATAAATATCAAACTATCCAGACAGTTCAAATAAATATCAAACTGTCCAGACAGTTCAAATAAATATCAAACTATCCAGACAGTTCAAATAAATATCAAACTATCCAGACAGTTCAAATAAATATCAAACTATCCAGACAGTTCAAATAAATATCAAACTGTCCAGACAGTTCAAATAAATATCAAACTATCCAGACAGTTCAAATAAATATCAAACTGTCCAGACAGTTCAAATAAATGACAGACCATACATACAGTTCAAATAAATATCAAACTCTCCAGATAGTTCAAATAAACATCAGACCTTGCAGATAGTTCAAATTAATTATCAAACTCTCCAGACAGTTCAAATAAACATCAGACTATGCAGAGAGTTCAAATAAATATCAAACTATCCAGTCAGTTTAAATAAATATCAAACTGTTCAGTCAGTTCAAATAAACATCAGACCATGCAGACAGTTCAGATTAATATCAGATTATCAAGACAGTTCAAATAAACATCAGACCATGCAGACAATTCAAATAAATATCAGATAATCCAGACAGTTCAAATAAATATCAATCATCCAAATAGATTATATTATTATCAGTTCAGACAGTTCAAATAAATATAAGATTATGCATACATTTCAAATAAATATCAGGTTATTTAGACAGTTTAAATAAATATAGGACCATGCAGGTGTTTCAAATAAAAATCAGGCTGTGCCTATAGTTCAAATAAATATCAGACCATGCAGACAGTTAAGATAAATTTCAAACCATGCAGACATTTCAAATAAATATCAGAACATGCAGACAGTTAAAAAAAATATCAGATTTTAAGAGTTCAAATAAATACCAGACCATGCATAAAGTTTAAATAAATATCAGTTCAGGCATAAAGTTTAAATTAATATAAGGTTATGCAGACAGTTTATACAAGTATCAGATTATCCAGACAGTTCAAATAAATATCAGACCATGCATGCATTTCATATAAATATCAGATTATGCAGACAGTTCAAATAAATATCAGAAAATCCAGACAGTTCATGTAAATATCAGATCATGCAGACAGTTCTAATAGATATCAGATAATCCAGACAGTTCAAATAAATATCAGATCATCCAGACAGTTCAAATAAATATCACTGTATATATGGAATTGCAAAAGAAATATAAGATTTTTTTAAATATGCAATAGAATACTTCGCTTAAATAAAAAGCTAAGAAAAACAACCAGATTATAAATGAATAATACATATTCCAAATACGACTTAATAACATAACTGAGAATCGCAACATCAAGAAAATGTTGAGAAATGTTTTATTTTGGTAGAAGTATTCAAACGAAACCAGCTCAGATTACCAGAAAAGTGACCGGGATAAACTTAATCCGTTAAAATGTAATTAATAACTAAATTTGTCCACTGATGAGTTACTAATTTGACATTTATGATGGGATAAAGTTATTTAATGACCATGTCATTTTCTTAAATTAAATTCATCACGCATCTTGTGTTTTACTTCCAGTTTTGGTCATAGAAGAATCCTGCTAAGTTTTATTGCCCACCTGGTTTCTCTTGGCACGTTTTCGGGATTCAAAGCATGGGAATTTGAAAAGAACACCATGCACTTGACTTTTATTGATGACTCATACTATTGAATTTTCAGTGTTTGAAAATATTTAAAGGAGAACATTTTTGCGGTTATAGTAAAAATAGAAAGACAACGAGAAAATGTGATGTTATTTTCTTGTGGTTTTTTTTATATAACATCCAATTAACTTAGTAACATGTTAAAAATATTCTCAGGTCGACGGGATGAAACTACGTGCTTTGTTAAAATTACAAAATTATCGTCGTTATGTCAGCTACATGAATTAAAAAGGTTTTGATATCACAGACTTCAAAAAATGAATGGAAGAATAATCAAAAAGAAAACAAAACAAATATTAATTAGAGTCGTTGTCTTGAAACAGTTCTCTTGCAGACGACATCCTGGTATCCATATCTTGCGGTAACAAAAGCGTTACAATTTCTTGAAACAATTCAAACAAACTCTCCTGTTAATCTATCACATTGACGTCTTTAATTTCTGGGCACCAGGTGACCGAGCGCTCAGAAAGTACAGATTACTCAGGTGAGGATCTATTAATTTAATGAAAAATAGTTAACTCAATCATAAGACTGGTTCCCGGTCTTTGGGATAAAGTTACATGAAATACGACACGGAAGTTGTTTGAAAGGATTAGGTCGAAAGTTAATGTTTCTTTAATTTGAGGCTAAGTATCCATGGCTGAAGTATTTAACATGGTAATCAATAGAAATTAATAAAAAGTACAATGTGTTTTTCAAGTAAAGGGACCGTATTTCATCTAAACATATTACATCCTTTAATGAGTGAAAATTTGCAAATTGAAAAGGCTTTTTTATTCGTTGTCACGCGATGAAAATACGCTCGACAATATGGTTACAAGTTGGCGGGAATTTTTTTTCTATTTTAAATATTCTAAAGACAATTTTTAGCCATGAGCTCTGTAAATTAGATTCTCTTTTGCATTTAATTATTTCAAGAATTAGGTGAAGTATTATGCCCAGGTGGCAGGGACGGTAGAGATTATGTCCTTAGATTGTAGCTATTTATCAGAACACAGTGGAACAGACATTTTGTTTACGTAAGAAAATTCCTCGTCTAAGACAAACTATACACAACATACGCTCATAAATATTAATTGAAGATTAATATATTAAAAAAAACAATTAAGCTAACATAACAGCACTTAAAGTTATAGACGGTGGACATTTACCTAGAAACGCGGGGTCAGTTAGCCAAAAACATTATTTACGCAAACACGCCGACATGATCTGAGTAGGGCCTTAATTAAGGCACTGATCTGAGTTAGTGGTTTACTTCGAGCTTCTTAGGAGGATACTGTGCATTCGGCAACGGAACTGATCATCAAAGAGTATCCAGATATTTTAGTCTTTTTATCTTTTTTGCAAAACTAACTAGAAATGAAATCCAAACGGCTTAAACCTAAATTTATATAAAAAAATCTTATTTGAATCAAGCGGCCTGAAGATGGCTTTCATTTTTAGAAAGGATATTCATCAGCAACATGAAAATTTTATGTTAACATTTTTATAACTTATCTAAAACATTGTACAGGGTACCATTCCCACAAACACACAGATTTGAGGCAGCTAGTGCTCTCTCAATTTCCATATTTTTTCAATGGCGGTTAAAATCACAGCGCGTTGTCATTGATTATCGTTTGAGATAATAAGTTAATCAGCGGACAATCAGTATCTATTGAATTTCAGAATGGGGACTACACACGCTCCAAGATGAAACTGCAAGATATCGCGGGCGCTGATTGGTTGCAAGCACAGGTCATTCCGCATTAATTTAACCATAACCATCAAGTGGGAACCAATCAACGCTTAGCGATTGGTCAGTTAAAAGTTATTACTCCATTATTGGTACAGATTATTGCGATCGTCTTTGTTCCACAATGGGTTGCTGGGCGCTCAGTGGACAGAATGGGGCGGGTAAAACCATTACGAATAATATGGTGATGCCATTTTGTAGAGAATATTTGATACACAAGAGCCGAAGACATCCGCTGATAAGGCGTAATGTATTAATGAACCCGTTATCTTCTGCCAATGCGATTATTGTCGACGGTTTTCATTTCATTAGAATATTAATTGAACAAGCATGCACAATTTGTTTCGGGCACGACTTTAATTAATGTTGTTCAAAAGTTTCCCCACTAACAAGGGCGCGCATTGAACAACTCAGATGTTTCTAATCAACCAGAAAAATTGAATACAAAAATATTTATATTTTCCTTTTGTATATACTATACCTATTGGTAATTATAGAAACGCAGACGAAGTGTATGGATGAGATGTTGATTGATTAGATCATTTTCATACAGCAAGAGATAAGTAACACAACAGTTCAGCAGATTTTTACACAAGCAAAGGAAACATCATAATTATATTTGTTTTGCTTCTGGCACCCTTTTTAGCAGTGGGGAGGATGCAACCTTCGTGGTGAGGTGAATCATCAAACAGGGCAGCTATTTCTGGTCTAGTGGTATCGCGCTCCGGTAATCATGAGCTCGCGAGTTCGATCACCCGCTCTTCCAGTAACACAACTAACTGCCGTTCGGATGAGACATTAAATCGATGTCACATATTATATATGTGCTATATACTGTGTATGTAAAAATCTGTCTGTCTATTATTATATTTTTAAATTACTTAAAACGTGTGAGTAAGCAAAAGATGATTTTATTGCGATATTTTGTTGGTGGTACTGTTTTGGTCCTAACAGTAGAAAGAAAACAACATCTATAATAACCAAATTTATAACGTTGGCGTTATGGCAATTTTTCACTCGAAAATATTTAGTTTTCAATACAAAAGAATAAACAATTCAGTTTTCTATATAAAAAGTCATATACAGTTTTGTATTCAAAGCAACGAATACAAATGAATACACAATTGGGTATTCGATGCAAATATATACATGTATACACAATTTAGTGTTCAATAACACAAATATGTCTTGTCATAATTTTGCCCTTAATACAAACGAATAAACACAATTTTGAATTAAATCGTCAAAAGCATACAATTTATATTCAATATACAAATAAACAGACACAACTTAAGTTTCATTACAAACTAATACGTACAATTTAGTATTCAGATACTAATGGATGTACAAGTGTCTACACTTGTTTTCAGTATAACAAGAAACATTGTTAGGTAGTCACTTTTCATTTGTACTCAACATATTTTATTTAATGCAAACGAATAAAAAAAATCAGTGTTCAGTGCAAATGAATTAATACAGTTTTTATATTCATTACCTGTACATAATTTGATGTTCATACCAAATAGTCTCATTTTTTGGAAAACTACAGACACATTTTCTCGAATAGAATCATTACCTTTGTCCGCATTGCTTTATTTTATTTGTCAATAAAATTCACCGGCGAATAAATTAAAAAGACTTTAAATCTAAATTAAGAAACACAATCTCGGTAATTCACACGGAGCACACGACCTTGTATACAATGTTTGACTGACTCCGGTGAAACTTGCCCAGTAAATTATTCTAAGTAGGGTGGTTTGTGACATATATCTGTCACGCTAAATAACGCACGGCGAGATTAGAGTACGAAAAACACGTGCCTCCACGCGCGGAAATTATTGTTCATTTTCCTCTTCAAATCATGTCTAGGAAATCGGCAACAGTTACAATCATCGATACACACCGATGGTGTCCAAATGTCAAATATATCATATTTTGAAATAATGACGAAAGGTCCAAAATTAGCTAATTTATTCTGAACACGATACTTGAACTTTTCATTGCTTCACAAAAGGGGTGTCTTGTCTTTAATGAGCGCCTTTGGCCTTTCGTCTGCGATCAAAAGCGCATCAACGGTCGGCTTCAGGACAATGCTACTTCTCTCTGACATCTTCTAGGACTGATTAGAAAGGTATGACGGCGCTAATGGAGTGCAAACAAGGGTTTAAACGGTACTTTCTTCATTGACGTTGTGCTATCAGAATTTTCGCTTTCGGGTAACGCATTGCAGTAAAGATGCACACTTCTATGATAACCAAGCCGCTGAGAGGGCCGTTGCCTGTGTTTATATATGATAAATATCTTGCTGCGTTTGACAGTTGTTTTACAATACAAAACTTGAAGAGACTTATGCTGTTTTCATCATCATAAAATAGATGAAAAGTAGAAATTTTACCTCCAGGACTGACTGATTTTCTTATTTTTTTAATTAAGTCATGGTTAGTAATTAAAACTAAAAATAAAGTAAATTCATGCCTGCCTTTTTTAACTTTTCAGGAATCCATTTAACACAGAATCTCACAGCTATGTTTAGAGTTTTCAGGAATTTATTTGATACAGAATTTTAGTAAGAAGCGGCACACCTTGTATTAAGCAATTTCTGTCTGGGCAAGGAAATAAAATCAGCATGTATTCACTTTAATGATTAATTACAGATTAAAAGAAAGAAACATTTCTCGTACATGTACAAGGTCTGGCAAACTGCTAATCAACTAAAAAAGATAGTGCTCATTCGATATAGGACATTAACGTTTTGAGATCGAATCTAAACCTAAAAATTGTTGTCAATATTGTTGCTGAAATGGCGGACCTCTGGCAACCATTAAAGATAAATTAATGACAAGTAAAACTAGTGATCTAGTCCTAAAGTGATGACAGTAAAAAAACGTATAATTTAAAACTGCCACTGCCTTTTCATTAAATACATAAAAACAGACATCAATGAGTTAATTTATCGAGTATAAAATTCGTAGAAATAAAAAAAAAAACATCAGACGATAGAATTTATTCATTCTACTTTCATCGGAGTTGTGAATCCAGATTTCATTACGTTTTGAACTGAAGTCAAACAGTAATAGTCAAATAAAAGGCTGCGTTTTGTAATTTGTTATAAACATTTCACAGAGAGATATGGCGTTAAAATGTAATGCCATGTTAGCACTACGCAACATTTGATAAACATAACAATAACATGAAATGAAAAAAATAAACTTCAATGAATAGAAAAATAATTCCGTTGAACAATTAATTCATGTCTAGCGTGAATGGTTTTTACGGCACATTACCTCGGTTGTCATAAAATGAAGTTTAGAGGCTGAATGAAGTGCACAAATTTTAAAGAACGGCTTTATTTTACATGGATGATTACACCGACCTCTCCCATGTAACGCGTGCCCACCTTCAAGCTTGTGTAATGCATAACGCTTTTTGAGTATGTGTAAATTACACAAACCTCTTTCGTTATTATTTTTGTCCGAGAGTTTATGGTCGCTAGGCGTTGTGAAGACTTTATACACACGTGTTCATATCATCAAATACGAGACTAACCAGGCGCAAATAAAAAAGCAAAAAAAAAAAAAAAAAAATGAAATCACAGTACAGCAAAAAGCACAAAAAGGTAAGGAAAAATATGAAAAAAGTTAGACAGCAAGCCAACAAATTATTTCTCTCCTTCCCTGGCCGGTGGTCGCAGCTTTGTGCCTTTTAAAGATGCACTGGGGTCAAATGTTGCAAAAATATAATGTCACTTATTTTTAAAACCGTGAGAATAATGAAAATGTCTTGCAATTTCCATGGTGAAGTACGATAAAAAGATACAATCCAAGTGACTCTAGTGTGAGAGTCGATTCGAAGACACCCAACACCCACAGCTGTAAAAGCACAAAATAACATTAGTCATCATTTTGGACACTTAATTGCCAAATACTTCAATACACTTTTAATTAGTGTCAAGATACCAATGAATCCTTTTCGTAAATGATATTAATATTATGAAACTGTATCAGAAAAAAAATCTATTCGAAATCAAAGAGAGATTGATTGAGTCTTATGGTGCCCAATCCATGTCATTAAAACGGTACTTTCCAGATAACAGTAACTAAGTAAAATGTCATTAATCATTACTGTCCAAACCTTTCTTTCTTTCGATATTTGTTTTGTACGAAGTTGGCTCGGTCTATCAGATAAATACTCCAACACTATCAGTATCAGTAAATCTACTGGCATGATTATTTTTAGGGAACAAGGGACTAGGATTGGAAAATAGTAAATTTGTTGAATCCAAGTAGTAACTGACAGCAGCAAAACATTAACTCAGAATCAGCAGACGACAGTACAGAAGCAGATAGTAGCAGTAAAAAGAACTTGCTGCATGCAAGTAAACTTGCCTCGTATTGAGGTTTATATTAACAAATGTGGATTCCTATCAAGGTACGTCTTTTACAGACCCTTCCAGACTGTAGGTCAAGGGGGTGCTGCACAGTTGTGGCTTAGCATTTGTTTGATTTCAGATAGAAGAATACAAGTGTACAAAACAGAAGTTTCAAGTGGAGAACCAGAGGACCAAAGAGTAACTATTGAAAAATAGTTAGCAGGGACGGAAACATTGGGACAATTGAATGTCCGCAAGATAAAACTATAATTACTAAAGCTTGGGCCGGTGTGGTATAAGGGAGGCAATTAAAACATCCTCAATATCGCGTCAAGAATGAGTTGTCTTTCTTTGTAAGGAATTGCTCTTGGAATTTAACCCTCTCCCTACCTCCTTACAGTTTTAATATATGTGTAACACTAAACCCACAACAAAAGATTTTACTTGATCTTAAACCAATACAGCTTTTAATAGGCTGGGTTTGTATGTAAAAAGCATGAGATATTCCGAGTAAAAAGCAATTTGTTTATTTTTCTTGCAAATTTGTCAATGTTCAGTACAAATGTTGCATATTCATAATAATAAAATTCATTTTCTAGATAAAAATCTTCCAACTACCAGGAATTGCAATAATAATCAAATAATCAACATAAACCCCTGTCTAACGTGCATAACAATACTATCACAGATTTTATGCACGTGCATACAAAAATCGAAAACATTACTGTTAAATTTTGTACCAGTTCAAAAGCAAAGTAAAACTCATATGCAAACATCCCAATATGAGCAATAAAATGTAAATTACAAACAAATTTAGCTACTTAACAGAACTTCCAAGAAAAAAAAGCACAGTCTGTTTGATATGAACGTTCAATGTTGATCCCCCATTACACAAACAGTATCGGTAATCCTTCATATATATAGCACACATAAAATGGAAGATCAATAAAAGTATATACTGTAAGTAAAATGTGTAGATTGTAGTATTAATGATACGGCTTATAACAGACGTAATAAGTGATACTGCTTACATCAGATGTAGTAAGTTATAATTATGGCTTACAACAGATGTTATAAGTGATAATGCTTACAACAGACACAATAAGTGATACTGCATACAACAGACACAATAAGTGATACTGCATACATCAGATGTAGTAAGTTATATGGCTTACAACAGATGTTATAAGTGATAATGCTTACAACATACACAATAAGTGATACTGCGTACATCAGATGTAAAAAGTTATATGGCTTACAACAGATGTAACAAGTGATAACACTGACAACAGACATAATAAGTGATACTGCTTACATCGGATGTAGTAAGTTATATGGCTTTCAACAGATGTTATTGGTGATAATGCTTACAACATGCACCATAAGTGATACTGCTTACATCAGATGTAGTAAGTTATGGCATACAACAGATGTTATAAGTGATAATGCTTACAACATACACAATAAGTAATACTGCTTACATCAGATGTAGTAAGTTATATGGCTTACAGCAGATGTTATAAGTGATAATGCTTACAACATACATAATAAGTGATACTGCTTACATCAGATGTAATAAGTTATATGGCTTACAACAGATGTTATAAGTGATAATGCTTACAACATATATAATAAGTGATACTGCTTACATCAGATGTAGTAAGTTATAAGGCTTACAACAGATGTTATAAGTGATAATGCTTACAAAATGCACCATAAGTGATACTGCTTACATCAGATGTAATAAGTTATAAGGCTTACAAAAGATGTTACAAGTGATAACATTGACAACAGACATAATAAGTGATACTGCTTACATCAGATGTAATAAGGTATAAGGCTTACAACAGAAGTTACAAGTGATAACATTGACAACAGACATAATAAGTGATACTGCTTACATCAGATGTAATAAGTTTTAAGGCTTACAACAGATGTTACAAGTGATAACACTGACAACAGACATAATAAGTGATACTGCTTACATTAGATGTAGTAAGTTATATGGCTTACAACAGATTTTATAAGTGATAATGCTTACAGCATACACAATAAGTGATACTGCTTACATCAGATGTAATAAGTTATATGGCTTACAACAGATGTTATAAGTGATAATGCTTACAACATGCACAATAAGTGATACTGCTTACATCAGATGTAATAAGTTATATGGCTTAAAACAGATGTTATATGTGATAACATTGACAACAGACGCAATAAGTGATACTGCTTACATCAGATGTTGTAAGTTATATGGCTTACAACAGATGTTATAAGTGATAATGCTTACAACATACACAATAAGTAATACTGCTTACATCAGATGTAATAAGTTATATGGCTTAAAACAGATTTACTAAGTTATACCACTTACAACTGACATAATAAGTGGTACAGCTTACAACTGTCATATTAAGTGATATGGCTTATGACTGATGTAATAAATGATACCGCCTACAACTAACACTGCATACTTAATGATATACTTGGGACAAGTAGGGACCTGATCAAAAGAAAAAACTCAGAATTTCTCATTCTTAAACAATATAACTTTTATTTCTACTGTCTTAATGATGTAGAAAAAAAACTAGACTAATGTAAGCAGCACAACATTTTTTATATACAAAAATCACACAAATGACAAACAAAAATGGAATGTATAACCATAATATAATTGTGACACTGGTGTGACATGTGGTGTGAAATGTCTTTATAAAAAATAGTCTTTACAACTCCAACATAGAGAAGTAAATATATCACTAGTTAATTCTATGATGAATGTTACTACAGTGACACACCACAACACAAATAAAATCTAAGATTCCAGTATATATCACTGAAATACCCCCGTGTAAATAGACTGAAATAAAGTCTAGCTGTAAATACACATCAATAAACTGCCATGGTAATATAAAGCATATGACATGTCAAAAAGTCATCAAAACCCTTACAATGCTAAATATATAAAATTGACTCCTCCACCTTTCAGTTTGGACTGATCCATTAACTGTTTATGCGGGTGTTTACTGAAAATTTTCTGGATGAATGGCAAATACATTTGTAGTGCAGACCATGATCAGACTGCACCGATGTGCAGGCTAATTTTGGTCTGCACTGGTCACAAAGGCAAAGTGTACTGCTTCTAGCAAGGTAGGGGTTAATAAATATACTTTGTTCTTACAAACTGCTGATTCTTTATTGGTTTTGAAATGCTCAAACCTTTACTGTACAAAACAAATTGAAGTGATTCTGCCAATTTGATGCGCAATGTAGCGTTCAAAGAAGATGACAATTGTGACACTGTCAGAGTTTAAGTTCAATTTTCCTACTTTTTACAATTAAATCGCTCCTAGTTTCAATGATATTACAATACAATCATGTATGACAAACAATATACATCCATATCAACTATCACACATGTTGAAAGCTGAAAATTGTCATCCCTATAAAACATTCACTGTTTCTCAAACAGTACACAGGCATCACAATTAACCATATCTGAAATGATGAATGCAAAACCAGAAGCTAAACCCTGAAACTCTAATGACTAGTCTGTATCTAGAATATTGACAACAAATGCCTTGATTTCCATTGGAGAAACCTTCAAGTTGTCCAAGTCAACAGATGAAGATTTTGTAGTAAGGTGTGTAAGAGTTGTCTCCCTTGCACTGTTCTTTGTAACACCCGGAAACAAAGATGCTACATTTACATCTGAACTTGAACACTGTAACCCCCGACTTGGGTACCCACATCGATACCCTTTTCTATGCACTATTAAACTAGTTCCATTGTAAGAGAAGTCTGTTTTGAACAAGGATTTCATTCCAACTATAAATATATCACAAGGTAATGGCTCTTTCATTGTTACAAAGTTTGGTGAAATAATTTCCGAATTAATAGGTGTATACATTTTTAAAATGGGTTGATTTAGAAATTCGTTGATTACAGTAGATTGCAAAGAAGGAAAAGTGAACTTATCTTCGAAAGTGTCAGTATCGTAATGTTCAACAGTTAGCATGTATTTAGTCATAGTCAGTTTGTTGTCGGATATACCTTCGCCCAGTCCTCTTTCATCATCATACAGAAGCTGTCTTTCAACCATAAACTCTAGCCATCCTCTTTCAAGAGAAGATGCTCCATGTGCCTGGCCTGTGTGTAGTGTCACTCGAGTCTTCCCATCTTCAATAAAAGCCATGGTTGAAACTGGGTAATAGTTTCGTTCAATATTTTGAAATCTCCCATCTGTCGGATGCCTTTTCCTTCCTATATACTGGAATCCATTTTCGTCAGTGAAGAAGCTACCTTTGTCATTATTTACACTGGTAACAATTCTCATTATAGGTTCAGTGTCCCTCATGTTGAGAATAAACATGTTTAATGCATTCTGTATAAAAAGGGACCGCCCTTGTAGCCCTGGGTGATGATACAGCTTCACTCGGTGATATAAATGCTCATATACAGATTGAACCTCTAAGCAGAATGGTCCCTCTATCACGTGGACTACTGGCACTCCTTGCAACAAGGTTGCAGCAGGACCAGTTGGAAAGAACAAATATGCTCCACTGCCCCTGGACTTGTATTGCAAAAAGTCCACCTCCACTTTCGTTTCTCTAGTTTTATTGTTTGTTTTATCGATCCATTTGTTCAGTAGGCCATTTGTTGATGAAAACACGGCGGCGATCTGATCATTTTCAACCAAGATTTGCTCTTTAAGATTTCCTCTTTGCCTTGGCCTTTCCTGGTCAAATTTTAATTCTGGCCCAACAATCAATTCTTCAGAATTATATATAGTAATTTTTGACCAGAAGCTATTTGGTGACTTGTTAATAGTTCTGAAAGTATAAGTCTCAATACCAAATGCTGAAATTTCTGTATAAAATACAATTTCAAAAGATGACCTATCAACTTCAGTACTTGAGGCAAAAATTGGATTTATCTGAAAGGGAATATCCTTTCTTTTTGAGTCCTTGATCTGAAAATCAACTGAATCAACAATTACCTCCACAAATTCAGACCGAAAGTGACCAGTTGGATTGAATAATATTAATCTTGTGCCTTCCTTGGTTGGAGATATTCTCTGATGCATCGAAGAGTCTTTATAAGTTGCCCTTGTGAGTTCAGGGTGAAGAACTGGAGGGTCATTGTCAATCTTTCCTTTTGTTAACAGAAATTGTGCTGCTGACCCAAGAACATGGAGGGCATTATTATATGCTTGGAGAAGCTTCTCTTCATAATCTTCAACAACATATGCTTTTGATGTCCCCGTAATAGCATCATGGTGCAGAAATATCCCAAGATTTTCTCTCGCCTCTTTTAACAATTTTGGTGCCCGCCAATTGAATTTATACTTAGTATTCCAGTGTCTGCTATATGCAAATGCAACTGAGTGAAGTATTTCTGAGGCTCTAAGCTTACTCTCTACCTCTCTGGAAAATCTTTTGTCGAATGGTCGTGTAGAAAAATATCCAGTCCAATAAGCTTTATCGTGATCCGAGTATGGAAAAAAGTCACCAGAAAGAGTTCTAAAACCTAAGTTTTTACTTTTTTTAGTCTGTTGAATCTGTTTGAAGTATTCACTTAGCGTTCCAAATTTAACATTAATCTTCCATTCTGGTTTGGAGTTCATGTATTGCATCAGTTTCTTGTAATTTTCATACTGTTGGTCCCACTCTTCCTTATGATCATATCTGAAATCATCCCCTAATGGTACAAATATTGTATTGTGTAGAAAAAGGCTTGACTTTAACCTGTACTGTTCATACAGTTGTTTAGCTCTGTTAGCAATATTTTCCTCTGTAATTGGCTGTATTATCCTAAACTCAGCTTCACCTGGTATCTGTCGGAAATCAAACATTGCACACACAAATTTATCAGGTCCACATGTATGATGAAGGCTATATAACATGTATGGCATGACATGGCACAAAATGTTTTCTGAGCTGCTATCATCCCAGTACTGTTTCCAGTAGAAATCTAAGCTCTTTTCCAAAGCAAGTCTTCCTTTTGTGCCCTGATGAATTCGACCAATCACCATATTAGACATTCCAGATTTCTTCCACAAATATGGCATTGTTCCTGAATGACCAAATGGATCTATAGACCAACTTGTGGTTGGTTTGATACCAAATGTTTCCCAAACCCATTGGTGTCCCTCAATCAACTGGTCGATAACTGATATATAATGAGTTGAGGCCTCATCTGGCATCACCCAGCCTCCAGAAACAATCTCAAGTCTACCTAAATGAAAGTAAAAGAGCAACATTTACAGTAGAGTAACTGTAGTTAATTTTTTATCTTCTTTTTGTTTTTAGTAACAAGAAGTATTTCAGAAGAACTGCTGAACTGCTTAATATATCGCAGTCACCATGATATTTAAAACAGCAATAGTTTACACTTTATATAAACAAGAGGGCCATGATGGCCCTAGATCACTCACCTGAATACTTTGCTTTTGGGTCTGCTGTTGAGCAAACACCAGAAGCTTTTTTAAGATTCCACCTAAATAAATCTATATGAATTCAAGTGACCCCCAGGGTCTCAAAGAGCATAATTTGAACAAACTTGGAAGAAGACCTCTAGCTGATGTTCCATTAAAAATATCTAAGTTCTAGGCTTTGTGTTTTCAGACAAGAAGTTTTTTAAAGTTTTGCCTATATAAGTATATGTAAAATCAATTGAACCCCGGGGCAGGGCCAAATTTGACCCCAGGGGCATACTTTGAACAAACTGGGTAGAGGTTCACTAGACATTGCTACATACCAAATCTTAAGGCTCATGGCCTTGTGCATTGTCGGATACCCACGGCCGATCCATTAACATTTTTTGAACTCTATCTCGTCGATAAGAGGTGTGTCAAAGACAGCTATTTCATTGGTTCCCTCATGATTTCATGAGGCAATTACAACCAATCAAATTGCTCGTTCCATATGACATTCAGTATAACAGACAAGATGGCAGCAACCATAGACAACATGTTTAATTCATTTTGTGAAAAGCTCAAAATTGAAAATGTGGGCGAAATGTTAATACTACATAAAATATCACTATAGTGGTCTTTGCTTGCGGAAGAATTGAGTTATCGATAGTTTCTGCCTTTTATATTAGCAAGACATGCAAAACAGGTTTTCGCCATGGGCGCAGCCATTTTATTTCTGATAGTTTTCTACCCCCTCCGTTGAAGAGTATTTATATTGTTAACGCGATTTCATTGGTTGATATTTTAGGCACTTGTTGCTATATATCGATGCAATGTCGATTATTAATGTAATAATCAACCGTGGGTATCTGACGATGGGCCTTGTGGTTTAAGACAAGAAGATTTTCGAAGTTTTCCATATATAAACCTATGTAAAATCAATTGACCTCCAGGGCAGGGCCAAATTTGACTCTAGGGGTATAATTTGAACAAACAGATAAAGGTCCACTAGACAATGCTACGTACCAAATCTTAAGGCTTAGGGCCTTGTGGTTTCAGACAAGAAGACTTTCAAAGTTTTCCCTATGTAAGCCTATGTAAAATAAATTGACTGCTGGGGCGAGGCCAAATTTGACCCCAGGGGTATAATTTGAAAAAACTTGGTAGATGTCCACTAGACAATGCTACATACTAAATCTTAAGGTTCAGGGCCTTGTTGTTTTAGACAAGAAGATTTTCAAACTTTTTACCTTCTGTTGCCATAGCAACCAGAGTTCTTGATGGATTTCAATTCTTTGAACAACTTTGGTAGAGCTTTATGCAGGCATGTTTCATCAATGTTGGCTTAGCGGTATAGGAGGAGATGTCATTCCAGTCAAATTGTTGAAGATGCACAACGCCGGACAATCAATGATCCTAATAGCTCACCCTTGAGCACTTTGTGCTCAGGTGAGCTAAAAAAGCACTACACATTATAAACAGAATCAGACTTCAGTAGTTTACTACATAAATGGGAGTATTTAAATAATTCACAGTTATACAATGTCAATAGAATTAAAGAGATATATGTAAACAGGGTTATAAAGAATTGCTTTTAGGAAGACTTTGATCATGTGACTGCTATTATTAGTTTTCCGTTTAAGTATACATCTACTATACAGAACCTTTGATACTAATGTTTAAATTCTATATTATGATGTATGCTCCTACTGCATTCATTGCCAATGTTCACTCCCTAGGAAAAACTTAAATCAAGGGAAAGAACCATTAAGAACAACCCTTGTTTTATCCACAGACATATCATACTGGTATTAATCATTGACATTTCTGAAGGAGACCAACAAAACAAACATAAACTGAGTAAACACAAACCTGCTTTAATCAGCTCCTGTACTTGTTCTTTGATTAATTTTGTCTGGTCTTCCCACCATCTCCTAAAGAATATTATCTCTGCCCAAATAAATGTCATATCTGAATGCAGGTGCAGTTTTCGCACCATGTTGTCCAGAATAAATTTCACTTTCCTGTTATAATATTCATCTACTGTCTCTAACCACCCTGGATCTAGATGTGTGTGCGGTATTATTATCACATTTAAAGAACGCACATTTGGGCCATAAGCCACATCTTGAAGAGGTGCATGTGGTATGTCATACATCCCGTTATTATATGTGTTAAAATCTGTCCTCTCAGCAAGGTCTTGTGTTGAAACTACATGTTTGGGTATAGAAAATTTTGCTCTACACTCGCCTTCGTTGACTTTCCATCCATTAAAACTAATTGACAGAGGATTCTTGCGAATAAAGTCAACCATTCTCTTCTTATGTGAACTGAAAAAAATTTACTAAAGATTGCAAAATTTGTGTAGCTTCCACTGTTCTTTCACTTCTACAATTAACTTGAACCTAGTGGTACTTGAAGTCTTTTGACTGTAATGACATAAAATAACAAACTGTCCTACCCCAACAAGTAATGCAATACCTTTTCCCCGATAAACTCATTAACCTTAAGTTAATGCAAAAAACTCATGAAATACCTGTATGGCACATACTGAGTAACCCTTTTTATTTCAACTGACGTAGTGTTATAAAGCTCACCTGAACATGTTTGGGAAGAGTCCTGTATAAACAAGAAAGGCATAAACAACAATCATGCACCCAGCCACAGACACTAAAACCACTCTATGTTGGAACTTCATTCTTGGTCTCATTTACTGATAGATGGCATTAAATCAATGTTTTTCTGAAAAAGAAAGTTATTTCAAGAAATTCGTCCTAAAAAGTACAAATGTTTTCAGAAAGAAACAAGAACATGTCTCTGTGCAAAGAACCAAAGAATAGGAACTATTTAAAACTTTCTAGATAACACGATATGTAACATGACAATGTCCAAAATCCTTTGGCTGATAATCAAACTGGTTGTGGAAATGAAATTTATAGTTTTAAAAGTAAAACTCCACTCACCATCATGGCTACCTAGAAGGCAAGATAAAATGTTTTCATTGCAAATTAATAACTGCCTTTGCTTTACAATCAACAAAATATCAGAATGCCAAAATAAGTTCAATGTTACACAGTTAAACTTTTACTGGCTGAAACATAAGTCTGTAAGGGTTATATACCTCTATTGATAAGTAGGGTGATAGTTTTAAATGGGCATAATAATTACATGTATGTGAAAATTTTGCAGGTGTTTACTGCTTTTAGGGTGTTTATCTGCCTGCAACACTCTTATTAAACCAATGAAATGAATGCATTTTAGTAGGGTGTATAACATTTCATTTTTTTATATTACTGTCTGAAATTCTCATTATACTGCATGGATCATTAGCATCATTGGTATTTTTACAAAATAAAATTGAACTGTTATTCTTCTGAATTACATAAAGTCTAAGCATGGAAAAATGTTTGACCTACTCTGAAAGGGAAAAACCCGGAAAAAAATGAAACTCAGGTCCAAAAATCCTGTGTGAGGTCTGGTAAAATTTAGAATTTCACAGGACCTCCTGTCCAGTAATTCCTTTTTTTTTTGAGTTTGGGGAAGACTGTAAATGCAAACAAACACCCTTTTTATGTACAAGGGGAAATTCAATATATGGTGTATGTTACTATAAAGCGTACAATCTGTCTCTAAATAGACAGCTTTTGCAATGATACACATGTATAATGGTACATTTTGTCTGTCACCCTTAAACTGGACCAAGTATGAATGCACTGTTATGAACTGACAGTACTATATTTCAATAGGTCTTTCAAATGTTTGATGCAAGTGGTGAAATTGCCTTACACAAAATTAATTCAGTTTTTAAGACTGCACTAACTCAATGCATAATTATTGGTGCCAGAGCCAGGGGAAGATTTTCTTCTGAATTAATGAGGCATAGATTTTGAGACAAAATATGTAACCATTGAGAATTGGTAGTACCATCAGTTTGCTGGAGTTCCAACAAAGTTCTTACAAACAAGAAAGTCCATAACAGAAAGATGCAATGCATCTTAGTAATTAAGTATACACAACCCAGAGTGGGTTTCGAACTCCTATCTCCCACAAGACAGTCCAACACTCCAACCACTCTCTATCATCGGTACCGGTTACCCATATGACCGACGCCCCCTGAAGAAATTAGTTATTTTATGTTGTGGGGGTAGTGCAAGATACAGAAGGCATCCCATTCCAGAGACACCCCTGGTTCTTTTGCATGGTCAGTCTATAGCACTGATATATGGAACCTCGGTTTAAATCTCATCCGAAAGACTTTTAGTTAGTTAGTGGAGGAATGGGGGATTGAACTCGGGAGCTCTGGTTTACCAGTCCAGTGCATTACCACTGGACCACATCCGCTTCTGACGCAGTTGTCTGAGGTTGTATTTATGCAATTATAGGTAGGTGTGCACTAGAGCATAACAAAGTAATTTGCGCATATCGGTATCTACACTGTGTCTAGGCTTAAATCGTCAAAAAGGGAACTTTTTTTCAAATATCACAATGTTTTTTGTTTTTGTTTTTTTTTACATGTTTTGAAAGACAAATATTCTTTCGTTCGATCCTTGTAACTGTATCAACTATCACGAGTTTGATATTACAAACAAATGTATTCGATATCTATATCCGGGTCAAATAAGTTGGACTAATGGAGAATTACCTTTTCATTAACAATACCTTTTCAAAAATATCGATGGCACTCCAGGTACCTATTTTAAACGAGTGGCTAATGTAACCAGCATTTCGAGTTGTGAATCATAGTCTACAAATGGTGTGTCTGCATTTAAGGGAAGCAACTCTGTAATTTGGAAATGTAGTAATTCTTGATTACGCCGCACCGTTCCTATAATAAAGTATTTTACTTAGTCAGTAATAACATAGAAAGAAGTTTAAATACTATTTTTAAACCGGTGATATAATTTTACAAAATGTTATAAAAATGATTTAACAGAAACATTAACCAGAACCAGGGCAACCGTTTAAAAATATAACCTTGCCTGCCTAGTATAGTCAGTATTGACTTTTGGCAGTAATAAGTTGAAGTTGAATATAACTTGAAATTAAAATATCTTCAAAATCGTCAGAAGTAAAACATTCTAATGCGTGTGGTTTGTTGTCACCAGAAGTAACATTCTATATAGATTTGAATACGTTAAACTGATAGAAGAGGATTCAGACTTTCAGGACCGTTCACCCAACTAGCGAGATACACAGGAGAAAGTAGGACCTAATAGACAGGTAGAAAAAGAATATGTGGAAAAAAATGCAAGATTTGTTTTCCATTATATTCGTCTTTCTATAGTATTTATGTGTGGGTTTGTTTTAAAACCATTGACAGACATTTTAAAGCGCCAAGATAATTTTGTAAGAACAATGATGTATTTCTTCTGCAGAAGTTTGTCCTAGAACTGAAAGGATCTTTTTTAGTGATTCCTCCGAATCACGGTACCATTTTTCGTATTCTCAACCTTTTCGGGAAGTTAATAAATTTGCTGTTTTAGTGTTTATAGTGTATATATAAAGATACACAAGGTAGAAATGATGCAGCGGAGAGCGACTCGATGGGTGATGCAAAATTACTCCCCTCTCGCAAGTGTTACAGATGCAAAAGAATCTCGACTGGCTTTTCAAGATCATCCATGACAATTTGACAATTAGCCTTCCACCATATATACAGAAACCTACCAGACTCACTAGACACATGCACCCCACTAGACACATGCATTTCCAAATAGACACATGCACCCCCCCCCCCCCCCCAACACACAAACTCGATACATGCACACCCATAGCTTCCTACAAATTCAAGTGTCTTCAGATTACCAAAAATGGTCATTCTTCTGGAACAATCTACCTGTATTTTGCTGACTTGCCTGCAATCCAGCTTGACCAATTCAAGCGGACATGCAGTGACCAGAAAAGGTATTAGATCAACCAACCATGTTTTACTTTTAACCTTCTTTTTTTCTCTTTTCCCCTTCTACCTTTAACCAATTTTAACAACGACTAGACCCTTTGCATTTCTGGACTTCACTTTATCCTGACATTTTTTCTCAAGCCAGGTTTTTACTTCTCTCACCTCTTACTAACAGTCCGACGCAAGACAGGTTGGCAGTATAAAGAGAGAGAAAGAGAGAGAGAGAGAGAGAGAGAGAGAGAGAGAGAGAGTTCTCACCAACACCATCTTGAGCCAATTGACACCAATATACTACAATCTGCCTCTCATCTGCGACTTAAATGTCACTGAATTAAGAGCAGTCTCTATTGAACATCCTTATTACTTTCCGGGAACAGTAAAAGGATGACACCCAGGCTGTGGAAACGAGGAAGAGTAAACATTTTTGAAATTATACACAGATTTTAGTTTTGCAGATGACCGGCTTTATAAATGAGAAAAGTAATAGTTTTGCATGGAAGAAATATAATATAAGTGTTGTCTACTTTCTAAAGGTGACAAGAAGCCTATGAATAAAGGGGACACGTAGAAATCCGTAAAATCAAAGGACGTATAAATTAAACAACTGCTAGAGTTTATTTCATATTTAAGTGACGTAGAAGAAGAAAATATTTTCTCTTTGTTTTAAAGTACTTTGATGCCAATATCTTATTGTGTATCCACGGACAAATGCAGTAAGACAGGTAAAGGACTTACCAACTCGTTTTGTCCCCCTTGTCTTAATCTGTATACATAAAATATAGTTTTAATTTTCATTGAACTTTATCCACCAAACATCACGGATATGAAATTGTCCATTCACCAAAACAATCAATGATTGTCTTGCTACTAATGAATGGCACATCAAAATTAAGGGGCTTTCTGTATATCCTTTCCACGAATATAAACATCTACGCCAAGAAGTAACTTTTATCTTATCTGTATTCAAGTGAATTGTCGCCCTGTTTACTCATTTAGTCTACAGCATTACTGAGTTCCTTCGTTTCGTCCAAAGCATATCTAAGTCTCTGTTCTCCGAGTCACTACTGCTCGCCAGCATCATCCCCAATGAAATGGAATCAATTTATCTTAGACTTGACCTCTTTATAGAAAAATATTCCATTAAATAACCATATATTCTGTTACTTAGAAACTTTTTGATATTTTGGCTATCCCTAGACACTAAAAAGAGTATGGTCTTCATGGGCATTTAATATAACAAAAGTAAAAGCTTTGGTCCTAATAGTTTCTTCATTTAATACAGTTGTATGTTTAGAACCCATATGCTTTTATCCCTTTTTTATGTGAGCAGCTGGAAACAACTTTACAAGCAAGATTTGGAATAATAAATACCCTCCATTAATACTGATCACATGACCTCCTATTGTTGCGGTCCAAACCAAAAGTGTAACAGAAAAAATAACCAGTAACAAACTTTAAACAATAACAAAAATTTATTCCTAAAACAAATTACTAAGTACAATTACACAAACAAATATTTTTACAGTACCTGGATTTAGTGTGATCCTAAAATAAATTAATATCCTGTCTGATCCTGGTAAGAGTTAAATGTAAATAAAATAAATATAATCTAGATATAAAGTAAATATAATCTAGACTATTATTGAATGATCTTCAATGTTCTAAATATAACCACAATAAGATGTTTATAGCAAATTCTAGCAATTTTCAAAACACTGGTACATCAACTAGGTTATTGATTGGTTCTAAAGATAGAACTGTAAAAACGCTATCATCAGATATTTATAGAAAATTATAATACAAATACATAAGACTATGTAGATATTGACTTTTTATTATATGTAGGTACAAATTCCTAATCAATGCATATAAGATCTTGTTAGAAATGGTATGTGACTTTTTAGCGGTAGGATCTGTTTAATATCTTAATATAGTCATATATTTACTGATCTAGATTAACAATAATAATATTGTTTAGCAAGTACAGTCAATATTCAGTGATATTTTTTGGCTTCATTATTGTATAGTCACACGTGATTCTTATTAGAATGGCAAGCTGCATGTATATACAATGTACATAATGTATATGCATATGATATGATTTTATGAAATGGGCATATGTCGGGTGAGACTAAATAATTAAATAATCAATATGAAACTGACATATAAATTTCATAGTGCTATCATAGTGTTTTCATAGTGCTATCAATTTTATTCCAAGTTAGCACTATATTTTGGTAAGTAAATTACAGTTTTCACAATTTGTCAATAAGATTCAGTCCTTTCTTCATGAAATACATTGAATTTAGTAACACCATATCAACACTTTTACTTAGATATTTTCTGAGCACTGTCTGTGTTCTCATCAGTGTCACATTCTACATCATACAGTTGCTGTAACAGAAGCTCTATCTTAGTCCAGCCTAAAAAAACAACAACAAAATAATTGAACTCTAATCAAAAAGCGCATTTATAGGCTGCATAAATATCATATATGATCCGCCATTACTCCAGATACAATCCTTAATGAGTGCGGCTCGTATGAAAGCTCTAAAAAATAGACTCCCAAATATTTGTGCTACTTTTCATTTTATGCGCGACTTCAAGGTTGTTCTTCGCTTGCAAAATTTCAATTGCTCTAAGAAGGTGTCTTGTACTGTTGCACAATAAAAATTAAGTATCATCATCAAATCTATGAAAACATAGATTTAAACCTCTGCCTTATAATGAGTATTTAAGAGCGTGCACACCTCTTTTCTTGATATGGAAACGGATGCCATCGAATCTATTGAGAGTAGGTATAGAACTTTTCCTTTTATGGACATAAGAGCTTATTGCTGAGAATCTGACTTCAGCATTCCGGAGACCCCTAAGTGTTGACTTTTCAATCCACGGATGATGCTGTGGTTGAGTTAGATTGCCATCTTTAAGTAGTTCCTTCATCTCCTCATCTGACAGTGGGGCAGATATCTCCAGACCACTAGAATGGAATATTTTCAAAAAATACTGTAGGTCCTATTATTGACGTTTACTTTTCTTCTTTTTTCCCGTTATTTAAAAGTGAATATTACGTTTACAGTGACCAAAAATGACTGATATTCCATTAAAGTTAAAAAAGTCTGATAATAATCCGTTTACAGCTGTCAACTATTGGCTGAAATTCCGTCTGGAGTGATGAAAGCTGGCCGTTCTTTTTTAAATGGATCTAGAACTGACTTATACTTCGTTAGAAATGCGACTGATACTCTGAAATGGTCAAAATTTGACATACATTCTGTCCACAGTTGCCCGAACACATTGTTTGCTTACTCATGCAACATTAATACATTATTTATTTTTCTAATCGTGCTGAAGCATTTTTAGCTACGTTCCTTCTCGTAATCAACGTGGCAAAGTTTCTTTGGAAATTCTTAAAAGAGCCAGACATGCCTTCTAAAAATGTAGCAAATCTTCTTGCAACATTTGATTGAAAAGTAATGGTGAATTATTTAGATATGTTGAAAGTAGCCGACTAATACGTCCGCAAAGGTAACATATGGTTTACCAAATGCGTCCCTTGGACCTCTACTCTTTTTAATGTACGTTAATGTCATGTCTGGAGATATGAAAAATTCGGCAATTTAAATAGCAGGTAAAATAAGGCTGATATTGGACGGGTTTTTTTATTGAAAACCTTGAAAGTATTCTATTTGGTTCAAAACTATTAATCCTTTATATAAAGGTTAGACGTAAGTTCTGTGATTATGTTTAATTAAACGCAGTTTATTTATTTTTCTTTTAACTGCTACTTACATTAAATGATCGTAGCGTGCAGCGTGCCTTCAAAGGACATGCCATCATTAGGCAAGACCAATCTTTTTCTCGTTTGATCCGGATAAATGACAACATGTCCTGGTATAATTTCTTTAGCCTATTAAACTTTTAATTTTATGCCTGTAATTTTTATTATGTTTGTATTATATTACATACCTTGTTATGTCAGTCTATACTTAAATAAATCATCATTATCATCAGTCGAGAAAGTATAACTTACGTGTCAGCGTCTATACCCAGTCCTAACTCTTTGATTTTCTTCTCGACAGTGGAGTCTACCTTACCCTCCTTCTGCATCGTATATTCATACATAAACATGTCAACAACAAAAGCTGTCACAATGCTAAAATGAGTAAAAAGAAACAAAAAACAAAAACAAACAAAAAACATTTGAAAATGTCCTTAAAATGGTTGCATCCTGTATCCCTTTTTAATGCCAAATGTATCTGCAAACTTTTTAGTCTAAGGCATGTGTTCAGAGGGATAAGGTAGTTGGAACTATTAAATACTGGTTTGTTTAAAAAGAAAGGGTGTGACGTTGTTGAAACTGGCTTATTGGATGTTCATTGTTCATATTCCAAGTAAATTAGTTATTTTTGTGTGTTTTAAAAATACATATAAACGCTTAACTAAGATCATAGCTAAAATAAAAGATCAACTTTGAGTTCTTACTTCATGACGACAACAGAGACACACATGAAGAATATTGCAAAATATATTCGAGCAACTTTACCCGTCACCAGCACATACCCTTCTGCAAGAACTGGATGCTATGTTAAGGGAAACCATGCATGACAAATTAACCATTTGACGTACATTATCGGATTTTTTTTTCACGGTTATCGCAAAATGGCAGGAAACAACCAATAATTAAGTAATTAAGTCATAGCTCCAAAACAGAAGAAACACTCGGAAACATATCTATAGTTACATACTAAAATTCGGAAGAAGTTTTCAGTGCGTTACGGTAACGTTATTAGATAGAAGATACTATAAATGTTTGATCAGCGTGATGGTGATAATTCCTCTCTAAAAATTATTATTGGAAATTTAAATGGCACCAAATATTTAGAAGTTGCCTCAATTTTGCTTACAACGTAAATGTATATACCATGTTTTAGAATAATTATTCAAGTTATGCATTGTTCAAAAATGTGAGTTTTGCTTCATAAGGATACTATGCCAGTTGTTTTCAAACAGTATGGTTGACAATACCAGAACAGAGCTAACGAAGTCATTAAAGTTAAGACTGCAGTATCTGGCTTGGTAGAAACTGCTGTTTTCAAGCTCGGGGGCACCACAGTCCTTGTCGGCTGAAGTAATATTTGTTTCATCGTGTAGATGAGAACTTATCTTTCCACTGAATATCTCTATTCCAAGTATTGCAAATATGTAAAATATAATCTGAAATAGAAGAAAATAAACCAAAGTCATAGGTTATACTGTTTAAAAAAAATAATTACTCCATTTATGCTTGTGTTAGGTAACCGTAAACAAATACTATTGCGTCAATATTAAACATTTTACTTCTGAATTACACCGATAAAGTAGAAGGTTTCCAAATATATAAAGAAATACTTACAAACAAAATACCACAATACATGAAAATGGATAGTGAAATGTTGATTAACGTATCTGTGATAATTTTGAACCTGAAAAGGAAATGAAATTACTTTGAAAAACAAGTAATTATTTTAAAAAAGGCCCTTTTGAAGTCCTGCGCTTTAACGGGACTTATCTGTCCTATCTGTTTGAAATATACCAGTTCTTTGAATGTTGCTAATTTACTCTCGTATATAGCCAGCATTTTAATTTCATTTTATGTCGAACAATGGCTAGTTGGGATTAATACTGTTACTTTGTTGAATTGCCAACAAATCAAGATAAAAAGTTAATAGGGAGTTTAACTGCCTGTGCAAGAAGAGAGTACATGCTAATTTTCAAAATATCACGTGACGGTTGAATATAGAGTAAAGACGATTTATAATAATTACCTTTTGATATACACGAGAAGACGCAGGATTCTGAAAATTCTTATAATTTTCACAATCTTTGATGTGTTTGCTAAGAGTGGATCTGAAAAAAATCACTTAAATACTTTTCAAAATCTATTTTTCAGCAAGGAAATAGATTGTTTTATTGACAATCGCGGAATTATTACAAGGTCTCTGTTTAAAGGTTGATTGCTGACTTACAAAGAGAAGCGTGGAGAAAAATAAATTATATTTACATTTTTTTTATCATTCGATTACACTTTTCAAGCTAACATGTTTGAAATGTCGGAGAATTTTACTTTGTAGAATTTTTCTGTAGCTAAAGAAAATTATGGTAAGATATATCTACTTAAAGGCTGTGGGCATGGCAAGGGAAGTATCTATTGCCGTAAAACTCATGAGTATCAACTTTGCCAACAGTACCTTGTACAAAATGGTCTGTCACAATAAATATTAGCGATGTTGTTGTAATGACGACGTCAAACCTAAAAAAAGAGGTTATAGAAAAAAAACTTTTTTATGTATATATGTAAAATTCGTAGGAAGATTATTTCAATCTTTGCACCGACAGAAAGGATGTTGAGAAGGAAGAAGTAGAAACCGGTGACCTCCGGGTTAGAAATCCGGTATTTGTCTCATTAACAGCAGCAATATCTTTTTCAGAATACTAAACAAGCATTGCCTTTTAGTGAGGCCAATATGAATATTCATCGACCTTATATTGACCAATATCGTAGCCTGAGGTAATATAATTTTTCCGAGGTCGATAAAGCGCATATTGACAGAACGTTGAATGCAACAATTGATTTATTATTAAGCAGACAAGAAACTATTTCTAAAAACAAGTAATTGTTCACTTAATCTAATTTCTGGAGCGTATTTGATGTTCAACAGCGGGGAGCTTTCGAATCAAATGAATGTTATAATTTACAGATTTATTACTCGCACGTATAAATCAATTAATCAAAGAATATTTATGACATACCAGTTTCCGAATTTTCTGAAGAATTTATAAGGCCCATATGTGAACAATTTCATCAAGATTTCTAAGACAAACAATGTGAAGAAGCAAATCTCGATACGTGGAACGTCAAATGCGATCAGGAATACCTCAATAATAACTATGACGTCAAAAAGCAATTTGAAGAAACTGAAAAAAATAAGAAGAAATTGCAAAAGACACTGTAAAATTCCAAAGGGATAGTGCATGTAAATTCATAAACTGTTGTAATGTTACTTTTTAACCAAAATGTTAATGATAGATAGATTGCTATCAAGAAATCTTTCGATTGTTTAATACTTCTTGATATCGATTTCAAACACTGAGTGACAAATGTGAAATGATTTTTATTTTTTAAATTTATAATGTTCAAGGTATTTCGTATTCATGTTATATGTATGATTTGGGTTTATGGCCTTCTTGTTTGTATGAGAATAAGCTTATTTGTTAAAACCAAGAATACAACGTATGTTTTTTTAGCAACTTCTACGTAAAACTGAACAAAATCTCTAAAAAAAAACATAATTTACTAGACATTATTTATTCGCTTGTGTATTTACTTACATCATGTAAATTTAAAAAAAATGTAACCGTTTAATTACGTAAATGTCAGAAGTTTTACATACAAACTGTCTACGAAAGCTTTGAAATATTCTGCTGGCATGGAGTTGTAAAAGTTTGTGAACCATTTCTCCTGGTATGTGATTCGGTCCTCCACCTCGGAAACAGGGACATTAAGCAGGTCAGCGACGTTCATAAACTCCTGTTTTCCTGTAATTTATACTTAATTAAGTGTTAATTTATATCAAGACACCTATTCTAGAAAACTTTCTTTCAACTTATGTGACTGCCTCCACGTTACCAGCACTCATGCCGAAAAAAGGAAAAGTGTGCGCCATTGACCAATTCCGCTGGCAAGCATTCCGAACCAACGACCCTCGGGTCATAAGTCCGATGCTAAAATAACCAGTTTTTCTGATATCTCTACCTTAATACGAACAATAGAGGCTATACTGGATTAAATGTCTACCGTATATGAGTTGTAAAAGCTGAGTTGTAGGTAAATAACGCGGGATTTGATGCTGAGAAAAGTAACATTGCTCAAACTCAGAGTTATCATATACTTGCATATGTAGCATATTCGTTATAATAAAGAACCTATATGTCCTGAACGGTTCATATCTAGGATCAGCATCAGCAGGTCAATCTGATTCTTGGACAGGTCTGGCTGTGCCAGGGTCATCAGACGCTTCCAGATTCTATAGGTTACCATGTCTTCACCATCATTGTTGATCTTGATTACATCAAACGCTTGTACCAATTTACGCTTCTTTTCCCGGGAACTTCTTTTTATTTCTTCCTAGAGAATTCATCCAAAATAATCCGTGAATATACTGCAAATAATACACAGAACAAGGCGACAATCTTGTAGAAGAAACGAAAAACGCTGAAAATAGTGATTTTAAATACTTCAAGTATGTATGCTATACAATTTGTTATTGGTTTATAATACACATGTATCCAAGTTTCTGAGATTTTATTTCTGATCATCTTATTGTGAAAACGTTGCGACTGATTTATGCAAGCAACGCATAATTCATAATTGCACAACAGATTACTAGTGACTTTATTGTTAAACCTACCTTCATGTTTTCATTGTAGCTGTGATAGGCAACAGCAAGGAATACGTTGAGGAGCATGTAGAAACAGACAAGGACATAGATAAAGAAAAATATACAATAGAACTTGCTCTTCTCCAAGGCTGGCATCCTGTAAAATGAAAATACTATCATCGTGCTGTGTTGAAGTTACTTAAGTTGTTTATAGTAAATGTAAATATATGAAAATGTGCAGTTCTTAAATTGATAATTCATATTTATTTTTAGCTTGACAGTGATAAGCCTTGGCCCCCACCCCTACTCCCCCCCCCCTCGCACCCCTCTCGCACCCCCCTCCCTCCCCCAAACAGGAGAGCCTGTAAAATTCAATTGCATATACCCATAAAATTAGTCAAAATTGTTGTCAGAGCCTGCTACAAATATGAATAGTGATGCATACAAAGTAATGAAATAATCTGATTTTAGTGGTAAAGGGCTTCTACGACCAAGAAATTTGAAATCCTTACATAACAGCGAGTTTGTTAGATGTTGTGACAAATACATACAAATCACGACAATTGCTAAGAAAATTGAAACCCTTTCATAACATCGAGTTTGTTAGATGTTGTGACATATACATACAAATCACGATAACTGCTAAGAAAATTGAAATCCTTACATAACATCGGGGTTGTTAGATGTTGTGACAAGTACATATAAATCCCAAACACTGTCCATGTAGCTTTTAAAATATTGTTTTCCATCTGGGTACTTCATGTCATTTCTGGAATAAGGAGAAATTAAGACTTTAACTACCACAGATAAGAAACTCCTTCAGGAGTCTAGGGAATTATTTTCTCATGAAAATGTTGAATAACCTGATTGTCATTTTTTGCATCTAAGGAAAAACAGTTGAACCATGAAAACTTTAAAGATTTTAAAGAGATTCTGTTTTTAGGTTAGTTAAATTAACTAATAGTTAAATTGTAGAATAGTTAATGTTCTATGGCATGTTATGATTAATTTTCATAAGTTTTAAAAAGTTTTAAAGAGATTTTGTGAGGTCATATCTACCTGCTGCAGGAGTTTATGAGATTTGCACTTTGGTATTTTACGTCTTTGACAACATTTTATTTGTCTGCATACGAACAAATCTTGAAGCATGATAAATTAGATTTAAATAAACTTCATAGTTAATTCATTCAAAAACTTCGACCTAAAAGTTCAAATACATGTACATAATTCAAAAACTGTAAGTTGAAAAGGGCGTAAGATTTTTAACAAACAAAGACGGATACGCAAACAAATAAAAACATATGACAAAGACATAGAATTCAGTCTCTATTTAGCGGTCAGAAAGATGAAAGAGGAAAAATGATACTTTAATGTCTTGAAAATAATATCGGAAATACAAAAGGCGCGCGCATGGCAGTAGATTTACCTGTTGCTGAACATCTTAAAGGCGACCAGTGCAAATGCAAATATGAAGAAATAGAAAAGAACAAGCACGTGTACTATCTCTTTGATCGTTCTTCTCATGTTCCGCCAAGCTCTTCTTATCTAAAAAAAATAAAAATCTGACACAGCACTTAGCTTCATGGTATAGGATGTACCCTGTAACTGATAAAACGGAAATTTTCAACAGAACGAAAACAAAAGAACTAAGTGTTGTTGAAGATGCAAAATCGTCTCTTTTTCATGATGGACCTGCTGTATCGAAGCACTACGCAATTTTCACGATACTGACAAAACGTTTTCAAAATTCAAGGAAAAACAGTTTGCAAAATTTAGTTTGAAATGCAGAAAATGATTTACAGTTATAAAATGACGTTCTACTATAGCTTTTGAACTTCCAAGTGGAGGCGAAAATACGTTTCTTCAGAAGTAAGCGGCTAATATCTTTCTAGCGCGTTTATGTTACAGGTATGTTTGCAAACTACCTTCAGGCGCGTAGCTAGCCTATAAAGAATGTGGATTCAAAATAATCTAGGGGGGTCAGGGGGCATGCCCCCCCTGAAAATTTTGAAATAAATGGTGCAATTTGGTGCGTTTTGGGGCCTCCGGAGAGCTTTCTTGACCAACGAAAATCCATTTATTTTAGCATAAAAATGGAGATGAATAGCTTTACTTTTTTTTGTCAAAATAATGTGGATTCAGCTGCGTACTCGCGTATAGGCAGCTACGCGCCTGACCTTGGTAGCTATAAATGAAATCATTATGGTTGTTTCTTGTTTTGCTACGTTGAATAAGCAATGCCGATAACATTGTAATGAAGTTTCTGTAGATTATCTGAAATGAACTGGGATGATTATTTTTTCTTGGAATTAATGATTGAACTGAATCACGAAATGGACATTAACTAAAAAGTTATCGTAAAACCATTTGCACTGGAAACTATTTACAACTTAACATTATTTAGCAGTGAACCACGAAAATTTATGTACATGGTTTAATTTTTCACAATATCTAACCTGTCTGCCGTCGGAGAAGTTGACAATGAGAAGCGGCCTAAGAATCCTGGAGTATCTTACAGTTACACCGTCTTGCTTGAACAGCCTGAGTGTGATGTACACTAGGATATCAATAACTGTGATCTGAAAGACAACATCGCAACAAATAATGGAACGTGAATTCAAAGAAGGAAAGATACTTCAGTATATTATCATTTTTCATATATATTAATTTGTTTAAAACTAATCAATTTATAAAGAGTTTTTGTTAGAACATTCTTTTGCAAAAAATGTCTGTGTCAAATTTCAAACACACCTGCATAACGTTTCGTTAAAGTACATGTAGAGTTAAAGTCAGTCATTTGTGAGTTCGGCCTTCTCCAGAATCTATACTAATTGCAAAGAATGCTCAATGATATACCAACTGTAACGAGTATGAAAGAGTATCTCGAACGTGTCTCCAATATCAAATTACTTAAATAATTTTCGGGGAAAACAGCTGATGACGTCATGATGAAATCTTAATTTTACCGTAAGAATTCCAATAATAAAATAATTTTTAAAATCCTTGAAGAATGCTCCTGTCCTTCTCCAGTGAAAGTTGTGACAGATTCTTATTGCAAAATACACAAGGCACAAACTCTCGACGCAGATAGTAACCTATATGAGAAAAAAAAGCTTGTTTTACAAACGTTTCTGATCAACACAATTTTATGTGCATAAAGTTATCTAAACTATTATATATCAACTTAAAATACCAATTCGTACAACTTATAAGCCTTTTTTGTATTTTAATTCAACTTAAATTGTGGAAAAAACATTACATTACATTGTGCAAAAATTTGTGTTCGCTTGTACCTTAGATCTGCCTTTTCTTGAATTCGGTCAATGAATCGAACGATTCCAGCGTTTTCATCGGATTCATCTTACTATTCATCATGTATTTTGTAGTAATATGAAGATGTGTACTAGTTCGGATGATAAAGTCATTTCAGTATTCAACCAAAATAACCAACGACGAAAATATAAAAAATTAACTACTATTACGTCGAGTCGCTTCCAAATAAAAAAAAACAACAACAAAAAAAAACAGTCTCATTTGTATTTACATGCCCTTATATTCCTTGTGTACAGGTGTCTACCACCTAGGGATTTAAAAATGAATATAAACACTAAGATTTATAGTAAAATTGATTACGTAGTACGGTGTTGCAAAGCCTTGCACCGCTGGCTCCTCGAATACGACGAGACTCAGGTCAACAACTATCGCCAGGTAGAGTAAGTACGTCAGAGGCCGTGATTTGTACCGATTGTACGAACTTCAGAATAAAATAAACTGTTTATAACCTAATATCTAATTAAAAGTGGTCTTACAGTGACTTTTTTTAATTCAGAGCTATTCAAGTGATCAGTTCGTTTGTAAGACGTTCTATTACGTCCATCAATTTGTTTCCAAGTGGAATAATACGAGGGTTGTTCCGTAAATAATGCAAAGCGTATTCAATACTTGCATACTTAAATTCTGGCATGGTTTTGAATTTGTTTCCTGTTGTTCAAAAGTTTTATCAGGAATGGCTTTGGCATTCTTAAAAAAAAAGTTTTAGAAAGGTACACCAGAAAAAAACCCACAGACAACCCTACTACATGATAATACAATGTACATTTGGTCAAACTAATCGTTACAAGAAATATCCTGACCTGACATATTTTGGTTCAGTCTTAAAATCTACAGTCCTTCCCTCCATTGCATCGTGTACCAATGTAGCGGCCAGCAGAAGATCCTTTATTAGAAAAAGCATTTATTTTATACTGGTATGCAAATGTACGTAATACACGTTGATATTTACATCATTTAGTAGAAGTTTACACTTAAAATATTACATTTTGAGAGCAGTTAAAATTGAAATTGTGCGGATATACCTTGAGCGGTTAACTTGGCAGTTTCAGAAATCTTTTTACTGTTACTGGAGAATTTTAACTTTAAATCGAAGTAAACTTGTACTTTTATTTTTGTTTCAGTTTTCCAAAAAATAAGTCTGTAAAATCCTCAAGAAAAATTTGTCAAAGCTGGTAACAAGGAAGATTAGTCATCTAGCCCTAAATACTCTCTGGAATCTGTAAGCGTTTGCAGATTTTATTTATTTATTTATTTATTTGCAATTTTGTATTCAAAATTTTTGTTCTCTTCTCTAGTCGTTTAATTAATTTCTGCATTTAAAATGCGGCATATCAGCTGTCTGCGACCGTTTATTAAAATATGCAGTAATACTTTCACCAGGATAGTTCATCCTGGGTGAAATTTTGTCATCTGAGCATTTACTAAGTTGTCGGGAACAACTTAATGAACAAATTCACATATTCCTCTTTTCACCAAGCATGAAATCGAAAGTCTTCTAATAAAGAAGAGCAGGGCCTTAATTGAGACCCTGAGATAAGGAAGTTTTCTCGCTGTAATAGGAGCTAAGAAAGGAAGTAAAAAACAGATAAACTCACATTGTTACTGATCATCTTTTCACTCCCGATTTCAATTATACGTCTCGAAGTAATAGTACTTGGAACCTCAACGTAATCAAAATATTTGTAGTCATCATTAATTGTAATCGTTTCAACTGTATTTGAAAATGAAGCCTTTTTCCGCCTCAGGGTCACTACACAACTCTCATTATCGTCTGCTTCTTTCTCAGTGTCGTCTGCGTCTCCGTAATTGTAGTCTTCGGTACAGTTCTCGATGACAATCTTCGGGATGTTTGAATCACAATTTCTGCCCAGTTTTGAATCTTTTCTGGAAATTTCTGCTCTCTGGTTACTTAAAAAAATATGAGTTTCTTCATTTGGCACCTTTTCAGCCATAGTTTCGGCGGGGTTAGAAATTGCAAGTTTAATGTTCCCGTTCGAGTGTTCTTGATCAAAGATCTTTGTCATAACTGCATTTCGTAGCGCACACAGATAATTAGCTATCCATTTCAAGTTTTATTCTTTAGACAGCTAATACATTTAGCTATGAAATTATAGACCCAATCGACATTCTTTAATACAATAGATAGATAAATTTTAACCGGAAGGATGTCGTTTAATTCTATATAATGAAGTAATATCCGCTGAAATATATCCGGTCACTTAGACTACTTGTTCAAGTCGACAATATAAGCCATTAAGTAAGTGTCAATACGAAATTTATTCTCTTTTCTTGATCTTTCTGGATACAGTATATACAAATGTTTGTTTAACTGTAAGCAAACACCTAAAATATCAAATGATTAATGATATTTTAGGTCTTTGCTATAATTAAAGATATACTGACCCATCTTTGCATAAAAAACTTTTATTTCAGAAATTAATTGAAATCAAGGAAATTCTTTCTGGATATGTCTAATTAGGCTACTGGAATACACACACTATGTATGGGAAGCTGCATTCCCTATAACACGTCATGTTATGTTGGTGCTTTCTTAAAAAACTGCCAGTTTTTACTGTGCTTACTTATAGTGTGTAGAGTTTTAAACGTAACATATCTACTCTGTGTACTCAAACATGTTTATTTTATATTTACATAGAAAAGGTGTAGTAGTTATTTGTATCTGAAACTTGAGCATAATATATCTTTAAGTTAAGAATTGTCAGTCAATTCTAAACTTCGAGTCATTTTTAACACGGAATTATTACCTCGTATAAAGCTATTTAATTTTTAATGTCTTATTCTTTAACCCTTTCTTTATCCTTCCGTCCGCTCTATACTCATTTTTTTCTGATAAAACAAAAACGGTTAAAAAAACACCACCCTGATTTATATAGATGACAATGAGGTTAGCTCTTAGTCGTAATTAGTATTATTCGGAAGCTTATATAGGCGAGGATTAAGCATACAAACATCGATAACGTTAAGTGATATTTCCATAAATAACAAACACTTTTCTGGCCAGGTGTTTATATTTTTACTTTCTAGAAGTTTGCATTTGATTTAGCATTCTTACTTTGATAAGTAATACCAAGGACAAACACAATAATCGTCCCCAATACAGTTCGACCTCTTTGACAGGTTCACAGGAGATATTGGAATTATTCTAAGCATCTTTTGATAATGAATTTATGAAGCGTTTAACAATTTTTATTGCACTCACTGGTTAGAGGATGAAGTTATTTTTTTAATATAAATAAATCATTTGTATCAAGGTGATTAAAACTTCGGACTTGGTCCGTTCCATGACCATACTTTTAATAATTATTCCCCTGTAGTAACCTGGCCTATGAGCGCAATTTGGGACACCCATCCAAGCACTAACCATGGATAACGTTGCTTAACTTAGCAAACGTTCCAGACACTCCAACCATGTTAGCCCAACAGCGAGACTGTTGGAAGTGCCTTATATACCTGGTGTCCACTACGCTCCTCCCCTCTTTAACCTTTAGGAGCTGGACATCTACTGTACAGTTTCCTACATAGACCCCATTCAGCTCCAACTGTGCAAGGGACTCAACTCCATACTGCACTCCCAGTGCACACAGGCACTAACCAAGGTAAAGAGCCGGCGAAGATTCGTGGAATTACCGATGCCACCAATGTAGTAACCTGGCCTATGAGCTCAGTTTGGGACACCCATACAAGCACTAACCATGGATAACGTTGCTTAACTTAGCAAACGTTCCAGACACTCCAACCATGTCACTAAAGAGCTAGCCTAACAGCGAGGCTGTTGGAAGTGCCTTATATACCCGGTGTCTACTACACCCCCATCGAAGATGAGGGGGCCTATAGATTTGCAAATGTCTGTCCATCGGTTGGTAGACACTTTGGTTTCTGATCAATATCTAGAGAACCCTTGGGCCCAACTTCCTCAGACTTGGTATGTAGGTTGGTCATGACTAGTAGATGGCCCATATAGTTTTTCAGTTCACCATGTCAAAGGTCATGGTCACAGTGACCTTGAATAGCAAAATGGTTTCCAATCAATAACTATAGAATGCTTGGTTACAGGTTGTTCAAACTTGGTGTAGGTTGGGGGATGACCAGTAGATGACCCCTATAGATTTTCATATCATCAGTTCAAAGGTCAAGGTCAAAGTAACCTTGAAAAGCAAAATGATTTTTAATTAATAACTACAGAACACTTGGGCCTAGATTCCTTAAACTTGGTATATAGGTTGGCCATGACCAGTAGATGACCTCTAAAGCTTTTCAGGTCAAAGGTCAAGGTCACAGTAACCTTGTATAGCAAAATAGTGTCCGATCAATTACTATAAAACGCTTGGGCCCAGCTCCTCAAATCTTCATAGGTAGGTTGGTCATTAGAAATCTAAGACCCATGTAGTTTTTAGAGTTATTGTCAGTGATATTTATTGCATTGATTTTCATAATTTTACCCTCAACTGATTTTAAAACTAAGTAAACTAAATAAGTTTAAACTAACTTAGATGTTTATTTTTTTATTGATAGACTGGTGGCATTAAAAAATTATAAAATAAGACTATTTTATTGTTGCAGAGCAAGAAATATGCAGACACCAAAGCTGTTTCGAATTATTTCCAGACTTACAACTCAAAAATGTCATTGGAGGAAAGTTGTAAGTTATACAAAGTTTAAACAGGATTGACATGTTTATCTACAAATGAGTATAAGTTATGTTCCTAGTACCTGTGGTTTGTCCCCACTGCCTCATAGCAGTTGCAAGTATGTAGTTAAATTACTCTGTGGATAAGAAAAGCCTGGCATTGAAAAAAAAAACTTAACAAAGGAAAAGATAACAGCAGGTCAAAATAAATATTTGTAAGTTGCTTCAAAAAGATGTTCCCCATACATATCTGTTTGAAATATTTTTGTGATACATGACATATGGTGTTTACAATTTTAGTTGAAAGACAAAGTAACTTGCTGTTATTAGATTGTTTATATAGCAATGTTAATCTTGTTTATATTGTATATTTAAAAGAAAGTTCAAGCTGTGAAGTTATCAACCTCATGTAGTGATGTACCACCCATCTACAGGCTTAAGTCTAGGGGTCTTGTGCGAGTGAAAGGGCCAGACACAGTAGCTTTTTTGCAAGGACTTGTCACAAGTGATGTGGAATCACTAGCCTCAGTGATGGGCACTCAGTACTCAATGTTGCTGAATGTCCAGGTAGGAAAGACAAAATTCATCATACTGTGGAGAGAGTGAGCAAAACCTAAATTATCCCATAAAGGGACTGATTCAAATAATTTAGCTTAAATAATATGTTTTTCTTTAAAATTAAAGAGAAGCTAACATACTTTGAGGGAAAAAAAACATGACCTTATGCTTCTTTACACCATGAAAATTGAAGAAAAAAATTGATTTTAATAGGATTAGAACCCATGCCCTTTTGGTCAGTAAAATAAGAAGCAGGGAACTTAACCACTGAGGCTCTGAGACTTGTTCTTACCACCTGTCAGAATTAACAATATAAACAATGTATCTACCCCATAACTAATGGGGTTTATTTTCTACCAATAAAAGTGTGTAAAGTTTGTACTCGTATCATGATGCATTTCTGTAACAAAAAATAAGACAGTTTAGATATGTTCTTTCAACTAGAATTTTGTTTGTATAACAATAGATATTTTCCTTTTTAAGGCATCGTAGATTCATCTGTGAGTCAGTCACTTTAACAGAAGTCTCAAACTATGTTTATACAAGAATCAACTTTACCATTTAGAAATAAAAAATATATAAGTAATATAATGTGTTATTTTGAAATTATTTTGCCAAGAAAAAAAGGTGTGAATAATTTAGTAAATTTTAATAGCCAATGGCTAATTTTTGTCCGTGCAGTGCTAGCATTGATTATGTCTGTATACAATAAGTTTTTCATTAACAAAGCAATGCTTGCTAGGTGATAGTTACTACAAGATGGCAAAGTTAAGGACAGTTTCTTATTTCAGGGTCGAGTGTTGTATGACCTGCTACTGTATGATGTATCACAGATATTTGGAGACTCAGCCGTGTTTGTGGAATGTGACAGAAGCATAGTTGATAAACTCATTACTGATATTAAAAAGTATAAAATTAGGAAAAAGGTAATATTTAAGATTGATAGTACTTTCAGATTGCTTTCATGCGTTATAAGTCTTTTACTATTTCTGTCATAGTCTGGGCTGTCCTGTGTCCTCTGAACTATAAAAAGAGCCCAGTGTGTATTTAATATCTGCATACCGGGTAATATATTTCCTCTGTTCACTAAAGTTTGAACATTAACTCATCAAATGTCAGTTCAAAAAGCTCTAACTGGTAGGTCAGTTTCAGACAATGTAATGTTTCTGTTGTTACGATTTTATTTGTCCTCCTTTAATTTACTCTGCTTGTTTATCATTATGACTTAAAAATTTTTGAATCAGACAAGATTGAAAGCTTTTTGAGGTCTGAACTGTATTGAAAAGAAGTATAATTTACTTTTTCATTTTTCTATATTTCTTGTGAAGATAGATACAGTCAAAACATGCTCAAGAGGAATATGAATAGAATGAAATTAGGTTGTGTTAAGGAAGTTTTTGATGTGATTCAGCAAAAACTTTAAAGCTATGAACAATTAATCAGATCTGTTGCTGATTCAAAGAATTGGATTTCAGCTGTGTTAAATTGAAGATTGAAGGCAAAAAAAAAGTGCAATTTGCTTCTTATTTTGTAGCAGTTAGAATATTTTTGCATTTGCCACTCTACATATTTAAATAAAATAAATTTTATTCGGTAATATATTATTACTAAATACATAATATTTTAGGCCAAGCACTGTGTAAAAGAATGCACTGTTCATATGATTAGAAGCTGCTAAGGAAACATGACATGCTGGCAAAATAGTTTGCTTTGCTTTGGAACATGATAGATAGTAATATTAAAATTAACATGTTTTACAAAGTCACAACGGTATTAAAGACATTTGTCGTATGTTGAGTTTGTGTAAATAATATTTACACATGTAATATGTATGTATTTACTAAATATGCAAAGGAAAACACTCTTACAGGTGACCCTTGACAATATGAGTGACAGCCATAGTGTGTATGCAACTATTTCTGACCAAGGTGGAAGTCTTATAGAATTTGCTTCTGTTGCTGTAGAAACTAAAGATCCTCGAGTGCCACAATTTGGACTGAGATTGATAAGTGAAAAAGGTTTGTTAAACCCACCTTGTTGGTTAAAGTCATTAAAACTCTCACCGATTTTAATGGGTTCAAGTCCAACAACTGAGCAGATATTATTTTACATTAAATTCTTAAAGACTGAAAATGCCAAAACACAAAAAAGTCTCTAAAACAAGTATAAACCAATATTAGACAATTAAAGTCTGATTCATTGAAAGATAACATGTTTTTCAGTGTAATTGTAAGCGTATTTCTGTTTTTGCAGAGGTACCTGGGGCCAGTGAAGATGAAACTGGTTACCATGAAAGCAGATTACAGTGGGGTATTCCAGAAGGCCCTCAAGACTTACCACCTGGCAACTGTTTACCTCTAGAAAGTAATCTAGTCTTTATGAATGGAGGTAACATTTTTTTCAAGGGGGTGTGATGAACAAACCTCTGCTTTTTTTCTTCTGCAATATTACATATTTTGATATAAGCTGAATTTAAGAGGAATTTTCTAAAATTTAGAGCTTTCCATTTTCTTTGAAATCATATAAATATGCTATTGGATGAATCACAACATGTTAAGCCCTAAGTAAAAAAATTAAAAATACAACAGGAGAGTTGTTGTATAATTTTTGGTGAATAGTAATTTATTAAATGAACAATTTCTTGGTGCCCAAAGTAAATTTTTTTTAAACTTTTCATTTTTACATTATGAGTTATTTTTCATTTTACAGAGAATGAATCCAGTGAAATAATCATGTATGCAAATATGTCATTGATTAATTTCATTTGTGCTTTTTATGATAGGTATATGCAATATCATTATATGTCATCAAATAAATTTAGTCATCCTTTATAACACAAATTTCATTTCATCGAAAGAACTTAGTTAAAGTAAAGTAGTTCTGTATAAAAGTTTTTGACAACCAATGTTTGGAGAAGACTTGCATCTTTCTAATATAGATTATTATATTTACAGACAATATTGAGTGCAGGGAGTTTTATGTAATATGTTGTTAATGTTTTGATCTGTGCTTTTCTGTCACTTAGGTAAAGGAATTTCATTTCATTATTCTACGCTTCAGAGTAGGGGCATATTGCTTTGTTCATATCTGTTGTTCCATCTGTTCATTGGTAGACTAATTGGTTTCTGATCAATAACTTACGTACACATAGGCACAGAAATGAGGTTTGGAAGGTCGGTTGGGCATCTTGTGTTGATAAACCATATTGTTTTTTTGGGCCAGTTTGGTCAAAGGTCAAACTCATGGGCCAGCATTTTTTTTTAAATGGTTTCCGATCAATAACTCAAGAATAACTGCACCAAGGACCTTACAATTTTTCAGGATGCTTGGGCATGATAAGTTTATGAACCCTATTATATTTGGGTCCACAGAGTCCCACACTTTGAAAACAGTTTCTGAGCTATAACTGAAGAACAGTTATCCCCATGCCATCCAAACTTTACAGGATGGGTGGGCATGATGAGTAGATGAACTGTATACTGGTAATTTTCCAGTCTACAGGGTCAAGCTTACAGAAGCCTGCATGTTGAGAGCAGTTGATAGTCAATAACTGTAAAATAACTGTTCCCAGGATGTTCAAAGCCCCAAGGATGGTTGGACATGGTCAGTAGATGACCTTGAGTTATTTGGGGCTCACCTGGGTGCTAACTGCACTAAATTAACTGCACTAAATATCAAGTTCACAGGAGCCTGTACTTCACAAGTGATCTTTGATGTATTTCTCAAGAACAAGTGAATCCAGGTATTTTGATCATAGTTCAGCTTTATAATAACTCTGGATCCTTTTGTTTTAGACTCACCATGCTGAGGTGACATGTCTTATTGATCTTGGGGCTCTCTGATATGCCTAAAGGGGGCATCAGTATAATTCTGACAGCTCTTGTGAAATTCATTTTGAATCTGTTCCAGTGAGTTTCAGTAAAGGATGTTACTTGGGCCAGGAACTGACAGCCAGAACACACCATACAGGAGTTACTAGAAAACGCTTGATGCCTCTTGTCTTTGATAAGTATGCATTTTAATTCAGTCATAGAAAGTGTGATCTTAGATAGGTTTAACAGTATTTTGGAAATTATCCATTATGAAATTTTTTCTCAGATTTAAGAAAAAGTTTTATATCAGTTGTTTGATAATGAATTAAACAGTTGAATTAGATATGTTGTCTGATTAATAGCTTCTAAACTTTCTTTTCAGTATCATTTCACATACTGAATTCATTTTTGTGATAAATTTGTTAGACTTAAAGATTTGAAAAAAAGATCTTGTTTGAAAATCTTTCTTTTTTGCTAAGAAGTTAAAATTAAGTGTGATCTAAAATTTTTGTTTTCTTTTCTTTTAGGCCACCAGGTGAAATAGAGCCAGGTGAAAATATCAAGAATGAGAATAACAAAAGTGTCGGCAAGTTCCGTAGTTGTTTTGGACAGTATGGCCTCGGACTGATGAGAATAAATGAACTCACTGGTGACTTAACTGTCACCAATAAAACTCAAGAAACTGTTTCATTAAAAGCTGTGATACCTAGTTGGTGGCCTCAGCAGTCCTGAGGCTGGAGTGTTCTAAAAGATATGTTATGTTGTTAACAGCCTCTTTAACTTGTTGAAATAAGAATAGACAATTTTACTTTGCATTTTTCTTAAGCTGGAAAGACATGTACACCTAATAAACAATTATTCTGAATATGTATCTGCAGAACATAATTATGCTTCTCACAATCTCCTATTGATGTGATCTATGGAAATAGTGTAGGTTACTCTAGCCAGCATGAGTCTGTTAAAAAATCAATATATATATATATATATATATATATATATGATATGAACTTGTGTTATGTTATAAAGACATACTACCCTGAGGAGATTTTGACCTTGCACAATCTCAATAGTAATAATAATAATAATAATAATAAAGTCTTTATTTATAGAGGCAACACGGATAATTCCAATCTTCCCTGTGAGCCTCTCAAAAGTATATACAAATATTTACAAACATAACATTGTACGGCATCAAAATTTTCAAACATAACATAACGATCATTTGATAAAGAGATAAAGCAATTGAAACATACATATATTTACAACAGTAGTTAATGTAATGACCGTTTCTAGTATGCTATGTACTTCCTTTTAAAAGCTGGAAGACTGTTTGCATTTCTCACATCAACAGGCAGGCTATTCCAGATTGTTGCCCCTGAGTAATCCAATGATTTTCTGTAAAATTTTAATCTTGGTTTGGGAACTTGGAGCAAATTACAGTTTGTTGACCTTAGATTTCTGGTATGAGTGTCACTACAGTAAGTGAACTTATTTTGAAAATATTCTGGACACGCATTATTCAGAGACTCAAACATGAGAATAGCCTTTTTGTATGTAACTCTTTCAGGAAATTTCATCCACCCTAGTAATTTAAATAACTCATCCGAAGGTGTATCAAAATCTTGATCGAGGATGATTCTGGCTGCCCTTTTTTATCCCCCCGCCAAAGGCGGAGGGGATATTAGGAATGCCCTTCGTCCGTCCGTGTGTTCGTGCGTCTGTGCGTCCGTCCGAAACAATTTTGTCCGGAGCATAACTCCAAAACTACTTGAGGGATTTTATTCAAACTTCATACACTGACAGAGCACATTGGTAGGGAGTGCAGTGTGTAAGTGCAATAACTCTACCTTGCCTATTTTTAGAGTTATTCCCCTTTATCAGAATTACTTGATAAATTTTGTCCAGAGCATAACTCTATAACTACTTGAGGGATTTTATTCAAACTTCATACACTGACAGAGCACATTGGTAGGTAGTGCAGTGTGCAAGAACAATAACTCTAGCTTGCCTATTTTTAGAGTTATTCCCCTTTATCAGAATTACTTGATAAATTTTGTCCGGAGCATAACTCTAAAACTACTTGAGGGATTTTATTCAAATTTCATACACTGACAGAGCACATTGGTAGGTAGTGCAGTGTGCAAGTCCAATAACTCTACCTTGCCTATTTTTTAGAGTTATTCCCCTTTATGAGATTAACTTGTTTACATTTTAAAAATCCCAGCATATACATGTATATCTAATTCTTGAATTCTTGAACTTATTATCCCTCCGCCAAAGGCGAAGGGGATATTAGAAATGGTCTATGTCCGTCCGTGTGTCCGTCCGTTCCAGTTTTGTCCGGAGCATAACTCCAAAAGTACTTGAGTGATTTTCTTCAAACTTCATATACTGAAAGAGCACATTTGAAGGAAGTGCAGTGTGAAAGAATAATAACTCTACCTTGCCTACTTTTAGAATTATTCCCCTTTATCAGATTTAATTGAAAAACTTTGTCCGAAGCATAACTCCAAAAGTGCTTGAGCGATTTTCTTCAAACTTAATACACTGACATAGCACATTGGTAGGAAGTGCAGCTTGCAAGAACAGTATTTCTACCTTGCCTATTTTTTGTGGGATTTTCTTCAAACATTATTACATTGAGTGTTTGAAAGTACAACCTTCAGGTAGCTTCTTCCCGGCGGGGGGATTAACCATGTGTAACATGGCTCTTGTTGAAACTTTATAATTGCGCTTAGTTGTTCAGCATTGCAATTTCCCCAGATAAAACAACAGTAGTCTAGGTGTGGAAGAATGTAAGCATTGTAGAACATTTTCCTAACTGGCAGTTCCAAGAATATTTTAATTCGCTGTAGCAGATATAAACTTGAATTGCATTTTTTTTATAGTTTGTTCTATTTGTAATTTCCAGTTAAGATTTTTGTCAACATTTACCCCTAACAGTTTTTCCGATGTGGTTGTAGTCAGAGTTTCATTACATAAAGTTAATTCATGATTGTGAGTTTCAATGTTTGCACTTGGTGAGATGGCCATGACTGTTTTTTTGGGAATTTATCTTCATAGAATTATTTTCACACCAGGCTAAGACATTATTGAGTGCTAGTTGTAAATTTGAAGTCACTTCACTTGAGTCAGAACCAATTGCGGTCAGAGTTGTGTCATCAGCAAACATGTCAACAATGGTGTCTCTTACATTTTCTGACAGATCATTTATGTATAGTAAGAAAAGAATTGGCCAAAGAATTGAACCCTGTGGAACACCGGATTTTATACAGCCTGCTGTTGACAGTTTCCCATTTATATTAACTTTTTGTTGTCTGTTTGAGAGATATGAATGAAACCATGAAATAGCTGATGAACTGAAATTGAATGAGTTTAGTTTCATAAGAAGGTTGTTAGGTTAACTAGGTCAAACGCTTTGGAAAAGTCCAGAAATACAGTACCAACTTTCTTACCCTCATTTATAGCAGTTATCCATTTATCCATAATCGATGACAGAGCTATTTCGCAAGAATGATTACTTCTAAAACCAGAGTGGTGTATGTATATTAATTTTTTTGATTCGAGATAGTCTTTCATATGATTAGAAACATGCCTTTCAATAATTTTGGATAAAACTGGTAGTATAGAGATTGGTCTGTAATTAGATACATCTTCTCTTGTTCCCTTTTTAAAAACTGGAGTTATCTTAGACAATTTAAACAACTGGGGATATGTTTTAGTTGAGAAACTTAAATTGAATAGTTTCATCAGTGGCTTAGCAATGATTTTAGAAGACATTTTAAGATATCTGGCACCAGTATCATCAAGACCAGTAGATTTTTTATTGTCTAAGATATTCAACTGTTTTTCAATAAACTCTTCTGTTATAAGGGGAATATGAAATTGACTGTCATTGCTGCTAGTGTGTTTATCTTCACATGCTACACTTCTACTAGTAGTACATGTAATGTTATCTGTTGAATTAAAAATGCCTAAGAAATAATCATTGAAAGTATTTGCTGCTTTTTCAGGGTCTGTGATTGGTTTTCCATTTTCATCATGTATGTAATTTGTCTGATAGCTGTTTGATTTACCAGATAAATCTTTCATTTTTTCCAGAGTAGTTTTGGGTTTTTTGTCAGGTTATTATTTATAGTTTCTGTAAAAAATGATTTCTTAGCTTGTCTTATCAGTTTCTTAACCTTGTTTCGCCAGTGTTTATAGGCTTCTTGGTCCCCAGTTTTTTTGAAGTGATCTCTTTGTTTCACAGCTTCTTTTATCTCTTCATTGTACCAGTCAGGTTGATTTGTGAGTTTCACACGCTTTGTTTTTAGAGGGGCATGCCTATTTAAGGTATCAAGGAAAATTTTCGAAAATAAATCTAAAGCATCATTAGGGTCATCAAATATTTCCAGTGTGTTCCAGGGTTGTGATTCTAGATCAGACAGGAATTCCCTTTCATTGAAGTTTTTGTTGCTCTTGTATGTATGTTATGAGTTTGTGTAATGGGCCTTCAGATATTTTAGCAGTCTTGCGAGTAATGCATACTGGAAAATGGTCACTTAGTGATAATTTAGGAACGGAGACGCATTTAATATGAACAGGACAATTAGTATATACATGATCTATTAAAGTTTGAGACACAGAAGTAATCCTTGTTGGTTCAGTTACTAATTGGGTTAAACTGAAAGCATGATTAATGTTCATCAAGTTATCTGATTGACTGTTATGTGAACGCAGGTTAATATTAAAGTCACCAGTTACGATAGTCTCAATGTTCAAACATACTACTTTTTCTAGGATGTTCATGTAGTTTTCTGTCAAAGATTTAGGAGCGGATGGAGGTCTGTATACATAGCCCAGGAGAAAAGGTTTTTGTTTTGACATACGTATTTCTACCCAGATAATTTCTAGTTCGTTACATTCTAAGTCAAGCCTGCGTACACAAGGAAAACAATTTTTAACATACAGTAAAAGGCCGCCACCATTGGTGGGTCTGTCTTTTCGAAAGATTTGGTAATTTTGTAGAATGAATTCATTATCCAGAAAATTATCACTTAAAAAAGTTTCACAAAAACCAGCTATATCAATATCAGAATTGTCACTCATTAGCAGTTTAATTTCGTAAAACTTAGGATAGAAATAATAAATGTTTAGGTGTAGTATTTTAAGTCCTTGTTGATCAAACAATCTTTCAGCAGTTTTTGATGTTGATTTGTTTTGTTCTCTTAGTACCGAGGTGGGTATGCTCTCTTCCATGGTGGTACGGGTACGGGTCCCTGTACTGGTTGTTCCTGTAACGTGTTCTCTGTTTGTGTTTGTTGAGGTTGGCATCTTGAAAATTTTCAGTATTGTCAGTTGTGTTTGCTGTGTTTGAGATGCCAAGTGAAGGCAACAGTACTTTTTTTTATATATTTTTTGCAAATGCTGCTCCACCTTTAATATTAAGATGGACTTCATCTCTGTATAGGGATTTGTCCACAGTTTCATCTGGCATAAATACAGGTGTATTATCCATGAAGATGTGCTTCTTTTGATCACAATATTCACGTAGTGAACTGTTTACTTCTTTAATTACCTTTAAAGAAAGTCTGTCATACTTTTTAGGAAGGCTGGATGACACTAGAAGTTTTGCTGAACTGTTTACTTGTTGAATTAAGTAAAAATTGCCTCCAGGAGGTCTTTGTAATCTTCAGTAATAGACTGGGGTCCATCAGCATCTGAGACATTGTTAATTCCACAGTGCACTAGAACAGTTTCATATGAATTATCATTCAGTGTATTTTGTTTAGCATCCATTACACTGTTCTCTATGGCTTTGAGTCTTGCCCCAGAATGAGTTCTTATAGTGACATCCATGCTAGCACCTGCAAGGCGTTTTCTGTCCAAGATCCCTGTTACCGCATCTCCGAGTATTAGCACCTTGGGTTTTTTCTGTTGGATTGTAACAGATGACCTTTGTTGGTTTGTAGGGTATGATGCATAAGTAGCACTGGTAGGCACTGTTTGTTGCAGATTTTGTTCACTACTGTCCTGTGTTTGTACTTTCAATGTTTGATGAGCATTGTGTGGTACCTGGTTAGATTTGATATCTTTCCTATTTTGGTGAATTTCACTTTGTGGCATTTGAATATCACTGGATGTAGCCAGTGAGCCTAAGCTTTGCTTCATCACTTTCATTTCTTCTCTCATTTCGTCAAGTTCATCTCTTAAGTCACAGATGTTCTGAGTGACATCATACTGATGTTCCTTTTGTACACACTGATTTGAGAGTTTGTTTTTAAGCCGTTTATTCTCATCAACAGCTTTTTTGTTCAAGTCTTTCAGCTTTTTATTTTCTTCTTCTAAGATCAAGCATCTGCTGTTGACATCAGCCCTTTCCTGTTTCATTGAGGATACTTCAGATTTAAGTGTGGATATAACTTTTAGCTGTTCTTTTGTTTTGAGTTTTTCTTTTTCCAAGCTTTTTTGAATCTTTGCATTGTCTTCAGTTAGGAGTGAAATTTTATCTGCTTGTTGTGATGATTTGATTTCTAGTTGCTCCTGCATTTGTATGAGTTTTTCATGTTGTTCTTTTAAATATTTCACTTCATTTTTCAGCTGGGAAATCTCATTAGGGTCTTCACTGTTTTTATTTTTCTTCACCTGAGTAATAGTCTTTGCTTCTGTTGTATCTGTATTTTGTGAGGTAGCTTCCTGGCACAAGGATGTTTGGATGCTGTCATCTAGGATTAGTGTTCCTGACTGGAGACAGTAACATAGATAGTATTGAAATTAACGCCTGTGCTTTTGATTTGAAGGTTGTTTATAATCTTAAAAATTTTTATGAAAGATAATTTACATGTAGATATATAAGTTATGTATAACATTCTGTAATTAAGCTTGTTTGACACTTGTTTATCATGCATGATAAGAATCATGAAGGCTAGGTCTTCCCCAGACCACAATGATTACTAAGAGTTAAACAGAATGTGGAATTCAGTGTTGCACACGACAGTCAAGAATATCCCGTAAATGTTTAAAAGGAGACAGTTCTCTGAGGGAGAAAGCTGGCCAAAGCGGCTAGACTGAGAAAAAGGCCATTCAAACAGTTGAAGTTGGCCACTGTAGCACTTAAATCATGACAGAATGAGATAAATGTTGTATTACAGTAGTGATGGGATGGACAGCATAAAATTGAACAAATCTAGTCTTGAGATTTAATACAGTATCACTTGTCCACTTACCCTGTACCACAACTAAGAGAGCACAAACTGTAAGATATTCGAATCCAAGCCATAACAGGCCACCCAAACAATCTCTAAGCAGGACACAAATTTATGTCACTATAATGTTCACTTCTTCTTTGTTCATAACACATTTGACCATCACTATGACCTAAGCATAACCAAGATTCATCACTACAAAATGCATTCCAGTCTCGCGTCCAACTTACATACTGACCTAACCGATTCTGAGGCTTACCTTGACATTGAACCGTCAGATGTGTGACATGCTGATATAACATTCTTGTGCTGAAGTCTTTACTCAGGAAGTCTTTACTCACTGACTGCTAGATCTATAATGATTAACAATGTCAAAGGCTTAGCAGCAAACAGCCAGATGTGATAGTCACACACGCAACACCAAAACATTCAGTGACACCATAATGATATGCACCAGTGTTTAGGATGTATTGCCTGCAGTCACACATCTTTAGACATAAGAGGCATAGCTATTCCATAAGAAAACTAAAAGATATGTTTTCCTTTTATAGATCTTTCCACATTGAAAATAGATCTGACCTTGTACCTTGACCTTGTACCATGTTCACAGTAAACATGTGCACCACATGAAAATGAAGAGTAGGTCATTTTTTTAAATACTTAGCGATTTCATTCAGTACTTTATATCTACCTATATGATCAATAATCTGTTCATTTATATATATCACAGGAAACTGATATTAAAAAAAAAAGTTTCATGAAAAAAACAACTCATACCTTCTATATATAAATAGTTTTTTTATATATAGAAGGTATGAATTTTTTTTCATGAAACTTTTTTTTTTGAATATCAGTTTTTCTGTGTTCCAACAAAGTTACTAATTGTTTCTTTTTTGAGTGAGTATAATATATATGAATACATTTCAGTGACAGTTCCTTAAAAGCTACCCACTCAAGAAGTTTCATTAATGTGTGGTGCCCATTTTCGTTTTATCATCTTAAATAGGTAAAGACCAGTTGAAGGACTGACAGACAGACCAACAAGCTGACACTCCCGTACCCTCTAAAACACTGTTGTGGGATAAGAAAATCCTAAAATGCTTGCCATGACTTCTCTTCAATTTTTATCCCCCCGTCAAAGGCGAAGGGGATATTAGAAATGCCCTTCGTGCGTCCGTCCGTCCAAAACAATTTTGTCCGGAGCATAACTCCAAAACTACTTGAGGGATTTTATTCAAACTTCATACACTGACAGAGCACATTGGTAGGTAGTGCCGTGTGCAAGTGCAATAACTCTACCTTGCCTTTTTTTAGAGTTATTCCGCTTTATCAGATTTACTTGATAAATTTTGTCCGGAGCGTAACTCCAAAACTACTAGAGGGATTTTATTCAAACAAACTGATAGAGCACATTGGTAGGTAGTGCAGTGTGCAAGTCCAATAACTCTACCTTGCCTATTTTTAGAGTTATTCCCCTTTATCAGAATTACTTGATAAATTTGGTCCGGAGCATAACTCCAAAACTACTTGAGGGATTTTATTCACACTTCATACACTGACAGAGCACATTGGTAGGTAGTGCAGAGTGCAAGTCCAATAACTCTACCATGCCTATTTTTAGAGTTATTCCCCTTTATCAGAATTACTTGATAAATATTGTCCGGAGCATAACTCCAAAACTACTTGAGGGATTTTATTCAAACTTCATACACTGACAGAGCACATTGGTAGGTAGTGCAGTGTGCAAGTCCAATAACTCTACCTTGCCTATTTTTTAGAGTTATTCCCCTTTATAATATTTACTTGTTTACATTTTAAAAATCCCAGCATATACATGTATATCTAATTCTTGAATTCTTGAACTTATTATCCCCCCCGCCAAAGGTGGAGGGGATATTAGAAATGGTCTCTGTCCGTCCGTGCATGCGTCCGTTCCAGTTTTGTCCGAAGCATAACTCCAAAAGTGCTTGAGCGATTTTCTTCAAACTTAATTCACTGACATAGCACGTTGGTAGGAAGTGCAGTTTGCAAGAACAATAACTCTACCTTGCCTATTTTTTGTGGGATTTTCTTCAAACATTATTACATTGAGTGTTTAAAAGTACAACCTACAGGTAGCTTCTTCCCGGCGGTGGGATTAACCATGTGTAACATGGCTCTTGTTTTTATTAGGACTTAGGTCAAGAATTGACATGTTTTTTTATGAACAAAAGTTTTTAAACTATTTTGAATTCTCACTCAAATGTCTTTTGGATGAAATGTCTGCAAATTTTGGAGGGAGAAGTTTCTGGGGAGAAGTGTCTTGCTAGCTTATTTAATTATGAAGCCTATACACTTGTGCAGTTATATGTTCGGTTATACTATCAATAATTTATACCAAACCTGCCAAAGATATATGCATTTAAATACAACATTGTAGAAATGATAACCCCAGCATTAAACTGCAACACTGTTCAATATACTTATTTAAGTAATTTCATAATACAAAAATTAATATTTTGGCGAAAAAAAGTTATAAATTCTTTCATATAACCATCACCATTTTAGGTAAAAGAACCAAAAAATCGATTTGAAATATTTCAAAATTCTTGTATTTGATCAAAAAGGCCCTGATTTGAGCATCATTATTTTTGGTAAAAAGAACAGTAAAGAATGGTGGCGAATATTTATACAAGTGTGGCAAAGCGATACGATGGTGAATCGTTATTAATTCTTATTAGGCAAAAGATTTTTGGCACAGTCCCTTTTAAAACAGAATAACTTTGATAAAAACAAGAGGGCCAATGGCCCTAAAGCGCATACCTGGATTCAAAGATGAAAGAATTTTTTATGAATGTAATGATGCATATCACAGAAATGGACCAATGCAATTTCATTGCCATAGCTCCAAAAACAAAAAGTAGGTCAGTAGGTCAAAATATAGGTCATGAGACGATATTTTTGAAATCGGAACGAAAGCTGTACACACTGTCCAAATTTCATTGCCGTAACTTTAAAACAAAAAAAAAGTAGGCCAGTAGGTCAAAAATATAGGTCATGCTATGACGTTTTTGAAATCGGAACAAAAAAACTGTACACATGGTCCAAATTTCATTGCCATAGCTCAAAAAAAAACAGTAGGTCAAAAATATAGGTCATGCGATGACATTTTTGAAATCGAAACGAAAAACTGTGCATATGGTCCAAATTTCATTGCTGTAGCTAAAAAAAGTAGGTCGAAAAAATAAGTCCAGGAATAATGTTTTTGAAATCATCTTGGAAAAACTGTACAAATGGTCCAAATTTTATTTTCTCATAGCGAAAAACTTAAAAAATGAGAAAAAAATTGGGGGTGGGGGGAGTGACCCCCAGGGGAAGGGGGATGACCCCACTGTGGTCACAGTGCATACTACCAAATATCTAAGCTCCGGGCCTTGCAGTTTGTGACAAGAAGATTTTTAAAGTTTTTTGCTATATAACTATGTAAAACAGGTGACCCCTTGAGCGGGGCCAGTTTTGACCCAGGGGCCGAACAATCTTGGTAGAGGTCTACTAAACAATGCTCAACACCAAATATCTATGCTCCATGCCTTGTAGTTTCTTACAAGAAGATTTTTAAAGTTTTCCCTATATAACTATGTAAATCAAGAAAGCCTCGGGCGGGATCAGTTCTGACGCCAGGGTCATAATTTGAACAATCTTGGTAGAGGTCCACTAGATGATGCCTCATACCAAATATCTAAGCTCCAGGCCTTGCAGTTTCTGACGAGAAGATTTTTAAAGAATTGACTATATAACTCTATGTAAAACATGTGACCCCTTGGGCAGAGCCAATTTTGACCCAGGAGCCATGATTTTAACAATCTTGGTAGAGGTCTACTAGACAATGCTCAACACTAAATATCTAAGCTCCATGCCTTGAGGATTTTTAAAGTTTTCCCTATATAACTCTATTTAAATCAAGTTACCCCCAGTGCGGGGCCAGTTCTGACCCCAGTGTCATAATTTGAACAATCTTGGTAGAGGTCCACTAGATGATGCCTCATACCAAATATCTAAGCTCCAGGCCTTGCAGTTTCTGACGAGAAGATTTTTAAAGAATTTACTATATAACTCTATGTAAAATATGTGACCCCTTGGGCAGAGCCAATTTTTACCCTGGGCCCATGATTTGAACAATATCTTGGTAGAGGTCTACTAGACAATGCTCAACACCAAATATCTAAGCTCCATGCCTTGTAGTTTCTTACAAGAAGATTTTTAAAGTTTTCCCTATATAACTCTATGTAAATCAAGTGACCCCCAGGGCGGGGCCAGTTCTGACGCCAGGGTCATAATTTGAACAATCTTGGTAGAGGTCCACTAGATGATGCCTCATACCAAATACCTAAGCTCCAGGCCTTGTGGTTTCAGACAAGAAGATTTTCAAAGTTTTTCTTTAAGTTCTTCTTCTTCCAATATAGTACAGACACCTTCCGGCGTATACTCGTACTAGCGCAGCGCGGTGTGAGAAGTGTCTATGTATGTACAAAAGTGATTAATAGGTACTATGTATATTGCTGGTAAAAAGGTAAAAAAACACCTGACAGTCTATCGGAGAGTGAGTGGTAGTACTTCCCTCTTGAAGCTGTCTATGGTTGTACAGCTTACAACTGTATGGGGAAGACTGTTCCAGAGGCGGATGGTGTCTGGGAAGAAGGATCGTTGGTAGCACTTGCAAATGGTACCAGGCAGTGAAGTCCATGTCCTCGAGCAGAGATGATTGGGGTGAGGTTAGATCTAGGGACTTCAACTAGGCCCTTTACTATGCGGTACATCATGGTCACCTTGGCATGGGCTCTGCTTTCTCGGAGGGTAGGCCACTGTAAGTGTTGCAGCATCGGCGTCACACTGCTGGTTCTTCTGTAGTCTGAGAAGACCATTCTTGCCGCTCGGCGCTGCACCATCTCCAGTTTCCAGATATTTGCCTCAGTGAATGGGTCCCAGATGATAGAGGAGTATTCCACCAGAGGTCTCACGAGGGTCATATAGCAGAGCTCTTTGGTCCTTCTTGGGCATTGATGGATGTTTCTCTGTAGAAATGATGTGGCATTGTTGGCTTTCTTGGTAATGAGGTCAATGTGATGATTCCAGTTTAGTGACTTTTGGAAGTTGAGGCCTAAATATTTTGCTGTATCTGCTTCTTCTAAGATGTGTCCATGGATGTTATATGGTTGACTGATTGGTTTTCTCTTGTTTGTTATGTGGCATTTTTGAGGGTGGAATTCCATCAGCCAATCCTTTTCCCATCTTTGTAGTCCATCTAGGTCTTGCTGTAGGGCTTTAGCATCTTGGTCTGAGTGGATAGAGCGGTATAGGGCACAGTCGTCAGCAAACATTCTAGTGGTGGATTCAGGTGATACATAGTTGGGTAGATCATTTATGAAGAGGAGAAATAAGAGAGGTCCTAGAACACTGCCTTGTGGGACACCGGACTGAACAGGTGCTTCACCAGATTTGCTGCCATCTAGTAACACTCTCTGGCTCCGACCCCCTAGGAAGCTGTTTATCCACTTCAGTAGGTTGTTTCGTATACCATAGAATTGAAGTTTTGTGAGTAATCGGTGGTGTGGAACCTTGTCGAAAGCTTTGGAGAAATCTAATAAAATGACATCAGTCTGACCAGCAGAGTCCATATTGCGTGCGAGGTCCTGGACTGTCTGTACGAGTTGAGTCTCACAGGATCTGCGTTTTCGAAATCCATGCTGGGCATCTGTAAGTATGTTGTGGGTGTCAAGGTGTTTAATAATGGAGCTTGTGACGATGTGCTCAAGTGCCTTACATGCTATGGAAGTAAGAGAGACAGGTCTGTAGTTCTCTGCTTTACTGCGGTCGCCCTTCTTGAAAATTGGTACGTACCACGTTGGCAGTTTTCCAGTCGTCAGGGATGATTCCTTGGTCCACAGATGCCTGGTAGAACAGTGTAAATACGGGAGTAAGTTCTGTAGCTGCTTCCTTTAGTAGTCTTGCTGGGAGTTGATCTGGACCTGTAGCCTTGTGTGGATTAAGTCTTGCAAGGATCTTCTGTACTCCGCTCTCTGTGACTGTAATATGTCCAACAGGATCATGTGGGCTTGGTCCCATATCTGGAATGGTTGAGATGTCTTCATCCTTGTTGAAAACTGGAGAAAACTGCTCATTCAGGATATTGGCCTTTGTGTCGCTGTCGGAGTGAGTCATGCCTGTTTTTGCTTTTAGTGGTGCCACACCCTGACTGTCTGTTTTCTTGCTTTTAATGAAGCTGTAGAACTTTTTGGGATTTGAGGCAGACTCTGGACTGACAATATTGTTAACATACTCATTGCCATAGCAACCAGAGTTCTGCATGGAATTGAATTCTTTGAACAACTTGTGAAAAGCTTCATGCAAGGAACATCCCATGCAAGTTTCACTGAATATGGCCTAGTGGTTTCAGAGGAGATGTCGTTTGAATGAAAACTGATGACGCCTCACGACGCACACCGGACATTGAGGTATGACAAAAGCTCACTCTGGCACTTTCCAGGTGAGCTAAAAAGGGCCTGTAATGCCGTTTTAAAATGAGACCAAAGAAGTAGAAGGCTGCGTTTATTGTGGTTCGGTCACGTGACTAGCATAATCGGTCTTCCGCTCTCCCTTGAGTGAATAAGATGAACCCTAACTTTCGATTTCATGCTTTTGTTTACAAAAGGAAATGCTCAGTAGATTCCTTTCACTATTTAATCGAGGAATGCGTGCTTACAAAGTTCAAGATGTACGTAGAGAAAAGCGGGTTGGAGTTACAGCAAAAACTTTCAATGAGTTAGTGAAGAAAGGGTGCGAAAAACTACAGGTAAAATGTAGATCTACCGCTTTACAGAATCGATTCGTACTTTACCATTTCGTAACCGGTCTCTATAACCACTTGCCGACAATTGCAAAGCTGTAATAATGTTTTTTCTTGTTTACTCATTGTGTAAACGAAAACATGTTTGTGCTCGTTATTTATGTAAACTTATTTTGGTTGATACAAAATTAATGGGGACTACAATGCTCTTAAAAATATAAGTTTAGAAATTTAATAAACTGAGTTGCTTTCATATTTAAATAAAATTTAATGTGTCCATCAATTTTGCACATGGTCAGACTGTTCTGTTAATTATAGAGGAAATAATCCATCAGATACAAATTTTGAAATAGTCAGCGATATTGTAGATAAATTAAAGGCAATGGACATGGTTCATTAATGATTTTTGTAGGGTTTTCTTTGCATGGGACATTTAAAATAAGGTTGAATGTTACATCATGCTTCTTTTCTTATACAGATTGATGAAGATGATGTGTCAGTGGTACTGGAGGATGATGGAACACTGGTTGACAGTGACACCTTCTTTAAGAAGCTACCTGCCCAGACAGTCCTTGTGTTCCTCAGGAATGGAGAGAAATGGGGTGGAGGTAAACACAATACCATACAATAAGTTTTATTTTGAACTGGACAGAAAAAATCAGTACAATATATACTCTGAAGAGCCTTTGAACTTACCACAATAGTAACATGGTTTGACGTTAAACAGTTTTTCTGAATTTTTTACTATAAACACATCTGTTTCATGTAAACACTCCTATGCTGCTTTTTCAAGGCTATTATAAGTTCTGCAGCTACTGTCAAGTTACATATAAATCAGGACATCCAGGACATTTTTAGGATGGGGAAGGTAGGGCTCCAACATCAATATAATTCTAATTTCTCACACTTAACTTTGTGTATTGTAGGTCATTTTCCAGATTATACAACAAATGAAATCAAAGTAAAGAAGTCCATATCCCTCGGACCTATATGATGAACCTGTTTTTTTTTTACTAACCATCTTAATTAATAGCATTTAGTGTTTCAAAAAGTTACAAGCCATTTATTAAACAGCAAAATGTTTGGTAAATGAGTAATTGATCATTTGTAAATAAATTGGTTGGTTTATTTATAAGCATTTTTTCATTTGAAAAAAATGGTCCGTTTTTAAATATTATCTCATCAGATAGAGCAACTTTGGATTTATCTTTATTTTCAGCGGGAGCTCTGATCCACGATGCTTTGAGCAAACTATACAATGTTTCAAGGAAAAATGAAATAGCAGAGCAAATTAGGGACATGTTGACAGGAGAAGGTTCACCTGAGAAACTTCATATTATCTCACAGTATCTAGAACTTCTAGAGACTGATCCAGATTCTGAATACAGATATGAAAATGAGGACTGGTTTGAAGGTGAGAAAATAATGATATGAATATAAAGGTAGCTCAGGAAGTTAAGAATTGATTTTAAAGATAAGTCTGAAAGGTTTTAATTTTAAAGCACTAACATGGAAGTTAAGATTGGTTCAAGAATTAGAAGGAATGAAAGTAAAGAGAATTTTAAAATTTTAAGGCAACTTTGAAGACAGTGCTTCTTCAATATCCTTAATAAGGTGTCATGTGAAAAATAACTTGTAAATGAATTACAGATTTGCTACCAGTTTTCACAAGCCTGATTCAATGTGTTTGGATGTTGGAATGTGTTACACACTGATGATATTATATCATTTATTTATATGGAGATAAATCTTGACACAGTAGTAATCAGTAGAATTTATACCAGTACTTTTTACGGTAATGAGATGTTTGTGTACTTCATGAATAAAATAATATGATTTGAAGATTTTCCATGCCAACAGTCTCCAAAACAGACAAGATAAGATTTATATTTTACAGGTCTGAATAAGAAGTACAAAACAAAACAGGAAGTGATGAGAAATAATGCTCAAACTAGGATAAGAAGTTACTTCAATTCAGTATGTATCTTAAAGTGAATTAAAGCGACTGACTCACAGAATTTTGCTGAAAATTTTTTTCTTTAAAATTTAAGAGAATTTAATATACTACAGAAAAAACATAATATTATGCTTCTATACACCATGAAAACTGAAAAAAAAGTATTGACTTAACCAGGACTCGAACCCACGACCTTTCGGTCAGTAAAATATAGAGCGACAATCTAGACCACTGAGCCACAGCGCTTACTTGTAAGGATGTGTCAAAATTAATCTTATAACTAAAGTATCTACCCCGTGACTAACGGGGTAAATTTTTTACCGATAAAAGTGTGTAAAACTTTATATTTTGATGTTTATCTGTATCAAAAAATGAATAAGTAACTTAGTTTAAATATGTTCTTCACAAATGCAGCAAAAATTTCAAGATGTAAGAACATTTTCTTTTTTTTCATCGTCGGCCCATCTGTGAGTCAGTCGCTTTAATAGTTTTTAAGCCCTTGAAATTCTCAGATACTTATTATGTATGTATAATGTGGGAGCTTTCCTCTTGATAAACATTATCCCCTTACATTTTTTATTGGTGAAAAATCATATACTAGTACTAGTAAATTAGAGTTGACTGCATTTGGTAACATAGCATTTTATTTGTTATTGCTGAAATAATTGATGAGCTTTTATTAATCAAACGGTTTTCACTTTCTAGGCTAAGGAACAGTTTGATAAAGAGGGTAACACAGAAACCAAAGAGGTGTTGACAGAATTATTGAATCAGCTTAACACACACCTGAAAAAACAAGACTTCCAAGGCAGCTATTTTGACAGGACAGCTAAGCCGAGTGAAAGACTGTGTGACAAGAAGGGTTGGTTCCAGTGTGAAGGACCTTTCGATAGTGAGCGATGTGACAGTTTTCACACAATAAATCCATATGCATCACGGGGATATAGACAGCTGTTTGGTTTGTGGAATCTCGATCATGTGTGAGTTTCCTGTTTTGTTAAAACAGTTTTTGACTTCAGCCAGTTTTAAGTCAGATTGATTGGGCATTTGCATGTAGTGAATTATACCTGGCTTAGAGCAGATACTGTTTTATTTTTGTACCAAGCATTAGTACCAGTAAAGTCATTGCCACACAGTCTGATTTCATCTCTATGCTAAGTGTTTCTAATCATCTCAAGAAACTCTTACATCATGCTTTCATTTGACAGGTCAGTGACTTTATCAGTCAAAAGTTAATTTTGAATATACCAGAAATGCAGAATATTTTTTAACAACATTAACTCCACTAAGAAAGTAAGTGTAATATGTACATATTTCTTTTGCAAACAAATTACTGTTTCTCCTATCCAAAAACAAAATCTTACCTTCAGAATTAATGCTTACCTTTAAAATAAGCAGTGTACACTGACAGTAAACTTTTAAAAAAAAATTTAATTTTAAAAAATTTTTTATTTTCCCATCTAAATTTTAATAAAACTTTAAAAATAATTTTAAAAATTTTAACATTAACCTCTACAAAATATCAAGACTCTGCATCAATCATTCCATCTTTAGAGAAAAGTGTATCCATTTATGAATATCCATTATATTTCTACCTTTCAGCATAGAAAAGTCAAGAGAAATTCTGCCTACCATACTAGAGGCAGCAAGAACAAAGAAGAAACACCAGCGGATTAATTGGGAACAGGTGTATAAACTACTGTTTACCAAACATAATCTCAAGCTGGTACAGATAGGTTGTCATAAAAAGGCAGCTAGGACACAGACTTGTAGTCCAGAGGATTTCTTAATAAGCTGATAGCTTTACATTGTGATATGGTGTGTTATTTTGGTCAGGTGACCATCATATTGTTACATTTTTCTATCAATACAGCAACTGTACTTAGGCACAGTTTCATGTTGATAGATCTGCTATATAATTCTATGCAAACAAAAATTGCAAGTTCTTAAATTTACTATATCATTTACTCATAGATTTCTAGGAGGTTAACATTTCAGGTATAAATGTATGCCTAATTTCAGTCTGTAGCCAAAGATGGACCAGAGCAAGAAAAGGGTGTCTGTTTTGCCTTACTTGAAGATATAAAAGCTACTGATATAACTCAGTTTCTGTTTTACTTCCAAGATGTAACATTTTCCCAAATTTCCCATCTAAATCGTTGATTGTTTTTTGTTGGTTTTTTTTTTTTTTTTGTTGTTGGGGTGGGAGGGCAAAAAGAGGAAAACAGGCTGTGTCAGGATCAAGTAGTTTATTCTTGTGAGGGAGGTTAGCAATATTTTGTAGATGAAACCTATTGTTTTGGGGCCTACTGGGTGGTCAAAGGTCAAACACTGGGCCTGAAATTTGAAAAAGATTTTTGATCAGTAGCTCAAGAATAAATTCAACCTGGTACTTTAATTTTACAGGGTGGTTGAGCATGATAAGTAGAAAGGGCAAGCTCAGAGATGTAGAATTTGGTAATTTAATGATTCTGTCAGGCAGGGTTTTATAAGCAGTATTTTTCCTGAAAAAAATGCTTTTTCACCATTTTCATTTTCATATGTTTGAAGCACCTAATATACTTGACCATATGATAATATATAAAGAACATTAACAATAAATGAACCACTACTTCTTTTTCTATCAGTCGATTGTCAGTCAGTCAGTTGATTTTTACAAAAATGAATGAGTTTTGCTCCGGGAAAGCATATTTTGAGGTCATAAAATAAGTTCATGAGTCAGTATTTTAATTGAGGTTCATTATGTTTGTAAAGACCTTAGATGTTCTTTTTGATTTATCATACCTTGGAATGGAAACATTTCTTAAACAATTTACTATAAAAAAAAAATACATGATGGACACAGTCTTATTTTTTGATAGTGTTCTTTTTGTTCATTAGATAATTTTGTACAGAAAACAAGCAGATATATAGGTACTTATTGTTGTCATTATTTTGTTACTGAACTTTTTAAAACTTTTTTATTATTGATGGCTGGTTTTGGCCATTTAATTAGATTCTTTTGTATCTATTTTTTATGAATAAATGACCAGAAAATTTGTGTTGCTGATTTTTTAATAATAAACAGTGGCAGAAAAGTGTCAGATGTAAAATATATTTACACTGACAGGAAAAGTTTGTATGGACTCGTACGATATCAGTATTTTAAAAGCAGTGATTTCATGTGGTATGTATGTTTGAAGACAGAACATATATGTCTTGTAGAAGAAAAAAAAAATTTAACACCTCATCAAAATACTAGTAATGATCTATTTAGCCTTTGTAGTTCAACAATATGATGGCCATGTCACACCTTGGTTAAGGTTCTGCATGCAACTTACTATCATGCATATATCTTATTAACCAGCAATGCCTATTGGTTTAATTCTACACTGTTGTCTTCAGGGGCATTAAACAAACAAGTTAGATAAATCTTGATAAATTTTTAAGCAAAAAATAGCCCTTTTTATGCCTGTCTTTGATAAGTAGGACATATTGCTTTGCACCTGTCATTCAGTCAGTCCATTCGTTCATCTGTCTTTAAACCAGACCTTTTCCGATCAATAATTAAAGAAAGCTTTAGCTAACCATCCTCAGATTTAGTGTGGAGGTTGGTCATGACTGGTAGATGACCCCTACTGATTTTGAACTCAGTATGTCAAAGGTCAGGGTTGTCCAATAGATAACTAAGGAACTGCTTTGGCCTACAGTACTCAGATTTGGTGGGGAAGTTGGCTGACCCCTATTGAATTTGTGGTAAGTAGGTCAAGGTCACAGTGACCTTAACCAAACAAGGGGGCCATTGGCCCCAAGGCGCTCACCTGAGGACAGACTGTTATTTGTGTGAAAGCGGAGAAAGCTAGTGTTTATTACAAGAATTTGAACAATGTTGGTCGCTAGACCCATCGTCGGTGACCCCCGGTACATATTCCGCACAACTACATTATGTACCGTGGGATAATTGACCGCTGATTATTCGTTTTCATGAATATGTATTAGCAAAGAGATGTAACTCTTCGTCGAATGACGTGCCGCATTACAAGTAGACACTCTTCAGTGTGGAGAGTAGTCATAATGACAAGTTACTTAAAATAGACGTATTTCCCAGGATTTAAACATAGGCGCGGAAGGCAAATTATTACAAGTAATTTCATTGGCTGAGATTCCGCAAGGGAAATCTTACGGAAACCAATGAAAGTAGGTAATGAATTATTCATGAGTACGAAATTTAACCAGCCAATTGTCCCACGGTAGATAAATAGAGTGAAACGGAATGGATCGAACGTGGGTTTCCGACGATGCGCTAGACCATACTTCATGCAATTTTTTTTTTTAAATTTTTACGATAAACATGGTCAAAATTTCAAAGCTGTACATCAAACAACAAAAAGGTAGGTCACTAGGTCAAAATGTTATCTAATATCAGAGTTCAGTTTGACGCCTGAAACTGTGCACATGGTCCAAATTTCATAGTTGCATGTACGTACAAAAAGCAAGAAAGTAGGTCACTAGGTCACAATCTTGGTCAGCTGATATCAAATTTCAATTTTATATCTCAAACTGTGTGCATGGTACAAATTTCATAGCTGTACATAAAAAAACAAAAGAGTAGGTCACTAGGTCAAAATCTAGGCCAGCTCATATCAAAGTTCAATTCTACAACTGATACTGTGCAAATGGTCCAAATTTCACAGCTGTACATAAAAAAAGAAAGTAGGTATCTAGGTCAATATCAAGGCCAGCTTATATCAAAGTTCAATTCTACATTTGAAACTGTGCACATGGTCCAATAACTTTATATATCATATAACAAAAAGTAGGTCACTGAGTTCCCTGTTTCATGTCAAATATCTAAGCTCTCGGTTTCAGAGATCACTTTTCTATATGTATAAAAGAAAACACATGATCCCAAGGGCTGGGCCAATTTTGACCCTAGGGCCATAAGTTGAACAATCTTTGTAGAGGTCCACAATGTTTCATGCCAAATATCTAAGCTCTAGCCTTTGAAGCTGCCGAGGATAATTTTCTTATAAGTTTTTACTATATGTATATAATGAAAATCTATGACCCCCGGGCAGGCCCATTTTTTACACCAGGGATATAATTTGAACAAACTTTGTATAGGTTCTCTCGACAATGTTTCATGCCAAATATCTAAGCCTTAGCCTTTGTGGTTTTAGAGAAGAAGTTTTTTTTAAAGTTTTTACTATATGTATATAAGGAAAGCTATGACCCCACCCCAACCTGGGCAGGGCCATTTTCAACCCTTGGGCTATAATTTGAACAATAATTGTAGGGGTCCTCCACACAATGTTTCATGTGAAATATCAAAGCTCCAGTCTTTGCATTTTTAAAGCAGAAGATTTTTAAAAGATTTTACGATGTATGTATATAAGGAAAACCCATGAACCCCCTGGGACAGGACCAGTTTTGATCCTAGGGCTATAATTTGAACAATTTTTGTAGAGGCCCACTAAACAATGTTTCATGCAAAATATCTAAGCTCTAGCCTTTGCAGTTTCTACTATATGTATTTAAGGAAAATCTATGACCCCCGGGGCACGGCCAATTTCGAACCCAGGACTATAGTTTGAACAAACTTGGTAGAGGTCCACTACACAATGTTTCATGCTAAATATCTGAGCTCTAGCCTTTGTCATAAAAGAGAAGAGGATTTTTAAAGTTTTTACTATATACATATATAAGGAAAACCTATGACCCCATGGGGTGGGGCCAATTTTGACACTAGGGACATAATTTGAACAACTGTGGTAGAGGACCTATAGGAGATGTCATATACCAAATATGAAAAGCTCTTTGCCTTGTACTTTTTGACAAGAAGATTTTTTTAATTTGCATTTTTGGCCCTGTGACCTATTTATGCAACAGACCGGAACCATTTCAACAACTTTGAAAGGGGACCACCCAAGAATTATTCCTGTGAAGTTTGGTTAATGTGCAGTCAGTTGTTTCAGGGGAGATGTCGTTTTAAGAAATTGTTGACGCTTGACGACGGATGCCGGAGGATCACAAAAGCTCACGATGAGCATGTTGTGCTCAGGTGAGCTAAAAAAGGCTTGTCCGATCAATAACTAGAGAACACTTTAATTGGCCTATAGTCATCAGATTTGATGAAGAGGTTGATCATGACCGGTAGATGACCAGATTGATTTTGAGTTCAGTAGGTCAAAGGCTGGTCTAAAGTCTTAGTCATATTTGGGTAGTGTAGTTGGCCATCACCTGTAGTTGACCCACAATGAATTTGAGATCAGTAGCTGAAAGGTCAAGTTTACGTTTAGAAGTCCATGTAACCTTACTTATTGGTTGCCTTTAGTGGGGCATGCATGTTTCACAAACATCTCTTGTTTTACTTAGAAATCTTGATGAAAGTTTTACGTGCAACATACTATCATGCTTATTTCTCAGCAATCAGAAATGGGATTGACTTTAAAAAGACGTTAAGAGACATCAGACCTCCATGCTGGATAACTCTTGGCAAAATTTATTGTAAATGATTGCCCCTTTTAAACTAAGAAGTTTTTCTTATGGTTTTGCCTGCAAAAAAAAAAAATGATTACAGTTTTGCATATAGTTTGCTATGATGCATACATATTTATAAGCAGCTACGATTATTGTTTTAATACTTCACTAAGCTCTTCTGTGGTATTAAAAAACAAGCAAGATAACCCCTGACCAAATTTAATGCAAATTATGACCTTATTATTGACTTTTAAATAAAGTTTTGTATGCAAATAACTGTCATGCATATATCTTAGAAATCAACCATGATCATCACACCACCTGCAATGAAGTTATTGGGGGTATACTGGAATTAGCTTGTCCATCTGTCCATAGACACAACCGTTTCTGGAACATAAATTGCTTTCATTATCATCTACATGCATGAAAACGTATACATGTACTACCAACCAATTAGTGATGATCCCTATTGACTTTGGGGTCAAAACATCCAAGGTCAAGGTCACAGTATTTTGAAATATGGAAACTGTTTGGGGACCATAACTTGCTTTCTGTGCCTCCTTCCTTCTTGAAAACTTACTGGCTTCAACCACACCAAGAATGATTCCTTTTTTTTTTTGGTGTCAAACTGTCAAATTTCAAGGTCATAGAGCATTGAATTCAGGAAACTGTTTGGGGACCATAACTTGCTTTCCTATCTACATGAAAACTTACAAATTGACATGCCTCATATCATGGATGATTCCTATTGCTTTTGGGGTCAAAAGTCAAGTTCAAATCCTGTTGTTTCCTGGAATATTTACATGTCGCCTTATTTCAATAGAAAGATCATTTGTTGGTAAAAGCTAAGTTTAGAACTAAACTTTTTCTCCTGAATAAAATCTAAGTATGGTACAAATTTTAATATTTGCTTATACATGCTATAGAATTGAAAGCATTTTTTCTTTAAGGTTGCAGGGTTGCACAAGGTACAGAAAGCATGGGTGAGTCTGTTGACCAAACACCATTGACCAACTGACCAAACTGTCTACTCTAAATTGACCACTGATTGATTGACCATTAACTTCTCATCTGAAAGACAATTAGTAGTGTTTGTTGAGAAGAGAGGAGCGAGCTAGTGACCTCTGGGTTTCAAGTCCAGCGCGTTTAACACTGATACTTCCTTAAATTGGTGAAAAGAATTCACCAGCTTCTCATTTCTACGGAAGCATGGAGAGGACATGGTCGGTTTATTTTATTAATCCGTGGGAACGACTTATTTTCAGAAATATTTTTTTCTAATCTGTGGGAACGGATTATTTTGCGTGAAAAATCTTTTTTTAACTTGTGGGAATGACTTATTTTGTGCGAAAAATCTTTTTTTAACTTGTGGGAACGGAATATTATGTGTGAAAAATCTTTTTTTAACTTGTGGGAACAATTATTTTGTGCGAAAAATCTTTTTTTAACTTGTGGGAACGGATTATTTTGCCTTAAAAATCTTTTTTTTTAACTTGTAGGAACAGATTATTTTGTGCGAAAAAATCTTTTTTTAACTTGTGGGAACGGATAATTTTGCGCGAAAAATCTTTTTTTTTAACTTGTTGGAACGAATTATTTTGTGCGAAAAATCTTTTTTTAACTTGTGGGAACGGATTATTTTGTGCGAAAAGATCTTTTTTTTTGACTTGTGGGAACGAGTTATTTTGTGCGAAAAATTTTTTTAACTTGTAGAAGCAAGTTATTTTGTGCCAAAACTATTTTTTTAATTGTGGGAACGATTTATTTTGTACAAAAAATATTTTTCTAACTTGTGGGAACGAAATATTTTGTTAAATTTAATTAATCCGTTCGAACAATTAATTATCTTGTGGGAACGACTTAATAACTTGTGGGTACAAGTTATTGAAAAAATATCTGAGAAAATAATTCGTTTCCACAACATAAAAAGAAATTTTGGCACAAAATAATCCCTTCCCACAAATTAGAAAATGATTTTTCGCACAAAATATTTCGTTCCCACAAGTTAAATGTGGGAACGACTTAATAACTTGTGGATACAAGTTATTGAAAAAAATATCTGAGAAAATAATTTGTTTCCACAACTTAAAAAAGAAATTTTGGCACAAAATAATCTGTTCCCACAAATTAAAAAAAGATTTTTCGCACAAAATATTTCGTTCCCACAAGTTAAATGTGGGAACGACTTAATAACTTGTGGATACAAGTTATTGAAAAAAATATCTGAGAAAATAATTTGTTTCCACAACTTAAAAAAGAAATTTTGGCACAAAATAATCTGTTCCCACAAATTAAAAAAAGATTTTTCGCACAAAATATTTCGTTCCCACAAGTTAGAAAAATATTTTTCGCACAAAATAACTCGTTCCCACAAGTTGAAAAAAAAGATTTTTCGCACAAAATAACTCGTTCCCACAAGTTAAAAGATTTTTCGCGCAAAATAATCCATTCCCACAAGTTAAAAAAAGATTTTTTTTCGCAAAATAATCCGTTCCCAGAGATTAGAAAAAAATATTTCTGAAAATAAGTCGTTCCCACGGATTAATAAAATAAACAGACCATGTCCTCTCCATGCTTCCGTACATTTCTTTGGGGCGATGGTGGTCGAGCATGCAGTAAGACGAAACGATCACGTAACTAGACGGACAAGTACGGACTTTTCCGAATGCCACGTTACCCTTTCCTACTCATGTTTTGTAGTTTTTAGTTTACAACTGAGTTAATTATGGATATTTCTTACGTTATTTACATCTTACTTGCCATTTACTTAGTAAATGTCGAAGCGTTAATGTTTCATTTATCGCCTAACCAGAAGAAATGCTTGAAAGAGGAGATACACAAAGATGTTTTAGTTACCGGCGAGTACACGCTATCGGATGGACCAGGTCAAAGAACAAATTTAGCAGTATGTGTCTTTTGCCATCTCTAAACGTGTGTTTACAAAAGTTTGTACTAACTACAGAAGGGTTACAAATTTTGCTTGTTGACAAGTTGCATATGAATGTTCCTGATGGCTTATCAAGGAGCTGTTGCATTTCCCATGCAGTTCAAAAAGAAAACAGAATATAACAGTTATTTTCATTTGGTATGGTTAACAACAAATAACTAAAAGAGAGATACTGCTTTTGACTGACAGTGAGAATGCCAGTTATGTGACAAAGGTTAGATCTTGCAGTAACCATGGATTTGGATAGGAAAGCAAACTTTCTACAAATTCTAGTCTAACTCTAAACAATTGTAATCAAATAAGTTGAATATCTTGCTCAATTTTTCAAGGTCCATATCTGCTGTCCAAGTTGTACAAATCGGTGGAAATTTATCCGTCTTTAAAAGGCATAATAAATGTCAAACCAAGGAACAGATCTGCCTTTGCAGTTGAAATATTGAGAACACTAAACTTTTTGGTGACCAAATTATCTCAAATTTGTTAGAACTGTATTAAAGCTGGTTTTCATCGTAGGAAACAATCATTGTAAGGTTATACAAAGATTAACAAAGTCAACAATTAGAATATATGCCAAGTCCAAAATTATCAAAAAATTAAGAAAATCAACAGTGGGAACATTTTTAAGTTTAACTGTAAATGCATCACATGCATAATTTGAGATACTGTCATGAGCTCATTTTTTGCTAGTTGTCACAACTTGTGTTACTTAAATGCTTGCCACATTGACTAGCACAAGCAAGCCACCTTACAGTTTATCTCGTTATTGACAGAGTTAGCAGCTATGACAACAGAAAGCTGATGCAACTTGAAGAGAAAATGAACAGGCTAAGGGTTTGCAGTAGAGGTGATTTCTTATTAGAAAATGTGTGAAAAGATACTTTAATGTTTAACTTTGTGTTGTAGGTAACAGATTCAAAAGGTCATATATTGTACAGTAAAGAAGATGCTCAAAAAGGGAAGTTTGCCTTTACCACAGAAGAATATGATATGTTTGAAGTCTGTTTTGAATCTAAAATGGTTGCAGGTTAGTGAAAATGCTCTTTTCTTTTTCTCTCTGCTGCATTGTTGACTTCAACTTACCTTCCTGAATTATGTTTTAGACGGAATCTTTGCTGAAATGCTTTTATCTGAAACTCAGTATTTTAAAAAACGCAACTAAGTTTGTGGCGATAATACAAGACTTAATATAGCTTTTGTTAATGATAATTAAAATGATACTGTTACAAAAGGGTGTCCAGGACTGATTCATGTTAAAATCAAATAAAGCTGAAAAATATACCATGATATGATTATATGTACATGTATATTTTCTGTTTCCTGGAACACTGTACATGTATGTTAAAAAAAGTCAGTTATAAAATGGTGACAGACTGATGCAGTTTGCAAGGCAGTTACACAGAGTACAAAGAAATCACATTGGCCTGAGATATTATGTGAAATATCTATGGGACAAAATTACTGCAAAGTTGCAGTGATATATTAACGAAATGAGTACATTTTATTGTATTTATTTATTTGGGACTTTTGTCAGTTTGTTTCATTACAATCTTGTATTCTTTTCTAATTTCTAGGAGGTCATGGGGCAGACAGAGAAGTGTCTCTGGATATGAAACATGGAGTTGAAGCAAAAAGTTATGACGATGTAAGTATGAACTATTGAGTACAGAAGAAAGACAGTACCTCAGAGAGCTTAACATGCCTTACCTAAGAGCATATTAAAGGTTCTTAGAGGGTCTGTGGGGAGGAGTCAACACCACTGAAATTACTGAAAACTTGTACAATAATGAAAGGCATTAATTACACGAAAGTTACTGTTTTTACTGTAATAAAGGAATATATCTGCTCAGCTCAGTTTCTTAAAGAAAAAAGGTTAGCTGAAACATTGTATGTCAAAGGTATAAATTTATATATTTATAGTAGGTATTGTTTCACACTTCAGCTGGCAAAAGCAGAGAAGTTGAAGCCATTAGAAGTAGAGTTACGACGTCTTGAAGATCTCTCTAAATCTATCGTTGATGACTTCGCATATATGAGAGCAAGAGAGGAAGAAATGAGAGATACAAATGGTAAACCCTTTTCATTATAGCATGAGAAACAAGTTTTGCCTTAAAATACATGTACCTGTATCAAATGCTAGCAGGAGTCAGTATTATTCATGAAGGTTTATTCAAGCTGAATCCCTATGAAAATAAGTTACTAGTATGTTATGGATGTGTCATAAAAACGAATTAAATGTGTGGGGAAACTTGAATAACAAGCTAAAATTAATAGGCAAAAGTAAGATATCAATCATTCATGGTGGCAGTTACTACTTCAAACCAGTATGTATAAATACCTCCTCAAAAACAAATAAAAAACTGTGTACATGTATTCTGTTTAATGTAAAGAGAATAATTATCGTTCATTCGCGACACTGGAATGTTTATCATTATTGAGTTTATGTTACTATGCACACTTAATCAAAAGTTAAATTTGAAGCTACACTTGTAAAAATGCATTCCCTTAGCTACAGTCTTAAATTTCTTGCAAGTCTTCAGAATTGGCACCTCTGAGAATCCTAAGCCATATCTGGTTCATAAAAGTCTGTTTGAAAACTCATTGTTTCAAGTGATGGTCATGTTTTTAAGTTCATGTAGTCTTAATGTCTTGTATTTATGCCCTTTTATCTAGATTTCATGCTGTCTGTCCTTTGTTTACTTTATCTTAAGAATTTATATTTTCTTTCTTTTTTCTGTTTTCAGAATCCACCCATTCTAGAGTAATGTACTTCAGTCTGTTTTCCATGCTGTGTTTACTAGGTTTAGCCACGTGGCAGGTGCTTTACCTTCGAAGATACTTCAAGGCAAAGAAACTCATAGAATAAACTAAGTACTAAATTTTGGTCAGGGACAATTTATATATATGCAGCTTACAAAATCTGAGAGGAAAATGTGTGATATGATATTAAAAAGAAAAAAGAGTCCAAAGATTTAGATTTACAAGATTTGCCTTGCACTGTCTCATTGAATTATGAATAGTCTTTAAAACTGTAACTTTAGTTGAGAGATGAATAAAGTATAATAAAGGAGATAAAATACAAGGTTTTGTGTCGGAATTTGTAAAATGAACTTGCTGTAACATTTTTGTGTTCTTCCTTTCATTTTGATTGAAATGTATATTATTTCCAGTGGCAGTGCATAATAGAATCTATCATTTTGTGTGTTTTATAAAATGTTGACAAGTTTTTATTACATTTTGTCACTCTTATGAATAATTTGTTTTAATGCTTAGCACATTTTGGTTCATTTTGCCTGGGTAGGGAATGAAATTGAAAAGTTGATATTCATTCACATACAAGGACAAACAGCTGTAGTCACAATTCAGTAGTTATAAGGAGGTAGATTTTTAATTAAGGTTAAGTCTGAAAGACATTCATATAAGCAGGTTCATCTTTAGGTGACATTTTTTGTGTAGCCTGATCAAGTCTGCTCTCTGTTATTCAGTCAGTATGGTTTTATATATACTCTAAAAATGGAAATGGGTCTGTGTTTTTTTATCCATTTTATAAAGGTAAGCAGGGTAAATGTCAAGCCAGACTTACCGCTATGCAAAGGCACTTTTACAAGAAGTCATTTAAATTACAAGTTTATAACACAATTTAACTAGTTAAGTCTTTTCCCCGCTAAAACAGTGTCCAGAAGACTTGGATTTCTTTTGCAGTCTTTAGAAAATAATTGGTAAACAATGTGTTAAGTTAGATGAATTGGCTAAAACCAGTTTCCTAGGAAATGAATACAAAATGTATACATGTACAGGGATGTTTGTGAGACATTGTACAGTTATGAGAACTTGAATTTGAACAGAGATGTAGGAAACGGTAAGAATCTAAATGATTGAGATGTTTGTAAATGTACTCATAGTAATGTACTTGCTGAGGTGTACATGCATTTTTCTAGAGTAATATTGAGGAATCACTGTATATACCTATGTAAATAGAAGGTGATAGTTGTTGTTAATGAGTTACAGGTGTTTGTTTCGATAATGTACATGTATTTTGTTTTACGTAATTTATTGTATGTGAAAATATGCATGAAAACCTTGAAAGGAAATATGGACATTTTTTGTCAAGCTGAATGTAACATCTGTATAATATCTTAATTCATGTTTGAAGTTGAAAATGTCGATGTCTGTTTGCTGATAGAAGAAATAATTAATATGAACGAAATATGATTTATTGTGTTCAGGTGATCATAATTTTCACCTCCCTTAAATGGTTTCTATTATAGTTCTTTAAAAATTCCAGAGGGAATGTCATTTTGTCAGGATGTCTAAATGGGTTTGTTTTCTTTGTTATAAAACTCCTTATTTTTATGTTCATATTTTTAGAGCTAGAAGACCCAATTTAAAAAAGCATGTAAAAATAATAAGCCACAGAAGTAGAACTCTTTCCATTGTATTTTAAGTAGTCTTTTGAAGATTAAACTAATAAATAAAGTTATTTCTGTTTTTTTTTTTTTTTTGGTACTGGATATGCAATTCAGATTTGGCTTATGTGTTAGATCTGTATTGTTATATTGTGATAGAATTGATCATGGTATATAAGAAAGCTTTTACTAAGCTGTTAAGCTATTCATACATGTACCTAGGAAGATATTTCTCAGAATATATACATGTACCTAGGAAGATATTTCTCAGAATATATACATACATGTACCTAGGAAGATATTTCTCAGAATATTTTGGAACTTCAGGTGATTTATTTTTCAATCACTACGACTTTCCTACATGCATCGTAACTCAAAAATTGTGTGATTTTTGTTCAGGCTGCTAATAAAATTAGATGTACTTCTCAGTTAATGTGGAAAATGGGACTGATTAAACCCCATTGGGTTCCTCATGTTCAATTGAGCAGAATAGTGTTCAACTCCTGTCAATAATTTTGTTCTTCTGCATAGTTTCTTTTCATTTTACAGACAAAAAAAAATAAAATGGAGTGAATTTTTTAAAGTTTCTGTTTATTTTTTTCTTCCCAATACCATTATATACTAGTGGCAAAAAGAAACGAACATTTTGTGTCATAAGAAATGTTTCTAGCAGTTTTCTTTATTCTTTTGTCTGATATTTCATACCCCTTTCTGGTCATTTAAAATATTGTTGATTCGAAACACTATTACTACATTATTAACATTGATAGTATAAAAATCTTAAGTGGTCATTTAAAATTAAACTAATTTCATTATTTTCTAGTATATTTCAAGGGGTGAATGTAAAAAAGTTAAAAGTGCTTATTATGAAATGAAGAAGATACGTTTTGTTTGGGCATTTACGCCTCGAAATTTTGTTTTATCTTGCAAGTTCGATTAAATTCAGAACAATGTAGTTGCATGACATGTAAAGCTAAACAAAGATACTGACCGTTTCCAATGTTAGGGGTGTACAGTAGGTCATTTTAGCACAGATGGACACAAAACTGTCGTATACGTGGTCGTCTGTTAGCAGATATATTGAACTAGATCATCTGGTGAAAGAGATAGTATACATGTATTAGAACTAAACAGTTTTTAAAAAGAAATTGACGAAGTTACTTGATCTGTAAAAGAAAACTGTTGGCAGATGTGTCAGTGAGTACATGGTGCAAGTTTTGACAATTTTTCTACTTGACTTATATGTATATATTTTCCTTTATACCATATACCAGTTATAAGCGAGTTTTTAGCTCACCTGTCACATAGTGACAAGGTGAGCTTTTGTGATCGCAATTTGTCCGGCGTCCGTCCGTCCGTAATGTTTTCATTCAAATGACATCTCCTCTGAAACCAAAAGGCCAAATTAAATGAAACTTGCCTGGGATGTTCCTTGCATGAAGCTCTACCAAAGTTGTTCAAAGAATTAAATTCCATCAAGAACTCTGGTTGCTATGGCAACTTAAAGGAAAAACTTTGAAAATCTTCTTGTCTGAAACCACAAGGCCTAGAGCTTAGATATTTGGCATTTAGCACCCTCTAATAGAACTCTACAAAAATTGTTCAAATTATTTCCCTGAGGTCAAAATTGGCCCCGTCCCAGGGGTCACTTCATTTTACATAGACTTATATAGGAAATCTTTAAAAATCTTCTTCTCAGAAACCACAGTGCCTACAGCTTTGATATTTGGTATGTAGCATTGTCTAGTGGATGTCTACCAAGTTTGTTCAAATTATGTCCCCTGGGTCAAAATTGGCCACGCCCCAGGGTTCTCTTGGTTTACATATAGTTATATAGGAAAAACATGAAAAATCATTTTTCTCCAAAACTAATAGGACTAGACCTTAGATATTTGGTGTGGAGTATTGTGTAAAGAACCTTTACCAATATTGTTTAAATGTTGGCTCTGGGGTCAAAATTTGCCCTGCCCCGGGGGCCCTTAATATGTTAAAAAGGAAAACTTTGAAAATCTTCTTGTCTGAAACCACAAGGCCCTGAGCCTTAAGATTTGGTATGTAGCATTGTCTAGTGGACCTCTATCAAGTTTGTTGAAATTATGCCCCTGGGCTCAGATTGGCTCCACCCTGGGGGTCAATTGATTTTACATAGGCTAATATAGTGAAACTTTAAAAATCTTCTTGTCTGAAACCACAAGGCCCTGAGCTTTAAGATTTGGTATGGGACATTGTCTAGTGAACCTCTACCAAGTCTGTTCAAATTATGCCCCTGGGGTCAAATTTGGCCCCGCCTGGGGGTCAACTGATTTAACATAGTGAAACTTTAAAAATCTCCTTGTCTGAAACCACAAGGCCCTGAGCCTTAAAATATGGTATGTAGCAATGTTGTGTGGACCTCTACCAAGTTTGTTCAAATTAAGCCCCTGGGGTCAAATTTGGCCCCTACCCCGGGGGTCAATGGATTTTACATAGGCTTATATATTAAAACTTTAAAAATCTTCTTGTCTGAAACCACAAGGCCCCTGAGATCTAAGATTTTGTATGTAGCATTGTCTTGTGGACCTCTACCAAGTTTGTTCAAATTATGCCCCTGGGGTCAGATTTGGCCATGCCCTGGGGGTCAACTTATTTTACATAGGAAAAACTTTGAAAATCTTCTTGTTTGTATAAAATATGAGATCTTTGAATATCTTCAGTTAGAAAATGTTATGTTGCATCTGGTGTTTGCTTAACAGTAGACCCTTAGGCAAAGTACTCAGGTGAGCGATCCAGGGCCATCATGGCCCTCTTGTTTAAATAACTATCTAGTTCATACGTTGGTTTTCTGGAACGTTTCCTTCTCTGACTAGTCCACAATTTAACTAGTTGGTTGAAGCCCTACTGCTGGCTCTAGAAAGTTAGTTGTTACATTTGAAAGTTTGGAGTTTAGATTCCCCAGGTAGCTAGCAGTCCCTAAACATGCCGCAGATTTGAAACAACTTTCACCTTGTTTAGCGACCACAGGCCAATTTTTTATTTTTCAGAAATATTCAAGTTTTATATATCACTGAAAAGGTATTGACAGGACAAGTTTAAAAATACCAACTTTAATTAAATCCGACTTTTATAAACAGAGTTATGCCCCTTTCTTGTTTTATAACTTTTGGATTTTTCTGCTCATTTTCATACTTTCATATAAATCTCCTTTGTAAGATGGTAATTGTAATTTTTTTTTATTTTTTGCATAACATTTAAATATATGTATAATACATGATTGAAGAAACATGATGTCTTCACATTGTTATGATATATCCATAGAAACAGTACTGAGCTGTAAAAGCTTATGATTTCTAAAGAATGAGGTATATTATCAGGTTACTGCTACAAACACGTGTTTACTTTCATTATATCTTAAACATTTTACAATAAACAACACATTTTATAGCTACCATGCAGGAACCTTAATACACTTACCATTCTTTCATGGAAATGAAATATGTTTAAATGTACTGTAGATACATGCAGATTTTCGCATAAAGACGCGACGACCCCAACATAGCGCACCGTCTTTCGCTTAATTTGTCACTTACTTGCTACCTTTACTGCTCATTTGAATATTGCACCCTTCTACATGTTTTAAGTACTAAATCTCCTGTCCTATAGTCTTCTCCCAGCTTTGCAGTGTACACAGCATCATCATTTTCATAAACTACATTAAACCATTCCGGGAATCCAGGAACCTGAAATAATCAAACAGACTGGAAATTAAATGACTGTTTCACACAACTTACAGGTTATACAGATGTCACAGATTGTAAAATAAATATATAATGTTATGAATTTCAAGATAAACAACCCCACACCTGTGATATAACAGTACCAGTGAACCACTTTGGCTGTCCATCTTCAATCCACTTATGATCAATAACTTTACCTACTAACACATGACTCTGTTGTGGTGGTGGAATAGAAAAGGCATTTTGAACCAAGGCTAATACATTTTCCTTTAGTTCCTCAACTGTTAGACCGACTCGCTTGCCATCAACAATTTTACTAAATGAATAAACATTTGTATTATTGTCACACTTCTGATGAAACACGTTTTTTCGAAATCTCAATTGTACTTTCAGGGCTTCTTCTTTCTCAGTTTTTGATTTTATTTTTTCAAGTTCACTCTCAACCTCACCGGGGCTTTGCCACAAACCATAAAATAACATGTCAGTAGTTTCTTTTTCAAGCTTTTCAATTCGTTTTCTCTCCTGTTCTTGTTTCTTTAAAAAATCCTGTTCTTGTTTTTCAATTCTTTTTGCTTGGATCAGTTGAGCTCTTTGTTTGAAACGCAAGCGTTCATTTTTTACTTCACTTCTACTTTTCAAGATAATTTCTTTGAAATTGTCCTGACTTTCAAGCCACAGTTTTGTTTTATTTAGAGAGAAAGCAATATGAGCTTCCAGCGCTAAAGTTGAAATATTTGGTTTGTTTGAAAGAATTTGATCAGTATAGGAAAATACACGCTCTGGATATTTGTTATGTTTATCAACACTAGATGTTACATGCGGATCAATTACACGATGTCGACCTTCTACCAGAATGTCACCATATTGCCTTTGTACAAGTTTTGCAAGTGCTGGCAAGACAACTGATAAAATCAGTAAAACATGCCCATCAAACTCATAACTCTCAATTAAGCTAGAATATACAGCATCTTTCTTCACAGCAGTATCATCATACAGTATTAATTTACCTTTAATAAAATCTTCAAGTTTTTCAACTGCCTGGTTCAAAAAAGTAAAGAGAGTTTTGTACCTTTCATTCATCATTGTAATTGAGATATCTCTGTTTTCTATCACCCTCCAAAGTGGTGTTGTAACAAATTTTGATAGGAGACCAAGAGCTTTGCATCCAGCTATAAAAAAAATGTTATTTAAATCTTTGCGCACACTTTGCAGCAAACCATTTGATAAAGAAGTTTTTTCTAAAAAGTCCAACATTTTATTTTTCAAAAAAAAAACATGTCCAGCATTGCTAAAAAGTATATTAAATCTGTTTCCCTTTAAAGGTTGAAGAGGAAATCCTAAAATGCCATGGACTTTTAAAAAGTCTCCTAGAAATGTCTTAAAAGGCTGATGACACCCGTTTTTTTGGTCTCCCCGCCTTGCAAAACTTTTACATGCAGTCAAAATCAAACGTACCGTTCCAGACTGCCCTGACTTTATAAAAGCTGGATTTTCGATAGGAATATTTCCATCAAAATGGGCATTTTCAACTTCATAAAGCGATTTCTCACAGGTTTCTGCCATATGTATTAAAGTGTGCAGGCCACAAAAAAAATTATTCATTTGACTAATTGCTTGCTTTGATTCATTATTCATATTCTCATAATTTTCTATAACTTGAGGAAGCAAGGTGTCCCTGTATTCTTTTAATAATTCATTAAATTTGGTTTCTGTTGCTGCTCTATCAGACATAGTATTTTTTATATTAACTAGAAGTTTCTTGGCTGGACTATTTTCTTCAGAACTTGCTGATTCAATGTCATCAAGTATTTGTTTAAAAGTGTCTAAAGTGTCTCCTGAAGATTTTGTTGCCATATCTCTAAGGCCTAGTAGTAAATAATTGCCATCAGAGTCCCGAGTTGCAAAGGCACCCCATTTTAAACCATATTTAGTGGCCTCATCTGTATGCAAAGTAGTATTGGCTTTGTCACAGGTACTTGCTATGTGGCTACGTGTAATTATAGCCCTTTCAACAGACCAGTTATTAACAGTGCTGGCAGAAGGCAATCTGTTTGCTGTTTTGTTGCATAATTTCAGTACAGACTTAATTACCTCTGAAACAGCCTCACAAGACACATTACAATCTAGAAGCGAGTACACACAGGCATGCAACTCTGGAATGTAACTCTTTTTATCATAGTTATACAGTGTCATGTTTTCAATTTTTTTCAGTTCCAAATTTTCAATATTTAAATCATCAATAATTTGCTTAAGTTGTTTAATTTCTTCATTTTTACTGGACAGCTGGTCCCTTAGGTAGGTTATTTCTCTTTGAAGTTGTTCTAATTTACAGTCTACAAGTTCTGTTTCATTATTTTCTAGTTTATGACATTTTACTCTCCAGTAACTTTCTCTGTTTGCTTGTCTTTTCAAATTCTTTTTTTGTTCTTCAACTCTCTTTAAATTTCGATCTAAACTATCATTTAGTGTTTCATTCTCATCAATAACAACATCTAATTCCTCTTCAAGTCTACTCATCTCACCTTTTGTCGTTACCAATTCTTCAGCAAGCTTTACAGCTGCCCCTTTAAATGCCTCTGCAACCATAACTGGATTGTCTGATGGCAGAAATAAATTGTCACATTTCAAATGTTTTGTTTTACTGCATGGTAAATCAACATCTGTGGTTACAGGAAATGTATAATCTTGTTTCAAAAACCTATCTAAGTTTACTTTGCCTTTTACACGGTTTTTACTTTTGTTCAGATGCTGAAATTTTTGATAGAGTCTATGTATATCTTTGTGTAAAGTTTTGTATGATGCTTTTGTTGGGTATTTTTTCAAAATATTTTTACAAGTGGTATCAAGTCCATTTCTCTTTATATGAGATATTAATTTCTCAGTGGACAAGTGGTCTAGTTCTCCATCCATATTTGTTGTTAGCTGTAAAATAAAAAAAAAAATAGTACTTTTATTACAGTACTGTTTTATATACTCACTTGACATGGCATCACAAGGTTAATACAACGAAGACTGTAACTTCTGACATCTTCCCTAACAAAAAAAGAAACGAAGCAGAAAGTGAAGAAAAAACATAAAACATCAATTTGTACATGTAACTATTAACAAGTAAAATCAATTGAAAAAAAAATCAAACTAAGTGAAAGTGAACAAACATATGTCATGAAGCCAAATTACTAAATGAAAACAGCTGTATCTAGTTGAATTAACCTTATAAGAACTCCCTTAAGATAAGAATGGGCGATATTTAAGAAGTGAAATCCATTGCCTATGTAAAGATATGAACAAAAAAAACAAACAAAAAAAAAACAAATTCCAACTGCAGTGCCATTCATAGTATTTAAGAAACAAATGCAGTCTGAATGTGATAAATAAACAAAACTTACTTTGTATGTACGAAATAAATCATTTATATACCAATATTTCCTGAAATTGAGATGTGCAGTAATAACAAATCATTAATGTTTACGTATCCGAAATTATGTTCAACGCTTCGGACATTTTCGGATAACTTCCGGTTTCGTTTTGAAGATGTATATGACATTTTAATGTTATGCGCAAAAATAAGCGCAGCAAAATGGATCAATAATTTACATAATGTTAAACCGAAAATAGGTTAAATTGTTAATAAAGAAACTTCATTTAATGCCGGGGGCTCTATTTTGGTCAAAATTACCTCCTTTTCCACCACCTTACCAGTATTTTGTTTAAAAATATTAGAAATTTACTGAGAAAACGTATTTTTCTCTGTTTGACAGCTGCGCAAACATCAGACGACAGTGATGACGTAACCTACCATGATGACTTTCCATTTTATCGCGAGATTTTATTGTTTACATGACCTATGGTGTGTTCAAATATGGCGGCCATTTGAGCCGAAAATGAAAGTAGAGCAATTGAAACTAACCGCATTTTCGTTACCAAAACTAATTGTATTTTTCATGAAATACACTGAAGATATAAAAATAAGTATTTATGCAACATATTATGACAAAAAGACAAAAGTTTACTTACCTGTTTCGAGACTATCCGATATCCAAAATTTTACGGTATTTACATTACGGTAGAAGGCAAATTCAAAATGGCGGCGTATGTTGGGGTCGCTACCTTGTTAGAAGAAATCCTACCTTGTGTCAGTTTTTCTATTTAGATCTATTACTGATTAACAAAGAGTAACTGCTTCAACCATAGTTGAGATTTTTATTTCACGTAGATTTTAAGGATCTCATCTACATTCCTGGCACAGGTGGAGATTATGAAAAACAACTGTGATAAACACAGATATAAGTGAAACTCTGTTGACTGGAACAAAATCAACTGAACTGAACAATCTGTTCTAAATTCAGTTGTTCTAAACACTTCTAAATTCAAATTATATTCACATTAACAACAAATCTCACTGTCAACAAACACGCTGTAGTCCAACTTTAGTTACTTTTTCTTTGGAATTCTAGGCTTCATTCCATACCTGACTAGAGAGCTCTGATTATTCAAAAGTCAATCTGATTGAGTTGTGGAGAAAACAAACATATTTCACTTAGTTTCAAACCCTCCATAAGTCTCATTTTAAAAAGTACTTCATTTATTTTAAGAATTGGTCCTCAACATTAGTGAAATTTTCGTCAGAATGTACAAAGATATTACCACGGAACTTTAGGCACTAAATTGAAATTTTTAATCAAGCAGGTCTTCAAAATGACAACTCGTGTCGACGTTGGGGTAATTGTGGATTCTACTATAGAGAAAAAAAGTGCGTCGATATTTGCTGGTGTTGCGTTTTTATTAGGCGTGGTAGTTGGATACACGTTGCGTGGACTAAGGATCACCTATCTTAAGAAGAAACACGAATTTTTGAAGAGGCACATGAAGAAAACTGAAGAGAAACTAATGAAATAACCCCCCTTGATGGATGTGCTCGATTTTGATAGTGTATAGTTTTGTATAATTCGTTACCGATTCAGTTCTGTAGGAGTCAGTTCTGTAGGAATTGATAATTCCGTTCTGTGATTATATGCGTTGTTTGTGCCTTTTTGAAATAGCCTTATTTGGACAGAAATGTTTTACAAGATAGTTTTACTATCGATGTTTTTATTTAAACATAATTGTCATTGACAGAACTTTTGTTGAGCAGTATATATTATTAGTAACTATCAATATGTCGGATGTTATAGATATTGAGATTGGAAAGGACGGTTTAGAAGTCGAGGCGAGCGGTACTGTATTGCTCGTCGTAGCCGGTCTGACATTTGTAGCTGGACTAGCCGTCGGTGGTATAATAGGATATAAATTAGGCAAACAATGTGGAAAGAGGGATTAACATTAAAAAAATACATGATTATGGTACAGTCATGTTTTCACATCCTGTATTCATACTGCTAGTGAAAATAATGGATGCAGTTCAAAATAAATTTGTTGAAACCAAAGATTCTCAGGATAATGTGCTCATTATAAACATAATACAGTGATGTCTCATTAATCCGGACACTATTGTTCCCAGTAAAATTTCCGGATTAATGAATTTTCCGGAGTAATGAATCGGACCCCCACAAAACAGTTTTTAAGAAAACAAGAAACACAACTAGATCTAGACATGTTTTATATAGACTGATAAATAATTGTTTTTTTCTTCTTTTGATTTAACTCTAATTCTTAAAAAGCAAATACATACAAGAAAATAAAACATACTGAAATGTCTTAGTATTGTAAAGCACTTCTAATATAAAATGATTCTGTATTTTTTTTTGAAAAACCATCTGTGATATGTTATCTCTCAAAGCCTTTTGTATTATTTTAGCGCCTAAAGATTAAAAAAGTCTATGAGTTTTTTTCTGTTTACTTTCCCGACATTTTCGTTCTGTAAGAACATCGTCCATTTTTTCCACAAAGTCAAGATCTTCCGATGATCAGATTATCACGAGTAATAATTATGTCAATTAAACATCAAAACAGCAAATATCCTAACTGTCAAAACCAATTATCGAATCCTTAATCTGTCAGTTGTATAAACAAACCAATAAACTTGTTCACACCTCCCGCGGCGATTAGCAGCCGCATCGGCCACTCAGATTTTGGTTGGTTCCCGTCCGGATTAACGGATCATTTTGCATAGACAAAGATACGTTTGGTTCCCAAAAACGTTTTCCGGTTCCGGAACGCGGATTTCCGGAGTAACGAGCAAAAATAACTTTATGGAAATTCGTTCCCGCTTATTTTCGTCCGGACTGCGAATTTTCCGGATTAATGACTTCCGGATTAACGAGACATCACTGTAATTTATTTGAAAAGGTATTTGAATTGATGCTAAGTTTTGTATGAAAAGGAATTTTAATGAGACAGCCATTTAATTATTAAAGTATCTCCAAATTCTAAGATATATTGCTTAGGAATAAAGAATAATTATATTATTATACTGACGTTCATAATTTCGTAATTATAAAACATTGAAGTTGAATATGTCTCATTTAATGCAGATGAAAACCTTAGATAACCACGTGATAACGAAAAAATGGTCGTGTATCTCACAGAAAACTTTTTGGATGTTTGTTTTACGAGGCTTCAATAACCTGTGATAAAGAGATTTTACTCTGTTTATTTCAGACTAAATCGAGATCATCATGACCCGGATGAAGATAGGGGAAGTAGGTTTTGAAGAGAGATCTTAAGATACTAACAGGGAAGTGCACAAAACGAAATACTTTAACGGCGAACATTTCTACCCTTGACGTCGCTGACACATTCACAGTATGACACTAGCTCTTGCTGACTATTAATTTACTTGATGACTTGTTATTCAGTTCACCTGCTGTATACTAAATAAACATACTTGTGTTACATGTCATGCAAGAGAAGAATACCACGAGAACGTTGGAGGCATTTGAGTTCCGCTTATTGTGATAGAGCGGATCCTTTATGTTTATTTGTTCATAAGTTTTTTTGGTCAAATTTTGTCAACCTTTTTTTCGTGTACATGTATTTTGATAAATTGTTTAAGAAAGTTCTCTTATTCGGGAAGCATGATGTTCTTTTGTCTGATGTTCGCAGTTGCTATAAATACTTAATATTCATAATATTATAACGTGTACCATTACTATGTAGCTTTGAAGTTGTATACACATTTATAAAAGATAATGAAATGAAGAAATGCAATAAAACAGTTTTTGTAGATCACGAGTTTTATATGTATTCTTAATGCGTTTCATATGTATTAGTTGATCGATAAATAGATTAAAACATACTACTTAAATCTCTCAATCCAGGCCTATACAGTAAACTTTGTTCTATTTTGTTTGTCAGACTCTGGTATGTATACAAATGTATGCTTAAACAGTATGCCTTATTAAAATATTTGTATTAAATTATTTTCTGAATCGAACCGCCTATTGTAATGTTTATTCCTACTAAAATGATCCAACTGTTAAAGTTGGTCTGAAGAAGACCATGAAATATACAGTAGAACCCCTCCAGCTTGGGGCCGGGCCTTTGTCCGGTTTGGAGGGATTTTCTGTATTTGGAAACAGTACACAGGGATTGTTGTCTTTTTTAGCATGACTGCATTTTGTGATTACAGCTGCACCATTGTCATAGTTCAATGCATTTGGTGTTTTATGCTGCTTTCAATAATATTCCATTCATTTTGTAAGTGGTAAAATAAAATGGACATTAAATGGCCATCTTACAGCAGTACGAAACAAAGGAAAAAAGTATATTGTACAAAAATGTATTTAATTTTTGGCTGATGGAAATTTGTCAGCTTGTGTTTACAATCTGTAGGAAGTTGCAAACAATTTTCAGTAATGAAATTTAAACGCATAAATGCCTCCAAATGTAGAAGGAATATAAACCATTTATATTCTTTATTTTGACGCAGCATGATTTAGGCAAGTTTTAAATCGGGAATTTTTCATGACCGGTTTTCAGAGGTAGATTTACGTTGAAACGACTATTTTTTGCAAAATCGTTCGGTATCCGGTATGCATGGGTATCCGGTATGTAGGGGTAAATAGTATAGAGAAAGAATGGGACCGGGCGACTTAGCCGATTTCGAGGGGGTCCGGTTCGGTTTGGAGGGCTTCTACTGTACTTGACTTCGTGCGTCGTCAAATTGGACAACGTAGAAACATATAACGCGATGTGGATTATGTTTCTGTTATACGATGCATGTTCTTTAAACGAAATAGCTTGTGTTCGATGCATCACCAGTACCATGCCTATTTTCAAGAGCTAAAACGCGGTAAAGAACACGTTTGTATATTCCCGTAAAAAGACGTCTAAAATAATCTAAAACTTGTTTAACTTAAATCTCAGACACGTGACAAAAGCTACTTACACGCCCTGCTGAAGGGTTCACTTCGATCGTTATATTTTTTAAGGTACAGGGCTTTCTTCTTTTTGACATTTCCAGATGCAATATATTGTACACTAGCACTGTCTTTGCAAAGCGGTGTAATATGTGAATCCAGAAACGAAGAGGTACATTGATTAAATGAAGGTAATTGTTCTTTACTTGAAGGACGAATGGCAGAATTTATCTCTCACACTATACTACACTACGTATCATAGAATATATTTGTTTCATATAGTTTGTCAGTGGGCAGTGTTGATATTTTCTTGTGTTAAGAAAACTTTTTACGGTTTTAGAGATAAATTAACAAATGAATTCACAGACACCCAATTTTCATCAATTTACAATGATGAAAAGCTTTGATACAATTGATATATATTTAAAACGAAAGAAACTGAATTTAAATTCTATTAAGGCTACTGTTGTTAAACCAAAACAGTGTAAAACTGCCAAAAACTGAAGAGAAAAGTCGCTTGAGTGGGGTTTGAACCCATTTGTCGAAGCCCAAAGTCCCACTGATTTTAAACCAAACATAGTAGAATAACGATCAAAGTAGAAATGCGCGGTCGGAATACAAGTCACATTCAATAAGTTTCAATACAACCGTTAGTGATGGTCGTACGCAGTTCGATCCATGATTCTTTTTCTGTGTTAAGCAAATTCTATTCAGCCACCTTAATCTCCTTCAAAAATTGAAATCTGTCTTCATAATAATACTCGAGGATGAACTCATGAAAAAGTAATTATTAAAAAATCACAGTGGAAAAGTTTGAGGATTGAATAATCAGTGATAAGTAGGAATTAGATAGGAGACAAGGTAAATCATTCAGATTAATGAAAACAAAGTACAAAGAAATACCGGTCAGCATTTGTATACTGTAATTTCTCGACAAATGACGTTTCAAGGCTTTGCGTCTGCATTGTCAGAAAGTGGATGGACATGGATTGCCCCGGCATGGAATAGAATATATTAAATCTAGAGTGAAACAAAATAGTCCATGCTATAAGATAAATTTTCATTTCTATTTACTTCTAAAATATGCAGAGCAGAAGGATGAACTAACTCATCAAGGAAAAACGTAATTTATTCGAATGAGCTCTTGATAAGAAAAAAATTGCTGTAAAAATTACCTTGGTCATAATATGCTGTTTTTACAGCACCACCGATAGCACAGCAGCCGGTATCAAATTACTTATTTCTCATAGAAACGTTTGTTTTCTCGGATATAGGGTTAGGAAATAGGTAAGTACAAAGGAACATGTGAGATCTTTGGAATCTTTCGCGTTAAGTTTGAATTCGACTTCTGGCAAACTTGCATACTACGTTTCCCAAGTAGCTATATTTCCGTATATCTCAATTTCGGACACGACTTAGACCACATTGTCTTTCGAATATTACTTATTTTTACAGTGTTAGATACTTGCTTATTATTGAATCCAATTCATATTCAGGTAAATTAGTACTGGAAATATGTGTTATGTCAGACTTTTTCAGTTGAAACCAAAAACCATATCTAATACAGGCACTAGACACAATCAATTTACCTATTTGCGCATATATACTATATGGGCGAGGGGAAAATCCCGGGATCCGGGATCGTATTAAACAATAAACAGTATTGGTTTTGATATTTTTCGTAATTTGTGGCAATAAAAAAGTTACAATATTTGGTTTTTGTGATAACGAAATAAACAAATGTTTATTCAAAACCTATTTTGCTCAGATATTTTTTTTAAAATTACCACGTACCTTTAAAGATAAAGAATTTCAGTACACATGTTAATACGATATTAAAATGCTAATAAAGTAATAAAAAGAATGTCGCAACTTTATTCAATATAAAAAATCAATCAACGATAAAATTAATTTACTGAAAAAAAAAAAGATTTTCACGCCTATACTATACATGCTTATCTATAACAAAAGGCAAGCGATAATCGATAAATTATCGATGACACCTATGGCAGGTGGTGTATTCCTGGTATTACTGTAATTATGTTTAATACGATCCCGGTTTCCGGCTTTTCTAAAGACGATCCCAGGATTTTTCCCTCGCCTACTGTATGTGCGGAAAACTTTAAACTGTGTACAGAATCGACACTGTGACAAATGTAAATGGAAAATATAATTAAGCTTTTTACTATATGCCATATAGTAAGTGATGTTTCTATTTTCTAATAACCACCTTGTCCAAAAAGTTAAGTTTTGAAAATATACTTGATATTTAAAGTTAAAATAAATAAATAAGTTAAAATTTTTAACTTAACACGTATCTACTCATGGAAAAATTAACTCCTAAAACTCAGTGGAAATGATTGTAGTACAAAGTGGAAAGTAAAAATACATTGAAAAAATTATATTATGAAGACCTGTAAAATATTTAATTTTCAAATAATTTAGTAAAAATGTAATGGCTTATTTATATTATATTCAATGCATGATTTTCCCATTGTTTATTTTCTTTTAATTTGCATGTCATTTTTCCATTGTTTCATGCATTCTTTGTTTATAGAACATATTTTACCTTATCAGAAAAGTGAAAAAGCATGGGTCGTAAGAACAGAAACAAGAAAGGAACATCAAGTAATGGCGCATCAGGATCTACAGAAGGCAGCAAGCAGTTGAGCAAGGCTGTTAAAAAAGAAGTGATGGATTTAGTCAAAGTTCTGTTGGAAAGTATGAGACTAAGACAGTTACTCTAGTTTTGTTGTCCACACCCTTCAGTAGAGAAAATAGTAATAATACATAAAGCAGTGTTTGCTCTGAAGCATGGCATGGCAGTATGTTTTATTTTTTTATGATACGGAAAAATGAATATATTGTCTGTAAAAGATGAATTGCAGTTACAATAGAATGGTTCCCAACTTCCTTTATGCAGTTGCCCTTACATTCATAAATCTTCATGCTAAAACTTTGATACTGGATTAGTGATTTGCTGTTCTTTTGCTTTTGACTTCTCTTGGTCTTTTAGCTTTTTTTTAAAGTAATTTTAGCCATGCTTTTTATATCTGTTTGAAGCTCTATGCCTCTGATACCAAAAAATTGACTCATGGGCATTGAAAGTGGCAAAAGTCTACAAATATAAACTCCCATAATTTCTTGTGAAAGGCCATAAATATAAAGAAATCTGGTTAAATTGGAAATTAGTAAATTGTATAGGTAAGTTTAAGATCACTAAACTTAAAAAAGATATTAGAAAAATGAAAATCTAACATCTGGTCAAGTAGTATGATGACACTTTTGTTTATAATGTTGCTGACAAAAATTTGTATATTTGTACTTAATAAATTCAAACACATGGTACAATGGCACAGGTCTACATTTTATATACATGTATGATAGATTACATATACATAACTCATGTTACAGAATGTTCCCAGCCAGGAGGTAGTGGTGCTAAGGAGTTTGAAGATTATCTAGAGATAAGAGGCACAGTGGAGAAGATAAGAGATCTACAGAAAGGTATTTGACATAATATATTGTTACAGATAACAGATGCATGATGAATGATCTTTTGATCATATTTTAGGTATATGCTATAAATGTTTTGTTGATAACAATGTTTTATTCTATAGTATTTCTATGGATACAATTATAAGCTGCATTCAGAATTAAAATGAAGAAAATACACCATGGTTGTAGAAAATTTGCTTGCATGGTTATTTTATTGCAGATATCTGTCTTGTGTCTGAAAAGAGAGCAGAAAGGATTCCAGCATTCATGGAATGGTTGAAAAACAATCAAGTAGATGTAGGGTGTGTTGAGATTCACAACTTTGCAGGCTTTGGGTACGGGCTTCAGGCCACCAAAGATCTCAAGGTTTGTTTCAAAATATACATTTGACAGAAACAATGATTTTATATTGTAAGAGACATTTACTGAAAGTGTGGCAGTGTGAAAGCATACGGCAGTTAAACAAAGTCTTGATTTGTAGAAAAAATATAATTTTGGCCAAAACTTTGGAAATATTTGGACACATTTTGAGAGAATTTTATTTTTTCAAATATAGCAAGTCAATAATTTTCAATTATTGGATATTATCACATAATTCTGAAAGATACAGATTCTTTTGTCTGCCCTGGTAAATATGCTTTCCTCCAAGATATTTTTCTGCCTTTATATCAATTCTCCAGATTTATATCATCCAACTGTTTTGCACTGTAAACATTATAACGTCATACCAGTGATGCTTTTGTACACAAACAAGCAAAAAGATGAATAGATAAGTATGAATATAAGTATGTAATAATATGTTTACAGATATGCTCTCAGGCTGATATATGGTCTTGGGGATGATACAGGGCTGATATGAAAATTTCCATACATTCTATGAATGCAATAAATTTAGGGCTTTTGAATTTCTTCTTTTAAGAATCATTCTTTCAAAAAAAAATAGATAAGCAACTTGTAAAAGCATTTAAGTTTTTGCAGTTTTCATATTTTTTTATCTTCTTAAAATTTCCTTGTGCATACTTTGAATAATGCTAAAAGTAATAATTACAACATCTTAATTGAATATTTCAGGAAGGGGATCAGTTCTTAGCTATACCAAGAAGTATAATGATGACCACGCAGTCTGCTAAAACTTCACCTTTAGGTATTAAATTGTTTTATTTGTGCCCCTGAAGGGAGGCATATAGTTTTTGAACTCTCCGTTCGTCCGAAAACTTTAACATTGGCAATAACTTTCTTATTAGTAAGTGGATTTACTTCATACTTGGACACAACACTCCTTTGGACAAGACCTTTCCACTGACCAATATTTATTTGACCTTGACCCCTGATTGACCTTTACCTTGAAGATCCAATTGTCCAAAAACTTTAACATTGGCAGTAATTTCTTTATTAGTAAGTGGATTTACTTCAAACTTGGACACAACACCCCTTTGGACAAGACCTTCCCACTGACTTATAATTATTTGACCCTGACCTTGAATATCCAATTGTCCAAAAACTAATAGTTGGCCATAACTTCCAAATTAGTAAGTGGATATACTTCATACTTAAACAAAATACCCCTATTTATTTGACCTTGACCTCTGAATGACTGGTTCTCAGCTCAAAGGTCAAAGCACCACTTTCTGGGTCATTGTCATCTTACAGTGACATTTCTTGTTTATTCCAGATATGCCCATATTAATTAATTAAGTGCAATGATAATGTTTGGAATCTTTTTATTCATGGGTACAAGAACAGTCTGCCAAACCATGAGACATCAAAATACACAACATTGTATGGAAACACATTAGTTTATTTGATTTAGACAAAGTGTAAAGTGCAAAGATGTAAACTGGTAGTGCATACATACTCATCTGGTGTTTGCTTTGAGCACAACTATGGTTTAGAAGTTTTGCATTCTCAAGATTACTGAGCCATTTCATATTTTATTGTCATAAAAGTGAATTTTGTAAGACCAAGTTTCAGTCTGTAGATGATGACTTGTCAAGCTCTTTAACCTTTGAAGTAAATAAAGGATGCTTAATTATGTCTCCCCCCAAAAATGGGGGAGACATATTGTTTTTCCCCCGGTTGTCCGTCCGTCCGTCTGTCTGTCCGTCACAAAATCATGTCCGCTCTGTATCTTCCAAAGTCCTTGAAGGATTTTTATGAAACTTGGGTCAGATGTTCACCTCATCAAGGCGACGTGCAGAACCCACTTTGTGGGTGTGGTGTCTCAAGGTCAAGGTCACACTTGGAGGTTAAATGTCAAATGCCACAAAATCGTGTCCGCTCTGTATCTTCCAAAGCCCTTGAAGGATTTTCATGAAACTTGGGTCAGATGTTCACCTCATCAAGGTGACCTGCAGAACCCACTTTGCGGGTGTGGTGTCTCAAGGTCAAGGTCACACTTGGAGGTTAAATGTCCCACTCTGTATCTTCCAAAGCCCTTGAAGGATTTTTATGAAACTTGGGTCAGATGTTCACCTCATCAAGGCAACATGCAGAACCCACTTTGCAGGTGTGGTGTCTCAAGGTCAAGGTCACACTTGGAGGTTAAATGTCAAATGCCACAAAATCGTGTGTGCTCTGTATCTTCAAAAGCCCTTGAAGGATTTTTATGAAACTTAGGTCAGATGTTCACCTCATCAAGGCGACGTGCAGAACCCACTTTGTGGGTGTGGTGTCTCAAGGTCAAGGTCTCATTTGGAGGTTAAATGTCAAATTTTACAATCGTCTGACTCAATACTACCTGCAGCATCTGGCTGGGGGGAGACATATGTTTTTGTTCAATCAAAAACCCATTTCTAGTTATGTCTGATGTTGAGAATTTCTACAAGCAAACTTTTATATATCTATAAAAATAGTATTTCTGTGATATGTGAATGGGGAGATTAGCTTTGTTGATACTGAAGTTTGCATTTGTCCTTATATTAGAATATAAAGGAAGTATTTGTTACGTTGTTAAGAGGTATCTCATATTCTCCCTATTTCTTCAAACTTCTCCCAGTTTTTTCCCAGCACTTCTCCCTAAAATCATAGTCGGAACTGATTCCTCACTCGTGTTCAATAGAAAGTTTAACATTTATCAGAAAATACCAAGTTAAAACCAATCAAATTTTGCCATATCCATACGCTAAAAAATGAGACTTGGAAAACATAAGTTTTACTCTAGTGAAACAGCCTACAAAGTTATTATTCTAACTGGGACTAATAAACCGAATTTTTACTTCAAATGAGAGTAAAACTGAATTTGTACTTGAAAGTGATACCAATAGTTTTTTACTTCAAATGAAACTAATTTACTTAATTTAACATTTTTTTCAGGTCCGCTGATAAGTGAGGACAAGATACTACAGGTGATGCCCAGTGTTGTGCTGGCACTACATCTTCTGTGTGAAAGAAGATCAACAGAGTCGTTCTGGAAACCATACCTTGATATCTTACCTGATTCTTACAACACACCACTATACTTCACACCTGAAGACCTGAAATACTTGAAAGGATCACCTGCTCTGAGTATGAAATTACTGTTATATTTTTCTTTTTCAGATTTTATAACACTGTATTACATATACAAACATCTTAGCAAATTCAGTATGAAGAATAAAGCTAGCAGCCATTTTATAAATTTTTATCATCAAAATACTTTAAGGAACAGGTTAAAAACAACCTTTTTCTCAGGAAAGACTTGCTATATTGTTCAAGTGAAAATTTTGGAAATTGAATTTTTTGAAAGACGAAGGTTATTTAGCTTATAAATACTTCTAAATTCTTATGGTGTTTATACAGAAAAATGTAGATTTAGCATTGTTCCTGTATAAAACATTCGTTCCTATACATCTTTTGAAAAGTGTCAGATAGAACATACCTACTTATCTTGAATTCAGCCTTCTTGGTAAATTTCTTCAGCAGAATCATTGATATAATGTGAAAAACTGGCTGTGCATAGAATAAAAACTTTGTAAATAGTGCCTTATATATCATTGTGACAATACTTTGGGTAAATGAGAGAAATGTCAGCCATTGTTTGCAGGTGACTGTATAAGCCAGTACAGAAACATTGTTAGACAGTATGCCTACTTCTATAAGCTGTTTCAAAATGATGCTAGTTCACAGACACTCCCTATCAAGGACATGTTTACTTTTGATGACTATAGGTATGTACTAGAAGTATAGTTTTACACGCAAACGATCAAATAATGATAAAATGGCTTAAGTGAAGATGAAAAGAAAACTTACAAGTAACTGTGGGATAAGATTTGTAAACTCGTGTCCTGAAGTCAGTTTGAAAAATGTTAGCACTGAAATCTGATACTTTCAATTTGTGGGTTAGGTTATAACTTTAATTTTATGATTTGTCATTATCTGGTCCTCTTTTGTGTTTGCTTTCTTACTGAGGTCGTAGTGACATTTTTAAAGAACTTATGTCTTTAAAATCATATTAATTAAATGTCTGCATTGCAGTTCATAGAAGTATATAGGACACAATTAAAATTGAGTGATCAGTAATCTTTTAGTATTTTCTTACAGGTGGGCTGTATCAACAGTGATGACCCGACAAAACCAGATACCAACACCAGATGGCAGTAAGATGACCTTTGCCCTTATACCTCTCTGGGATATGTGTAACCACTGTAATGGTTTGGTAAGATTAATATATTGCCATACCTAGTTTAAAGTGAGGAGGAATGTATAAAGTCTACTGTTAATTAGTCATTCAGAGATACCATTTTTACTAGAATGGTTTGTTTTTGATAGTTTTTTTATACCTGGTTTAAAGTGGTGAAGGAAATGAAATTACCTCTATTAATTAGTCAATCACAGATTCAGTCTCCACTGCACTGCTAGTTATATACTAAAAAGTCAAATAAAATGTCAAATCTATATAATACTGACAGTGACACATAAAACAAAGTAAATACCGATGAAATATATATGTATGTGTTTGTGATAATCTCGAAGTAAAGAAAAGGTAAGCAAGTTTAAGATTGTTCAGTTGTAAAAAATATATTTATGAAATAAAAAACTTTGAAATGAAAATATTTTGGCAAGGTTTATATGCACGTTTGTTTTCAGTTTTGAGTGTTTTGTTTAGTAATAAGTTAAAAAAAATATACAATGGATATATATATATATTTCAGATTACAACAGATTTTAATTTAGAGAAAAATTGCAGTGAATGCTACTCGTTAAGAAATTACTGCAAAGGAGATCAGGTAAGCTACTGGTAGTTATTCTTTGGCTTCATAAGTTTGAAACTAAAAACATCTAGATCTAGTTGAAAAAAAATATGGCATAAAAGATTTTTTTTTTCAAAGGCCCAGATAAGATAATTTCATTTTTATTGCCTGTTTCAATTTTTTTAAAATTTCATTGCAGGAACTTTAGAGGCCAGTCATAGATAAACATACAATTATTGAATGCTGATTGATTGTTAAAAAGTTTGTGAAATAAGCAAACAGAAGAAAAAACACAAAAATAGATCAGTAGCCTTTTTGACCAGTTAGTAATTAGATCATAAGTAAATATTAGTTCCATGATGAGAGTGCTTATGCATAAATCTATTTTAAGCTGGTTTACAAGTCAGTTCGTTCTATTCTTTTGCAACTGAAAGAAAATAAACTTTTATTCCTAAAGTCTCTTATCAAAGAGTTGTTTATTTCACTCATTTGTTGATATACTTACAGATATTTATATTCTATGGAGCTAGATCTAATGCAGAACTTTTGGTCAATAATGGATTTGTATATTTAGAAAATGAACATGACAGAATAGCAGTTAAGCTAGGTAAGACTTTTATTGTGGGTTCAGATCATCATGAGTTTCTTCACATTGGTCTGTTCAAATTTCTCTTTGCATTACTATCTCCATCTCTGAATTGGCAGCATATAAATGTAGATCAGGTGAAAAAAATATAGAATTCTGTTGCAGTAAAGTTAAATTAAAACCCTTAGCCTGGTAAATATCTAAAATGGACTTGTCCATCTTTCAGTTTGGACAGATCCATTAATTGTTTATGGGGGTGCTTATTGAAAATTTACTGACTGAATGGTGAAAAAGTGCAGACCATGATCAGATTGCATGGATGTGCAGGCTGATCATGGTCTGCACTGGTTGCAAAGGCCAACACAATTGCCGCCAGCTGGAGAAAGGTTAATCAGACAAGTGAAAAAGTGGTTTTAATAATGGATATATCTTAATAGCAGCATTTTTTTTAAATTTTACACTTTAATTTTTTCAAATTTCTGGTGTTTATAGAAAAACTTTACTTTATGTCTGTTTTAATGTTAGGATTTTTTGCATAACGGTATTTGTTTTATCATTCATATTATGTGCAAAAAAGAATAAGCTAGTCAATGTTTAAAATTCAAGATTCTTATATTACTTTAGTTAAATGTTATCATAACTAAATCAGGCTTCATAAAGAGAACTGTGTAGGTAAAGTGGGAATATTTGCTGACATAGAGGAGGAGTTAGTTGTATTGAATACACGAAATTGTTAAAATCATAGCTCCCTACATAATCATTGAAGCTTCTAAATTCATGCCTGCTAGTCTGAAATGGTTTGTTGTTTTGAATTTGTTGTACAAAAAATATAGCATATCATGTTCCTCAAATTTTTCATTGCAGGAATAAGTAAAAGTGACCCTTTATTTAATGTTAAGTCTGAAGTGCTGACCAAGTGCGGCCTTCTCCCGTGAGTATAACATATTTTCTTTGATCATTGGTACTTCTGATAAATGGAAGAGATGTATGGTATGTTTAGATAGTTAAAAAATAGTACAAAGACTTCTGTAAATGCAAAGATGAATAAAATCCTTACCTGTATTAACTTTTTGATATTAATGAATGCTAAAATAATTCTTAGAGGCAAAATCTGATTTACAGAGAATGTAAAAAGTATGATATTACGGTATTATTTCATATACACATTTCTTCTGTCGTGTTGTTGTTGCATTTTACACTCTGACAATTACAAACAAATGAATAGCTAGCTGTTCTTGTCTTCAATGTTGATCATTTTAATGACAGAACAGAGTGCTTTTATTTTTTTCCTATAAATCATTTGAATTAAACAGTTAAATCATCTGACAGAGCAACAAGATTCTCTTATCATACTTATTTTTTAAAGTTATAGAATACCTCTCAAGGTGGTATCTTTTCTAGGTCAAGGACATTCTACCTTCACACAGGAGATCTGCCAGTGGACAGAGACCTACTAGTGTTCCTTAGAATATTTCAAATGGACAAAGGTAGACTGCAGCTAAATACTGAATAAATAAACTGGAAAACCACTATTTTAAGCTGTTTGTTATTGCCCTTTGTTGTCAACATTTTAGCTCATTATCATGCTAAAAACCACATAATTATCAAGCCTTAGTTAAACTTGCTCAGAATGTTTCTCCTGATGATCTCTTGGGCAAGTTCCAAACTGGGTCATGTGGTTATAAAAACTATGTCACCAGCACAAAATGAAGGAAAATGTTAACACACACTAGAGGTGAATGTTTTGACTCAAGCATTTTTGTTCTTGATTACCTCTTTGACAGTTTTTATGCCGGGTCATTTAGGGATATAAAGAAGGCCATGTCTTATCACACTAGAGACCATATTTTTTATCCAGCCTTAGTGCAACTTGCCAAGAATGTTTGCCATGATGATCTTTCAGAAAATTTGAAACTGGGTCATGTGGTTACAAAAACTAGGTTACCTGCTTGGAAAAAGGAAAATGTTTTTAGTGTACTAGAGGTGACAATTGTGCCCCAAGTTTCATGGAACTTATTTAAGATGTTTATCTTGGTAATCTCTTTGATGAGTTTGAAACTGGGTCAATTTGGATCAAAAACTAGGTCACATGCTCTAATTGGTGAAAAACTACAGCCTGTTAGTTACGTGTTTGAATTGTATATACTCGCGTAATCTCTATAGAGTCAATTACTGTCAAAGTCCAAATGCTTCACTTTTGGAAATAATTAATCGAATCATTCATCTGATGCAAAAACTAGATACTAGTTCAGATTAAAGGGAAACCTTGTGAACGCTCTTAAGGTTACATTTTTGAGCAAATCTTCTTTAACTTTGTTGCAATTGTTTGCCTTGCTAAGATAAGTTAAAATTCTTTCTGAAAAGTTTTCATTGATCCATTGGATGTCTTTATCACTACTTTAAAATATTAAGTGGATTCAGGTGCTAAAAAGAATTCATTTGGAATGTTATGTAGAATTTTGACATAAAGATGTTTCAAATTCAGAGACATTAGAAGCAAAGTTTTCTGAAGCAAATGCAGCAGAGTTGCGGGAGGAGTTAGGGGACCTGGACAAGGTTGTGTCAGTAGAAGTAGAGACCAATGTATGGAGCTACCTGGAGACTAGGACAGCATTGTTACTGAAGGCATATGAGGGAACCACAGAGGTATATAGGAAACTGATGTTAACAGAACTATGTAACCCTGAATTTATTGATATTAAAAGTAACCAGTGGAATATCACTTAAAGTCAGAGAGAAAAAAATCCAGTATCAGATATTAGCTGCTTAAAACTCAGGTGTTTGGCATTTACATCTTGAGCTTATTCTGAAAACAGTTTTATAGCTTATCAAAGTTCAGTGTAAAAGCAAATAACTTATATATAACCTTTAGACATTAGCTGTGTTGGAAAGAAGTACACTTTAGCATATTTGTAATTAATTTTTCTTTATTCCACAAAGTTTCTAGATCTAAACACTTTGTATTTTGTTTTTATCACACCCAGTAAAGATACAGGTAAAACAAAAGTTAAAGATCAATCAAGTTAAAATTTTGTGTATTTATACTTTCAGGAAGATGAAGAAATCCTACAGAAAGATAAAAAGTCAGAGGCTGCTATGTTGTGTGTTCAGTTAAGACGTTGTGAGAAACTCATCCTGAAATCAGCCTCAGAATATGCTGCCCAGCGAAAAAACAAGCTTCAGTCACAGGAGCCAGAATAACTGAAAGAGGGACTTTTTGGAACTTTTGAATAAAGAGCATTTGTTTCGAGAAATTTGAAAAATTTTGGTGCAATATTTTGAAGGCTGTACACTGAAAGAATTAATGGTGTTGGTGAAGCATTTACAATTTTTGTAAAAAATTTTACACAAGACTGTTAAAAGATGATAATGGAATTTTGGGAAAAGGTTTTGATGTGCTTTCAGCTCACTTGAGCACAATATTACATTTATAATCTATTATTATTTTACTTACATCTTCTTACCCATTCTCTTGTTTAAGAGGATTAACTAATGAAATTTGTTCTATACATATTATTTTACTAATTTGGACTCAGGTGAGTGATTAAGGGCCATCATAATTTGGTGAGTGATTAAGGGCCATTATAATCTTGTTGTTTTAAATCATTTTATGTCTTTTTATGAAATACCAGACTATTTCACTGTAGTTGAAAACATACACAGTTCTACAGCTTTTCGTTTGGATTTCAAAAATGTCATCTTATGACCTATATTTTGACCTACTGACCTCCTTTTTGTTTTTGGAGCTATGGCAATGAAATTGCATTGGTCCATTTCTGTGAAATGCATCATTACATTCATAAAAAATTCTTTCATCTTTGAACCCAGGTTAGTGCTTTAGGGCCATTGGCCCTCTTGTTTATTAATACTTGGACAAAACAAGGCTTATGACAAAACCTACATGTTGAATTATTCAAGTATGACCTTAACCTTTAAATGACTTTTACAGTCAAATTTCTAATTATTGAATTTTGCTAAAATAGCCAAACTTCTGGTTTTATGGACGGATTTGATCTATACAGGGACAAAACAACACTGAGAATAAAAGAAACGTGTTAAACAATTCAAGCATTACCTTGACCTTTAAATGACCTTGACATTACTTGACTTGGCTATATCTTTGTTGTTAATGGATGTACTTTCTTCATGCTTGGACATAACTGCTTTTTAGACAGTACCTCCAGAGAAGGTTAAACTGAACTTGACCTAGACCTTTAAGCTCAAATTTCTGAATGTTGCTAAAATTGACCATAACTTTGTTATGTATAATTATATTTCCAAATGATGTTTCATTTGAAATCCCTTCACCACAATGTGCTTCCTCTGATGTGTTTGCCTTTGGAAATAGAAAAAAGTCGAGCGTGGCCCCCGCTTGCGGTGGCTCTTGTACTTGGATTTTGTCATGAAAATTTAACATTGGCTATAACTATGCCATTTCTTAATGTTTCTTTATCAAACTTTCCAGTTGTAATGCTTACAATTGTATCACTTAAGACAACACCACTTCTCAAGGGCAGATAACCCTCAAATTTATTTTGGCAATGTTATGCCCCTTTTTGAAGTTAAAATTTCTTGGTTAACCTTTTTCTTTATGTCCATGTCTCAAAAAGTGTCAAGGATATTCCATTCAAACTTGGAATACTTGATCACCAGCAAGACCCATGCAAAGATTGTTGATACCCATGTCCCTGGGGTCACAGTTAGCCCCACCCCAGGGGTCACTTGATTGTGCTTATACTTATATATAGGAAAAAAACTTCTTAAGCCTCTGCATGGGACCCCCCCCCCCCCCCCCCCCCCCCCCTTAGCTTATAATTAATTATCCAGCACTGAGAAAAGTGGAGCATGCTGTCTGTGGACAGGTATTGTTGTACTTTGACTAGCATGCTGTCTTTTCCAGCAGGCTCTTGTTTACCTTTTTAGTTATTCTAACAGAGTACCCAAGGGCGACACAAGTGTTCCACTGAACACCCATCTAATTTCTATAGGAGGTATACAAGTTATACAATGCATTTCTAATAGTACTTCTTGGTAGGGATTCTAACTTACATCACATTTGAAATTTGTTTTGTAAAAAATGTCAGTATTCATTGAAATTTCTCTAGTAATGGTGTTATTACTACATAAAAAGAACCTCAATGTGAGGCTGAGATAACATATCAGGTCTGTTATTGTTTGGATTTTTTTTTGTCACATGGTGCGTGTGACCAAACATGAACATATTCATAGTTTGTGCTGAACTGCTTTTGTTAGCATAGTAGTTACACTGGTTAGTGTGTCCAGCTTATTTTTACTTTGTATGAATATTTGTTTGCATCTATGCTTTTGATGTATGACATGTAGATGTATATAGCCCCCAATACAGGTTTGCTAAATCTGTGACTTTTCCTACTTCTGTTATTATCAAAAAAAAGGCTCATTCTCAGGAACTTCGATTGTAAAGATCTCTTTTAATCATTATGTAACTTGGCAGTTAGTTTTCCTACATCAGGGGATTCATCAGATTGAAATACATATGTACCAAAAGAATGAGATAAGGCCGTTATGTGTTTACAGCATGTATATGAACAAGTTAGGCAGTATTAGCTTGAAGACAAAATATTGAAAACATATGCAGGTATGGGTCATAGAATTCTGTGTATGGTTTAAGGCACATGGTAGACAAGTTCATCTTTATACTACATACCTTGAATAAACTAGTCTGTTCGAGTTCAGATACTTTACATACATATTCTTAACTGTTAAACATGAAATTTGCAGTGGCAGTGATTTGTTATTGTGATTTTGTCTGTGCCACAGACAAGACTAGATGCCAGAAAAGTGCAGAATACTAGCAAATTGGCATACTGTTTTTGAAAAATTCATGTCAAAATGTTACTCATGTACATTTTGGTTTAATGGAGTTTAATTCCTTTTTGCAGTCAGAGTCATGTCAGGCAGATAGTTTACCCAACCAATATTCATAGGAAAGACAGGTAGATAGTTTACCTAACCAGCATTCCTAGGAAAGACCAGTTATTGACTTCAGTTCACTGTAAAAGAAAAACTACCAACTTTCTCATATAAATGGTGATGGTTGGTAGCAAGGTTCTAAGTTAGCTACTTTAACCACTCAGCCTAAGCGATGAATGTTACATCTTTCTATTTGTTCTATACTTACGTTGATAACGTGTTTCTAAAAAAATTCATGTTGCCATCATCAGAAAAAAAGAGCAGAAAAAGTACACTTTCCAGTATGGATGAATCATAAGTAAATACTTTTTTACGAGTGACTGTATTGGATTCTATATTTCCTTATTTTCTTGAGCAGTTCAATCTTTTGTTACTGTTCTACTCTAAGTCCTTGTTTATAGATTCAGTGTTCATAGTCTTCATATAATGTGATACCACTGCCTCTGCTGCTTTTGTCCACAATATTTTTTAGAGGTGATCTTGCTACTTGCAATCACTGTGGCTTTATTTATATAAATAAAAATAAACCAGTCATGTTATTGCTTTTTGTATTCTCTTTTGATGTATCGTGATCATAGGATTATGCATCTGTCAGTAGGGAACTTCAGATTGCAAGTAATTCCCTACAAGTAGGATTTTGGTCTGAACCTTTCTTATTATCAAGATCAGTTCGTCAAGGATGTTCGCTATCACCTTAGTCTGGCTGCAGGTTATATGATCTTCTTTATTTATGTTATTGCATTGATATATTAAATGATTTTTACCTCTCTAATAGCAAAATTTTTCCTCTGCTGGGGATCAGTAATTCCAGCCAAGAAAAGACGAATCTGTAGTACGAAAGGGACTTAATAGTCAATTAGCATAACATTACAAGGGAATAGCATGAATTGCTGGGTCTGAACCCAGTCTACTATCACCTTTGCTCTATATCCTTTGTCTAGCTAGAGCCCTTTGCAAAAAAAGATCCAAGACAATCCCAATATTAAGGTGACTATTATGACTGTAAGATGTTTTTGTATGCAGATGATATTACCGCGATAGTCTTAGACTCTCTTCTCTTAAATATTTCTCTTTTTTATGTTCAGTTATTCGGAAAAGTTTCAGGATCTAAAATCAATTACAGACTTGAGATCAAATTGAATATATTTAGGTAAATGGAAAAATCGCTCTGATCAGCCGTTTGGAATATCTTGGGAAAAACACAATAGGTTACTAGGTTACCATTTCTAGTTTGATATAAATGAAGATGAGATCTGGTCTAAATTATTTTTAAAATTTACCCGAATTTTGAATTTCTATTCGGACAAAATGTTTCATACAAAAGGAAAAGCACTATTATCAACTCACTAGCTTTCCCAACTGTATTGTACTATATATCAGCCGGTATTATACCAAAACCTCATTTGAATATGTTACAGAAAAGTTGAATTCAAGTTTTTATGAGGCACATATTTTGAACCTATTTCTCATAAGACTCTCTATCTACCGTTTTCAGAAGGTGGCTTAAATATTCCAAATATACAATTTAAATGGTCTTTCACTTTTAATAAGTCACGTACAGAAAATAATAACTGGATACAATGTTGTTTAAAAATATGACATGAAAAAAAGTTTTTTGTAATCATAATTGAGACTATTTCTCGAGTTTTTATCGAATGTCATTTCTTTCGGCCTATAAACTTAGTAACGCTGAGCCTTTTAAAGCTTGTCTGTGAAAATAAACTTACTTTTTCTGAAAGAAATTTAGATTTTTTTAAATTCAAAAACTAGCTTTATACGATAAAATATTATGATATATTAAAAAAAGTATCACAAAAAATGTTACCTCAATCGACGTTATGTTTACAAATTTCAGACCCAAACATATCCATCTAACTCACGTGGTATCGGCACTGTGTTTATTAATTAATTAATTAATTTATTATTATTATTATTATTATTATTATTGTTACTTTAAATAAAGAATAAATACAAACAAACTTAAAGCTTTAACAAATGGGATTTTTAAATTCCTTAACATTCATTTTTTTTCAACATAAAATACAAAAACATTACAGTACATACATATTTTAAACAATCATCATTTTGTTTATTCACTTATAGTGAGTCATGTACAAACAATAATAACTGGATACAATGTAATTTGGCTTTTTTTTGTGTGTGCAAAAACATGGATAGGGTAAAATTAAGGAAATCATAATATAAAGCAAAGTAAGGAGATTGTTTCCCTTGCCATTGGTTTGTAACGATAAGAACAGAGAAATTCCGAGTGATGCCGTGGCAAGTGACACGTGCTGCAGTTATTCTATTTTTTTCTACAAGATAGCTAATTCCCCTACCCCCATAACACTATTTAAACACACGTGCGAAGGGGCTAAGCGCCAGACCTGGTAAATAAGTTTCGGCAACTCGTATACGTCGAAGTAAAACACAGTCTACATTATTGCTATTTGTTTGTTTACATACGTAATTCAGTTGCAATGATAAAATCTGAAAAATGAAAAAAACATAAATCAGTCGGTCAGTCAGTCAGTCAATCAATCATGTGTTGATTAACGTATAGCCAGTATTAGCAGTTTGGTATATAAGCCTTATAAAATCTTTTTCAATGTCTACGGCCATATCACGTTGAAAACCGGTTCTCGTCCGATCACCGAAGTTAGGCAACGTCGAACCAGGTTAGTACTTGGATGGGTGACCGCCTGGGAATACCGGGTGCTGTAGACTTTTCTTTCGTTCCTTCTTTTTCTCTTCATTTAATTGTTTGTTTCTTCTCTTTTTGTTTTTCGTTCGCTGTAAAGACCCTTATCATTGTTAATTTTGGTAAATACTCTGGTTTGTTTTCATTCATAAATAAGTAAACAATTCGTGGTGTGACAGTTAGTTGATTACAATTTTGCCGGAGCTTTAATTCACTTTAAGTTAGTCATGTACAAACAAAAATAACTGGATACAATGCATTGTGGGTTTATTTTGCAAAATATTGGATAGTGTAAAATTGAGGAAATCATGTGACAACAGTATTTTAGCAAATAAAAACAACAAAAAAACAAAAAAAAAAAAAAAAAAAAAAAAAAAAAAACAAAAAAAAAAAAAACTATTCTAAGGGTGAACAAATTCCTGAATTCTACAAATGTTGTTTGATTGCCTTTAATGAACTAACTGCTTCATATACTGACATATCTTTTAATGTTAAAATTCCATCCAGTATTTTCTACAGAATTCTGATTAACCAAAACGACTACAAACCTAAGTGTGTAAGGTTGTTTCATCTGACTTACGTAACCCAGTTACGGGTCTCATTTCCTCATCTCATTCATGTGACTCATGTCACGCGTATTTCATATTCTGTCATTTTGGGCTCATACGTTCATATCACTCATTTTAAAGTTTTACGGTTTTATGTTAACAATATTCCATAGCTTGATTTCTCGTTTCAGCACGGTTGCTGCCAAACGCAGTGTCAGTGTACTATTAGATTAGCATATCTTTCTCCCTACCTGTTGAAATTAATTATTGAAATTTATAATGTATAATTGTTCTTTATTCTACTCCGATTAATGCTATTGTAAATTTGACTTGTGCATTCGATTTAATCATCTCGCTTACTGTTTTACAAATATTCATCTTCATTTATTTGTGTTTTGAAAACAAGTGTACCGTGTTATAGTTGATGTCTCTAACTTCTTTAGTGTTGGATTTTTTTGTTGTTGATATATCATGAAATATTATTTTTTAGTCCCAGGAAGAGGCCCTTCCATTGCACTTCCGTTGGGCTGAAGCCTGCGGTTACCTCTAATGTGGGTAATTCGGGAACGCAAGTAATTAGTGCAGGGGTCTTGCGTTCGCACTAACCCCTGTAAAAAATTCATTAAAAATATATATAAAAGGGGTCAGTACTTGAAACAACGAATCTAGAGCTGATGGAATGGCATTGGCATGCGCCTAGAGAACTGAACCGACATGCTTAAAGCTAAGATTCTTGGTGAATGCATGACACTTTTGTTATATTTTAGGGGTTAAGAGTGAGAGGTAGAAGTGTTGAGAATAAGGGAGACAACACATTCTTTTAATATAAAGCAAAGTAAGGAGGTTGTTTCCCTTGCCATTGGTTTGTAACGATAAGAACAGAGAAATTCCGAGTGATTGTAAAGAAAATAAACATGTGAAACGTGCTGCATTTATTTTATTTATTTCTACAAGATAGCTAATTCCCCTACCCCCATAACACTATTTAAACACACGTGCGAAGGGGCCAAGCGCCAGACCTGGTGAATAAGTTTCGGCAACTCGTATACGTCGAAGTAAAACACAGTCTACATTATTCAATTTATTGCTATTTGTTTGTTTACATACGTAATTCAATGATAAAATCTGAAAAATGAAAAAAAACATAAATCAGTCGGCCAGTCAGTCAGTCAATCAATCATGTGTTGATTAACTTATAGCCAGTATTAGCAGTTTGGTATATAAGCCTTATAAAATCTTTATCGAATGTCTACGGCCATATCACGTTGAAAACACCGGTTCTCGTCCGATCACCGAAGTTAAGCAACGTCGAGCCCGGTTAGTACTTGGATGGGTGACCGCCTGGGAATACCGGGTGCTGTAGACTTTTCTTTCGTTCCTTCTTTTTCTCTTCATTTAATTGTTTGTTTCTTCTCTTTTTGTTTTTCGTTCGCTGTAAAGACCCTAATCATTGTTAATTTTGGTAAATACTCTGGTTTGTTTTCATTCATAAATAAGTAAACAATTCGTGGTGTGACAGTTAGTTGATTACAATTTTGCCGGAGCTTTAATTCACTTTAAGTTAGTCATGTACAAACAAAAATAACTGGATACAATGCATTGTGGGTTTATTTTGCAAAATATTGGATAGTGTAAAATTGAGGAAATCATGTGACAACAGTATTTTAGCAAAAAAACAAAAAAAAAAAACCACTATTCTAAGAGTGATCAAATTCCTGAATTCTACAAATGTTGTTTGATTGCCTTTAATGACCTTACTGCTGCATATCCTGACATATCTTTTAATGTTAAAATTCCATCCAGTATTTTCTACAGAATTCTGATTAACCAAAACGACTACAAACCTAAGTGTGTAAGGTTGTTTCATCTGACTTACGTAACCCAGTTACGGGTCTCATTTCCTCATCTCATTCATGTGACTCATGTCACGCGTATTTCATATTCTGTCATTTTGGGCTCATACGTTCATATCACTCATTTTAAAGTTTTACGGTTTTATGTTAACAATATTCCATAGCTTGATTTCTCGTTTCAGCACGGTTGCTGCCAAACGCAGTGTCAGTGTACTATTAGATTAGCATATCTTTCTCCCTACCTGTTGAAATTAATTATTGAAATTTATAATGTATAATTGTTCTTTATTCTACTCCGATTAATGCTATTGTAAATTTGACTTGTGCATTCGATTTAATCATCTCGCTTACTGTTTTACAAATATTCATCTTCATTTATCTGTGTTTTGAAAACAAGTGTACCGTGTTATAGTTGATGTCTCTAACTTCTTTAGTGTTGGATTTTTTTGTTGTTGATATATCATGAAATATTATTTTTTAGTCCCAGGAAGAGGCCCTTCCATTGCACTTCCGTTGGGCTGAAGCCTGCGGTTACCTCTAATGTGGGTAATTCGGGAACGCAAGTAATTAGTGCAGGGGTCTTGCGTTCGCACTAACCCCTGTAAAAAATTCATTAAAAATATATATAAAAGGGGTCAGTACTTGAAACAACGAATCTAGAG